>JAVIAB010000156.1:40665800-42125800 GCA_032433765.1 Megaustenia siamemsis | reverse complement strand
CTCATTGGTTAGTGAACTGGGGAGCCGCGATAGCTCATTGGTTAGTGAACTGGGGAGCCGCGATAGCTCATTGGTTAGTGAACTGGGGAGCCGCGATAGCTCAGTGGTTAGTGAACTGGGGAGCCGCGATAGCTCAGTGGTTAGTGAACTGGGGAGCCGCGATAGCTCAGTGGTTAGTGAACTGGGGAGCCGCGATAGCTCAGTGGTTAGTGAACTGGGGAGCCGCGATAGCTCAGTGGTTAGTGAACTGGGGAGCCGCGATAGCTCAGTGGTTAGTGAACTGGGGAGCAGCGATAGCTCAGTGGTTAGTGAACTGGGGAGCCGCGATAGCTCATTGGTTAGTGAACTGGGGAGCCGCGATAGCTCAGTGGTTTGTGAACTGGGGAGCCGCGATAGCTCATTGGTTAGTGAACTGGGGAGCCGCGATAGCTCAGTGGTTAGTGAACTGGGGAGCCGCGATAGCTCAGTGGTTAGTGAACTGGGGAGCCGCGATAGCTCAGTGGTTAGTGAACTGGGGAGCCGCGATAGCTCAGTGGTTAGTGAACTGGGGAGCAGCGATAGCTCAGTGGTTAGTGAACTGGGGAGCCGCGATAGCTCAGTGGTTAGTGAACTGGGGAGCCGCGATAGCTCAGTGGTTAGTGAACTGGGGAGCCGCGATAGCTCAGTGGTTAGTGAACTGGGGAGCCGCGATAGCTCAGTGGTTAGTGAACTGGGGAGCCGCGATAGCTCAGTGGTTAGTGAACTGGACTACCACGGACAAGGGGTAGGGTTCGATCCCAACCGACGGCTTCCGGGTTCACCCAGCCTTAAATGGGTACCGGATTTTTTTCTGGGAAAGTAAAGCAGTACGGGCGTAATACCGACCACATTACCCCAAAAATCATGTGCTGAAGGTCTGTAAAATATAGGGTCACTAACACCATATTTCCCTATACGCCACTTGGCGTGACGGGGGTACTTTACTTTTTTTTTTTACTGTAGTCTATATCAGGCCAGTTCGCTCTGTCGCGACTTCTCTTAAAAGCGAAAAATACCAGCAAATTCATAACACTAAAATATGCTTAAAACGGACATGTTCGGATTAAACCCGCTTAAATGTGTGAATATAACACTAAAATATGCCTGCTTCCTGGCTTCCAAGAAGATATATAGTTAAGATCACATATATTTAAAGACATGTGAGTTATACCATTAATAGTTTCTCTTCAGCCCGCTTTGCTATAGCTCACATAGCTTTGTATGAAGTTGAGTAGTGTATATCTACGTCATCATATTACACTTGTCTCTTTAGCTCCCTTTGCTATAGCTCACATAGCCTTGTATGAAGTTGAGTAGTGTATATCTACGCCATCATATTACACTAGTCTCTTTAGCTCCCTTTGCTATAGCTCACATAGCTTTGTATGAAGTTGAGTAGTGTATATCTACGTCATCATATTACACTTGTCTCTTTAGCTCCCTTTGCTATAGCTCACATAGCTGTGTATGAAGTTGAGTAGTGTATATCTACGTAATCGTATTACATTTTTCAGTTTACCTTCTTGTCATACTTCAAAGAGGAGACGAGAGTGGGGTAGTGCGTTTTGGGCAAAACATTATCTCCATATTATTGGCCCAGGCATAGCAAGCAAGCTGAAATGTCAGTTATATCCTCGTTAGGACACAACAGAAGGAAGACACAATCGCGCATACTCGGCACATGTAATGTTAGAACCATGTTTCCTGGATTAAATAACACCAACCTCACGAATGTAGAAACCATAAGGAAAACAACCCTCATCAACATGGAGCTGCAGAGACTACATGTTGATATTGTAGCCCTGTGTTGTTAACGAGGTTCATGTATTCTGGACCGCTGCAGAAATTGCATTTGTGGACTGATTAGTTTCGGCTCTTCAATGCAATTTTCTGCGTTAAAGTCAATCTGATGATCCACTTAACAAATTTCGCCGATGATGCTGAGTCGTAGACACCTCAATGCTCCTCTTTGTCAGGTCCAAGTTTGTGAATGCAGCCTCCCACTGTCTAGAGTTGATATGCGTTTTAAGTTAACACATTGAGTGCTGTTCCAAGGCCATCGTTGGATTTTTTGACGCCAAGTATTTACATGTTACAATTCATTAATATGATCTGCTCTGCCAAATCAATGGCAGTTTTCACTTTAGAGATTGTGCATCATCTTTTCGGGCGTTGTTGGCTGCATTTATAAGAGCTATTGGGGTTTTGTGGGCGCAGCCATTGTTGTGTGTGCTACGTCATCAAAATGGCTGATTGCATATCCCTAATACACGCTAATAGTAAAAGGCGGAAAGGAGTTTTGTATATGACTTTGCAGCACCGGGGTCATTCCCCGAGGTTCATGTTAGTCAGGAGGGATTCATAATTTCACAAATTCACATTGTAGGGAGATCGTACAGTCTGTTGTTTGATATGCGACGGGGATAGTTCGATGACTAACTGTGTGTCATATGTTCGGATTTGGAGTCAAGGTGATGTCCTAGCATTATCTAGCACTATACAATTAAACAAAAAATGGCGATCATCATTTTCAGGAAGACGTGAACTTCCGGTCAATATGGTGGAGAGGCGGCAGGAACCATTAAAGGCTGTGTATGAAAAGTTTTCCTTGTTGCAGTTTCCTCATATTGCAAGTCCGGCTTGTTGCAGGAGCTACTGAAATAAGTGCTCTGTGCACACTGTGAGCTGTGCGTTTCATCTGTTTTGATCCTGTTTCGATATTCCGATTGTTTACGATGAATGATGATATCGTATGATGGAGAACAGATGGCTGTATTCACTTTCTGTGCGGTTTCGCCTTATGTCTTTTGGCGTGTGCTGAGACTGCTATGATGGGGACTACGGCTAATGTTCTTTGTCAGGGAGATGAAATAGTAATTCGGATGATTCCACTGGCCCGGGCGGTTGAGCAGTTATGGAATTTAATTCGTTTGCAGTGATACCGGGGCCTTCCATAACCATACCCATAATCATTGCAGCCCTTCAGGAAACAAGGCTTGAAGATTGTGGTTCAGTCAGGGAAACAAATTACATTTTTTTCTGGCAGGGGCTAAAGCATGAGCAGTCTCGCTTACATAGAGTGGGTTTTTCTGTGCATAATAAGCTCATACATTCTATAAACAGCCCAAATGGTTATATTGCATGGCGAACTTAAGGACGGAAAGAGACCAAAGGGTAGACTAGTGCTGAGATATAAGGATGTTTGCAGGGCTTCCTTGAGGGAATTTTCTATAAGTGAAAGGAACTGAGAAAATGTGGCTGCGGATCGTAACACATGGAGAGCAAACATAAAAAATGACACAGCAACTTTCGAGACAATGCTGATCTCAAGTTCAGAAGACAAAAGGTGCAAGAAAAAAGAAGATAAGGCCGTGTACCGCGGGTACACCTTGCTCGTTCTGTGGATGGATCTCTCTGTCCAGGATTGGCAAATTCAACCACGAGAAAAGATGTTCAGTAAAGCAGCACCCAGTATGAGAGACTAATGCTTTACCGAACTACTGACTTATCATGATTGCTTGCTACCAACCGTCTGTCAAGACGACAAACTCCATATATATATATATATATATGTATACTGATGGAGGCCTGTGGCCGACAAGTTTACAATTTTGTACCGTCTTCTTTTCATTAAAACTATTTTATATAATTTTCTATTTTTTTTTCTGCAATTCATCCTTTACATCAGCCCTGAACGATATTATATATGTGTGCCCATATGTGTGCCCATGTTGAAATTCTACCAAGTCGTTATCTTAAATGCCTTGTAAATTTATTTACTTATTCTCTTCTACCTCTTCTTCCGGTAATTTGTCGGCTGTTCCCTTCTGATTCCATGACCATCAGTTTATATTTTAAATGTTGGAGATCAGATTTACATTTTTTTGTTTTTGAATTTTTTTTTAGAGCGACCTCAATTTTCTTGTTTAGTTCTCCATCGTATTCTCAACATTTGTTGTGTAATGTCACATTTCTCTGGTCACTGACGATTTTCTTATCTGATCTAAGATTATTGAAAATTTACATCCATGCATCAAGACTTGTTGAGAATAAAACTCTTTTTTTTTTCTTTTCATTGACATCCACTATACACGATGTTCATCCCTGTTTCATTAACATCCACTATACACAATGTTCATCCTTGTTTCATTGACATCCACTATACACGATGTTCACGCTTGTTTCATTGACATCCACTATACACAATGTTCATCCTTGTTTCATTGACATCCGCTATACACAATGTTCATCCTTGTTTCATTAACATCCACTATACACGATGTTCATCCTTGTTTCATTAACATCCACTATACACGATGTTCATCCTTGTTTCATTGACATCCACTATACACAATGTTCATCCTTGTTTCATTGACATCCACTATACACAATGTTCATCCTTGTTTCATTAACATCCGCTATACACAATGTTCATCCTTGTTTCATTAACATCCGCTATACACGATGTTCATCCTTGTTTCATTGACATCCACTATACACAATGTTCATCCTTGTTTCATTAACATCCGCTATACACGATGTACATCCTTGTTTCATTAACATCCACTATACACAATGTTCATCCTTGTTTCATTAACATCCACTATACACAATGTTCATCCTTGTTTCATTAACATCCGCTATACACGATGTACATCCTTGTTTCATTAACATCCACTATACACGATGTTCATCCTTGTTTCATTAACATCCGCTATACACGATGTACATCCTTGTTTCATTAACATCCGCTATACACGATGTTCATCCTTGTTTCATTGACATCCACTATACACGATGTACATCCTTGTTTCATTAACATCCGCTATACACGATGTACATCCTTGTTTCATTAACATCCGCTATACACGATGTACATCCTTGTTTCATTAACATCCACTATACACGATGTTCATCCTTGTTTCATTAACATCCGCTATACACGATGTACATCCTTGTTTCATTAACATCCGCTATACACGATGTACATCCTTGTTTCATTAACATCCACTATACACGATGTTCATCCTTGTTTCATTAACATCCGCTATACACGATGTACATCCTTGTTTCATTGACATCCACTATACACGATGTACATCCTTGTTTCATTAACATCCACTATACACGATGTACATCCTTGTTTCATTAACATCCACTATACACGATGTTCATCCTTGTTTCATTAACATCCGCTATACACGATGTACATCCTTGTTTCATTAACATCCACTATACACGATGTTCATCCTTGTTTCATTAACATCCGCTATACACGATGTACAATCCTTGTTTCATTAACATCCACTATACACGATGTACAATACATAATGTTTCAACAAAGAAAAAAGCATCAGGGAAGAAAAGGTATCTGAACTACATCCAGATTAAATGATGTTGAACTGTGAAATAAATGTGTTATTCTACGCGCCCAAATAGCAGTAACGCATTGGGCTACATTTACCACCAGTAATATTAATTAATCGAATCGTTGTTTTCCCACTATTTCTCTTTTCATTTCAAACGCGTTAAAAATGGATGTATTTATGTGCTTCTCTTTCTACGAGAATGCTTTCTACTCGTTTTTACAGCCACGTTCTAGCGGCCTCAATAAGTCCTCGATCTGATCAACATCCAAACCTCCGCCCTAGAGAGAACTATTGAATAAATAAAGCGCCCCGACAATTCTCACACTCAACGAACTTGCCATTTGTTTAGATTTCTGAATCTTCTCAAATTAAAGTGGAAACATGTGCTTGATCTCCCCTCAATTTTTCTTCCTTTTTTTCCGAACGAAGATTTGTACATCATCTTGCATTTTAAAATCTGATAAATTTTGTTCATAAATATTTTAATAAACAAAAAAGTGTGTATATTTAAGTAATTAACCAGTAAGAGCTGTCCTTAGATACAGTTTTCTGATATTTCAGTGACATGGTCTACGTAAACTGGTACAATCTGTCTGTCCCTCCTCTAGTCTGTCTTTGCAAATAATGTATTAATCGACAAGCAAAAAAGATGTCCATTGCGTCATTTTTTATGTAAGATTCAACAGTTAAGTTAATAGAGGGACTTGGAATGATAGTCCCTGGCCAGATCTGTCACCCAGTGGTGTACACATTTTTGTTTCGCTGCATCTAGCAAGTAATTTTCATTGAGAGTTAGAGTTACAATACCGCATTTAACCAGATATAGAACTGGAGTCGTCAGTCGATGGACACTGAGGGGATTGCTGAGGAGGGAATCTGAAAACCTATGGACATGTTCGGAGTGCAATGATGATGACCCGCAAATAACTCAATAACTCAATATTAACCAGATTTGCTTTATGGTCGCGAATCATGGACATTAAACAAAGAGATACAACGACTTACAGTCTGTTGTTTGATGTGTGACGAGGATAGTCCGATGATTAACTGTGTTTAATATGTTCGGATTTGGAGTCAAGGTGATGTCCTAGCATCATCTAGCGCTATACATTAAAAGAAAAATATGACGATCATCATTTTCAGGAGGGCGTGAATTTCCGGTCACTATGGTGGATAGGCGACAGGAATCATTAGAGGCTATGCCTGATAAGTGTTCCTTGTTACAGTTTCCTCATATTCCAAGTCCGGCTTGTTGCAGGAGCTACTGAGTTAAGTGCTCTGTGCACACCGTGAGCTGTCCGTTTTATCTGTTTTGATCGTGTTTCGATATTCCGATTGTTTACGATGAGTGATGATATCGTATGATGGAGAACAGATGGCTATGTTCACTTTCTGTGCAGTTTCGCCTTATGTCTTTTAGCGTGCGCTGAGACTGCTATGATGGGGACTACAGCTACCTTTCTATATTTGGAAGATGGGATAGTAATTCGAATGATTCCACTGGCACGGGCGGTTGAGCAATTATGGATTTTAATTCGTTTGCAGTGATACCGGGGCCTTCCATAACCATAACCATAACCATAACCATAACCATACAACGTCGGAGAGAATTATCTGATATGTGGGTTTGTTATGAGGAAGCTAAATGTGACGTGAACAACCCCACAAATACCAACCGACGAGATACTTTAAGGCCGGATGTGGAATTGAAGATTATAAAACAAATTAGGAAAGACAGTTCAGAAGTGTAGAGCTGCAAGGAGAAGAGCCGAACGAAACATTTAATAACAACAGGAAAAATAAAACGCCGAAGAGATAGAGGTAAACAAAGGGGGAAAAGTTTTGGATGTTTTTGGGGGCGTGACACAGAACAACAAATAAGAAATCAACAGTGGAACTGTTGTATAACTGAATGATCAAGGGATATGAAGAGATGATGTCTAACTCCTATAGGCAGCGATGAAGGGAAGGCAGCGATGAAGGGAGGGCAGTGTGGAAGGAAAGCAGCGAGGAAGGGAAGGCAGCAAAGAAGGGAAGGCAGCGATGAAGGGAGGGCAGCGATGAAGGGAGGGCAGCGAGGAAAGGAAGACAGTGAGGACGGAAACGAAGCGAGGAAGGGAAGGCAGATAGGAAGGGAAGGCAGCAAGGAAGGGAAGGCAGCGATGAAGGGAGGGCTTCGATGAAGAGAGGGCAGCGAGGAAAGGAAGACATCAAGGAAGGGAAGGCATCGATGAAGGGAAGGCAGCGAGAAAGGGAAGGCAGTGTGGAAGGAAGGGAAGGCAGCGAGGAAGGGAAGGCAGCGAGGAAGGGAAGACAGCGTGAAAGGGAAGGCAGCTATGAAGGGAGGGCAGCGAGGAAGGGAAGGCAGCGAGGAAAGGAAGGCAGTATGGAAGGAAGGCAGCGAGGAAGGGAAGACAGCTAGGAAGGGAAGGCAGTGTGGAAAGAAGGCAGAGAGGAAGGAAAGGCAGCAAAGGAGTGAAGCAGCGATGAATGGAAGGCAGCGATGATGGGAGGGCAGCGAGGAAGGGAAAACATCAAGAAACTGAGGACAGCGAGGAAGGGAAGGCAGTGTGGAAGAAAGGTAGCGAGGAAGGGAAGGCAGTGTGGAAGGAAGGCAGCGAGGAAGGGAGGGCAGCGAGAAAGGGAAAGCAGCAAGGAAGGATAGGCAGCGATGAAGGGAGGGCAGCGATGAAGGGAGGTCAGCGAGGAAGGCAGGGCAGCGAGGAAGGGAGGGCGGCTAGGAAGGGAGGGCAGCGAGGAAGGGAAGACATCAAGGAAGGGAGGGCATCAAGAAAGGGAAGGCAGCGAGGAAGGGAAGACATCAAGGAAGGGAGGGCAGCGATGAAGAGAGGGCAGCAAGGAAGGGAAGACATCAAGGAAGTGAAGGCAGCAAGGAAGGGAAGGCATCGATGAAGGGGGGCAGCGAGGAAGGGAAGACATCAAAGAAGGCAAGGCAGCGAGGAAGGGAAGGCAGCGAGGAAGGGAGGGCAACAAGGAAGGGAAGGCAGCGATAAAGGGAGGGCAGCGAGGAAGGGAAGACATCAAAGAAGGGAAGACAGCGAGGAAGGGAAGCCATCAAAGAAGGGAGGGCAGCGAGGAAGGGAAGACATCAAGGAAAGGAGGGCAGCGAGGAAGGGAGGGCAGCGATGAAGGGAGGGCAGCGATGTAGGGAGTGCAGCGAGAAAGGGAAGACATAAAAGGAAGGGAATGCAGCGAGGAAGGGAAGGCAGCGATGAAGGGAGGGCATCGAGAAAGGGAAGGCAGCGAGGAAGGGAGGGCAGCAAGGAAGGAAAGGTAGCGAGGAAGGAAATTAAGCACACCATCTTATGAAGCTGAGGTTAAGTACGATGAAGGCAACACTTTATTAACAAACGGTAGTTGCTATATCATTCGCCATTACCTTTTATCCCGCAATCACCTATTAACAATCTATATTTACCACATACTAACTATCTACCTTATCTGCTATTAGATTTTGAGAAATTGATCAGTTTTACGGGATAATTGTTTTCTGTCAGAAATTGAACGAGAACAACAAATGTGAAATGTCACGCCCACATATGAACAGCGGAATTACGCTATCCATTATTTGGTCGTACCCAAACGTTCGAAACAGAAATAACCCTTATCTGAATTGCGTTAAAGAACCAAAATAAAACAAAACATAATGTTACAGTATTTGTTCTATTTCTGTTGTCTGCTAGTGAGCTATAGGGTTTGAGAATAAAGGCAGTATGTCCTGTGTAAACGTCCCACGAGGTGTTTGAGTTAGAGTTTCGATTTTAACTTAATCATTGTTTACTTGGGAAAAGAGCTTTACAGCTTCTACAGAGAATTCAAACAGGGTAAGTTTGTATCGGTGATGAATAGCGTAGCCTCATACCTAGAATAATGAAGAACCTCCATCCACTCGTAGTTGATGGCTAACACTAAACAAAAACACAAGGCTCAAAGCAAAGTTTAGAATTTGAATCAGTCAGTCCTCAGAGTTTGGATCAGTCAGTACTCAGAGTTTGGATCAGTCAGTACTCAGAGTTTGAATAAGTCAGTACTCAGAGTTCGGATCAGTCAGTACTCAGAGTTTGGATCAGTCAGTACTCAGAGTTTAGATCAGTCAGTACTCGGAGTTTAGATCAGTTAGTACTCAGAGTGTGATAAGTCAGTACTCAGAGTTTAGATCCGTTACTCCTCAGAGTTTAAATCAGTTACTCTTTAGATTTTGTGTCACTCAATATTCAGAGTTAAAGTCAGTCAGAGAGATTAAGATATTCAGATTCAGAACAGGTCACCGTGGCTTCAGAGCACACCTACAGAAGGTCGGACACAGCGACTTTGCATGCAACACCGTGCCTCAGAGCACACCTACAGAAGGTCGGACACAGCGACTTTGCATACAACACCGTGCCTCAGAGCACACCTACAGAAGGTCGGACACAGCGACTTTGCATGCAACACCGTGCCTCAGAGCACACCTACAGAAGGTCGGACACAGCGACTTTGCATGCAACACCGTGCCTCAGAGCACACCTACAGAAGGTCGGACACAGCGACTTTACAACATGCAACTCTGGAGATCCAGACAAACTCCATTACAGACAGTAAGTCCTCTGTTTGTGGGAAATCTTTTAAAAACAATCATCCTAGATGAGATAGGTATTGCGAAAATACAGTAGCCATATGAAATATTGCAAAAATACAGTAACCAGATATTGAAGTATTGCGAAAATACAGTAGCTCGATATTGAAGTATTGCGAAAATACAGTAGCCAATATTTAAATATTGCGAAAATACAGTAGCCAATATTTAAATATTGCGAAAATACAGTAGCCAATATTTAAATATTGCGAAAATACAGTAGCCAATATTTAAATATTGCGAAAATACTGTAGCCATATATTGAAATATTGCAAAAATACAGTAACCAGATATTGAAATATTGCGAAAATACAGTAGCTCGATATTGAAGTATTGCAAAAATACAGTAGCCAGATATTGAAGTATTGCGAAAATACAGTAGCCCGATATTAAAGTATTGCGAAAATACAGTAGCCCGATATTAAAGTATTGCGAAAATACAGTAGCCAGATATTGAAGTATTCCGAAAATACAGTAGCCCGATATTAAAGTATTGCGAAAATACAGTAGCCAGATATTGCTGGATTTGGATATGCAACACAAATGATTTCACAATTCCTTTTGCTAAATGAGCTCCCTAAGTAGATTCACAAGATATTCGGAAAAGATGTGTGCTCCAGTGCTTGAAACGGGACAAAGGGAGTAAGGAATTGTGGTCCTGACCAGCATTCAACAAAACAAAAAAACTAATAGAAACAGGCAAACTGAACAAATAAATCAAGCAAATAAAGACATAAGAGTATCATCATCATCATCATCATGTGACATACCGGTTGGCGTAGGCGATCATGTCCTTCCACAAGTTTCTATCCACGGTGCATCGTATCAGTTATGTTTTTGATTGTTTTACATGCCATGACATCAAGCTGTATAGTATTTTCTCTCTTTGTCTTCCGCGATCTCTCTTTCCCCTTATTTTGCCAGTTGTAACCACGTATTCCAACTTTCCTCTTCTCATGATGTGTCCAAAAATGTTGATTGTTTCTTTCTGGTGTTTTTTAGGAGCTGCCTTTTTGTGTTGGCCTCTTTGAGATTTTCCTCATTGGTCTTTTTAGCTGTCCAGGGAACTTTCAACATTCTTCTGAGAAATCCCATCTCTGTGGCCTCTAATCGTCTTTTCATTTCATGAAAGTATAACAAACAAGTAAAGCAAGGAATTAAAAACAGATAAAAAATAAAACAAATAAAGATTGATAGAAACAACACATGAAGCAAATAAACAGATAAAACAAGTAATTTAAAAGTAGAATTTTATTGGTCTAGAGATAAGACGTTGGTCTCTGGAGAAGATGATCACGGGCTCAAAATCTGCCGTGGGAATCTTTCATTTCGAATTCTCTTAGTGGCTGTAACCTCCCCGGGATACGATGTCTAGTCCTTTCGGATAACGACGGAGAAAAGGAGGTCCTGTACATT
This sequence comes from Megaustenia siamemsis, assembly GCA_032433765.1. Taxonomy (NCBI): domain Eukaryota; kingdom Metazoa; phylum Mollusca; class Gastropoda; order Stylommatophora; family Ariophantidae; genus Megaustenia; species Megaustenia siamemsis. The sequence goes on along the minus strand of JAVIAB010000156.1, from coordinate 42,114,361 downwards.
CAACGCCCGTTTAAGAACCCTTGGTAGATGAAAATCGAAAAGAGTAACAACAAAATGACCTCTGCTCAATAAAAATTGATAGTAAAGATCTACACAAAAACGGCAAGGATCTCGATGATATAAAATGAAGGTATCCCTGACGTAGGATGATTTGTGCATGTTTGAGGAGGGAAACCTGAACACTCCGCTCTTTCTTCACTTCCTCTTGTAATTGTTTGAGTCTCGGAGGAGATGCAAAGTTCTGGTTCTCGTTCTTATGGCTGCTTAATTCATTGTCGGTTGATGCTGTTGTAACATTTCTTTCATGCTGTTGTAACATTTCTTTCATGCTGTTGTAACATTTCTTTCATGCTGTTGTAACATTTCTTTGATGCTGTTGTAACATTTCTTTCATGCTGTTGTAACATTTCTTTCATGCTGTTGTAACATTTCTTTCATGCTGTTGTAACATTTCTTTCATGCTGTTGTAACATTTCTTTGATGCTGTTGTAACATTTCTTTCATGCTGTTGTAACATTTCTTTCATGCTGTCTATCCATCTTACTCTGGGTCTGTCTCTTGTTTTTCTCACTTCTCATAATTTAATATATTCTTTGTATGATAAGGATTCACACGACATTCTTTCTAGATGGCCAAACCAGTTTGTTTGTTGCTTCTGTAAGTAGTATGGAATTGGTTCAATGTTAATTCTTTCTTTTATAATATCATTTATGATACTGTCTTTTCTGGTTACTCCAAGCACTTTTCTTTGACACCGCATCTCTGTGGTGACAAGCTTTCTATTGTGCTTAAACGTCAGTGACCACGTTTGACATTGGTAGAACAGTGTGAGAATGAATATACTCTATATAAGATGTTTCTTAGAGGTAATGGGTATTGCTTTTGTATTGAAATATAAGAAATAAGCACTCGGCTGTTTTTGTGCAATTAGAAAAAAGTGGTATTCATGGAAAACTCACTCCTTCATGACTTCGCTAGACATTAAAAAAAACTTGTGTAGGCAAACAAAAAATAAATAAAAAGAGAAGCAGAACAAGTATACAAAAAAAAAATAAATGAAACAGAAAAATAATACAGATAAACAAGTAAAAGAATTTAATAAGCAAATAAAGCATGGAGTTATTGTTATAGAGTTATTGAGTTATTTGAGGGTCATCACCATTGTACTCCGAACATGTCCATAAGATCCCCCCCTTCAGCAAGTCTCACAGTGTCCAGCGACTGACGACTCCAGTTCGGTGTTGTTCAATAAGTTTTCTCACACGCCCTCTAAGTTTCTCGTTTCCATCTGTGTCCACCTTAACTCCCATCTCTTTCATTCGAAGGAGTAACATGGACTCATGGTTGTCGAAGTCCTGTGTCCTTCCCACTTCCCGAAGGGCATTGACGATGTCCGCCCGATCCATTGGTTGACCGTCCTCAACAATAGCGCAGCTAGCCAACCTGTTCGCCTTTTCGTTTCCCCGTAGAGAAATAAATAAAATAAACAGATGACAAGAACGAACAACTAATGAAACAGTTAACATCCTAGCCACAATATACTCTTTGCCGTCACCAAAAAACTGCTTCAACTCTATTCTATAAATATCACAATCACAAAGAATGAGAAGAACTCGGCGAGGGAACAATCTATTCCAATCTAACGCACGTCACAAAAATAAGATCACACAGATTGGATCCGTGATTCAATAACACAACGATCCCCTCCTCGTTCCATAGACGCAAACAAGCATAGACCGACTGACACCAAGTTATATATAGATGTCTTTTTAAGAAAGATAGGCTTCATTCTCAGCTATCGTATTTCATTAACTCGTTTTTTAATCTTCCAATCACTCGATTCTCCTTGCTTCTAATCACAAATGAACAAAAATTGTGTTATTCTCTTACATTTCACGTTAGAGTTTTCTTTGTTATTTCTATCATTTAATAAAGTGGTTGTCATTGTTTTTTTTTCTCACATTCTCACTTCTCATTATTCCTCTCAGTTTTAATTCCAATAAATTCTCTGGTTTTGATTTCTTAAAATCGCATTTTCTCTCAACTTTGTCACTGCCTTTACTTCCTAGCACATTAAAGTCCCATATTCTAAAACTTTCTCGTCTTTCTCAATCAAAAAACATTGCAGCGTCTGTCACCAATAAATTTCGTTATTTTCCTCACTTCTAAATGACATCTTCCCCTCCTTCCTAAATTTCGTTATTTTCCTCACTTCTAAATGACGTCTTCCCCTCCTTCCTAAATTTCGTTATTTTCCTCACTTCTAAATGACGTCTTCCCCTCCTTCCTAAATTTCGTTATTTTCCTCACTTCTAAATGACGTCTTCCCTCCTTCCTAAATTTCGTTATTTTCCTCCGTTCTAAATGACGTCTTCCCTCCTTCCTAAATTTCGTTATTTTCCTCACTTCTAAATGACGTCTTCCCCTCCTTCCTAAATGTCGTTATTTTCCTCCGTTCTAAATGACGTGTTCCCATCCTTCCTAAATTTCGTTATTTTCCTCACTTCTAAATGACGTCTTCCCCTCCTTCCTAAATTTCGTTATTTTCCTCATTTCTAAATGACGTCTTCCCCACCTTCCTAAATTTCGTTATTTTCCTCACTTCTAAATGACGTCTTCCCCTCCTTCCTAAATTTCGTTATTTTCCTCACTTCTAAATGACGTCTTCCCCTCCTTCCTAAATTTCGTTATTTTCCTCACTTCTAAATGACGTCTTCCCTCCTTCCTAAATTTCGTTATTTTCCTCCGTTCTAAATGACGTGTTCCCATCCTTCCTAAATTTCGTTATTTTCCTCACTTCTAAATGACGTCTTCCCCTCCTTCCTAAATTTCGTTATTTTCGTCACTTCTAAATGACGTCTTCCCCTCCTTCCTAAATTTCGTTATTTTCCTCCGTTCTAAATGACGTCTTCCCACCCTTCCTAAATTTCGTTATTTTCCTCACTTCTAAATGACGTCTTCCCCTCCTTCCTAAATTTCGTTATTTTCCTCACTTCTAAATGACGTCTTCCCCTCCTTCCTAAATTTCGTTATTTTCCTCACTTCTAAATGACGTCTTCCCCTCCTCCCTAAATATCGTTATTTTCCTGCGTTCTAAATGACGTGTTCCCATCCTTCCTAAATTTCGTTATTTTCCTCACTTCTAAATGACGTCTTCCCCTCCCGCCTAAATGTCGTTATTTTCCTCCGTTCTAAATGACGTGTTCCCATCCTTCCTAAATTTCGTTATTTTCCTCACTTCTAAATGACGTCTTCCCCTCCTTCCTAAATGTCGTTATTTTCCTCCGTTCTAAATAACGTGTTCCCATCCTTCCTAAATTCGTTATTTTCCTCACTTCTAAATGACGTCTTCCCCTCCTTCCTAAATTTCGTTATTTTCCTCCGTTCTAAATGACGTGTTCCCATCCTTCCTAAATTTCGTTATTTTCCTCCGTTCTAAATGACGTCTTCCCTCCTTCCTAAATTTCGTTATTTTCCTCACTTCTAAATGACGTCTTCCCCTCCTTCCTAAATTTCGTTATTTTCCTCACTTCTAAATGACGTCTTCCCATCCTTCCTAAATTTCGTTATTTTCCTCACTTCTAAATGACGTCTTCCCCTCCTTCCTAAATTTCGATATTTTCCTCACTTCTAAATGACGTTTTCCCCTCCTTCCTAAATTTCGATATTTTCCTCACTTCTAAATGACATCTTCCCCTCCTTCCTAAATTTCGATATTTTCCTCACTTCTAAATGACATCTTCCCCTCCTTCCTAAATTTCGATATTTTCTTCACTTCTAAATGACGTCTTCCCCTCCTTCCTAAATTTCGATATTTTCCTCACTTCTAAATGAAGTCTTCCCCTCCTTCCTAAATTTCGATATTTTCCTCACTTCTAAATGACGTCTTCCCCTCCTTCCTAAATTTCGTTATTTTCCTCACTTCTAAATGACGTCTTCCCATCCTTCCTAAATTTCGTTATTTTCCTCACTTCTAAATGACGTCTTCCCATCCTTCCTAAATTTCGTTATTTTCTTCACTTCTAAATGACGTCTTCCCATCCTTCCTAAATTTCGCCACCTCCCTCCATGTTAAATTTCGTTATCTCTATATGTCCTAAACTTCATAATTTCCATTGTTTATAAATTCCACCACCGCTATCTGTCCTAAACTTCATAATCTCCATTGTTTTTAAATTTCACCACCGCTATCTGTCCTAAACTTCAAAATCTCCATTGTTTCGAAATTTCTTAATTCCCATTGTTTCTAAATTTTGTCACCTCCCTCCGTTAATTTTGTTATTTCCCTCCTTCCAAAATTTCTTCACATTCATCCTTTCTAAATTTCGCAGCCTACCTCATTGCTAACTTCGTTAACTCTCCTATTATTATGTTAACAGTCCCATTCCTAACTTCGTTAACTCTCCTATAATTATGTTAACAGTCCCATTCCTAACTTCGTTAACTCTCCAATAATTATGTTAACAGTCCCATTCCTAACTTCGTTAACTCTCCTATAATTATGTTAACAGTCCCATTCCTAACTTCGTTAACTCTCCTATAATTATGTTAACAGTCCCAGTCCTAAATTTTGTCATTCACAACATCCCTAAATTGTGTTATAGGTTTCCGTTCTAAACTTTGTCATCTCTCTTTAACTCTAAACTTTGTCATCTCGCTTTATCCTTAAACGTCGTCACCTCTCTTTAACCCTAAACTTCGCCATCTCTCTTTATCACTAAACTTTGTCATAGCATTTTATCCCTAAATTTCTTCATCTCACGTTACCGCTAAACTTCGTTATTTCTCTTTACCCCTGACATTCGTCATCTCTCTTTAGCCATGACTTTCGTCATCTCTCTTTACCTTTAAACTTCGTCATTTCTCTTTACACCCAAACTTCGTCATCTCGCTTTACATCTACACTTCGTCATCTCTCTTTACCCCTGACTTTCGTCATCTCTCTTTACCGTTAAACTTCGTCATCTGTCTTTACCTTTAAACTTCGTCATTTCTCTTTACCTTTAAACTTCGTCATCTGTCTTTACCTTTAAACTTCGTCATTTCTCTTTACCCTTAAACTTCGTCATCTCTCTTTACCTTTAAACTTCGTCATTTCTCTTTACCGTTAAACTTCATCATCTGTCTTTACCTTTAAACTTCGTCATTTCTCTTTACCTTTAAACTTCATCATCTGTCTTTACCTTTAAACTTCGTCATTTCTCTTTACCTTTAAACTTCGTCATTTCTCTTTACCTTTAAACTTCGTCATCTGTCTTTACCTTTAAACTTCGTCATTTCTCTTTACCCTTAAACTTCGTCATCTCTCTTTACCTTTAAACTTCGTCATTTCTCTTTACCTTTAAACTTCGTCATCTGTCTTTACCTTTAAACTTCGTCATTTCTCTTTACCCTTAAACTTCGTCATCTCTCTTTACCTTTAAACTTCGTCATTTCTCTTTACCGTTAAACTTCATCATCTGTCTTTACCTTTAAACTTCGTCATTTCTCTTTACCTTTAAACTTCGTCATCTCTCTTTACCTTTAAACTTCGTCATCTCTCTTTACCTTTAAACTTCGTCATCTCTCTTTACACCTACATTTCGTCATTACTTTTTACCTTTGACCGTCGTCATCTCTATTTAGCTCTAAACTTCGTCATCTTTCTTTACCTTTAAACTTCGTCATCTCTATTTAGCTTTACATTTCGTCATCTCTCTTTACCTTTAAACTCCGTCATTTCTCTTTACCTTTAAACTTCGTCATCTCTCTTTACCTTTAAACATCGTCATCTCTCTTTACCTTTAAACTTCGTCATCTGTCTTTACATTTAAACTTCGTCATCTCTCTTTACCTTTAAACTTCGTCATCTCTCTTTACCTTTAAACTTCGTCATCTCTCTTTACCTTTAAACTTCGTCATCTCTCTTTACCTCTAAACTTCGTCATCTCTCTTTACCTTTAAACTTCGTCATTTCTCTTTACCTTTAAACTTCGTCATCTCTCTTTAGCTCTAAACTTCGGCATCTCTCTTTACTTTTAAACTTCGTCATCTCTTTACCTTTAAACTTCGTCATCTCTCTTTACCTCTAAACATCGTCATCTCTCTTTACCTCTAAACTTCGTCATCTCTCTTTACCTCTAAACTTTGTCATCTCTCTTTACCTCTAAACTTCGGCATCTCTCTTTACTTTTAAACTTCGTCATCTCTTTACCTTTAAACTTCGTCATCTCTCTTTACCTCTAAACTTCGTCATCTCTCTTTAGCTCTAAACTTCGTCATCTCTCTTTACCTTTAAACTTCGTCATCTGTCTTTACATTTAAACTTCGTCATCTCTCTTTACCTTTAAACTTCGTCATTTCTCTTTACCGTTAAACTTCATCATCTGTCTTTACCTTTAAACTTCGTCATTTCTCTTTACCTTTAAACTTCGTCATCTCTCTTTACCTTTAAACTTCGTCATCTCTCTTTACCTTTAAACTTCGTCATCTCTCTTTACACCTACATTTCGTCATTACTTTTTACCTTTGACCGTCGTCATCTCTATTTAGCTCTAAACTTCGTCATCTTTCTTTACCTTTAAACTTCGTCTTCTCTCTATAGCTTTACATTTCGTCATCTCTCTTTACCTTTAAACTCCGTCATTTCTCTTTACCTTTAAACTTCGTCATCTCTCTTTACCTTTAAACATCGTCATCTCTCTTTACCTTTAAACTTCGTCATCTGTCTTTACATTTAAACTTCGTCATCTCACTTTAGCTCCAAACTTCGTCATCGCTCTTTACTCCTAAACTTCGTCATCTCTCTTTACATCTAAACTTTATCTTCTCTTTTTAACCCTAAACTTCGTCATTTCTCTTTACCCTTGACCTTTGTAATCTCTCTTTACCCTAAACGTCACCATCTCTCTTTACCCTTGATATTCGTCATCTCTCTTTACCTCTAAACTTCGTCATCTCTCTTTAACCCTAAACTTCGTCATTACTCTATACCCTTGACCTTCGTCATCTCTCTTTACCCTTGACCATCGTCATCGTTCTTTACCCCTAAACTTTGTCATCTCTATTTAACTCTAAACTTCGTCATCTCTCTTTAACTCTAAACTTCGTCATCTCTCTTTAACTCTAAACTTTGTCATCTCTCTTTACCCCTAAACTTCGTCATCTCTTTTTACCCCTAAACTTTGTCATCTCTCTCTACCCCTAAACTTTGTAATCTCTCTCCTCCCCTAAACTTTGTAATCTTTCTTTAACTTCAAACTTTGTCATCTCTCTTTAACTCTAAACTTTGTCATCTCTCTTTAACCTTGACCTTCGTCATCTCTCTTTACCTCTAAACTTCGTCATCTCTCTTTACCTCTAAACTTCGTCATCTCTCTTTACCCCTAAACTTCGTTTCTCTCTTTAACTCTAACCTATGTCATCTCTCTTTACCCCTAAATTTTTGTCATCTCTCTTTACCCCTAAACTTTTGTCATCTCTCTTTACCCCTAAACTTTTGTCATCTCTCTTTACCCTAAACTTTGTCATCTCTCTTTACCCCTAAACTTTGTCATCTCTCTTTACCCCTAAACTTTGTCATCTCTCTTTACCCCTAAACTTTGTCATCTCTCTTTACCCCTAAACTTTGTCATCTCTCTTTACCCCTAAACTTTGTCATCTCTCTTTACCCCTAAACTTTGCATCTCTCTTTACCCCTAAACTTTGTCATCTCTCTTTACCCCTAAACTTTGCATCTCTCTTTACCCCTAAACTTTGTCATCTCTCTTTACCCCTAAACTTTGCATCTCTCTTTACCCCTAAACTTTGTCATCTCTCATAATGTGTTTTGACTAACACTTTCACAACAAATTTCAATTCTCCTTAAACTTGTGTTTGACTCCAGCACATCCTTCATCCCCACCTACTCATCACTATCCTTCCTTCTCGGCTATGTGCACAAACCGCTATGAACTTTCCAGCACAGCTTGTTATTCGGTCACTAACACTGATGACCGCCATTCACTGTCACTGTTATAAGCTGTTAAAAAATGGGTACCGGTTGAGTTGTCTGACCCATGCTTTAATCACATATAGTGTTACAGGTCAAAACAGCATGCGTCAAAACAGTCCGACTAGCAGAAGGACAAATTTGAAACAAGCGCAAAGTTCTGAAATACTTGGTCACAATAATAACATCAGATGGAAGATGCATCACATAAATAAAATGCAGAATAGCTCAGGCCAAAATAGCATTTCAGAAAATGAAAAATATATTATGCAACAAATCTATGTCAATAGAAATGAGAAAGAGAGTTCATCGGTACTATATAGAACCAATTCTGACCTATGGGAGCGAATCATAGACAGTAGACAAACAAATGAAACGACAATTAGAGGCCACAGAGATGGGATTTCTCAGAAGAATGTTGTAAGTTCCCTTGACAGCTAAAAAGATCAATGAGGAAGTTCTCAAAGAGGCCAACACAAAAAGGGAGCTCCTAAAAAATATCAGAAAGAAACAATCAACATTTTTCGGGCACATCATGAGAAGAGGAAAGTTGGAATACTTGGTTACAACTGGCAGAATAAAAGGAAAGAGAGGTCGCGGACGACAAAGAGAGAAAATACTGAAGAGCTTGGTGGCATGGCATGGAAAACAGTCAACAACAGAACTGATACGATGCACTGTAGATAGGAGATTGTGGAAGGACATGATTGCCTACGCCAACCGGTATGGCACATGATGATGATGAGCAGAAGCCATGTTCCCTGTATTGGTAGCTCCTTCTGATATAGAAGACCTAGTGCCGCAACACAGGACAAGTAGTTTTCCCGAACAGCCTGGGACTAGACGAACTCCATGTTCTAACTAAAAGCCGGAAATTCTAAGAAAGCCATTACGATCTGCCACACTCAATGAATCACGTGACTTCTATCCGCACGAACTCGCGGCAGTACAACAACCTATTTTTAACTCTCCTTATTTCAACGCATGATTAACCTTTTTCTCCCCTACTGTTATAGTGACAGACAATGTTATGCTATATAACATGGCGCACATCTAACAAAAATAGTTTTGAAATGAGGACTTTTGTGATATCAGTGGAAAACACATCCAGTGTCAAGTCACACACAAAGAAATGTTTGTGTAAATGAAAATGTTGGAGTTGCAGCAGCTGTTCTGTAATGATATTTGTTGATGATAGAGAGACACAGATTAAAGTAGTTTGAATATTTAATGCGCATGGAAAAAAAACCTCAGCATTAGTGTGAAGAACTTTTAAAGACAGAATGGAACAACCAAGATATATAGGTAGAGCAAGAAGAAGATGGATTGAGGGAATTAACGACATAATAAAACAATACAATATGACAATGTACCAAGCCTAAGAAAGTGCCCTTAATGGAAAACACATGATTGACTTAAGCCTACAACGCCTACTGGCAAAATGCAGAAAGAGGATAAAAAAGTAAAGTAAGGTAAAGTAAAGTAAAGTAAAGTAAAGTAAAGTAAAGTAAAGTAAAGTAAAGTAAAGTAAAGTAAATTAAAGTACCTCCGTCACGCCAAGTGGCGTATGGGGAATATGGTGCTAGTGACCATAAATTTTACAGACCTTCGGCATATGATTTTTGGGGTAATGTGGTCGGTATTACGCCCGTGCCGCTTTACTTTTCCAGAAAAAAATCCGGTACCCATTAAAGGCTGGGTGAAACGGAAGCCGTCGGTAGGGGTCGAACCCTACCTCTTGTCCATTGTAGTCCAGTTCACTAACCACTGAGCTATCGCGGCTCCCAAACAGAATAAAAGAATTTCTGAAAGGGAAGAGTAAAAAAAAAAGTAAAGTACCCCCCGTCACGCCAAGTGGCGGCGTATAGGGAAATATGGTGTTAGTGACCCTATATTTTACAGACCTTCAGCACATGATTTTTGGGGTAATGTGGTCGGTATTACGCCCGTGCTGCTTTACTTTCCAGAAAAAATCCGGTACCCATTTAAGGCTGGGTGAACCCGGAGCCGTCGGTTGGGATCGAACCCTACCTCTTGTCCGTAGTAGTCCAGTTCACTAACCACTGAGCTATCGCGGCTCCCACTAATTTTTAGGGAATTAGTAAAACCCAGGTGTCCTCGCCAGGGAACGAACCCCGGCTGTTGCCGTGGTAAGCCAACCGCCTATCGATTGCGCTAACCGGACACCCGAAAGGGAAGAGTGTTTTATAAAAACGTTTTTTTTATATAAAATCAGGCAGAAATATTGTTTTTAATATTATTGTTGACAAACTATGACTCCTTGAATTACTTTGTGAAGAGTTGATCTCTTTCTTCTTTTATGATTGTTTTTTTCCCTTTTGCTTATTGGGCAGATATTAACAAAACACTCCTTCATTTGTTTGATTGCTACTTGGAAGAGTACAATAATTAAAATTGAAATAGCAATTTATTTAATTTCGATGTACAGTCCAAAAATCGGATCAGTGGAGATAAGAAACGACGAGTTTGTGATTATATTGTTCCAGGAGGAAATGCCACTAATAGCAGCAGAGCTGGAAGCTGTCAGCTAACCGCGATAGGTGATGGGCGAACCAGAAGCATCCAGATACACCTCCACCTCATCGCTGTGCCTCTAGAAACAGACTTAGCTGTCTTAACTGGCCAAGCGAGTAGGAATCGAAGAGGGAAAGCTACCCAGTACTCATAATTGCCGTGCTGAAGTCGAATGCGCTGGGCCGGAAGGCTGAAATAAACAACACCACTTGTGGGCAGGGATACGGTGCTGGTGCGAATATTTAGAACAAAGAAGTATGTGTTAGCACTAGGAAAAATTGACAGACAAACAACAACAGAAAAAAACGAAGAACAATATATGGTCAGAAGTGGGATCGAACCCGTACTCCCTGGCACCGCGCCTTGCCACGACAAGCCGAACGCTTGGCACACTGCCACGCAGCTAACTAAAAAATTAGCTATTGTAGCAGTGTCTTGCACGAAGGCGTTCTCAATGACTATAGCATAGGGTAACGAGCACAGACCGGAAATAAATTGTATATTTGTACTTTCCTATTAATGCAAGTATCTCCCAGTAGGGCTGAATACTTGTGTTGCAGACAAACATTTATTGGACGAAATAGAACAAATAGTAGTTTCCAGTGGTTATATACTGGATACAAATAATAATAAATAAATATTATTATATAGGGAACTTCCGAGGCGATAATAGGGAATAATAGAACAAAGAAGTATGTGTTAGCATTCGGAAAAATTGACAGACAAACAACAACAGAAAAAAACGAAGAAAAATATATGGTCCGAAGAGGGATCGAACCCGTACTTCCTGGCACCGCGCCTTGCCACGAGAAGCAGAACGCTTGGCACACTGCCACGCAGCTAAAAACAATTAGCTATTGTAGCAGTGTCTTACACGAAGGCGTTCTCAATGACTATAGCATAGGGTAACGATCACAGACCGGATATAAAGTGTGCCAAGCGTTCGGCTTCTCGTGGCAAGGCGCGGTGCCAGGGAGTACGGGTTCGATCCCTCTTCGGACCATATATTGTTCGTTTTTTCTGTTATTGTTTGTCAATTTTTCCGAGTGCTAACACATACTTCTTTGTTCTATTATTCCCTATTATCGCCTCGGAAGTTCCCTATATAATAATATTTATGTATTATTATTTGTATCCTGCGAATATTTAGTATTGACCTTCGAGACATTATATTTTGGGTATTGTGGCCGGTATTACTCATGTCTGGCTTTCTCCATCCCCCTCCCCCCAAAAAAAAGAAATATGGTGTCCATTTCAGGTTTGATGAGTCTGACAGTCGTTGATCAGATAGAACCAGACCTTGTAATCCTTTACAGTCTAGATCACAAACCACTGAACTACCACAGCTCCCGTTGCCTCCATTGCTTGAACTTGTATGTTAATTGTAGAATATTTAGATGAGAAACAAAAAAAAAAGTAAAGTACACCCGTCACGCCAAGTAGTGTAAAGGGAATATGGTGTTATTGACCATACATTTTACAGACCTTCGGCACATGATTTTTAGGGTAATGTGGTCGGTATTACGTCCGAGCCGCTTTACGTTCCCAGAAAAAAAATCCGGTACCCATTAAAGGCTGGGTGAATCGGAAGCCGTCGGTTGGGATCGAACCCTAACTTTTGTTCTTTAACCACTGAGCTATCGTGGCTCCTTAGAAGAGATATTTGAATGGTTTTTCAGCGCTGCTAGCAAAGAGCTACTTCTAAGTGCCCTTCTGTGTTTTTCTCTGTTAATTTGTTTTTGGACTTCGCTAGAGCCTTTATTTCCTACCATCCGATAGCAAACACAAATGTCCCACTTCGCCTCACTGTTATTAAGACCACCCGTAAAGCACTCATAATTATTAGACTTGTCCGAAATGTTACATTTTGTCTTTTCTTATTTCACCAGCACTAGAAGCGTATGTGATATATTTAGTGGAAAATCAAAGCGCAATTAAACTCTGTAAGCTAGAACTGAAAAATGACGATTTCACGTGACAACAAAAACTGAACTGTAATTATGAAATAATACATTCACTTTTGAAAGAGCATCATCATCATCATTAACATCTTCATCAAGTGCCATGCCTGCTTTGGTAGGTGATCATGTCTTTCCACAACTTTCGATTTTGACAGTTATTTATCTTTTCTGTTGTTGATCTTCTAGCAAGCCATTCTCTTAATGTGTCTGGTATCTTTTCTCTTTGCTTCGTCCCTCAATTTTCCCAGTTGTTACAATATATTTCAGCAATTCCCTTCTCATAACATGGTCAAAAATGATGATTTTGAAAGGTAATAGAAATCAATTTAATAAATGAATTCCGTGGTTTCTTTGTGACGTTACCCTCCTATGATCTCACGAGTAATGAGATTCCATGTCTAGAGCTCTTGGGTAACTAAATAAGAGGTCCCGTGTACACTCGCGCACGTTAAAGAACTCTTGGCAGTTTTAAAATCTAAAGAGGTAGGTCGTAATTTTTTTTTTTTTTTTTTTTTTTTTTTTTTTGGCGTTCGCCAGCCTTTCACCTCTGACGAAATCCCTAGAGACTAGGAACTGAATTTTACGTGTTAATCCGTTTTTCCCTGGCAGCCATGTGCACAGGGGTCCCTCGCCGCACAGGCAGATAACTACGTCTTCGGAGGTACTCATATTTATTTCCGTTGATGAGTATAATGGATTTGAACCCACAACCTCTCTGTCTCGAGGCCGGCGTCTTGCCTCGAAGGCAAAATTGTTAACAAAAAGCTCACAACATCATGGACTTGCTACGTAGTTCGTACACGTATGCCTGGATTCTCCTAGGAATTTTCTCGAGGGGGATAACGGAGCACCTACAGAGTATTCCGGCGTGCAGTGTTGACCATCCTAACAACAACATTTACTTTATGCAGTGTTTTCACATCTTCAGCTGGCACCCACTAGGCACAGTAAAAAGAAACAAAAAGTAAAGTACCCCCGTCACGCCAAGTGGCGTATAGGAAATATGGTGATAGTGACCATAAATTTTACAGACCTTCGGCACATGATTTTTGGGGTAATGTGGTCGGTATTACGCCCGTGCCGCTTTACTTTCCCAGAAAAAAATTCGGTACCCATCAAAGGCTTGGTGAACCGGAAGCCGTCGGTTGGGGTCGAAACCTACCTCTTGTCCTTTGTAGTCCAGTTCACTAACCACTGAGCTATTGCGACTACTTGGAGCCAGGCGGTGTCTAAATGAGCGATGAATCATTTTAGTAGGACATGTATGCTTATAACACTTGGAAAAATCCACTAATACTCAACAAAGAAAAAACAAGAACGATAGACAGCCCGAAGCTGGATCGAAGTCGTACTCATCGAGACAGCGAATTACCGCGACACACTTACTTTATTATATCTTTTTGGTAAAGGTAAAGGTCAAGTAACAACAAAAACAAAATAAAACCAGAAATAAGTGAGGAATAATGTGGATTTGTGGAAGGAAAGGGCACCAATAATGCAATATACATCTTAAGAACATTGATAGAAATATCTATAGAGGTAAAGAAAGATCTATATATGTGCTTTATAGACTACACGAAAGCATTTGACAAAGTAAAGAATGTGGCAATAATCAATATGCTGGAGAAATTAAACATTGATGGCAAGGATCTGCGAATCATAAAAAAAAAACATGTACTGGCAACAAACAGCAGCTATACGAATGAACAAACCAAACAGGACAATTCCAATATATAAAGCAAGGGGTCAGACAAGGCTGTGTTCTGTTACCGGATTTGTTTTCACTTTACAGCGAATATATTATGAGATCAATAGTAGACAAAAAAGGAATTGAAGTCAAAGGTCACAACATAAATAATTTGCGATATGCGGATGACACAGTCTTAATAGCAAAGACAGAAAATGAACTACAAGAAATGATAGACATAATAGTAAAAGAAAGCAACAAGAAAGGTCTCAGTCTGAATAGTAAGAAAACAGAAGTAATGGTCATATCGAAGAAACAATCATCAGCATCATGCAGCATAAAAATAAACGATACAAATCTGAAACAAGTGCAACACGTCAAATACTTGGGCACAATAATAACATCAGAGGGGAGATGCACCACAGAAATAAAAAGCAGAATAGCTCATGCCAAAATAGCATTTCAGAAAATGAAAAATATATTATGCAACAAATCTATATCAATAAAAATGAGAAAGAGAGTTCATCGGTGCTATATAGAACCAATTCTGACCTATGGAAGCGAATCACGGACAGTAGACAAACAAATGAAAAGACGATTAGACGCCACAGAGATGGGATTTCTCAGAAGAATGTTGAAAGTTCCCTGGACAGCTAAAAAGACCAATGAGGAAGTTCTCAAAGAGGCCGACACAAAAAGAGAGCTCTTAAAAAACATCAGAAAGAAGCAATCAACATTTTTTGGGCACATCATGAAAAGAGGAAAGTTGGAATACTTGGTTACAACTGGCAAAATAAAAGGAAAGAGAGATCGCGGACAACAAAGAGAGAAAATACTGGATAGCTTGGTGACATGGCATGGAAAACAGTCAACAACAGAACTGATACGATGCACTATAGATAGAAGATTGTGGAGGGACATGATCGCCTACGCCAACCCGTATAGCACATGATGAGGAAAGGTAAAGTACGAGACTTGAACCGGCGTCTTAGCACGCGAGTTTCCACCCATATATGTGCTGGGCCGCCTATCCAGAAATGTTCGGAGATTTCTGTATAGCGTCGCCTCAAGCATCAAAACTCATATGCGAGGCGACATTCCTCACCTTCCCAGGGAAATACCCTGGTACCCATTTCTACCAACGGCTGTGTTAACCGTGGGGTTATTTTTTTTTCCAACCACGAAGACAATTCACACTGCTCCCAGCGGGAATCGAACACGGGTTGTCCGAACGTCGGTAGTCCAGTTGGGTGGTTTTACCAACAAGGCCCCCTAATCTTTTTGGTGTCTATATTTAGTACCCAGAGAGACACTGAGAAGAACATTGATGAGAGAGGCAAGAGCAGCAGGAATCGGCTCCCTCAATGAGATAGAGCTGCTTGCACAGAACAGAGACAAATGGCGAGATTTGATAAACTATCTTTAAAAGAATTGAAAACTGCTAGAACAAAAGTTCAGATAGGAGAAGGAGTATCTTGGTCTACGCCCTATGGGTCGGCTACGCCTCGAACGGTCAATAGATATATATATATTTAGTGCATCTGATGTTGAGAATAATAACAGTGTGTGGAGCACTTACTAAAACTGCGGTATTAAAAGATTATCTAACACAGAAGGAACATGTTAGAAAACAAACATGAACTTCAAATATGTTTCGTTAAATAAATAAAAGTCTGCTGAAAAAAGTATCAAATTGTGGCTCGGTCTGAAGAGTGTTCCTTGTTGCAGTTTCCTCGTGTCGGATTGTTGCAGGAGCTACTGAATCTAGTGTTCTGTGCACACCGTGAGCTGTGTTTCTTGTTGCAGTTTCCTCATGTCGGATTGTTGCAGGAGCTACTGAATCTAGTGTTCTGTGCACACCGTGAGCTGTGTTTCTTGTTGCAGTTTCCTCGTGTCGGATTGTTGCAGGAGCTACTGAATCTAGTGTTCTGTGCACACCGTGAGCTGTGTTTCTTGTTGCAGTTTCCTCATGTCGGATTGTTGCAGGAGCTACTGAATCTAGTGTTCTGTGCACACCGTGAGCTGTGTTTCTTGTTGCAGTTTCCTCATGTCGGATTGTTGCAGGAGCTACTGAATCTAGTGTTCTGTGCACACCGTGAGCTGTGTTTCTTGTTGCAGTTTCCTCGTGTCGGATTGTTGCAGGAGCTACTGAATCTAGTGTTCTGTGCACACCGTGAGCTGTGTTTCTTGTTGCAGTTTCCTCATGTCGGATTGTTGCAGGAGCTACTGAATCTAGTGTTCTGTGCACACCGTGAGCTGTGTTTCTTGTTGCAGTTTCCTCATGTCGGATTGTTGCAGGAGCTACTGAATCTAGTGTTCTGTGCACACCGTGAGCTGTGTTTCTTGTTGCAGTTTCCTCATGTCGGATTGTTGCAGGAGCTACTGAATCTAGTGTTCTGTGCACACCGTGAGCTGTGTTCTTGTTGCAGTTTCCTCATGTCGGATTGTTGCAGGAGCTACTGAATCTAGTGTTCTGTGCACACCGTGAGCTGTGTTTCTTGTTGCAGTTTCCTCATGTCGGATTGTTGCAGGAGCTACTGAATCTAGTGTTCTGTGCACACCGTGAGCTGTGTTTCTTGTTGCAGTTTCCTCGTGTCGGATTGTTGCAGGAGCTACTGAATCTAGTGTTCTGTGCACACCGTGAGCTGTGTTTCTTGTTGCAGTTTCCTCGTGTCGGATTGTTGCAGGAGCTACTGAATCTAGTGTTCTGTGCACACCGTGAGCTGTGTTTCTTGTTGCAGTTTCCTCGTGTCGGATTGTTGCAGGAGCTACTGAATCTAGTGTTCTGTGCACACCGTGAGCTGTGTTTCTTGTTGCAGTTTCCTCATGTCGGATTGTTGCAGGAGCTACTGAATCTAGTGTTCTGTGCACACCGTGAGCTGTGTTTCTTGTTGCAGTTTCCTCATGTCGGATTGTTGCAGGAGCTACTGAATCTAGTGTTCCGTGCACACCGTGAGCTGTGTTTCTTGTTGCAGTTTCCTCATGTCGGATTGTTGCAGGAGCTACTGAATCTAGTGTTCTGTGCACACCGTGAGCTGTGTTTCTTGTTGCAGTTTCCTCATGTCGGATTGTTGCAGGAGCTACTGAATCTAGTGTTCTGTGCACACCGTGAGCTGTGTTTCTTGTTGCAGTTTCCTCATGTCGGATTGTTGCAGGAGCTACTGAATCTAGTGTTCTGTGCACACCGTGAGCTGTGTTTCTTGTTGCAGTTTCCTCATGTCGGATTGTTGCAGGAGCTACTGAATCTAGTGTTCTGTGCACACCGTGAGCTGTGTTTCTTGTTGCAGTTTCCTCGTGTCGGATTGTTGCAGGAGCTACTGAATCTAGTGTTCTGTGCACACCGTGAGCTGTGTTTCTTGTTGCAGTTTCCTCGTGTCGGATTGTTGCAGGAGCTACTGAATCTAGTGTTCTGTGCACACCGTGAGCTGTGTTTCTTGTTGCAGTTTCCTCGTGTCGGATTGTTGCAGGAGCTACTGAATCTAGTGTTCTGTGCACACCGTGAGCTGTGTTTCTTGTTGCAGTTTCCTCATGTCGGATTGTTGCAGGAGCTACTGAATCTAGTGTTCTGTGCACACCGTGAGCTGTGTTTCTTGTTGCAGTTTCCTCATGTCGGATTGTTGCAGGAGCTACTGAATCTAGTGTTCTGTGCACACCGTGAGCTGTGTTTCTTGTTGCAGTTTCCTCATGTCGGATTGTTGCAGGAGCTACTGAATCTAGTGTTCTGTGCACACCGTGAGCTGTGTTTCTTGTTGCAGTTTCCTCGTGTCGGATTGTTGCAGGAGCTACTGAATCTAGTGTTCTGTGCACACCGTGAGCTGTGTTTCTTGTTGCAGTTTCCTCGTGTCGGATTGTTGCAGGAGCTACTGAATCTAGTGTTCTGTGCACACCGTGAGCTGTGTTTCTTGTTGCAGTTTCCTCGTGTCGGATTGTTGCAGGAGCTACTGAATCTAGTGTTCTGTGCACACCGTGAGCTGTGTTTCTTGTTGCAGTTTCCTCGTGTCGGATTGTTGCAGGAGCTACTGAATCTAGTGTTCTGTGCACACCGTGAGCTGTGTTTCTTGTTGCAGTTTCCTCGTGTCGGATTGTTGCAGGAGCTACTGAATCTAGTGTTCTGTGCACACCGTGAGCTGTGTTTCTTGTTGCAGTTTCCTCATGTCGGATTGTTGCAGGAGCTACTGAATCTAGTGTTCTGTGCACACCGTGAGCTGTGTTTCTTGTTGCAGTTTCCTCATGTCGGATTGTTGCAGGAGCTACTGAATCTAGTGTTCTGTGCACACCGTGAGCTGTGTTTCTTGTTGCAGTTTCCTCATGTCGGATTGTTGCAGGAGCTACTGAATCTAGTGTTCTGTGCACACCGTGAGCTGTGTTTCTTGTTGCAGTTTCCTCATGTCGGATTGTTGCAGGAGCTACTGAATCTAGTGTTCTGTGCACACCGTGAGCTGTGTTTCTTGTTGCAGTTTCCTCATGTCGGATTGTTGCAGGAGCTACTGAATCTAGTGTTCTGTGCACACCGTGAGCTGTGTTTCTTGTTGCAGTTTCCTCATGTCGGATTGTTGCAGGAGCTACTGAATCTAGTGTTCTGTGCACACCGTGAGCTGTGTTTCTTGTTGCAGTTTCCTCATGTCGGATTGTTGCAGGAGCTACTGAATCTAGTGTTCTGTGCACACCGTGAGCTGTGTTTCTTGTTGCAGTTTCCTCATGTCGGATTGTTGCAGGAGCTACTGAATCTAGTGTTCTGTGCACACCGTGAGCTGTGTTTCTCATCCGGATCGAGTTTCGATATTCCATTTACTTTACGATGAATGATGATATCGTATGATGAAGGACAGTTCAGCTGCGTTCACTTTCGGTGCCGCTTGGCCTTATGTCTTTTGGCGTGTGCTGTAGCTGCTATGATGAGGACTGCAGCTGCCTTTTCGTTGTTTGCATCCTTCTATGAGATGACTTTTAATTCGGATGATTCCAGTGGCACGTGCGGTTGAGCAATTATGAATTTTAATTCGTTTGTAGTTATATCGGGCCTTTGGCTAACCATAACCATGTCTTGCAAATGCTTGACAATTTTTCGCCCCTATATTTTGGTTTAGACGACAGATCATCTTCATTGCACAACTTATAGCGTCATAGTGCTACAATCAACACCTCAGCACGTTCCTCAATATGAAGTACATCCACTTCTCTTCATCTCTACACGAACTCCGTACCTCCAGCGAACACCTTGTCCCAAAAGCCTCCTTAGTCGCCTTTTATAATTTGCTAACTCTCTCCATCTTTCTCGTTGCCAATTATCATATTTACCCCCCCCCCTTTTTCCCCCTACCCCCCACCCCAATCGCTAACTCATATTATCGTCGTCATTACCCGTTCTCAAATCACTACATCTTCCCAACTTTCCCAATATCCCTCATTACATTGTCTCATCTTCTCCCTTTCACCAACTCTTCTTTTGTCCCTCATTACATTGTCTCATCTTCTCCCTTTCACCAACTCTTCTTTTGTCCCTCATTACATTGTCTCATCTTCTCCCTTTCACCAACTCTTCTTTTGTCCCTCATTACATTGTCTCATCTTCTCCCTTTCACCAACTCTTCTTTAGTCCCTCATTACATTGTCTCATCTTCTCCCTTTCACCAACTCTTCCTTTGTCCCTCATTACATTGTCTCATCTTCTCCCTTTCACCAACTCTTCTTTTATCCCTCATTACATTGTCGCATCTTCTCCCTTTCACCAACTCTTCTTTTGTCCCTCATTACATTGTCTCATCTTCTCTCTTTCAACAACTCTTCTTTTGTCCCTCATTACATTGTCTCATCTTCTCTCTTTCAACAACTCTTCTTTTGTCCCTCATTACATTGTCTCATCTTCTCCTTTCAACAACTCTTCTTTTGTCCCTCATTACATTGTCTCATCTTCTCCCTTTCACAACTCTTCTTTTGTCCCTCATTACATTGTCTCATCTTCTCCCTTTCACCAACTCTTCTTTTGTCCCTCATTACCAGTTCTACCCCCCCCCCTTTTCCGCATGTTGCTAACTCTGCTATATATCCTATTTATAAATTATCACATCTCACATTACTATCGTTACCTTCGTCCTAACTAACTTACAAAGCCTTCATTCTGAGCCTAGTATTTGTATCCACATACTCCTAATTATACTGTTGTCCACACCCTAACCCTGCTATAATTTTCACTCCTCATTATCTCCGGAACTCGTAAACTGTGTTATCTCCCATTCTCTAAACCTGTCGTTCTCCATGAACGTAATTACCTCTCCTAAAAGTGAACATTGTTATCTCACATGTTACTCATTCTAGATAACCTGTATCCAATTCTCGATGTATTAGACAAAACAACTGCCATACCGCTTTTATTAACTATTCTCTTTCAACGAATCAATTCAGGGAAAGAGGAGTGTTTTCATAACTCGGAAGAAAAAAATCACAAATAATCAACAGAATAAAAAGAACAGTAGATGGTACGAAGCAGGATCGAACCCGCACTCCTCGACAGGGCGCATGGCCACGAGAAACCAAAACGCTAGAGCACACAGCCAACTTAGCTACCTAAAAAAATAGCTATCATTAGTGATGTCTTTTACACAGGTGTACCCATGACTATTGCATAGGGTTACGATCACAACTCGGAAATACATTATGTATCTGTATTTTCCTATGAAGACAAGTATCTCCCAGATAGGGTAGAGGTAGGGTAGGGCTGAAAATACTTCTATCGGGTTCGATCCTACTTAGGATCATATATTGTTCTTTGTTGTTTATTTTACTGTTGTTGTTATAAACATAACTCTTCCTTTGAAATAATGCACTGATCTATCACCTCGGAAGTCTCCCTCCATGATGATATTCATTTATTATTATTTGTCTTCTCGCTTTAAATCTTGTTTTTTTTTTGTTAATTTGCCCTTTTCTAACCTAGCCCGAGTTTCTAAATAAAGCAACAAGCATGACAGGATCGGCTATTCATTTACATGTTCTAGAGTTTGAACTCAATGCAATGACATTTCTTTAGAAGCAGAGACATACTGTCACATAATATATATGAGGTCTAAATGAGTGTTAGCTTATTCTTTGAATAAAGCCAAACCCAGGATTACGAAATAAAAAACAACTTTTAGTGGCAAGAAAATCTTGAAGTTTGAAAAGATTTTTAAAATGAAATCTGAGTCGTGGAGTAGTAATAATTTTTTGGTGAAATTGGAAGTACGGTTTATTGAACAAGGAACCATATTTTAGTTCGTTTGAAGTAATTGCTAAGTGAATCTGGAAGAGACTTTGTGGGAAACATACCTCATGAAACAAAATGAATGATTCGTTAAAAGAGGTGAACTTTGTCATGCGTGGCCTGAAGTTTAAAGACGTGAACTTTGTTTTGCGTGGCCTGAAGTTAAAAGAGGTGAACATTGTAATGCGTCGCCTGAAGTTAAAGAGGTGAATTTTGTCATGTGTGGCCTGAAGTTAAAGGAGGTGAACTTTCTCATGTGTGGCCTGAAGTTAAAGAGGTGAATTTTGTCATGTGTAGCCTGAAGTTAAAGAGGTGAATTTTGTCATGTGTAGCCTGAAGTTAAAAGAGGTGAACATTGTAATGCGTCGCCTGAAGTTAAAGAGGTGAATTTTGTCATGTGTGGCCTGAAGTTAAAGGAGGTGAACTTTCTCATGTGTGGCCTGAAGTTAAAGAGGTGAATTTTATCATGTGTAGCCTGAAGTTAAAGAGGTGAATTTTGTCATGTGTAGCCTGAAGTTAAAGAGGTGAATTTTGTCATGTGTAGCCTGAAGTTAAAGAGGTGAATTTTGTCATGCGTGGCCTGAAGTTAAAGGAGGTGAACTTTGTCATGCGTGGCCTGAAGTTAAGAGGTGAACTTTGTCATGCGTGGCCTGAAGTTAAAGAGGTGAATTTTGTCATGCGTGGCCTGAAGTTAAAGAGGTGAATTTTGTCATGCGTGGCCTGAAGTTAAAGGAGGTGAACTTTGTCATGTGTGGCCTGAAGTTAAAGAGGTGAATTTTGTCATGTGTAGCCTGAAGTTAAAGAGGTGAATTTTGTCATGTGTAGCCTGAAGTTAAAGAGGTGAATTTGTCATGCGTGGCCTGAAGTTAAAGGAGGTGAACTTTGTCATGCGTGGCCTGAAGTTAAAGAGGTGAACTTTGTCATGTGTGGCCTGAAGTTAAAGGAGGTGAACTTTGTCATGCGTGGCCTGAAGTTAAAGGAGGTGAACTTTTTCATGTGTGGCCTGAAGTTAAAGAGGTGAATTTTGTCATGTGTGGCCTGAAGTTAAAGGAGGTGAACTTTGTCATGCGTGGCCAGAAGTTAAAGGAGGTGAATTTTGTCATGTGTGGCCTGAAGTTAAAGGAGGTGAACTTTGTCATGCGTGGCCTGAAGTTAAAGGAGGTGAATTTTGTCATGTGTAGCCTGAAGTTAAAGGAGGTGAACTTTGTCATGCGTGGCCTGAAGTTAAATCCTAGGCGATCTATAATAAAGGTCCACCGATCCACGGTGTATGTCTATACATTTCCTAGGTGATCTATAATAAAGGTCCACCGATCCACGGTGTCTGTCTATACATTTCCTAGGTGATCTATAATAAAGGTCCTCCGATCCACGGTGTCTGTCTATACATTTCCTAGGTGATCTATAATAAAGGTCCACCGATCCACGGTGTCTGTCTATACATTTCCTAGGTGATATATAAATACGGTGAGGGTTCTTGAGAACACTTAACAAGAAATGAGTTCTTTCTGTGGAGGCTCCAACCTGGCGTCATGCTGCTTATGTTCCTTTCTGAAGTTTCTGAAGATCCAAAGAGACCTAGAACACCTAACTTTGGACCACCACTCAGAACAATAAGAAAGTGTTGTTTGCCAAAATAATAATATTATTTTATATTAGACGTTTGGTATATTATGGTAAAAGAAAACTGCTGGAACAAAAATTCATATAGGAGAAGGTGTATCTTGGTCTACGCCCTATGGGCCGGTTACGGCTCGAAAGGTCAATAGATAGATAGATAGATATTATCAAGACAGATAATGTTATCTGAAATAGCAAACTAATTCTGAAGTTGATAAATCAAGGTGAATGTCTTTTGTTCTACAGAGTATTTCCTACAGGAACGCAATATGTTCATCAGAAAGTATTTCTCCATCAAGTAAATGCTTCACTCCACATCGAGAATTCTACATCGTTTTATCTTAACCTGGATTGTCATAATGTCTATCTTGTTCCAGATTCTTAATTTCCCGAAGCAAAGAGAGTCCATGATCCATTTATCTTCGAACGATAAAGAAATCAGTGATTTTCACGCCTTTGGCGTCTTTCAGGACAACTCAAAATTGTGTGCCCACGTATACTCGATTTGTGACTAGCCTCATAGTTTTCTCGGGCTTTGGTACAAACGTGTTGTCTGAACATCATTAATTCTTCACGAGGTCCAACTTAATCGCTTGTTTCCTTCATTTCCAACTCGATATAATAACACATTAATACAGCCATATAGTGTCTTCTCCCAGCTTGGTTTCGTGGCACGGTTTAACATTCAACAACAGAACTGATACGGCGAATACGAAGATGAAGAATAAGACAGAGTGTACTTCACTTGTGAAGACATAGAGTCCCATTTTAGGCAAATTTCGCAGTAATGTTGAGTTGCGCGTTGATTTATAAACTCACAGATTGAGAGTTATATAAACTCGCTAACATTGTTGGGTTGAACGTTGATTTATAAACTCACAGATTGAGAGTTATATAGAGCGCTAACATTGTTGGGTTGAACGTTGATTTATAAACTCACAGATTGAGAGTTATATAGAGCGCTAACATTGTTGGGTTGAACGTTGATTTATAAACTCACAGATTGAGAGTTATATAGAGCGCTAACATTGTTGGGTTGAACGTTGATTTATAAACTCACAGATTGAGAGTTATATTGCGCGCAAACATTGTTGGGTTGCACGTTGATTTATAAACTCACAGACTGAGAGTTATATAGCGCGCTAACATTGTTGTGTTGCACATTGATTTATAAACTCACAGATTGAGAGTTATATAGCGCGCTAACATTGTTGTGTTGCACATTGATTTATAAACTCACAGATTGAGAGTTATATAGCGCGCTAACATTGTTGTGTTGCACATTGATTTATAAACTCACAGACTGAGAGTTATATAGCGCGCAAACATTGTTGGTTGCACGTTGATTTATAAACTCACAGACTGAGAGTTATATAGCGCGCAAACATTGTTGGGTTGCACGTTGATTTATAAACTCACAGACTGAGAGTTATATTGCGCGCTAACATTGTTGGGTTGCACATTGATTATAAACTCACAGACTGAGAGTTATATAGCGCGCTAACATTGTTGGGTTGCACATTGATTTATAAACTCACAGACTGAGAGTTATATAGCGCGCTAACATTCTAGAATCTCCCAGGCTTGAGTGCTGCACAAACTAGCGACTTACGACATGCCGACAAGTTTGGCGACCTCATGCTCATTAAGGCATCACTTCATCCTTACCGTCGAGCACTCACGAAACAGCCTGCGCCACAGTATGCTATCAAAGTAAGCATTTCGTACTCCCCACAGAAGTGACAGTTACAGATTTAGAAGATCTAGCCTTGTGTTAGGACGAACTTCGACTTATCTTGAACCGGGATATTCAGAAACCTCTTGCAGTCTATCACATGCCTTTGTCTAAGCGGATTATGAAATGATTTGTGTCCAGGATATTGGCTTTTTAAACATCTTCCTTCTTTCTATATTTTTGGCTTGGTTTGATGTTGTGCAAGATTTATATCCCCATATTTTAGCTTGGTTTGATATTTTCTGCTCGATTTATATCCCCATATTTTGGTTGAATTTACATTCCTGTAATTTGGCTGTGTTTATCTCTTTGGATTTTGACTAAGTATATTTCCATACAATAGATCAGGGAGAACCAGCTTTCCAAAGAATGAGGAAGATACTGTAGAATCCATTTTTAACAATAGTAACAAGAAAAGGAGTTCTCAAATGTTATGTAGAGCCAGTCTTAACATATGGATGGGAATTATGGACAATCGGACAATAGGCAAGACAATCAATGGAGGCTGTAGAAATGTGGTTTTACATAAGAATGTTGAGAATACTATAAAAAGGTCAGAAAAGTAATGAAAACCTGCTGGAAGAGGCCATAGCAAAATGAGAGCTAATAGCCAATATTAGGATGAAACAAGAAACAGCTGGAATATATTGTGATTACTGGGAAAGTTAAGGGACGAAGAGATCGATGGAACCAAAGTGAAAAGATACCAGACAGCTTAAGAGAATAGCGTGGCAGAAGGACAACAACAGAAATGATAAATAGCTGTCGAGATCGAAAGTTGTGGAGAGACATGATCACCTACGCCAGCAGGCCCGGTACTTGATGATGATAGATTGAACAAGCTTGGTGATAGGATGCATCCTTGTCTTACTCCTCTTTTTATATCCATGGGTGTAGAGTTCTCCTTGTATTTTATTATTGAACTTAATGATGATATGTCCATTGGTTTCTCTCCCCTGAATTTTGCTGGGCTCATGTGAAACGTTTTCATTTACCCCATACGATTATCCTGGCCTCTATTCCAAATAAACATTTCTTTGCTATTCTTTGTAAACATTCAATATTAAAGTGGCGTAATTAGCAAACCAGTTCTTCAACCAAAAGTTTAATCTCCACAAACCCACTACGAGTGTATTATATAACGTGTTAAAGAAAACTAAAATCTATTTAAGGATAAGGTGAATCTCACAATTAATTGATAGTACTCAAGTATAACAATTAATATAGGAACTCTGAATGATTAGTAATTGTGATGATCAATATACTTTACAAAAATGAGTATACTTGATGAGATATCACAATAGTTGGAACTGAAAATAATTAGAAATAAGACCAAAATTATGAGAATTAATACAGTTGGCAATAATCAAATAAAAATAGGAGAAATAATTCTTCTAGGCGTACAATCATACATATATCTGGGCTGTAATTTAGACAAAGAGGGAGGAACAGAAAATGATACCAAATTAAGGATATCAAAAGCAAGAGGAGCTTTTGTTGCACTGGGAAACATATGGAAGTCCAAAGAAATTAGGTTCAATGCTAAAATAAAAATGTTCAACTCTAATGTTAAGTCATTCTTATTATATGGCTGTGAAACAAGGAGAACAACAAAAAGGACAATCATGAAGATACAGACTTTCACTAATGTATGCTTGCGCAGAATGAAGGATGGAAATGGCAGGACAAAATCACTAACATAGAATTATGGTAATGTACCAGTGAAATACCAGTGGATAAAGAGATACAGCGAAGACGATGGCGCTGGATAGGATACACACTGCGGAAGCCAACTGAGAGTGTTATACAACAGGTCCTTTTTGGAATCCCCAGGGAAAAAGACAAAGAGAAACACCAAGGAATTCTTGGAGAAGACAGATGGAAGCAGAGATGAAGATGATGGTGAAGTCATGGAACAATCTTAAAAGAATTGCAAGAAATAGAATGACTTGGAAAGTGTTTTTGAAGACCTATGCTCCACAGGGAGCTGAAAAGTAGAAGAGGAAGAGGAATATGAACCGTTTTCATTTACTCCATGCGATTATCCTTGCTGCTATTCCAAATAAACATTTCTTGCTATTCTTTGTAAACATTCAATATTAATGTGGCATAAATAGCAAACCAGTTGTTTTGCTCTACAACTAAACGTTTAATCTCCCACAAACCCACTACGAGTGTATTACATAACGTGTTAAAGAAAATTTAAATCTATCTAAGGATAAGGGATTCTCAAAATTTGCAGTAGCAACATGGCTAAAATGATGAAGGCTGGCAAAATGTGCTGGCGCAAATTGTGAAAGAAAGATTTAACAACTTCCCCACACCACATGGCGTAGAAGAAATACAATATGAAAACCCACATTTTTTTTTGCCAATCACCACATTTGTAGGTAACATGATCAATATTACTCCGTTGTTGAATTTCTTATTCGGTAAAAAAAAAAATATGTGCCGATTTGAAGCTGAAAGTTGCCGATCAATCTCTTGTTCTCTATTGCTACTTCAGCAACCACTGCTCTCCTGGGGCTCCCTGAAAGTTGTGCAAAAGTGGGTTTGTGTCAAATTGCTGTGAAACTACGTTGTCTACGTGATTTGTGCACTCACCTGATGACAACGTGGACGAGGTTCAGCTATAAGCAATGACGAGCTATATGTATTTCGACCAACGTTGAAATCATCAAAAGTCATACATTTTTCGGTAAAAATTGTATTTCTTCAGGTAAAGTTCAGCGAATGGCATGATACAGACCATATCGCTCGTGTTGATAGATAAAGAAGTATATGGTCACTATTACCACAACAAGAACGCCAGTTGCGTTGTCATAACCCACTGGTTTGGAGACTCGAATTTAGTTTATGAACGAGGGTTCAAACACAGCTAGGAGATCTCCAGTCCACTCAGTAGATAACGGAAACGATATTTCAAATTTGACTAAGACTTTAAGTGGCTGAGTAGTTAGTGCGCTCGCCTCCTGATTTGTAGAATCCTTGTTTAATCCCCCCCCCCCCCCCCCCAGAAATGGTGAATTTTTTGGTACTGACAAAACTCCGGGGGTTCACCCATTCTAAAAAAACGGGTAACATATTTTTGTGGAAAGTAAATGCAGTTTTGCTTCATGCCGATCACATTCCATAAAAATGTGCCATACGCCATGGCAAAATATGTTCTGTATCCAAGTATTCACCACTCGCCTAGCAGGGCATAGAGGGAAACTCTGCTTTAACTGGCTCAGCAGGGGTAATTGCAGCAGGAAAGAGTACTGGCCCGTCACCTCTAAATGAAGTGAGCTATTGTGGCGAAATGTTATATTCCATTCCTATACAATAACGATATGTCACTGGATTACAACTTGTCCCAAAAATTCCTGAACTCAATAAGGCGTAGCCTTACGGTTTAATCATCATCATCATCGAGTGCCAAGTCCGCAACGAAGGTTGCCTACCATGGAGCGCCATTCTGTTCTGTCTCTTGCTTTGATGGTGCAGGTTGTCATAGGCTGGTTTGTCCATCTTTTGATGTTACTCGTCCATGTTAGTCTTGGTCTGCCTCTGCCTCTTTTATCTTGTATTTTCCCCTTCCAGGACTACTTTTAGTAGGCTGTTGTGTCTTTTAACATGACCCAAACATAGCAGTTGTCTTGTTTGAATCGTGTTTAGTAGTTCTCTTTTCATTTTTAGTTGTTTTAAGACTTCATCGTTTGTTTTCTTTTCATTCCATCCAATTCTACCTATTCTTCTATATATCCACATTTCAAAGGTTTCAATTCTCTGTTCTGTCTTTTTGTCTAATGTCCATGTTTCTGCACCATATAGGAATGTTGAGAAGACATAACATTTTGCTATCCTTAGTTTTAGCCCTGGTGTTATTTGTTTTGATGTTAATATGTTCTTCATGACATTAAAATTACAGTTTGCCATTCCTATTATTTTGTTTATTTCAGTTGTACATTTTCCATTACTGGTTATAGTATGTCCAAGGTAGTTGTAGTTCTTAACTGACCCCAGATCTATTCCTTCAATTTTGATATCCACACGTTTTAATACATTAAATATAAAGAAAGTGTATACAAGGCAAGAAGAAAGAAAAAAAACTTCGTCACGCCTCGAGTGTTGGGTATAAGAAATATGGTGTTAGTGATCGTACTTACCGACCATTAGTACAACTGATCTCAATCAATGTGGTCGGCACTATGCCAGTGCTGTCTTTCTCTGCTACCGATTACAGGTTGTAGGGGACACTAGAAGTCGAGGATAATGATAACATCCAGAACTGTATCCATCTGTTCACTAACTACTGCTCCACCATGGACACTTACAACTAATAAACCATACTTTAACATTATATCCTTCTGTTCACTAACTACTGCTCCACCATCGATCATCATCATGTGCCATACCGGTTGGCGTAGGTGATTATGTCCCTCCATAATCTTCTATCTACAGTGCATCGTATCAGTTCTGTTGTTGACTGTTTTCCATGCCATGTCACCAAGCTATCCAGTATTTTCTCTCTTTGTCGTCCGCGATCTTTCTTTCCTTTTATTTTGCCAGTTGTAACCAAGTATTCCAACTTTCCTCTTCTCATGATGTGCCCGAAAAATGTTTATTGCTTCTTTCTGATGTTTTTAAAGAGCTCCCTTTTTGTGTTGGCCTCTTTGAGAACTCCACCATGGATACTTGTGTCTAATAAACCATACTTTAACATTATATCCTTCTGTTCACTAACTACTGCTCCACCATGACTAACTACTGCTCCATCATGACTAACTACTGCTCCAAAATGACTAACTACTGCTCCATGGATACTTATGTCTAATAACCATACTTTAACATTATATCCTTCTGTTCACTAACTACTGCTCCACCATGACTAACTACTGCTCCACCATGACTAACTACTGCTCCATGGATACTTATGTCTAATAAACCATACTTTAACATTCTACTGCAGACACCACAATGTTATTTGATCACTTTCAGTGTATTTCATTCCAGATCATTGATTTATATTTTCTAGGAATTTTGAAAAGAGTTATAAATCACTAAATTCTCACGGCAGAATATAAACATAAACGAGTTAACAAAAAGGGAAATAATGTGAATAATTTGTTGCTTCATTAGATAACTCGCAACGTTAGCTCAATGCATCTATCACATATTCGTGTCGGGTTTATATTGGCAACCTTTCACTGTGTCCAATCTACCTGAGAGGCAAGCATAATGTATTATTTTTGAGCGTCTGCCATTAGCTGATTTGTCATGCCAGTTTGCAAACACCATCTTGTCAAACTTGATGTAGAATTGTCTATCTCAAGTGACTTGTTGATTGCTAACAAGCTCAACGGTTGCTTAGTTTTAGGCAATTTTTTTTTGGTTTATTTCAATCAAGCTGATTGGTTAGTTTCAAGTAATTGGAGTATTATTTTGTTAGTTGCAAAGTAAATTGGCTGGTTAATTTCAAATTAGTTTAGTTTCAAACGTAGAAATGGCGTTGATTTACTCTACTGGCTAAACACTGATTCATTGATAACCATGAGGACTGGTCTACCTAAGAGAAGGTAACAAACCTGGCAAGAGAAGACTCATTTGTTTGGTAAGCCTGTTTTCCTTCTAAACACTAAAACTAGACATCAACCAACTGCTTGCAACAAGGTCAAGAAGAACCGAAAGTTAGGGAGCAGTCCCGGAGAAATATATGATGAGATAACCGATAACTTGAACCGCAAGATGGAAGGCCCAAATCAACACAGTCTGCTTTTATGTGAGCGGAAAAGATGAAATGAATGTTTTTCTTCTATTTAAACATAACAAGAATAAGGAATTTTAACTTTCCGATTTAACTAGACTTTTTCTTCTACTCTATCTTGTTCAGTTTTAACATATGGATGTAAATCATGAAAAATAAGAAAACAGACAAGAAACTCAACGGAGGCTGTAGAAATGTAGTTTTACAGAAGAATGTTGAGAATACTATGGACAGCTAAGAAGTGTAATGGAAAAAAAATCGGCTAATATCCAATATTAGGAAGAAACAAGCATCATTTTTTGGCCATGAAATGAGAAAGGAATGGCAAAAAGTAATTTTAATGTCATGAAGAACATACTAACATCAAAACAAATATCACCGGGGCTAAAACTAAGAATAGCAAAATGTTATGGCTTCTCAATATTCCTATATGGTGCAGAAACATGGGCATTAGAAAAGAAATCAGAACAGAGAATTAAAGCCTTTGAAGTGTGGATATATAGAAGAATAGGTAGAATTGGATGGAATGAAAATAAAACAAACGATGAAGTCTTAAAACAACTAAAAATGAAAAGAGAACTACTAAGCACAATTCAAACAAGACAAATGCGATTTTGGGGCCATGTTAAAAGACACAACAGCCTACTAAAAGTAATCCTGGAAGGGGAAAATACAAGGTAAAAGAGGCAGAGGGAAACCAAGACTAACATGGACGAGTAACATCAAAAGATGGACAAATCAGCCTATGACAACCTGCACCATGAAAGCAAGAGACAGAGCAGAATGGCGCTCCATGGTAGCCAACCTTCGTTGCGGAGAAGGCACTCGATGATGATGATGAATGAGAAAGGAACAGTTAGAATATATTGTGACAACTAAGACAAAACTTAGGCTATTCAAATCAAATATACTATCAACCCTTACGTATGCGTGTGAAAGCTGGAAAACAACAAGAGATATAGAAACAAAGTTGAACACATTCGAAAAAAAATGTCTCAGGAAAATACTTGGTATAGCGTGGAACGAATTCAAAACAAACGAGGAAATTAGAGAAATCGCCAATCAACCACTAATATCTTCAGTAATAAAGAAAAGACGATGGTCATATGTTGGATATGTGATGAGAAGAGATAATATCTTAACGTGTGTGTGCTGGCCATGGCTCATATCTTGCTGTGTTTCTGTCCTAGCCATGGCTCATATCTTAGCTTGTGTGTGCTGGCCATGGCTCATATCTTGGTGTGTGTCATGTTAGTCATATCTCATATCTCGGTGTGTCCGTGTTAATCATGTCTCATATCTTTATGTGTGTCTGTGTTTAGTCATATCTCATATCTTAGTGTGTACCAGTGTTAGTCATATGTCATATCTTTGTGTGTGCATGTCTGGGTTAGTGATATCTCATATCTTTGTGTGCATGTTTATGTTTGTCACATCTCATATCCTTGTGTGTGCATGGCTATGTTAGTCATATCTCTTATCTTTGTGTGCATGTCTATTTTAGGCATGTGTCATATCTATGTGTGTGCATGTCAATGTCAGTTATATCTTATATCTTTATGTGCATGATTATGTTAGTCATGTGTCATATATCTTGATGTGTGTCAGTGTTAGTCATGCCTCGTATCGCTGTGTGCATGTCTGTATTAGTCACATCTCATATCTTTGTGTGTGTATGTCTGTGTTAGTCACATCTCACATCTTTGTGTGTATATGTCTGTGTTAGTCACATCGCACATATTTGTGTGTCCGTGTCTGTGTTAGTCACATCTCACATCTTTGTGTGTGCATGTCTGTGTTAGTCACCTCTAGTGACTCGGGCAGATGGTGCTCGTAAACCTGGGAGGGCCGACCATCTAAGGGCAGAATCCCCCTACAGAAAAGATCATCTGTTGCCTTGCAGGAAGATTGGGGACAATCAAAGGCTAGGGAAAGCAAACCCGAATAAAATTCTGGCTGAAATCGGATGCACTGGGCCACTGGCGCAGAACACAGTGCAACGTATTAACGGGTGTTCAGTCAGAGTGGATCTGACAGACTCTAATCGTGATGTTCTGTCTGTGGGGGCGATCAACACACTTAGCCTGACAGCTGACTTCATATGAGAGTCTGGAATCCTTACTCTGATTGAGTCCTGAACGCAGAGAGAGAGAGAGAGAGAGAGAGAGAAGAGATAATAACCGAATAGCAGAGCAAGCCCTCATATGGGAAACAACAGGTAAGAGAAAAAGAGGAAGACCCAGGGAGACACTGAGAGGAACATTGATAAGAGAGGCAAGAGCAGCAGGAATCGGCTCCCTCAGTGAGATAGAACTGCTTGCACAGAACAGAGACAGATGGCGAGATTTGATAAAATATCTTTAGAAGAAAACTGCTAGAACAGAAAATTCAGATAGGAGAAGGTGTATCTTGGTCTACGCCCTATGGGCCGGTTACGGCTCGAAAGGTCAATAGATAGAAAGAAGACAATTGAGGGACAAAGAGATCAAGGGAAACAAAGAGAAAAGATACCAGACAGCTTAAGAGAATGGCTTGGCACAAGTTCAACAACAGAAATGATAAATAACTGTCATATCAAAAGTTATGGAGAGACATGATCACCTACGCTAGCAGGCACGTTACTTATTGATGATCTTCTTCAGCGTTCAGTTTATCAACGCATTACACAGAAAAACAAGTTGACTCTATGAATTTAGTTAACTCGCATTATTTTAAACAGCGATCAAAACATTGAACGATATAATAAATTGTAACGATGGTTAGATAAAAAAGTAGTAAAGTACCCCCGTCACGCCAAGTGGCGTATAGAGAATATGGTGTTAGTGACCATAAATTTTACAGACCTTCGGCACATGATGTTTGGGGTAATATTGTCGGTATTACGCCCGTGCCGCTTTACTTCCCAGAAAAAAATCCGGTACCCATTAAAGGCTGGGTGAACCGGAAGCCGTCGGTAGTGATCGAATCCTACCTCTTGTCCTTTGTAGTCCAGTTCACTAATCACTGAGCTATCGCGGCTCCCTTAGTTAGATAGCCTAGTGTTAATTAATTTTTACGCTGGTATTATTATTGAGAAAGCTACAAAAACGTGCCTGTGGGTCATAATTTGAAGACCCTTGCACTAGGTTTATGATAGAGTATCTTTGAAGACCCTGGCACTAAGTTTATTATAGAACGACTGAACCAAAGTCGTGAATCAGCTCCTGGTGATCGCGAGATGGGAACTGTAAGTGGACCCTGCGGAGTTTATTTGGGAAATTGGGCTGGGAGGCAGGGTCAGAGTTTGGACAAACCAACGCTTCTACGTAAAGTATTGCCATCAGTGATAGCGGTAAGACACAAATTAAAGTAATGTTCAGACTTATACGTCAGTTTCGTCTGGATAAATATGATAATTGTTATAAATGTACCAGAAATAGGGTAGCTTATATAGCGGGCATTGTTATTTATTGGAACAGACATAGATTAGAACTGCAATTGAATGAAAAATAACAGGTTTTTTGGACTATGTTTCAATAAAATTAGGAAGTTGCGGTGGAAAAGTGGTTAGTGAACTGGTCTGTTGTTGGCCAGACGTTTGGGATCATACACCCGGCGAGGCGGCTTTAATTTTCACACAGCCTGAAATTGAGATTTTTGTTTGTGGAATAAACTATAGACAAACGGTCTGGCATAGTGTTAGGATTGTCATCACTGTACACCAGACCAACCCATAGGTGTTCTGATATCCACTTAGAGAAAATCCGAGGAGAAATCTGGCCGACGTGCACAACCTCCGCAGCACGGTCTGGAATCCATGGGGTGGGTAGGTTTCTCTTGGACAATTTTCCCCGGGCAGCGGCCATATTTATGGTCCAATCGTTTCGATTTTAACTGCCAAGGGTTCTTTAACTTGCGCAAGTTCACACGGGCCATTCTGTTTATTGCCGTTATCCGTGATGGCTAGATATAGGGTCTCACTGTTAAGAGATCAGTGGAGGGTAATGTCATAAAAGAAGCGCGGATTAATTTTTCCAAATTTTGAAAAATCACTACCGCTTCTGGTGGGCTATGAACCCCGGACCTTCATGTCCTAAGACCGAGGTTAAACCTCTAAACCACCCAGCTCACCTGACGAATATGTGAATAAGTCGTTGTGGATATTTATACAGACGGACACTCCTACCATTTATCTTTGTATCCACTGTACTGAGGACGTGACATAGTTTATTCTTATCTTTTTTCCCCTCCTCCTTTTCATCTTACTTATTTTAAAAGGAATTTATATCATTTATTTTGCCACGAAGAGATAGAGGGAAGCAAGAGAAAAGATACCAGACAGCTTAAGAGAATGGATTGGCAGAAGGTCAACAACAGAAATGATAAATAGCTGCCGAGATCGAAAGTTGTGGAGAGGCATGATCACCTATGCCAGCAGGCCCAGTACTTGATGATGATGATTTTATAAAAAAATATTCAAACTTGTTAAATTTTGGGAACCAGACGTTGAGCAAGCAACTAGTATATCTATTATTGATCTCATAATATTTTCGCTGTAAAATGAAAACAAATAATAGTTAGTCAACTACATACTGTAAACAGTGAAGAGTTTGGGTTCAATCCCAATCGACAGTTTCTAGATTCATTCAGACTTTAAATCTGTAAGGGATTTATTTTATTTGAAGAAAATACAGCACTGGCGTAATACTGACCACGTTACCCACAAAATGTGCCAACTGTTAAAAAAATTCAACTGCTATTTTTTAAATTCTTCTTTCTCTTCCGTTTCTCTTTTACTCTTCTTCATATTCTGCCTTTTTCTCTTCATCTTCTTTTTTTTTCTTCTCCCCCCTTCTGCTTGTTTTTCTTATTTTCCCTGTTCTGTTAATTTTTTTCTTCTCTTTTTATTTCTTCTTCTTCCTCTTCTGATTCTGTTTATTTTATTTCCGTCCTGCTTTTTTCTGATATTGTTCCTCTTCTGTTTCTTTTCCCCCTCTTCTTCTATTAACTTCTAAAACTTATAATCAGACTACAATGCAACGTTATGTTTCAATCTTCAGTCTTAGTGTCGAGCACACCCATTTTAACTTACATTTACACCTGTTTGATTCACATGTTTTGGTATTTCTTCAATTTCTCTAAATGCAACAGTGTCTATACTTGTCCACATTTCATCATCATCATTGAGTGCCGTCTCCGCATCGAAGGTTGTCTACCATGGAGCGCCATTCCACTCTATATCTTGCTTTGATGGTGCAGATTGTCATAGGCTGACTTGTCCATCTTTTGATGTTACTCGTCCATGTTAGTCTTGGTCTGCCTCTGCCTCTTTTACCTTGTATTTTCCCTTCCAATATAATTTTTATTTGACTGTTGTGTCTTTTAACATGACCAAAAAATAAATTGCATTTGTCTTGCTCCAATTGTGTTTAGTAGTTCTTTTTTTCATTTTAGTTTGTTTAAAACTTCCTCGTTTGTTTTCTTTTCTTTCCATCCAATTCTACCTATTCTTCTATAAATCCACATTTCAAATGCTTCAATTTTATGTTCTGTTTTCTTCTCTAATGTCCATGTTTCTGCACTATACAGGAATATTGAGAAGATGTAACATTTTGCTAGTCTTTGTTTCAACCCTGGTGTTATTTGTTTTGATGTTAGTATATTTTTCATGGCATTGAAATTACTTTTTACCATTCCTATTATTTTATTTATTTCAGTTGTACATTTTCCATCACTGGTTATAGTATGTCCCAGGTAGTTGTAGTTCTGAACTGTCTCTAGATGTATTCCTTCAACTTTGATATTTAATTGTAGGTCTTGAGAGTTTCCTTCCATTTTTACCACATTTACGCTCCTAGAAAGTCGTTTTCCCCCCTAAGTAACGTCGTAAAGACATTATTCCCTCTTCTCTGATTAACTGTTTTTGGAATTACGTAATTATGGATTGAAAGTAAAGTCCGGTGTCAACCTAGAATTACTTTCTCTCTCTCTCTCTCTCTCTCTCTCTCTCTCTCTCTCTCTCTCTCTCTCTCAGTTTCACTCGAAAGTTACATTAACCAACTCAATCTCCATTTTCTGCCGGATGTTGGATACAAGTGAACTCCATTTTCTTTTGGGATTATTTGCATAAATAAATGAAGAACAAAATTATATACAAGTCAGACATACTAAAGTTTCTCTTTTTTAATTTAATCCTTTCTGCTATTATCATAATTGTTTTCTTCTGCTTCCCCTCTTCTTGTTCTATCTGTTCGTTTCCTCCAGAGCCAATAATCACAAACACGCATTTGTTAAGCTGTGTCGCAATGTGGAGTTATGCTGTTGCATCCGACTTTGCCAAGACATATTTTTGCGACCAATATTACTTTATTTTTTTCTATTCTTCTCATAAAAAACGAATTCTGAAGACTAGTGCACTAAACTCCAAAGCGCAATGCACAGATAACCAATTCATCTAATAACCAAAGACAACGAAAAATCCTACACACTTAACGGGCTTATATCTGGAATCATAATATGGACATGAAATAAAGTCTTGGTCAGATATGGTTTCTAACTCCGATAGCTGACATCTGTTGGGTTGCATGAGCTGCTCGTCTCAACTCTTATTTAAAATAATGAATATTAGATCACGACATAAATAAAGATTCAGTATGGAAATCACATGAAATTATGAATCAAGAATAGCACTTCGATGATTTAGATGGAAAGAATATTAAATGACATTAAGAGGCAAGTAGAAGAACTATGATCCTGTTCTTCATCTTCTGCTGAACCACATTGTGGCAACATTTGAGCTTAAATGAAGCTTTTCTGGCATCAAACGTTTACATTCATCATCATGTAGGATGATAGTAGACAAATAATAATAAATGAATATTATTATAGAGGGAATCTTTCGAGGCGATAATCAGCAAATCAATTCAGAGGAAGAGGTATGTTTACAGCACTCGGAAAAATGACAAATATTCAACAACAACAAAGAACAATATATGGTCCTAAACAGGATCGAACCCATACTCCTTGGCATAGTGCCTTGCCACGCAAAGGCAAATACTAGGGAACACTGCAAACTTGGCTAACTGTGCCAAGGTTCGATCCAGCTTAGGGCCATATATTGTTCTTTATTTTTTTTCTGTTGTTGATATCATGTTCTCTGAGTACTTAAAATAATACCTCTTCCTCTGAAGAAATACATTTTATCCATCAGGTTTTCCAACTGTTTTGTCTTTTTTTTTTTTCATATTAGATTGTCCAGTATGTTTGCTCGAGTAACTGTCTCTATACCTTGTCCTCTGAAGAAATACATATTATCCCATATGTTTTTCCAACCGTCTTTTAGTCTGTATGTTTTCGACTGTAACCATCTTAGATTGTCCAGTATGTTTGCTCGACTGTAACCAACCCGTCTCCCATATTAGATTGTCCAGTATGTTTGCTCGACTGTAACCAACCGTCTCCCATATTAGATTGTCCAGTATGTTTGCTCGACTGTAACCAACCGTCTCCCATATTAGATTGTCCAGTATGTTTGCTCGACTGTAACCAACCGTCTCCCATATTAGATTGTCCAGTATGTTTGCTCGACTGTAACCAACCGTCTCCCATATTAGATTGTCCAGTATGTTTGCTCGACTGTAACCAACCGTCTCCCATATTAGATTGTCCAGTATGTTTGCTCGACTGTAACCAACCGTCTCCCATATTAGATTGTCCAGTATGTTTGCTCGACTGTCACCAATCGTCTCCATTTCCAGAAATGATTTTTGTTGCTTCTATTAGTTACCTTTATTACCTGTAGCACACAAACAACGATATATTTTTGTTCTGTGCTCTAGAGGGGGAAATTTCTATGATTCAGTAGAAGAAAGTGTCCGGTGCAGTCATCGCATATTTTTTGTTTAATAAAAAAAAAATGTTCCCCCGTCAGGCCGAGTGGCGTATAGGGAATATAGTGTTAATGATCATACATTTTCAGACCGTCGGCACGGGATTTTTGAGGTAATGTGGTCGGTATTACGCCCTTGCCGCTTTACTTTCTCAGAAAGAAATATGTTACCCATTAAAAGCTGGGTGAACCGGAAGCAATCGGTTGGGATCGAACCCTACCTCTTGTCCTTTGTAGTCAAGTTTACTAACCACTGAGCTATCGCGGTTCCCTTAATATAATATAATATAATATATAATATAATATAATATAATATAATAAATATAATATAATATAATATAATATATATATATAATATATAAAATATAATATATATATAATATAATATAATATAATAATAATATAATATAATATAATATATATAATATAATATAATATAATATAATATAATATAATATATAATATAATATAATATAATATAATATAATATAATATAATATAATATAATATAATATATATATATATATAATATAATATAATATAATATAACATATAATATAATATAATATAATATAATATAATATAATATAATGTAATATAATATAATATAATATAATATAATATAAATTAATAAATTATAATATTATTAATATTAAATTATGTTATGTTATGTTATGCTGTTATATTATGATATATTATATATATATATATATATATATATATATATATGTATGTATGCATGTATACTATAGGGTGTTTATAAAGTCTCACTACACTTGGTATCTAGGTCAATTTGAAAAAAATGTTTATGACGTCATCACAATATGTGCTCAATGGTAAGTTCACTTGTTGCGACAGTTTTCTTAATGACTTGTCTGGACTTTTAAGGATTCTGTCTTGGATATCTAAACATATTTCATCATTCACAGCAGGCCTACCAGATCGTGGAGCATCTTCCACATTTCCAGTAGCAATAAACTTATTCAACAAATTTCATTGACAGTGGGAGCACATATTGTGATGACGTCATAAACATTTTTTTTTCAAATTGACCTAGATACCAAGTGTAGTGAGACTTTATAAACACCCTGTATATTAGACGTGAAGATGGCGTTCGTGTGTGGTAGTGTTTTCCGTTACAGTGTGTGTTGTTTCAAAAAAAGTTGATCACACGCGGCGTGTGCTATGTGGATTTAGTGTTTTGTTCTTGTCTGTTGTGTTTAACTTTTAACAGTCTGGTGAGAGGTGAAATTCTCCTTGTTGAGTGGATATTCTTCTTCTCTATCGGAATTGATCTATCGATAAAATATCATTGTTTTCTCTGCTGCACCGCTAATGTCTAATTCCGACAGCGACTTTGTTGTCCAGTTCTTTCACTGCCTTGTGAGAATTCTCGGGAGAGTTCGAAGGCAACAGGAGTAAACTCAAACAGAAAAATATGGAGGGAGGGGGCAGTCGGTGGTGTATTATTCATCTTCTGACACCTCCTGCAACTCAACTTTGGCTCCGAACGTAAGAACCTCGTCCATCTTTCGGAAAACTTCAAATAGGAGCAGAGAAGGGGGCCGTACGTTTTTGGCAAAACACTATCTCCATATTATTGGCCCAGGCATAGCAAACAATGAGAAATGTCAGTTCCGTCCTCGCTAGAATACAGCAGAAGGAAAACACCATCTCTCATACTCGGCACATCGAACGTTAGGATCATATGTCCTGGATTAAATAATGGCAATTAAAATTCTTAAAACGAGCCAAACTCCCATCCATTATGGCAACACTTAAGAGTTCGTAGACTGAGGGGACGAGGTTATGTAAGAAGAATGACAAACACTCGTATTCCCAAACAAATATTTGATGGCAAACTTTGGCAGGAAACGAGACTAAAGGGCAGACCAGTAAAGGTAAAGGCAATGGTAAAGTACGAGACTTGAGCCCGTGTCTTAGCACGCGAGTTTCCACCATATTTTCCATATAGTTTCCACGTGTGCTCGGCCGCCTATCCAGTAATGTTCGGAGATTTCTGGATAGTGTCGCTTCAAGCATCGAAACTCACGATGCGAGGCGACATTCCTCACCTTGCCAGTGTAATACCCTGGTACCCATTTCTGCCAACGGCTGGGTCGACCGTGGGGGTATTTTTTTTCAACTACGAGTACAATTCACACTGCTCCAATCGGGAAACGAACACCGGTTGTCCGAACGTCGGTAGTCCAGTCTGGTGGTTATCCAAACTAGGCCACCGAGGCCCCAAAAATGTAGACCAGTGCTGAGATTTAAGGATGTTTGAAGGTCTTCCTCGAGTGAATTCTCTACCAGTGAACGAAATTGGGAAAATCTGACTGCAGATCGCAGCACACGGAGAATAAAAAAAAAAATGGCACAGCGTCTTTCGTGGCAGTGCTGATATCAAATTCAGAATACAAGAGGTGCAGGAGAAAGGAGACGAGGCCAGACACCGCAAATACATCTTGTTCATTCTGCGGAAGGATCTATCTATTAGTATTGACAGATTCAGTCAGAAGAGAAGATGTACAACAAAGCAGCATACAACATAAGACACTAATACTTTACCAAACTAGTAACTTATCATGATTGCTTGCTACCAATTGTCCGTCAAGACACTAAATGCCATATCTATTAGAAGATAACTAATAATATTAGAAAACAATCAATATACACTGGAAGAGATCGATATCTACTAGAAGACAATCAATATACACTGGAAGAGATCGATATCTACTAGAAAACAATCAATATATACAAACAGTCAATATATACTAAAAGTAAAACCACTATATAAATAAAGACAATCAGTATATACTATAAGACTACCAATATTTTTAAAAGATAATCAATATATACTAGAAGACAATATATATGCTAGAAGACAATCACTATATATTAGAGGACGATCAATATATACTAGGAGACAATCAATATATACTAGAAGACTATCAATATATACTGGAATACAATCAATATATATAAAAGAAGACAATCAATATATACTAGAAACACAAAAATGATGACAACCAATATTC
Source organism: Megaustenia siamemsis (assembly GCA_032433765.1). Taxonomy (NCBI): domain Eukaryota; kingdom Metazoa; phylum Mollusca; class Gastropoda; order Stylommatophora; family Ariophantidae; genus Megaustenia; species Megaustenia siamemsis. The sequence goes on along the minus strand of JAVIAB010000156.1, from coordinate 42,072,960 downwards.
TATGGAGGTGTCTGTTCTAGCTTACGGCTGATTGATTTAGTAAGTCTTCAGTGTATTTATGATGGTAATTTTCCAGATACGAAGTATAATTTTTGCATTGATACTGCACGTATTCTATATGTCCCTAATCGATTTAAACTGATCACTTCGTAACTATTGGTACTACGGATTCTAAATGCCCCATATGTATGTTGCATGAAATTATGGTTACAGCTTGCGATAAAAGCGCTGAGACTAAGAGGTGTAAAATGACTGTATATAGGACAGGTTATATATAGCTTTGAATGCATGACGTCAAGCTCTCTTTTTCCATATTCTCTTCATTTTTCCAAGAATGGGTTTGATAATTTGTTAGCCCGTGGTTTTTAACTTTTTGAATTTCGTTTTTAAAGAGATGAAAGGACATTGACATTGTAGCTTATTTAGTCTATGCTTTAATCCATCCCTGTTGGCTACCACGAAGCACCGTTTAGTCTATGCTTTAATCCGTCCCTGTTGGCTACCACGAAGCACCGTTTAGTCTATGCTTTAATCCGTCTCTGTTGGCTACCACGAAGCACCGTTTAGTCTATGCTTTAATCCGTCCCTGTTGGCTACCATGAAGCACCGTTTTATTCTGTCTTGTCCGTACACGTTGTCATAGTCCCAACCTCCTTAGTCGTGTCATACGACACAACTATCATCATCTTCAGGCGCCATGCCGGTTCGTGTAGGCGATCATTCCTTTCCACATCACTTAGTCCTTCCTGCATGTTATAATCTCAGTCGGTGATCTTTTTTTATACCATTTGGATAAGCTGTTCATTTTTTCCCCTCTTAATTTTCATCCCTTTCTCTTCTAAACAGTAGCTCACTCTATCTTTTTCTCCCCCGACCATTGTTAAAACAGAGGAACTTTCGAGTCTTTTTTTCATGACTACTTCTTGATTGGTAGCGGCGATAGCTCAGTGGTTAGTGAACTGGACTACAAAGGACAAGGGTAGGGTGCTATCCCAACCGACGGGTTCCGGGTTCACCCAGCCTTTAATGGGTACCGGATTTTTTTCTGGAAAGTGAAGCGGCACGGGCGTAATACCGACCACATTACCCCAAAAATCATGTCCCGAAGGTCTGTAAAATTTATGGTTCCTAACACCATATTCCCTATACGCCACTTGGCGTGACGGGGGTACTTTACTTTTTTTACTTCTCGATTATCTTGTTTCAGTTGTCATAACTTTATTTATTCCTTAACGATTGTGTTGTAATTATAATACTTGATAATTGTTTAATAATGGCCCTAACACTATCTGATCTCACCATAAACCATAAAGAAGCATACACGTAAAATATATTGGAACATTGAAAGAGCAAATTGAAAATGTCGACGAATTTTATTCCCTCGATTTCAAGCCTTCGGCTACAATTATTCTGGTGCGGAAAAGTCACAGTTTAGGAGATCATTATATATAACCAATATCATTATTGTTGCTAAATTCGTAAAATTTATTTGTTAAAATTAGATTGATAAAACGATTCGTTTTTTTTTTCTTTTATAAATATTCCTTAATTGGGTACGTCTCCATATCGAAGGTTGGCTACCATGGCTGGATTTCGACTTGGTACGGCCCGGAGCTAAATGAAATGTTGAGACACACCCCCCCCCCTTCTCAGCCTTTTCTCTAGTTAAAAAATAAACGTCAGAAGATCTTAGTCGAAAGAAAAAGTGGTCGCGAAAATATATAATTCTGAAAATATTATTACCCCCTTAAATAATGCGCCCCTATGCTCTCTTGAATTGTGTGCCCCTATCCCCCCTTGAATTGTGTGCCCCAATGCCCCCTTGAATTGTGTGCTCTTATCATCCCTTTATTTGTGCGCCCCTATGTTCCCTTCAATTGTGTGCCCCTATGTCCCAGTGAACTGTGCGCCCCTAACCCCACCTTGAATTGTGCGTCCCTATGCCCTCTTGAATTGTATGCCTCTATCCTCCCCCTTGAATTGTGTGCCTCTATCCTCCCCTTGAATTGTATGCCTCTATCCTCCCCCTTGAATTGTGTGCCTCTATCCTCCCCCTTGAATTGTATGCCTCTATCCTCCCCCTTGAATTGTATGCCTCTATCCTCCCCCTTGAATTGTATGCATCTATCCTCCTCCTTGAATTGTGTGCCTCTATAAACCACACCAACCATCCTTGAATTGTGTGCCTCTATAAACCACACCAACCATCCTTGAATTGTGTGCCTCTATAACCCACACCAACCATCCTTGAATTGTGTGCCTCTATAACCCACACCAACCATCCTTGAATTGTGTGCCTCTATAACCCACACCTACCATCCTTGAATTGTATGCCCTATCCTCCCCCTTGAATTGTGTGCCTCTATAACCCACACCAACCATCCTTGAATTGTGTGCCTCTATAAACCACACCAACCATCCTTGAATTGTGTGCCTCTATAACCCACACCCACCATCCTCGAATTGTGCGCCTCTACCCCGCCTCTTGAATTGTGTGCCTCTATCCTTCCCCTTGAATTGTGTGCCTCTATCCTCCCCCTTGAATTGTGTGCCTCTATCCTCCCTATTGAATTGTGTGCCTCTATCCTCCCCCTTGAATTGTGTGCCTCTATCCTCCCCCTTGAATTGTGTGCCTCTATCCTCCCCCTTGAATTGTGTGCCTCTATCTTCCCCTTGATTTGTGTGCCGCAATCCTTCCCCTTGAATTGTGTGCCTCTATCCTCCCCCTTGAATTGTGTGTCTCTATATTCCCCTTGAATTGTGTGCCTCTATCTTACCCTTGAATTGTGTGCCTCTATCTTCCCCTTGAATTGTGTGCCTCTATCTTCCCCTTGAATTGTGTGCCTCTATCTTCCACTTGAATTGTGTGCCTCTATCCTTCCCCTTGAATTGTGTGCCTCTATCCTCCCCCTTGAATTGTGTGTCTCTATCCTCCCCTTGAATTGTGTGCCTCTATCCTTCCCCTTGAATTGTGTGCCTCTATCCTCCCCCTTGAATTGTGTGCCTCTATCCTCCCCCTTGAATTGTGTGCCTCTATCTTCCCCTTGAATTATGTGCCTCTATCCTCCCCCCTGAATTGTGTGCCTCTATCCTCCCCCTTGAATTGTGTGCCTCTATCCTCCCCCTTGAATTGTGTGCCTCTATCCTCCCCCTTGAATTGTGTGCCTCTATCCTCCCCCTTGAATTGTGTGCCTCTATCTTCCCCTTGAATTGTGTGCCTCTATCCTCCGCCTTGAATTGTGTGCCTCTATCCTCCCCCTTGAATTGTGTGCCTCTATCCTCCCCCTTGAATTGTGTGCCTCTATCCTCCCCCTTGAATTGTGTGCCTCTATCTTCTCCTTGAATTGTGTGCCTCTATCCTCCCCCTTGAATTGTGTGCCTCTATCCTTCCCCTTGAATTGTGTGCCTCTATCCTCCCCCTTGAATTGTGTGCCTCTATCTTCCCCTTGAATTGTGTGCCTCTATCCTTCCCCTTGAATTTTGTGCCTCTATCCTCCCCCTTGAATTGTGTGCCTCTATCTTCCCCTTGAATTGTGTGCCTCAATCCTTCCCCTTGAATTGTGTGCCTCTATCCTCCCCCTTGAATTGTGTGCCTCTATCTTCCCCTTGAATTGTGTTCCTCTATCTTCCCCTTGAATTGTGCGCCCCCTATTGCTCTTGAATTGAGCGCCCCTTTGCCCCCTTGAATTGTGTGCCCCTATGCCATCTTGAATTGTGCGCCCGTGTTGCCATTGAATTCTGCGCCTCAATTGCCCTTAAAATGTGTGCCCCTATACCCCTTGAATTGTAAGTCACTATACCCTTTGAATTATGCGCCCCATATGCCCCCTTGAATTGTGTGCCACTATGTTCCCTTGAATTGTGCGCCCCTATGCCCCTTGAATTGTGCGACCCTGTGACCTCTTGAATTATGCACCACCATGACCCATTGAATTGTGCGCCCTATGCTGCCCTGAATTGTGCGCCATATGCCCCTGAATTGTGCGCCATATGCCCCTGAATTGTGCGCCCGTATGCCCTCCTTGAATTGTGCCCCCATATATCCCCTTAAATTGTGCACCCTTATGACCCTTTGAATTATGCGCCGCGCCACTATGACCCCTTGCATTGTGCGCTCCTATGCCCCCTTGAATTGTGCGCCCCTATGTCCCCTTGAATTGTGCACCCATATGCCCCCTTGAATTATGTACACTTGAATTGTGTCCGTCTATCCCCCCTTGAATTTTGTGCCCCTATGCCCCATTGAATTGTGTTCCCATATGCCCCTTGAATTGTGCACCCCAATAAATCCTTGACTTGTGCGACCCTATGACCACTTGAGTTGTGTTTTTTATCACCCCTCTTGAATTGTGTGCCCCTATCACCTCTCTTGAATTGTGCGTCCCTATGCCTTCTTGAATTGTACGAACCTATCCCTTCTTGAATTGTGCGCCTATATAACCCTTTGAATTGTGCCCCTATCAACCCTTGAATTGTGCACCCCATATTGCCCTTGAATTGTGCGCCTCTATCCCCACCTTGAATTGTGCGCCTCTATCGCCACCTTGAATTGTGCGCCTCTATCCCCACCTTGAATTGTGCGCCTCTATCCCCACCTTGAATTGTGCGCCTCTATCCCCACCATGAATTGTGCGCCTCTATCCCCACCTTGAATTGTGCGCCTCTATCCCCACCTTGAATTGTGCGCCTCTATCCCCACCTTGAATTGTGCGCCTCTATCCCCACCTTGAATTGTGCGCCTCTATCCCCACCTTGAATTGTGCGCCTCTATCCCCACCTTGAATTGTGCGCCTCTATCCCCACCTTGAATTGTGCGCCTCTATCCCCACCATGAATTGTGCGCCTCTATCCCCACCTTGAATTGTGCGCCTCTATCCCCACCTTGAATTGTGCGCCTCTATCCCCACCTTGAATTGTGCGCCTCTATCCCCACCATGAATTGTGCGCCTCTATCCCCACCATGAATTGTGCGCCTCTATCCCCACCTTGAATTGTGCGCCTCTATCCCCACCTTGAATTGTGCGCCTCTATCCCCACCTTGAATTGTGCGCCTCTATCCCCACCTTGAATTGTGCGCCTCTATCCCCACCTTGAATTGTGCGCCTCTATCCCCACCTTGAATTGTGCGCCTCTATCCCCACCATGAATTGTGCGCCTCTATCCCCACCATGAATTGTGCGCCTCTATCCCCACCATGAATTGTGCGCCTCTATCCCCACCTTGAATTGTGCGCCTCTATCCCCACCTTGAATTGTGCGCCTCTATCCCCACCTTGAATTGTGCGCCTCTATCCCCACCTTGAATTGTGCGCCTCTATCCCCACCTTGAATTGTGCGCCTCTATCCCCACCTTGAATTGTGCGCCTCTATCCCCACCTTGAATTGTGCGCCTCTATCCCCACCATGAATTGTGCGCCCCTATGCCACCTTGAATTGTGTACCCCTATGTAGCTTATTTAAGGTATGCTTTAATCCGTCCTTGTTGGCTCTCATGGACCGCCCTTTTACTCTGTCTTTTACCTTGACATTGCGAGTTGCCATAGCTTCTCCTGTCCTTCTTTTGATATTATTAGCCCACTTTAGTCTTGGTCTGCCTCTGTCTCATTTACATTACACCTTCCATTCGAAGATGACATTTAGTAGGTTACTTTGTCTCTTCACATACCCTAACATTATTTGCACTTGTTTTCGTGTTCGAATTGTGTTAAGTAGTTTTATTTTTCATTATTAGCTGCAAAACTTCACTGTTTGTCTTATTTTCCTTCCACCTTTTTAATATAACAAAGACGATAAAATCTGCATACCGTTTCATGAACGAAAAAAGAAGGGAATATTGATTCGTTATCAGAAAGTGATAAAAGGTCTCCAATCCCCACTTTAAGATGCATGTCGTATATGGTGTTAGTGCCCACATTTTCTAATAACCACCCGCACATTTTATGAGTGATATGGTGGGTATCAATAAAGGACTCAGCCTGAATAGCAAAAAGACAGAGGTAATGGTATCTACAAAGAAAAAGACATCACCTCAGTGCAAAATAAAGACAAGTGAAACAATATTAAAACAGGTAATGAATTTATATATTTGGGAACTTTGTTAACCTCAGACGGAAGATGTACAAAAGAGGTGAGATGCAGAATGGCTCAGGCAAAAGCAGCTCTCCAAAAAATGAGGAAGATACTATGCAATCCATTTTTGACAATAGAAACAAGAAAAAGAGTTCTTAAATGTTATGTAGAACTAGTCTTAACATATGGATGCGAATCATGGACAATAGGACAACAGACAAGAAAATCACTGGAGTCTGTAGAAATGTGGTTTTACAGAAGAATGTTGAGAGTACCATGGACAGCTAAAAGAGTAATGAATACGAGTTCTCGTATGTTCTGAGAGAGGTCAAAGCAAAAAGAGAGCTAATTTCCATTATTAGGAAGAAACAATCATCATTTTTTGGCCATGTAATGAGAAGAGAACAACTGGAATATATTGTAACAACTGGAAAAATTTAGGGACGAAGAGATAGAGGGAAGCAAAAAGAAAAAATAACATACAGCGGCCTGGCAGAAGGTCAACAACAGAAATGATAAATAACTGCCAAGATCGAAAGTTTTGGAGAGACATGATCACCTACGCCATTAGGCCCGGTACTTGATGATGATGATAATGGTCGGTATCACACCAGACCCCTCTACGTTTCCATTAAAATGTGGTACCCATTTAAAGGGGATCCTATGAGCCTTTGATAGGGATCGAACCCAACCTCTTGTCAGATCACTAACCACTGAGCTAACTTGAATCCCGGTTACAATCCAGATCACTAACCACTGAGCTAACTTGAATCCCGGTTACAAGAAAATCCAGATCACTAACCACTGAGCTAACTTGAATCCCGGTTACAAGAAAACTTAAAAATAATAGATCATTTTCGTCAGGTTTTTGCCTTAAATGGTTGTGTACCATGTATAAGCTCAGTCAACATAAATCTTCTATGATTGATCTATATCTAGATAAACATTATTTGTATTTTCTAGAAGGCTAATGCTTATGCTAGAACACAATCAATATATCTATCTATCTATTGTCCTTTCGAGCCGAAGACAACACATAGGGCAGAACCACAATCTCAAAAATAGAAACCTTACGTGCAAAAATGATACATATTGCAGAGATCACCACTTCTAAAAATCTATGGCTCTGTTTCCATAACAATACTTTTTACAATGACAGATTGTCAAGTCATCGATAAACCTCCTTAGTCGCCTCTTACGAAATGCCTGGAAGGTCACAGTGTCACTATTCTCTACTTCCCTCATAATGAAGCCATGGTAACACATGGGAGAATCAATATATACAAACTTTAAATACCGCTTCCTGTTTTAGAACAGAAACTGACAACACTGAATTGTTCCCAGTAGAAACAGGTGTGAAACATTGATGAGTCATGGCAACAATTTTATTCGGAATTGCAGTAGATTGAGTCATTCGAAAATCAATATAAGACAAACAAATAGGCATTAAGTGGACTGATAAAAAACTCCTAGAAGATCTCGACTTTACAGACGACTTGGAACTTTTGAGCGCTGATGGTCAGCAACAAATAGAACGACTCCACAATATCTCTGGTTAAATAGACCTCCAGGGAGCCGCGATAGCTCAGTGGTTAGTGAACTGGACTACAAAGGACAAGGGGTAGGGTTCGATCCCAATCGACGGCTTCCGGGTTCACCCAGCCTTTAATGGGTACCGGATTTTTTCTGGGAAAGTGAAGCGGCACGGGCGTAATACCGACCACATTACCTTAAAAAAAATCATGTGCTGAAGGTCTGTAAAATTGATGGTCACTAACACCATATTCCCTATACGCCACTTGGCGTGACGGGGGTATTTTACTTTTTTTTAAAATAGACCTCCAGATCAACACGACCAAAACGAAAGTTTTGGATATTACCAACAAAGCCTAAGTTTTGGATATTACCAACAAAGCCTAAGTTTTGGATATTACCAACAAAGCCTAAGTTTTGGATATTACCAACAAAGCCTAAGTTTTGGATATTACCAACAAAGCCTAAGTTTTGGATATTACCAACAAAGCCTAAGTTTTGGATATTACCAACAAAGCCTAAGTTTTGGATATTACCAACAAAGCCTCTGATATAACAATTAGCAAAGACATTTTACAAAAAGTTACAAATTGTTACCTACCTAGGCAGCAAAATGTCCAGAGATGGAGACATAACATTACAAAATCATAACACATATAGCACAAGCATCAAATGCTTTCAACAAGTTCACAAAAATCTGGAGTTCAAAAATTCTCAGTAAACGAACAAAAAACTGTTCAACTCATGTGTGATACCAATGCTAACACATGGATGTAAAAGTTGGAAATCCACCAAGATTTTAGTTGGGAAATTAAATGCATTAGAAAACACATTTCTGCGTAGAATGTCACAAATAAGCTGGAAAGAATACATTTTTAATGAACAGATAAGAGGTGAATCAAAACAAGAATACGCGTCGAGCTTTATAAGAAAAAGGCTTTGGAAATACATCGGTCATGTGCTGAGAATGAATAAAGAAATACTTACCCGTCAGGCATTCATGTGGAAACGATCTGGTAAAAGAAAACAAGAGAATGGTTATGCAGAACAAACACTAGGGATGGCTCAACCAGATCGTCAATCGTTACTATAACTTCCGCCCTATATGGCGTCTTCAGCACGAGAGGAAAATGACTGAAAATGAATGGATATGCATCAATCATCTTTTATTTTTCTCTGCATAAAACTTTTATTGTCTCTTTTCACATAAATATTCTATTATCTCAAACATCGTAAATCATCTACTGTTTCTATTCACATAAATCTTCTCTTATCGCTACCCACATAAATCATATTGGTTTTTTTTCCCGTCCGTCCATCTGTCTGTCTTTCTGTCTATTTCTGTCTAACTGTCTGTCCGTCCGCCAACCCTTTCGTCAGGGTGTCCACTATCTGTCTGCCAGTCAGTCAGTCAGTCAGTCTTTATGTCTGTCCGTCTGTTTGTCCGACCGTCTATCTATCTGTCCGTCCAGGTATATAAGGTAGATATACAGCAGAGGTGCGATGCAGAATAGCATACTATGTAATCCATTTTGACAATAGAAACAAAAAGAGTTATTAAATGTTATGTAGAATCAGTCTTAACATATGGATGTGAATCATGGACAATAGGACAACAGACAAGAAAATCACTGGTGGCTGTAGAATTGTGGTTTTATAGAAAAAAATGTTGAGAATATCATGGACAGCTAAGAAGAATAATTAAAACGTTCTGAGAGAGGCCAAAGCAAAAAGAGAGAGAGCTAACATCCAGCATTATGAAGAAACAATCATCTTGTTTTTTTGGGGCATGTAATGAGAAGGGAACAGCTGGAATATACTACGACAACTGAGAAAATTGAGGGACGAAGAGATAGAGGGAAGCAAAGAGAAAAGGTACCAGGCAGTTTAAGGAAATGGCTTGGTAGAAGGTCAACAACAGAAATGATAAATAGCTGTCGAGATTGAAAGTTTTGAAGATACATGATCACCTACGCCAGCAGGCATGGTATTTGATGATGATGAGCTGCAAACCATCTACAATATTTAATTATAGGTAGCTTCTATTGTTTGTATTTACATATTGCTTGTATTATCTCTTTTTACATATCGATCCCGCTATCTTCATCTACAAATCAATTCCCTTATCTTTATCTACAGATGGTGTCTATTATATCGAAGTAATGGCTTCTTTCATTTGGTTATTGTTTTGGTTATGGAAGGCCTCGGTTTCACAGCAAACGAATTAAAATCCATAATTGCTCAACCGCCCGTGCCAGTGGAATCATCCGAATTACTAACTCATCTCCCAAACAAAGAAAGGTAACTGTAGTCCCCATCGTAGCAGTCTCAGCACACGCCAAAAGACATAAGGCGAAACCGCGCAGAAAGTGAACACAGCCAACTGTTCCCTGTCATACGATATCATCATTCATCGTAAACAAGCGGGATATCGAAGCAGGATCAAAACGGATGAGACACACAGCTCACGGTGTGCACAGAGCACTTAACTCAGTAGCTCCTGCAACAAGCCGGACTTGGAATATGAGGAAACTGCAAGAAGGAACACTTTTCAGACATAGCCTTCAATGGTTCCTGCCGCCTATCCACCATATACCATGGGAGTTCACGTCCTCCCGAAAATGATGATTGTCATAGCACTTGATGATGTTAGGCCGTCATTGATGACTCCAATTCCAAACATATAGATACACAGTGGTGGTAAGTTATCATTTCCAATCCAACAGAAGCCACCATGACCTGTAGTTAGTAAAACCACAGAGAGAATATGATTTTGTGACCTTCACTGATTCACTCTTAGATGTGAATGTGTAGTTTACACAAGAGGAGAAGTTTTCAACTACAGTGATCCCATTTAAGGCAATTCTGGGATAGCAAGGCAAGTCTCCTTTATAGCAGCAGAACTTGATGTTCTCCGCTCCCTTCTTGTAGCTGCCGCCACACGATTCTGATGTCTCATTAACTTGGATATCATTCAAGAACAATGTCAGATTAACATTCCATAGATATGGCTCTGCTGATGAAATGCTTGGTGCAACAGTTGTATCAATCATACTGGAGGCTCCTGGTCTGTGGTCATTAATATCACAGACGGCACATGATGTTGTTATATTCAGTATTTCTTTCTGGGGTGTAAATATGTGGCACACACATGGAGAGTGGTTTGTGGTCACAGTAATCCCATTAAAGGCAATTCTAGGGTAGCATGGCATAGCTGTTTCAGAACAGCACAATCCTGTGATATTTTCTGTGTTCGCTATAAAGCTGCTGCTGCTACACAATCCTGACCAATTATAGGTGTGGACATTATTCACTTGCAATGACAAAACTGCTTTGTTTACATCATAAACCTCTGGAAGCGAATCATTTATGGGACTAATAGTACAATTTATTCTTCCATCGGGGATATCTTCATTGAGTCCCCCCAAAAAAAGGTCTTTGGTAAAAAAGCACATATGCTTTTGAGTTAAACACACAATGAGCCCACTTCATAGATTCAAAATGATCCTTGCCAATGCCATCCGTTTGCACAAGTTAGGTCCTTAGCTACCAACGTCCCAAACGTCTGAAACGAATTAACGACTTTATCTACAGCGAAGGTTAACGAACTGTGAACAAACATTTATGTTCAAACCCTTGAAAACATTTTCAAAAATCTGCCAACTCGCAGCAATATCATATCTCGTGTTGTTCAATGTAAACATTGCTTAGTCCATAGCTCGAATATAAATAAGCTGCCATTTTGGTGCGTCCCTGACGTCATTTTTCTTTCATTTATGTCACTGTACTGTTCCTATTGTGTAATATTGCATTTATTAACGTGTTGCTTCTACAACTAATCTCTATTATGTGGTACTTATCCACTGCTTCAACGCTTCCATTATCTCTATCCACAGATTGCTTCTATTATACCTGCCAACATAATCACATTCAAACATATATATATATATACACACACACACAAACATAAATACACGCATATATCCATACATACGTATATATATATATATATATATATATATAAATAATATATATATATATATATACTCTATGGGGATATTGTAGTATTGGCGGTTTCCGGTTGTATCCAAAATGGGGGAACTACTATTTTTCTCCGGCTAGGTATAGAACCGCTGATCAGAGGTTTAACAAGCCGATATCGTAAAAATAATTTTGTTAATGAAACGTAGACCTGATACAGAATGTGTAAATTAGCAGTAGAGCTGCTTGCACGGAACAGAGACAAATGGCGAGATTTGATAAAATACATTTAAAAGAATTGAAAACTGCTAGAATAAAAATTTAGATAAGAGAAGAAGTATATTGGTCTACGCCCTATGGGCCGGCTACGGCTCGAAAGGTCAATAGGATAGATAGATAGATAGATAGATAGATAGATAGATAGATAGATAGATAGATAGATAGATAGATAGATAGATAGATAGATAGATAGATAGATAGATAGATAGATAGATAGATAGATAGATAGATAGATAGATAGATAGATAGATAGATAGATAGATAGATAGATAGATAGATAGATAGATAGATAGATAGATAGATACATGGGGATATAGGAGCATCTATGGATTCATCGGGCATTGGTAATGATGATCCTAACAACAACAAATATAATACATATATACATTCATGAATGCAGACATAGTAAAGAAAGTAAAGTACCCCGTCACGCCAAGTGGCGTATAGGGAAATATGGTGTTAGTGACCCTATATTTTACAGACCTTCAGCACATGATTTTTGGGGTAATGTGGTCAGTATTACGCCCGTGCTACTTTACTTTCCCAGAAAAAATCCGGTACCCATTTAAGGCTGAATGCAGACATATTTACATATATATTCTTATTGCTATACTTATTACTTCTAATCAAAGACAGTAGCTGGAATTGTATCGAACTCAAGGCACAACGGGGACCTAATGTGTTAGGTGGTCAGAATAAATCAGAAGGCAAACTATGGTTTGGAGACTGTTAAGAAATAATGAGAGTCAAAAACGGATAGTGGGCTGAAAAGAACACAAATGGAATGCATGGTTCCTGGGCATCAAGGTCAGAGCAAGAAGAAGGTGGTATCGATAAGACATTGAACTTGACAACAGAAGAAGCGGGAGATCTGGCTAGAACCAGAGATTCTTTTAGTGAGGGTGAGGTGAATGCAACGTTCTTTGGGAGATCTGGCTAGAAACAAAGAATTATTCATATAAGGTGAGGTGAATGCAACGTTTTGTGGGAGATCTGGCTAGAAACAGAGATTCTTTCAGACAGGGTAGAGGTGAATGCGACGTTTTGTGGGAGATCTGGCTAGATACAGAGATTCTTTCAGACAGGGTGAGGTGAATGCAACGTTTTGTGGGAGATCTGGCTAGAAACAGAGATTCTTTCAGACAGGGTGATGTGAATGCAACGTTTTGTGGGAGATCTGGCTAGATACAGAGATTCTTTCAGACAGGGTGAGGTGAATGCAACGTTTTGTGGGAGATCTGGCTAGATACAGAGATTCTTTCAGACAGGGTGAGGTGAATGCAACGTTTTGTGGGAGATCTGGCTAGAAACAGAGATTCTTTCAGACAGGGTGATGTGAATGCAACGTTTTGTGGGAGATCTGGCTAGATACAGAGATTCTTTCAGACAGGGTGAGGTGAATGCAACGTTTTGTGGGAGATCTGGCTAGATACAGAGATTGTTTCAGACAGGCTGAGGTGAATGCAACATTCTGCAAAGGGTATGCAACTTGATGACCAGTAGTTCTATTACAACTACCTACGTATTATTTTTATTTTTATCTATTCACCTATCTTATTATCGTTTCAATTATATCTATCTACGCAAAATAAATCTATATACTTGTCACTTCTCTGATATCTGTCTGAACATCATTACGATATATATATATATATATATATATATATATTTTTTTTTTTTTTTTGCTTCTCTTATTACTGCATAAACATCATTTACAACTGTCTCCTCATCACTTCTCTTATATCTGCCTGCACATCATTTACAATCCTCTATACATATTCCCTGAATCATATTTACATACGTGACACTTCTGTTACATCCTAACATATTTCTTCTATTATATCTATTTATGTTTTGCTTCTAATATGCATATATTGGAAGTGTGTGTGTGTATATATATACATATATATACACACACACATAAACACTTATTGCATTCATTATATATATATATATATATTTATTTTTTTCGTTCGCCAGCTTTTACATCTGACGAAGTCCCTAGAGATTAGGAACTGAATTTTGCGTGTTAATCCATTTTCCATGGCAGCCGTGTGCACATGGGTCCCTCGCCGCACAGGCAGCTAACTCCGACTACGGAGGTACTCATATTTTTTCCGTTGATGAGTAATTGACGTTTCTAGTCGGGCCTCGCTGCTGAGACCAGGGGTGGTGGTTGCCGCAGAGAGAAATCATAAATAAAAATCCCAACACATACACACACACACACACACATATATATATATATATATATATATATATGTATATATATATGTATATATATATGTATATATATATACACACACAGACGAATCATCATCATCATTGAGTGCCGTCTCCACATCGAAGATTGGCTACCATGGAGCGCCATTCCACTCTGTCTCTTGCTTCGATGGTGCAGACTATCATAGGTTGACTTGTCTATCTTTTGATGTTACTATCTATCTACTTATCACTTTTGGCTGTGTAGTGAGTGAATACACCACGTGGTGTATAGGGAATAAGGCTGCATTCACCACATTTTGTCTGAAAAAATCTCTATCTCTAGCCAGGTCTCCAACAGAACGTTGCATTTACAACACTCTGTTTGAAAGAATCTCTGTCTCTAGCCAGGTCTCCCACAGAACGTTGCATTTACAACACTATGTTTGAATAAATCTCTATCTCTAGCCAGGGCTTCCACAGAACATTGCTTTTGCCACACTCTGTTTGAAAGAATCTCTATCTCTAGCCAGGTCTCCAACAGAACGTTGCATTTACCACACTCTGTTTGAAAGAATCTCTATCTCTAGCCAGGTCTCCAACAGAACGTTGCATTTACCACACTCTGTTTGGATGAATCTCTGTATCTAGCCAGATAGTAGTATAGTATACATATATACGTGTACCAATCGTTTATGTTAATTGTATATATATATATATATATATATATATATATGCAAATTCTTCTTCGTTCCTTCATTATTAGCTTTCAACATATACCTATTGCTTCTATTACATCTCTCAACCGAACGATTCTTTTAACTCTCAAATCTAACATGTATCGCCATTTTAGATCGACAGTACATTCAGGAAACTGATACGTCATTGCTAATATTCGCTCCAGTTCATTTAGAAAGATAAATTCAAGTGGGCATGTCTACAGAATGCTATAAATAAGTCTTTTATACAAAATAAAACTAATTCATACACACACGGGATGGCGATCAATAGCAGAATCCGCACGTAAAAAATACGTATGGAAGTAGAAAAACGCGAAATGAAAATAAAAAGGGACAGACAAATGATGCGAAATAAACGTCTAAGAAATGTAATCTCAAAATTTACTGATGACGTTTTATGTGGAATATTTTTGGGCTTGTCTATTTTAAAAATGTTTTTACAAAACTAGAATCTATAACTTGAGCTTTTGTGTATGTTTGTTTATGATTTCAATGTAAATAACAAGTAGTAAAGAATAAACTGGCTTCATGTCAAAAGTTGGGGAGCCGCGATAGCTCAGTGGTTAGTGAACTGGACTATAAAGAACAAGAGGTAGAGTTCGATCCCAACCGACGGCTTCCGAGTTCACCCAGCCTTAAATGGGTACCAGATTTTTTCTGGGAAAGTAAAGCGGTACGGGCGTAATACCGACCACATTACCCTAAAAATCATGTGCTGACGGTCTGTAAAATTTATGGTCACTAACACCATATTCCCTATACGCCACTTGGCATGACGGGGGCTCTTTCATCTTTTTACTTCATGGCACTTATTTTTTTTCCACTCCGAAACATACTTTCAGTTTCCCTCTTATTATTAACCCATCTTTTTTCTTTATGTTGTCACAATATATTTCAGCTGTTCAAATCTCACTACACAACCAAAAGAGACCATAAGTTCCACCTAATGTTAGTAACAATCTCTCATTTTGTTTTGGCTTCAGAACTACCTCGGAAATGATTTAACTGTCCATGGTCTTCCAAATGTTCTTCTGTAAAACCACATTTCTATGGCCTCCAATGAGGTTCTCATCTGCTGCCCAATACTTCAGAATTCAAATCCGCCTGTCGACACGTGCTTTAAAAAAAGGTGAAGATACCCGTCATGCCACGTGGCGTATAGGGAATATGGTGTTAGTGACCCGTCACGCCAAGAGGCGTATAGGGAATATGGTGTTAGTGACCCGTCACGCCAAGTGGCGTATAGGGAATATGGTGTTAGTGACCCGTCACGCCAAGAGGCGTATAGGGAATATGGTGTTAGTGACCCGTCATGCCACGTGGCGTATAGGGAATATGGTGTTAGCGACCATAATTTTTACAGACCTTCGACACATGATTTTTGGGGTTATGTGGTCGGTATTACGCCCGTGCCGCTTTACTGTTAGATAAAAAATCCAATACCCTTTTAAGGCTGGGTGAACTTGGTAGCCGTCGATCAGGATAGAACACGACCTTTTGTCCTTTGTAGTCCATTCGAGGTGTGATTGTTTATATGTAACAAGAGAAGATGCTGGATGGCTTGGTGTCGTGGCATGGAAAACAATCAACAACAGAATTTAAACTATGCACTGTGATCAGAGAGTTGTGGATGGACATCATCGTCTACGCCACGCGGTATGGCACATGGTGGTGTGTGTATATATATATATAATTGAAGCACATTAATAACGTACCATTTTACAGAACTAGCAACATAATGTCAAATATAAATACATGTGTTTACTTCACACCGTCGCCAAGTCCGCATATGTCCATCAGCATATGTTATGTTGAATATGCTCTCGTCTGTGAATAGGACAACATTCCACTGTAGTCTAGTCCATCTGACATGTTGCTCTGCTCACTGTAGTCTAGGCCATCTGACATGTTGCTCTGCTCACTGTAGTCTAGGCCATCTGACATGTTGCTCTGCTCACTGTAGTCTAGGCCATCTGACATGTTGCTCTGCTCACTGTAGTCTAGGCCATCTGATATGTTGCTCTGCTCACTGTAGTCGAGTCCATCTGTACATGTTGCTCTGCTCACTGTAGTCTAGTCCATCTGACATGTTGCTCTGCTCACTGTAGTCTAGGCCATCTGATATGTTGCTCTGCTCACTGTAGTCTAGTCCATCTGTACATGTTGCTCTGCTCACTGTAGCCTAGGCCATCTGATATGTTGCTCTGCTCACTGTAGTCTAGTCCATCTGTACATGTTGCTCTGCTCACTGTAGCCTAGGCCATCTGATATGTTGCTCTGCTCACTGTAGTCTAGTCCAACTGTACATGTTGCTCTGCTCACTGTAGTCTAGTCCATCTGACATGTTGCTCTGCTCACTGTAGTCTAGTCCATCTGTACATGTTGCTCTGCTCACTGTAGTCTAGTCCATCTGTACATGTTGCTCTGCTCACTGTAGTCTAGTCCATCTGACATGTTGCTCTGCTCACTGTAGTCTAGTCCATCTGACATGTTGCTCTGCTCACTGTAGTCTAGTCCATCTGTACATGTTGCTCTGCTCACTGTAGTCTAGTCCATCTGACATGTTGCTCTGCTCACTGTAGTCTAGTCCATCTGTATGTTGCTCTGCTCACTGTAGTCTAGTCCATCTGATATGTTGCTCTGCCCACTGTAGTCTAGTCTATCTGACATTTTGCTCTGCCCTTTACAGGCGGTACTGACGATGCCTGTGAGTTAAGTTTGGCCCAACATAAGGTAGTCTTGCAGTAAGATCTCTATCTCTGAGTCGTCGTATGACTCTCATTTGAGAGACTTGCCCACGTCTACCCACTATTGTTCTTGCTGTTTGACTTGCCGGGAGAGAGCGATTCCTTAGATGACTCAGCAAAATGTGCTGATTTTGCACTGAGGTAGTAACTCCTGGTTAGCCACTTCGAAGTCTATCACGGGTACTGCTAGTGGTCTGGTAACGTTCATGCAGACGCACAATAGTGACGTGGTGGCAATTAATTCCTTATGTTAATGGCCCGCGAGCTCAATTTGGTCTCCAACATACCAATGGCCCGGTAACAGTCGTTTTCAGATAGTCGTGGCATCTCAACCACAAGTACTGGGTGTTTTGTTTTCAACGGCCTTTTTATACCGAGTATACAGCCACAATGTGTATACAAAATCAGGATCACAGCTATTAGGAATCGTGATGCACATGTAACTTTCTTTTTTTTCATCTAGTCTGTACAAAACTGCGTGAGTTGAATCGTGCACTTTCAATTTCAGAAGCCATTAGCTCCCTACCTTATGACAGACTCGGGAAAACCTATTCCCACACTAATATTTACATTTGACACTGTTCCTGGATCTCCAATGTGGTGCTTTATTAATGTGTTTCAGTGTTTGTAATTTGAGAGAGAGAGAGAGAGAGAGAGAGAGAGAGAGAGAGAGATTTGCACTGGCCAAAGAAAGAGAATATTTCACACGGATTCTATTAAAATTACCTCTACCCCCCCCCCCCCTTTTTTTACACACTCGCAGAATATAACATTTTAAAAATCAGTTGCAATGTAAAAATAAAATTGCTATCACTATAACCTTTAAAAGGGACCGCGATTGCTCAGTCGTTAGTGAACTGGACTACGAAGGATCAGAAATCAGGGTTCAACCAGTCTTAAATGGGTACTGGATTTTTTTTTCTGGGAAAGTAAAGCGGCACGGGCGTAAAACCTACCACATTAAGTAGAAAAAAAAGTAAAGTACCCCCGTCCCGCAAGTGGCGTATAGGGAATATGTTGTTAGTGACCATAAATTTTACAGACCCTCGGCACGTGATTTTTGGGGTAATGTGGTCGATATTACGCCCACGCCGCTTTACTTTCCCAGAAAGAAATCCGGTACCCATTAAAGGCTGGGTGAACTCGGAAGCCGTTGGTTGGGATCGAACCCTACCTCTTGTCCTTTGTAGTCCAGTTCACTAACCACTGAGCTATCGCGGCTCCCACCGACCACATTACTCCAAAAATAATGTGCCGCAGATCTGTAAAAATTGTGGTCACTAACACCATATTACCTATACGCCACTTGGCATGACGGGGGTACTTTACTCTACTTTTTTCATAACCTTTAAAAAAAAATGTGTGGGGTCAGAGAATCTCGATATTTTCTTGGACAAAATCGAAACACCTGTAGAAGTCGTCCGGTTTCTGCGATGATGATACCACTATAAAATAACAAAACATGGGATATCAGTTAAAACTACTAAAAAAATGAAAGTATGAACTAATTATACCAATGTTATTTTTACTGTGCACAATGGATACCGCTTCAAGAACGGGTTTCTGGGGAAAAAGAACAAATGCACAAAACCCATTTACAGCGATGGACACGATGCTCTTCCCAGAGACAGCCAGCACAAGATGTATCGACCGCTGATTTCATAAAATAGATTAATTCAAATGGGCATGTCTGAATGCTATAAATAAACGCGTACATATATTATTCGGAGATCAATACCTGAATTCAAATACACAACACGTTGTACATATAACAGCGGATAGAACATTAGGCGAAGAAACAGTACGCACTGTAATATTGAATGTATTTTAAAAAGATATTACCGTCTGTTCTGCTTTTAGCTGATTTCTGGGGAGTGTTGGTGCTTGTTAATGAGATTGGAGAACAGAGGTCGAAAGTCCAGTGCAATCACCATTAAGATGTAGGTCAGAGTTATTTGTTACTGGACTGGATCATTCAACCTGCCTCAGTCCAATTAGTGACCCAAAGGTGATCAAGATTCTGCTCCATCCCGCTATCTTGCTGGACCTGGAAACAAACTAACCAGTCTGATCAAGATTCTGCTCCATCCCGCTATCTTGCTGGACCTGGAAACAAACTAACCAGTCTGATCAAGATTCTGCTCCATCCCGCTATCTTGCTGGACCTGGAAACAAACTAACCAGTCTGATCAAGATTCTGCTCCATCCCGCTATCTTGCTGGACCTGGAAACAAACTAACCAGTCTGATCAAGATTCTGCTCCATCCCGCTATCTTGCTGGACCTGGAAACAAACTAACCAGTCTGATCAAGATTCTGCTCCATCCCGCTATCTTGCTGGACCTGGAAACAAACTAACCAGTCTGATCAAAGAGTGGGGAGGGAGGAGAGATGAAAGTCAACTCAGCAGTCGGTTACAAAACAATTCAGTATTGAAGTCGGTTACAAAACAATTCAGTATTGAAGTCGGTTACAAAACAATTCAGTATTGAAGTCGGTTACAAAACAATTCAGTATTGAAGTCGGTTACAAAACAATTCAGTATTGAAGTCGGTTACATTGTACAAATGGATCAATATATCGTAGCATTTTGCAAATGTGGTCTGGCATACACCGATAACATTACCACCCATTGAATGTGCTGTTGGTTCTTGAAAAATATGGACACGATATTTGCCAAAGTCAGTAAGGAGTGGAAGTAGTCTTTTCACTCTAAACAACAATACTATAAGTAAAAAAAGAAAAGTACCCCCGTCACGCCAAGTGGCGTATAGGGAATATGGTGTTAGTGACCATACATTTTAAGACGTTCGGCACATGATTTTTGGGGTAATGTGGTCGGTATTACGCCCGTGCCGCTTTACTTTCACATAAAAAATCCGGTACCCATTGAAGGCTGGGTGAACCGGAAGCCGTTGGTTGGGACCGAACCCTACCTTTTGTCCTTTGTAGTCCAGTTCACTAACCACTGAGCTATCGCGGCTCCCTATTATACATATGATGTTATCTTCCCACCTACTCCCCTCCCTAATTGCATGTCTTTCTCTGCCTGGTCATGCAGAATGGTCAGTGCGAATCTCTCTTAATCATGTTATATGACCGTACCATGTTAATTGTATTTCCTTTACCGTTGACTGTACTTCTTATGAAAATGAGAGTGAGTAATGAAGACAATATTTCATTTCATTGGTTTCAGTATCCACAGCGAAGGATGGCTACCGCGGAGAGCCATTTTATTATGTTCCTTTGACGGTTGTTTTAATGGTGTATGTTGTCATAGGAAGTTCTCAAAGAGGACAACACAAAAAGGGAGCTCCTAAAAATCATCAGAAAGAAACAATCAACATTTTTCTGGCACATAATGAGAAGAGCAAATTTGGAATACTTGGTTACAACTGGCAAAATAAAAGGAAAGAGAGATCGCGGATGACAAAGAGAGAAAATACCGGAAAGCTTGGTGTCATGGCAAGGAAAACAGTCAACAACAGAACTCATACGATGCACTGTAGTCGACCATGCGCTAATGTTGCGATCTGTTGTTTGGTGTGCAACGGGGATAATCTGACGACGAACTGTGTTTTGTATGTTCGGAGTTGGAGTCAAACACGATGTCCTGACATCATCAAGCGCTATACATTTAAATACTATGACGATCATCATTTTCGGGAGACGTGAACTTCCGGGCAATATGGTGGATAGGCGGCAGGAACCATTGAGGGCTGTGTCTGAAAAGTGTTCCTTGTTGCAGTTTCCTCATATTCCAAGTCCGGCTTGTTGCAGGAGCTACTGAGTCAAGTGCTCTGTGCACACCGCGAGCTGTGTGTCTCATCCGTTTTGATCATAATCCGATATTCCAATTGTTTACGATGAATGCTGATATCGTATGACAGGGAACAGTTAGCCGTGTTCACTTTCTATGCGGTTTCGCCTTATGTCTTTTGGCGTGTGCTGAGACTGCTATGATGGGGACTACAGCTACCTTTCTTTGTTTGGGAGATGAGTTAGTAATTCGGATGATTCCTCTGGCAAGGGCGGTTGAGCAATTATGTATTTTAATTCGTTTGCAGTGATAGCGGGGCCTTCCATAACCAAATAACCAAATAACTGTAGATAGAAGATTGTGGAAAGACATGATCACCTACGCCAACCGATATGGCACATGATGATGATGATGTTGTCATAGATACATCTGTCCACGTTTTGATGTTATCAGTCTACCTTAGTCTCAATCCGCCCCTTCTCGTCTACCTTGTACCTTTGTACAATTTTATTGTTGTTCTTCTGGATTTGAAGACATTAAAAGGTCTCGACATTGGAAAGAACCAGCTTATAAACAGTATCTTCATCATTATCATTTGTCATACCAGTTGGCGTAGCGAGCATGACCTTCCACAATTTTCAACCCACAGTCAATCGTACTAATTCTGTTGTTGATTGTTTTTCGTCACACGACATCAAACTGTCTTGTATCTTCTTTATTTGCCGTCTGTGATCTCTCTTTCCTTGGATCTTTCCATATGTAATCAAGTATTTTAACTTTTCTTTTTCTCATGATGTTCCCGAAAGATGTTGATTGTTTCTTTCTTATGTTTTGTTGATCTTTTTTTATAATTTCCTCGGTCGTTTTTAGCCGTCCAGGGAACTCTATGTATTTTTCAGAGAAAACCCATATCTGTGGCCTCTACCAGTCTTTTAATTTGTTAGTCTACTGTCCATGATTCGCTTCTATACGTCAGAATTAGCATCATACAGAGGACATTAAAATACTAGGTTTGTGTCGAAACACACACAGGGAACTGTAACGAACAATAATGGAAGGCGTGGTTGCGGCAGACGAAACAGTGGCACACCAAGAAGAAGGTCGCTTCATGACAGCAAAGAGTCATTGGATATGGAAACAGAAGAAGTGGAAGATCTAAGGAGGGAAACAGATTTTCTCTGACAGACTGTTATGAGAGCAACTTGATGATGGTGATCCCATTGAGAGTACGTCTTTTACTGATACTGTGGATCAATGGACTCTCTTGCGTACTTCCTCATCAATATGATCTCTATAAAATGCGTGCAAGGTCTTTCTCTACAATCTCATTTTATGGAGAATGTTGATGTCGTCAACCGAGTTTGGACACTGCTATAGTGACGGTGTCAAGGGATCGATTAAAGCAACTGCCGCACTGGAGAAAGGCGTTATATTATTTATTGGTTATAGCACTTCTCTATCGAGTGTGTGTACTCAGATTCTTGCAGCAGATCGTGAAATGGAACTGTATACAATGTTGTGTTTGAAATGTAAATGAAAGCTTTTTAAATGCTTCGCCCTTCTGTAGTTTTGGTGGTTTTAAAGAATATGAGATCAGCAACTCAATAAACATATGTGGACATGTGATGTATGTTCATAGTGAATCTTACATTATCTCTGTGGTTTGTGCTTTGTAACGTTGATAATAATTTCCTCATTTCAATTTCATTTTTAATCATTTCGTGATTTCAGGATTACACGTAGAAAGCAAATGGACTAATTTCCGGATCCGTTTCTTGATAAAAAAAACAAAAGTAAAGTACCCCCGTCACGCCAAGTGGCGTATAGGAAATATGGTGTTTGTGACCATACATTTTACAGACCTTCGGCACATGATTTTTGGGGTAATGAGGTCGGTAATACGTCCGTGCCGATTTACTTTCCCAGAAAAAAAATCCGGTACCCATTAAAGGCTGCGTTTCTTGAAAGTGTCTAGGTTATTTTTCTTGTGCATGCGGAGGTAACTTTAAGTCCAATTCTATCAGAATCCAGTCCCTTGTGGGTCGTGCATGATAATAGTTGATCGTTCGGGTTCTATCATTTCCGTCAGTATATTTTATTCCTATCTCATCAACTTCCTGGGAATCAGAACTAAAATGAATGTTATTTTGCCACAGTGGGCAGGTCGTCGGAGCAAAGTTTTCTTCTAAAGTGACCTCGAAAATAAAGAATTTTACAGAATTTTTTGAAACGTTTCTTCTGGCAACCTGCAACTCGCTTTTACTGAGCTCATCACACTACACCTGTTTCTAGATACATCGCTTTTACTGAGCTCATCACACTACACCTGTTTCTACATACATCGCTTTTACTGAGCTCACCACACTACACCTGTTTCTAGATACATCGCTTTTACTGAGCTCACCACACTACACCTGTTTCTAGATACATCGCTTTTACTGAGCTCACCACACTACACCTGTTTCTAGATACATCGCTTTTACTGAGCTCACCACACTACACCTGTTTCTAGATACATCGCTTTTACTGAGCTCACCACACTACACCTGTTTCTAGATACATCCATCGGACACTCGTTATCCGCATATCTAGCCCATCTCATCCAAGTGTTTTAAGTGGTGTGTGTCTGCCTCATTGTTCACTTTTCAAATTTTTGTTGTTCCAGCTGAAGGCCTACTGGCCGAAACGTCGACTTTTGTTTTGTCCATCACCACTTCATACCACTTTTTTTTCTTCTTTTTTTTTTAGATTTGCTAGTGTTTGATCCCTGAACCTTCTGGCCAATATCGCGTGCACAAGCCACTCAGTCACTACAGCTTTATCTTTATGCTAACGCTAGATACTTAATTCTGCCGCTAGCTAAATTATTCAGCTACTTTATTCTATAGCTAGGTATTTTTTTCCAGAGCTAGCTGCTTTCGTCTACCGCTAGCTACTTTATTCTACCCCAAGCTAATTTATTAAACCCTTATCTACTTTATACTACCCCAAGTTTCTTTATTCTACCTCTAGCTACTATATTCTACCCCAAGCTTCTTTATCCTACCTCTAGCTACTTTATTCTACCCCAAGCTTCTTTATTCTACCAATAGCTACTTTATTCTACCGCAAGCTACTTTATTCTACCCCAAGCTACTTTCTTCTACCTCCAGCTACTTTATTCTACCCCAAGCTTCTTTATTCTACCCTAAGCTTCTTTATTGTACCCCATGCTTCTTTATTCTACCTCTAGCTACTTTATTCTACCTCCAGCTACTTTATTCTACAACTCATCATCATTGAGTGCCGTCTCCGCAACGAAGGTTGGCTACCATGGAGCGCCATTTTGCTCTATCTCTTGCTTTGATGGTGCAGGTTGTCATCGGTTGATTTGTCCATCTTTTGATGTTACTCGTCCATGTTAATCTTGGTCTGCCTCTGCCTCTTTTACCTTGTATTTTCCCCTCCAGGATCACTTTCAGTAGGCTGTTGTGTCTTTTAACATGGCCTAAGAATCGCATTTGTCTTGTTCTAATTGTGTTCAGAAGTTCTCTTTTCATTTTTAGTTGTTTTAAGACTTCGTCGTATGTTTTCTTTTCCTTCCATCCAATTCTACCTATTCTTCTATATATCCACATTTCAAAGGCTTCAATTCTCTGTTCTGTTTTCTTGTCTAATGTCCATGTTTCAGCACCATATAGGAATATTGAGAAGATGTAACATTTTGCTATTCTTAGTTTTAGCTCTGGTGTTATTTGTTTTGATGTTAGTATGTCCTTCATGACATTAAAATTACTTTTTGCCATTCCTATTCTTTTGTTTATTTCAGTTGTACATTTTCCATCACTGGTTATAGTATGTCCAAGGTAGTTATAGTTCTGAACTGTCTCAAGGTCTATTCCTTCAATTTTGATATCCACTTGTGGGTTTTGAGTATTTTCTTTGTTTATGATCATAGTTTTAGTCTTTTTGATATTCATATCTAGTCCATATTTTTTGCTTGTCATGTTTATTTCATTAAGTAATTGTTGTAGATCTTTAGGATTTTCTGCTAGTAGTACAGTATCGTCAGCATATCTTAGGTTATTGATTATCTTTCCATTAATTTGTAGGCCTGGCATCTCTATGATGTTTTTAAAGATTTGCTTAGTGTATAGATTGAACAAGCTTGGTGATAGGATGCATCATTGTCTTACTCCTCTTTTTATATCAATGGGTGTAGAGAACTCTTTGTTATATTTTATTATTGCTGTTTGCTCCCAGTATAGATTGCATATTAGTCGTATATCCATGTCATCTAGATGTATCTCTTTTAGGCATTCTATAAGTTGTTTGTGGTGTACTCTATCAAAAGCTTTGGTGTAGTCTATGAAGCAGGCATTCTACCCTAAGCTACTTTATTCTACCCTAAGCTTCTTTATTCTACCCCATGCTTCTTTATTCTACCTCTAGTTACTTTATCCTACCTCCAGCTACTTTATTCTACCCCATGCTTCTTTATTCTACCCCAAGCTTCTTTATTCTACCTCTAGCTACTTTATTCTACCTCTAGCTACTTTATTCTACCCTAAGCTTCTTTATTCCACCCCATGCTTCTTTTTTCTACCTCTAGCTACTTTATTCTACCTCCAGATACTTTATTCTACCCTAAGCTTCTTTATTCTACCTCCAGCTACTTTATTCTACCCTAAGCTTCTTTATTCTACCCTAAGCTTCTTTATTCCACCTCCAGCTTCTTTATTCTACCCCATGCTTCTTTATTCTACCTCTAGCTACTTTATTCTACCTCCAGGTACTTTATTCTACCTCTAGCTACTTTAATCTACCTCCAGCTACTTTATTCTACCCTAAGCTTCTTTATTCTACCCTAAGCTTCTTTATTCTACCTCGAGCTACTTTATTCTACCTCCAGCTACTTTATTCTACCCTAAGCTTCTTTCTTCTACCCCAAGCTTCCTTATTCTACCTCCAGCTACTTTATTCTACCCTAAGCTACTTTATTCTACCCCATGCTACTTTATTCTACCTCCAGCTACTTTATTCTACCCTAAGCTTCTTTATTCTACCCCAAGCATCTTTATTCTACCTCCAGCTACTTTATTCGACCCCAAGCTTCTTTATTCTACACCAAGCTTCTTTATTCTACCTCTAGCTACTTTATTTTACCCCATGCTTCTTTATTCTACCTCTAGCTACTTTATTCTACCCCATGCTTCTTTATTCTACCTCTAGCTACTTTATTCTACCCTAAGCTTCTTTATTTTACCAATAGCTACTTTATTCTACCCTAAGCTTCTTTATTCTACCAATAGCTACTTTATTCTACCCCATGCTTCTTTATTCTACCTCTAGCTACTTTATTCTACCTCAAGCTTCTTTATTCTACCTCTAGCTACTTTATTCTACCCCAAGCTTCTTTATTCTACCAATAGCTACTTTATTCTACCCTAAGCTTCTTTATTCTACCAATAGCGACTTTATTCTACCCCATGCTTCTTTATTCTACCTCTAGCTACTTTATTCTGCCCCAAGCTTCTTTATTCTACCTCTAGCTACTTTATTCTACCCTAAGCTTCTTTATTCTACCTCTAGCTACTTTATTCTACCCCAAGCTTCTTTATTCTACCTCTAGCTACTTTATTCTACCCTAAGCTTCTTTATTCTACCAATAGCTACTTTATTCTACCCCAAGCTACTTTATTCTACCTCTAGCTACTTTATCCTACCCCAAGCTACTTTTATTATACCCCAAGCTTCTTTATTCTACCTCTAGCTACTTTATTCCACCCCAAGCTACTTTATTCTACCAATGGCTACTTTATTCTACCCCAAGCTACTTTATTCTACCCTAAGCTACTTTATTCCACCCCTAGCTGCTTTATTCTAACACTAGCTACTTTATTCTTCAACTAGCTACTTTAGTCTACCACTAGCTATTTTGTTTTACTATTGGCTACTTTATTCTACTATTACTCCTTTTATCTCCTTTATTTTAGTATTAGCTTCGTTATACTAATACTAGCTACTTTATGCTACTACTAACTACACTATCCTACTTCTAGCTACTTTATCTTACTATTAGTTGCTTTATCATCCTACTAGATGCGTTATCCTACTAGCTAATATCGATCCTTTATTACTATCTACTTCATTATGTCACTAAATTCTAAGCAATCTTTTGAGAAGCTTCACATTTCTGTCATTTCTGCTGTATATCGTTATATGTGATCTTGCACACGGACATTTCATGTTTTTTTTCTCTGTGCGAACTATATGTATCGCATTGCAACCATTACCAAGCAACACAATTCTTCTTTGATTCCTCATCATTGTGCATTCTGAGCTTTACACAAGTAAATGCATTTATAATGTCTCAATACATCTATAATATCTCTTCAATACACCTATACCCTCTCAATAAACCAATAATGTCTCCTCAATACATCTATAATGTGTCACCAATACAACTATAATGTCTCCTCAAAACATCTATAATGTCTCAATGTATCTATAATGTCCCAAGACATCTACAGTGTCTCACTACATCTAGAATGTCTCCTCAACACATCTATAGTGTATTCTCAATACACCTTCAATGTCTCAATACACCTATAATGTCTCCTCAATACATCTATAATGTCTCAATACATCTATAATGTCTCCTCAATACAGCTATAATGTCTCCTCAATACATCTATAATGTCTCAATACATCTATAATGTCTCCTCAATACATCTATAATGTCTTCTCAATACATCTATAATTTCTCAATACATCTATAATGTCTCCTCAATACATCTATAATGTCTTCTCAATACATCTATAATTTCTCAATACATCTATAATGTCTCCTCAATACATCTATAATGTCTTCTCAATACATCTATAATGTCTCAATACATCTATAATGTCTCCTCAATACATCTATAATGTTTTCTCAACACATCTAAAATGTCTCAATACATCTATAATTTCTCAATATATCTATAATGTCTCCTCAATACATCTATAATTTTTCAATACATATATAATGTCTTCTCAATACATCTATAATTTCTCAATACATCTATAATGTCTCCTCAATACATCTATAATTTCTCAATACATATATAATGTTTTCTCAATACATCTACAATGTCTCCTCAATACATCTATAATGTCTCCTCAATACATCTATAATTTCTCAATACATCTATAATTTCTCAATACATCTATAATTTCTCAATACATATATAATGTCTCCTCAATACATCTATAATGTCTCCTCAATACATCTATAATTTCTCAATACATCTATAATTTCTCAATACAACTTTTGGATTCTGTGCCCTCCCCATTTGTTACAAATAATAACGGAATAACATACACAAAGAACACAACAAAAGACGTATAATTATAATATGGACTAAAAGGGAGGAGATACAGCTTAAATCAGTGAATTATGTTGCCGTGACAAGTTTTATTTAAAAAAGAAATGTCCTGTGCTTTCACATAGAGGAGTCGTAATGAAGACGGAAATAGAAGGTTCTTGACCCTGAATGATAACATGTACAATTATTAAACATAATATGTATATATAATAGTGTATTTGTAAATCATCTCTGAAGGACTTCTCCATATGTGAAAATGACTGGGAACATCTGACAAGTGATCGCACATCACGGAGAGCATGTATAAGGAACGGTATAACATCGCTTGAGACTGTGATAAGGCAAAACTGAGAAGAGAAAAGACTCATGAAGAAGGATGGAAAACTCTGTGGACCAGTGGGCCTGACTTGTTCATTCAGTGACCGCGTGTGTTTATCAAACATTGGTAGAATTAGCCACGAGAGAAGCTGTTCGACAAAAACAAAACCTCAAAAAAATACTCAATAGCCTCCACTAGATCGTCTGACAAGACGAAAAGGGCCATATATACATATACTAGGCGTGGTATTAAAGAGATGGAGCAGGGGTTTGAGTGCAATGATAAGCTTAGCGATAAAAAGAGATAACAATGACAATATAATTTCTCGCCCATGATTCCAAATGCTAACGTTTCTGTTGCTTGGTTGAGTCATCCTCCCGCAGCGATAGATGGAGCTTTGTTTCATTATTTCCGATATTAACAAATACGAACATGTTTAATGGCTAAATAATTTCCTTCTTTCTTGCTTTCTTCTTTCATTATAAGATTTGTGACGTGTAGCGTCGCGGTGAGGAAGGAACGTATACCTTTCTGGCCTTCGCTAATTGTATAGCTTGAGTTATCATGTCAAATTTACTTTATGTCTCTTTCATTCCATTTATCCATCTTTTTCTGTGATTCCCTTTTGCATCGTAGCCGGGTGATTTCATGTAATAAATTCGAGCGACTGGTTGGATTTCATTCTGGTCAGATGTTCAATTCATTTGATTCTTTGATGTTCAATATAACCAATAGCTAATGTTACACCAACTATTTTCCTTTGATGTTCAATATAACCAATAGCTAATGTTCATCATCAAGTACCGGGCCTAGTGGCGTAGGAGATCATGTCTCTCCACAACTTTCGATCTCGGCAGCTATTTATCATTTCTGTTGTTGACGTTCTGCCAAGCCATTCTCTTAAGCTGTCTGTTATTTTTTCTCTTTGCTTCCCTCTATCTATTCGTCCCTCAATTTTTCCAGTTGTTACAATATATTCAAGTTGTTCTCTTCTCATTACATGGCCAAAAAATGATGATTGTTTCTTCCTAACATTGGAAATTAGCTCTCTTTTTGCTTTGACCTTTCTCAGAACCTCTTCATTACTCTTCTTAGCTGTCCATCGTATTCTCAACATTCTTCTGTAAAACCACATTTCTACAGACTCCAGTGATTTTCTTGTCTGTTGTCCTATTGTCCATGATTCGCATTCGTATGTTAAGACTGGCTCTACGTAACATTTAAGAACTCTTTTTGTTGTTTCTATTGTCAAAAATGGATTGCATAGTCTTTTCCTCATTTTTGAAAAGCTGCTTTTGCCTGAGCCATTCTACATCTCACCTCTTTTGTACATCTTCCGTCTGAGGTTAACAAAGTTCACAAATATTTAAATTCATTTTCCTGTTTTAATAATGTTCCACTTGTCTTTATTTTGCACTGAGGTGATGTCTTTTTCTTTGTTGTTACCATTACCTCTGCTTTTTGCTATTAAGGCTGAGTCCTTTATTTTTGCTTTCCTTCACTACAATGTCCAACATTTCTTGTAACTCATTTTCACTCTTAGCGATTAATACTGTATCATCAGCATACCTTAAAATTATTTACATTACGACCTCCAATTGTTATTCCAGGCATGCCCCTTATGGATCTTAAAGTAATCTCACTATAAATATTAAACAAATCTGGTGACAGCACACAACCTTGTCTAACACCCTGTTTTATTTGTTGAAACATTCGAAATTGGTTTCCAGTTCTTATGGCCGCTGTTTGTTGCCAGTACATGTTCTTTATTATTCTTAGATTTTTGCTGTCGATGTTTATGCTTTCTAAAATGTTCATTATTTCTTGGTGCTTTACTTTGTCAAATGCCTTGTTGTAATCTATGAAACATAAGTATAGATCTGTTTTCACCTCTATGGCTCTTTCTACTAAAGATCTTATGATATAAATGACAGTGCTTGTTCCTTTATCTCTAACAAAACCACACTGTTCATCGCTAATTTCTGGACTGATTTTGTTTCGCACTCTTCGCATGATGATTCTTAGTAATATCTTAGTCATATGACGCATAAGGCTTATTGTGCGATGATCATAGCATTCAATCGCACCCGATTTCTTTGGTAGGGCTATGAATATTGATTTGAGCATGTCGTCTGGTATATATCCGCGGTTGTAGATATCATTCAATATTTTTGTTATTATTTCTATTCCAAAATCACCCATGGCTTCAATCTCTTCTTTAGTTATATTATCTGGTCCAGGAGCTTTGCCTGCTTTCATATTGCGCAAGGCGTCTTCCACTTCTTTTCTTAGTAGTTCTGGTCCTTCTCCATTATCCTTAATATTTACTTCTGTTCGTTCATCATTATAAAGATCTTTAATGTATTATGTCCATCGTTCCCTTATGTTTTCTTGATCAATCAACAGTTCTCCTTTCTTTGATCTTAAACATCCAGTTTTTGATTGCGTTTTTCTTCCTGTTAATTCCCCAATTTGTTTGTATATAGATTTAGCATCTCCTTTTTGCTGCAATTCGATTTCTTTGCATCTATCTTTTAGCCATGCTTCTTTTGCTTCATTACATTTTACTACAATTTCTTTATTTAACCTCTTATACTCATCTTTATTTTCTTTATTTCTTCTTCTTGTATCCATTAGCTGCAAAATGTCATCTGTCATCCATTTCTTTCTTGAATTTGTCCTCACTGGTAACTCTTTTGATGTTTGTTGCATTGATTCTTTTAGCATTTCCCACTGTTCATCAATGCTTTGTATCTTCTCTATTGCATTGTACTGGTTCTGAATAGTGATTTTATATTTATCTTGCAGCTTCTTGTCTGATTTTAGTAAATCTAAATTTAACTTGATGTTAACTGAGGCTCGTTTTGTTCTTTTTAATTTTACTCTAAGCTTTCTCACAACTGGTACATGATCACTATTGCAATCTGCCCCTGGTCTAGTTTTCACACACACCAGACTGTTTCTAAATCTATTGCTTATCATTATATAATCAATTTGATTACGTGCGTTGTCCTCTGGGCTTTTCCATGTCCAGCTAATGTTACAGCAACTATTTTCCTCAAAGCCTCATTTCTAATCTTATCTCTTCCAGTGTTTTTTACAGCTTTTCTTATACATTTATTCTATGTGTTGTTATTTTACACTTGCGTCTGTCACGAATTGTACATATAATTGACAACGGTAGAACAATGTGGGCATAAATCGTGTTTCTAGTGGGCCTCGGTAGTCTAGTTATGAAAACCACCCGACTAGGCTACCGACGTTCGGACAACCCGTGTTTGGTTCACACCGGAAGCGGTGTGAATTGTATTCGCGGTTTTAAAAAAAAAAATACCCCGCAGTTGACACAACCGCTTGCAGAAATGAGTAGCATTGTGTTACTCAGGGAAGGTGAGGAATGCCGCCTCGCATCGTGGGTTGCGATGCTTGAAGCAACACTATCCAGAGGTCTCCGAACACTTCTGGATAGGCGGCCGAGCACATATGGGTGAAAACTCGCGTGCTAAAGGCGTCGATTCAAGTCTCGTATTTCACCTTTACAGTGTTTCTACTCATTTATTTTTGTTTGGTCAGTTTCGGATATTTCATTGTCTGTGCAGTTTTGTAGCATACATATTATGCTTTCTGGATTTTAGCATTTATCTCCTCCTTTTATAATTCTAATTCTCCGTTGTCAGTAAAATAACAACAGAGCATTTGTAGTCTCACACTCGATGTAGAATCGTGTTAGACAAATAACTTTGGCTTGGATTGTCATTTATTGTCACTATTTAGGTCTCTTCATGTCGTACTTTTGGCAAACAGAACTGAGACATTTGATACGGCGATGATGAGTTCATCATTCTTGGAAGAAAACAGGCTTTGGTCTTTTGAGAAATGTCATTCATTTAAATCTTCCGGTTCTATATTATCAGTTAAGTTATTTTGCCCATGTCGATTATGAATAATAATAGCGACACCCTATGCCTTTCTCTTGCCATTTATAAACTGCTACAATACTGTCTAATAGCTGTCCGTTAACATTTTATTATCTATTTATTTTATATTGTTTGTTTTAATATAAATAATCTAAGGTATGCTGATGATACAATCTTAATCGCTAAGAGTGAAAAATAGTTACAAGAAATGTTAGATATTATAGTGAAAGAAAGCAAAAATAAAGGATTCAGCCTTAGTAGCAAAAAGACAGAAGTAATGGTACCAACAAAGAAAAAGACATTAACGCAATGCACAATTAAGATAAGCGGAACAATATTAAAACAGATAAATGAATTTAAATATCTGGGAACATTGTTAACCTCAGATGGTAGATGTACAACAGAGGTGAGATGCAGAATGGCTCAGGCAATATCAGCTTTCCAAAAAATGAGGAAGAAAACGTGCAATCCATTTTTGACAATAGAAACAAGAAAAAGAGTTCTTTAATGTTATGTAGAGACAGTCTTAACATATGGGTGTGAATCATTGACAATAGGACAACAGACAAGAAAATCACTGGAAGCTGTTGAAATGCGGTTTTTCAGAAGAACGCTGAGAATACCATGGACAGTTAAGAAGAGTAATGAAAACGTTATGAGATAGACCAAAGCAAAAAGAGAGCTAATATCCAATATTAGGAAGAAACAATCATCATTTTTTGGCCCTGTAACGAGAAGAAGAGAGCTGGAATATATTGTAACAACTGGGAAAATATTGAGGGACGAAGAGATAGAGGGAAGCAAAGAGAAAAGATATCAGACAGCTTAAGAGAATGGTATGACACAAGGTCAACAACAGAAATGATAAATAACTGTTGAGATCGAAAGTTGTGAAGAGACATGATCTCCTACGCCAGCAGGCACGATACTAGATGATGATGATTGTTTGTTTCTGAAAGCTCGATAAGAAATTTGTTTCCTGATCGATAAATGCAACAATTATCTTCTGTATTCAATAATTTTTTTTTCGTTTAATTGCATCAATGCAAACAAAGCATATGTCCTCCCTCTTTCTCTCCTAAATCCAAACTGGGTTGCGATTAATAATTTCATTATCTTAAATCTAGCACATTGTTCGAGTATTTTTACATACATTTTCCCTGCACGTCTTGGCCGAGGAGAGATATACCTACATATATTCTCATAGACATTATATATTATCAAGTTTAGAGCTAGTGTGATAACATATACATTCTCTAGAATGAAAGGAAAGAAACAAAATGAGTTCTGGACAATAACCAAATAAATGTGTCCTGTAGATCCAAACTAGTTCGAGCCACGCCCACCCCCTTCTTGAAATAGTCAAGTAACGACCCATTTTACTTTTTAAAACATATGACAACTCGTGACTAACGTTTATATTAGCCGCTTTGTTCCATATTTATAATAGCCACTATTTCAGATCCCTATTTTATATTGCAAAGTAACCTACAATCTTCATTTATAATTGTCAAGTAAACTGCAATTTTCATTTATAATTGTCAAGTAAACTGCAATTCTCATTTATAATAGCCAAGTAACCTGCAATGCTAATTTATAATAGCCAAGTAACCTGTAATGTTAATTTATAATAGCCAAGTAACCTGCAATGCTAATTTATTATAATAGCGAAGTAACATTCAATCGTAATTTATAATAGCGAAGCTACCTGCAATACTCATTTACAATAGCCAAGAAAGCTGCAGTCCTCATTTATAATAGCCAAGCTACCTGCAATACTCATTTACAATAGCCAAGCTACACGCAGACCTTATGTCAAAATACCTGCGAAACTCACGTATAATAATCAAGTAACCTGAGACTTTATTTCACAAGACCACAATTAAAAGTTCCAATTCAAAACAAACGTGATGAGCTTCCTTTTAGGAAACATTTGCGTCTATAGCTCGTTTCAAAACATATGCCCAACTTCAAAACGCTATTACTCTCTAACCGTTTGTTAAATACTTTTGAAATTTTCCAAATGTTATTAGAATGCAAAAGACCCTTTAAATGTATATTTAACAAATATCTAGCAGCTGCAGTTTTCTTAAAGCGGCGATATTTCTTTGATGTTTGTCAAAATTGTAAATTGTGAAGCCCTAAAGAATAGAAATTACCGTAGTTGCTGGTCTACGATTAATTTTCACTAGGTAAAGGCGTGGCCGTAATGGGGAAATAACTGGATAAAACAAAACACCAGGAGAATTATTGTCTGCTCAGTTCGAGGACGGACGATAATAATATCAAGGTATACCTGTATGTCCAATTTTCATAGTTGTGTGGTCCTTAAAAGTACCGTTTGTTGAAATAATTTAAGGTAATATAGGGGCCAACATTGTGGGGGCTATATACTTTCATTCTGAATCAGACGAGTCTAAAAGATTAATAACTGTTTGGGGTTGAACATTCCACAAACCATCATTTTTCCAATATTCCTCTTCCTGTTTTAAGACGTGGTCTTCACATTTAGCCCAATAATCTTTGTCTATATTTAATAAAGCGAGATTAGCAAGAGTCTTTACATCGCATATTTTGAATGTTGTATTTTCATCTGCCACTTGTCCTTTTAATTTTGCCCAGATTAGTTCTATTGTATTTAAATGAGCATGGTAAGGTGGCAGCCTCAAACTTATATGACCGTGCTCTTGGATAATCTTATCTATTTGAAAAATCTTTGTCCTCTGTTTTTGCTTTACTAGAGATAGTAATTCAGGTTTTAAGTACATGTTATTAAATTGTATGTGCTCCTTTGTGAGCCATATCTTAATAGCATCTTTTGTACTGGATGACGTTGGGACTTTATCTTCAAGTGCAACAATGTTGTGGTACGCTGCATTGTCCATTATTAGGCCAGATGGTCGATCTAGTGCTGGGAGAACATAATTTTCAATCCAATGTCTAAATATGTGACCATTCATCTCAGAGTGATAATCCCGATTGTCTATGGATTTTGAAAGAAAAATTAGCTCTGCATTCTGTATTAGTCCATGTTGTCGACTACCTGCATGAGCAATTATCAAGCGCTGTCCTTTGCTGCTAGGTATTAATCTCTTAATCTTTCCATCTGATGACTGCCATTCCCTTTGGTTAGTGTGGTGAGCATTGATCCATGTTTCATCCAAGTACACAATATCATAACCTTGCTTGCGCACCTCTTTTACTTCACGTAAGTACTTGCTTCTCATGACTACTATATGTGGCTTCTCACAGATGATGTTTCGTCCATTGGGATACTTTCTGAATGTAAAGCCTGCAGCTCTCACATTCCTCCATAATGTATACTTTGATATTTCAATACTGTTGTTCTTTTTCAGCGATACTTTTAATTTTCTTATTGTAACAGTTTCATTCATACCCAACATTTTGCGAATTTCACTTCTAATAAGTTCACTGTCGAAATTATCCAACATTTTTGCTCTTCCTTGTGATTTTGTATATTTGGAACATTGACGGTCACGTGCTTGAATCCAGCGATTAAATGACTGTTTAGATAAATCCAAAATGTGTCTTGTCCTATTCTCAGGGTTTTCTAAAGAATGAAATAATCTTACTCGTTTAGCCTCTTTGCAAAAATAGTCATACATTTTTATTGCGATGTTTTGTAAACTGCAGAATTTCATTTTAAGACTCATGATAAATGTTATTGTTCCACGTTACGCCGCTGAATTAACGGAAATGGAACACACAATGTCTCGTGTTTACTACAAGTGTCTAATTGTGTCAGGAAACTCACGCGGAAAGCGTGAAAAATCGTAAATTTGAGCGTGTATAGATTTGTAATCGCTATTTTTAACTTAAATACTGTAAACACTAAGTTTTGACTACATCAATGGGTCGTTATAAATTTATATAAATCAAGTAAGCAATAATAATAACCAAATGTTTGTTTTTAATGAAATTAATTCCCTGTTGGGTTCTAATCATTATAACTATACATGCAAATTTTGAAAAAAATACAAAAAGCGGTTTAAAAGATATTGATTTTTAAAGTTGGGCACGACTTATGAAACAAGCTATAATAATAACCAGCTTCGACTTTCACCCCCCAAAAAACCCTGGCTAACTGCTTGTCCACGACCTCTAGTCTATTTATAGTTGAGGACCTTCACTGAATAAAATCGTATAAGGACTAAGTTAAGAGATATAATGGTTCTATAAGTTGCGCATGCGCAAAAAAAATAACATTTTCTTTTGTTACTGGTCAACAAAAATAACCAGTGATAGAAAATATACAAACAGCAGATAGAGAAACAAACGAAGAGTAGAATAATAAAATCATTTACAGTATAACATAAAGGTTCTCATCATCGTCATCATCATGTGCCATACCGGTTGGCGTAGGCGATCATGTCCTTCCACAATCTTCTATCTACAGTGCATTGTATCAGTTCTGTTGACTGTTTTCCATGCCATGACACCAAGCTATCCAATATTTTCTCTCTTTGTCGTCCGCGGGATCTCTTTCCTTTTATTTTGCCAGTTGTAACCAAGTATTCCAACTTTCCTCTTCTCATGATGTGCCCAAAAAACGTTGATTGCTTCTTTCTGATGTTTTTTTAGGATTTCCCTTTTTATGTTAGCCTCTTTGAGAATTTCTTCGTTGGTCTTTTTAGCTGTCCAGGAAACTTTCAAGATTCCTCTGAGAAATCCCATCTCTGTGGCCTCTAATCGTCTTTTCATTTGTTTGTCTACTGTCCATGATTCGCTTGCGTAGGTCAGAATTGGTTCTATATCATCATCATCATCATCAAGTACCGGGCCTAGTGGCGTAGGTGATCATGTCTCAACATGATGGTCATCCACAACTTTCGATCTCTCAGCTATTTATAATTTCTGTTGTTGACCTTCTGCCAAGCCATTCTCTTAAGCTGTCTGTTATTTTTTCTCTTTGCTTCCCTCTATCTCTTCGTCCCTCAATTTTTCCAGTTGTTACAATATATTCCAGTTTTTCTCTTCTCATTACATGGCCAAAAAATGATGATTGTTTCTTCCTAACATTGGAAATTTAGCTCTCTTTTTGCTTTGACCTTTCTCAGAACCTCTTCATTACTCTTCTTAACTGTCCATGGTATTCTATATAGCACCGATGAACTCTCTTTCTCACTTCTATTGACATATATTTATTGCATAAGATATTTTTCATTTTCTGAAATGCTATTTTGGCCTTAGCTATTCTGCCTTTTATTTATGTGGTGCATCTTCCATCAGATGTTATGATTGTGCCCTAGTATTTGAGGCGTTGCACTTGTTTCATATTTGTCTTGTTTATTTTTGTACTGCATGATGGTGATGATTGTTTCTTTGATATAAACATTACTTCTGTTTTCTTACTATTCAGATGCGACCTTTTTTGTTGCTTTCTTTTATTATCATATATCATTTCTTGTAGTTCATTCTCTGTCTCTCCTATCAAGACTGTGTCATCCGCATATCGCAAATTATTTATGTTGTTACCGTTGACTCCAATTCCTTTTCTGTCTATTATTGATCTCATAATATGCTTGCTGTAAAGTGAAAATAATAAACGCACCAATAGTAAATAAGTGCACTTACAGGCGAAGCTAGAGGTAGAGTATAATTTTTTATGGTAAAATATTTTATACGGCACATGATGATGCAAAATGATAATTACTTTATATTGCTGCACTAAAAGAGGGATTGCGTGACACCCCTTTCAAATTTATATGAGAAATAAATAAATGCACTACAAGTAACTCAAACAACATCCTGTATATTGATAACTGTCTATAAGTAACTCTATCAACATATTCATGTTTTTATAACAATCTACAAGAAACTAAATCAATATATTCAAGTTTTGATAACAAACTACAAGAAACTAAATCAATATATTCAAGTTTTGATAACAAACTACAAGAAACTAAATCAATATATTCAAGTTTTGATAACAAACTACAAGAAACTCAAACAACGGTCATTGGGACTGCCTACTTTTCTCAACATTGTTTCCGAATGTAAGGACCAAGTCCCTAGTCCCTTCAATAAGGAGTCGAGAGAGAGGTGTAGTATGGTTTGGACAAAGAACTATCTCCATATCATTCACTCAGGCATAGCAAGCAAACACTAACACTAATATTTTATCAAAGCACAGACTTATCATGACTGCTTGCTCCCAACAAAACGACGAAGGCCAAACATACTTCTCTCAATTTTAACTCAATGTACAAGTACTTAAAGGTTTCCATGATTTCTCTTCTCCAAGTATTCCTTGCCATTACTGTCATTCTCTTCCCTTGTGGGTTCCGTGAAGAGTGCCTGTTTAGCTATTTTGGCATGTTGTTTTCTCAGTGTGTGTCCACTAAATTATATTTTCTTCATTCAAAGTATGTTGTCCGATTGGCTTTTGTTTTGTTCATTCCTAGCTACCATTATTTCTGATCTTATCAAACTATCTGATTATCAGAATTTTCACCAAACAGACAATTAGCCACGCAGCCACTGGTGTTTTAACTCTTTAAATCTGATCCAGTACTATTGTTTCAGAAGCCTGAACGTGCTTGAATATTCTTTTGTTCTATTCACATTTAATTGTATTATTTTTTGCAAAAATTTATCTTTTATATTCCTTACACTCTCATGTATTCAGCTGTCGACCACATCACTGCACCTTCTGCACTTAAAAGAGACCAGCGACTAAGTTAAGAGAGACCAGCAACTAAGCTAAGAGAGACCAGCAACTAAGCTAAGAGAGACCAGCAACTAAGCTAAGAGAGACCAGCAACTAAGCTAAGAGAGACCAGGAACTAAGCTAAGAGAGACCAGCAACTAAGCTAAGAGAGACCAGGAACTAAGCTAAGAGAGACCAGGAACTAAGCTAAGAGAGACCAGCAACTAAGCTAAGAGAGACCAGGAACTAAGCTAAGAGAGACCAGGAACTTAGCTAAGAGAGACCAGGAACTAAGCTAAGAGAGACCAGGAACTAAGCTAAGAGAGACCAGCAACTAAGCTAAGAGAGACCAGGAACTAAGCTAAGAGAGACCAGCAACTAAGCTAAGAGAGACCAGCAACTAAGCTAAGGGAGACCAGGAACTAAGCTAAGAGAGACCAGCAACTAAGCTAAGAGAGACCAGGAACTAAGCTAAGAGAGACCAGCAACTAAGCTAACAGAGACCAGGAACTAAGCTAAGAGAGACCAGGAACTAAGCTAAGAGAGACCAGCAACTAAGCTAAGAGAGACCACTAACTAAGTTAATAGCGACCAGCAACTAAGCTAAGAGAGACCAGGAACTAAGCTAAGAGAGACCAGCAACTAAGCTAAGAGAGACCAGGAACTAAGCTAAGAGAGACCAGCAACTAAGCTAAAAGAGACCAGCAATAAAGCTAAGAGAGACCACTAACTAAGTTAATAGCGACCAGCAGCTAAGCTAAGAGAGACCAGCGACTAAGCTAAGAGAGACCAGCAATAAAACTAAGAGAGACCACTAACTAAGTTAATAGCGACCAGCAACTAAGCTAAGAGAGACCAGCAACTAAGCTAAGAGAGACCAGCAATAAAGCTAAGAGAGACCACTAACTAAGTTAATAGCGACCAGCAACTAAGCTAAGAGAGACCAGCAACTAAGCTAAGAGAGACCAGCAACTAAGCTAAGAGAGACCAGCAATAAAGCTAAGAGAGACCAGGAACTAAGTTAATAGCGACCAGCTACTTAGCTAAGAGAGACCAGCAACTAAGCTAAGAGAGACCAGCAACTAAGTCAAGAGAGACCAGCAACTAAGCTATTAGAGATCAGCAACTAAGCTAAGAGAGAGACCAGCAACTAAGTTAAGAGAGACCAGCAACTAAGCCAAGAGAGGCTAGCATCTAAGCTAATAGAGACCAGCAACTAAGCCAAGAGAGGCTACCAACTAAGCTAAGAGAAACCAACAACTAAACTAAGAGAGACCAGCAACTAATCTAAGAGAAATAAGCAATTAAGCTAAGAGAAACCAGTAAATAAACTATGAGAAACCAACAATTAAGCTAAGAGAGACCAGCAACTAAGCTAATATAGACCATCAACTAGGCTAAGAGAAACCAGCAACTAAGCTAAGATAAAACAGCAACTAAGCTAAGAGTGACCAGCAACTAAAAGAATGAGACTAGCAACTAACTTAAGAGTGACCAGAAACTAAGGAAATATAGACCAGCAACTAACTTAAGAGAGACCAGCAACTAAGTTAAGAGAGACCAGCATCTAAGCTAAGAGAGACCAGCAACTAAGTTAATACTGACCATCAACTAAGCTAAGAGAAACCAGCAACTAAGCTAAGATAAAATAGCAACTAAGCTAAGAGTGACCAGCAACTAAAAGAATGAGACCAGCAACTAACTTAAGAGAGACCAGGAACTAAGGAAATAGAGACCAGCAACTAATTTAAGAGAGACCAGGAACTAAGGAAATAGAGACCAGCTGTCGTGTTTCATTATTCGGATTGCTTACAATGAATTATGATATCGTATGCCAGGGAACAGACGGTTGTGTTCAATATCTGTGCGGTTTCGCCTTATGTCTTTTGGTGTGTGCTGAGACTGCTATGATGGGGACTACAGCTACCTTTCTTTGTTTGGGAGACGAGATAGTATTTCGGATAATTCCACTGGCACGGGTGGTTGACCAATTATGGATTTTACTATCACGAGCCTGATATATGTTGTGTTATATTACTATCACGAGCCTGATATATGTTGTGTTATGTTACTATCACGAGCCTGATATATGTTGTGTTATGTTACTATCACGAGCCTGATATATGTTGTGTTATGTTACTATCACGAGCCTGATATATGTTGTGTTATGTTACTATCACGAGCCTGATATATGTTGTGTTATGTTACTATCTCAGGCCCGATATATTACTGTGTCCAACATTCTTCTTCCTCTTTCTTCTTTTCTCTTTCTCACTGATACCTAAAAGGTGTCGTGGTTATATCATTTGTCGTTCTTGAGCTGCTCGAACTGTCTGAATTAGTGATTTTCCTTTGTTGTTACATGTCTCTATCACTGCATCTATCCATCTTCTTCTTTTCTCTTTCACTGATACCTAAAAGGTGTCGTGGTTTATATCATTTGTCGTTCTTGAGCTGCTCGAACTGTCTGAATTAGTGATTTTCCTTTGTTGTTACATGTCTCTGTCACTGCATCTATCCATCTTCTTCTTTTCTCTTTCTCACCGATACCTAAAAGGTGTCGTGGTTATATCATTTGTCGTTCTTGAGCTGCTCGAACTGTCTGAATTAGTGATTTTCCTTTGTTGTTACATGTCTCTGTCACTGCATCTATCCATCTTCTTCTTTTCTCTTTCTCACCGATACCTAAAAGGTGTCGTGGTTATATCATTTGTCGTTCTTGAGCTGCTCGAACTGTCTGAATTAGTGATTGTCCTTTGTTGTTACATGTCTCTGTCACTGCATCTATCCATCTTCTTCTTTTCTCTTTCTCACCGATACCTAAAAGGTGTCGTGGTTATATCATTTGTCGTTCTTGAGCTGCTCGAACTGTCTGAATTAGTGATTTTCCTTTGTTGTTACATGTCTCTATCACTGCATCTATCCATCTTCTTCTTTTCTCTTTCACTGATACCTAAAAGGTGTCGTGGTTTATATCACTTGTCGTTCTTGAGCTGCTCGAACTGTCTGAATTAGTGATTTTCCTTTGTTGTTACATGTCTCTGTCACTGCATCTATCCATCTTCTTCTTTTCTCTTTCTCACCAATACCTAAAAGGTGTCGTGGTTATATCATTTGTCGTTCTTGAGCTGCTCGAACTGTCTGAATTAGTGATTTTCCTTTGTTGTTACATGTCTCTGTCACTGCATCTATCCATCTTCTTCTTTTCTCTTTCTCACTGATACCTAAAAGGTGTCGTGGTTATATCATTTGTCGTTCTTGAGCTGCTCGAACTGTCTGAATTAGTGATTTTCCTTTGTTGTTACATGTCTCTGTCACTGCATCTATCCATCTTCTTCTTTTCTCTTTCTCACTGATACCTAAAAGGTGTCGTGGTTATATCATTTGTCGTTCTTGAGCTGCTCGAACTGTCTGAATTAGTGATTTTCCTTTGTTGTTACATGTCTCTGTCACTGCATCTATCCATCTTCTTCTGGGTCTTCCTCTTGGTCTTTTTCCATGCATTCTCGAGAAGAACGCCCTTGATGGTGATTGGTAAGGATTCATTCTGACCAGGTGGCCAAACCATTTAAATTGTTGTTGTTATATATATATTGTTGGCAGGGTTTTGTTCCTACTATTTTTCTTATGGTTCCATTTGGTATTCTATCTCTTCTTGTGTTGTTTGTTACTTTTCTCAAGCAACGCATCTCACATGTATTGATCTTTCTTAAATGTGATTTAGAAAGGGTCCATGTTTGACTTTCATAGCATAAAGTTGGTATGAAGATGCTATTTATCATTTGTTGTTTATCTGACATAGAAATGTGTGGATGTCTTAGCAATGGTGAAAGATGGTATGTGACAGCATTTGCTTTTTGTATTCTCATGTCAATTTCTCTGTCTAGTTTTCCATCTTCTGTGAACATTGTGCCTAAATACTTGAATTCCTCTACTAGTCCAACATTCACCTCTCCTTATTTGAAATTGCTCCCCACCTCTGGTTATCTTTAGCAAGCATCTTCCATGAATCAACGTTCACGTGACATTGTCTCATGTCATGTTGAAGCGATATGCTGTGTGACCACTTTGACCTAAACATTAATATAAATAGATCAAATAAAATCCCAAGTCGATTATTTCAATAATTTTATTTTTTAAATTATTTTTCTTAGAGGATTCATTAAACTTATTTGCACCATCAACAACAACAAATTCAGAATTTCCAGTAAATTCTTCTCCCAAGCCTAAAAAAAACAGTGGCAGCCATTTTGAGAGGAGAATTTACGAGATCACCAGTTCGCGCCAAAGAAAATCAGGTGAAAGGTTAACAACATGAATATTCTAGCATGCCTCATTGAGCTTAATATAAATTAACCGAGAGGAGGATGATGCTCTTATATCTGGCTAACTAATCACGTAGAAACTGAACAATGCCTTATTCTGTTAAAAATAATGAAATTGATAGAACTTGTTCTTGTGGAATGGAAAGCTAACTACCGTGTGTAAGTCAATATCATTCCAATCACAAGGTTGATTGTACGTTCTCATGTTGCTTTTCGTTATGTTGTGGAAATCGATAAAGTGGGTAGAGTTACGTGGTACCTTCCTTTCATTAATTCTGTGCGTCGGTAGTATAGTTGGGATACCCACCCCACTAGCTATCACAGCTGGCAGAAATGGGTACCAGGGTTCATAATCTAGGAAAGGTGAGCAATGACGCCTCGCTCGTGTTTTACGATGTTTGAAGCGACACTGGACAGAAGTATCCGAACATTTCTGGATAGGAGGCCGAGCACGCATGGGTAAATAAAAACCCGCGTGCTAAGAAGCCGATTCAAGTGTCGTATATTTACCTTTCTTTACTTTTACCTTTCTTTATCTTTACCTTTCTTTACCTTTACCTTTCTTTACCTTTGCCTTTACCTTTCTTTACTTTTACCTGTCTTTATCTTTACCTTTCTTTACCTTTACCTTTCTTTACCTTTGCCTTTACCTTTCTTTACTTTTACCTTTCTTTATCTTTACCTTTCTTTATATTTACCTTTATTTACTTTTACCTTTCTTTATCTTTACCTTTACCTTTCTTTACCTTTACCTTTCTTTACCTTTACCTTTGCCTTTACCTTTCTTTACTTTTACCTTTCTTTATCTTTACCTTTACCTTTCTTTAACTTTACCTTTCTTTACCATTACCTTTCTTTACC
The DNA here is from genome assembly GCA_032433765.1 of Megaustenia siamemsis. Taxonomy (NCBI): domain Eukaryota; kingdom Metazoa; phylum Mollusca; class Gastropoda; order Stylommatophora; family Ariophantidae; genus Megaustenia; species Megaustenia siamemsis. The sequence continues at coordinate 42,028,210 of JAVIAB010000156.1, read as the reverse complement.
TTTGCCTTTACCTTTCTTTACTTTTACCTTTCTTTAACTTTACATTTACCTTTCTTTATCTTTACCTTTCTTTATCTTTACCTTTCTTTATCTTTACCTTTCTTTATCTTTACCTTTCTTTACCTTTACCTTAACATTTCATTAATTTACGCTAAACTTTGAAATTGTAATGCAGTGTTCTATTAGTGAATATTATTATCTCTGGCAATGCGAAACTATGTCCGTCGACTGCCACAAGGACGGCCCAAGCCTGAAGTGAAAAAGCACGTGAATATTTTTATTGTATTTCAAGTCTAATAAAACTTACAAGAATGAGTGTGGGTGTACACGTTTCGGGAATCGCCAAGCAGGCATTACAAAAAAAAAAAAAACAATTTAAAAGTAATGATTTTCCTTCGTTCAATTCCCTTTGGTTATAAATATAAACGTGTTAATTTCATTCTTTAAATTCTGTACAACTATAAAGTTGTGCACTTATTAACGTTTGTTGTGTTCTGTGTAGCTGTAAAGCCAATGTGTCACTCTTTCGCTAGAACTGACAACGTTTTATTGTCTATTTATTTAGACTCAGAAAAAATCCAACTATATGGGGTTTTATAAATGCAAAAGATATAGTTTTAGTGGTACTTGTTTCCCAACTTTAATTCTTTTGCTTATTTGTTTTGTTAAAACGATGAAGTTTTAAAACAACTGAAAATAAAAAGAGAACTACTAAGTACAATTAAGACAAGACAAATGCAATTTTTGGGGCATGTTAAAAGACATAACAGCCTACTAAAAGTAATATTGGAAGGAAAAATACAAGGTAAAAGAGGCAGAGGCAGTCCAAGACTAACATGGGCGAGTAACATCAAAAGATGGACAAGTTAATCTACGACAGCCTGCACCATCAAAGCAAGAAACAGAGTAGAATGGTTAGCTACCATGGGCGATCCATGGTAGCCAACCTTCGTTGCGGAATAGGCACTCGATGATGATTTGTTTTGTCAGGCACTAAAATCGGCAAAATTCAGCGATTATAACTTGTATAGTTTCCTGTTTTTAAATTATGTAAAATATATCAATTTTAATTGTCACTTTCTTTAAATCACGAAAATATGTACAGTTAAATTGTCACTTTATATCGTTAACATGAAAATCTGGCAAGTTCAGCTGTCACTTTATATCTGTATATCGTTAAACCATGAAAATCTAGCACATTCTGTTTTCACTTTAATACTAAAATTATCATTAAACAAATAAAATGTATAAAATCAGTGAACGCTTAATTTTATGAAATCAAGAACATTAGTTAAGTTTACCTGTCACTAATTGTCACATAGAGATCTAATATTTATGCAAATGCTACCCAGCTAAAGATGGTTTCTCATTTCGGAAACCCAGGTCCGACTAGATAGCCTTGACATTCTCCAACAGAACGAACCAACCATTCACAGATCACTGTTAGCAAACCATATTCAATCTTTGTCCCTTTTTACAATAACCAAGTAATATGTCACTCTTTGTTTTAATAGTCAAGTATCTTGTGAATCTCTTTTATTATAAATATATAACCAGCAATCTCTCTCTCCCACCTGCTTTTCCCCCTATCATAACTATGTAACCGGTGACCCATGTCGATAGTAGCCACGTAATCTGCAGTCCGCCCTTTATAATATTTAGTAATTTGTGACCCACATTTATTAATAGTTAAATAATTTGTGACCCACCTTAATTAGCAGTTAAGTCATTTGTGACCATCTGTAATGTCATGAAAAATATACTAACATCAAAACAAATAACACCAGGGCTAAAACTAAGAATAGCTAAATGTTCCCAATATTCCTGCATGGTGCAGAAACATGGACATTAGACAAGAAAACTGAAGAGAAAATTGAAGACTTTGAAATGTGAATCTATAGAAGAATATTTAGAATTGGATGGAAAGAAAAGAAAACAAACGATGAAGTTTTAAAACAACTAAAAGTGAAAAGAGAACTACTAAACACAATTAGAACAAGACAAATACAATTTTGGGGGCATGTTAAAAGACATAACAACCTAATAAAAGTAATATTGGAAGGGAAAGTACAAGGTAAGTGAGACAGAGGCAGACCAAGACTAACATGGACGAGTAACATCAAAAGATGGACAAGTCAACCTATGACAATCTGCACCATCAAAGCAAGAGACAGAGTGGAATGGCGGTCCATGGTAGCCAACCTACGATGCGGAGACGGCACTCAATGATGATGATGATGATGATGAATCTGTGACTCAACTTTATTAATAATTAAATAGTCTGTGACCCACCTTTATTTACTAGCTAAGTAATCTATGACCTCCTTTTATAATTAGCTACGCAATCTGTGATTTACAAGTATAAAAATTAAGTCATCTTCAACGTGCTTTCGTATTAGTTAAGTAATCTACCGTCTTCTTTTGTAACAATTAAGTAATCTCTGATCAACTTAAACTGTGTGACCCACTTGTATCATGTTATTTTAATCTGTGACCCCCTTTTAATAATAGCTAAACAACCTATGACCCAATTTTCTGAATAATCAAGTATCACGCGACTCTTTGTCGCAAAAAACAAGAAGTACCTACCACCTAATTTCATAGTATCCCAGAGACCTACAATCAGTTTTGGTAGCTGAGTTGGCCGTGTGCTGTAGGGTTTGATTCTAGTGGCAAGGCGTTGTGCCAAGGAGTACGGGTTCGATCCTGCTCAGACCATCTATTGTTCTTTGCTTTTTTCTGTTTTTGATTATTTGTGATTTTTCCGAGTGTTGTAAACATACCTCTTCCTCTGAAGTTGTTCGCTGATCTACGAATCCCTTTCATTACAAGTTACTGAATTTTTAAAAAAAAACATTGAAAACATTTGTGGTAAAAATTGTATATAATAAATAATAGAAATTAGCATAGGAAAAGGAGAGATGAGAACATAGAAAAAATGGTACGGGTAAATGTTTACGTAAATTATAAACGACACACATTTCAACGACGTTTCGGCTCAATAGACCTTCAGTAGGAACAAACAAACAACAGGTATGTAAGTATTTATTAGGTATGTAAGTAATTAGCATAATTGCTTTCTCCATCCTCCACCTCTCCCTTTATTTTTTACTATCCTGAATGTACTGGAGTTTGGAATCGTCGTCCTAGATGTTAAAATACAAAAAAAAAGATTTCTGAAATTTTCATGGACGCAATAGAAGGAATAGAGCATTACTTGAACATCCAACCACAGGAAAGAATTAATCCTTCAGACCTGACTGAGAATGTGTTGTGTCAAAGGATGTAGCAAATCACGGAAAGCCACGAGAGGACATGTCTAAGACAATTCACGTCAGGGGACGACATGACCGGAAATGAGAGGAGAACATTCCTGACAAAGGGCGCGGTAGACAAGCCTGATGGGCAAGCTCGGATGAAATTGTTGCAAGTTTTGATACAGGCACCTCGCAGATAGCCATTATATGAACATGTTTGTATTACATTTGTGGGCACTCAGATAGATGGCTTCCTAGTTTAGTAAATACAACAACAGAAACAAAAATACGGCAATTTTGTAATATTTTATCCACATTGGCAGAGCAGATTGTGAACATCTATATGCCAACTCAGTAAACATGTTTCCCCATTTCACACATACGAAAGGAAGGAATGTAGGTAGGTAATTATAAAGGAAGGAAGGAACGAAGAAAAATGAAATAAGGGTCAGTAATAAAATACGGATAGTAAAACCTTCCAACAAACTTCACTTAAAAGTCTGGGAATTAAACATGGCAGAAACGTTCATTAAGTTTACTGCGATGACTAAAAATCTTCATGTCCCATGCTTGTGCGACCCCTACATCAGCAATGTGTCTTTGTTTGTGATTGCTTTAGTTGTATCAAGCGTCACACTTCTCTGAGAGTTGAAAAAGTGTCGACATTTGAAGTTACAATTATAATGTTCTTTTCTACGTTCTCTGTTGTTTAGTTAGTACTATTCTTAGTGTTAGCAGAGACAGAGAATGAACTACAAGAAATGATAGATATAATAGTAAAACAAAGCAACAAGAAAGCACACATTCTGAATAGTAAGAAAACAGAAGTAATGGTTATATCGAAGAAACAATCATCACCATCATGCAGCATAAAAATAAACAAGACAAGTCTGAAACAAGTGCAACGTTTGAAATACTTGGGCACAATCATAACATCTGATGGAAGATGCAACACTGAAATAAAAGGCAGAATAGCTCAGGCCAAAATAGCATTTCAGAAAATGAAAAATATCTTATGCAACAAATCTATGTCAATAGAAATGAGAAAGAGAGTTCATCGATGCTATATAGAACCAATTCTGACCTATGGAAGCGAATCATGGACAATAGACAAACAAAAGAAAAGACCATTAGAGGCCACAGAGATGGGATTTCTCAAAAGAATGTTGAAAGTTCCCTGGACAGCTAAAAAGACCAATGATAAAGTTTTCAAAGAGGCCAACACAAAAAGGGAGCCCTTAAAAAACATCAGAAAGAAGCAATCAACATTTTTTGGGAATATCATGAGAAGAGGAAAGTTGGAATACTAGGTTACAACTGGCAAAATAAAAGGAAAGAGATATCGCGGACAACAAAGAAAGAAAATACTGGATAGCTTAGTGTCATGGCATGGAAAACAGTCAACAACAGAACCCATACGATGCACTGTGGATAGAATATTGTGGAAGGACATGATCGTCAACGCCAACCGGTTCGGCACATGATGATGATGATTCTTAGTGTTGCTTTAAATATAGTTTGTTTGTTCCTCCACTATTGATAGTCTTTAGAGTCCAAGTTGAATGACAATTACTTAACACATTCACTAAACTGTGATTGCAATACTTTCTTTAATCTTTCTCTTTTAGCTTCTGTGAGGCATAGATCTTCAGCAAACACATTCCAAACCATCCTATCTGATAGCAATCACCTCATCATCATCATCATCGAGTGCCATCTCCGCCACGAAGGTTGACTACCATGGAGCGTCATTCTGCTCTGTCTCTTGCTTTGATTGTGCAGGTTGTCATCGGCTGGTTTGTCCATCTTTTGATGTTACTCGTCCATGTTAGTCTTGGTCTGCCTCTGCCTCTTTTACCTTGTATTTTCCCCTCCACGATTACTTTTATTAGGCTGTTGTGTCTTTTAACATGCCCCAAAAATTTAATTTGTCTTGTTCTAATTGTGTTTAGTAGTTCTCTTTTCATTTTTAGTTGTTTTAAGACTTCATCGTTTGTTTTCTTTTCCTTCCATCTAATTACTTGAAATTGCTTAATGTCTTTCCGTCTTCTTTATTTGTGTTTCCACCTTTCTTCTCCAGTTATACTTTAGTCTTCCTCTTTGTTTCCTTCCATGGCGATTCCGAAAAAAGAACCTATCTTATATTCTCATTTGGCTTCAGATGTGTATGTCCAAATAAATTCCATCCGTAGTCAATGCTGCATTGATTTGTCCACTGGTGTTTTTATCTGGTACTTTCCCATAGTTCTATGTTAGTAACTATAAGTGCATCGCTATATTTCATATATCTGGTTATTGTTTACTCAGGTTGTAGGTATCGCAAAGAGAGTCCGTTAACGCATGGAGTCGCTAGCGATTTAAATATTACTTTTCAGCGTCCTGGTTTACATTTGGATATGAGGAGACCCGTGCTCTTCCACGTTGTAAATGTAATCCTCAACTCAGCGAACTTATCCTTTAATCACTACCGACTAGATATCTCAAGCATGGATTGAACCCTCGTTCATTCATTCTGACATAAATCCATATATCTTGTTATCAGCTAGATTGTCGGTGGATTGTAGACACGGCGGCTCTCGTGGGTACTGTCATCGACCACGGAGTCCATGGTGAGTCAGCGTCAGTGCGTGAAGTGCAGACGATGACCGTCACAGTGGCCCGGAAGTAAGTGTTGGCCCGTAAGAAAGTGTTTGTCACACGCTGGGATATCTGTCATTCCTGTGTACGTAACAGTAGTGGACAGTCATGGTGAACGCTTCGTTGGTTTCTTGAACAGGGCCATAGCAGATATAGGGATGTCGTGACTACGATGGTGCTAATCTGTTTAACCACAATAGCTCATTCTCTCGTCAGACCAGGGCACTAAATGCTAGGAAAGAAAAGAGAAAAAGAAGATTGGAAATAATATAATTCTTTCTTTCTTTATCAACGTTCAATCTACAACTTAGCCATTTCAGTTTTCCACTACAACAGCCAGAAGAATGTTTATTATTTGAGCTGAGCTCAATTGTTAAAACCACGGGCTGAATGTAAACCATGAGCACTAGACCGAGGTTATTTATATGGCTGGGCGGCAATGTTTTCTTTATTTTCAGGCTCTGCTTGAGAAGTCACAACTTTTCTACCCAAAAAAGCACAATACTAGGTCTTCTATATCAACAACCACAATACTGGGACTGCGTCGATCTTTGACCTCGGTAGCCAGTATACATTTGGTGGTGGTTCATAAAAACACTGGGACTGTGTTGATTTCAGTGGCGTTTACTGGTTTTGGGGTCTGGGCTACCGCTGACATAATAAATAAAAACATACATTATATTCAGTAGGCTAACATAAAGTAATATTTTCTAATGACATCACTACATTTTAAATTACTTACTTATTTATGTTAACTATATCCGTCTGGTTTGGGACGAAAATATCTTGATGACTTTGTCATTGAAAGTACTGTTGGGTTGGTTTCTAAGTTTCTGAGGGAACGATTTCTCAATGAACAAACCAGATAAGCGTTCTTGTGTCTGAGTTGAACGACAATAAGATTTGATTCTCTTGCAAGCAGAAAAAGTTCTTTCTACAGATGCTGATACTCATAACATAGTTATAAATAGGTTAGGAAGTTCCGGTAATCAGACAATTTCACTTTTACTTTGTGATGATTCTGATTGGCTAGAGCTATAAATAACCCATGAAACCGCATTAGTGCAAAGGTTTCTTTGCCGTATTATTTTAACGGGAATTTTTTTTATGTCAATGTCGTTAATACAAGGTCCAGATAGAGGAAAAATGTACCGCCGGTTAATAGAGGTTTCAATGTAATTTCAATTTCATTCACAAACGTTATAGTGGCCAGATGAAAACCGTGCTTTAATAAATGCAAACCAAAGCAAATAAATCATATTGGCCTACGAAATGTGTAATAGAATATTCGACAATTTGTAATATAATTATTTTTTTAATATAATAAATTATCATTTCCTTTTGTATTTCGTTAATTTGTTCAGGAAACCTGCAGTATCATAGAGAATACGCCACTGGTTGATCGTGACATTTTGGTGATTCATAAACACACTGGAACTGTGTTGATCTTGACCTCGCTTGCCATATATATATATATATATATATATATATATATATATAGATAGATAGATAGATAGATAGATAGATAGATAGATAGATAGATAGATAGATAGATAGATAGATAGATAGATAGATAGATAGATAGATAGATAGATAGATAGATAGATAGATAGATAGATAGATAGATAGATAGATAGATAGATAGATAGATAGATAGATAGATAGATAGATAGATAGATAGATAGATAGATAGATAGATAGATAGATAGATAGATAGATAGATAGATAGATAGATAGATAGATAGATAGATAGATAGATAGATAGATAGATAGATAGATAGATAGATAGATAGATAGATAGATAGATAGATAGATAGATAGATAGATAGATAGATAGATAGATAGATAGATAGATAGATAGATAGATAGATAGATAGATAGATAGATAGATAGATAGATAGATAGATAGATAGATAGATAAGCACATACATAACATATATAATAGTTAATAAATTTATTATAGTACGCGTTCGCGAGCAGAGCTGCAGAAAACATATAAAACAAAGATAAAACGATGTTAAGCAGCTAAAGCTATTGAGAGACGAACATCACATTTTTGACTGCCCAAAACTGACTGACATCAGAGCTCTGCTACTTCATCGAAGATCTGATCAATGGAACACTTTATACGTCACATCGAGGGAACCTATACATACCTGCAGATATCATTATATGACACTGGCCCGAATAGTATCAGATCAAAGGGTTCTGGATCCATAACAACAATAACAACAACAACAGGGACGAGATAATCTGCAACATTTAGACAAAAGCATTCATCAGGTACAAGACAACAAATATTTATACCTTATACTAAAACAAGGGAGCCGCGATAGCTCAGTGAAAAGGGAACTGGACTACAAAGGACAAGAAGCAGGGTTCGATCCCGATCGACGGCGTCCGGGTTCACCCAGCCTTTAATGGGTACCGGAATTTTTTTCTGAGAAAGTAAAGCGGCAAGGACGTAATACCGACCACATTACCCCAAAAATCATGTGCCGAAGGTCTGTAAAATTTATGGTCACTAACACCATATTCCCTATACACCACTTGGCGTGACGGAGGTACTTTACTGTTTTTTTTTACCATATACTAAAACAGGTTCGATTGGTAATGTACAATGATTAGTGACCCACTTCTTTTTTTTTCATTCCCGAATCTCTATATCTTCGAAGTTGTCTTTTCTGTGAAATTGGTTGTTTTAACAGGTCTTGTAATGGACCATACAATCTTACTTTTATAATGACCATTGTGGTTGATAGCTGTCTGTTAATGCCTCATATAGAATACAGTGTTTGCTTGATGTGTTGCAGTCTGTGGAGCGTGTCATCTTGTTTTGCGTTGCTAGACTTGAACTTTGTGTACATGTGGTTACAAGGTCGAATTTCTGACCCTGATGTCACGATCATCGGCTTGTGCTACTTTTTCTGTTGAAAAAAAAATGCATTGAACTCTGCAATAGACTACCCTAGTGACTCTCAAAACATGACGCGTGCATGTTGATTGTTTATATGACTCTTTACTTGAATACACTCTCAAGTGTTCTCTCAATCGACCCCATCTACTTGTACTGATTATGTCGCCAGATATGAAGGGATTTATTTATTTTCAACATGTTACACTCTCAAATAAATGATAATTGAGAGACGTCAGGATACCTCTCTTGTCGAGCTCAATAGTCTCAAGGAAATCATCTCGTAATCTCCTTCAATGACGTCTTCTCCCGAGTAGCCAGCACAGAGTATTCACACAAATCCCTGAAGATTTGAGTCATACATTTCTATATCCGCTGCTGGTTGATTTTTTTTTTTTTATAGTTGTCTATATTTATTTTAACAATACGTAGGCAATATAACTGCCATTAAATTTGTGGAGAAATTAGTTTCAGAGAGTAGAGAAAAAAGACATTAATTAATCAGGAAAAGGGTAAAGAAAGTAAAAAAGAGAAGATTTCTTCTTATGTTAGAGAAATAAATATATTAAAACGATTACGATAAACATAAATACGAAATAAAGTAGTAGAGGAATGCTAATGTATAATAAATTGCATGAAATGAGAGAATATACAGGGTGTTTCTAAAGTCGCAGTGCAGTGAATTTCTACTCTCGGAAGAAAAACGTCACCAGAAATGTGGTTAACTAATGCGTCACACAAATTGTAAAATATTCAAATATACTTGACTGCTATCGGCGAGCTTATAATGGGTAATGTTGATATTAACACAATAAAGTGCCTAAAGCATATGTTGAAAATGTCCACCACGGGCCTCAAGACATGTCGTGATTCGTCTTTCCATATTTGCGAAAACCTTCAGAATAATGTCTGGTGATATTTGTTTAATCTTGTTTACTATTTCACTCTTTAGGTCATTAATTGTCTGCGGATTATTTTCATAAACTTTCCCCTTCAATGCCCCCCACAGATAATAATCTGGGGGTGTTAGATCTGGTGAACGAGCAGGCCAGATTCCACGTGAAATAATGCGATTTGCAAATATGCTTTCTAAATAATTGAGTGTTGTTGTGGCTGTGTGTGCTGTTGCCCCATCCTGCTGAAACCAGGATTCCATAATTTCCCGTTCTGTAAGGTGTGCTATGAACGGTTCCAGAATTAAAGTACGGTAACGTTCTGCATTTATTGTTTCATTAAAAAATATAGGTCCTATTATCCTCATACGACTTATAGCGCACCACACTCCGACTTTGTTATCGCAAAGCGGCACTTGATGAAATTCATGGGGGTTTTTACTGCTCCACAGCCGATTGTTCTGACTGTTCACATAACCGGATAAATGAAACCAGGCCTCATCAGTGAAAAAAGTGACGTCAAGGATGGCAGCGCCATGTTCATAAATAAAATTCTGAAACCACATGCAGTAGTCTAAACGGGATTCATAATCTCTTTCTTGGAGTTGAGACACTTCAGTTAATTTGTATGGACGATAGTGTAGTTCACTTCTTAAAACCTTGTGAACAGAACTCTTAGATATTTGCACCTGTTGAGATAAGTGGTTTAAAGATGCATTTGGACTCATTGTAATTATGTCTTGGAGTTCCATAATTTGGTCTTGTGAAATTGAAGGTCTTCCAGATCGGTGGGTGTTTCTTTAATGACTGTGCATTATTTGAAAATCTAGTTGTTCCAATTTATTTATGTAAATCACGCATCATGTACTGCTGTAGCTTGTTCCTTTTTCGGTAAAGTTAAACATATACCATCACTATTCACAAAAGGTATTCGAAATATCCACCACGTTTTAGTTGGCAATTGTTGATATGTTGTTTCATATTGTCAAAAACCTTACGCAGTATGGGCTGTGTAACATTATTAATGTTGTTGGCGATTGAAACCTGCAGCTCATCGAGTGTGTGGGGATTGTTTTCGTACACTTTTCCTTTCAGTTCACCCCAGAGATAGTAGTCCATGGGAGTAAGATCAGGAGACCGTGCAGGCCAAATTCCGCGAGAGATTATACGATTAGCAAAAATTTCATATAAAAATTCCAGTGATTTTACAGCAGTGTGAGCAGTTGCGCCATCTTGTTGAAACCAAGCTTTTTCAATTTCTGGCTCAGAAAGTTGGGTTACGAATCGCTCCAGTATGTTAATCCTGTATCTTTCTGAATTTATTGTGTCATAGAAGAAAATTGGGCCGATTATCCGCTGACGACTCATTGCACACCACACTCCTACTTTCTGATCGTGGAGAGGCACTGGGTGCAATGCATGTGGATTTCCATCACTCCAAAGACGATCATTCTGCCTATTCACGTACCCAGACAAATGGAACCATGCTTCATCTGTGAAGAAAGTGAAATCAAGGATTTCCTCACCTTCTTGGGCTAGAAAATTCTCAAACCACATACAATAATTAATTCTGGATTGGTGATCTAATTCTTTTAATTGAGGAACGACGGAAAATTTGTACGGATGTAACTTTAATTTTTTTTTCAGAACTCTATGAACAGTACTGCTTGATTTGTGTACTTGTTGAGCCAGCTTTCTTATTGATTTGCCAGGACTCATTAGAATGCTGTCCTGGATGTTGAGAGATGTTACTTCAAGAACAGATGGTCTACCAGGACGGCTAATATCATGTACACTACCGGTTTTTGAAATTTGATTATTAAATTACTCACAGTATTTCGATGAGGCACTGGTGTATCAGGAAATCTATTCACAAATTGTTCAACAACCCCATTCGAATACTTGCCGCCGTTACGGAACACATGCTCCACTATAAATACTCTTTCTTCAATCGTTAACACCATTGTAAGCCAGATCTATCATGTAGCAGTGATGTTTAAATGAACACGTAAATGGTGCTTGAACTATTACGTCATACATAGATAAAATTTAGGTGCGTAATTATTTCAACAACAAAAAAATGCACAGTCTTTAAAGAGACACCCTATAGAAATATTGTGTAATTTAAACAAATGACAAGAAATAAATTGTGCTTTCTCTTTTTTAAATGGGATATTGCGTTCGGTTATAATTTTAATTTATTTTTAAAAACACAAGATAATAATTTACTCCTTAAAATATTACAACGATAAATAAAATTCCAAAGTTAGTGAACTAATGGAAGCCAACATAATACTACACAAACCAGAGACAGCTTTGGAACAACCACAGAAGGCAGAGACAAATGTATTAGAACGCGAAGGAGTTACGTTTACGTTCCTCTAGGAGACGCCATCACAGCTGTTTGCTTTAATCATAAAGTGGCAGTTTAGTTACAATTCTGAAAATGTTATTTTCTTTATAGTTGAAGGCGCATTTGTTTGGTTTACTACATGTCCCTCAATCTTAAAATGGAAGTTTCAATGGAGTGGTTCCAGAACACTACACAACGTTGTAAACATTCTGGCTGAATTAGTCTTTGTATCAGTGATGAATAAAGCTTGCGGGAAGGAAATTGAGAGAATCATCATCATCATCATCATCATCATCATCAAGTACCGGGCCTACTGGCGTAGGTGATCATGTCTCTCCACAACTTTCGATCTCGGCAGCTATTTATCATTTCTGTTGTTGACCTTCTGCCAAGCCATTCTCTTAAGCTGTCTGGTATTTTTTCTCTCTGCTTCCCTCTATCTCTTCGTCCTTCAATTTTTCCAGTTGTTACAATATATTCCAGTTGTTCTCTTCTCATTACATGGCCAAAACACGATGATTGTTTCTTCCTAATATTGGAAATTAGCTATCTTTTTGCTTTGACCTCGTTCAGAACTTTTACATTACTCTTCTTAGATGTCCATGGAATTCTCAACATTCTTCTGTAAAATCACATTTCTACAGTCTCCAGTGATTTCTTGTTTGTCGTCCTATTGTCCATGATTCACATCCATATGTTAAGACTGGCTTTACATAACATTTGATAACTCTTTTTCTTGTTTCTATTGTCAAAAATGGATTGCATAGTATCTTCCTCATTTTCTGGAAAGCTGCTTTTGCCTGAGCAAAAGGGAGAGGATGGCCACAATATAATTGAAGAAGACAGAGGTGAAAAATATGGGAAGACATACCTTCTATACTGTAAGGGTTTCCATTAATTTGTAAGGATTTGTTAACAAATTGAATTTGTTAGCCGTACAATGTAATAAATAAGTAAACATATATCGTTTATGTGATTTTCTTTTCCTTATTTAAAACATATTTGCAGAAGTGCAAAAAATATCTCTTCTTGTATGTGTGCTCTTACAACTACCTGGGATATACTATAACCAGTGATGGAAAATGTATAACTGAAATAAACAAAAGAATAGGTATGGCAAAAAGTAATTTTAATGCCATGAAAAATATACTAACATCAAAACAAATAACACCAGGGCTAAAACTAAGAATAGCAAAATGTTACATCTTCTCAATATTCATGTATGGTGCAGAAAATGGACATTAGACAAGAAAACAGAACAGAAAATTGAAGCCGTTGAAATGTGGATTTATAGAAGAATAGGTAGAATTGGATGGAAAGAAAATAAAACAAACGATGAAGTTTTAAAACAACTAAAAATGAAAAGAGAACTAACTAGAACAAGACACATGAAATTTTGGGGGCATGTTAAAAGACATAACAGCCTACTAAAAGTAATATTGGAAGGGAAAATACAAGGCAAAAGAGGCAGAGACAGACCAAGACTATCATGGACGAGTAACATCAAAAGATGGACAAGTCAACCTATGACAATCTGCACCATCAAATGCAAGAGAGAGAGTGGAATGGCGATACATGGTAGCCAACCTTCGATGCGGAGACGGCACTCAATGTTGATGATGACGTGGGCTCTGCAATCAAATCATTACAAAACAGCACTTTAAATTGACAATAAACATCGATGCCAACAAATCATGCAACAGAAATAGACATAACCCACACAAATATAATCTTAGCTGAAATGTGTTCAATGTGATTGTGGTCTAAGTATAGTCTTGAAGACGTAGTCAGAGGCTGATCTGATTGTGCTTTATCAAGAAGGGAAACAGTTCCAAGGCCAGCTATACCACCGGGATCTTGGAAAGAAAGACTGGACATGTACGGGTTTTTACAGACTTAGTTTAATGTGCAGGTTTGCCTTTTTTATATGAAAGGTAAGGAAAGACATGGAGCTATTGTAGCTGCTATGATGGGGACTGCAGATGACTTTTTTTGTTTGGATCCTTCAATGACATGAGTTTTAATTCGGATGATTCCGCTGGCACGGGCGGTTGAGCAATTATGGATTTTAATTCTTTTGCAGTGATATCGAGGCCTTCGACTAAACATAGCCATGGAACGATTGTAAGAAAATAGCATCAAACAAGATGGACTGGACAATTTTTGTTAGATAAGACAAATTCTTCACAGGGAATTGAAAAAAAGTGAAGATGAAGAGGAAGAATACTTGAGAGAAGAAATATTATATTACAAATATTGACTAATACACTTCTTGATATGAAATGATCATTTCTCCATCACAAATGTTAACACTTTAGTTCTACTATCTTTTAATCAACATGAATGCACCAAGAATCATATACAAGCTATCACATGACCAATGTGAATGATGGTTAAAATAGCATCGACAAACAATTGTGTCACAAACCCTGCGAGTTGCTACAAGAACGTTACAAGATGGAAGAATGTGTTGCTGCCCTGCTAGATCCCACACGACGTGTAGACGCACAGCGACAGCTTTATCAATTCTAAGTCAAGGACAAGATGAAGAATAAAAGTACAGGCTTGTATTATCTGGCAGCAATAATCTGATCGTTGGTAGTAGTTATACAAGTACTCTCCCAACGATCCACTTGAGGGCGGGTACTAAGAGCTCTTCAATATAATCGCAAGGAAAATGGCATTCTTAAACTGGGAATAGACATCAGTGAAGATATGGTTTTCAATGTTTTACTGTTATAAGTGATGTGTGATATGTACAACTGATTGTAATGACTTAGTGTTGATAGTAATACTTGATGTATACAACTGATTGTAAAACCTTAGTGTTTAAAGTAATACTTGATGTAAGCAACTGATTGTAAAACCTTAGTGTTTAAAGTAATACTTGATGTAAGCAACTGATTGTAAAACCTCAGTGTTGAAAGTAATACTTGATGTAAGCAACTGATTGTAATACCTCAGTGTTGAAAGTAATACTTGATGTATACAAGTGATTGTAAAACCTCAGTGTTGAAAGTAATACTTGATGTAAGCAACTGATTGTAATGACTTAGTGTTGATAGTAATACTTGATGTATACAACTGATTGTAAAACCTCAGTGTTGAAAGTAATACTTGCTGTAAACACTGATTGTAATACCTCAGTGTTGAAAGTAATACTTGCTGTAAGCAACTGATTGTAATGACTTAGTGTTGATAGTAATACTTGATGTATACAACTGATTGTAAAACCTCAGTGTTGAAAGTAATACTTGATGTATACAACTGATTGCAATACCTCAGTGTTGAAAGTAATACTTGATGTATACAACTGATTGTAAAACATCAGTGTTGAAAGTAATACTTGATGTATACAACTGATTGTAAAACATCAGTGTTGAAAGTAATACGTTATGTAAGCAACTGATTGTACTACCTCAGTGTTGAAAGTAATACTTGACGTAAGCAACTGATTGTAATACCTCAGTGTTGAAAGTAATACTAGATGTATACAACTTATTGTAATACCTCAGTGTTGAAAGTAATACTTGATGTATACAACTGATTGTAATACCTCAGTGTTGAAAGTGATACTTGATATGTAAAATTGATCGCAATACTTTAGTGTTAATAGTAGCACTAGATATGTAGAACCGATTGTAATATTGTTGTCCAATATTACAGGTTCAAGGTGGCCTCGGTAGCCTATTTGGGAAAACCACCCAACTGAGCTACCGACGTCCGGACAACCCGTGTTCTTTTCACGCAGGAAGCAGTGTGACTTGTACACGTGGTTGGAAAAAAATACCCGCGGTCGACTCAGCCGCTGGAAGAAATGAGCATCAGGGTATAGTACTATGAGAAGGTGAGGAATGTTGCCTTGCATCGTGAGTTTCGATGCTTGAAGCGACACTATCCAGAAGTCTCCGAACACCTCTGGATAGGCGGCCGAGCATATATGGATGAAAACTCGCGTGCTAAAACGCCGATTCAAGTCTCGAACTTTACCTTTACCTTTACCTTTACCTTTACCTTTACAGGTTGACATCTTTATCGCTGACAATTGATCCATTGCATTTAAATTTGTGAATTGTTTTTAGATCTTGTCCATTTATTTTATTTTAGCAACAATACCCATTCATCATCATCATCAAGTACCCGGCCTAGTGGCGTAGGTGATCATGTCTCTCCACAACATTTGATCTCGGCAGCTATTTATCATTTCTGTTGTTGACCTTCTGAAAAACCATTCTCTTAAGCTGTCTGGCATTAGAGGTGACAGTACGTAGTCTATGTAAGGAATAAACAATAGGGGTGATAGTACGTAGTCTATGTAAGTAATAAACAATAGCAGTGATAGTACGTAGTCTATGTAAGTAATAAACAATAGGGGTGATAGTACGTAGTCTATGTAAGGATTAAATAATAGGGGTGATAGTACGTAGTCTATGTAAGTAATAAACAATAGCAGTGATAGTACGTAGTCTATGTAAGGAATAAACAATAGGGGTGACAGTACGTAGTCTATGTAAGTAATAAACAATAGCAGTGACAGTACGTAGTCTATGTAAGTAATAAACAATAGGGGTGATAGTACGTAGTCTATGTAAGTAATAGGCAAAAGAGGTGATAGTACGTAGTCTATGTAAGTAATAAACAATAGCAGTGACAGTACGTAGTCTATTTAAGTAATAAACAATAGGGGTGACAGTACGTAGTCTATGTAAGTAATAAACAATAGGGGTGACAGTACGTAGTCTATTTAAGTAATAAACAATAGCAGTGATAGTACGTAGTCTATGTAAGTAATAAACAATAGGGGTGATAGTACGTAGTCTATGTAAGTAATAAACAATAGTGGTGACAGTACGTAGTCTATGTAAGTAATAAACAATAGTGGTGATAGTACGTAGTCTATGTAAGTAATAAACAATAGTGGTGACAGTACGTAGTCTATGTAAGTAATAAACAATAGCAGTGATAGTACGTAGTCTATGTAAGTAATAAACAATAGGGGTGACAGTACGTAGTCTATGTAAGTAATAAACAATAGCAGTGAAAGTACGTAGTCTATGTAAGTAATAAACAATAGGGGTGATAGTACGTAGTCTCATCATCATCAAGTACCGGGCCTAGTGGCGTAATTGATCATGTCTCTCCACAACATTCGATCTCGGCAGCTATTTATCATTTCTGTTGTTGACCTTCTGCCAAGCCATTCTCTTAAGCTGTCTGTTATTTTTTCTCTTTGCTTCCCTCTATCTCTTCGTCCCTCAATTTTTCCAGTTGTTACAATATATTCAAGTTGTTCTCTTCTCATTACATGGCCAAAAAATGATGATTGTCTCTTCCTAACATTGGAAATTAGCTCTCTTTTTGCTTTGACCTTTCTCAGAACCTCTTCATTACTCTTCTTAGCTGTCCATGGTATTCTCAACATTCTTCCGTAAAACCAATACCCATTATATACATTTTAATATATATTTTAATTATTTTGAATTATTTGTATATGTATTTTAATATACATTTTATATATATTTTAATTCGGATGATTCCGCTTCAATTATATATTAGTCATCATTTGTTGGCATCGATCTTCGTGCCCTATGCGCTAGATGTTTTAGCTTGCCGTTGTTGTCGTAATCTGCAAGCTCTTGTTTTCTTCTTATTAAACCAACGGTGTCATTAACAATCCGCAGTTTATTAACATTGCTGGCACTATTACTGACAAGAGTTTTATAGTTTTCTAATGCATCTGTCATGATGATTCGCTCCTAGATAACAACTGGTACTCTGTGTGAGCATTATGACAGTCTACTAATTGTTTTTTATCACTAGCCTTCTGTGTGTACATTATGACAGCTCTACTAATTGTTTTTTATCACTAGCCTTCTGTGTGTACATTATGACAGCTCTACTAATTGTTTTTTATCACTAGCCTTCTGTGTGTACATTATGACAGCTCTACTAATTGTTTTTTATCACAAGCCCTCTGTGTGTACATTATGACAGCTCTACTAATTGTGTTTTATCACTGGCCCTCTGTGTGTACATTATGACAGCTCTACTAATTGTTTTTTATCACTAGCCCTCTGTGTGTACATTATGACAGCTCTACTAATTGTGTTTTATCACTGGCCCTCTGTGTGTACATTATGACAGCTCTACTAATTGTGTTTTATCACTAGCCTTCTGTGTGTAAATTATGACAGCTCTACTAATTGTGTTTTATCACTGGCCCAATGTGTGTACATTATGACAGCTCTACTAATTGTGTTTTATCACTGGCCCTCTGTGTCTACATTATGACAGCCCATAATTTGTGTTTCATCACTGGCCCTCTGTGTCTACATTATGACAGCCCTTCTATTTGTGTTTTATCACTGGCCCTCTGTGTCTACATTATGACAGCCCTTCTATTCACGCATTATCAATGTCCTCTGTGTGTACATTATGACCCCTTCTATATAGTTGTGCATTTTCACTGGCCTTCTGTGTGTTCATTATCACTGGACCTATGTGTACATTATAACAACCTACAAGAGAAGGTACTAGACAGTTTAACAACATGGCAGATAAAAAAAAATCAACCCTCAATTTGGTTAAGAAACACTTGGCATAAAACACCAGCTAAAATGAGTATAACAAGAACGCTCTAAAAGTGAACAAGGCAACCATATATATATATATATAATAATATATATATATATATATATATATATATATATATATATATATATATATATTATTGGGGGCCTCAGTAACCTAGTTGGGAAAACCACCCAAATGGTCTACCGACGTTCGGACAAGCCGTGTTCTATTTCTGCTTAAAGCAGTGTGAGTTGTACTCGTTATGAAAAAAAATACCCCCGTGGTCGACCCAGCCGTTGGCAGAAATAGGTACCAGTGTAGTACTCTGGAAAGGTGAGCAATGCCCCCTCTCATCGTGAGTTTCGATGCCTGATACGATACTATTCACAAGTCTCCGAACACTTCTGGATAGGCGACGGAGCACATATGAAAGAAAATGGCATGCTAAGACACCGATTCAAGTCTCGTACTTTACCTTTATATTTACTTATGCATGAAAAGGGAGCTCCTAAAAAATATCAGAGAGAAACAGTCAACATTGTTCGGTCACATCATGAGAGGAGGAGATTGGGAATACTTGGTTGCAGCTGGCAAGATAAAAGTAAAGAGAGATCGTGGACGACAAAGAGAGAAAATACTGGATAACTTGGTGTCATGGCATGGAAAACGGTCAACAACAGATCTGATGCGGTGCACTGTAGATGGAAAATTGTGGAAGGACATGATTGCCTACGCCAACCGGTATGGCACATGATAATGATGATGCATAATAGATAGCAGGACGTTTTGGTGGATTGACAAGATAGGAAGTCAGCTGCGGAACTAGTGACCAACTGTACATACAGAAAGTGGTGAAGTGACATGATTGTCTACGCCAGCAGGCACGGTGTATTACATGATAATAACTATAACTAACATCATGACCCTTATTGTTTGCAATGTTTGTGAAAGATGGCAATAATAAAAGGACATTTTACAGTCTCAATATAATCCTCAAGGATTATTCTACGTGGAGAGAATATGATAGCCGGGAATCGCAATAAACAAAGTGGCTCTCTCTGGGCAGAATAATGCCCAAACAAGTTTGTTGTGGATGTCTTTGTTGAGGCGCTGCGTGGGATTCTGTCAGCTTGAGCGGAAATCATCACTTTTAAAACGGTTGAAAAAGCGTAAGAATTGTGTGCAAAGAACAATTTCTGCTCCCGCTTCTTTTCAACTTCTCCTCTCTGTTCGCATTTTCTTCTTCTTCTTCTTCCTATTATTTTATTATTTTTGTTTTTTGATATTGTTATAATTGATATTGTTATAATTATTTGTTTACCCATTCGCGTATTACGTTAACTGGGTTATCTACTCTGCGATACAATGCACCCTAACAGTTTTGAATATCGTGAAATGAGGAGAGTTGATAGAATTCTGTGAAATTGGATAACCGTCAAATGTCATGAAAGGTAAACAAATTATACATTTGTTGAAAGAGCCAGCAGTTGCAGTATTGAAAAAAAAAATGGAGAGCAGTTACAAATTTAATTTTAAGAGCGCGGCAGACAGACACATAACACACAAAGCAAGATATATATATATAAAGAGAGACAGACAGACAGACTTACAGAGAAGAAGGCGGAGAAAATATTAAAAGCTATTCGAATTAATTTTTTTAAAGAAAGAATATTTAGAATTTTATGAAAAAATCAACAGATATGGTAAGAAGATAGTGATTCAGGAAAAATAAGTCAGAGGACTGAAACAGAAAAAAACAGTACGTAGTTTTTTAAAATGGAAGACATGTAGAATAGACTGCGGTAAAGGTATACAAATGCACCAAGATGCATAGAAATGCAAAGCTGCTGCAGAGTTGATGATTAAAATGACAATTTAAAAAAAAAAGAAGGAAAAAGTGGTATGGTAACAGCTTAATGTAGGTGAGAAATAAAACAAAAGTAGAACGACGTTTCGGCCCAATAGGCCTTCAGCTGGAACAATAAACAAATATGTAATGATATACACAAAAATATAATTACGTGCCGATTGATTTTAGATAGTCTCTCATATTATCACTATGTAATTAGATGTATGTGTATATCCTTATATATTCTTGCTTCTTTTTCTTGAAAGTTACCGTCTAATAAAATAGACGTAAGTAAAAAGTAAAATACCACCGTCACGCCAAGTGGCGTATAGGGAATATGGTGTTAGTGACCATACATTTTACAGGCCTTCGAGCTTCGGCACATGATTTTTGGGGTAATGTAATCGGTATTACGCCCGTGTCGCTTTACTCTCCCAGAAAAAAATCCGGTACCCATTAAAAAAAAATAGATGTGATATACATACATTTCTATTCATGAAATAAGTTTCACTGCAGTCGGGGAATCCCTATATCCGTTCTACTGCCCGTCACAGAATTTCTTGAAGCGCATGCAGATTGACTGTTCCTGTAAATTTGGGGCGGGGGGGGGGCGGGAGGAGAGGGGAGGTCCACGGTAGCCTAGATGGGAAAATCACCCACGTTCAAAGACAACCCGTGTTCGATTCCCGCTGGTAGGAAAAAAAAAAATACTCCAACGGTCGACCCAACCCCTGGCAGAAATAGGTACCAGGGTAGTACTCTGGGAAGGTGATGAATGCCCGTCTCGCATCGTGAGTTTCTATGCTTGAAGCGACACTATCCAGAAGTCTCCGACACTTCTGGATAGGCGTCCTAGCATATATAGGTGAAAAATAGCGGGCTAAGGCGCCGATTCAAGTATTGTACTTGACCTTGACCTTTAAGTGAATATAGCTTGGCTGAACGCATCAAAAGTTCCGGTCACTGGCTGGGGAACAATTAAAAGAAGCATTGCCTCTCAGGCCATTGAACTATGATCTCTGACTAGACGTACTATGAAAGCGTGTTTCTTCTTTCTCACCACCCCCTCTTTCCTTTTCATTTTTTCTTTGTTTGTGTGTGTGCGTGCGTGCGTGCGTGCGTGCGTGCGTGTGTGTGTGTGTGCGTGCGTGTGTGTGTGTGTGCGTGCGTGCGTGCGTGTGTGTGTGTGTGCGTGCGTGCGTGTGTGCATGTGTGTGGGTGTGTGTGTGCGTGCGTGTGTGCGTGTGTGTGTGTGTGCGTGCGTGCGTGTGTGTGTGTGTGCGTGCGTGCGTGTGTGTGTGCGTGCGTGCGTGTGTGCATGTGTGTGTGTGTGTGTGTGTGCGTGCGTGCGTGCGTGCGTGTGTGTGTGTGTGTGTGTGTTATAGAAAGATCACTTATAAAAGTCTTCCGACTATCGCAAGCAGAATATTTTTTTTTTAATTCTTCATCTTCTTCGTCCTTTTTTTTCTTATTCTTTTATCTTTCTTCTTCCGATGCGTTTTACCCGACGAATTCTTCATCGTCGACACTTAAAAAAAGCAATGTTAGGTTGACGCAAAAGCGCTCTGTCGTTGTTTTACATCAAGCTGCCATATTTGCGCCTTTCTACCCAACAGGTCAAATTTCAGCTTCAGTTTTCTCAAGGGGTAGTCAACTCTCGCTCAACATGCCCATGCTAAAGGAAACACGAACAAATATGTTTCAGTACTACAAAGAAAGAAATGCCCCTATAGCAACGTCTGAAGGTACTACTTAGATTTTCAAGACGCAACCAAATGTTTCAGTATCTGATATCGACCAACTCAAGACAATGTTTGCGGTCATTGCCAAGTACACTTGAGAGTCAACCAACTTTTTAAAGTCAAGCACAAAGGCTCAACAGATAACGTTATCTGAAATGACTGCCTTGTTTCCTCTCATGTGGATTCGGATCGAAAGGTTAAGATGGCGGCAAGTCATCTTCAGGACATTGTCTGTGTTTTATTTTCAATATAAAAAAAAAATCCTAGTAAACATGAAACTATTACTTTATTTTTAACTTTTAAAAACTGACTGTTAAACATGAATCCATGATTTTCAATGTTAAAAGCTGATTGTTTCTGGTGTCATGGCGGCTGCGTGAAGTCGTTTTTTTTATTTTTTTATAATTCGGCAATTGCTGATATATTTAAATGATTTACGCGACAGTCTAGTTGTGAAATTATGTGTTGCTATTCCCCGTTTGGTGTATGTTTTACTTCTGACGTGTGGATGAACTGTGATTACCGATATTTAAGTGGAATATGATTTATTCTTCTTTGTGTTGTGTGTTCACGGTTCGATAGGCAAGCACATGGTTCGACAAAAATGTCGCCGGCAACCCGGGTATGTTCAACCCATATATGAAAAGTCTGTGACGGTGGATGGGGCGGATGAATCATAAATGATCAACGGCCCAGAAAGCGAAAACAGCAAAGTGTGCGGTACACATGAGGCATATTCAGAATACGAAAGGCGAATATGGCAGACCACCGTGAAAGAGATTGGAGCCTCATCACGTACAAGTCCAGAGGAAGCCATGGAGAGGAATTCGAACTTATGTCGGAGGAAAGATCTTAAAATAAGTACTTGGAATGTTAGGACTCTATGTCAACAAGGGAAATTGGAACATCTGATTCAAGAAGCAGAACGAATAAATATAGATATCTTAGGCATATCAGAGACAAGATGGAAAGAATGTGGGTACATAGAGGACGAAAAATGTACATTTATATACTCAGGAAACACAACATAACATCAAAGAGGGGTAGGAATACTGATAAAAAGAGAGCTACAAAAATATATAAGTAACCACTGGACATACAGTGATAGGATATTACTACTCAATTGAAAGCAAAACCATTCGACATAGCAATAATACAGACATATGCACCTACTCAAGACTACACAGATGAACAAATAGAGGCATACTATGAAGACCTAAATAAAGTTATGAAGCAAGTGAAATCTTCAGACATCTTGATTGTAATGGGTGACATGAACGCTAAAGTAGGAAAAGGTAGATATAAGACCATTTTAGGAAATCATGGTTCAGGAAAACAGAAATGACAGAGGAGAAAGATTAATACAATTCTGTGAAGAAAATAGGCTGATAATATGAACACCTACTTTTAGCAAGAGAAAAGGAAACTATACACATGTAGATAAGAAGAGGAATCAAATAGATTACATAATGATAAAAGAAAGGTTCCGTAGCAGCATAAAGAAAGCCAAAACCTACCCAGGAGCAGATATTAATTCAGATCACAATCCTGTAATGATTAAAATGAAAATCAAACTAAAGAGAAACAAGCAAAAGTCTAATTCATCAACAAATCCACTAGATATAACAGCTTTACATAAAAAATATGTTAAAGATACCTATACAATACAAGTAAAAAACACGTACCAGAAGCAGCTAGAAGAAGGAATTTAACAATACAGAAGAGAAAATCCTGATGAAAAAGTAACAACCTAATGGCAATGCATAAAGAAAAGCATACAAGAAACCTGCGACACCTTACCCAAAAGAGAGAAGAACAAAAAAAAATGGATAACTAACACAATCTTAGAAAAAATGGAAGAAAGAAGACAAACGAAGAACACTGCCCAATACAATAAAATAGATAATGAGATACGCAAAATGTGCAAAAAGGCAAAATAAGACTGGCTCAGCCAAAAATGTATAGAAATAGAAACTATGGAAAGCAAACAAGACTTAAGAGGAATGCACACAGAAATAAAGAGAATGACTAATAAAAATAAAAAAGCCACAGAAGGTGGATGCATTGCAGACAAAAAAGGAAAAAATGCTAACAGACAATAAGGATACCATAGATAGATGGCAGGAATATATAACAGAACTATTTCATGATCAAAGGGGCAAGAAACCAGTTATAAAATGTCCATCAGGCTATAAAAACTTAAAATCTGAGGTGGAAAAAGCCATAAAAACAATGAAAAAGGAAAAAGCAGCAGGACCTGACAGCATACAGATAGAGATGATACAAGGCACTAGAAGATTTTGGCATTGAAGTGATCACAGACATATGCAACGACATATACCACACAGGGTACATACCAAATGAACTAAAAACATCAACTTTCATTGCATTGCCTAAAAAGAATGGTGCAGTTGAATGCAGTGACTTTAGAAGAATAAGTCTAATGAGCCATGTTACAAAAATCTTGCTAAAAGTTATACAAGGAAAAATTCAGAATAAAATCAATACTGAATTAGATGAGCAGCAATTTGGATTTAGGAAAAAAAGCGGGATAAATGAAGCCCTATTCTGCATAAAAACATTAATCGAAAAGTACACAGAAGTAAACAAACCAATATATGCCTGCTTCATAGTCTTCACCAAAACTTTTGATAGAGTACACCACAAACAACTTATAGAATGCCTAAAAGAGATACATCTAGATGACATGGACATACGACTAATATGTAATCTATACTGGGAGCAAACAGCAATAATAAAATATAACAAAGAGAACTCTACACCCATTGATATAAAAAGAGGAGTAAGACAGGGATGCATCCTATCACCAAGCTTGTTCAATTTATACACTGAGCAATTTTTTTAAAAAACATCATAGAGATGCCAGGCCTACAAATTAATGGAAAGATAATCAATAACCTAAGATATGCTGACGATACTGTACTGCTAGCAGACAATCCTAAAGATCTACAACAATTACTTAATGAAATAAACATGACAAGCAAAAAATATGGACTAGATATGAATATCAAAAAGACTAAAACTATGATCATAAACAAAGAAGATACTCAAAATCCACAAGTGAATATCAAAATAGAAGGAATAGACCTGGAGACAGTTCAGAACTACAACTACCTTGGACATACTATAACCAGTGATGGAAAATGTAAAACTGAAATAAACAAAAGAATAGAAATGGCAAAAAGTAATTTTAATGTTATGAAGAACATACTAACATCAAAACAATTAACGCCAGGGCTAAAACTAAGAATAGCAAAATGTTACATCTTCTCAATATTCCTATATGGTGCTGAAACATGGACATTAGACAAGAAAACAGAACAGAGAATTGAAGCTTTTGAAATGTGGATATATAGAAGAATAGGTAGAATTGGATGGAAGGAAAATAAAATAAACGATGAAGTCTTAAAACAACTAAAAATGACAAAACAGCCTACTAAAAGTAATCCTGGAGGGAAAATACAAGGTAAATTAGGCAGACCAAGATTAACATGGACGAGTAACATCAAAAGATGGACAATTCAGCCTATGACAACCTGCACCATCAAAGCAAGAGACAGAGCAGAATGGCGCTCCATGGTAGCCAACCTTTGTTGCGGAGACGGCACTCGATGATGATGATGATGATGATGCTGATGATGATGATGATGATGAAGATGCTGATGATGATGATTGTTAAACATGAATCCATGACCTCGTTTTTTTATATTTTATTTCGGACTTAAAGCTCCTTGAACACAAATCTATTATTACTTGTTTTTTTTCGTGTTTTTTTTTTTATTTTTTAACAGAAAATCTCAGTAAACAAGACTTTATTTTTTCTGTATTTTTTAAAATGTAAGCTCAGCCTCAGAAATATGAACCTAAAGCCTCATTCTCCATGGCTAATTTTGAATGAAGCTTTCTTTAGTTAACACGCGCACTTCATTCGCCCGTGTTTTATTTTTTAATTAACTATTATCAACATAAATCAAGATTTCACCATCGGCCTCATCATCGTCCATTTTACTTTTGGCTGTCAGATTCGAAGTCGTTGGCGATCATATTTTCCATTTTTTATTATGACAGTTTCTTACCAATTTCACTGTTTATTTTGTTCTGTGCCACGCTGTTATGCTGACTAGTATCTTCTGTCGTTGCTTCCTCTCTCTTTTTTTCTCTGAGTGTTTATTGTTGTCACAACACTTTCTAGACTATGCTTCAATTGTTAAACTGCATGTGGTTGGAGATCAAAGGAGGGTTCGTTGTAACTTAAGGAGATGCTAATTGTCTCGCGATCACAAATTACGCGGTTTGATGACAATGTCTGGAATTGTTCCTACTGGTCTTTAATTCAAAATAGATAAGATATAGAGCCTAGTTTAATTGGAGTCGAACTATGAAATAATATTCTGTTTGACGAGCATCGGGGAAAAATAAAACAGAAGTGATCTTGTTCGAGTATTCTTTTTTATATAAAAAAAAATAAAATGTCTAGCATTAATTAAATGAAGTTGAAACAATTTCTAGCAGAAAAGTCAAAACGAAAGGCTAGGAAAGCAATCTCAAACAAATACGTACTGAAAACAGATTCATTGGACCTTAAGGTGCAAAACACAACGCTACACTCTTCGCTATAATTGAAAATAAGAAAAACAAAACATTGTTCAAAATGTACCCCAGGAGCCTCATCAGTGCTACGGAGTTCGTGCGATGTGTGGACACCTCTCTGTGGGATTAGCAAGAAGCTTGGAGCAATAATGCGCACTGCGGCAGCTCAGCGGTTAGGGAAATAGACCATTAAAGATATGATATCGAGTTCGATCTCGTTGAACAGATCCACCCAGCCTTAAATGGGTACTGGATTGTTCTGGGAAGTATGGCAGCCTGACGTGATACTGACTACATCGCACATCACTTGTACAGTTGGTTATTAAAATATGTTGACACTGCCATCACATTACCCACACATCTTAAGGCGTTGAGGAAACCTTTACTATGTTATGTTATGTTATGTTAAGTTATGTTATGTTATGTTAATCGCTGGATTATCTTCAACGCACATCGAACACCTGCACATATATGCTCAGTTCTCCTCAGTAAAACTCCACCGCGAAACGACTGAGAAATAACAACTGTGAACTTTGCTTAATTAACTAATGGACACTGCCTGTCTAAAATGACACCAGCAGAAACAAGTGATGTAGACCTTTCTCAGGCCTGACTACCAAAAATGGAATAGTTCGACTATGGTATAATGAAAGGCGATATAGAAATCAAAACGATAAAGAAAATAAATGATGGCGGCATTGTTTGTGATAGTGAGAACATTTTGGATAGCACAGTTCTCTGATTGCTAGGAGCCGTGTTAATCATCATCACTTGCAGAAAGATCAGGCTCATAATCATCTATAAAACTGTAGATGGCGCTGTTGGTTATAAAAAGGAAATATCTCGAACACATGAATATTGACGATACTGGACTCAGTTGCAGAACACAGTCCAATACGATTTGATTTATGAGCAAGGATGAAGTTCTTTGGTTCAGACTTAATGGTTTTCCAAATGTTTGTGATGCCATTCAGCTGTTGAGAGAGTAGTCTAGAATGTAAAAGAACGCGATAAAACTACATTTCCTGCAGCGAAATATGAGAAATGAAATATGACATAACAAAATGCGATATAGAAAAATGTGATATAACAAATATATTACAATATATGATGCAGGAGATTGTAATACCACAGCGTGGTATAACAAAATGCGATTTATCAAAACGTGAGATAAGAAACCCTGATATATAAGAAAAGGCGATACAAAAAAATGAAAAGCAGAATCAACAATATCGACCCGCCCGTAAAGATGTTTCTTGATCAGAAATAGGCCAATATACAGACACGCTCATTCAGTAATAAAGTACACTCACAGATACGTGCTAATTATCTGTATTTGTTTGTCTCTGTTTCCTGCCGGCTTGAATAATTTATATTTCTTTTGTTCCATGCATCCACGGAGTCTTTTCTTTCATTGTTACTGTACTTCTTTATTCGAGATTTGTTTTTTTTTAAATATATTTTAATATGTATTTTGCTTCCTTGTTTAAATCAGTTCATTGCTTACATCACATTTGTTTGTCACTGATGCCTTATTCTTCTTCTTCTTCTTCTATCCTTCCTCCATTGCCGTTGGCGTCGAGGAGAGATAAAATCTGCAATTCTTTGCTCTTCTGTTGGCCTCTTCTGGTGTTATCCCTCCGAGCGACTCTAGTATTCCCTTTATCCATCTCTTTCTCGGTCTTCCTTTTAATCTGGCGTTTTCGTCGCGTTTTTTTATGGCTCTTTGAGTCATTGTTAGTTCTTTTTGTCTTGTTATGTGGCCGAACCAATTTATCTGTTGTTTCTTTATGTATTCGTTGGCTGATTCAATTTCGAGTTACAGCGGCAGAGGACAATGTAACATACACACAACAGTGCTCAGAGGACAATGTAACATACACACAACAGTGCTCAGAGGACAATGTAACATACACACAACAGTGCTCAGAGGACAATGTAACATACACACAACAGTGCTCAGAGGACAATGTAACATACACACAACAATGCTCAGAGGACAATGTAACATACACACAACAGTGCTCAGAGGACAATGTAACATACACACAACAGTGCTCAGAGGACAATGTAACATACACACAACAATGCTCAGAGGACAATGTAACATACACACAACAGTGCTCAGAGGACAATGTAACATACACACAACAGTGCTCAGAAGACAATGTAACATACACACAAAAGTGCTCAGAGGACAATGTAACATACACACAACAGTGCTCAGAGGACAATGTAACATACACACAACAGTGCTCAGAGGACAATGTAACATACACACAACAGTGCTCAGAGGACAATGTAACATACACACAACAGTAAAAAAAGTAAAGTACCCCCCGTCACGCCAAGTGGCGTATAGGGAAATATGGTGTTAGTGACCCTATATTTTACAGACCTTCAGCACATGATTTTTGGGGTAATGTGGTCGGTATTACGCCCGTGCTGCTTTTACTTTCCCAGAAAAAATCCGGTACCCATTTAAGGCTGGGTGAACCCGGAGCCGTCGGTTGGGATCGAACCCTACCCCTTGTCCGTAGTAGTCCAGTTCACTAACCACTGAGCTATGGCGGCTCCTACTAATTTTTAGGGAATTAGTAAAACCCAGGTGTCCTCGCCAGGGTACGAACCCCGGCTGTTGCCGTGGTAAGCCAACCGCCTATCGATTGCGCTAACCGGACACCCACACACAACAGTGCTCAGAGCTAATGTAACATACACACAACAGTGCTCAGAGGACAATGTAACATACACACAACAGTGCTCAGAGGACAATGTAACATACACACAACAGTGCTCAGAGCTAATGTAACATACACACAACAGTGCTCAGAGCCATAGTAATGGAGAAACAATCGCGATGCTTTATTTGATTATTTCTGTCTTTCTATAGCGATACGATGAACATATGTCTTATATTACATGTCTTCATTGAAAGTAATTAGAAGGTTTATCATAACATGTACAAACTGTCGGTTAAAAGTTGAATATTGCACACTGGGAACCTTCAGATTTGCCAGTTTGTTATTTTTTACGACTATAGACTGCAAAAATATCATTCATAAATAAATATTTTAATTTAGCTAACTATTTTAATTTGTGTGTGTAGTGTTTTTTTTTTTTTTGCCATGTAATGAGAAGAGAACAACTTGAATAAATTGTAACAACTGGAAAAATTGAGGGACGAAGAGATAGAGGGAAGCAAAGAGAAAAAATAACAGCTTAAGAGAATGGCTTGGCAGAAGGTCAACAACAGAAATGATAAATAGCTGTCGAGATCGAAAGTTGTGGAGAGACATGATCACCTACGCCACTAGGCCCGGTACTTGATGATGATGAGTGTTACAAACTGAAACCACTTTCGTAATATATCATTTTAAAGATTAAGTGGAATGTTCTACTAGCTATCAGAACAATGTCTCTCAGAAATGCAGCAAATTTTCCTAAATTAAAACGAAAATGCCTCTTTGAGATGAAACCAAACAGTTGAAGAATAAAGGAAACATTAGCGACAGCTGGTGGACGAGTTAATAACATTTGCTTTTTTTCGAATATGGGGTTGGCGACGTCATAGGCGACATCACTCCCTGGTCAGTTAAAAACGTCCTTTCCGATAGAATTCAGCTAAAATAAAAACATAATCCAAGCATCTAGTATGCATGCGGTATTTATTCTCCAGTTTTACAAACATTCGCCCTCTTCTGGCAGACTTCTGAAATAGAATGGGTAAATGGTAGTTTTTCTTTAAATACTGCTACATTTCGTTTGTATTGAACTTTCTCCTTTGGCATTTAGTGTAATTTCCTTTTTTTCATTCTCATTATTGCTCTCTCATTATTTCACTCTCACTATTTGATGCTTACAAATAATTTATATATATCGATACACTCAGGTGGGCTGATATTCCGATTGCACTGAGGGAGGCAAGGCAAGCTAATGATTCAAACAATGATCATACGCCTCTAGACATGTCCAGACCGCACACATATCTGGTCAAAAATGGAGCAGCCAGAAACGAGCGCTATACGGTAGATATAGAAGTATAGCAAATCAACACAGAACAGGGGTCTTCAGTCTTTATAAACTGAGGGACATACTGGAGAGCAGATCTGAGCACTTTTGGACGTGGACGTGTTCGGTGTGCAATAAGGATGATCCGTCGACTAAACCATACTAAACTAAACGTGGACATTAGCTGTCTCCAGGGAGAGGGAAAAACCAAAGGAGATGTATAACTTTTAAAGGAGAAAATGTTCACCATTTATTGAAGGGGAGTCGCGATAGCTCATTGGTTAGTGAACTGGACTACAAAGGACAAGGGGTAGGGTTCGATCCCAACCGACGGCTTTCGGGTTCACCGATTTTTTCCTGGGAAAGTAAAGCGGCGCGGGCGTAATACCCACCACATTACCCCAAAAATCATATACTTCAGCATATTTTGAAATTCACTGATTATTAGATATAACAGCTTTAAATAAATTTTCTAAAAATTATTTAGTTTAAAATTATCTTAATTTCATAAAATTTCTAAATAAATAAATGACTCTATAATTTATCGCATTCTTTTACACTCTAGAATTTCAGATCTGAAAAAATTGTGGTCACTAACACCATATTCCCTGTACGCCACTTGGCATGACGGGGCTCTTTACTTTTTACTTTAGGTATTGAAAGATACAGGCGATCAACAGCAATTAACCTAAATGCATTGGGATGTTGAGTGGTCTAGAAGTAAATCGCCGACCTCTGGACATAATAAATTCCGAGTTCGAATCTCGCAACTGGCAGAGGAAGTCTTTCTTCTCGAATCTGTAGTTTATAATTGGCTTTACTCTGCTCCCGTCTCCGGGTGGTCACATTTGATGTCTAAACTCTTTCAGATAAGGGCCAAGAACTTGAGGTTCAGTGTGAACCCTGTGCATGCTAAAGAACTCTTAGCAATTCTTCTTCTTTCCTTGCTCATGTGCCTTTCAGCGTCGAGGGGAGATATAATTTGCGGTCTTTTGCTCTTCTGTTCGCCTCTGCTGCTGTTATATTTCCTGGTGCTTCTAACATTCCATCGATCCATCTTTTTCGTGGTCGACCCTTGGGTCTGGTATTCTCACAACGTTTGTTGAAGGCTCGTTGTGTTGTGTTTTGATCTTTCTGCCTTGTCACATGGCCAAACCATTGTATCTGTTGTTTCCTTATATATTCTATGGCTGGGGCTATTCCTAGCTTTTTTCTCAGTTCTTCATTTCTGATCTTATCTCTCAGACTGTTTCCTATCATTCGTCTAACACATTTCATCTCTGTAGAGGTTATTTTTCTTATTGTTCTTGCATCTAGGGTCCAGACCACTTCCTGGCAAAATTGTGAGGGGAAAAAAACTACTCAAATAGGAAAAACTCGCAATGATAAAAAAAATAGAATACCTATGAAGTTGGAGAGTATCTGTCTGCACGGTGAGGGGGCACTTGTGCGGCTGCAGGTGTGGAAAAAAAAAGAAGGAAAAAAAGTAGTTTTCACACAAAATTCAGTAGTTTGAGACATCGCTAGAGACATGTAAAGCTGGTGTACCTAAACAGACAAATGTAGCTTTGACTGAGATATGAGGGCGCAGATTTATGTCTGAAGTGATGTGTTTGATTTTTAACAAATATACCATAGAACATAAATAAGCATAATACAAAAAAGTAAGAAGGAATCACCTCACTCCCCGCGGTGTGTATAAAAAAAATATGGTGTTAGTGACACTTTTTTGTCAGTAAATAAATTGATACATTGGTCAGTGCCGTCTTTATTTACCAACAGAAATCCGGGAATTAAATATGGAGGGTAAACCTGTTCGTAGTTGATTTGACGTCGCCTTTTGTACTCAACAGACCAGTCCAATAACCGTAATACTAATAGCAGACATATTTGCTAATAGCCACTTACCATGACACTAATAACAGACACATTTACTAATAACTACTTACCACGAGGCTAATCATCATCATCATTATCAAGTACTAGGCCTGCTAGTGTAGGTGATCATGTCCCTCCACAACTTTCGATCACGACAGTTATTTATCATATCTGTTGACCTTCTGCCAAGCCATTCTCTTAAGATGTTTGTTATTTTTTTCTCTTTGGTCCCATCTATCTCTTCATCCTTCAATTTTCCCAGTTGTTACAATATATTCCAGTTGTTCTCTTCTCATTACATGGTCATAAAAATGAAGATTGTGTCTTCTTAATATTGGAAATTAGCTCTCTTTTTGCTTCGGCCTCTTTAAGAACGTTTTCATTACTCTTCTTACTTATCCTTGGTATTCTCAACATTCTTCTGTAAAACCACATTTCTACAGACTCCAGTGATTTTCTTGTCTGTTGTCATATTGTCCATGATTCACATGCATATGTTAAGGCTGGCTCTACATAACATTTAAGAACTCGTTTTCTTGTTTCTATTGTCAAAAATGGGTTGCATAGTATCTTCCTCATTTTTTTGGAAAGCTGCTTTTGCCTGAGCCATTCTGCATCTTACCTCTTTTGTACATCTTCCGTCTGAGGTTAACAAAGTTCCCAAATATTTAAATTCATTTACCTGTTTTAATATTGTTCCACTTGTGTTTATTTTGCACCGAGGTGATGTCTCTTTCTTTGTTGCTACCATTACTTCTGTCTTTTTACAAGACTAATAATAGACCAATTTACTAATAACTACTTACCATGACACTAATAATAGACCAATTTACTAATAACTACTTACCATGATACTAATAATAGACCAATTTACTAATAACTACTTACCATGACACTAATAATAGACCAATTTGCAAATAACTACTTGCCATGACACTAATAATAGACTAATATACTAATAACTACTTAACATGACACTAATAATAGACCAATTTGCAAATAACTACTTGCCATGACACTAATAATAGACCAATTTACTAATAACTACTTACCATGATACTAATAATATACTAATTTACTAATAACTACTTACCATGATACTAATAATAGACCAATTTACTAATAACTACTTGCCATGACACTAATAATAGACCAATTTACTAATAACTACTTACCATGACACTAATAATAGACCAATTTACTAATAACTACTTGCCATGATACTAATAATAGACCAATTTACTAATAACTACTTGCCATGACATTAATAATATACCAATTTACTAATAACTACTTACCATGACACTAATAATAGACCAATTTAAAATAACTACTTGCCATGATACTAATAATAGACCAATTTACTAATAACTACTTACCATGACACTATTAATAGACCAATTTACTAATAACTACTTGCCATGACACTAATAATAGACCAATTTACTAATAACTACTTGCCATGACATTAATAATATACCAATTTACTAATAACTAATTACTATGACATTAATAATATACCAATTTACTAATAACTGCTTGCCATGACACTAATAATAGACCAATTTACTAATAACTACTTGCCATGACATTAATAATATACCAATTTACTAATAACTACTTACCATGACACTAATAATAGACCAATTTCCTAATAACTACTTGCCATGACATTAATAATAGACCAATTTACTAATAACTACTTGCCATGACATTAATAATAGACCAATTTACTAATAACTACTTGCCATGACACTAATAATAGACCAATTTACTAATAACTACTTGCCATGACATTAATAATATACCAATTTACTAATAACTACTTGCCATGACACTAATAATAGACCAATTTCCTAATAACTACTTGCCATGACATTAATAATAGACCAATTTACTAATAACTACTTTCCATGACACTAATAATAGACCAATTTAAAATAACTACTTGCCATGACACTAATAATAGACCAATTTACTAACAACTACTTACCATGACCTTAATAATATACCAATTTACTAATAACTACTTACCATGACACTAATAATAGACCAATTTAAAATAACTACTTGCCATGACACTAATAATAGACCAATTTACTAATAACTACTTACCATGACACTAATAATATACCAATTTACTAATAACTACTTAGCATGACACTAATAATAGACCAATTTCCTAATAACTACTTGCCATGACATTAATAATATACCAATTTACTAATAACTACTTGCCATGACACTAATAATAGACCAATTTAAAATAACTACTTGCCATGACACTAATAATAGACCAATTTACTAACAACTACTTACCATGACACTAATAATATACCAATTTACTAATAACTACTTACCATGACACTAATAATAGACCAATTTAAAATAACTACTTGCCATGACACTAATAATAGACCAATTTACTAATAACTACTTACCATGACACTAATAATATACCAATTTACTAATAACTACTTACCATGACACTAATAATAGACCAATTTCCTAATAACTACTTGCCATGACATTAATAATATACCAATTTACTAATAACTACTTGCCATGACACTAATAATAGACCAATTTACTAACAACTACTTGCCATGACACTAATAATAGACCAATTTACTAATAACTACTTACCATGACACTAATAATAGACCATTTTAAAATAACAACTTGCCATGACCTAATAATAGACCAATTTACTAATAACTACTTGCCAGGATACTAATAATAGAGCAATTTACTAATAACTACTTGCCATGATACTAATAATAGACCAATTTCCTAATAGCTACTTACCATGACACTAATAATAAACCAATTTACTAATAGCTACTTACCATGACACTAATAATAGACCAATTTCCTAATAACTACTTGCCATGACACTAATAATAGACCAATTTACTAATAACTACTTGCCATGACACTAATAATAGACCAATTTACTAATAACTACTTGCCATGACATTAATAATATACCGATTTACTAATAACTAATTACCATGACACTAATAATAGACCAATTTACTAATAACTACTTACCATGACACTAATAATAGACCAATTTACTAATAACTACTTACCATGACATTAATAATATACCAATTTACTAATAACTACTTGCCATGACATTAATAATATACCAATTTATTAATAACTACTTGCCATGACACTAATAATAGACCAATTTAAAATAACAATTTGCCATGACACTAATATTAGACCAATTTACTAATAACTACTTACCATGACACTAATAATATACCAATTTACTAATAACTACTTGCCATGACACTAATAATAGACCAATTTCCTAATAACTACTTGCCATGACATTAATAATAGACCAATTTACTAATAACTACTTGCCATGACACTAATAATAGACCAATTTACTAATAACTACTTGCCATGACACTAATAATAGACCAATTTAAAATAACTACTTGCCATGACACTAATAATAGACCAATTTACTAACAACTACTTACCATGACACTAATAATATACCAATTTACTAATAACTACTTACCATGACACTAATAATAGACCAATTTAAAATAACTACTTACCATGACATTAATAATATACCAATTTACTAATAACTACTTACCATGACACTAATAATAGACCAATTTAAAATAACTACTTACCATGACACTAATAATAGACCAATTTACTAATAACTACTTACCATGACACTAATAATAGACCAATTTACTAATAACTACTTACCATGACACTAATAATAGACCAATTTCCTAATAACTACTTGCCATGACATTAATAATATACCAATTTACTAATAACTACTTGCCATGACACTAATAATAGACCAATTTCCTAATAACTACTTGCCATGACATTAATAATATACCAATTTACTAACAACTACTTACCATGACACTAATAATATACCAATTTAAAATAACTACTTGTCATGACACTAATAATAGACCAATTTACTAATAACTACTTACCATGACACTAATAATAGACCAATTTAAAATAACTACTTGCCATGACACTAATAATAGACCAATTTACTAATAACTACTTACCATGACACTAATAATATACCAATTTACTAATAACTACTTACCATGACACTAATAATATACCAATTTAAAATAACTACTTGCCATGACACTAATAATAGACCAATTTACTAATAACTACTTACCATGACACTAATAATAGACCAATTTCCTAATAACTACTTGCCATGACATTAATAATAGACCAATTTACTAATAACTACTTGCCATGACACTAATAATAGACCAATTTAAAATAACTACTTGCCATGACACTAATAATAGACCAATTTACTAATAACTACTTGCCAGGATACTAATAATAGACCAATTTACTAATAACTACTTGCCATGATACTAATAATAGACCAATTTCCTAATAGCTACTTACCATGACACTAATAATAGACCAATTTACTAATAGCTACTTAGCATGATACTAAAAATAGACCAATTTCCTAATAACTACTTGCCATGACATTAATAATATACCAATTTACTAATAACTACTTGCCATGACACTAATAATAGACCAATTTACTAATAACTACTTACCACAATATAAATATTACAGCATGTTTTTCCGTTTTTTACAATTTACATCTATTTCTTCATTTTCTTATATTGACACTTGTGTTGACGTATATCCGCCTCAGCTCGCAAGTGTTGAGACAAAAGCTTCCTTGCCTTTACTTATTTTAATTAACCTTCTTGCAAAACAGAAGTTGTTTGTTGTCAAAGTTGTATCTACTAAGACTACGGTCTTACCAGACAAACTAATCCTTCGGTTCGAACTTTCCTATTTAAATGTGAAACCATGTCTGAACCATCACACACGTAACTTGCCTGCTTTCATGTTCCAACTATTTCAACAAATGACATTTATTATTGATGCTCTTTAATCGTTGTATGTGTCTTTGACTGTTTCGAAATATAAATATAAACAACAAATTTGCAAATTTGTTTTCTTTCTAAAATAACCTTCTTATGTATAACAAACGGAGGCATCAAACACAGGACACACCCACCAGTACCGTTTGGCAGGAGCTGAGCAACGCAACCTGAACGTATCAGCGTTTTTCTCTATTTGGTGATATCAAAGCAAGTCGTTATGTTGAAGCCATTTTAGTTGGGATTAGGGATCAAGAATTAGTGAGAAGGAACGTTAAAAGCTTTTGGAGAAAAAAAGATTATCTGATTTCTAATTAGAGGATGATATGTAGCAAGACAGAAAGGGATAAAGAATCAGAGAGAGAATATGTGAAGGAAAGATAGAAAAGTTGAAAATGAAAGATATTGTCACAAAGTGATATTGAAGTAAAAAGAAAATATAGGAGAGGATAAGAGAAGAGGAAGAAAGAAAGAACTGGTTTGTTTTTCTTCATATGAAGAATTTACAACGCCCGACTTTAACAGAGGATTTAGAAAGTGCTGGATGACGTCAACAAGAGACAATGGACACGTTTTCTTCATACTCGAAACTCCAAGAGTTAACTATAATGAGGGCCAATCCTTGGGGCGCAAAGAAAAAACGCTTGCCTGATTTGAGTCTTTACTTGACCAGCGTTTTTCTCGAACCTTCTTAAGAAAGGATTAAAATAAAAGGGATTAAGAAAACATCTTTTTTTTCCCCGGTAATCTTCATTCCTGACTTTAAATCTTATTTTAACTTCTTAACGTCACACGAATTACGTGTCAGATATTATTTTATTTCTCGTTTCTAAATCCTTGTATGGCACTCTTTCTTGGCTGCACGCAATATCAAGTACAATGCAACAATTGAGCCTTTTCATGATCAATTATGAAGTGGGAATTATATATATATATATATATATATATATATATATCCACTAATATCTTCAGTAATAAAGAAAAGACAATGGTCATATGTTGGACATGTGATGAGAAGAGATAATAACCGAATAGCAAAGCAAGCCCTCATATGGGAAACAACAGGTAAGAGAAAAATAGGAAGACCCAGGGAGACACTGAGAAGAACATTGATGAGAGAGGCAAGAGCAGCAGGATTCGGCTCCCTCAATGAGATAGAGCTGCTTGTACAGAACAGAGACAGATGGCGAGATTTGATAAAATATATTTAAAAGAAAACTGCTAGAACAAAAATTCAGATAGGAGAAGGTGTATCTTGGTCTACGCCCTATGGGTCGGCTACGGCTCGAAAGGTCAATATATATATAATGCTGTAAATGTCCATGCACTTCTTTGATGTCGTCTTACAGATCCGTCAGTATAGATGACTGCATCTTTCTCATCGGTGTTATCGCAGATGAGACCGTTGACCTCAGCATTAACCACGACCGGGTTCTGTCCCCTACTTTTCCTGTCGAGTGTGGCAATACACGAGAAAGTCCCCTTGAATGACGTAGTAACCGGTATCCTCTCCTCACCAACGCTGATATTGGTAAGCCCACAGACCTGTTTGATGACATCTTCTGCTCGGCCCACCCATGATTTGCCTCTTTTTAGCCTGGCACCTTTCTCTGTGTTGAGCACGTGGTGCAATGGATGCTCTTTATCTGTACTAATCTTCAGGTATGCTCGTGCTCTCCAGATCTTGATTCTGTCATCCATTGTTGGAAAGTCAAGAAGATACCTCATTGCTACACAGGGAGTGTTCCTCGTACATCCCAGGATAATGCGCATGGCTTCATTTTGTATTTTCTCCACTAATAATAGACCAATTTACTAATAACTACTTACCATGACACTAATAATAGACCAATTTACTAATAACTACTTGCCATGATACTAATAATAGACCAATTTACTAATAACTACTTGCCATGACATTAATAATATACCAATTTACTAATAACTACTTACCATGACACTAATAATAGACCAATTTAAAATAACTACTTGCCATGATACTAATAATAGACCAATTTACTAATAACTACTTACCATGACACTATTAATAGACCAATTTGCTAATAGCTACTTAGCATGATACTAAAAATAGACCAATTTCCTAATAACTACTTGCCATGACATTAATAATATACCAATTTACTAATAACTACTTACCATGACACTAATAATAGACCAATTTACTAATAACTACTTGCCATGACACTAATAATAGACCAATTTACTAATAACTACTTGCCATGACATTAATAATATACCAATTTACTAATAACTAATTACTATGACATTAATAATATACCAATTTACTAATAACTGCTTGCCATGACACTAATAATAGACCAATTTACTAATAACTACTTGCCATGACATTAATAATATACCAATTTACTAATAACTACTTACCATGACACTAATAATAGACCAATTTCCTAATAACTACTTGCCATGACATTAATAATAGACCAATTTACTAATAACTACTTGCCATGACATTAATAATAGACCAATTTACTAATAACTACTTGCCATGACACTAATAATAGACCAATTTACTAATAACTACTTGCCATGACATTAATAATATACCAATTTACTAATAACTACTTGCCATGACACTAATAATAGACCAATTTCCTAATAACTACTTGCCATGACATTAATAATAGACCAATTTACTAATAACTACTTTCCATGACACTAATAATAGACCAATTTAAAATAACTACTTGCCATGACACTAATAATAGACCAATTTACTAACAACTACTTACCATGACCTTAATAATATACCAATTTACTAATAACTACTTACCATGACACTAATAATAGACCAATTTAAAATAACTACTTGCCATGACACTAATAATAGACCAATTTACTAATAACTACTTACCATGACACTAATAATATACCAATTTACTAATAACTACTTAGCATGACACTAATAATAGACCAATTTCCTAATAACTACTTGCCATGACATTAATAATATACCAATTTACTAATAACTACTTGCCATGACACTAATAATAGACCAATTTAAAATAACTACTTGCCATGACACTAATAATAGACCAATTTACTAACAACTACTTACCATGACACTAATAATATACCAATTTACTAATAACTACTTACCATGACACTAATAATAGACCAATTTAAAATAACTACTTGCCATGACACTAATAATAGACCAATTTACTAATAACTACTTACCATGACACTAATAATATACCAATTTACTAATAACTACTTACCATGACACTAATAATAGACCAATTTCCTAATAACTACTTGCCATGACATTAATAATATACCAATTTACTAATAACTACTTGCCATGACACTAATAATAGACCAATTTACTAACAACTACTTGCCATGACACTAATAATAGACCAATTTACTAATAACTACTTACCATGACACTAATAATAGACCATTTTAAAATAACAACTTGCCATGACCTAATAATAGACCAATTTACTAATAACTACTTGCCAGGATACTAATAATAGAGCAATTTACTAATAACTACTTGCCATGATACTAATAATAGACCAACTTCCTAATAGCTACTTACCATGACACTAATAATAAACCAATTTACTAATAGCTACTTACCATGACACTAATAATAGACCAATTTCCTAATAACTTCTGCCATGACACTAATAATAGACCAATTTACTAATATCTACTTGCCATGACACTAATAATAGACCAATTTACTAATAACTACTTGCCATGACATTAATAATATACCGATTTACTAATAACTAATTACCATGACACTAATAATAGACCAATTTACTAATAACTACTTACCATGACACTAATAATAGACCAATTTACTAATAACTACTTACCATGACATTAATAATATACCAATTTACTAATAACTACTTGCCATGACATTAATAATATACCAATTTATTAATAACTACTTGCCATGACACTAATAATAGACCAATTTAAAATAACAATTTGCCATGACACTAATATTAGACCAATTTACTAATAACTACTTACCATGACACTAATAATATACCAATTTACTAATAACTACTTGCCATGACACTAATAATAGACCAATTTCCTAATAACTACTTGCCATGACATTAATAATAGACCAATTTACTAATAACTACTTGCCATGACACTAATAATAGACCAATTTACTAATAACTACTTGCCATGACACTAATAATAGACCAATTTAAAATAACTACTTGCCATGACACTAATAATAGACCAATTTACTAACAACTACTTACCATGACACTAATAATATACCAATTTACTAATAACTACTTACCATGACACTAATAATAGACCAATTTAAAATAACTACTTACCATGACATTAATAATATACCAATTTACTAATAACTACTTACCATGACACTAATAATAGACCAATTTAAAATAACTACTTACCATGACACTAATAATAGACCAATTTACTAATAACTACTTACCATGACACTAATAATAGACCAATTTACTAATAACTACTTACCATGACACTAATAATAGACCAATTTCCTAATAACTACTTGCCATGACATTAATAATATACCAATTTACTAATAACTACTTGCCATGACACTAATAATAGACCAATTTCCTAATAACTACTTGCCATGACATTAATAATATACCAATTTACTAACAACTACTTACCATGACACTAATAATATACCAATTTAAAATAACTACTTGTCATGACACTAATAATAGACCAATTTACTAATAACTACTTACCATGACACTAATAATAGACCAATTTAAAATAACTACTTGCCATGACACTAATAATAGACCAATTTACTAATAACTACTTACCATGACACTAATAATATACCAATTTACTAATAACTACTTACCATGACACTAATAATATACCAATTTAAAATAACTACTTGCCATGACACTAATAATAGACCAATTTACTAATAACTACTTACCATGACACTAATAATAGACCAATTTCCTAATAACTACTTGCCATGACATTAATAATAGACCAATTTACTAATAACTACTTGCCATGACACTAATAATAGACCAATTTAAAATAACTACTTGCCATGACACTAATAATAGACCAATTTACTAATAACTACTTGCCAGGATACTAATAATAGACCAATTTACTAATAACTACTTGCCATGATACTAATAATAGACCAATTTCCTAATAGCTACTTACCATGACACTAATAATAGACCAATTTACTAATAGCTACTTAGCATGATACTAAAAATAGACCAATTTCCTAATAACTACTTGCCATGACATTAATAATATACCAATTTACTAATAACTACTTGCCATGACACTAATAATAGACCAATTTACTAATAACTACTTACCACAATATAAATATTACAGCATGTTTTTCCGTTTTTTACAATTTACATCTATTTCTTCATTTTCTTATATTGACACTTGTGTTGACGTATATCCGCCTCAGCTCGCAAGTGTTGAGACAAAAGCTTCCTTGCCTTTACTTATTTTAATTAACCTTCTTGCAAAACAGAAGTTGTTTGTTGTCAAAGTTGTATCTACTAAGACTACGGTCTTACCAGACAAACTAATCCTTCGGTTCGAACTTTCCTATTTAAATGTGAAACCATGTCTGAACCATCACACACGTAACTTGCCTGCTTTCATGTTCCAACTATTTCAACAAATGACATTTATTATTGATGCTCTTTAATCGTTGTATGTGTCTTTGACTGTTTCGAAATATAAATATAAACAACAAATTTGCAAATTTGTTTTCTTTCTAAAATAACCTTCTTATGTATAACAAACGGAGGCATCAAACACAGGACACACCCACCAGTACCGTTTGGCAGGAGCTGAGCAACGCAACCTGAACGTATCAGCGTTTTTCTCTATTTGGTGATATCAAAGCAAGTCGTTATGTTGAAGCCATTTTAGTTGGGATTAGGGATCAAGAATTAGTGAGAAGGAACGTTAAAAGCTTTTGGAGAAAAAAAGATTATCTGATTTCTAATTAGAGGATGATATGTAGCAAGACAGAAAGGGATAAAGAATCAGAGAGAGAATATGTGAAGGAAAGATAGAAAAGTTGAAAATGAAAGATATTGTCACAAAGTGATATTGAAGTAAAAAGAAAATATAGGAGAGGATAAGAGAAGAGGAAGAAAGAAAGAACTGGTTTGTTTTTCTTCATATGAAGAATTTACAACGCCCGACTTTAACAGAGGATTTAGAAAGTGCTGGATGACGTCAACAAGAGACAATGGACACGTTTTCTTCATACTCGAAACTCCAAGAGTTAACTATAATGAGGGCCAATCCTTGGGGCGCAAAGAAAAAACGCTTGCCTGATTTGAGTCTTTACTTGACCAGCGTTTTTCTCGAACCTTCTTAAGAAAGGATTAAAATAAAAGGGATTAAGAAAACATCTTTTTTTTCCCCGGTAATCTTCATTCCTGACTTTAAATCTTATTTTAACTTCTTAACGTCACACGAATTACGTGTCAGATATTATTTTATTTCTCGTTTCTAAATCCTTGTATGGCACTCTTTCTTGGCTGCACGCAATATCAAGTACAATGCAACAATTGAGCCTTTTCATGATCAATTATGAAGTGGGATATATATATATATATATATATATATATATATATATCCACTAATATCTTCAGTAATAAAGAAAAGACAATGGTCATATGTTGGACATGTGATGAGAAGAGATAATAACCGAATAGCAAAGCAAGCCCTCATATGGGAAACAACAGGTAAGAGAAAAATAGGAAGACCCAGGGAGACACTGAGAAGAACATTGATGAGAGAGGCAAGAGCAGCAGGATTCGGCTCCCTCAATGAGATAGAGCTGCTTGTACAGAACAGAGACAGATGGCGAGATTTGATAAAATATATTTAAAAGAAAACT
Source organism: Megaustenia siamemsis (assembly GCA_032433765.1). Classification (NCBI taxonomy): domain Eukaryota; kingdom Metazoa; phylum Mollusca; class Gastropoda; order Stylommatophora; family Ariophantidae; genus Megaustenia; species Megaustenia siamemsis. The sequence continues at coordinate 41,983,615 of JAVIAB010000156.1, read as the reverse complement.
GCTAGAACAAAAATTCAGATAGGAGAAGGTGTATCTTGGTCTACGCCCTATGGGTCGGCTACGGCTCGAAAGGTCAATATATATATAATGCTGTAAATGTCCATGCACTTCTTTGATGTCGTCTTACAGATCCGTCAGTATAGATGACTGCATCTTTCTCATCGGTGTTATCGCAGATGAGACCGTTGACCTCAGCATTAACCACGACCGGGTTATGTCCCCTACTTTTCCTGTCTAGTGTGGCAATACACGAGAAAGTCCCCTTGAATGACGTAGTAACCGGTATCCTCTCCTCACCAACGCTGATATTGGTAAGCCCACAGACCTGTTTGATGACATCTTCTGCTCGGCCCACCCATGATTTGCCTCTTTTTAGCCTGGCACCTTTCTCTGTGTTGAGCACGTGGTGCAATGGATGCTCTTTATCTGTACTAATCTTCAGGTATGCTCGTGCTCTCCAGATCTTGATTCTGTCATCCATTGTTGGAAAGTCAAGAAGATACCTCATTGCTACACAGGGAGTGTTCCTCGTACATCCCAGGATAATGCGCATGGCTTCATTTTGTATTTTCTCCAGCCTATCAAATTGAGTCGTAATGACAGTAAGAATTGCCAGGGCATACTCGATTGGTGCGAGGACTAATCGCTGAAACAGAAGAGTAAGTAGCATCTGCTCGATGTTGGCAGCTGCCATGACCTTCAAGGCGGCTAATCCTTTGCGGGATTTTGTTATCACATGGTCGACGTGGTAAAAAAAACACAGGTCAATTGTTAAATCTTGAATATATATATATAACAATACTTCAATTTCCAGTATAAATTACATTTATACTGGAAGTAAACAGCAATAATAAAGCATAAAGAAAGAACTCTACGCCCATTGATATAAAGAGAGGAGTAAGACAGGGATGCATCCTATCACGAAGCTTGTTCAAGCTATACCCGGAGCAATTCTTTAAAAACATCATAGAGATGCCAGGCCTAAACATTAACTGAAAGATAATGAATAACTTAAGATATGCTGATGGTACTGTATTACTAGCAGAAAATCCTAAGGATATACAACAATTACTTAATGAAATAAACATGACAAGCAAAAAAAAATAATAAATGGATTAGATTAGGGTTTGGTTTAGTGGAAGATCCCCGTATCACTGCAAACGAATTAAAATTCATAATTGCTCAACCGCCCGTGATAGTAAAATCATCCGAATTAAAACTCATTGCACTGAAGGACCCAAACAAAGAAAGGCAACCGCCGTACCCATCACAGCAGTCATAGCACGCGCCAAAAGACACAAGACCTAGCGGCACCAAAAGTGAACGCAGCTGAACTGTCCGCCATATGATATCATCACTCATCGTAAGCAATCAGAACATCGAAACACGATTTGGGTGAAAAACATAGCTCACGGTGTGCACAGAGCACTAAAATCAGTAGGTCCTTTAGCAAGCCGGACTTGGAATATGAGGAAACTGCAACAAGGAACATTTTTCAGACAGTGCCTCAATGGTTCCTGCCGCATATCCGCCATATTAACCGGAAGTCCAAGGATTAGATATGAATATCAAAACTATGATCATAAACAAATATAATTCTCAAAACCTATAAGTGGATATCAAAATTGAAAGAAAAGACCTAAAGACAGTTCAAAGCTACAAAACAAACTATAACCAGTGAGGGAAAATGTAAAATTGAAATAAACAAAAGAACTGGAATGGCAAAAAGTAATTTTAATGCCATGAAAAATATACTAACATCAAAGCAAACAATACCAGTGCTAAAACTAAGAATAGCAGAATGTTATATATTCTCAAAATTAATGTGCGGTGCAGAAACATGGACATTAGACAAGAAAACAGAAGAGAAATGTGAAGCATTTGAAATGTGGTTTATAGAAGAATTGAATGGAAAGAAAAGAAAACAAACGATGAAATCTTAAAATAATTAAAAGTACAAAGATAACTATAAAAACACAATTCAAACAAGACAGATGATATTTTTTTGGAGCATATTAAAAAACGCAGCAGCCTACTAAAAGTAATCTTGAAAGGGAAAATACAAGGTGAAAAAGGCAGAGGCAGACTAAGACTAACATGGACGAGTAATGTCCAAAGATGGACTCGTCACTCTATGACAACCTTAACAATGAAAGCAAGAGACAGAACGGAATGGCGCTTCATGGTTACCAATCTTCGATGCGTAACGGCACTCAATGATATATATATATATATATATATATATATATATATATATATATATATATATATATAAATTCGTAATTATGTCAAGGACTCTAGAATTCGAAATTTACTATTAAAAAAAAACGTATATGTTTTCAGAATGTTAATAACAGAATAATGCTCTTTGCAATCAAATATTATCTAAAAAAATAGTAATCTTAATTAAGAAAGTAATGGAGATTGTTTGTAAAGCCAGTATTAAATACAAACAAATAATTCGATGTAAATTATAAAAAATATCAATTACGCTTTAATCTCATCGGAATAGACTTAAGTTTTATGTTGAAAAATCGAATTGCTGGAAAATATGTCAACATTCTAGAATCTCATATACAACTATAAAGCTTATGTTTGTTTTGTTATGTTTTGGAATTTACATAATTCACTGATTAGCGGGGTAGGGGGGGGGGGGGAACTGGTTGGTCTCGATGCAAGACGCCGGTCTCGAGACAGAGAGGTTGTGATCTTAAATCCCGGCTGCACCACATTTTTCTTCATGATTTCTCTCTGCGGCAACCACCCCTGGTCTCAACAGCGAGGCCCGGCTTCAAACGTCAATTACTCGTCGACGGAAAAAAATATGAGTACTTCCGAAGGCGGAGTTGTCTGTCTGTGAGGCGAGGGACCCCTGTGCACACTGTGGAAAATGGACTAAAACACAAAACTCAGTTCCTAGTTTCTATGGACTTTGCCAGAGGTGAAAGCTTCATTGATGGATATGTTCAGTCACATTTAGCTTGGAGGGACAGCTTTAATTAGGCCACGCACACAAGATTTAAAATTTGCTTAAGGTTAAAATTTTTCAGATCAGAAATATTCAAAAGATTAATCAATAGTAAAATTTACACACTTTACTGTACTTTTTACACATAATTCTCTTTAATTTGCTCGCCGTTTAGAATAAATTTATAATAAATAGAAAATGCATTTGCGGTTTTCATGATGGTTATTTTGTTTTTAAAGAAGATACATTCAAATAAGAAAAAAGAAGTCAATAATGAGATAAGCAATATTAACATATTATTTCCGCTTTTTTGCACTCGGATTTAAAACAAAGATCTATAAAACAAAGATCTATAAAACAAAGATCTATAAAACAAAGATCTATAAACAAAGATCTATAAAACAAATATCTATAAAGCAAAGATCTATAAAACAAAGATCTATAAAACAAAAGAAAATGCATTTCTTTACTTAAAGAGTATCCATTTGCAAATACGCTCAGCCAAGAACGTCGTTATTGCAAATGCCAAAAACCCATCTCTCTGTCTGTCTAAATTCTGAAGACTCAGGAAGTTTTCATGCCGTGACCCCACCATCATTTAGCTCGTGCTTTTCTCTTAAATCGATGAAAGCTTCTCTACCTAGCAGTGTTCCTTGGCCTGAAGGAGTCAGTCTGTAAAAAGTCTTTTGGCCTTAAGTCCATCGTGTTTTAATTCTTCATCAGTTCTGTCTTCCAGGTACTCTACCCTCCATCTATTAACGACATAGCGACTTTAGCGTCGGGGGGAGATATAATTTGCGCTCTTTTGCTCTTCTGTTTGCCTCTACTGCAGTAATGTTTCCTAGTGCTTCTAATATTCCGTCGATCCATCTTTTTCGTTGTCGACACTTAGGTTCTCGCAACATTTATTGAGGGCTTGTTGTGTTGTGTTTTGATCATTCTGCATTGTCACATGGCCAAACCATTTTATCCTTTGTTCTTTATATATTATATGGTGGGGGTTATTCCTAGCTTTTTTTTTCTCAGTTCTTCATTTCTGATCTTGTCTCTCAAGCTGTTTCCTGCCATTCGTCTATCACATTTCATCTCAGTAGAGGTTATTTTTCTTATTGGTCTCGCATATAGTGTCCATGACAGCCATTGGTACCACAACGTTGGAATGAGGATTGTATTTTTACTTTTAACGTTTCAAGAATACATAAATTCTTGTTTATTAGGCTCCACTAGAGAATGTATAATGCTTTTTCTTTTACTTTTATACAAAGCGAACATTTTTTTTCTGCTTTACAATTTAAGAATTTCCCCATAATAGTGCACATATTCCCCAAACATGAATATGTGGTTTTTAAATACAAGAGATTTTGAGATTTCTTTAAAAAAACGATTTGCTTTTGCAAAAATATTGTTGTTTATCTAAATGTGCTGAATATACTTGTCATAACTGTCTCTGATAACGGGCTCTGAGTTGATCGACAAGTTCCTGTTTTTGCACTCAAGAAACGCATATAAACTGGTTTTGTCCTGAAATGATGAAGTTTGGTTTGTGGATGGACTCCTTCAAGACCCCATTCTTCATTCTAGTGTCTGCGCTTAACGATCAACAAGCTAGGGCAGAGATTTGCTCACATATCCTGAACGTATGACCCAATACCAACTATCTTTACGAAATTGTCTCAATACTGGGGTGTGCCAGGGGTACTTTGGATAACAAAGGCCGCTTGCCCAGTGCAGTCGCCCCAAAGTGTTCGGGTCTGAGCTTTTTTTTTCCCACCGGGATAGAAAAAAAGACTCTTGACCTTACCTGGGTTTGAACCCGCGTTCTTCTGGTTTGGCGCCCAATAGGTTATTGATTCGGCCACCAGTTTCAATACAAACAAGGCATTTGAAATTAAAACTGTCAATGTCAGATATCTTCCCTATAACAACATATGGTTGTGAATGATGGGCAATCTCGCCAACAACGATTAAGAAAGCTAGTTCTTTTGTAACAAAATGATAGAGAGAAAAAAGTCACATACCTTCATAATAAAAAAAAACAATGAAGACATATTAATAACTAAACGATCAAAGTATTTAAAAGAACTCGTTTATAAACATCTTACAGAGAAAATTAAAATACCCCGACCAAGTTTTAAAAGAACATAGTAGGCTGGAAAGACAAAGAATGGTAGACATTGTTACAGAAAGACGAGACAAGGGAAGACCAAAAAGTAGATAATTTCAAGATATCACAGAGACCATGAACATGACAACATAAGTTGTAGGAGATCTGGCTAAAGACAGAGATTATTTACAACAAAATATGGTGGTTGCAACGTTCTGCAGAGACTCAACTTCGTGACGATGATTCAGAATATCCTATTACCTTTTTCAGATCACGATATAATAGTAGACTTGTTATGTTTGTCGTAAAGCAACATTAAAACATGGTGTTAGACAAGGTTGTGTGCTGTCACCAGATTTGTTTAATATTTATAGTGAGATTATTTTAAAATCCATAAGGGGCATGCCTGGAATACAATCGGTGGTCATAATATAAATAATATAAGGTGTGCTGATGATATAGTCTTAATCGCTAAGAGTGAAAATGAGTTACAAGAAATGTTGGACATTATAGTGAAAGAAAGCAAAAATAAAGGACTCAGCTTTAATAGCAAAAAGACAGAGGTAATGGTAACAACAAAGGAAAAGACATCACCAGTAGTATAGTATGTCACTTAGGACGGATAAAAGTGCCTTTGAAGGCACCTAAATCCTTATATAAATAGTCTACCCGTACATCGAGGCACATTTTTTGGTGCCGTTTTTCCTTATATGAGAGTCTTCATTTTTTCTTACATGAGAGTCTACCCGCCCATTTTGGTTCCGGTGACCTCTCGTTGACCTCTCGTTGACCTCTCGTGGTGTTGTGAAGGCGTCGAAACGCAGATAAATCCTTATATAAATAGTCTACACGCAGATCGAGGCACAATTTTTGGTGCCGTTTTTCCTTATATGAGAGTCTACCCGCCCCTTTTTGTTCCGGTCGTGGTGGTGGTGGTGGTGGTGGTGACCTCCCGGTGACCTCCCGGTGACCTCCCGGTGACCTCTCGTGGTGACCTCCCGCTGCGGTGGTGTTGTGAAGGGGTGGTGAAGGGGTGGTGAAGGGGTGGTGGTGGTATCATAAATCTATTATATTCTTTGTACTTTCAATGGTTCCGTAACTTTCATAAATCTATTCTTTCTTTATACTCTCATTCAATAAAAAACAGTGACAAGTTTATTTATTGTTTTTAAAAACTTCCTTTAGAATTAAAGGTAACAGCTTAGGCCGTTACACACGCTACACGCCAAATACGAAACACTGTGTTTAACGTTAAGCGAGAGATCAAAGAGTTCCCGGTAGGCGCGCCGCAAGGGGCCGCAAGATCAAAGAGTTCACGGTAGACGCGAGGCGACCTCGCGCAGCGCGCGAGGTGCCGCAAGATCAAAGAAGCCGGTAGATGCGCAGCGAAGACGCGCAGCAGCGAAGACGCGCAGCAAGCGTTTAACGTTAAGCGCGATCAAAGAATCCGCCTCCCGTGAGTACTTACTTCCCGTTAGACGGTAAGTGTTCATCAGGAGTGTCATTTAACAGGGGAATTTCACGATACCGATGTTTTAATGTGAGATGCTTGGGGGTAATTAATACCTTTGCGCCGTTTCGTGTTCAAAGACCGTGTTTCGCTGTGAAAAGTTTTGATTGAATGTTTGAGTGCCAGACTGGCCAGGGCTACGGACTTTTTATCATCTGAAGATTAGAATACCACTTATCAGGGGCATTTTACTGGGTGGTTGTTTTAATGTGAGATGTTTAGGGGAAATTAACACTGACAAGTTTATTTATTTATTTAATGTTTTATTCGTATATATATATATATATATATATATATATACTCGTATATATACCACAATAGATAACACAGGGGTAGACAATAATGTAGTCTTTAACTATTGTACATTATAGACAAGTATAATACATAAGAAACAAAGTAGTTTATTTACAAGAAGTAATACATAATACTGTTAAATTGCTAAAGGGGAGGTGGTCACGTTGTCAGAATGGACCTGTCGCTTGATGGGGTGAGGTAGTAAGTTGGAAGTTGTAGTAGTAGGTTAGAAGTTGGCGTGTATTAGAGGAAGTTGGTTGTGGAGGTAGTTGGTAGTAGAAGTTGTAGTAGTGAAAGTTGTAGTTGTAGACGTAGTCGGTGTAGAAGTTGTAGTAGTGAAAGTTGTAGTAGAGCAGGGGACGACGTTCAAATTACGTTACTCCCAAAGCCACGAAAGCTTAGACTTTGGAGTTCTATATCTTTAGCACTTCAACGAATAACAGACAACAGTAATGGTGAACCTTACAGATAAGAAAACTTAGTTCCAAACCCCAAAATTTCGTCTCATAACTAAAAAGTTGAACTCAAAACATTAAAAATCTAGGTCCAAAGTAAAAAAAAAAAAAAAAAAAAAAAAAAAAAAAAAAAAGTTAGACACGGTAGGGCAAAAGGGCATATTCTTTCCAACCAATACTCCCTATTCTTCTACACATCTGCATCTCGAAGCCTTCGAATTTATATTCAATGTTTGGCTACTGACTATATTTTGCGCCGATTGCTCAGAGTCGATTCTATATTCAACCACTGAACTCTCTGTCGATGTAGTAGACACGTATGTCATGTCATTGTAACAGACACGTATGTCATGTCATTTTATCAGAGACGTATGGTATGTCGTTGTAATAGCCATGTCGTTGTATCAGTCATGTCGATGTAGTAGACACGTATGGCATGTCAATGTAACAGTCATTTCGTTGTAATAGTCATCTCGTTGTAACAGTCACGTATGTCATGTCGTTTTATCAGAGACGTATGGTATGTCGTGATGGACGAATGTAGGTTGTCGACTGTGCCATGATGGATGAATGTAGGTTGTCGACTGTGTCGAGATGGATGAATGTAGGTTGTCTAGTGGCTCATGATGGTTGTATGTAGATTGTCGACTGTGTCGTGATGGACGAATGTAGGTTGTCGACTGTGCCATGATGGATGAATGTAGGTTTTCGACTGTGTCGGGATGGATCATGTAGGTTGTCTAGTGTCTCATGATGGTTGTATGTAGGTTGTCGACTGTGTCGAGATGGATGAATGTAGGTTGTCGACTGTGCCATGATGGATGAATGTAGGTTTTCTAGTGTGTCGGGATGGCTGAATGTAGGTTCTGTCTAGTGTGTCGTGATGAGTGTATGTAGGTTGTCGACTGTGTCGAGATGGATGAATGTAGGTTGTCGACTGTGCCATGATGGATCATGTAGGTTGTCGACTGTGCCATGATGGATGAATGTAGGTTTTCGACTGTGTCGAGATGGATGAATGTAGGTTGTCTAGTGTCTCATGATGGATCATGTAGGTTGTCGACTGGGCCATGATTGATCATGTAGGTTGTCGACTGGGCCATGATGGATCATGTAGGTTGTCGACTGTGCCATGATGGATCATGTAGATTGTCGACTGTGTCGAGATGGATGAATGTAATTGTCGAGTATGCTCCAACAAATCACCGCGCCATTTAAACTTCTTTGAACATAATGGACACGGATGTTCACCAGAAGAAACCTCATTATGAGAAACCATCTGGAGAAAATCCAATAACCCTTTCGTCAACCATATTTAACATACCTAGTTTAACTTCATCAAACATCAAGCTCAACAATACTTAGCATACCTACTTTAAACACCTCGATAAAATTGAATAACCTTTCATCGATAAGCCTTAACGTACTTTAAGAGAAAACAATCCAACTTACTGTGTAAAATAGAATCTCAATCCGTTAGAATGAATAGTAACTTTCCTTGAAGCAACCAAACTTATAACACGAAAGCCCTGAAGGGTCTTGTTTAAATATAGCCTGGTAACAAATGAATACATTATCCAATCAGCGAGTGATTATGCCAACATCGACTGATATCTGGATTAACCAATTAGAGAAGAGCATTAGCATGGGAGGCGGAGCAAAGAAATGACTGACATCTGTATTATAACCATTCAGAGAAGAGCATTAGCATGGGAGGCGGAGCAAAGAAATGACTGACATCTGTATTATAACCATTCAGAAAAGAGCATTACTATGAACGGCAGAGTGATTAACCAATTATAGAAGAGCGTAACTTTGAAAGCGGTTCCAGTTCCATCTTAAGGTAAATGATTTGGTCGGGTTCTCATCGAGGATTGTGGGCGTTTCTGGTCCATAGAATGTGTTTGGATAAACTTATGTAGGAGTTTATGTTCCTGGGGGTTGATATTATTCACACATAGGATAAGGCGTATAAGAAACATTCCAAGTTTTATAACGCGATGGCTAACTTAGTATACACATGATCGGAGAGAAATGAGCTGTTATTTACTGGAATAATTCAGCGAGTCGGTGGTCATGATATCTACGCCACGTTTGTAACCATCGTTATCGAAATACTTTCAGATCGAATTCGCAATTTCGGTCGTCTTGTTGTTCTATATACCCTCGCCTATCGATTTGTTAAGAATCATGTCAAAGACATGTTCGACTCTGATTCCGACATTTGTGTTTTAGAAACGGACTTTGGTACTTGGACCGGTGGTATCATCGGAAGAGAATTTGGAGAGTGGTTACTAAAAGAAGGTGGTTTGGAAAATTTTCTAGACCTCTCTAACGAAGAAGCTACAACACTGTGGACTCTACTTCACAACAACCTTTGGTCTTTAAGAGCTTTACCTAGAAATGTGAGTTTATATATTTTCCCTAATAAAAGTTTGGTAACCCCACAGCATTTGTTACTGCCTTACAATATTGTTTACCAGGTCACGACACCCTCTCACACTGATGATGAGGGTTGTCCTGTAGTAGGCCTGTGATTGTAATAAGAATGGTTTGCTCCAGCTTTGAAATCTGAAATTTTCACAAAAAGAGATGGTGTTACTCAGTTCCCCTATAATGGGGATGTTGAGTTACTAAAAATAGATTTTGATCTCTGATGCAATACCTGATTAGTTACTAAAAATAGAATGTGACCTATGATCCAATAACAGAATACTCATTGCCCTGGTGACCAATTGAGACTGATGGAAAAGTGAATTCCCAGTCATAGAAAAGTATGTTGTCACGATAGGTGTGTCAATAACAAGGAATAAAAAATCATTAAAGACATCCTAATTAAGTTGTGAAATTTTGGTGGTTGAGAGATAAATCTGAAGATAAGCACATCAAACTATAAGAACAAGGAAACAATCGTATATTACACACTCTTAGAGCAAGTGTTAAGGTAACACGTATTTAGTTAAAATAGAAGGTTATAAATTGAGTAGAGGTAAACTTATACCTTATGGCTCATCTACTTTTTCGAAGAAACTAATTAAAATTAAAATAAGTCAAATAAAAAACAAACAAATATGATCTTTTTGTAATGTTTATTTTCACAATAAAACTAGACAACACATGTTACACATTCAAATGTTTATAATTGAACAATGATGCTTTAAATAGTGCAAATATGGATACAAATCATCTAAAAAAGTACACATATAACAACATAGTCATGTGTTTAATGCTTAAATTACAAGTTTACGTGGTCTCCCACGTGGTTTTTTAAATACACAAGGATCGCAAAATTTAACACAATTTTGTTTATTGTTCTTAATAGCATAGATCCATCAGTTATATTAGTGATCGAACGGGGATCAATTCGTTTGTGAGCTGTGTCTGTGAGAACAGTCGAAAGGTCACTTTGTTGATACTGGAAGTCGTCATAAACGGGAGGAGCAGCGAGCGACCAGCCACCCTCATTTGCTGTTTGTTCTCTGTAACCCTCTGAGCGAAATGTAGATGTTCCATCACTAATTGGTTGTACACCGTCACACTCTGCTGAGAGAATTGTAGACGCCTGGAAGTCGTCATAAACGGGAGGAGCAGCGATCGACCACTCACCATCATTGGTCGTTTGTTCTCTGTCATAGTCTGAGCGAAATGTAGATGCTCCATCAGTGGTTGCTTGTATACTGTCACACTCAGCTGAGAGACTCGTAGACGCATCACCTGTGGCTACTCGTAGTCTGTTACACTCTGAGAGAATCGTAGAGTTCAGACCCACTAACGTCTCAAATTCAGGCTGTGTTAGTGTTATACCGTAACGTGTTGGGAATTTCAACCCCGTTTTGCCATCGTATTTTCTAAGATGAATTAAAGTCTTTGCTCGATATCTCGAAACTGAGACAGCCTTCAAACCATTCTTCTGTAGAGGCTTTACATACTCGCCATTACGAGCGGCATAGAAAAAAGCACCATCACAGTCAACATTAACAGCGGAATCACACATATCCATTCTAACGGACTCCATTCTAAAAAGCACACGACTTGGTAGCAGGGCTCTGACTTTCTGTATGTAGCAGCACTGAGAACGGCTACCCTTTATACCCTGTAACAAGGGGGCGTGGCCAGTCTATTTATAGTAACCAATGGAATACGTTCTATTTATAGTAACTGATACAATACGTCATTGGACGTGATGAGACATGTTCAGAGAGCGGCCATCTTTGATGAGTCATGGGAAGTTTGTTCCACGAAGCCGATGTATCCATGGAGTCATCAAAACAAATGATGATCCAGAGGGCGGGTCCTACATTGACAAGTTGGAGACAAACTCGAGTATAGCATGTTATGCTCATTAGAGGGAAGTGTTCTTGAGAACACAGGATTGGGCTTGGCAAGTAAAATATCAACTAAACTTTAGTTTCTATTACTTCTGAAATACTTTTTTAGAATCTTGGCTCTGTGATCAATAGCTAGGATGGGGGAAATAATTTTGCCACATTCTTGTATACGGTTTATGAAGCGCTCCTTGTCTATAGAAAACTGCTGCCAAGAATAATTGGGTTCGTCATTTTCATCATCGTGGATTGTTAAAACAATCGTTTCTTCACAAAAATGAACCTAGAAGAAACGAGACAATTTAGGTTTAAAAGCCAGCAAAAACTTCTAAATGAAAAACACTTTATAATAAAATATCTCTGCACAACTCTGTAGCTCATGTCATATCTCTTTGTTTCTCTCTGTCTTTTCACCCCTCACATTTTCAAGTTGGTACAAGTTATTACAGCGGTTCTCATTACAAGTCACAACATCCAAGTATTGGATATCTCTTTCGCTTCTCACCTAGTAACCTATTGTCCATGAGTCTCTTGGGTAATTTAAACCTGCTTCTACGTAAAATTTACTCTACTCCAGAGGATAACACTTCAAAAGATTTACCAGTATTAATATTATTCCACTTGTCTTTTTCTTTGATGTTACAGTTACTTCTTTATGGTATCAAGGATGAGTCCTTTATTTTTTTTCGGTTTCCTTTACTATAACGTCAATCATTACTAGCAACTAGTTTCACAATTTTCATTACATGTGGAAATTTACTATTTATCATCATCAATAAAGATAATGTCTCTACTAGTTGTGTAATAACCCAGTAATAAAGATAACGAAGGAGAAACAGAGAATATCAAAATCAAAAGGTAAACTCGACTCCAAAGCAATTACTTACCTTGGTAGCTCTATCGTTTAGAAAGGTAAACTCGACTCCAAAGCAATTACTTACCTTGGTAGCTCTATCGTTTAGAAAGGTAAACTCGACTCCAAAGCAATTACTTACCTTGGTAGCTCTATCGTTTAGTGTATCACCTTGCTGGCTGCAAGCGTATTGTTCATTCCACGTTGCGTTAATTTGTTCAAAATAAATATCATGTTCAAAGATTTGTATATCTCTATTATCAGTCGAGGAGTGGTTGTTAATTATTTCAGTTGGAATCTCCAGTCTTCCAGCTCCCTGATTTTGAGAGCCGGTGATGTAGGTGTCAGAGGTTTCACTAGAGTTTAAAAACCTTTCATGTATATTTGTCTTTTTGAAAATTGAGTCTAAAGTTAAACCATTATTAAAATTACCACTAGGCCATATTGTCGTGGTTTGCGTGCCAATTGACAAATCACTATCGTCATCACTGTCTTCTGAACTTGAGTTTATTCGAAAAAGTAGATGAGCCATAAGGTATAAGTTTACCTCTACTCAATTTATAACCTTCTATTTTAACTAAATACGTGTTAACTTAACACTGGCTCTAAGAGTGTGTAATATACGATTGTTTCCTTGTTCTTATAGTTTGATGTGCTTATCTTCAGATTTATCTCTCAACCACCAAAATTTCACAACTTAATTAGGATGTCTTTAATGATTTTTATTCCTTGTTATTGACACACCTATCGTGACAACATACTTTTCTATGACTGGGAATTCACTTTTCCATCAGTCTCAATTGGTCACCAGGGCAATGAGTATTCTGTTATTGGATCATAGGTCACATTCTATTTTTAGTAACTAATCAGGTATTGCATCAGAGATCAAAATCTATTTTTAGTAACTCAACATCCCCATTATAGGGGAACTGAGTAACACCATCTCTTTTTGTGAAAATTTCAGATTTCAAAGCTGGAGCAAACCATTCTTATTACAATCACAGGCCTACTACAGGACAACCCTCATCATCAGTGTGAGAGGGTGTCGTGACCTGGTAAACAATATTGTAAGGCAGTAACAAATGCTGTGGGGTTACCAAACTTTTATTAGGGAAAATATATAAACTCACATTTCTAGGTAAAGCTCTTAAAGACCAAAGGTTGTTGTGAAGTAGAGTCCACAGTGTTGTAGCTTCTTCGTTAGAGAGGTCTAGAAAATTTTCCAAACCACCTTCTTTTAGTAACCACTCTCCAAATTCTCTTCCGATGATACCACCGGTCCAAGTACCAAAGTCCGTTTCTAAAACACAAATGTCGGAATCAGAGTCGAACATGTCTTTGACATGATTCTTAACAAATCGATAGGCGAGGGTATATAGAACAACAAGACGACCGAAATTGCGAATTCGATCTGAAAGTATTTCGATAACGATGGTTACAAACGTGGCGTAGATATCATGACCACCGACTCGCTGAATTATTCCAGTAAATAACAGCTCATTTCTCTCCGATCATGTGTATACTAGGTTAGCCATCGCGTTATAAAACTTGGAATGTTTCTTATACGCCTTATCCTATGTGTGAATAATATCAACCCCCAGGAACATAAACTCCTACATAAGTTTATCCAAACACATTCTATGGACCAGAAACGCCCACAATCCTCGATGAGAACCCGACCAAATCATTTACCTTAAGATGGAACTGGAACCGCTTTCAAAGTTACGCTCTTCTATAATTGGTTAATCACTCTGCCGTTCATAGTAATGCTCTTTTCTGAATGGTTATAATACAGATGTCAGTCATTTCTTTGCTCCGCCTCCCATGCTAATGCTCTTCTCTGAATGGTTATAATACAGATGTCAGTCATTTCTTTGCTCCGCCTCCAATGTTAATGCTCTTCTATAATTGGTTAATCCAGATATCAGTCGATGTTGGCATAATCACTCGCTGATTGGATAATGTATTCATTTGTTACCAGGCTATATTTAAACAAGACCCTTCAGGGCTTTCGTGTTATAAGTTTGGTTGCTTCAAGGAAAGTTACTATTCATTCTAACGGATTGAGATTCTATTTTACACTGTAAGTTGGAATATTTTCTCTTAAAGTACGTTAAGGCTTATCGATAAAAGGTTATTCAATTGTATCGATATTTTTAAAGTAGGCATGCTAAGTATTGTTGAGCTTGATGTTTGATGAAGTTAAACTAGGTATGTTAAATATGGTTGACGAAAGGGTTATTGGATTTTCTCCAGATGGTTTCTCATAATGAAGTTTCTTCTGGTGAACATCTGTGTCCATTGTGTTCAAAGAAGTTTAAATGGCGCGGTGATTTGTTGGAGCATACTCGACAATTACATACAACCATCATGGCACACTAGACAATCTACATACACTCATCACGACACACTAGACAGAACCTACATTCAGCCATCCCGACACACTAGAAAACCTACATTCATCCATCATGGCACAGTCGACAATCTACATGATCCATCATGGCACATTAGACAACATACATATAACCATCATGCGACACTAGACAACCTACATTCATCCATCATGGCCCAGTCGACAACCTACATGATCCATCATGGCCCAGTCGACAACCTACATTCATCCATCATGGCACAGTCGACAACCTACATCATCCATCATGGCACAGTCGACAATCTACATGATCCATCATGGCACAGTCGACAATCTACATGATCCATCATGGCCCAGTCGACAACCTACATTCATCCATCATGGCACAGTCGACAACCTACATTCATCCATCTCGACATACCATACGTCTCTGATAAAACGACATGACATACGTGACTGTTACAACGAGATGACTATTACAACGAAATGACTGTTACATTGACATGACTGTTACATTGACATGACTGTTACATTGACATGACATACGTGTCTACTACATCGACATGACTGATACAACGACATGGCTATTACAACGACATACCATACGTCTCTGATAAAATGACATGACATACGTGTCTGTTACAACGACATGACATACGTGTCTGTTACAACGAGATGACCATTACAACGAAATGACTGCCACATTGTCAGTAGCCAAACATTGAATATAAATTCGAAGGCTTCGAGATGCAGATGTGTAGAAGAATATGGAGTATTGGTTGGAAAGAATATGCCCTTTTGCCCTACCGTGTCTAACTATTTTGACTTTGGACCTAGATTTTTAATGTTTTGAGTTCAACTTTTTAGTTATGAGACGAAATTTTGGGGTTTGGAACTAAGTTTTCTTATCTGTAAGGTTCACCATTACTGTTGTCTGTTATTCGTTGAAGTGCTAAAGATATAGAACTCCAAAGTCTAAGCTTTCGTGGATTTGGGAGTAACGTAATTTGAACGTCGTCCCCTGCTCTACTACAACTTTCACTACTACAACTTCTACTACCAACTACCTCCACAACCAACTTCCTCTAATACACGCCAACTTCTAACCTACTACTACAACTTCCAACTTACTACCTCACCCCATCAAGCGACAGGTCCATTCTGACAACGTGACCACCTCCCCTTTATCGATTTAACACTATCATGTATAACACTTGTAAATAAACTACTTTGTTTCTTATGTATTATACTTGTCTATAATGTGCAATAGTTAAAGACTACATTATTGTCTACCCCTGTGTTATCTATTGTGAGATATATACGAATAAAACAATAAATAAATAAACTTGTCAGTGTTAATTTCCCCTAAACATCTCACATTAAAACAACCACCCAGTAAAATTCCCCTGATAAGTGGTATTCTAATCTTCAGATGATAAAAAGTCCGTAGCCCTGGCCAGTCTGGCCCTCAACATTTAATCAAAATTTTTCTCAGCGAAACACGGTCTTTGAACACGAACCAGCGCAAAGATATTAATTACCCCCAAGCGTCTCACATTAAAACATCGGTATCGTAAAATTCCCCTGTTAAATGATTCTCCTGATGAACACTTACCGGCGACGGATATTTCACCACGGGAGGCAGATTCTTTGATGTTCATACGGGAGGCGGATTCTTTGATCGCGCTTAACGTTAAACGCGGCTCCCTCGCTGCGCGAGGTCGCCTCGCGCCTACCGTGAACTCTTTGATCTTGCGGCCCCTTGCTGCGCGCCTACCGGGAACTCTTTGATCTCTAGCTTAATTAACGCTGTGTTTCGCATTTGGCGTGTAGCGTGTGTAACGGCCTAAGCTGTTACCTTTAATTCTAAAGGAAGTTTTTAAAAACAATAAATAAACTTGTCACTGTTTTTATTGAATGAGAGTATAAAGAAAGAATAGATTTATGAAAGTTACGGAACCATTGAAAGTACAAAGAATATGAAAGTTATGATACCACCGCCGCCCCTTCACCACCCCTTCACCACCCCTTCACAACACCACCGCAGCGGGAGGTCACCACGAGAGGTCACCGGGAGGTCACCGGGAGGTCACCGGGAGGTCACCACCACCACCACCACGACCGGAACAAAAAGGGGCGGGTAGACTCTCATATAAGGAAAAACGGCACCAAAAATTGTGCCTCGATCTGCGTGTAGACTATTTATATAAGGATTTATCTGCGTTTCGACGCCTTCACAACACCACGAGAGGTCAACGAGAGGTCAACGAGAGGTCACCGGAACCAAAATGGGCGGGTAGACTCTCATATAAGAAAAAATGAAGACTCTCATATAAGGAAAAACGGCACCAAAAAATGTGCCTCGATGTACGGGTAGACTATTTATATAAGGATTTAGGTGCCTTCAAAGGCACTTTTATCCGTCCTAAGTGACATACTATACTACTATCACCTCAGTGCAAAAAATGATAAGTGAAACAATATTAAAACAGGTAAATGAATTTTAATATTTGGGAACTTTGTTAACCTCAGACGGAAGATGTACAAAAGAGGTGAGATGCAGAATGGCTCAGGCAAAAGCAGCTTTCCAAAAAATGAGGAAGATACTATGCAATCCATTTTTGACAATAGAAACAAGAAAAAGAATTCTTAAATGTTACGTAGAGCCAGTCATAACATATGGATGCGAATCTTGGACAATAGGACAACAGACAAGAAAATCACTGGAGTCTGTAGAACTGTGGTTTTACAGAAGAATGTTGAGAGTACCAGGGACAGCTAAAAAGAGTAATGAAGATGTTCTGAGAGAGGTCAAAGCAAAAAGAGAGCTAATTTACAAAATTAGGAAGAAACAATCATGATTTTTTGGCCATGTAATGAGAAAAGAACTGGAATATATTGTAACAACTGGAAAAATTGAGGGACGAGGAGATAGAGGGAAACAAAGAGAAAAAATAACAGACAGCTTAAGAGAATGGCTTGGCAGAAGGTCAACAACAGAAACGATAAATAGCTGCCGATATCGAAAGTTGTGGAGAGACATGATCACCTACGCCAGCAGGCCCGGTACTTGACGATGATATTGAAAGCAACATTGTTGTGTGATAATCGTGCCATGCTATTTCTTTTCCCGTGATTTGATTATCGTATAGTGAATAATGGCTTGCCGTTGTCAATAGATACTGAAGATAGACGTGGTGCAGTTTACATTGTCACAACATTAAATTATTTATTTCAATTTACTCCTGGGAGGAAAATACGACAGAAACATACATTGCGAAGAACAAAGGGGGGGGGGGCATACACGTAGTGCCAAATGACCACAGAGTTAACATGTCTATGAGATAAAGATGGTAACCACATAGATGGTATTTGATTAAATTTAAGATCTAGCATTACGACACCTGGACTACAATTTCTGTAAGAATAACTGATACTAAAGGCGACACAAGACACCCACTTACCTCCACCAGCCTGTCCACCTAAATATTCATTGGAATCACCATGCGACTCACAAGATCCAACACTGATTATGTGTTTAATTTAGTTTTGTTTAATTTAGTTTAGTTTAGTTTAGTTTAGTTTAGTTTAGTTTAGTTTAGTTTAGTTTAGTTTAGTTTAGTTTAATTTAGTTTAGTTTAGTTTAGTTTAGTTTAGTTTTGTTTAATTTAGTTTAGTTTAGTTTAGTTTAGTTTAGTTTAGTTTAGTTTAGTTTAGTTTTGTTTTGTTTAATTTAGTTTAGTTTAGTTTAGTTTAGGTTAGTTTAGTTTAGTTTAGTTTAGTTTAGTTTAGTTTAGTTTAGTTTAGTTTAGTTTTGTTTAATTTAGTTTAGTTTAGTTTAGTTTAGTTTAGTTTAGTTTAGTTTAGTTTAGTTTAGTTTAGTTTAGTTTAGTCGACAGGTAATTCTCATTGGACATGGAACAAGTCCATATGAAGTCAGATCTCTCTACCTAAGCATATACCTTAGTGTGCAGTGACTTTAGTCACCGATGTTGTGTTGGATGGTCATTCATTCAACTTCCTGTCTACCGCTCGCGGCTGACATCGCCAAATTTGTCGTGACATTCGTGCAGTCTGTTCGTGACTGCAGATTCAGAGTCATTTTTCGAGTTGATATTTCGTGTCCAGCGTCTTTGGGGGTATTACGAATGTCACAGCTACCCAGCGCTCTTCTGTACCTGCCATTAACCAAACTGACAAAGCTGTCAACTTTCTTATCACTTCTTACATCCATATATCCTGGCACACAAGTGAAACAAAACTTTGTCAGATTTGATCTGCACAGATACTTCAACATTTGCAGTAGAACCCGGCCAATTACAATGTTCCGGAACATATTAATTGAGTCACTGAGAAAACACCTGTACATATAAGCCTCAGTCTCAAGCTGTTGTTCAACTTAAAAAGTTAATGACAGCCATACAAAAAGTAGTGGGTTAAAAAGCGGAAAATCATCCATGGGTCAAGATGTGGATATTGCTCAGCAGGTTTCTTTAATTGAAGAATAGAATCCGGTGGAGGATGGACACGAGTGTCGACTTAGTTCCACCTTCTCCCCGCAGTCGTCACACCGGATAGAGGTTGCAGGCAAAAAATCCTCTTGACCGTTGAGACAGTAGCTCCGGCTAGCATTTTCAAGATCACTTCTGAAAGAGACGCAGTTATTTACACACATATGTATATGTCTGTTATTCGGCACGTGCGGAGCTCGAGGACTTTCACATCACAGGCTGCAGCTAGAAGTGACAGAAGAACAATGGTGTTTTTGCGCTGACTGTAAGTAGTTTATTCTTCTTTCTCTGCGTACACCTCTAGACATCAATTAATTATTTCGGAGAAATCATTCGTCAACTCAGGGCTGGCGACATTTCCATTTAGTTTGTCCATCGGCGATGGCGACAATAGCTTTCTCTATTCATCATATATTGGACATGATTGCAGCAGATGTTTAGCAGCATGTGCCACTGTTCGGAGTCTATACATTTTTACTAGTTTTTTTTCTGTTGAGCTGATATGAAGCATCATTTTCCTGGTTTCCCTAGTATTCCTATTGTTCATGCAGGGAGTTTGACAGTTAAGGTTGTCTCTAAACATTGAGTTATTAACCATCTATATCCGGTTATTTAAGTGTAAAAGAAATATATCTTCCGATGAGACACGCTGCTGATCTTCTCTGTACATACTGAGCCCTATATGATGATATATAGGGAAGAAAATAAATTATTAGGAGTATATCTAACGCAGACAATGTATCAAATATGGACATCAGGGGCTTTAAAATAATTGAAAAGTAGAGAAGAGGAACAATTCAATATTTATTTTGTTTCAATCAAAGTTTGCACAATTTATGAAGCTTTTACAAGAGAAACAATTCAATATTTATTTTGTTTGAATCAAAGTTTGCACAATTTCTGAAGCTTTTACAAGAGAAACAATTTAATATTTGAAATGCAGACAATAGTAAGAGTTTGGTAAAGGTCACACGACCTTATTGGATGCATTCATCACGTGATTTTCTCTTTTAGATCCGCCCTCAATGTTAAGTGAACGTAGTTACGTTGTTTTGTAGAATGACTTACATGAATCTGCGATGTATACATCTTTCTGTCCAACAGATCCGACTTCAGCATAATTATTGTGGGTACCGAAGTCCCTTTCCTCTTTGATCATTTCTCTTTTGGCCAAATTGGCTCCCTAGTCTAATTCGGACAGGTGGAGCAGGGTCTTAGTTAGTTCTGAGTCATTGAACTTAACACCAGCAATCAGTTACATGTCGCTAGCCGCTTTCACTCAACGTTATGTTATGCTCTTTAGTCCACAACAGTTTACCTTTATGGAAGTCTAGATAAATATGGGTTAAATGTAAGCGTGACGAACGACAATGCATTAAACTGAGGTATCGCTACATAGAACATAAAACA
The DNA here is from genome assembly GCA_032433765.1 of Megaustenia siamemsis. Taxonomy (NCBI): domain Eukaryota; kingdom Metazoa; phylum Mollusca; class Gastropoda; order Stylommatophora; family Ariophantidae; genus Megaustenia; species Megaustenia siamemsis. The sequence continues at coordinate 41,962,814 of JAVIAB010000156.1, read as the reverse complement.
TAGAACATAAAACATCAATGTGGGCTGAGCTAAACGCAAGTAACATCGAGTGATAAGAAAAAAGAGAAGGACAAACACGAGATTCGAAAAAAAGATAACTTTGTTTTGATGTTAATTATCACGAGCAGGGAAAGCAGAAGTTGAGGACGCTAGCTTTATTACTTAATTACGTCGGTTTCAAATACAACCACTCTCGTTAATGATTCTAAGTACAGGCTGTCACAATTTATAACAATTTGATGCCATGTATGCGGTGCGATTTATCCCTTTGGCTTTGATTTAATTTAATATCTGCATACATGCCGAAGTTTTTATGGCGCAGTACAGTCTCCGAATGGAAAATAGATCTAATCTGTTAAGCTTTGTGCTACTGTCTGGCTGCTCATTCTGGCAGAAAGCGTTATGTCGACTTCAAGGGAGCTTGACAACTTTGTTGCTCTTGTCTACAGCTTGTGTATTTGTCATGTATTAAAGGTAGTCACAGCTGTGGTGTGTGGTCTTTGTCACGAAATGAAAGGTTAAAGTCAAGTACGAGACTCAAATATGCGTAGCACGCGGGTTTTACCCATATGTGCTCGGCCGCCTAAGTGTTTGGAGACTTCTGTCTTGATTCGCCTCAAGCATCGTAACTCACTATCGAGGCGCTATTCTCCACTTTCCCAGAGTATGAATTTTGGTACCAGTTTCTGCCAGCGGCTTGGTGTCGACCGTGGAGGAATCTTTTTTTTTCCAACCAGGAATACAATTTACACATTACTTCCAACGAGAATCGAACACAGGTTGTCCGAACGGCTCTAGCTTAGTTGGGTTGTTTTCAAATCTAGGCTACCGAGGCCACCCTCCCCCCTCATAGGTCTATGTCTTAACCCAAAAAAGTCTGTCTGCTCGTTCATTCTCTCTCACTCCTAAATGTCCTGGCACAAGCAGGTTTTCACTAGCCTTTTATTTCTTCAGAGACTCTTTTGCGTTCGAGCCAGTCCAATGTTACCTTCCCGATCAAACTTATTGTGCCTCAGAGAAAAGCATCCTTATGATCAAGTACCGGGCCTGCTGGCGTAAGTGATGTCTCTCCACAACTTGCGAACTCGTCAGTTATTTATCATTTCTGTTGTTAACCTTCTGTCATACCATTCTCTTAAGCTGTCTAATATTTCTTTTCTCTTTGCTTCCCTCTATCTCTTCGTCCCTCAATTTTCCCAGTTGTTACAATATACTGCAGCTGTTCTCTTCTCATTACATGGCCAAAAAATGATGATTGTTTCTTCCTAATATTGGAAATTAGTTATCTTTTTGTTTTGGCCTCTTTCAGAACGTTTTCATTACTTTTCTTAACTGTTTATGTTATACACAACATTCTTCTGTAAAACCACATTTTTACAGCCTCTGCTGATTTTCTTGTCTGTTTTCTTATTGTCCATGATTCACATCCATATGTTATGACTGGCTCTACACAACATTTAAGAACTCATTATCTTGTTTCTATTATCAAAAATGGATTGCACAGAATTTTCGTCAATTTTTAGAAAGTTGCTTTTTCTTGAGCCATTCTGCATCTCATCTCTGTTGTACACCTACCCTCTGAGGTTAACATGGCTCCAATATATTTAAATTCAATTACCTGTTTTAATATTGTTCCACTTATCTTTATTTTAATAGGGTTCGATCCCAACCGACGGCTTCCAATTCACCCAGCCTTTAATGGGTACCGGATTTTTTTCTGGGAAAGTAAAGCGGCACGGGAGATATCGACCACATTACCCCAAAAATCATGTGCCGAAGGTCTGTAAAATTTATGGTCACTAACACCATATTCCCTATACGCCACTTGGCGTGACTGGGGTACTTTACTTTTTTTTTTTAATCTTTATTTTGCGCCGTCTTTTTCTTTGTTGCTACCATTACTTCTATCTTTTTTGCTATTGATGCTGAGTTCTTTATTTTTGCTTTCTTTCACTATAATGTTCAACATTTCTTGTAACTCATTTTTACTCTTAGCGATTAAGACTGTTTCATCAGCATACCTCAGATTATTTATATTACGACCTCCAATTGTTATTCCAGTCATGCCCCTTATGGATCTTAAAATAATCTCGCTTTACATATTAAATAAATCTGGTGACAGCACACAACCTTGCCTAACACCCTGTTTTATTTGTTGAAACATTTCCAATTGACTTCTAGTTCCTGTGGCCGCTGAGAAAAGAATACGCGAGTAAAGATCGTGTCCCTAACTAAACTGTTGCCTTAGTAACCACACAAAAATCATAAACAAATTAACGAAATAAGTAACGTGTAAAAGACAAGCAACATCAGAAGGAGCCGTGTCAGGTTCATATTTAAGGCTGATGAGTGAAACATAGAAGTTTATCTGTCTGGGGCTCGGAACTAATTCCATGTAAACAAGTTCATAAATAATATATAAAGTAAAGGATCAATTCTGTATCTCGTCTAATCTGCGTGGAGTATTCACAAATAAAAATCGACGTCTCTGCAACACGGCTTCAAATCGAATAGCTGTTCATTTTTTAATCTGCCGCATCTTCATCTAGGATCTAGGTGACTTGTAGAAGCTGAGCTCATTTGAGATCTCACGTTGAGAACGTGATCACAACCTAACCAAGACCCGAAGACGAGTTCATTAGGTTTGTTAGTCCCCTGGAGCTTGAAATCTGAAAGTCTCAATGACGGGAGGATCCAAGTGAGAACATCTCTCAACAGTGGTTCCCAACGCTGTGCCCTCTGACCCGTTCCATCCCGCAGACGCATTTTTCATGATCCGGCTACAGTTGAATCACGATCGATAAGTCGTAATTATTCCGTATCTTGTTTGTTTGTAGAATCGCGGTGTTCTAAGTCTTTATTATTTTTTTTATTTTGTGTATTTGTAAACCTGTGAACGGCTCGCTGCAGGGTTTTGGTTAAGCTGCACCTCTCGCAGTAAAATTATACAAGTTACCAATGACATTTCAAACTTTCGGGTATTGTCTTTGTATTTTTTAATCGCATTGACCTCTTACCTTGGGGTAATTGAGATAGAGTACCATGCCCTATCGGAGGCAAACAACTAATGAAAGAGAATTTAATAACCCAGACCCGAGAATGTGATCAGTACAGGGGTACTCAGACAACCTCGCTATCAGCGCTTAATATAATGATTGTGGCTTCCAAGAAGATGAAACTACTCCAGTGTACGCAGTCGGTCTGTTCCGTCTAAAATCGGCAATAATCGTAAATATTGAAGGACAAACATTGAGTTAGAGAGCGAAGATTGAGTTGATCTGTATAGTCATAATCTCTTTCGTTGAGTTGGAGAGCACAGATTGTGTAGAGCTGTGTAGTCAAAATCTCTCTCGTTGTGTTATGAAGCACCGATAGAGTAGATCTGTATAGTTATAATCTCTCTCGTTGTGTTATGAAGCACCGATAGAGTAGATCTGTATAGTTATAATCTCTCTCGTTGTGTTATGAAGCACAGATAGAGTAGATTTGTATAGTTATAATCTCTCTCGTTGAGTTAGAAAGCATAGATTAAGTAGATTTGTGTAGTCTTAATCTCTCTCGTTGAGTTAGAAAGCATAGATTAAGTAGATTTGTGTAGTCATAATCTCTCTCGTTGAGTTAGAAAGAATAGATTAAGTAGATTTATGTAGTCATAATTTCTCTCGTTGAGTTAGAAAGCATAGATTAAGTAAATTTGTGTAGTTATAATCTATCTCATTGAGTTAGCACAGATTGAGTAGATCTTGTGTAATCCTAACACCTCTCGTTGAGTTAGCACAGATTGAGTAGATCTTGTGTAATCCTAACCCCTCTCATTGAGTTAACACATATTGAGTAGATCTTGTATAATCATAATCTTTCTCTCTCTCTCTCTCTCTCTCTCTATATATATATATATATATATATATATATATATATATATATATATATATATATATATCTGTTTGTCCTATGAGTGGCATATAAACAATGAAGTTATCTGCTACATTCTTCGATTAATTCTTGAAAATGCAATTGTGTTGAGGAGTGAGTTATGTTATGAATAAACCAAATTGAAACGTGTAGCTCATGTTACTTTAGTTTCGTAATATTTTAGCACATTAGAGACTTCATAAGAAAACTGTCAAAATATTTTTATTAGTGTTTGGTTGAAGAATCATGGTCACTGCATTCCTTGAAAACCTATACGTATGCAGTCATCGTGAGAAAGCAAAGAAGTGTGCTGAAAGATATCACTGGCGACGCACAGGCTATACATAGATCTCTCCACAGCTGCTTGTTACTGGTATATTAGTTGTCTTTTTTAGTCGTGGTATTAGTAATAATAGTGGTGGTAGTAGTAATAGTAGTGGTAGTAGTATTAGTAATAGTAGTGGTAGTAGTAATAGTAGTAATAGTAGTGGTAGTAGTATTAGTAATTAATAGTAGTTATCATAGTAGTGGTATTAGTAGTAATAGTGGTTACAACAGTAGTGATAATCGTTGTAGTAATAGTAGTAATAGTAGTAGTAGTAGTTGTAGTAGAGGTAGTAGTATTAGTAATAGTAAATGGTATCAGTATTAGTAATAGTAAATGGTAGTAGTATTAGTAATGGGTGAACAGGAAAATTAATTTAAATATCTGGAATATATTTAACCTCATATGGTAGATGTACAACAGAAGTGAGATGCAAAATGGCTCAGGCAAAAGCAGCTTTATAAAAAATTAGAAAGATACTATGCAATCCATGTTTGACAAAAGAAACAAGAAAAAAGTGCTTAAATGTTATGGAGAGCCAGTCTTAACGTATGTATATGAATCATGGACAATAGGACAACAGACAAGAAAATCACTGGAGACTAGAAATGTGATTTTACAGAATAATGTTGAGAATACGAAGGACAGCCAAGAAGAGTAGTTGTGGAGAGACATAATCACCTACGCCAGCAGGCTTGGTACTTGATGATGATGATTAGCAATAGTAAATGGTAGTAATATTAGTAATAGTAGTTGTCGTAGTAGTGGTAGTAGTAGTAGTAATAGTAGTAATAATAGTAACAACAGTAGTGATAATGATTGCAGAATAGTAGTAGCAGTAGTGGTGGTAGTAGTATAATAATAGTAGTAAATGTAGTAGTAGTAGTAATAATAAGTGCATAGAGAGCACACATATATATATATATATATATATATATATATATATATATATATATATATATATATATATATATATATATATATATATATATATCATGTCTCTCCACAACTTTCGATCACGACAGTTATTTATCATTTCTGTTGTTGACCTTCTGCCAAGCCATTCTCTTAAGCTGTCTGGTATCTTTTCTCTTTGCTTCCCTCTATCTCTTCGTCCCTCAATTTTCCCAGTTGTTGCAATATATTCCAGCTGTTCTTTTCTCATTACTTGGCCAACACATGCTGATTGTTTCTTCCTAATATTGGAAATTAGCCCTCATTTTGCTTTGGCCTCTTTCAGAACATTTTCATTACTCTTCTTAGCTGTCCATGGTATTCTCAACATTCTTCTGTAAAACTCATCATCATTGAGTGCCTTCTCCGCAACGAAGGTTGGCTACCATGGATCGTAATTCTACTATGTTTCTTGCCTTGATGGTGTAGGCTGTCATAGATTGACTTGTCCATCTTTTGATGTTACTCGTTCATGTTAGTCTTGGTCTGCCTCTGCCTTTTTTACCTTGTATTTTCCCTTCCAATATTAATTTTAGTAGGCTGTTGTGTCTTTTAACATGCTTCAAAAATTTCATTTGTCTTGTCTTAACTGTATTTAGTAGTTCTCTTTTTATTTTCAGTTGTTTTAAAACTTCATCGTTTGTTATCTTTTCTTTCCATCCAATTCTACCTATTCTTCTATAAATCCACATTTCAAAGGCTTCAATTTTCTGTTCTGTTTTCTTGTCTAATGTCCATGTTTCTGCACCATACAGGAATATTGAGAATATGTAACATTTTGCTATTCTTAGTTTCTCTGTAAAACTATTCTTCTTTTGCAACTGTAGCTGTAGAAATAGTAGAAGTGGTTGTAGTGATAGTACTGTTAGTAGTAGTAGTAGTAGTAGTAGTAGTAGTAGTAGTAGTAGTTGTAGTAGTAGTAGTAGTAGTAGTAGTACTTGTAGTAGTAGTAGTAGTAGTAGTAGTACTTGTAGTAGTAGTAGTAGTAGTAGTACTTGTAGTAGTAGTAGTAGTAGTAGTAGTAGTACTTGTAGTAGTAGTAGTAGTAGTAGTAGTAGTAGTACTTGTAGTAGTAGTAGTAGTAGTAGTAGTTGTTGTAGTACTTGTAGTAGTAGTAGTAGTAGTAGTAGTAGTAGTAGTACTTGTAGTAGTAGTAGTAGTAGTAGTAGTAGTAGTAGTAGTAGTACTTGTAGTAGTAGTAGTAGTAGTAGTAGTAGTAGTAGTATAAGTGGCAGTGTGTCTTCATGTTTCTAAACAACAATTTTCCCACTCATTCCGATAGTGATATCCAACCGGATTGTTTGCCTTGCCTCACCGAAGAGTCCGTGAATACCGTGACGGTATCACCCTCAACTAATTTGCTGATATCAGCTGTTGAACTTCTAAATCTACTGCCATAAGACCCCGCTTTCTCTGTCCATGAAAAGATTAATTTTTCAAAATCATTTGTTAACTTGTGACTCTAGGGCAGTATATGCAATTTCATCACTTCTAACATGTTTATTTATGTTATCCGCTATTTGGTCATTACTAGTATTTTGATTCGTTGTTTGATAACCTTATAAAAAGGCTCCACAGAATATGTTATTGGAATAGTGCCGAGTGTAAAACTCTGTAGTAATAACGCATACTTGGAAGTGGACTAGATACATATACTACATACACATCGGCTACATTTACAAAATGGTAGTTTGCCAGTGCTGGGTTGTGAGAAACATCTAATATTACAATTGAACAGGCTGATAACGTTACATTCCGGCAGGCTGATAACATTACATTCTGGCAGACTAATAACATTACATTCTGGCAGACTGATAATATTACATTCTGGCAGACTGATAACATTACACTCTGGCAGGCTGATAACATTACATTCTGGCAAGCTGATAACATTACATTCTGGCAAGCTGATAACATTACATAATAAATGAATATTATTATAGAGGGAAACTTCCGAGGCGATAATCAGTGAATCAATTCAATTTCAGTTTCAATTCAATTTCAATTTCAGAGGGAAACTTCCGAGGCGATAATCAGTGAATCAATTCAATTTCAGTTTCAATTCAATTTCAATTTCAGAGGGAAACTTCCGAGGCGACAATCAGTGAATCAATTCTTCGCTGATTATCGCCTCGGAAGTTTCCCTCTATAATAATATTCATTTATTATTATTTGTCTCCTGTCTAAACCACTGGAAACTACTATTCGTGCTGTTTCGTCCTAAATGTTTGTCTGCAACGCAAGTATTCAGCCCTACCCTATCCGGGAGATACTTGTCTTAACAGGAAAACTATTTCCGAGCTGTGATCGCAGCCTTATGCTATAGTCATGGGAAAGCCTTCGCGAAAAGACATTGCCTACGAAGCTATTTTTTTTGTTAGCTGAGTGGCAGTGTTCCCTAGCGTTTGGCTTTTCGTGGCAAGGCGCTGTGCCACTGAGTACGGGTTCGATCCTGCCTTGGTCCATATTTTTTTCTCTTGTTGATTATTTGTCATTTTTTCCGAGTGCTGTAAACATACCTCTTCCTCTGAATTGATTCACTGATAACATTACATCCTGGCAGGCTGATAAGATTACATTCTGGCAGGCTGCTAATGTAACTTTGTGACACATTGTTGATGTTGTATTACTGCAGGTTATTAAAGTTTCATTGTTACAAGACTACTAATGTTACTACATCACGAACAGCAATCAGTTATTAGAATAGCGGACGAAATATCAAATTAGTTTGAAATGCACATAGAGGTAAGGTTGTAATGCGTCCTCTCACCATACCTCTTCAACATCTACGCTAAGAACATCATGACAGATGTCAGAAACGATGACATATTTCAGAAGATCTACCCCTTTACAATAAATGGCAACATAATTCCAAAACCAAGAGTATCAAAAGTAATCCTGGAGGGCAAAATACAGGGTAAAAGAGGCAGACCAAGACTAACATGGACGCGTAACATCAAACGATGGACAAACCAGCCTATGACAATCTGCACCATCAAAGCAAGAGACAGAACAGAATGGCGCTCCGTGGTAGCCAACCTACGATGCGGAGATGACACTTGATGATGATGATGATGAATTCCAGAACTCGGATATTCCAATGACACAGCCCTCCTCTCAAACAGTGCAAGAGGATTAATAGAAATAATTGAGTTTGTTAAAAAAAAACACAGTGAAGAGCACAACTTAATTTGAATATACAGAATAATAAAATACTGTCCATTGACAAAACAAAAAGCCAACCCAAAATCATCAACAACAGTGAAGTGCTTGAAATTGTAACAAACTATGAATATCTGGGGTTTGTAGTAACTAACAATGGAGACTGTCAGAAAGAGATCAAAAAAAGATTAACAATAACAACACACAAATTAAACGCCATGAACAACATGTGGCACAATACCAGCAAGGCAGTAAAACTAAACAAAAGTAAAATTACTCAGGACATATATCTTGCAGATAGTTTCATATGTTTGTGAATTCAAGGACAGTTTCATATGTATCTTGCAGATAGTTTCATATGTTTGTGAATTCAAGGACAGTTTCATATGTATCTTGCAGATAGTTTCATATGTTTGTGAATTCAAGGACAGTTTCATATGTATCTTGCAGATAGTTTCATATGTTTGTGAATTCAAAGACAGTTTCATATGTATCTTGCAGATAGTTTCATATGTTTGTGAATTCAAGGACAGTTTCACATGTATCTTGCAGATAGTTTCATATGTTTGTGAATTTAAGGACAGTTTCATATGTATCTTGCAGATAGTTTCATATGTTTGTGAATTCAAGGACAGTTTCATATGTATCCTGCAGATAGTTTCATATGTTTGTGAATTCAAGGACAGTTTCATATGTATCTTGCAGATAGTTTCATATGTTTGTGAATTCAAGGACAGTTTCATATGTATCTTGCAGATAGTTTCATATGTTTGTGAATTCAAGGACAGTTTCATATGTATCTTGCAGATAGTTTCATATGTTTGTGAATTCAAGGACAGTTTCATATGTATCTTGCAGATAGTTTCAAATGTTTGTGAATTCAAGGACAGTTTCATATGTATCTTGCAGATAGTTTCATATGTTTGTGAATTCAAGGACAGTTTTTATATGTATCTTGCAGATAGTTTCATATGTTTGTGAATTCAAGGACAGTTTCATATGTATCTTGCAGATAGTTTCATATGTTTGTGAATTCAAGGACAGTTTCATATGTATCTTGCAGATAGTTTCATATGTTTGTGAATTCAAGGACAGTTTCATATGTATCTTGCAGATAGTTTCATATGTTTGTGAATTCAAAGACAGTTTCATATGTATCTTGCAGATAGTTTCATATGTTTGTGAATTCAAGGACAGTTTCATATGTATCTTGCAGATAGTTTCATATGTTTGTGAATTCAAGGACAGTTTCATATGTATCTTGCAGATAGTTTCATATGTTTGTGAATTCAAGGACAGTTTCAAAAATAGCAATGAAGAAAATTGATTCACTGGTAACAAAATGCTACAGAAAAACCCTTGATTTAGACTCCGGACGGACACTAACTGACATCTGAAACATTTTAAATTATAATTTTAAAAATTGGGGGTTTTTAACATCATTTTCTAGTTTTGAAACATTTTTGACTTTAATTTGATTTATGTTGTAACATTTTTAATTATGCTCAAATGTATACAATTATTTGAGCTTGATGACATTACGTGGGTCTCAATTTTACGTCTGGTGTATGTGTATGGCCTTTGGCGTCTTTACAGACGGTTGGTACTAAGCAATCATGATAAGTCAGTAGTTTGGTAAAGCATTAGTGTCTCATAATGAGTGCTGCTTTATTGAACATCTTCTCTCGTGGCTGGATTTGCCAATCCTGGATAGACAGATCCATCAACAAAACAAGCAAGGTGTATTTGCGGTACCTGGCCTTGTCTCTTTTCTCTTGCGCCTTTTGTCTTCTGAATTTGATATCAGCACTGTCTCGAAAATTGCTGTGCCATTTTTTTTATTTTTGCTCTCCATGTGCTACGATCCGTTGCCACATTTTCCCAGTTTCTTTCACCTATAGAACATTTCCTCAAGGAAGCCCTGCAAACATCCGTATATATTAGCAGTGGTCTGCCCTTTGGTCTTTTTCCGTCCTTAAGTTCTCCATACAGTATTTGTTTGAGAATTCGATTGTTTCCCATTCTTCTTACATGGCCCAGCCACCTTAGTCTACGAATTCTAGGTGTTGCCATGATCGATGGAAGTTTGGCTCGTTGTAAGACATTAGAGTTAGTTACTTTGTCCTACCATTTGATGTTCATATTCTTGCGACGGCAACGTACATGAAAACTGTTTAACCTTATCTCCTGCCCTGAATATGTAGTCCAAGTTTCTGATCTACAGATAGAAGTGTACTAAGCACACAACTTTGGTAAATTTGAATCTTAGTCCTGATTAGACTGCAATTAGAATGTGATATTAAAATCTCAAAAACGACTTTTTGGAAGATCGTAAGATGCGTTGGTTTCACTTTTCGAAAATCTGCTAGTGGTAGAAATATTGTTTGTGAAAAACTACACTTGATAGCTGTCCGAAGCAAATACCTGAGGCAGATCCGTCAGCGACGAATGGAAGGCTACGATATAGAATATGTGGATGAAACGTGGGTCAATGCTCATCATATATATGAGAAAGAATGGCAATCAGTTGACAGAAAATAAAAGAAGCATTCCCAGCAGCAAAAGACAACGCATTATATTGGTACATGCTGGCAGTAGAGAGAGTGGACTTGTTAATGACACACAACTTATTTTTCAATCAGTCTACATACAATAGGGGCTACAACATTGAAATGAATGGACGAAATTTCAGAGACTGGATAGAGAACACTCTACTCCCCATTCTGGATAGACCTTCATGTCTTGTAATGGACAATGCATCCTATCATAATGCAGTAGCACTGGAGGACAAAGTTCCTAATTCGCCAAGTACAAAAGATCAAATTATCACATGGCTTAGAAAAGAAAATGTTTCCTTTCAAAACACCCAGTTAAAACCAGAGTTGTTGCAACTTGTTAGACAAACTAAGAAGACAAATTTATATCAAATTGATAAAATAATTGCAAAGAATGGCCACACATCTCTTCGTCTCCCACCTTATCATTCGCACCTCAACCCAATAGAACTTGTGTGGGCTAAAGTCAAAGGGCAAGTTGCTGCGCAGAACACGACGTTTAAAATGTGTGATGTTAAATAATTGACGCGTGATGCCCTCTCAACGATAGACATTGAATACAAGAGAAAATATGACGACCATGTGCTCAGAGAAGAGGAACAATGCTGGCAACGAGATGGATTGCAGTTTGTCCAACTGATAACAGTTGTTAACCTCTTAGAGACTTCTGATTCGGAATGACATATGTATGACATGTGCACAATTTTGTTGATGACACTCTTACTATTTGCTTACTATGTGTGTTTGATGTTCTGGTTGTTCCATATATTTTGTTGATGACACGCCTACTATTTAGCGAATATGAGTGTTTGGTCAAAGTTTACCTATCTCTATGACGAAGATATAAAATCAAATGAAAAATTGTACCCTCTTCAATATGAAACGGATACGCCTTTGGCTTGCATTGTTAGAAAATTAAAATAATTTACAGTAAAATCTAATGTTTAGAGCACGCGGTTTGATATTTTCATAAAATTGTATAACAAAAAAACGATTTGTGCAAAATTCAGACTACCTTTGTACTTAAATGTTACAAAATTTGAAGGTCGGTGAAAAAATAAGATTTCATGGAAAAGAATTACATATAAACTCATCAAACAGTTTCTGGGATAATTGATCAACTCTGTGGGCACGAGTTTGTGAACGAACTATAAAAGGCCCGTTACTATTGTATTGCTACTTCAACATTCTAACAGACATGCTACTATTGCATTCTGCCAATATAATAAGCTGGAAAAATGGTAATGTAACTTAGTCCATATTTCACGTCCCGTACAACAATACTGAGAGTGCAGCAAGTCTATGAACTTTTAATTTGAGTGTAAGCTGCAACCACTACCATATTTAACATTTATATACTGAAGCACATTAATAACACACTACTTTACAGATCCAAGAAAAGAGTGTCAAATGTAAATATAAGTGTGGGAATAGGTTTTCCCCGTGTTTGTCATGCGGTAGGGAGCTAATGTTTGCTAGAATGGAAAGTGCCCGTTTCAACCAGCTTGTTTTTGTGCAGACTACATGAAAATAATTTAAGTTACACATGCAACACTGTTCCAAATAGCTATGACTCTGTATTCCCTATAGCTATGAACATGTATACACATTGTATACACATACAATTGGTATAAAGACGCCGTTCAGACAGAACACACAGTACATGTGGTTGAAATGCCATGACTATCTGAAAAAGGCAACTACCGACCCATCGGTATATTGGAGACGGGAGTGAGCTCATGGGCCATTACGTAGATGTTGAACTGCCACCCACCACAACACTATTGTACGTCTGCATGAACGATATCTAACAACTGGTAGTACTCGTGATCGACTAGGAGTGGCCAACCACGAGTTACTACCCCTGCGCAAGATCGTCATATTGTGCTGAGTCACCTAAGGAATTGCAATAGCGGGTAGACGTGGGCAAGTCAAACAGCAAGAACAATAGTGGGTAGATGTGGGCAAGTCAAACAACAAGAACAATAGTGGGTAGATGTGGACAAGTCAAACAACAAGAACAATAGTGGGTAGATGTGGGCAAGTCAAACAACAAGAACAATAGTGGGTAGATGTGGACAAGTCAAACAACAAGAACAATAGTGGGTAGATGTGGACAAGTCAAACAACAAGAACAATAGTGGGTAGATGTGGGCAAGTTAAACAGCAAGAACAATAGTGGGTAGATGTGGACAAGTCAAACAGCAAGAACAATAGTGGGTAGATGTGGGCAAGTCAAACAGCAAGAACAATAGTGGGTAGATGTGGGCAAGTCAAACAACAAGAACAATTGTGGGTAGATGTGGGCAAGTTAAACAGCAAGAACAATAGTGGGTAGATGTGGGCAAGTCAAACAACAAGAACAATTGTGGGTAGATGTGGGCAAGTTAAACAGCAAGAACAATAGTGGGTAGATGTGGGCAAGTCAAACAGCAAGAACAATAGTGGGTAGATGTGGGCAAGTCAAACAGCAAGAACAATTGTGGGTAGATGTGGGCAAGTCAAACAGCAAAAACAATAGTGGGTATATGTGGGCAAGTCAAACAGCATGAACAATTCTTTTCTGTTTCTTCTTTGAACTATTCTGTTCTGTCTCTTGCTTTGATGGTGCATGTTGTCATAGATTGACTTGTCCATCTTTTGATGTTTCTCGTCCATGTTAGTCTTGGTCTGCCTCTGCCTCTTTTACCTTGTATTTTCCCCTTCCATGATTACTTTTAGTAGACTGTTGTGTCTTTTAACATGGCCCAAAAATAGCATTTGTCTTGTTTGAATTGTGTTCAGTAGTTAACTTTTCATTTTTAGTTGTTTTAAGACTTCATAATTTATTTTATTTTCTTTCCATCCAATTCTGCCTATTCTTCTATATATCCACATTTCAAAGGCTTTAATTCTCAGTTATGTTTTCTTGTCTAATGTCCATGTTTCTGCACCATACAGGAATGTTGAGAAGACATACCATTTGCTATTCTTAGTTTTAGCCTTGGTGTTATTTGTTTTGATGTTAGTATGTTCTTCATGACATTAAAATTACTTTTTGCCATTGGCTTTACTTTCCCATTGCCTAAGCTTATTTACAAGCATGCAGTGGCCATACCAGATACTGAGATAAAAAAAAAAAAGTAAAGTACCCCCGTCACGCCAAGTGGCGTATAGGGAATATGGTGTTAGTGACCATCAATTTTACAGACCCTCGGCACATGATTTTTGGGGTAATGTGGTCGGTATTACGCCCGTGCCGCTTTACTTTCCCAGAAAAAAATCCGGTACTCATTAAAGGCTGGGTGAACCGGATGCCGTCGGTTGGGATCGAACTCGACCTCTTGTCCTTTGTAGTCTAGTTCACTAACCACTGAGATATCGTGGCTCCATACTGAGGTCAGTGCAACATTAATTTTTTTTATTGGCTGTGATTCTCTCCCTTGCCTGCACAGAATGCAATGAATTTCATAAAAATCAAATCTACCATATAATGACCAGCATGAAGTAATAGCAAAATGAATAAAGATCCAAAATATGTGGATTTGTAAACACTTATATTTACATTTGACACTCTGTTCCTGAATCAGTAAAGTGGTGCTTTATTAATGTGCTTCAGTATATATCATCATCATCATCGGGTGCCATCTCCGCAACGAAGGTTGGCTATCATGGAGCGCCATTCTGCTCTGTCTCTTGCTTTGATGGTGCTGGTTGTCATTGGCTGATTTGTCCATCTTTTGATATTACTCGTCCATGTTAGTCGTGGTCTGCCTCTGCCTCTTTTACCTTGTATTTTCCCCTCCAGGATTACTTTTAGTAGACTGTTGTGTCTTTTAACATGACCCAAAAATCGCATTTGTCTTGTTTGAATTGTGTTTATAAAAAATAATAATAATAGTAGTTCTCTTTTCATTTTTAGTTGTTTTAAGATTTCATCATTTATTTTCTTTTCTTTCCATCCAATTCTACCTAGTCTTATATATATCCACATTTCAAAGGCTTCAATTATATATATATATATATATATATATATATATATATATATTGTATGTGAAATTTGCGGACAGGTTTGGCGATACTGGTAGTCACCTCATGGCTAATGATAAGACTCAGTGAGGTGTTCTCCAAAGGTATGTGAATCAGTTTACGGATTTCATTTCTTCCTCATTTACCTTGATCATCGGTTCAACACAAGTTTTGTCAGGGGCGGGATGGGACGTGGTTTCTCTGTTTATTATGAGTCCAAAGTCTGAACAGGCTTGAGAGAATTTATCCAACTTTGTTGGTTTTGATTTCCTAACCAACATTGAGAGCACAGTCGTGAGCTAACAAAATGTCTCTGATGGTGTGTGATGTTACTTTGGTTTTTGCTGGACGTCTCCTAAAATGGAACAATTTAGCGACCGTACCACATCAAGTGTTGTCTCCTATATTCTCGCCGTTAGAAGCTTCAGCAACAATTGTAGCAAGCATGACGCTAAATGGAGTTAGTCTCATTTTCATAACAAATCGCATTCAGCGAATTGCTACGAGTCGCTTTGTCGTTAGTTTTCGCACGATCTCTGGGAAATCGAATCTTCCCAGTCATTTTCTTCGCCCGTTAACACTCATATCATGGAGTATAGAAAAATAATCACGAGTCAAGGTAGTGTAACATAATATATGGCTCCCTGTGTGTTATTTCTTAGACGACATGAAACAAGACACACAATGTGGTTGAATGTTGAATAACACAGCAAGTAATCACGAGTCAAGGTAGTGTAACATAATATATGGCTCCCTGTGTGTTATTTCTTAGACGACATGAAACAAGACACACAATGTGGTTGAATGTTGAATAACACAGCAAGTAATCACGAGACAAGGTAGTGTAACATAATATATGGCTCCCTGTGTGTTATTTCTTAGACGACATGAAACAAGACACACAATGTGGTTGAATGTTGAATAACACAGCAAGTAATCACCTTTTATTTTTGTGAAAGTGTCACGGCAGAAAAAAAACAATTTTAAGTGTAGTAATCCAACAACAACAAAATGAAATCTTGATCTCAGTAGCGTGTATGGGTACCTTGGGCTGTTATCATTGATTGGTAATGTATTCTCATTTAGTCTATGAGACGTTGCATTCATCCTGCAGCGTTTGTGTTGCTAGCTGGTCTCGGTTTTCTGCATGATTTTGTTTTATTCACAACCAACGCTCCAGTTCGTGCCACATGTGCTGGCTGGGAGAAAGGTGTAACAGCAGGATGTGGTGAGACATTGTTGGTGATAAAATGTGTCCATGACATCACGTGCCATTCTAGGTGGACGAACATGTTCTTGTTGCAATATCATGCCTAGTCTATCTGCAATGAGGAAAGCTTGTACGTGTGGTGTGATCACCTCATCTCTGTATCCAATACCTGGCAGGTTGTCATCGATGATGACGAGGCTCATTCTATATGAGACATCCCGCCACAAACCATTACACTGCCTCTTGTCATCCTGTTTCTCTATAGCACGCAATTGTTGGCTAATGTTCTCCTTGACACCTGCACAACCAAATAATGGTCATCATTGCCTTGCAAACATAAACTTGACTCATAATAGGACCACACCACATGCTGTCTGACCCAGGCCAAATGAACTTGTCTATAGCGAACTGAGAGTATCTTTCTAACTGCAGGTCTGTGTGGTAACAGATTTACCTCTCCGAGCCTGTGCTGTGCCATTTTGTACGACAAACGTCTTAAACCTGGAATATTTCTGGCTGTATATGTTGCCTGGATAAACCTGCTGCAGAGATACATGAGGCAATGATCTTATGCAAGGGGTGGTAACTCGTGATTCGTCACTTCTATGGCGATCAGCTGGGATTCTAGTTTAGTGGTAACTGGCCATGTAGTGTTGAACATTGAAATAATGTAATACATAGTATATAGTCGTCACGTATAACTATGACATGGCGCTATTCGTTCAATCAAGAGTTCCCTACAGCACTTTGTACGTGTGTTAAAGTTGCACGGTGATTAAACTCGCCATGAATAGTGCGAGGCTGTGACACTGGTAAGTAAAGGTAAAGATAAAGGTAAAGATAAAGGTAAAGATAAAGGTAAAGATAAAGGTAAAGATAAAGGTAAAGAACGAGACTTGAATCGGCGTCTTAGCACGCGAGATTTTCCCCCATATGTGCTCGGCCGCCTATCCAGAAGTGTTCGAATACTTCTGAATAGTGTCGCCTCAAGCACCGAAACTCACAATGCAAAGTTAATGTAAAGCTGATGATAATGAACATTTTAAATAAAGGAAAAGTTGCTATGGTAACAGCTTTACGTAGGTGAGAAACAAAACAAAGTGGATAGACGTTTCGGCAAAAGGCCTTCAGCTGGAAGAACAAATAACAGCACAAATATATATATATAGGGATATACACATAAATCTAACTACATGACGATAATATGCTAGACTCTCAAAGAAGGAAAATAACTCACTTTCCTGTGGTCCGGAGCTTGGTCAGGCACCGATTAGACTGAAATTAATATGGCCGGCGGACAGGGCGGAACACAGGTGTGAAATACAGTAAAAGGGGAAGGGTTCTAAAAAATATGTGGGGGGTAGGTACAAGAACCAGACTCTACTATGGCTGGAAACGTTAATATGAGTTGATTCCCAATAGGTAAATCCACGTGGAAAATAAATGTGGTCTGCCCAAGCAAACATATAAATCTGTGTACATCTGCAGATATGGGTGTGCACACCGAAAGAAAGTCCACAGACACATGCGTACGTAACCATACATTCGTAAATTTGATAATATATACAAATGTATGCGTTTATGAATGTATAGTTACGCACGCATGCGATTGAACAATTCGTTCCGGTGTGCACACCCTAAGTTGATTATGATGTATTCGATCAAATGCTTTGGTGTAGTCTATGAAGCAGGCATATGTTGGTTTGTTTACTTCTATGTACTTTTCAATCAATGTCCTCATGCTGAATATGGCTTCTTTTGTTCCACTGTTTTTCTTGAATCCAAATTGCTGCTAATCTAATTCAGTATTAATTTTATTCTTAATCCTTCCTTGTTGAGATCAATAAACTTGATTATGATTTATAATGACTGAGAACGTCTGTGATGATTAATGTTGTTAAGTATAAATGTACAGTATAACAATAATATAAAGATAAAAAATTAATCACCAACTTTTACAAGCCGCGGCCATATTTATGGTCTAGTATTTCGGGTTTCAACAACTTAAATAAACTAAAGAATAGGAATGGCAAAAAGTAATTTTAATGCCATGAAGAACATACTAACATCAAAACAAATAACACCAGGGCTAAAACTAAGAATATCAAAATGTTACATCTTCTCAATATTCCTATATGGTGCTGAAACATGGACATTAGACAAGAAAACAGAACAGAGAATTGAAGCCTTTGAAATGTGGATATATAGAAGAATAGGTAGAATTGGATGGAAGGAAAAGAAAACAAACGATGAAGTCTTAAACAACTGAAAATTAAAAGAGAACTACTAAGCACAATTCAAACAAGACAAATGCGATTGTTGGGTCATGTTAAAAGACACAACAGCCTACTAAAAGTAATCCTGGAGGGGTAAATACAAGGTAAAAGAGGCAGACCAAGACTAACATGGACGAGTAACATCAAAAGATGGACAAATCAGCCTATGACAACCAGCACCATCAAAGCAAGAGACAGAGCAGAATGGCGCTCCATGGGAGCCAACCTTCGTTGCGGAGAAGGCACTCGATGATGATGATGATTTCGGGTTTAACTGCCAAGAGTTCTTTAACCTGCACGATGTGCACGGGACCTACAGTTTATTTCCGTTATCCGAGAGGGCTAGACATCGGATCACACTACACAAGAAATCAGCGGAGGGTAACTTCTGTTAGAGGCCGATCTCAACTCATTTTGTAATAAGACTATGTGTTCTCTTCTATAACCTGTTTTGTTGTTGTTTTTGTTGTTGTTGTTTTAGTGGTTCAACGATGTCACACATTTTCTCTTTAAATGTTCTAAATGCGTGTCACATTTGTGTGTTTAAATTTACAAAATGAAAATTTGGAGAAAGCAAAACACAACCTTCCAGAGTTCTGAAGTATACCGAGAATATAGTGTTATTGTCAATATCTCCGAGGTGTACCGAGAATATAGTGTTATTGTTCATATCTCCGAGGTGTACCGAGAATATAGTGTTATTGTCCATATCCCAGGAGTAGTATACAATGTTCTATTTGAATATTATTTGGCCCGTAAATTAACAAAGATATATAGTAGGCGCGCGGCGCGCCTAATGTACTGTAGGCGCAGGGGGAGTTAACCGTGACATTTCGCGTCGGGATGTTGACCTCTAGTCCCGGTGACCCCGGAAGTGCGCTGTTTATGTCTGGTGTGTGCTGACTTTGGAGCGCTTGGTGTACTTGAGCGATAGTGATAGGTTAGTAGATTATACAACATCAATGAAAAACAATCAATATAAGACAGAAGACAAAGATATATTTTATTCTTTTATTATCTCAATAGGTGTATAACATACATTGATATTATATAACATTACAAAAATATTCAGTACAGTGAGTCAATATATAGTACATGGATAACATTTATTTATAGATAGGTAGTTGGATGTCTGCTTAGCTCTATGTCATAAATGAATCATAAGGGGTGAAACTTGTTAGAGATTGCTGGTTAGGCTAAGCGGGTAGTGTAAAGAGTTAAATATCTAGAGGCGTAGTCGAGACGTTATCATCAGCTACCTTTCTTTTTATATAGAAATAGGAAAGAGCATTTCTTGTTTGACTGTAGGAAAATATGGAATTATTTAAGACTTTGAAACCTACATTTTTCCCACCCTTGGCCTTTTGCGTGGCGAGAACCTCTAAAAACATATCTTTATCTAATTTGTTGTGTTGCTTGCTTAACCCTTTACAACTGATTTTATCGTAATCCCCACTACAATGATACGTCTTACTACATAAGCTAACAAGAGCTGTCCCTTCGTACTCTAGTTTAAAAAGCCCGGGCGTTCGTTTGGTGTATGCTTTAACACCCTTACAGTTTATACAGTCTGTCTTGCTAATATGCTCATCGCAAAACTCGGCAGGAAACCAGTCTTTATATACACTATTAAACTCATCCCGCAGACCTGACTTAACTATGTCCTCTAGCTTAGGTGCGCTTAAGGCTAAGTATAAACTATCAGTATCTGTTTCACATAACTGAAAGTTGGACCTATCTACAAACTTATCTAAGAACTCGAAATAAAAATCTAACATACGAAGTTTTGCATATTGATAGACGAAGAAACCGATTTGTAGGGGCAAGTCCCAAACAGTTTTCTTTTTCTCCATCTCAACTTCAAAAAGAGCCTCCCCTATTTCAGTCATCTTTTTAAACCGGGAACTATTAATCATTTTCAATAGCTCATCCCCCTGAACGTACGAAACAGCGCTATGATTGGCCTTATTGGTTAGAGTCTTCCCGTAGGCTGAGTTTCCTAAGAGCTTCATCGTATCGCTTACTATAGATTGACTTTCGTCTAGATCACCAGCCCTCCTAGCGTCAGAAACCATTTCGCCAAACTTTTTAAAACAACTAGACGGTTGATATTCTATCACTTGATAAATTTTTGTTACCTCCAAGCCGTGGTCTAAATACCATTTTAACAGTGGTGTTGCCAACAAAATTTTTTCCCCGATATAACTACCGATTAGGGTGCGACGAGGGGTTGACAACAAGTTATGTTTGAGGGCATATTCACCCATAAACGGTCCAATATCATCACGCGTGTCGTCAATATTTTTGAAAATTGGAGTCATCTCACTGAAATGTTCCTTCAGACGGTCGGGGACGTGTAGATCACATTCCACTAAACCAAAACATGTCCCATCTGAAATAGAAGCCAGAATCTGTTTATCACTGAGAGGGAGCCCTTCTTTAGAGTAAGAGGGTCTAGCTCTAGGGATGGCTTTAGAAAGGAAAGCCTTAATGGTTGGGTCAGACTTTTTCAGAGCCTGCCACTCACTTTCCCACATAACTTCTACTGGGACTTTTACCTCCTCGGTTAGGTAGGTGTGTATCTCACATGTTTTTTCAAAGAGCTCGAACAACGGCTTATTATTAACAGGGTTTCTATCTTTATCTTTGGTGAGGGGACAGTCTTTGTGACCATGGTACAGACAACCATGAAAATTGTAGCCTCTTCTATTGGATTTATCCCACCCATCCACAGGGATATTTCTAGCACCTAATCGAAACTCCCTCCCGTTAAACTGAGTTTTCAACTCCACCCCTTTTTGGTGGGCGACCCACGTTAGCCACTCTCTACTTTGTTGGACATAATAGGTATCTTTTTCGACCCTAAACCCGGTCTCCATTCTTCTAATAATTGGGTAATCTGTTGGCATTGGGTTCATCAGAGCCCAAAGATACAACGCGTTGGCATCGTAACCTTGGATGGATTTGACTACCTTTCCGCCCCTAATAAGCGTTTTGCCTACCTCGTGATACCTATGGAAAATTATAGAGGGACCCCCAACGATATTATCTCTAATCATTTTGTGTAGACTCGCCTGTTTGCTCGAACATAAACTAAACATTACACCCCTATCAACGGTCTTAAAAAGATACTTTAAACAAACACATGGAACCGAAATGGCGTCTTTAAAACAGTCTACACCCCGCTCCCCATAAAAGCGAACCTGCTGCTCCAAGGCTTCTAAAAAGGGGACTACATCTTTGTTGTTATACCACACCAAAAAGTCCCTAAGTGTGGTCATGTTATTGTCCTTCCAGACCTTTTTGCACAGGGCGTACTCCTCCTTGGAAATGTTGGAATTTTTTAACGACGAATAAAACGTTTCGTGTGGGGGTAGTTCTGTCTCGTCCAACTTTTGGGGGTCGTCTATATATTCATAACAAAAGTAACCCTTTGTTTCACTAATCTTATAAGCCGCCAGATATTTACTATAGCTAAACCCGGGGGCTAGATAGTTTACTATATCTAAGAATTTTAGATTCGGCGTTGCAATACACATAAAGTTATTGTTTCTTTTAACTATAAACTTGAACGGTTTTGCTACTTTGTAGTCTCCTTCCATTGTATCTTCCTCTTCTTCGTTAGCAGCAGCGGCTTCTTCTTCCTCTTCCATACTATCGCCTTCTTCGTCCACTTGTGGAGCGGCATCCATGAAGTGCTTTATTAAATAAGGTTTAATGACGTTGACGTCATATTTCCCCGAGTTAAACCCTATTACTGGAAGCTCTTTTAAATACTCATCAAACCTAACTACTATCTTGTCTTTATTCAGAGCATGGAGTTGAGTAAAAATACTTTCAAACCTAGCTCGCAACAACGAGTATGCCTTAGCAGCTATACCAGTGAGATAATCAAGCATCTGACTAACTAAAATTTGTGGGTCACCCTTGGTTATGAAGCATTTTGGGGCCTCCCACCCAGGGGCATTTGACGCTACAGAGCAGGAGAGGGGCATGTGTTTAGCTACAAAGGTAGTCGAGTGCGTCTCTTGTGGAACATTCCCATTATCAAAATAACATTCATAATCGAATGTCGCCCTGAATGGGTAAATAAAACACGCTGGAGTACTTATTCCTTCAGCGCTGATTGCGTCCCATACACTTTCAGGTGAAGAATAAACACCACCTTTATATGTCTCTACAGCCAAATCCCCATTGCAAGTTTTTTCATGCCTATCCATACGCCAAAACTTCTTCCACAATTTTCCACATTTTCCACAAGAAAAACTTTTACTAGCCCTGGAAAGATCGTTTATATAAAAGAAGTGGTTTTTGTAAAGTAAAAGACGGAGAGTTTCACTATAACTACTGCCACTTCTCAGGACAATACACAAGGCTTGTTCAGAATCAAACTCAAAAATATCTATGTTTACTGAAAAACAACTTTCTAAGAGAGACATTTCAGCAAGAGTTACACCGTGAAAGTTACTTAACTTTAGAGACGGGTTAAACTGTTTGAAAAGAAGTCTCGAAACCTTCCTAACATTAGTATTTGAAGTTCCTCGATGGACAGCTAGACAACGGAAGAAGCAGAGATTATCATTGTAAACTTTAGAATTGGAGTCGTTTTGAATGGTATTAATACCATGATTTGATGCAATGTATGTTGGGATATCTATCAGACACCCTATAGGATAATCTTGAAGTTTATAAACATAAACACTCGTACTGACTAATGCTTCTAAGGTATATTTGGTTGTCTCCCTGTTTTTATTTGCATACCCTAATATATCACTTTCATTTAATCTATCAACAAACGTTTCAAAATCATTTCTGTTGTTAACTAACAGGGGTTTGTCTAACCCTGTCGCGTTATTCGAGCTGGCGTGAAAGTAACGCAGCCCCTGTGTCTCTCTATGTCTTAAGACTAGATGATGACTATAATTCACCTTGAAACGTTTTTTCTGGGCTAGAAAAATTGGGTTTACAAGGGTCTTCCAATCTATAGGAGTATCAGGCTGATGAAATATAGTGTACGTGTCCATGTATTTAGTCCTACGTTCATGTGTTCTAATAGCTAACCAGTTGTTCTTATATATTTTCTTAATATCTTGAGGTAACTTATTTAAAGAGTCTATTTCATTAATAAGTCTTGGTCTCTTTGAGAGCTCTTGAGTCGAACTCTTTACTGTCCGCTTGCGTGAGGTTGTCGATACCAGTGGGCCTGGTGGTGTTGATGATGGTGTTGAGTTGTCCACCCATGTGTCATGGCTAGCAAGATGTACTCGCAGAGGGCTTGCTTCAGTAAAGCTTTGTTGACAGATGTGGCAGATATTTGGGGTAACACTGGGCTCTTTTAAAGGTACGTGATCGGCTGACACAGGAGTTTGTGATACAGGAACCACTGAGGGAAGAGATACAGGATGCTCTGTCTTGATATGCTTGGCAAGATTGTCAGCTCTATTATAAATTCGTTCACAAACATCACATTTGTATTCCTGACGCCCATGTACACTAGCAACATGGCGTTTTAGGTCTCGGCTCCGGGTGAAAGTTTTGGAACAGATATGACAAGTGTTAGACATCTGTAGAAAAGAAATTGAAACATTACAACTAAAGAGTAAAGAACAGTAAACATTACAAGAAAAGTATATAACAAGATACACAACTTATCGAAAATAGGTTACTAAAATAATACGTGGATACTAAACAACCAACTTATCGAAAATAGGTTACTAAAGTAACATACTATAATATTAAAGAACTAAGATAACACTTACTTTTTATGTGTTTGAAGGCACGAGACACGTCCGGCGGCAACAACTGTAAGCGAAAGTCTGATTAGAAGCTTCACAGTCGCGTTATATATACGCCAGAAACACCGGAAGTGTTACTAAAAATAGAACTGACCGCTGATGCAATACCGGAAGTGTTACTAAAAATAGCTTTTGACCGCTGACGTGATGCCCGTGGAGTTTCTAAAAATAGATTTTGACCTATGATGCAATACCAGGCAATTTTATGATAGTTACGCCCCTTGACCCTTTATGAGGGGACGCCCATGAAACTGTTAGAAATAGTAAATTTACACTCTAGGGTTACTCAAAACTTTATTTTAGTCATCCACATAGCAAAAATTTACTTAAAACTCACTTTTATGGTTGTTACCCCCTGACCCATTTTTTAGGGCTACGCCCATGAAACTGTTAAAAATAGTAAATTTAACATATAGACATACCCCAAACTTTATATTAAGCATCCCCATATCAAGAATTTACATAAAAACAACGTTTGAAATTACTACCCCTGTACCCATTTTTGGCGGTTACGCCCATGAAACTGTTAAAAATAGTAAATTTAACATATAGACATACCCCAAACTTTATATTAAGCATCCCCGTATCAAGAATTTACTAAAAAACCACTTTTATGAGTGTTGCCCCCTTACCCATTTTTGGCGGTTACGCCCATGAAACTGTTAAAAATAGTAAATTTAACATATAGACATACCCCAAACTTTATATTAAGCATCCCCATATCAAGAATTTACATAAAAACAACGTTTGAAATTACTACCCCTGTACCCATTTTTGGCGGTTACGCCCATGAAACTGTTAAAAATAGTAAATTTAACATCTAGACATACCCCAAACTTTATATTAAGCATCTCCGTATCAAGAATTTACATAAAAACAACTTTTGAAATTACTACCCCTGTACCCATTTTTGGCGGTTACGCCCATGAAATCGATAAAAAATTGAAATTTAACAGCTAGCCATACCCCAAACTGTATATTAAGCATCCCCGTATCAAGAATTTACATAAAAACAACTTTTGAAATTACTACCCCCGTACCCATTTTTGGCGGTTACGCCCATGAAATCGATAAAAAATTGAAATTTAACACCTAGACATACCCCAAACTTTATAATAAACAGCCCCGTATAGAGAATTTACATAAAAACAACTTTTGAAATTACTACCCCTGTACCCATTTTTGGCGGTTACGCCCATGAAATCGATAAAAAAATTGAAGTTTAACCTATTGGCATACATCAAACATAATATGTGACACGCCCATGTATCAAATTTGCCTAAAAAAATCAACCAAAAATTAGTAGTATAGTATGTCAAATAGGGACCCCAAAAGTGCATTTGAAGGCACATAAATCCTTATATAAATAGTCTACCCGCAGATCGAGGCACATTTTTTTGGTGCGGTTTTTCCATATATGAGAGTCTACCGTTTTTCCTTAAAGTCTATCCATCCTAAGTGCCATTCTATACTACTAATTTTTGGTTGATTTTTTAGGCAAATTTGATACATGGGCGTGTCACATATTATGATTGATGTATGCCAATAGGTTAAACTTCAATTTTTTTATCGATTTCATGGGCGTAACCGCCAAAAATGGGTACAGGGGTAGTAATTTCAAAAGTTTTTTTTATGTAAATTCTCTATACGGGGTTGTTTATTATAAAGTTTGGGGTATGTCTAGGTGTTAAATTTCAATTTTTTATCGATTTCATGGGCGTAACCGCCAAAAATGGGTACGGGGGTAGTAATTTCAAAAGTTGTTTTTATGTAAATTCTTGATACGGGGATGCTTAATATACAGTTTGGGGTATGGCTAGCTGTTAAATTTCAATTTTTTATCGATTTCATGGGCGTAACCGCCAAAAATGGGTACAGGGGTAGTAATTTCAAAAGTTGTTTTTATGTAAATTCTTGATACGGAGATGCTTAATATAAAGTTTGGGGTATGTCTAGATGTTAAATTTACTATTTTTAACAGTTTCATGGGCGTAACCGCCAAAAATGGGTACAGGGGTAGTAATTTCAAACGTTGTTTTTATGTAAATTCTTGATATGGGGATGCTTAATATAAAGTTTGGGGTATGTCTATATGTTAAATTTACTATTTTTAACAGTTTCATGGGCATAACCGCCAAAAATGGGTAAGGGGGCAACACTCATAAAAGTGGTTTTTTAGTAAATTCTTGATACGGGGATGCTTAATATAAAGTTTGGGGTATGTCTATATGTTAAATTTACCATTTTTAACAGTTTCATGGGCGTAACCGCCAAAAATGGGTACAGGGGTAGTAATTTCAAACGTTGTTTTTATGTAAATTCTTGATATGGGGATGCTTAATATAAAGTTTGGGGTATGTCTATATGTTAAATTTACTATTTTTAACAGTTTCATGGGCGTAGCCCTAAAAAATGGGTCAGGGGGTAACAACCATAAAAGTGAGTTTTAAGTAAATTTTTGCTATGTGGATGACTAAAATAAAGTTTTGAGTAACCCTAGAGTGTAAATTTACTATTTCTAACAGTTTCATGGGCGTCCCCTCATAAAGGGTCAAGGGGCGTAACTATCATAAAATTGCCTGGTATTGCATCATAGGTCAAAATCTATTTTTAGAAACTCCACGGGCATCACGTCAGCGGTCAAAAGCTATTTTTAGTAACACTTCCGGTATTGCATCAGCGGTCAGTTCTATTTTTAGTAACACTTCCGGTGTTTCTGGCGTATATATAACGCGACTGTGAAGCTTCTAATCAGACTTTCGCTTACAGTTGTTGCCGCCGGACGTGTCTCGTGCCTTCAAACACATAAAAAGTAAGTGTTATCTTAGTTCTTTAATATTATAGTATGTTACTTTAGTAACCTATTTTCGATAAGTTGGTTGTTTAGTATCCACGTATTATTTTAGTAACCTATTTTCGATAAGTTGTGTATCTTGTTATATACTTTTCTTGTAATGTTTACTGTTCTTTACTCTTTAGTTGTAATGTTTCAATTTCTTTTCTACAGATGTCTAACACTTGTCATATCTGTTCCAAAACTTTCACCCGGAGCCGAGACCTAAAACGCCATGTTGCTAGTGTACATGGGCGTCAGGAATACAAATGTGATGTTTGTGAACGAATTTATAATAGAGCTGACAATCTTGCCAAGCATATCAAGACAGAGCATCCTGTATCTCTTCCCTCAGTGGTTCCTGTATCACAAACTCCTGTGTCAGCCGATCACGTACCTTTAAAAGAGCCCAGTGTTACCCCAAATATCTGCCACATCTGTCAACAAAGCTTTACTGAAGCAAGCCCTCTGCGAGTACATCTTGCTAGCCATGACACATGGGTGGACAACTCAACACCATCATCAACACCACCAGGCCCACTGGTATCGACAACCTCACGCAAGCGGACAGTAAAGAGTTCGACTCAAGAGCTCTCAAAGAGACCAAGACTTATTAATGAAATAGACTCTTTAAATAAGTTACCTCAAGATATTAAGAAAATATATAAGAACAACTGGTTAGCTATTAGAACACATGAACGTAGGACTAAATACATGGACACGTACACTATATTTCATCAGCCTGATACTCCTATAGATTGGAAGACCCTTGTAAACCCAATTTTTCTAGCCCAGAAAAAACGTTTCAAGGTGAATTATAGTCATCATCTAGTCTTAAGACATAGAGAGACACAGGGGCTGCGTTACTTTCACGCCAGCTCGAATAACGCGACAGGGTTAGACAAACCCCTGTTAGTTAACAACAGAAATGATTTTGAAACGTTTGTTGATAGATTAAATGAAAGTGATATATTAGGGTATGCAAATAAAAACAGGGAGACAACCAAATATACCTTAGAAGCATTAGTCAGTACGAGTGTTTATGTTTATAAACTTCAAGATTATCCTATAGGGTGTCTGATAGATATCCCAACATACATTGCATCAAATCATGGTATTAATACCATTCAAAACGACTCCAATTCTAAAGTTTACAATGATAATCTCTGCTTCTTCCGTTGTCTAGCTGTCCATCGAGGAACTTCAAATACTAATGTTAGGAAGGTTTCGAGACTTCTTTTCAAACAGTTTAACCCGTCTCTAAAGTTAAGTAACTTTCACGGTGTAACTCTTGCTGAAATGTCTCTCTTAGAAAGTTGTTTTTCAGTAAACATAGATATTTTTGAGTTTGATTCTGAACAAGCCTTGTGTATTGTCCTGAGAAGTGGCAGTAGTTATAGTGAAACTCTCCGTCTTTTACTTTACAAAAACCACTTCTTTTATATAAACGATCTTTCCAGGGCTAGTAAAAGTTTTTCTTGTGGAAAATGTGGAAAATTGTGGAAGAAGTTTTGGCGTATGGATAGGCATGAAAAAACTTGCAATGGGGATTTGGCTGTAGAGACATATAAAGGTGGTGTTTATTCTTCACCTGAAAGTGTATGGGACGCAATCAGCGCTGAAGGAATAAGTACTCCAGCGTGTTTTATTTACCCATTCAGGGCGACATTCGATTATGAATGTTATTTTGATAATGGGAATGTTCCACAAGAGACGCACTCGACTACCTTTGTAGCTAAACACATGCCCCTCTCCTGCTCTGTAGCGTCAAATGCCCCTGGGTGGGAGGCCCCAAAATGCTTCATAACCAAGGGTGACCCACAAATTTTAGTTAGTCAGATGCTTGATTATCTCACTGGTATAGCTGCTAAGGCATACTCGTTGTTGCGAGCTAGGTTTGAAAGTATTTTTACTCAACTCCATGCTCTGAATAAAGACAAGATAGTAGTTAGGTTTGATGAGTATTTAAAAGAGCTTCCAGTAATAGGGTTTAACTCGGGGAAATATGACGTCAACGTCATTAAACCTTATTTAATAAAGCACTTCATGGATGCCGCTCCACAAGTGGACGAAGAAGGCGATAGTATGGAAGAGGAAGAAGAAGCCGCTGCTGCTAACGAAGAAGAGGAAGATACAATGGAAGGAGACTACAAAGTAGCAAAACCGTTCAAGTTTATAGTTAAAAGAAACAATAACTTTATGTGTATTGCAACGCCGAATCTAAAATTCTTAGATATAGTAAACTATCTAGCCCCCGGGTTTAGCTATAGTAAATATCTGGCGGCTTATAAGATTAGTGAAACAAAGGGTTACTTTTGTTATGAATATATAGACGACCCCCAAAAGTTGGACGAGACAGAACTACCCCCACACGAAACGTTTTATTCGTCGTTAAAAAATTCCAACATTTCCAAGGAGGAGTACGCCCTGTGCAAAAAGGTCTGGAAGGACAATAACATGACCACACTTAGGGACTTTTTGGTGTGGTATAACAACAAAGATGTAGTCCCCTTTTTAGAAGCCTTGGAGCAGCAGGTTCGCTTTTATGGGGAGCGGGGTGTAGACTGTTTTAAAGACGCCATTTCGGTTCCAGGTGTTTGTTTAAAGTATCTTTTTAAGACCGTTGATAGGGGTGTAATGTTTAGTTTATGTTCGAGCAAACAGGCGAGTCTACACAAAATGATTAGAGATAATATCGTTGGGGGTCCCTCTATAATTTTCCATAGGTATCACGAGGTAGGCAAAACGCTTATTAGGGGCGGAAAGGTAGTCAAATCCATCCAAGGTTACGATGCCAACGCGTTGTATCTTTGGGCTCTGATGAACCCAATGCCAACAGATTACCCAATTATTAGAAAAATGGAGACCGGGTTTAGGGTCGAAAAAGATACCTATTATGTCCAACAAAGTAGAGAGTGGCTAACGTGGGTCGCCCACCAAAAAGGGGTGGAGTTGAAAACTCAGTTTAACGGGAGGGAGTTTCGATTAGGTGCTAGAAATATCCCTGTGGATGGGTGGGATAAATCCAATAGAAGAGGCTACAATTTTCATGGTTGTCTGTACCATGGTCACAAAGACTGTCCCCTCACCAAAGATAAAGATAGAAACCCTGTTAATAATAAGCCCTTGTTCGAGCTCTTTGAAAAAACATGTGAGATACACACCTACCTAACCGAGGAGGTAAAAGTCCCAGTAGAAGTTATGTGGGAATGTGAGTGGCAGGCTCTGAAAAAGTCTGACCCAACCATTAAGGCTTTCCTTTCTAAAGCCATCCCTAGAGCTAGACCCTCTTACTCTAAAGAAGGGCTCCCTCTCAGTGATAAACAGATTCTGGCTTCTATTTCAGATGGGACATGTTTTGGTTTAGTGGAATGTGATCTACACGTCCCCGACCGTCTGAAGGAACATTTCAGTGAGATGACTCCAATTTTCAAAAATATTGACGTCACGCGTGATGATATTGGACCGTTTATGGGTGAATATGCCCTCAAACATAACTTGTTGTCAACCCCTCGTCGCACCCTAATCGGTAGTTATATCGGGGAAAAAATTTTGTTGGCAACACCACTGTTAAAATGGTATTTAGACCACGGCTTGGAGGTAACAAAAATTTATCAAGTGATAGAATATCAACCGTCTAGTTGTTTTAAAAAGTTTGGCGAAATGGTTTCTGACGCTAGGAGGGCTGGTGATCTAGACGAAAGTCAATCTATAGTAAGCGATACGATGAAGCTCTTAGGAAACTCAGCCTACGGGAAGACTCTAACCAATAAGGCCAATCATAGC
Source organism: Megaustenia siamemsis (assembly GCA_032433765.1). Lineage (NCBI taxonomy): Eukaryota > Metazoa > Mollusca > Gastropoda > Stylommatophora > Ariophantidae > Megaustenia > Megaustenia siamemsis. Next base: position 41,931,998 of record JAVIAB010000156.1, on the reverse strand, counting down.
GCTGTTTCGTACGTTCAGGGGGATGAGCTATTGAAAATGATTAATAGTTCCCGGTTTAAAAAGATGACTGAAATAGGGGCGGCTCTTTTTGAAGTTGAGATGGAGAAAAAGAAAACTGTTTGGGACTTGCCCCTACAAATCGGTTTCTTCGTCTATCAATATGCAAAACTTCGTATGTTAGATTTTTATTTCGAGTTCTTAGATAAGTTTGTAGATAGGTCCAACTTTCAGTTATGTGAAACAGATACTGATAGTTTATACTTAGCCTTAAGCGCACCTAAGCTAGAGGACATAGTTAAGTCAGGTCTGCGGGATGAGTTTAATAGTGTATATAAAGACTGGTTTCCTGCCGAGTTTTGCGATGAGCATATTAGCAAGACAGACTATATAAACTGTAAGGGTGTTAAAGCATACACCAAACGAACGCCCGGGCTTTTTAAACTAGAGTACGAAGGGACAGCTCTTGTTAGCTTATGTAGTAAGACGTACCATTGTAGTGGGGATTACGATAAAATCAGTTGTAAAGGGTTAAGCAAGCAACACAACAAATTAGATAAAGATATGTTTTTAGAGGTTCTCGCCACGCAAAAGGCCAAGGGTGGGAAAAATGTAGGTTTCAAAGTCTTAAATAATTCCATATTTTCCTACAGTCAAACAAGAAATGCTCTTTCCTATTTCTATATAAAAAGAAAGGTAGCTGATGATAACGTCTCGACTACGCCTCTAGATATTTAACTCTTTACACTACCCGCTTAGCCTAACCAGCAATCTCTAACAAGTTTCACCCCTTATGATTCATTTATGACATAGAGCTAAGCAGACATCCAACTACCTATCTATAAATAAATGTTATCCATGTACTATATATTGACTCACTGTACTGAATATTTTTGTAATGTTATATAATATCAATGTATGTTATACACCTATTGAGATAATAAAAGAATAAAATATATCTTTGTCTTCTGTCTTATATTGATTGTTTTTCATTGATGTTGTATAATCTACTAACCTATCACTATCGCTCAAGTACACCAAGCGCTCCAAAGTCAGCACACACCAGACATAAACAGCGCACTTCCGGGGTCACCGGGACTAGAGGTCAACATCCCGACGCGAAATGTCACGGTTAACTCCCCCTGCGCCTACAGTACATTAGGCGCGCCGCGCGCCTACTATATATCTTTGTTAATTTACGGGCCAAATAATAATCAATACAACATTGTATACTACTCCCAGGTGTGTACCGTTAATATAGTGTTATTGTTCATATCCCAGATGTGTACCAAGAAAATAGTGTTATTGTTAATATCCCAGATGTGTACCAAGAATATAGTGTTATTGTTCATATCCCAGATGTGTACCGAGAATATAGTGTTATTGTTCATATCCCAGATGTGTACCGAGAATATAGTGTTATTGACAATATCTCCGAGGTTTGCCGAGAATATAGTGTTATTGTCAATATCTCCGAGGTTTGCCGAGAATATAGTGTTATTGTCAATATCTCCGAGGTGTACCGAGAATATAGTGTTATTGTTCATATCACCGAGGTGTGCCAAGAATATAGTGTTATTGTCAATATCTCCGAGGTTTGCCGAGAATATAGTGTTATTGTCAATATCTCCGAGGTTTGACGAGAATATAGTGTTATTGTCAATATCTCCGAGGTTTCCCGAGAATATAGTGTTATTGTCAATATCTCCGAAGTTTGCCGAGAATATAGTGTTATTGTCAATATCTCCGATGTTTGCCGAGAATATAGTGTTACTGTCAATATCTCCGAGGTTTGCCGAGAATATATTGCCTTATATATTTTATCTGAACATTGTGAGTCAATGTGTCAGCAATTCGCTAGTGCCGTCTTTTTTCCCTGAAAAAAAAACATTCAGTACATGTGAGACCTGGTGAACCAAGAAGCCACAGATCAGGATCGAACCCGACCTTTTGTTACACCAGTTCACTTAGCACTGTCTACAACCACCTTCGTACGTAACATAATCAGTCTAATAGAACATGTTCTGGCTTTATCAAAGACGGCCGTGGCACATGATAATGGTTTTTATATTTTAGAAAAAGTCAATCGGACGCCACTTTGTTGTGAATCACTGATCAGCTTCTAAAGTGCGTGAAGCAAGAAAACACTCCTGTTTCCTTCAGTGGCCCCATTCCTTCCTCACAAACTAGCACCAACACACTCACCATTCTCCACTCATTATTATTCTAACTGATGTTACATCCAAAAGTCCCGTCTTTCAAGACAAATGCGATTCCACCGTTCAGCTCTGGAGTAGATTAAAAATTGACACTTGACAAGTCACATCGGTTTAGAGAGCTTTACGGTTGTCTGCTTCTTCTGTAACGATTCGAAATGTCTCTGCTTTATTTGGGAGGTTTCAGGGACGGACACCGTGCATTAAACGTCAGGGCTGCGGAGTTGGTGCCCCAAACATCGAGCCATAATTTGTGACTTTTCGACTTCTACTCCTAATTCTCCAATTATCTAATATTCGACTGCAACTCACTGGTGTTTGTGCATGAATCTGACGACAGACAATGTTCAACTTCACTACTATTCCCTTCACAAAGTTTATACTTTCCTACTTCCCCAGTAAGAATTATCTACTTTCCTACTACTCTATCAGAATTATCTATTTTTCTACTACTCGAGCCAGAATTATCTATTTTCATACTATCTATTGTCCTTTCGAGCCGAAGACGGCACATAGGGCAGAACCACAATCTCAAAAACAGAAACCTTGCGTGCCAAAACGGCACATATTGCAGAGATCACTGCTTCTAAAATCTATGGTTCTGTTTCCATAACAATACTTTTTACAATGACAGCTTGTCAAGCCATCGATCAACCTCCTTAGTCGCCTCTTACGACATGCCTGGAAGGTCACAGTGTTACTATTCTTTACTTCCCTCATAATGAGGCCCCGGTAACACACATTTTCATACTACTCGAGTCAAAATTATCTACTTGAATACTGCTCGAGTCAGAATTATCTACTTTCATACTATTCTGTTCAGAATTTATTGCTCACTACTCGAATCATATTTTTTTCTTTCCTTACATTAGACTCATAATTATTTACTTTCCTACTACACGATTCAAAATTCTCTATCTTCTTTCTACTTAATTCAGAATTTTCTTCTTTTCTGTTCCTCGATTCGAAATTCTTTACTGTTATATACTATAATTCATTAAAAGAATCAGAATAGTTAACTTGTCTACTACTCGGTACCGTTTTACAACTTCACAGGTGTTCACAGTGGTAGACTGCCTTGATTCGTGCTTGTACATGTTTGGATACGCCCCTGCTCAACATTGATGTGATTAAAGGTACGCGCTGATATCTTGAGCTCCTGATAGTGAAGCCGGCTAATCGCGAAGCGAATACAAATTGGCTGTTCCAGAACAGCAACAAAGTTTCAGAAATGGTACAGAACTGAGAAAAAATGGAAGATAACCGTGTCGTGCACAACTTGTTGAAGACTAAGCATAGCATTTTTAGTTCTAGTTAGTCCTAAACATTGAACAGATGTTCAAATCCTACATGTCTCATGAGAAGCCACTTCTCAACATGAATATGCGCAAGTTGTTTTTTTTATTTTTTTTATTTTTATTTATTATTATTTTTTTTTTTTTGCGTTCGCCAGCTTTTACCTCTGACGAAGTTCCTAGAGGCTAGGAACTGAATTTTGCGTGTTAATTCATTTTTCCCTGGCAGCCGTGTGCACAGGTTCCCCTCGCCGTACAGGCAGATAACTCCGACTTCGGAGGTACTCATTATTTTTCGTCGATGAGTAATTGACGTTTCAAGCTGGGCCTCGCTGCTGAGACCAGGAGTGGTTGCCGCAGAGAGAAATCATAAATAAAAATCCCAACAAACTGGAATTTGAACCCACGACCTCCCTGTCTCGAGGCCTGCGCAACCATTCCCCAGAGCGCAAGTTCACTTTATATATATATATATATATATATATATATATATATATATATATATATATATATATATATATATATATGTAACTATATATAATATAGTATATATATATATATTATTATTATATAGTATTATATATATATATAAGGCCAGCACCACTTCGTGGGGATGGGTATCACCAGGGACTGAAAACCAAAACTGGTGAGGCCTTCCTTCACCCGAGCAAGACAACAGTCTGCTCTAGCAAGTTTAAGTGCTGAAGATGGCAATCAGCCAAAAGGCACACTACAACAAACATGATGCCACGCACTCACAACAATGGGAAGTATGTCTGTAACTGCGAATCGATATGGCACTTGCCCTGGGATGGACACTCAAGTAGGTGCAGTGCCGGACCTTCAGCCTCAATAGGACCCAGCCACTATTACTGGATGTTCTTTTCTACCGCCCCGTGGAGTCAGAGGGTGAGAGAATAGAGCTACTGGCCAATCAAAACTAAGACCACTTAAAATAAAACACTGGAATGTTAAAGACATCAACAGCAAAAGGGATGAGTACAGTAAAAAGATAGTAAAGAGTTGGAAAAAAATCCTACATGGAGAGCAAGTAAGCGTATGCTGTTTGCAGGAAACTCATCTAAACAACGACATAGCCTTGAAGATTAGGGAATACCAGTGCTACCGATCTGACAGGAAAGACAGAAAAAAGGGCAGAATATTCACTTGTAAAGAAAAACATCAATGCATGTCAGCTTGGGGTGTATATGGACTGAGTTGAATATCGGATACTTCACCCCTCAGGATAGAAACAACGGACTTTCATTTACTCAACTACTACTGTCCGAGCGACCGCCCACTGGCACTAGACACAGTTTCATTAAAAGAATAATAATTGTATGTGGAGAATTCAACAGCCATTCACAGAGCTGTGGCTATGAACATATTGACAAGAGAGGTGAAAAGCTTGAAAAATGGCAGGACGACAATGGGCTTATATTGCTAAATCAGACAACAGATCCACAACATTATACTCCAGGTCATGGCATACAACATCTACACCAGATCAGGCTTTCTATTCACCAGACCTGGATTGGAATATCACATGTATTGTTGGGAAACAACTTGGAGGCAGCGACCACCGGCCAGTCTTTTTAGTGGTGCAAAATGAGACCGTCAGGGAGAGCTGCACTCTCTCTAGATGGAATTACAAAAAGGGAGACTGGAAAATGTATCAACAATACACCAGTGTAATGACTAAAGATCTAAATACAGACAGAGACATCAACAAAATAGTTGATGAATTCATTAGACTAATAATACAAGCTACCAGTGAAACAATACCTAGAGGAGTACGGAAACACTACAAACCATACTGGAGTGGTGAACTGGAGCAACTGCACAATGACATAGAAATATCTCGAAAGCAAGCGTAAACTAGCCCTTTCCAGGACCACCACAATAACTATCAACATTCAAGGCCAAATTTCAAAGAGCTAAACCACAAGCCAGACGGAGAAGCTTAAAAGAGAAACAAAGTCCTTGAATCTTGAACGAGACACAATTAAAGTGTGGAAACCTGTAAAACAGCTTAATGATGAGGGTAGAGAAAGGAACAAAAAAACATTGCACTGAAGAAAGGTGGAAACATCCCAACAGGTAAGCAGTCAATAAATCACTTTGCAGACTCACTTTGCAAAAGACAATAATATTAAAATTAACCTAGAGAAACGACAAGAGACCCACTTAAAGCAAAAAAAATCCAAGACAAGAAAGAGCCATACATGAAGTCATATAAATACTTATAACACAATGAGAGCTAGAGCTGGCAATATCCAAATTAAAAAGCGAAAAGTCACCAGGCAGTGATGGAGTGTCCAATGAAAGGATTAAGGATTTGACAACTGCAGCTAAAGCAAAACTACGGCATATCTACAATAATTGCTGGATCACAGGTAGAGTGCCACAGGCATAGAGAGAAGCAATTATGATATCATTACTAAAGCCAGGAAATGATGGTTAAACGACATCCAACTATAGACCAATCAGCTTTACAAGCTGTTTGTGTAAAACAATGGAACGTATGATTAATCTCAGACCGCAGTGGTACCTGGAAAGTGAAAAAACTCCTTGTTCTACATCAATAAGTTTTTAGACATAGCCTTTGGTTCTTTGGTTATGGAAGGCCCCGGTGTCACTGCAAACGAATTAAAATCCATAATTGCTCAGCCGCCCGTGCCAGTGAAATCATCCGAATTGTGTTGCTCTACCGAAGATTAGGTAAATTATCATTCCCAAGAAATTGAGGACGTGTTCCAAGAAAAGAAACGGGTACTGGCAGCATGGATAGACCTTAAGAAAGCATTTGATAAAGTATGGAATGAAGGGTTTGTGAAGAAACTGAGAAATTACGGAGTAAATAGCAGGATGTACAAATTGGTGAAAGCATACCTGCATAACAGGAGAGCCAGAGTGCAACAGGGTGGTCTTAAAAGTAAGAAGGTCTTACTGCGCCAGTGCATCCCACAGGGACGGGTACTATCTCCAACACTTTTTCTGATCTACATCAATGACCTAGTTACAGAACTACCACATGGTATCAAAGTGGCAATGTATGTAGAGGTCCTGGTAATGTGGTGCACAGAGGAGTATGCAGCAGTGACTTCCAAATTGATGCAAAGAGCTTGCATGCACTGAACTCACGGACAAATAGATGGCGTATCAGCATCAATATAGACAAATGCAGTACTACACTTTTCATTTTCTCCCAAAAACAAAAAGTAGGAACCATCTTCATAAACAATGAACCCATAAAAGAAGGCATACAAGCTACTTATCTCGGAGTTACATTTGACAACAAACTACCTTGGAAACAGCAGATAAATAAGGCAACTCAAAAATCTAGGAGGAAGTTAGCTATTTTAAGAAAGCTGTGCGGAACCATCATGGGGTGCGAGTGGGAAAATAGTAAATTTTACCAACAGAGTTTACGCCCACTCCTAGAATATGGATCATATCATGGAACCCAGCACCAAACACCACACTACCAGAACTGGATAAAGTACAAAACCAGGCACTTAGGGTCATCACAGGAGCAATGAAATCGTCACCAATATTGGAGATAGAAAATTGTGGAGGATTGAACGGAGAGACACAAAGGTGCTGATAGAGGCAGAAAATTCTCACGCATGCCGAGACATCCAATGAAGGACCGATTCCAAAATCTTGCATTGGGACGGCTTAAGAGAAGCAGTTTTATCCACTAAGCCAAGCGTATTAGTTAGTAGACAAACACCAGACATACCAAGAGTTGTTAACCCCCTACTGCCCATGCCAGAACAGACTCCCTGGACAGAGGAATCAGGATTATCAATACAAATACGGACAGAAGTGAAAGGAATAGTTGACAAAGAAGAACAGAATAGTCTACAGCGAAAAACAATAACTCTCAGTTTCCTGGATGAAGAATACCCACAAGACCTATGGATTCGTGTGTACACAGATGGATCAGCACAGAATGCAGTAAAGAATGGGGGAGCAGGTGCATGCATAGAGTACCCAAATAACACTAGGGATATGAATAAAATAGCAACAGGGAAATTTAGTCGCAATTACGATGCAGAAATCCAAGCAAAGAAGTTGGCAATATAAAAACTGCTGAACAGTAATCTTAGCCCACAGCCTGTAGTGTTTTTGACAGATGCAAGATCAGTACTCCAGGCACTACAATCCATAAAATTACTACATCTGCAGACCTTATTGAATGAACTCTGTAAGCACCACAGGGTAGCCCTGTAGTGGATCCCATCTCACTGTGGAATACCAGAAAACGAGAGAGCTCATAAGCTGGTAAAGGAAGGCACAACAGACACACAAACAGATGCACTGGTTACGCACCATCAGAAGAAACAGAATATTGAATCAATCAGAAGACTCATCATCATCATCGTGTGCCTTCTCCGCAACGAAGGTTGGCTACCATGGATCGCCATTCTACTCTGTTTCTTGCTTTGATGGTGCAGGCTGATATAGATTGACTTGACCATCTTTTGATGTTACTCGTCCATGTTAGTCTTGGTCTGCCTCTGCCTCTTTTACTTTGTATTTTTCCTTCCAATATTACTTTTAGTAGGCTGTTGTGTCTTTTAACATGCCCCAAAAATGTCATTTGTCTTGTCTTAATTCTATTTAGTAGTTCTCTTTTTATTTTCAGTTGTTTTAAAACTTCATCGTTTGTTATCTTTTGTTTCCATCCAATTCTACCTATTCTTCTATAAATCCACATTTCAAAGGCTTCAATTTTCTGTTCTGTTTTCTTGTCTAATGTCCATGTTTCTGCACCATACAGGAATATTGAGAAGATGTAACATTTTGCCATTCTTAGTTTCAGCCCTGTTGATATTTGTTTTGTTGTTAGTATATTTTTCATGGCATTAAAATTACTTTTTGCCATACCTATTCTTTTGTTTATTTTAGTTTTGCATTTTCTATCATTGGTTATAGTATGCCCCAGGTAGTTGTAGCTCTGGACTGTCTCCAGATGTATTCCCTCAACTGTGATATTTAATTGTAGGTCTTGAGAATTTTCTTTGCTTATGATCATAGTTTTAGTCTTTTTGATATTCATTTCTAGTCTTTTTCTAGTATTTTTTGCTTGTTATGTTTATCACATTAAGCAATTGTTGTAGGTCTTTAGGATTTTCTCTAGTAGAACAGTATCATCAGCATATCTCAGGTTATTGATTATCTTTCCATTAATGTTTAGGCCGGGTATCTCTGAGATGTTTTTAAAGATTTGCTCAGTGTATAGATTGAACAAGCTTGGTGATAGGATGCATCCTTGTCTTACTCCTCTTTTTATGTCCATGGGTGTAGAGTTCTCCTTGTTATATCTTATTATTGCTGTTTGCTCCCAGTACAAATTACATATTAGTCGTATGTCTGCGTCGTCTAGATTTATATCCTTTAGGCAGTCTATAAGTTGGTTATGGTGTATTCTATCGAAAGCTTTGGTGTAGTCTATAAAGCAGGCATATATTGGTTTGTTTACTTCTGTGTACTTCTCAATCAATGTTCTCATGCTGAATATGGCTTCTTTTGTCCCACTGTTTTTCCTGAATCCAAATTGTTGCTCATCTAATTCAGTATTGATTTTATTCTGAATCCTTCCCTGTATAACTTTTAGTAAAATTTTTGTTACCTGGCTCATTAGGCTTATTGTTCTGAAGTCACTGCATTCAACTGCACCATTCTTTTTAGGCAATGCAATGAAAGTTGATGTTTTTAGATCGTTTGGTATGTATCCTGTATGGTATATGTCATTGCATATGTCTGTGATCACTTCGACGCCAAACTCTTCTAGAGCCTGTATCATCTCTATCTGTTTATTGTCAGGCCCTGCAGCTTTTCCCTTTTTCATTGTTTTTATAGCTTTTTCTACTTCAGATTTCAGGATTTTATAGTTTTATGTACATTTTATGTCTGGCTTTTTGTCCCTTTCGTCATGAAATAATTCTGTTATATATTCTTGCCATCTATCTATTACATCTTTGTTGTCTGTCAGCATTCTTCCCTCTTTGTTTGCAATACATCCGATTCCTGCAGCTTTTTTGTCTTTATTCGTCATCCTCTTTATTTCTGTGTGCATCTCTCTTAAGTTTTGTTTACTTTCCATAGTTTCGACTTCTAGACATCTTTGATTGAGCCAGTCTTCTTTTGCCTTTTTGCACATTCTCCGTATTTCATTGTCTATATCCTTGTATCTGGCAGTGTTTTTCGCTTGTCTTCTTTCTTCCATTTTTTCTAAGATTTTGTCAGTTATCCATTTTTGTTTTTTGTTACTTTCCTTTTTGGGCAAGGTGTTGCAGGATTCTTGCATGTTGTTTTTTTATGCATTGCCATTTTGTTGTGACTTTTTCCTCAGGATGTTCTCTTCTGTACTGCTCCATCCCCTCTTCTAGTAGCTTCTGATATGTGTTCTTTACTTGTACAGTATAAGTTTCTTGTACATCTTTCTGGTTTAACGCTGTTATATCTTTTGGTGTTGCTGAATTAGTTTTTTGTTTGTTTCTCTTTATTTTGATTTTCATTTTTATCATTACAGGATTGTGGTCTGAATTAATGTCTGCTCCTGGGTAGGTTTTGGCTTTCTTGACGCTGTTCCTGAATCTGTCTTTTATCATTATGTAATCTATTTGATTTCTCTTCTTGTCTCCAGAGCTTTTCCATGTGTATAATTTCCTTTTCTCTTGCTCAAAGAAGGTGTTGCATATTATCAGTCTGTTTTCTTCACAAAATTGTATTAATCTTTCTCCTCTGTTATTCCTTTTTCCTAGACCATGATTTCCTATTATGGTCTTATATTTACCTTTTCCTACTTTAGTGTTCATATCACCCATTATAATCAAGATGTCTGATGATTTCACTTGCTTCATAACTGTGTTTAGATCTTCATAGTATGCCTCTATTTGTTCGTATGTATAGTCTTCAGTAGGTGCTCCTAGGTGGTCCCTAGATACACTACAGATAAAACTATATGGGCCACTGAAAGAATAAAAAAAAAAAACAGTAAAATGTATACAGGAAACGGCATTGCAGGTATAGTCAATACTTGAGGCGAATGAAAGATTTTTATAAATCTGAGCAGAATGAAATATTTAAATATTACATACATATATGTAATTTATTTCTATACGAGATGCATTTACACTCAGGGATATTACATTAGTATCTGTGTGGTTGGGGAGTACTCGTTGTCTATGGTGGGCTGTGATTGTCACTCATACAAGTCCCAATAGTTTAGTCCCCTATTAAATTAAGATTCACATTTCTTTGGCCCCTCCTCAGTCGTTGTTCCCTGGGTAGCCGTTGGAGTAATTACTTTTCACTTCTCTTCTCTTTTTCTCTCCTGTACAATCTGTCACTCACTTATGTAGTGAGGACTGGGATTCCACTGCCAATTAAAATTTGTTATTTATATAGTTTTACATATACACTATTTTTAGTTTCTTTCAACATGGTTATATTTTAACACATTTCTTGTATTCTTGTTCTGTTTGTCCTGTTTTGTTTTTTTTTGTTTCTGAGGAAGGCCGTGTGTGAGGCCGAAACATCGTTGTTTTTTGTTGTGTTCTCTCATGTTAAAATGTCATAATACACTGTTCGCCACGTTCCTTAAAAGAGCTAACTGGCTGGCTTCATAAGCATCAACTATTTGGAGGACGCAATGAATTGTTTTAATTAATTTTATTTTTCATTTGTTGATAAGAACACGACAATCGTGGAACTACACGAATTGCCACTATACATGTCATAAGTAGGTATGAGCAAATATAGGAGCTAGTGATAAAAGTGTTAACCAAAGGACAAATTGAAATATTCATCTTTAAATAAGTTATAAGTTATATATATATAATTTAACAAAACATTGTGCTATGTTTATGGAAGGATGTGCAGGAATAGAACATCTTTGATCTTGAAAGCTGTTCCGAAAAATAGTAAGTTCCAATCTAACAAACAAACTTCATATGAAAGCTGAATGGAATGGTACATTCTCTGTGTCCAATCTGGTACATTCTCTGTGTCCAATCTGGTACATTCTCTGTGTCCAATCTGGTACATTCTCTGTGTCCAATCTGGTTCATTCTCTGTGTCAAATCTGAAAACGAATTTCAATTAGCAGTTTTAATTTGTGATACCAAAAGGATATGTTAACGTTTAATGAGAATACATTTGTTTGAGTTTGAGAGAGAGAGAGAGAGAGAGAGAGAGAGAGGGGGAGGGAGAAAGTGAGAAAGGGCGACATAGAAAGAGAGAGAGAGAGAGAGAGAGAGAGAGAGAGAGAGAGAAAGAGAAATCGATAAAAGTTTGATGTGTTAGTGTTCATTAAAAAATATTCCACAATTTTTCCATTTATGTTCTCTCTTTCAGTAAAAATGCACTTATTTCCATCTCCATAATTATCCACAAAATAGTATTTCTGCTCACAATTGGATATCTCTTTTTTTTTAATTCTTATACAGGTTATATGTTTGTTTGTTTTCAAAATGTGGATGAGTAACAAAATGTGGATGAGTAACAAAATGTTGATGAGTAACAAAATGTGGATGAGTAACAAAATGTGGATGAGTAGCAAAATGTGGATGAGTAGCATAATGTGGATGAGTAACAAAATGTGGATGGTAACAAAATGTGGATGGTAACAAAATGTGGATGGTAACAAAATGTTGATGGTAACAAAATGTGGATGGGTAGCAAAATGTGGATGGTAACAAAATGTGGATGGTAACAAAATGTGGATGGTAACAAAATGTGGATGGTAACAAAATGTGGATGGTAACAAAATGTGGATGGTAACAAAATGTGGATGGGTAGCAAAATGTGGATGGGTAGCAAAATGTGGATGGTAACAAAATGTGGAAGGGTAACAAAATGTGGATGGGTAACAAAATGTGGAAGGGTAACAAAATGTGGATGGGTAGCAAAATGTGGATGAGTAGCAATATGTGGAAGGGTAACAAAATGTGGATGGGTAACAAAATGTGGAAGGGTAACAAAATGTGGATGGGTAACAAAATGTGGATGGGTAACAAATTGTAGAAGGTTAACAAATTAAGTGAAATAAAATATCAACAAAATGTATTATCTCCTGCAAAGAAAGTGTGTGTGTGTGTGTATGCGTGTGTGTGTGTGGGGGGGGGGAGTGAAGAGAGGGGAATCTGACGTCACACCTCAATACATAGTCAAATGAGCTCAGAAGACTAACCGTAACAGTAGAGCAGTAGAAGACACATCAAAGAATGCACAACATGACGCCAATTTCACCAGCATTTTATCTCTTATCCGTGTTTTCAGCGTCAATTTCTATCATTATTACTTAATACTCTATGAATTTGTTTCAAAGACTCAATAGTGCGATCAAAATACTCTATGTATTTGTTTCAAAGACTCAATAGTGCGATCAAAATACTCTATGTATTTGTTTCAAAGACTCAATAGTGCGATCAAAATACTCTATGTATTTGTTTCAAAGACTCAATAGTGCGATCAAAATACTCTGTTTTCTGATGATGTAAACAACAAGAAGATGAGGTACTACACTGACATCACTTGTGCATGAGAGACAGACAAACACTCTGATTACGTTTTGGATGTCTGGCTAAACTCTATAAATTGAGCTGGAGAAAACCTATTGGGAATACCCGCCCGTAACATAAAAAAGAATGACTGCGAAAGAAATCGAAAACCCATAAATGATTAATGACTCAAAAAGCGAAGAATCGAAATGTATGGTACACATGAGATGGAACCAACACGAAAGAAGAATGTGAATGCCACGGGAAAATGACTGGGACGTCACCATAAACTAACCCAAAGAGAGCCATCTGAAACGTTTACACAAATAAAATGGTAGATACAGGTTTAGTGCAAACTATCGCAAACCACGGGAATGGTGGTTTGATAAAATGTTAGAAACAGGAAATAAACTATTCGTATATCTCCACTCGACATTGAAAGCCAGATAATGAATGAAAGGTGAAGAAAAGGGATACATTTAGTGGGGACCCTGGAAGACAGTCGGTTGTAAATAAAAACAAGAATGTGACATTATCTTTAGAAGGTAATGGTTCAACACATTGGAAAATGTGACAACAATGAATGCTAGTGCAGTTAAACAATAAATATGGCGCAGTTGTACAAAATGTATACTTCTGGAGTTGAAAAACATAAACATTAATTTAGTTCAGTTTAGTTTTAGTCGATGACTGTCCTTAATGCACATCGGACAAGTCCATCCTTTTTATACATCCGACAAGTCCGTCCTTATTGCACATCGGACAAGTCCGTCCTTTTTATACATCCGACAAGTCCGTCCTTATTGCACATCCGACAAGTCCGTCCTTATTGCACATCCGACAAGTCCGTCCTTATTGCACATCGGACAAGTCCGTCCTTATTGCACATCCGACAAGTCCGTCCTTATTGCACATCGGACAAGTCCGTCCTTATTGCACATCGGACAAGTCCGTCCTTATTGCACATTCGACAAGTCCGTCCTTATTGCACATCCGACAAGTCCGTCCTTATTGCACATCGGACATGTCCGTCCTTATTGCACATCCGACAAGTCCGTCCTTATTGCACATCGGACAAGTCCGTCCTTATTGCACATCCGACAAGTACGTCCTTATTGCACATCCGACAAGTCCGTCCTTATTGCACATCGGACAAGTCCGTTCTTATTGCACATCGGACAAGTCCGTCATTATTGCACATCCGACAAGTCCGTCCTTATTGCACATCCGACAAGTCCGTCATTATTGCACATCCGACAAGTCCGTTCTTATTGCACATTGGACAAGTCCGTCATTATTGCACATCGGACAAGTCCGTCCTTATTGCACATCGGACAAGTCTGTCCTTTTTATACATCCGACAAGTCCGTCCTTATTGCACATCGGACAAGTCCGTCCTTATTGCACATCGGACAAGTCTGTCCTTTTTATACATCCGACAAGTCCGTCCTTATTGCACATCGGACAAGTCCGTCCTTTTTATACAACCGACAAGTCCGTCCTTATTGCACATCGGACAAGTCTGTCCTTTTTATACATCCGACAAGTCCGTCATTATTGCACATCGGACAAGTCTGTCCTTTTTATACATCCGACAAGTCCGTCCTTATTGCACATCGGACAAGTCCGTCCTTATTGCACATCGGACAAGTCTGTCCTTTTTATACATCCGACAAGTCCGTCCTTATTGCACATCGGACAAGTCTGTCCTTTTTATACATCCGACAAGTCCGTCCTTATTGCACATCGGACAAGTCTGTCCTTTTTATACATCCGACAAGTCCGTCATTATTGCACATCGGACAAGTCCGTCCTTATTGCACATCGGACAAGTCTGTCCTTTTTATACATCCGACAAGTCCGTCCTTATTGCACATCGGACAAGTCCGTCCTTATTGCACATCCGACAAGTCCGTCCTTATTGCACATCGGACAAGTTCGTACTTATTGCACATCCAACAAGTCCGTCCTTATTGCACATCCGACAAGTCTGTCCTTTTTATACATCCGACAAGTCCGTCCTTATTGCACATCGGACAAGTTCGTCCTTATTGCACATCCAACAAGTCCGTCCTTATTGCACATCGGACAAGTTCGTCCTTATTGCACATCCGACAAGTCCGTCCTTATTGCGCATCGGACAAGTCCGTCCTTATTTCACATCGGACAAGTCCGTCCTTATTGCACATCCGACAAGTCTGTCCTTATTGCACATCGGACAAGTCCGTCCTTATTGCACATCGGACAAGTCCGTCCTTATTGCACATCGGACAAGTCCGTCCTTATTGCACATCGGACAAGTACGTCCTTTTTAAACATCCGACAAGTCGGTCCTTATTGCACATCGGACAAGTCCGTCCTTATTGCACATCGGACAAGTCCGTCCTTTTTATACATCCGACAAGTCCGTCCTTATTGCACATCGGACAAGTCCGTTCTTATTGCACATCGGACAAGTCCGTCCTTATTGCACATCGGACAAGTCCGTCCTTATTGCACATCGGACAATTACGTCCTTTTTAAACATCCGACAAGTCCGTCCTTATTGCACATCGGACAAGTCCGTCCTTATTGCACATCGGACAAGTCCGTCCTTTTTATACATCCGACAAGTCCGTCCTTATTGCACAGCCGACAAGTCCGTCCTTTTTATACATCCGACAAGTCCGTCCTTATTGCACATCGGACAAGTCCGTCCTTATTGCACATCGGACAAGTACGTCCTTATTGCACATCCGACAAGTCCGTCCTTATTGCACATCGGACAAGTCCGTCCTTATTGCACATCGGACAAGTACGTCCTTTTTACACATGCGACATGTCCGTCCTTATTGCACATCGGACAAGTCCGTCCTTATTGCGCATCGGACAAGTCCGTCCTTTTTATACATCGGACAAGTCCGTCCATATCGCACATTGGACAAGTCCGTCCATATCGCACATCGGTCAAGTCCGTCCTTACTGCACATCGGCCAAGTCCGTCCTTACTGCACATCGGCCAAGTCCGTCCTTACTGCACATCGGCCAAGTCCGTCCTTATCACACATCGGACAAGTCCGCAAGTGCTCAGACCTACACCGAAGTATATCCCTCATCATGCGACGACTAACGACACCGGCGTTGTGTTGGTTTACAAGCCTTCTTTGGCTCCCTGCGTAGCATTCCCGTCTGATATCTCAAACCTAGACGTGATATTAATGAAGTGTTTTCATGGTTGCAGTTTCAGAGCCATTTTTAGTCGGCCCACCCTCCAGCGTCCCTGAGGATATTAATAATGTAATTGCGATCCCTTGCTTTTTCGCACTCCACATCAGCCAAACTGGCAAGCCTATCAGCACGTTCATTACTTCTTACACTCTTATGCCCTGGCACGAAAATGAAATAGACTTTTGTCTGACTAAACTACCCCAGGGACTCTAACCCCTGTCTTCGAGCCTTGCCAGTTGCGACCTTTGTGAGTTTACCCATTTTCTCATTGAGAGAACGTACATGGGTATAAGTCTGTTATAATTATAGTTATAGTAATCGAAGGCTCTGGTATAACTGCAAACGAATTAAAATCCATATTTGGCCAGCCGCCCGTGCCAGTGGAATCATGCGAATTAAAACTCATCTCATTGAAGGATCCAAACAAAGAAAGGCAGCTGCAGTCCCCATCATAGCAGCCACACTAACACACGCCAAAATACATAAGGTCAAGCAGCACCAAAAGCGAACGCAGCTGAACTGACCTTCGCCATACGATATCATCATTCATCGTAAGCAATTGGAATGTCGAAACACGATCCGGATGAAAACCACAGCTCACGGTGTACATAGAGCACTAAACTCAGTGGATCCGGCAACTATTCCAACTTGGAATATGAGGAAACTGCAACAAGGAAAACTTTTCAGACCCATCCTCAATAGCTCCTGTCGCCTATCCGTCATATTGACTGGAAGTATAAGTCTGTGTCACAAGCCAAGCCACTGCTTCAGTCACAGCCACAAACCCGTAGTGAAAATACGTGTACGTAATGCTAAGGCACCACTTCTTCCTTCACAGTGCTACCTCCAACATGAACCCATGAGCTCCGTCCATGCCGAATAACAGATCTATCTGTGTAAAATGACTGCGTATCTCTCAAAAGAATTCTGGAAAATCAAAGCTGGCACTTTTGTCTCAACCACCAACGGGTTTTAGTTGCCTGCATTCTCTGTCCAGTTTGACGACAACGGGAAACGGCGTACTGCACTCTGGCGGCACTCGTACCGATCTTCACCATGTCCTGTGTACAAACAAACTGCTTTCTGTAGTCATAATTACAGGACAGCGAATGTTGTTTGTCTGCACTGATTCGGAGAAGGACACATGCAAGCCTTATTCTGTCTGCCATGGTGGGGAAAATCAAGGAGGAAAGATATGAAGCATGGGATTGACCTGCACACTTTCGGAAGGTTACAATATATTCTGAGAAGTTTGAATTCAAGAAAATGTCTTATTTCGCTTATTAGAAAACGCTATCTTTTCACCTGATGTACTTGTGCATCTTTCTTCAGCATGCATTTCTTGTGTACTACTTCCTTGCCTTTAGCTTCCTTCCTGAATGGTGGCAGATGGTAGTTAAAAAAAGTAAAGTACCCCACGCCAAGTGGCGTGTAGGGAATATGGTGTTAGTGACCATAAATTTTACAGACCTTCAGCACATGATTTTTGGGTAATGTGGTTGGTATTACGCCCATGCCGCTTTACTTTCCCAGAAAAAAAATCCGGTACCCATTAAAGGATGGGTGAACCAAGAAACCGTTGGTTGGGATCGAACCCTACCTGCATAATATTGTCTTTGCACACCTTTCACTATGTAATATTTCACGCACTCAAATAGTGCATTCATTACATGGATTTTAATCGTTAGATGATCAAGCTAGGAAGTTCATGTTTAAATGAAGTTGGAATTCTCGAATAATCGTATCTAGGCAGCTTCCTTCACTTCCTTGCGACTTATTCATTGCTTGCATTATCATTACAGCTCTATGATGTGATGTTAGCATCAACATTCGACCGTTAATCAGGTATAATAAAAACAAAATGCTTTACATCAGCAAGTGGCTGATTTTTTTTCGGACCGGAAAATTTCTAGGGTTCGTCCAAATTCTAAAAATGGTTACTAGAATATTCTCTATGAAGTGAAGGCGGTCTGGCGTCATACCGACCACATCACATATAAAAGTGCCGTGGTCATAGGAAAATATGGTCACTGAAACCATTTTGCCCATACGCCTAGCAATGCAGGATAGGCAACCTTCTCTTATACTAATTTATTTCAGTGACAAATACATCGTTGTCTTGCCCAATAACTTGTTTTTAAAATATATATTTTTATACACAGTTGCACTTCTAGTTTTTTTTTAAAGAAAAATATATCTTCAATTTAAATATAATTATGAGCGGAAAATTTAATATTTTATAGAAAAAATTGAGACAATCAATGATTTTTTAACAAATCGTGTGCTGTTTTATGTACTTCCCACGCTGTAATTTAGTGTAAGTTTTCTTGAGTCAGTCAAAACGAGAGATCTGTAAAACGAGAGATCTGTAAAACACGAGATCTGGTCTTTAGATGTTTGCTAATGATATTCTGGAAGTTAATGGAGTTGACATTTTCTAAACAGTTCAGGGTTTTCAGCCCCAGACATTAATTTTCCCCCGCATAATATTCCCCTCACTCTCTAAAAGCATTTACCTACTGAAATATCAAGTGCAGACATGAACTAGTCTTTAATATTTAACTATTGTGAGTTGTGTCAGAAGTTGCAACCATCTTCAGAAAATTCCAAGTTAATAGAATGAGGGCAATGTAGAACAAGAAAATCCAACTACAATTTCTTTCAGCGATTAAGTTTAAATTGGATGTTACTAAAGGGAGTTCCATTACATTTTTTAATCATGAAGTCGCATTTACTTGACAGATCGTTTTTATCTACAATTGCTGTAAAATATTTACGATATTTAAAAATTAAAACTTGACTTCGAGATTAAAGCGAGGAAATGTGTTTAGATGTTTTGTGAACTTACGATTGCGTGAAAATGGCGGGCTGTTGACAACCAGGAAGTTAGAATGCTGTTTGACTTCTATTTGAGTAGCCAAAATGGCGGGCTGTTGACAACCAGGAAGTTAGAATGCTGTTTGACTTCCGTTTGAGTAGCCAAAATGGCGGGCTGTTGACAACCAGGAAGTTAGAATGCTGTTTGACTTCCGTTTGAGTAGCCAAAATGGCGGGCTGTTGACAACCAGGAAGTTAGAATGCTGTTTGACTTCCATTTGAGTAGCCAAAATGGCGGGCTGTTGACAACCAGGAAGCTAGAATGCTGTTTGACTTCCATTTGAGTAGCCAAAATGGCGGGCTGTTGACAACCAGGAAGCTAGAATGCTGTTTGACTTCCATTTGAGTAGCCAAAATGGCGGGCTGTTGACAACCAGGAAGTTAGAATATTGTTTGACTTCCGTTTGAGTAGCCAAAATGGCGGGCTGTTGACAACCAGGAAGTTAGAATGCTGTTTGACTTCCATTTGAGTAGCCAAAATGGCGGGCTGTTGACAACCAGGAAGTTAGAATGCTGTTTGACTTCCATTTGAGTAGCCAAAATGGCGGGCTGTTGACAACCAGGAAGCTAGAATGCTGTTTGACTTCTATTTGAGTAGCCTGTCAAATCTACTGAAGTTAAAATGCAGAACTTGGGCATAGACCCAGATATGCTGGCACAATCCTACATGACAAATGCAATAAATAAAAAAATCATTCACTACAGGCTGTGTAAATCGCAGCTGGGATATACTGGGCATGGATTAACGTCTGCTAAAGAAAGTTGTGTACAGTGAACAACAACAGAAGAACAGACAAACAAATTGGTAAACGAAAAAAGAATTCAAAGCCACACTAGACATTCTACAGAAGCACTGTAGTATCAAAACGTGATAGTTGCTATAAATACGATGTTGTTCTCTCAGCGTGACGTAGCGAAGATTGCATGACAATAAATTAAAAAGGGGGTGGGCACAAATATAGTAAAACACATAAGTAACGATGTCTTATCTCAATCACTTCGCAAATCATACTTTAAAATAGCATCCTCCTCCTCCTCAACAGGTCAACACTAATCACATCCGTTACTTCAGTTCAGCAGACACTTCAGGGCTTACACTGGCCTCATCAGTCACCGCCAGAACCAATTGTAAGAAGGGGATGATAATAGACTGCTGGTGATCGATACTGCTGAGCGAGCAACAAGACTTTCCCTCATCGCGTGGTTCCCTGTGTAATATCAGCACGGGCAGACAACTTTTTCTTCTTGTATGTTACGTTCTGCATGCAAATCAGATCTGTACTTCCGTTACACTGTTCAAGACCAGCAATGTCCCTTCCATATCGTAACGCCAACCCCACATCTGTTTGTCTCAGTTCTGTACCTAGTCACTGTTGGTTGTGGAAGACAAGAAGAACTGAAATATAACAATTTGTTACTCCTTTTATATATAACAATTTGTTACTCCTTTTATATACATAACAATTTGTTACTCCTTTTATATATATAACAATTTGTTACTCCTTTTATATACATAACAATTTGTTACTCCTTTTATATATATAACAATTTGTTACTCCTTTTATATATATAACAATTTGTTACTCCTTTTATATATATAACAATTTGTTACTCCTTTTATATATATAACAATTTGTTACTCCTTTTATATATATAACAATTTGTTACTCCTTTTATATATATTACAATTTGTTACTCCTTTTATATATATTACAATTTGTTACTCCTTTTATATATATTACAATTTGTTACTCCTTTTATATATATAACAATTTGTTACTCCTTTTATATATATAACAATTTGTTACTCCTTTTATATATATTACAATTTGTTACTCCTTTTATATATATTACAATTTGTTACTCCTTTTATATATATTACAATTTGTTACTCCTTTTATAAATATAACAATTTGTTACTCCTTTTATATATATAACAATTTGTTACTCCTTTTATAAATATAACAATTTGTTACTCCTTTTATATATATTACAATTTGTTACTACTTTTATATATATAACAATTTGTTACTCCTTTTATAAATATAACAATTTGTTACTCCTTTTTCTTCAAAGTTTCATGACTATCCTTACTCTCCACAACCTTGCTTGTCTTATATCGTGGAGGTAAAATTGAGCGTTTAGACCAACCCTCTTTGTGGTGTCTGAGCATGGCCTACAAGCTAATATACGATATCTCATTAATTCATCATCAACTATGTCGACATCTCATTAATTCATCATTAAATATGTCGACATTTCATTAATTCATCATTAAATATGTCGACATCTCATTAATTCATCATCAACTATGTCGACATCTCATTAATTCATCATCAAATATGTCGACATCTCATTAATTCATCTTCAAATATGTCGACATCTCATTAATTCATCATCAACTATGTCGACATCTCATTAATTCATCTTCAAATATGTCGACATCTCATTAATTCATCATCAACTATGTCGACATCTCATTAATTCATCATGAACTATGTCGACATCTCATTAATTCATCATCAACTATATCGACATCTCATTAAGTCATCATCAACTATGTCGACATCTCATTAAGTCATCATAAACTTTGTCTGCCTTTTCTTTTACACGTTAACTCTGAGTAAGTGGTAATGTTCTCTTGGTGGTGCTATCTCGTAGTGATCGAGTTCTATGTTCAAATCAGTAAATTGCTATCTATCTATCTATCTATCTATCTATCTATCTATCTATCTATCTATCTATCTATCTATCTATCTATCTATCTATCTATCTATCTATCTATCTATCTATCTATCTATCTATCTATCTATCTATCTATCTATCTATCTATCTATCTATCTATCTATCTATCTATCTATCTATCTATCTATCTATCTATCTATCTATCTGTATATCTGTCTGGCTGTCTGTCTATCTATCTATCTATCTATCTATCTATCTATCTATCTATCTATCTATCTATCTATCTATCTATCTATCTATCTATCTATCTATCTATCTATCTATCTATCTATCTATCTATCTATCTATCTATCTATCTATCTATCTATCTATCTATCTATCTATCTATATATATATCTCTCTGTCTATCTTTCTTTCTATCCATCTACATATCTATCTATTTGCCTATCTGTTTGTGTGCCTGCCCGCCTCCATCTTCGGCTCCTTCTTTAAAATCGCTTCCCTCTAATTTTTGGTCGAGCCCCCACCAACCCATCGTGAAACGTTGAAGTTGGGTGCAGCGCTGTTGTTGTTTCCCAAATTGGGCAGATTTTTGTTCGACGTGAGTAAATATCTTCACCATTGATTATAAGGTGTCGTGCCTGCTCGTTTCCCAAATTGGGCAGATTTTTGTTCGGAGCGACGCGAGTAAGTATCTTCACTATTGACTATAAGGTGTCGTGCGTGCTCATTTCCCAAATTGGGCAGATTTTTGTTCGGAGCGACGCGAGTAAGTATCTTCACTATTGACTATAAGGTGTCGTGCCTGCTCGTTTCCCAAATTGGCCAGATTTTTGTTCGGAGCGACGCGAGTTAAGTATCTTCACTATTGACTATAAGGTGTCGTGCCTGCTCGTTTCCCAAATTGTGCAGATTTTTGTTCGGAGCGACGCGAGTAAGTATCTTCACTATTGACTATAAGGTGTCGTGCCTGCTCGTTTCCCAAATTGTGCAGATTTTTGTTCGGAGCGACGCGAGTAAGTATCTTCACTATTGACTATAAGGTGTCGTGCCTGCTCGTTTCCCAAATTGGCCAGATTTTTGTTCGGAGCGACGCGAGTAAGTATCTTCACTATTGACTATAAGGTGTCGTGCCTGCTCGTTTCCCAAATTGGGCAGATTTTTGTTCGGAGCGACGCGAGTTCCAGGTTCATCCAATATCTGTAAAAGGTTACCGGGGATTTCTTTTCTGAGAAAGTAAGACGGCATGGCGTGATGGCGTCCACCTAATCTATAACACGCTATGTTGGTCGTTGTAAATCATTTTCTCAAACACTCTATTCCACGTTCGACTAATGAGTAAAGTGTAAAAGTATTTACTTTTCCTCACACCCACAGTCACAGCCACACTCACATCCACACACACACCCACATTCACCATCTCATTCTTAGTTGTCTCCATCCTCCATGGCTTTTGAAATGATGTCATTGGTTTGTCATACTAAGCGAATTAACCACTCCTGTGAAATGATGTCATCGGTTTGTCATACTAGGCGATTTAACCACACCTGTGAAATGATGTCATTGGTTTGTCATACTAGGCGAATTAACCACACCTGTGAAATGATGTCATTGGTTTGTCATACTAGGCGAATTAACCACAACGGTGAAATGATGTCATTGGTTTGTCATTCAAGAAAAATACACCCTCCCACTTGTGAAATGATGTCATTGGGTTGTTATCCTAAGCGAACTAACACCACCTGTGACATGATGTCATTAGTTTGTCATCCAAGACGAACTACCCCCCCCCACCTGTGAAATGATGTCATTAGTTTGTCATCCAAGACGAACTACCCCCCCCCCCGCCCACACCTGTGAAATGATGCTATTGGTTTGTCATCCTAGGCGAAATAACCCCACCTGTGAAATGATGTCATTGTTTTGTCATTCGAGGCGAACTAACCCCCACCAACTGTGAAATGATGTCATTGGTTTGTCATCCAAGGCGAACTAACACGACCTGTGAAATGATGTCATTGGTTTGTCATCCTAGGCGAACTAACACGACCTGTGAAATGATGTCATTGGTTTTTCATCCTAGGCAAACTAACACGACCTGTGAAATGATGTCATTGGTTTGTCATCCGAGGCGAACTAACACGACCTGTGAAATGATGTTATTGGTTTGTCATCTTAGGCAAACTACCCACTCCCACCTGTGAAATGATTTTATTGGTGTGTCATCTTTGGCGAACTAACCCGCCACCTGTGAAATGACGTCATTGGTTTGTCATCCTAGGCGAACTACCGCCCTTCCCCCCCCCAACCTATGAAATGATGTCATCTGTTTGTCATCAAAGGCAAACTACCTCCCACCTGTGAAATGATGTCACTGGTTTGTTATCGTAGACAAATTAACCCCCCCCCCACCTGTGAAATGATGTCATTGGTTTGTTATCTTAGACAAACTACCACCCCTCACCGATGAAATGATGTTATTGGTTTGTCATCTTAGACAAATTAACCCCCCCACCCACCTGTGAAATGATGTCATTGGTTTGTTATCTTAGACAAACTACCTCCCCTCACCTGTGAAATGATGTCATTGGGTTGTCATCCTAGACGAACTAAACCCCCTCCCCCACCTGTGAAATGATGTCATTGAGTTGTCATCCTAGGCGAACTAAACACCCCCCCCCCCACCTGTGAAATGATGTCATTGGGTTGTCATCCTAGACGAACTAAACCCCCTCACCCACCGCCCCCTCCCACTATTCTTCTTGCTGCGTCGCCCCTTGTAGTCATGGCTCACCCAAAGACTACCCCTACTATATAAAACAATTCACTCTCTAACATATATCAATATAAACCTCTGACCAATGGTTTCACTACAAAAGACATCACTTGATTGAAATTAACAGCCCCCCGATAAGCTTGGTACGAGACCAAATGAAAGAACACGTCTTGCCTTGATTAGTTCTACGAGCTAACCCTTTGGTTTATTTCCGAGCCCAGTGCGAGTAGCCCTCACTCGCGGACAACTTTTATTGTGCCAGCCATGATCAATGAAGAAATAAATTCTTAGTCAGCTTGTTGATTGCTTCTGTAATTGATATCACAGCCCCAGGGCCCCTTTCTTCGCCATCAGTTATAAATATTGACCACTACTGTGGATCACCATATATGTAAATTCATTAAGCGCTATTCTCCAGTACTAAAACTACGAATTGTAAGAGGCTATATTTACTCAGGCATAAAAAAATATGGACTAGATATGAATATCAAAAAGACTAAAACTATGATCATAGACAAAGAAAATACTCAAAACCCACAAGTGGATATCAAAATTGAAGAAATAGACCTGGAGGCAGTTCAGAACTACAACTACATTGGACATACTATAACCAGTGATGGAAAATGTACAACTGAAATAAATAAAAGAATAGGAATGGCAAAAAAATAAATGTTTATGTCATGAAGAACATACTAACATCAAAACAAATAACACCAGGGCTAAAACTAAGAATAGGAAAATATTATGTCTTCTCAACATTCACATATGGTGTAGACACAGGACATTAGACAAGAAAACAGAACAGAGAATTGAAGCCTTTGAAATGTGGATATATAGAAGAATAGGTAGAATTGGATGGAAGGAAAAGAAAACAAACGATGAAGTCTTAAAACAACTAAAAATTAAAAGAAAACTACTAAACACAATTTTAAAAAAAACAAATGCGATTTTTAGGCCATGTTAAAAGACACAACAGCCTACTGAAAGTAATTCTGGAGGGGAAAATACAAGGTAAAAGAGACAGAGGCAGACCAAGACTAACTTGAACGAGTAACATCAAAAGATGGACAAACCAGCCTATGACAACCTGCACCATCAAAGCAAGAGACAGAGTAGATTGGCGTACCATGGTAGCCAACCTTCGATGCGGAGATGGCACTCCATGATCATGATGATGATGATGATGATGATGATATTTACTCAACATTCCTGCATGGATGGTGCAGAAACATGGACATCTAAAAAGAAATTAGAAGAAAATTTAATCCCTTGAAATGTGGATTTACAGAAAAATTGGCAGTATTTGGTGGGGGGGGGGGGGGGGGGGGGGAGACAAACCAGGAAGTCCTGAATCGGCTGAAAATGAAATAAAAAAAAAAAACTTCAAACAATTGGAACAAAACAACCTAAATGTCAAGGACAAACGAAAAGTCAATATACTGTACTAAAAGTGACCTTGGAGGGGAAGTTATAAGGTAGACGAGGCAGAGGCAGACCAAGACTAAAAAACCTAATAACATAAAAACAACAGACAGATGAACCTATGCATCTATCAGAACGTCTGTCCGTTTGTCTCTCTCTCTGTCTGGCTGAGTATTGTCCAGTCTCAGCTGAAAGTTTCGTGTACGCTATATATATATATATATATATATATATACAATCTCCACTTGGATGTTTTGCCATTATTCATCAGACTTAGCACAGTGGCCGCAATTATGTCTTTCCTTACATCCCTGTTCTGCTGTGGAAGCGTGTCAATTTCGACACGGGAGCTGATACCCGTTGTCGTTGCCTCTTCCATCAATGTTGATCTGAATGTTTCTCTATATGTCGATGTTGATCTGAATGTTTCTCTATATGTCGATGTTGATCTGAATGTTTCTCTATATGTCGGTTTGCGATGGCGACATGTTAGGCCATCTATAAATCCTACATGGACAAACAATTCTCTATCTTGGACTATCCTTGACTAGTAATGAAAGTAATGATTTCCTTCTCACCTTGCTAGGCGTATAGGAAATATGTTAGTAGTCACATTTTTCCATGACCGTTGCACATTTCTTGGGGGGGGGGGGGGGGGGGGGGTGAAGTGGTCGGTATAACGCCAGGCCGTCTTTACTTTCCAAGAAAAAGGTTTCTAGTACCAATTTTTACAGGACTTGTCAACACCGGATCCTTGTCGGTTTGAACAATAAATTGCACTTTTGGAACTCGAACACGGACCCTTCTATTGAGAAAACGAGCACACCAACTATCCACTCAGGTGCCAAAGCTTCAGGATAAATGTCAATTGACTAACTGATTTCGTTAGGAACATTTGTATTTTAATCTTCAAAATTATTTTTTTTTTCTCTTGGAAACAATTTAATTAATCTATAAAGAGAATCTTGTAACGTTTCACAGCATTATAATGACGTATGTGAGTGAAGAATTGAACGTTACCATAGTGGATGAAATATTTGTTGGAGATTGTGTGGTAAATCATTATTCCTAGCTATTATAGTCATTGAGTTATTGAGTTATTTTGCGGGTCATCATCATTGCAATCCGAACATGTCCATAGGTGCTCAGATCCCCTCCTCAGCAATTCCCTCAGTGTCCAGCGACTGACGACTCCAGTTCTATGTTGGTTGATAAGTCTTCTTACACGGCCACTAAGTTTCTCATTTCTGGCTGTGCCCATCTTAACTCCCATTTCCATCATCCGAAGAAGTGACGTGGATCTGTATTTATCGAAGTCCTGTGCTCTTCCCACATTTCGGAGGGCATTGATGATGTCCGCCCAAACCATTGTTTGCCCTTCCTCAACGACAGCACAGCTAGCCAACCTGTCCGCTCTTTCATTTCCCCGTACTTCCGCATGCCCAGGGACATAGACAAAGGTGACCTTACGTATTTTGGATTTCTGCAACGACTCTACCCATTGCATGCGTACAGAGCCCGCCTTGCTTTTTTTTTTTTATCATGCTCATCCAATCACTGAGCATGCAGGCATGTGTGTAGTCTTGTAACTCTAACCATTTGAATGCCTTGGTCACTGCCATCACCTCCATTGTCATGCTACTCGTGGTCATGGCGTATGCACCACTGTCTTCCTTGACTATTCTGCCTGCCGAGCGTGCTGTAAATGCCCATGCACTTCTTTGGTGTCGTCTTACAGATCCGTCTGTATAGATGACTGCATCTTTCTCATTGGTGTTATCTGATATGAGACCGTTGACCTCAGCATTAACCACGACCGGGTTCTGTTCCCTACTTTTCCTGTCGAGTGTGACAATGAACGAGAAAGTTCCCTTGAGTGACGTATGCACCGGTATCCACTTCTCACCAACGCTGATATTGGTAAGCCCACAGACCTGTTTGATGACATCTTCTGCTCGGCCCACCCATGATTTGCCTCTTTTTAGCCTGTCACCTTTCTCTGTGTTGAGCAGGTGGTGCGATGGATGCTCTTAATCTGTACTAATCTTCAGGTATGCTCGTGCTCTCCAGATCTTGATTCTGTCATCCATGGTTGGAAAGTCAAGAAGATACCTCATTGCTACATAAGGAGTGTCCTTTGTACATCCCAAGATAATGCACATGGCTTCATTTTGTATTTTCTCCAGCCTATCAATTGGAGTCGTACTGCCAGTAAGAATTGCCAGGCATACTCGATAGGCGCGAGGACTAATCCCTGGAACAGAAGAGTCAGTAGCCTCTGCTCGATGTTGGCAGCTGCCATGACCTTCAAGGCGGCTAATCCTTTGCGGGATTTTGTTATCACATGGTCGACGTGGTCCCGAAAACACAGGCTCCGATCAAACTCTGAAGTATGTCATCAACGTGTCCCTGGTCACCTTATCCGCTCCCATTCGTACTACCGGTGTGGTCGTATTAACGATATGATTGTTAAGGGAGAACCATGAAACTGATGCTTTATTAGGATTAACCACGGCACCTGAAACCCAACACCACGAATACATGCGATCGAGTTCGGCTTGCATTGTGGAGGCGATTCCCCGTCTGTCTCTTCCCTGTCGATATACCAGAATACCATAAGCAAAAGTCATAGTTCTTCCCCTACCATCCAGCTGTTGTTCCGTGATCGTTATTGTGTACACGTTAAATAGAATTGGTGACAATGATGAGCCTTGTGGCAGCCCTGGACAAATGGATGTTGGCTCGGGAGACCAACTTCCACATCTGAGTATCACCTTCCTCTGAAACAGTGCCGCGGCGATTCATCTAATGAAGAAGGGGTGCACCGCCAGTTTGAGGAGTATATGCATGAGATATTCAAATGGTACCCTGTTGTATGCATCCTCCAGATCTATAGCAGCAGCACATGCTCTCGTCTGTGGAAGCCTTCGAAGACGTCATAGGCAAAGACTGCCGCATTGAGCCATGTGTCTTTGTTATATCTATAACCTCCGAGTGTGAGTGGGAATGCGTGTTTAAAGAACGAAGGGAAACGTGAAAGAGCTCCGTCACGCCTCATGGTGGCGTTTATGTTAGTGCTCATATTTTTTTTTATAGGCCTTCCGTACATGATTTTGTTTTAGTAATGAGGCCGGTATAATGCCAGTGTACGTGTTTCTCTCAGAAAAAAATCTGTATCCACTTCATCATCATCATCGAGTGCCATCTCCGCAACGAAGGTTGTCTACGATGGAGCGTCATTCTGCTCTCTCTTGCTTTGATAGCTCAGGTTATCTTATAGGCTGATTTGTCTATCTTTTGATGTTACTCGTCCATGTTAGTCTTGGTCTGCCTCTGCCTCTGCCTCTGCCTCTTTTACCTTGTATTTTCCCCTCCAGGATTACTTTTAGTAGGCTGTTGTGTCTTTTAACATGGCCCCAAAATTGCATTTGTCTTGTTTGAATTGTGTTTAGTAGTTTTCTACTTCCGGGGAATATGGTGCCCTGTTCGCTGTCTTCTTCAGAGGACTCACAGATAAGTGCTGATTTCCAGTGAACTTTTCTGTTTATTTATTTGTTTTTTATTGATATTTGAAGGGATCATGTGATTGTACGCGCTTTCTATTTGATGTAAATCACAATGCTTCTTTTGAGTCATTGCATTTTGTTACAATTTATTTATTTCATCACTGATATTCATTTTTGTTGTTGATTGCGCTATTGAACGCGTCAAAAAATGGCGGTTTGTTTTCGTCGGTCTGTCGTCAAGGACGCGTAATTCATTTAATTTGTAAAAGGCTCACAGTGTAACCGCGTGCTGCAGAGCGATTTACTGGAGTTGGCCAGTTTATAACGTGGAAACGGGTTCTGAACCGTGCGACTGAGTAAGTGCACGTGAGTCTAGACCATCCACAGCATCGACGTTCAGCGACTAATCATCTATGTTACTATGACGAGGGTAAGTATTCAGATGCAGCCCAAGCGATAACATCGAAGAAGGAAAACACGACAAGGCAAGCGTGGTGGCATTAAACTGTCGAAGTGTGAGTGGCTAGGCCTAAAGTAAGTGCTCGTTACATATTGAAATTGTGGGTCCATAAATCAACGACGGCCCATTCTTGATAAGCTACTCTGCGGCGCCGATATAATGGTTTTACAAGAAACTCTTTTTGGTGACAGGGCAGTAAGTACTCCTGGTTTTTATTGTTTCTACAATAGGCGATACCTTGGGCAGGCCATCCTTGTGCGCAACAATATGGTGGCAGCTGAGGTTGATATGTCTCCGTGGGACAATGCAGAATTGCAGGTAAAGGTAAAGATAAAGTACGAGACTTGAACCGGTGTCTTAGCACGCGAGTTTACACACATATGTGCTCGGCCGCCTATCCAGAAATGATCGGAGATTTCTGTATAGTGTCGCCTCAAGCATCGAAACTTAGATTCGAGGCGACATTCCTCACCTTCCCAGGGTAATACCCTGGTACCCATTTCTGCCAACGGCTGGGTCGACAGTGGTTTTTTTTTTTTCAACCACGAGTAGAATTCTCACTGCTCCCAGCGGGAATCGAACACCGGTTGTCCGAACGTCGGTAGTCCAGTCTGGTGATTTTCCCAACTAGGCTACAGAGGCCCCCGAATTGCAGGTACATGCGGTTAGGGTGCAGACCCCAGTTCATTTCGTGATTGTAAATGTGTATGCCTGTAATGGGTATGGTAAACACACAACAATGGCGGAATCTCTTCGAGTTCGATGAAGAGGACGTCATTTTCTGCGGAGACTTTAATGCTAGAGGAGACCAGTGGGGTAACGTCATAACCAACAAGCAGGGAGAAGACCTAGAGAACGCACTGGTATCGGCCGATTTAGTGTGCTTGAATGATGGAAGGGCAACAAGAATGGCCACTCGAACAGGGGACTCTGATAGTGTCATAGACCTGGCACTGGTGTCTTCCACCTTCGCACCGGTTTGCAGGTGGAGTGCACTGGGGTTCCACGGAAGTGATCACTATCCATGTGTCCTCCTATTTGAGAAAAGCAGAAATAGAAGCCAGAAAAGAAAGCTCCATACATTCCACTATGAGAAAACAGACCAGGACGTCATTAGCAAAATCAGACATAGGAAACAGAGCGCCCATCGTAGGAGGCAGGAGAGATAGACGCAGCCACCCTGATGGAACGTAGAAGTTGAGGAAGCTTGGCGGAGCAAGAGACAAACGGCCAAGACATGGCAGAAAGCCAGAAAGAATAGAAAAACACAACCTGAGCCCTAGAAGCGTCTGAAAGTAGAGGTCGACCAAACAATGATGCACTTTAAACTATGTGCTAAGCAGGCTAAGGATGCCAAATGGGATGACTTCTGTAAAAAAAAAATGTGCTCAGAAAAATCGCTAGCCACATTCTGGGGCGCTTTCATCAGTGTATGAATGACACAACACGACACAGAGGCATACCCGACTTTCAGAGCACAGGCCGGATATGGCACAAATCTGATGAGAGCTAAAGGAAGGTCCTGCTTGCCCGCTACATTGAGCAGACGGACCAAAGAAATGAGACTGTAAGAATGAGGATACAGGGATCGCTGTCAAAATTGTGCAATGATGTAGTGCTGGAAGAAGATCTTTACAATCACAACCGATACCATTCGCACAACACTTAAAAGGTCACACAACACTGCTCCTGGTCCAGATGGTGTTCGGGTTCGATGACATAGGCGATTTAGCTGACGACGACTTGACAAAACTGGCCAATGAGTTTAATGCCAGCATTCGGAGTGGCCAGATTAAGGAGGAGTGGCTACACAGCTACTTACTACCGCTACCGAAGCCAAACAAGGACCATTCTCAGATCAGTGCCTACAGAATCATCACAATGCAGAACACTGCGGGCAAGCTGCTGGAGATAATAGTTGCCCGTGTCTTCATCTGTCACCTTGAACAGAAACGTGCATTCCCACTCACACTCGGAGGTTATAGATATAACAAAGAGACATGGCTCAATGCGGCAGTCCTTGCCTACCACGTCTTCGAAGGCTTCCACAGACGAGAGGAGACATGTGCTGCTGCTATAGATATGGAGATGCTTACAACAGGGTACCATTTGAATATCTCATGTAAATGCTCCTCAAACTGGCGGTGCACCCCTTCCTCATTAGATGGATCGCAGCGGCACTGTTTCAGAGGAAGGTGATACTCAGATGTGGAAGTTGATCTTCCGAGCGAATATCCATTCGTCCAGGGTTGCCACTAGGTTCACCATTGTCACCAGTTCTATTTAATGTGTACACAATAATGATCGCGGAACAACAGCTGGATGGTAGGGGAAGAACTATGACTTTTGCTGATGATATTCTGGTATATCGACAGGGAAGAACTATACTAATGTCTAGTAACATTCTGGTATATCGACAGGGAAGAACTATACTAATGTCTAGTAACATTCTGGTATATCGACAGGGAAGAACTATACTAATGTCTAGTAACATTCTGGTATATCGACAGGGAAGAACTATACTAATGTCTAGTAACATTCTGGTATATCGACAGGGAAGAACTATACTAATGTCTAGTAACATTCTGGTATATCGACAGGGAAGAACTATACTAATGTCTAGTAACATTCTGGTATATCGACAGGGAAGAACTATACTAATGTCTAGTAACATTCTGGTATATCGACAGGGAAGAACTATACTAATGTCTAGTAACATTCTGGTATATCGACAGGGAAGAACTATACTAATGTCTAGTAACATTCTGGTATATCGACAACAATCATATCGTTAATACGACCACACCAGTAGTACGAATGGGAGCTGATGAGTTGACCATGGACAAGTTGATGACATACCTTGGAGTTAAGTTTGATCGCAGCCTGTGTTTTCGGGACCACGTCGACCATGTGATAACAAAATCCCGCAAAGGATTAGCCGCCTTGAAGGTCATGGCAGCTGCCAACATCGAGCAGAGGCTACTTACTCTTCTGTTCCAGGGATTAGTCCTCGCACCAATCGAGTATGCCCTGGCAATTCTTACTGTCAGCACGACTCAAATTGATAGACTGGAGAAAATACAAAATGAAGCCATGCGCATTATCTTGGGATGTAAAATGGACACTCCCTGTATAGCAATGAGGTATCTTCTCGACTTTGCAACCATGAATGACAGAATCAAGATATGGAGAGCACGAATATACCTGAAGATTAGTACAGATAAAGAGCATCCATTGCACCACGTGCTCAACACAGAGAAAGGTGACAGGCTAAAAAGAGGCAAATCATGGGTGGGCCGAGCAGAAGTTGCATCAAACAGGTCTGTGGGCTTACCAATATCAGCGTTGGTGAGGAGTGGATACTGGTGCCTACGTCGTTCAAAGGGACATACTCGTGTATTGTCACACTCGACAGGAAAAGTAGGGAACAGAACCCGGTCGTGGTTAATGCTGAGGTCAACGGTCTCATCTGCGATAACGCCAATGAGAAAGATACAGTCATCTATACAGACGGATCTGTAAGACGACACCAAAGAAGTGCATGGGCATTTACAGCACACTCGGCAGGCAGAATAGTCAAAGAAGACTGGTGCATACGTCATGACCACGAGTAGCATGACAATTGAGGTGATGGCAGTGACCAAGGCATTCAAATGGTTAGAGTCACAAGACTACACCCACGCATGTATACTGAGTGATTCGATGAGCATGATAAAAAAAAGTAGAGGCGGGCTCTGTACGCATGCACTGGGTAGAGTCGTTGCAGAAATCCAAAATACGTAAGGTCACCTTTGTCTATGTCCCTGGACATGCGGGAGTACGGGGAAATGAAAGAGCGGACAGGTTAGCTAGCTGTGCTGTCGTTGAGGACGGGCAACCAATGGATCGGGCGTACATCATCAATGCCCTCCGAGATGTGGGAAGAGCACAGGACTTCGACAAACACAGATCCACGTCACTTCTTCGGATGATGGAAATGGGAGTTAAGATGGGCACAGCCAGAAATGAGATACTTAGTGGCCGTGTAAGAAGACTTATCAATCAATACAGAAATGGAGTCGTCAGTCGCTGGACACTGCGGGAATTGCTGAGGAGGGGATCTGAGCACCTATGGACATGTTCGGAGTGCAATGATGATGACCCGCAAATAACTCAATAGTAGTTCTCTTTTCATTTTTAGTTGTTTTAAGACTTCGTCGTTTATTTTCTTTTCTTTCCATCCAATTCTACCTATTCTTCTATATATCCACATTTCAGAGGCTTCAATTCTCTGTTCTTAACTGGGATTCTCTGTTCCCACTTAAGACTGAATCAACCTGGAAGCCGTCTCCTGCCTCTCCAGTTCTAAACCACTGACCTACCACTACTCGGATACAAGTGATCTTAAATGTTATTGTTATGTACCAAACCACCACGTTCTACGCATTCCTTTTACCGAGTTCTCTGTAACAGATAATATGAATATCCATGCCCAGATGCACGAGGTCTCATGTGGGATACCCATCACGCCGTTCCACCAAAACATACCTCCCTCAGCGGTAGTAGTAAATGTGTTCACAGCCAAGGGGTATATGCTCTTTATTATAATCTTGAAGACAGCCTGAGCATGAATGGAGAGTGGCCTTATCCAACAGTCACAAAGGAAAAAAAAAATGAAAAGAAAAATCTGTTTTGTTTCAAGAGGGCTACTGTGAGATCGAGGGTGGACATGTGAACTGGTTTATAATTTCATAAATTCACATTGATCCCCCTACAGAGAAGACAATCTGCTGCCTTGCAGAAGATTGGGGACAATCATAGGCTAAGGAAAGCAAACCTAAATAAAATGCTGGTTGAAATCGGATGCACTGGGTCACTGGCGTAGAACACAGTGCAACGTTTTAACAAGTAATTCGCTTAAACAGACAGCTGACTTCATGAGAGAGTCTGGAATCCTACTCTGATTGAGTCTTGAACGCAGAGAGAGAGAGAGAGAGAGAGAGAGAGAGAGAGGAATTCACATTGCAGGGAGATCTTACGGTCTGTTGTTTGAAGTCCGACGGGGATAATCCGACGATTAACTGTGTTTCATATGTTCGGATTTGGAGTCAAAATGATGTCCTAACATCTTCAAGCGCTATACAGTTAAAAAAAAGTATGGCGATCATCATTTTCAGGAGAATTTGAACTTCCGGTCAATATGGTGGATAGGCGACAGGAACCATTGAAGGCTATGTCTGAAAAGTGTTCCTTGTTGCAGTTTTCTCATATTCCAAGTCCGGCTTGTTGCAGGAGCTACTGAGTTAAGTGCTCTGTGTACACAGTGAGCTGTGCGTTTCATCTGTTTTTGTCGTGTTTCGATACTCCGATTGTTTACCATGAATGACGGTATCATATTATGGAGAACAGATGGCTGGGTTCACTTTCTGTGCGGCTTCGCCTTATGTCTTTTGGCGTGTGTTGAGATTGCTATGATGGGGACTACAGCTACCTTTCTTTGTCTGGGAGATGGGATAGTAATTCGGATGATTCCACTGGCACGGGCGGGTGATCAATTATGGATTTTAATTCGATTGCAGTGATACCGGGGTATTCCATAACCATAAGCACCTGTTTTGTTAAAAACACCAGCATTGATCGCATCACCTGGGTTTCTCGCCCTAGGGCCTACTATTTTTCTATGCCTATAGATGTTCAACAAATGAAAAGACGGTTAGAGGCCACAGAGATGGGATTTCTCAGAAGAATGTTGAAAGTTCCCTGGACAGATAAAAAGACCAATGAGGAAGTTCTCAAAGAGGCCAACACAAAAAGGGAGCTCTTAAAAAACATCAGAAAGAAGCAATCAACATTTTTTGGGCACATCATGAGAAGAGGAAAGTTGGAATACTTGGTTACAACTGGCAAAATAAAAGGAAAGAGAGATCGCGGACGACAAAGAGAGAAAATACTGGATAGCTTGGTGTTATGGCATGGAAAACAGTCAACAACAGAACTGATACGATGCACTGTGGATAGAAGATTGTGGAGGGACATGATCGCCTACGCCAACCGGCAGGGTACATGATGATGATGATGATGATGATGATAGATGTTCATTATAAACGTTGTCGACACTAGCATGTCTCTTTCGGGAAGTAGACTAATCCTTCACACCTTTACAATTACTCCCTGGGACAGGTTTTGACGTTCCAATGCATGAAATTAAAGGCACTCTTTACCATGACTGATTTTATTTCACTGAATTCAGAAAGTCACTCCTCGGTTACAGTAATTGCCTCAATCTCCAGACCCGTTGTAAGAGCAATCATTTCTATAGCCAATTGATTCATTGTAGTGTAGTCGATTCGATCTGATTTGCCTAATAAAGTCGCACATTACATTTTAATCCCTTCTGTTGTAACGTGCTATTGCGGCCATTTTCAAAAATACATTTATGCCTATAATTAGGGAGCGTGCCTTGTTCTGAAAGTCATTATTGCGGCAAGGAGCTGTCTCCGAGTTCTATAGAACGAATCGGCAGGAGCCATTTTATAGATTTCCTCGTTTGAAAACAATAAGTACATCCGTCGCACTTTGTAGTGTTCATTTACATAAGATGGTTTCAGTGTCCATACTTTTTCCCACTTATAATCAGCACAATTATAAGTTACATGGCCAGCAGTGCGCCACATCGCCTTATATTCTTTATCGTGTTAGATTTTATATAAATCTCATAAACCCGTTTTGTAAACTCTGGATTACAATTAGGAACGGAATCCTGACTTACCTGACCAGTACACAAAAACACCAACAACTTAGGTAGCCTCTCTGATTATAAAATACGTATAGTTCAGTCATCTTACTCTTGATTTCAAGTATCCTGTGTTTGTAACATTATGTGTGAGCAAAAGATCTGAAAACAGTTACTGCGATCAGCTTGATAGAGTTATTCTCTTTACATTGGGTGTCTCTAAGCTATCTAGCTTTGTCAAAGGTTGTTTCTAATCTAAATAGTTTTTATAGTGGATGTCTCTAAATTAACTCGTCTAGTTAGAGGATGTCTCTAAATTCACTCGCCTAGTTAGAGGATGACTCTAAATTAACTCGCCTAGTTAGAGGATGACTCTAAATTAGCTTGCCTTGTTAGAGGAAGACTCTTAATTAGCTGGCCTTGTTAGAGGATGACTCTAAATTAACTCGCCTTGTTAGAGGATGACTCTAAATAAACTCGCCTAGTTAGAGGATAACTCTAAATTAGCTTGCCTTGTTAGAGGATGTCTCTAAATCAACTCGCCTTGTTAGAGGATGTCTCTAAATTAACTCGCCTAGTTAGAGGATGTCTCTAAATTAACTCGCCTCGTTAGAGGATGTCTCTAAATTAACTCGCTTCATTAGAGGATGTCTCTAAATTAACTCGCCTTGTTAGAGGATGACTCTAAATTAATTTGCCTTGTTAGAGGATGTCTCTAAATTAACTCGCCTAGTTAGAGGGTGACTCTAAATTAACTCGCCTTGTTAGAGGATGTCTCTAAATTAACTCGCCTAGTTAGAGGATGACTCTAAATTAGCTTGCCTTGTTAGATGATGACTCTAAATAAACTCACCTTGTTAGAGGATGACTCTAAAATAACTCGCTTTATTAGTGAATGTCTCTAAAATAACTCGCTTTGTTAGTGAATGTCTCTAAAATAACTCGCTTTATTAGTGAATGTCTCTAAAATAACTCGCTTTATTAGTGAATATTTCTAATCCAACTGTCTTTCTTAACGGGAAATTTGTGCAATGATGCGAGGCTTAAACTATCTGCGTGCACACTTATGCCCCTTGATTTATAGTAACGTCATGGCCCTAGAAGAATGCTATAACAAACACATTCTGCAAGCGTTTTGATTACAAAAATAACATTAGGCCACAGACTTAGTCTGATCACATATAACATTTCGAAAACGGTTCCGAGCAATAACTGGAGTTTGGCATCGATATCTATGGCCGTCTCTCTAATTTAACATCTTACTGAAAGAGGTTATGGTCTTTGCTTTATACGGCCTTGTAAATATATCTTGTGTAGAATAGTTAATCTATCTATCTATTGTCCTTTCGAGCCGAAGACGGCACATAGGGCAGAACCACAATCTTAAAATCAGAAACCTTGCGTGCCAAAATGGCACATACTGCAGAGATTACTGCTTCCAAAATCTATGGCTCTGTTTCCATAGCAATACTTTTTACAATGACAGCTTGTCAGCCATCGATCAGCCTCCTTAGTCGCCTCTTACGACATGCCTGGAAGGTCACAGTGTCACTATTCTTTACTCCCTCATAATCAGGCCCCGGTAACACACGGGCTAAATATAATAGTTAACAGGCCAAGAAAATGTAGGAGACAGAAGAATGATGGGAATACGGGATTAAGCAATAACAGACATTGAGTTAACAATGAGCCTTCAATACAGGCTAGAATAAAAGAACTTGGCGGCAGGTAGCAGTGCTGTCCAAATGACACTCAGAGTCATCATCATCATCATCATCATCAAGCACCATGACTGCTGGCATATGGGATCATGTCTCTCCACAACTTTCGATCTCGACAGTTATTAATAATTTCTGTTGTTGACCTACCAATCCATTATCTTAAATTGTCTGGTATCTTTTCTCTTTGCTTCCCTCTATCTCTTCCTGTCTTAATTTTCCCAATTGTTACAATATATTCCAGCTGTTACTATCTCATTACATGGCCTAACAATGATGATTGTTTCTTCCTAATATTGGAAATTACCTCTCTCGTTTTGCTTTGGCCTCTTTCAGAAAGTTTTCATTACTCTTCTTAGCTGTCCATGGTATTCTCAACATTCTTCTGTAAAACCACATTTCTACAGCCTCCAGTGATTTTGTTGTCTGTTGTCCTATTGTCCATGATTCACATCCATATGTTAAGACTGGCTTTACATAACATATAAGAACATAT
Organism: Megaustenia siamemsis; assembly: GCA_032433765.1. Taxonomy (NCBI): domain Eukaryota; kingdom Metazoa; phylum Mollusca; class Gastropoda; order Stylommatophora; family Ariophantidae; genus Megaustenia; species Megaustenia siamemsis. The sequence goes on along the minus strand of JAVIAB010000156.1, from coordinate 41,893,116 downwards.
ATATATATATATACACATACATACATACATACATACATACAAACATACAAACATACAAACATACATACATACATACATATATTAGGTGATAAGAAGTATGTAGATTACGCTGGTTTGGCCACTCACACCGTATGGAAGATGGCCGCATACCAAAAGATATACTCTATGAACAACTAGCAGATGGGAAATGAACTAGCGTGTGCCCAAAACTTTGATTTATAGATGTGTCTAAACGTGATATGAGGGCGCTGCATTTACACCCTGCAGCCTGGGAAGAAATAGCTGCAGACAGCAATCTTTGGAAACACACTCTAAAGCTTCAACTCAAACAAGAAGCAGACAGATTCATAGAAAAAGAGAACAGATAGCGAAATAAAAGAAAAAAAATAACATTTTTAGGGACGTTGCAAAATCCATAGTCAACTATGACTGACAGTACTAATATAAATATTATTATATCTCAAATTCTACTGCTATTGTAGATGTGAATCCTTCTTTCAGATATAGCAATAATAAATATGTCAGACTTATTAACAGGACTTCGACAAAAACAGATCAAAGTCACTTCTTTGGATGATGGAAATGGGAGTTAAGATGGGCACAGCCAGGAATGAGAAACTTGGTGGCTGTGTAAGAAGACTTATCAACCAACATAGAACTGGAGTCGTCAGTCGCTGGACACTGAGGGAATTGCTGAGGAGGGGATCTGAGCACCTATGGACATGTTCGGAGTGCAATGATGATGACCCGCTAATAACTCAATAACTCAATAAATATGTCAGACGCAAATCAACACCAAATTACTGCAATCTTCATTGTTCTTATAACTGACATAACTTTGAACAAACCCTGGGGTGCACAATTGCTTCACGTATATGATGAAGTGTGTGCACATTAGTGGTTCTAGTTTCTCACTGGTTAAGCAAGCTCGTGCGCTAAATTAATTATTTAACCTATCATCTACTCAAAATAAAATGCGTTGTAGGGAGCTGCAATTTGCATTATTTGTTCAGAGTGTCACACTTGCGGTTGTTAGTCCTTGTCGCTGTATGATTTATTGTTATATTGTCTGTCGCATCTGATTATGCCAAATTCTCAAGATATGGCCGAACTGTGGTTTATGTTTTGTTCCTCTGTGTGCTTGATGCAGGGCTTAAAGTGCAAGAACAATACCCCATGTACGTCACAAGACGTGATGACGTGCTTTCAACGATCTTTCTGATGTCATCTTTTCTCGAGTGACAATATTGGTTGCCCTCAAACATCAGCTCACATCTTGTATAACTTAACTACGTTGTTAAAGATCTTACTGATGATATCTTTCCTCGTTTTGTCTTGTCTAGACATTATTTATATATACTTACACACACACACACATACATATATATATATATATATATATATATATATATATATATATATATATATATATCATCAACAAACATTTCATATTGCGTGACGTATAGCATACGAACCTTATTAAAACAAATATATGTCCCTCCAAATGGACACATCTAGAAATATCCGTTGTATATTTTCAGCGACTTGAGCATGAACAGCCTTCAGAAGTTCCCAGAGGACACATTCGCCCATTTGACTGCATTGAAAGAGCTGTAAGATTGTTTTCTAAATTATTCATATTTCCTGTGATTGAGTGTTTCACAAATGTAATCCGTGTTTTCTTCGTGGATGTACCCTCCCCTGTAAGAAGTGAGAACCACTGTCTAACACACTCGGTAAATGGCGCTCGTGCACTTTAAAGAACCGTTGTCAGCTAAAGGTACAAAGAGGCAGACCTAAGATGGCCGCTGTCGGGGGAAAATTTATGAAGCAAATCGACCCAAGCCGAAGACGAAAATGTCGGGCCGAATGTTGCAGATATCGTGGCTTTGAACTAGGAACACAGCGTGCACACGCCCACTCAACATTAGAACGCTGAGAAGCAGAATATTTCCTGTGACAATGAGTTGTCAAATTAGCAGTGCATACTTAAAGAATCAAATGTGGAAGAAAGAAATGTAAAGATAGCAACAGAAGTGAAATAATATAAAATACACGTTCTAGGAACATGCGAAATGTGGTGTTGCTAGGTAGAATACATACACTGCCGAAGCTAAATGAGAATATTACACGACAGTCGCTTTATTGGAATCACCATAGAAGGAGGCAAATGGAAAAACCAAAATATTTTAGGAGAAGTCAGATTTTCACATAATGGCACCACGCTGGAGAGCTTGGAAAGTATTTGTTGAAGACCGATGTCAAACTGGGAGATGAAAGGTAAAATAAGAATTAACGGCTCATGAAGGACTGGCTTATTGTTCCTGGCTGTGTAACTCCTGACTAATGTTGGAAATTATCATCTTCAAATATTTCCTTCAATATATTTCTATTTTGTAAGCGTTTCCTTTGTTTTAATTAGCTTTAGTTAATTTTTTTTATATGATACTAAATGTTTGAGTTTGTTGACATTACGTGCTTCACGATTTGAAGAGAGATATTTCTGACTAAATTAATAAAATAATTTCAAAATTAGAAGATTAAGTCTGTAATAGTTACTTAGAGTACTCGGTATGACATCATCAGAGTTGTTAGAAGTGCGTCAACACATTATCATACTTAGTGTAAGTTCAAATACATTCAGTTATTTTGGGAGATCCCCCAAAAGTATTCATGTTGATGTCTCAGGTGCTTTAGTCAATGGTTTCACTAATGTACTAGGTCATCATTGTTACAACTACTGATATTACTGTGCTACAACCACTGATATTACTATGCTACAACCACTGGTATTACTGTGGTACAACCACTGATATTACTGTGCTACAACCACTGATATTACTATGCTACAACCACTGATATTACGGTCATTATCATGAAACATCAAAACAAGCATGCGTTTTCCAACGCACGAAATCAAATCAACATATCATGTAAAGAGAAGCAGCATTCTGGAAATATAAAACTAGTTTGAAATACAAAGAAAGTGAAGCAAGGGGTGCATTCTCTCTCTACACCTGTTCAACACTGACGACGAAAACATTAATCAGTAATGTTATAAACGATGACAATTTTATAAAATACGACCCTTTCACAAAAAATGGCGACATGATAGAAGAACTCAGCTACCCTTCTGGCTCAGTTCTCCTCTCAAACATTGCAAATGCATTAGATGAACTGAGTCGGTCAGAAACGTAATGGAAAGCATTAATCTTTATTTAAGCACACACAAAACAAACTAACGTCCTCCGGCGAAAGCAAAAACCCAACCCAACCATCATCAACAATGAAGAAGTTAAAACTGTAACAAACGGTGTAAATCTAAGATCTGTAAAAACTAACAATGGAGACTGTCAGTAGAAGACCAAAAGAAAAGACCAGCACACACACAAAACACATACAAATTCAATACAGTGAAAAACATCTGGCACAATATCAAGAAAACGATAACAGTAAAACTACTGAAAACATGCATATTCCGATAGCAACATTTAACCCCGATTCATGAAGAATCTCTCACAAAGCTGTGAAGAAAATGAGTTCATTCAAAATAAAATGCTTGATAAAATTTCTTAGAATATTTTGGATCATGTAAAAGAGAAATGACGACAAAAGGCTTGAACATTGAAGACTGATTGCTTATTTAAAAAAAAACATCTTACAGACAAAAGATTAACATTTTACAGTCACATCAAAAGATACAGCTTTCCAGAAAGAATAATAAAACGGAGGGCATGGTTCCAGAAAGAGGAAACAGATAGACAAAACGAAAGGTCATCATAATGGTCATCATAATGGTCATAAAGACCTGGGACCTGACAACAGAGGAAGTGGAAGATATAGTAAAAAAAGTAAAGTACCCCCGTCACGCCAAGTGGCGTATAGGGAATATGGTGTTAGTGACCCTATATTTTACAGACCTTCAGCACATGATTTTTGGGGTAATGTGGTCGGTATTACGCCCGTGCTGCTTTACTTTCCCAGAAAAAAAATCCGGTACCCATTTAAGGCTGGGTGAACCCGGAAGCCGTCGGTTGAGATCGAACCCTACACCTTGTCCTTTGTAGTCCAGTTCACTAACCACTGAGCTAAGTGGAAGATATGGCTTGAGATAAATATTAAATTAGACTTGCTGTGACGAGGGTAGTGTTCTGTAAATGATACGCAGCTAGATGATGATCACAACTACCCATGTCCCCTAAACAACCAAATATGAAATATATACATCGACTTGCTACTAATTGTATGAAATGCCTCCTTCTATTTCACACTTTAATCATATAAAATGATAACTCCTATATAAATGTATTATATTTATTACATGTAACATTGTACATACACAATCACAGTTCATGAATGTAATAAATGATTTCCTGAAGATATTAAATGTTTCCTGGATGTATTAATTGAGCTCATGAATATATTAAATGTTTCCTGAATGTATTAAGTGAGCTCATGAATGTATCAAATGAGCTCCTGAATGTATTAAATGAGTGCCTGAATGTATTAATTGAGCTCGTGAATGTATTAAATGAACTCCTGAATGTATTAAGTGAGCTCATGAATGTATTAAATGAGCTCCTGAATGTATTAAATGAGCTGCTTAATGTATTAAATGAGCTCCTGGATGAATTAAATGAACTGCTGAATGTATTAAATGAGTTCCTGAATGTATTAAATGAGCTGCTGAATGTATTAAATGAGCTCATGAATGTATTAAATGAGCTCCTGAATGTATTAATTGAGCTCCTGAATGTATTAAATAAGCTGCTGAATGTATTAATTGAGCTCTTGAATGTATTAAAAAAGCTGCTGAATGTATTAAGTAAGCTCGTGAATGTATTCAATAAGTTGCTGATTGTATTAAATGAGATGCTGAATGTGTTAAATGAGCTCCTGAATGTATTAAATGAGTTATTGAATGTATTAAAAGATTTCCTGAATGTATTAAATGAGTTCCTGAATGTATTAAAAGATTTCCTGAATGTATTAAAAGAGTTCCTGAATGTATTAAATGAGCTGCTGAATGTATTAAATGAGTTCCTGAATGTATTAAATGATTTCCTGAATGTGTTAGATGAGTTCCTGAATGTATTAAATGATTTCTTGAATGTGTTAAATCAGTTCCTGAATGTATTAAATGATTTCCTGAATATATTAAATGAGTTCCTGAATGTATTAAATAAGTTCCTGAATGTGTTAAAAGATTTCCTGAATAAATTAAATAAGTTCCTGAATGTGTTAAAAGATTTCCTGAATGTGTTAGATGAGTTCCTGAATGTATTAAATGAGCTCCTGAAAGTATTAAATGAGCTCATGAATGCATTAAATGAGCTCCTGAATGTGTTAGATGAGTTCCTGAATGTATTAAATGAGCTCCTGCTGAATGTATTAAGTAAGCTCGTGAATGTATTCAATAAGTTGCTGATTGTATTAAATGAGATGCTGAATGTGTTAAATTAGCTCCTGAATGTATTAAATGAGTTATTGAATGTATTAAAAGATTTCCTGAATGTATTAAATGAGTTTCTGAATGTATTAAAAGATTTCCTGAATGTATTAAATGAGTTCCTGAATGTATTAAATGAGCTGCTGAATGTATTAAATGAGTTCCTGAATGTATTAAATGATTTCCTGAATGTGTTAGATGAGTTCCTGAATGTATTAAATGATTTCTTGAATGTGTTAAATCAGTTCCTGAATGTATTAAATGATTTCCTGAATATATTAAATGAGTTCCTGAATGTATTAAATAAGTTCCTGAATGTGTTAAAAGATTTCCTGAATATATTAAATAAGTTCCTGAATGTGTTAAAAGATTTCCTGAATGTGTTAGATGAGTTCCTGAATGTATTAAATGAGCTCCTGAAAGTATTAAATGAGCTCATGAATGCATTAAATGAGCTCCTGAATGTGTTAGATGAGTTCCTGAATGTATTAAATGAGCTCCTGAAAGTATTAAATTAGCTCCTGAATGTGTTAGATCAATTTATGAATGTATTAAATGAGCTGCTCCATAAAGTATTAAATGAGCTCCTGAATGTATTAAATGAGTTCCTGAATGTATTAAATGAGTTCTTGAATGTATTAATTGAGCTCCTGAGTGTATTACATGAGTTCCTGAATGTATTAAGTGAGCTCCTGAATGTATTAAGCGATTTCATGAATGTATTAGATGAGTTCCTGAATGTATTAAGTGTTTTCATGAATGTATTAGATGAGTTCCTGAATGTATTAAGTGATTTCATGAATGTATTAGATGAGTTCCTGAATGTATTAAGTGATTTCATGAATGTATTAGATGAGTTCCTAAATGTATTAAGTGTTTTCATGAATGTATTAGATGAGTTCCTGAATGTATTAAGTGTTTTCATGAATGTATTAGATGAGTTCCTGAATGTATTAAGTGATTTCATGAATGTATTAGATGAGTTCCTGAATGTATTAAGTGATTTCATGAATGTATTAGATGAGTTCCTGAATGTATTAAGTGATTTCATGAATGTATTAGATGAGTTCCTGAATGTATTAAGTGATTTCATGAATGTATTAGATGAGTTCCTGAATGTATTAAGTGATTTCATGAATGTATTAGATGAGTTCCTGAATGTATTAAGTGATTTCATGAATGTATTAGATGAGTTCCTGAACGCATTAGATAAGCTCCTGAATGTATTAAGTGACCTCCTGAATGTATTAAATGAATTCCTAAATTTATTAAATGAGCTCCTGAATGTATTCAATGAGTTCTTGAATGTATTAAATGAGTTCCTGAATGTAGTAAATAAGTTCCTGAATGTATTCAATGAGTTCTTGAATGTATTAAATGAGTTCCTTAATGTAGTAAATAAGTGCCTGAATGTATCAAATTAGTTCCTGAATGTATTAAATGAGTTCATGAATGTATTAAATGAGTTCATGAATGTATTAAATGATTTCATTAATGTATTAAATGAGTTCATGAATGTATTAAATTAGCTCCTGGATGTATTAAATGAGTTCCTGAATGTATTTATTAAATGTTTCCTGAATGTTTTAATTGAGCTTCTGAATGTACTAAATTAGTTCCTGAATGTATTAAATGAGCTCCTGAACGTATTAAATGAGTTCATGAATGTATTAAGTGACCCCCTGAATGTATTAAATGAGCTCCTGAATGTATTAAATGAGTTGCTTAATGTATTAAATGAGTTCTTGATTGTATTAAATGACCCCCTAAATGTATTAAATGAGTTCATGAATGTATTAAATGATTTCATTAATGTATTAAATGAGTTCATGAATGTATTAAATTAGCTCCTGGATGTATTAAATGAGTTCCTGAATGTATTTATTAAATGTTTCCTGAATGTTTTAATTGAGCTTCTGAATGTACTAAATTAGTTCCTGAATGTATTAAATGAGTTGCTTAATGTATTAAATGAGTTCTTGATTGTATTAAATGACCCCCTAAATGTATTAAATGAGCTCTTGAATGTATTAAATGAGTTTATGAATGTATTAAATGAGTTCATGAATGTATTAAATGAGTTCCTGAATGTATTAAATGAGTTCATGAATGTATTAAATGAGTTCATGAATGTATTAAATGAGTTCATGAATGTATTAAATGGGTTCCTGAATGTATTAAATGAGTTCCTGAATGTATTAAATGAGTTCATGAATGTATTAAATGAGTTCCTGAATGTATTAAATGAGTTCCTGAATGTATTAAATGAGTTCATGAATGTATTAAATGAGTTCATGAATGTATTAAATGAGTTCATGAATGTATTAAATGGGTTCCTGAATGTATTAAATGAGTTCCTGAATGTATTAAATGAGTTCATGAATGTATTAAATGAGTTCCTGAATGTATTAAATGAGTTCATGAATGTATTAAATGAATTCCTGAATGTATTATATGAGTTCATGAATGTAGTAAATGCGTTCCTGAATGTGGTAAATGAGCTCCTGAATGTATTAAATGAGCTCTTGAATGTATTAAATGAGTTCATGAATGTAATAAATGAGTTCCTTAATGTATTAAATGAGTTGATGAATGTATTAAATGAGTTCATGAATGTATTAAATGAGTTCATGAATGTATTAAATGTTTCCTGAATGTATTAAATGTTTCCTGAATGTATTAAATGATCTCCTGAATGTATTAAATCAGCTCCTGAATGTATTAAATGAGTTCCTGAATGTATTAAATGAACTTGATTATTTGTCTGTACAGGCGGTTGGTGGGAAACAACTTGACAGAACTGCCTCACCGCCTATTTAAACACAACTCGTTTCTACAGCTTCTGTGAGTACATTGTCAATTTAACTGTCAAGATTTAATTAATTTCGAATCCAGTCACTGGTAACATTTATAATTAAGACACTTGTCTTTTTACTACGGCATAAGCCATTAAGGACATCAATTCTCCAAGCCTTTCTATTTCTTGCTGTCTCTTTCAGTTTTGTTTTCCGGATGTAGGTTATTTGCGTGCTCGCCGTCTCAAGGTTTCGTCTCCATATATTTCGTTTCCCTATTTCCTCCTAATGGAGGAGTTCAAAGAAGGGAAATCTGAACGCAGTGATAGACAAGGTGGTTGGGAAAACAAAAAGCCACTAAAATGATAGAAGTTGTCAGAAGACAAATGACTGTTTATGTAGTAGATCGTCAATCATAAGGTCTAACGCATGACGATATTTTCCTAGTGGACAAAACTAACAAATCTAACAAGAGCAATTAACAGAAACCATAAATAATCTAAGAGTTATTTTTTCTGCATAGACATGGGTTCTGTTTGTTTTAGCCGGTCCGTCGGTTCTTTGTGTCAATCTTGATGCCGTTTTCAGGAATAAGGTTCAAACTAACAAAATTCTAGGTCTGCAAGTAACATTCTAAAGGCGTCACATTCTGGTCAAAGCCGTTAAAATCTCGGTTTTAATCTTACAATTTTGCAGCACAATTTTATTTAATTTTAATTCACATCAGGGTGTCTCACTCGCTGCAGAATGGGATATTTCTTTAATTAATGGGTTTACCACTAACCAATATCTCCTCCAGTGTGTACCAACACATTATCTATCTATCCTGTGTGAACTCACATGCTGTACACAACAAGTCATGAACAACATGGTAGCCATCTTTCGATGCGCAGACAGCACTCAATGAATGAATTTTCTTACGTGTTCCCTGTTGTTTCTTTGTTCAATTCTCCGGTTTATGGAATTCTTGTGTTCCCTGTTGTTTCTTTATTTAATTCTCCGTTTTATGGAATTCTTGTGTTCCCTGTTGTTTCTTTATTTAATTCTCCGGTTTATGGAATTCTTGTGTTCCCTGTTGTTTCTTTGTTTAATTCTCCGGTTTATGGAATTCTTGTGTTCCCTGTTGTTTCTTTATTTAATTCTCCGTTATATGGAATTCTTGTGTTCCCTGTTGTTTTTTTGTTTAATTCTCCGTTTTATGGAATTCTTGTGTTCCCTGTTGTTTCTTTGTTTAATTCTCCGTTTTATGGAATTCTTGTGTTCCCTGTTGTTTCTTTGTTTAATTCTCCTAGTTTTATGAAATTCTTGTGTTCCCTGTTGTTTCTTTGTTTAATTCTCCGTTTTATGGAATTCTTGTGTTCCCTGTTGTTTCTTTGTTTAATTCTCCGTTTTATGGAATTCTTGTGTTCCCTGTTGTTTCTTTGTTTAATTCTCATAGTTTTATGAAATTTTTGTGTTCCCTGTTGTTTCTTTGTTTAATTCTCCGTTTTATGGAATTCTTGTGTTCCCTGTTGTTTTTTTTGTTTAATTCTCCGTTTTATGGAATTCTTGTGTTCCCTGTTGTTTCTTTGTTTAATTCTCCGTTTTATGGAATTCTTGTGTTCCCTGTTGTTTCTTTGTTTAATTCTCCTAGTTTTATGGAATTCTTGTGTTCCCTGTTGTTTCTTTGTTTAATTCTCCGTTTTATGAAATTCTTGTGTTCCCTGTTGTTTCTTTGTTTAATTCTCCTAGTTTTATGAAATTCGTATGTTCCCTGTTGTTTCTTTGTTTAATTCTCCTAGTTTTATGAAATTCTTGTGTTCCCTGTTGTTTCTTTGTTTAATTCTCCGTTTTATGAAATTCTTGTGTTCCCTGTCTCTTTGTTTAATTCTCCGTTTTATGAAATTCTTGTGTTCCCTGTCTCTTTGTTTAATTCTCCGTTTTATGAAATTCTTATGTTCCTGTGTCATGTTTAAAGCTTCCGAATTCCCCCATAATAAATATTTGTTTATTTATGTTTACTTTTTGTCATGAGGTAGAATAAGGTCTTCATCAGCTATTGTTCATTTATCCTAAAGCCAACAGTTAGCAATGACCTCTTTTAGAAAAATCGCTGCAGCCGACTTTCACCCTGTAGCGAGACAAACAGACGGTTGAATTTAAGACGATGAACTAGCTGCAGTATTAAAGTGTCATATCTTGTCTTACTTACAGAAACTTTCAAGGGAATTTCTTTTCTAGAGTCCCACCGAGGGCATTCCAGAATCTAAACTACCTTCAAGAGCTGTAAGTATATGTGTACAGTATGTTAACGCCATTACGTGTTGTCATATTGTCTCTTTATATTCCTTCTCTCTACTCTCGAACCATAGTTTCTCCCTTCCATTCACTTCCATTCATCTTTTCGTCTCCAGTCCATTGGTTACTCTCTACAATTTCATTTTCTCTCATTCAATCTTCCTGCCCTCATCACTTATAGCTTTCTCATTCTTACTGTTACCATTTGTTAAAAAACAAATTTTTATCATGCTTTCATCTATATCGCTTCATCACACAACCTTTATTGTCTTCCCACATTCTTCCTCTCTCTTCATAGCTTTTTTCTTTTTTCTGTTCGTTCTCATTCCCTTTGTCTCTCTTCCCTCATTACATCTATATCTTGCATCGTTTCATTTTGAGCCTCTATCTTCATCTCTTTACCTTAACGCGTTTTTATTAGTTTTTTTTTTGTCTCTATCTTTTATTTCTCTCTCTCTCTCTCTCTCTCTCTCTCTCTATATATATATATATATATATATATATATATATATATATATATATATATATATGCATATATCATATAGTATATAGGTATAGTAGTTCGATTTTTTAATTCACTCCAGTATACCGATCGACATCTAAGTTGTCTGGATTCCGAAACCATTTTGTCCATTAGTAATAACACCAGTACGTTAATTAATCCGACCATACACAGGCCCTAAACATTACTCATGTCGATCAAATTAAACAGCAAATGTACACAATTTAACAATAACACAATAACTAATTTCTATAAATAAAAAAACGTATCATTTAAAATTTAAATAATAGGTAAAGTGTAAAAAACAGTATATAACGAAAAATGCATTTATTGTAACTTAGTAAGAAGTGGTGACGTTTTGTAGAGAGCAAGTGAAAAGTTGCTGTTGGAAGGGTAGCCCCCTTCATAAATGTACAATGTAACTGTGATTCTGGTTTTTTCTCACTCGACCTATTAACATCATTGTTTGAGTCTTATGGTTCATTTTCCATCTTTATCAGATCTGCCACCTCTTTCATGTTTCGTGATGTGCTACTCTTTCATGTTTCGTGATGTGTTACTCTTTCATGTTTCGTGATGTGCTACTCTTTCATGTTTCGTGATGTGCTACTCTTTCATGTTTCGTGATGTGCTACTCTTTCATCTTTCGTGATGTGCTACTCTTTCATGTTTCGTGATGTGCTACTCTTTCATGTTTCGTGATGTGCTACTCTTTCATGTTTCGTGATGTGCTACTCTTTCATGTTTCGTGATGTGCTACTCTTTCATGTTTCGTGATGTGCTACTCTTTCATGTTTCGTGATGTGCTACTCTTTCATCTTTCGTGATGTGCTACTCTTTCATGTTTCGTGATGTGCTACTCTTTCATGTTTCGTGATGTGCTACTTGTTCGCCTCAATCGTCGATGATCCAAACTTCATGTTAGGCTTCGTTGACTTTACTCTCTCGTTGAATATCTCATCAACGGTTTATAGATAGACGTTACGTCATATAACCAAATGGAGCGGAGGCGGACGTCACATCAGCAGAGCTGGAAGTTGTTAGCGACCCTCAACTGATGACTTGCACCAGAATCGGTGAACCAGAACCATCCAGACCCTGCTCCACCTCTCCGTGGTGCCTCTAGTAACAGACTAACCTGTCTAGTCGGGCCAAGCGAGTAGGGATCGAAGAGGGAAGACAAGCCAGTACTCAAAAATGTGCTGAAGTCGGATGTGTTGGACCGAAAAGCGCAAATATCACATTATACTGCAAACCACAACACAACGCAGACACGCCCACTTAAAGTCATTTAAGGGCTGACGACAAAGAGGTGTACTCCATTAGTCAGCAGACGAACGCGAGGAAGCAAGCATATAACCAAATACATAAAAAGTAAAGAGAAAAAAGCCCTGCAAAGAAACGAGAGAACAGTAATTAGTGATTTGGCGACTCATCGTTAACATTTCCAGATGGAATGTTTTCCTAACGTATGGACATGCGCAGTTCGAAAGTAGAAGTATCGTTCGATTTCAGGATCGTAATTCTCTTGAGTATAATGTTCGAACTCAGACATTCGAAAGTATGGTCATTCGAGGTACGAGGCTTCACCATATATATGGTAACATCTTTAAATGATATTTACTTTGCAAAGGCTCATATAGGCTCTCTCTTTAACGCACACTTACAAAACCAAAATAACTGCTGTAATGTACAGCAGTTTGTGAATGATATTTTAAATGTCTTTACAATTTTCCTCAGTTCTGAAACTTGACATGATGGTGAGATATAATTTGCGGTCTTTTACTCTTCTGTTCGCCTCTGCTACTGTTTTGTTTCCTAGTGCTTCTCATATTCCGTCAATCCATCTCTTTCTTGGTCATCCCTTGGGTCTAGTATTCTCGCAATGTTTATTGAGGGCTCTTTGTGTTTTGTTTTAATCAATTTGCCTTGTCACTTGGACAAACTATTTTATCTGTTGTTTCTTTATATATTCTATGGTTGGGGTTATTCCTAGCATTTTTCTCCGTTCTTCATCTCTGATCGTATCTCTCAGGTGTTTCCTATCATTCGTCTGACACATTTTATTTCAGTAGAGGTTATTTTTCTTATTTTTCTCTGTTCAAGGGTCCATGACTTGCATTGGCAACACAACGTTCGGATGAAGATTGTATTGTAGAGTCTGGAAACAAATACTAATAAATGAATATTATTATAGAGGGAAACTTCCGAGGCGATAATCAGCGAATCAATTCAGAGGAAGAGGTATGGTTACAGCACTCGGAAAAAATGGCAAATAATCAACAACAGAAAAAAAAATGAACAATATATGGTCCCAAGCAGGATCGAACCCGTACTCCTAATAAGGCGTCTGGCTTTTCATGGCAAGGAGCTGTGCCGAGGAGTACGGATCTGCTTTGGTCCATATATTGTTCTTTGTTATTTTTGTTGTTGTTGTTGATTATTTGTCATTTTTTTCCGAGTGCTGTAAATATACCTCTTCATCTGAATTGATTCGCGTATTGTAGAGTCCCCGTTTTGTCTCGAGTTATTTCCTTGTTTTATTGGCTACACTATCAATAGCATAAAATGTGAATTATTCCAAAATATGATTATTGTTGTTCCGTGTCATAAATTTAAACCACTCCAATAACGTTTCTATCTCAAGTATGAGTGGAAAAGAGTTTCATCGAAACAACTTCATTTATATATAGCAACATTTTTATTTGAGAACAATCAGAAAAATAACCTCTACTGAGATGAAATGTGTTAGGCGAATGACAGGAAAAATGCTAGGAATAGCCCCCGCCATATATTACATTAATAAACAACAGATAAAATGGTTTGGTCACGTGACAAGGCAGAGTGATTTTAAAAAAAACACCACGACCTCTCAATAGACGTTCCGAGAACACCAGACCCTAGGGTCGACCACGAAAAAAATGGTTTGACGGAATATTAGAAGCACTAGGAAACATAACATCAGCAGAAGCGAACGAGCTTCTTTTGTGCATTTTTGAGCAAATTACCTCAAATTATATCTCCCCTCGACATTGAAAGGCAAATGTGGAAGGAAAGGGAAGGAGGAAAAAAATCATTTTAATTACGATTGGAACTAAAATAATAATTAGAGATTTAAGCTAGGGAACGTTTATTACACGTTCCCCATCTATTTCCTGTTTCCTGCTGTCTATAATAAATTAATCAACAAATTAATTAAAGTCTGTGTGTCAGATAATAGCAGCATACAAAGCCATGTCATGTGAATAACACAGCAGAGGTGAATCGAAAAGAAGAAGGAAGAATAATGAACTCCGAACACCCTGGTGATTATATGGAATATTTGATTGCTGCCAATATTTTTTTTTTAACCATGAATACCTTTTTGGGTAATGTGGTCAGTATTACAATGAAAGCTGTCTTTATTTTTTCAGACATAACACTGGTATTATTACAATGAAAGCTGTCTTGATGTTTCAGACATAACACTTGTATTATTTCAACTCTTTTTGTACGTTACACCGCATAGTGCGTCACTCCCAATTTGATTAGTGTGAACCATCATCAAGACATATTCTTGTTTACATGTCTTGTATCATCTTGGTATTGGTGAAATCTAATTCTTTGTTCAATTACCTAAAATTTCACATATAATATGTTATATGTTAAATAAATATAAATATATAGATGGATTCTTAAAACCATGAACAATTTTGTCTCTGAAATCTCTTCCGTTGCATTGATAAAAAGCTTCCGTACGGAGAGAGTTAATGACACTGAAATGATTGTTACATAAAACGACAAATCGACAACCAATTTGATTGATGCGTCACAGAGGGTGAAAACCAAACATACTAAACTACAATCAATAGTAGTGATGTGACAATGCAGGCGCGTTGGTCGGGGTCATACAGTGTGTACTATTATCTTCTCAATGTGATAGTTTTACAAGAAATATTCTAGAGATAAACATTCATCTTTTCTATTATTTATCTCTTCACGTTGTCATAGAAACATAGGCCACGCTCTTCAACGATTTCTGATATGCGCTGCACTTTTCAACCAGTCATGATAATCCAATTTATTTACTACCTGTTTTGCTATTCTTCGCCAACTTTTTCCTGAGGCTCTTAATGAGCTTCTTCTGATCTCATATTTATATTTAAACAGCACTGCTGCGTCCACCCGACTAAACGTCCTCGTCATCGTCTCCTTCTGAAAGCAAATTAATTGAGCGTGAGGAGAGCTTCGGCTGTTGAACGGATAGTGCGCTTCACTCCTGACCAGAAGGATCCAGGTTTAATACCCATATATCGGCACACTACCGACCTATTATCCAAGGTTTGCCGTTGATTATGTACAATCATGGTCACTAAAACAATATTCCCCTTGCGCCTAGAACGACATGAAAGGAACCTCTAGTTTATACTTTTGTATGGCCTTTGGTGTCTTGACAGGCGTTTGCTAGCAAACAATCATGATAAGTCAGTAGTTTGGTAAAGCATTAGTTCTTTGGTTCTTTGGTTATGGAAGGCCGCGGTATCACAGCAAACAATCATGATAAGTCAGTAGTTTGGTAAAGCATTAGTTCTTTGGTTCTTTGGTTATGGAAGGCCGCGGTATCACAGCAAACAATCATGATAAGTCAGTAGTTTGGTAAAGCATTAGTTCTTTGGTTATGGAAGGCCCCGGTATCACAGCAAACAATCATGATAAGTCAGTAGTTTGGTAAAGCATTAGTTCTTTGGTTTTTTGGTTATGGAAGGCCGCGGTATCACAGCAAACAATCATGATAAGTCAGTAGTTTGGTAAAGCATTAGTTCTTTGGTAATGGAAGGCCACGGTATCACAGCAAACAATCATTATACGTCAGTAGTTTGATAAAGCATTAGTTCTTTGGTTCTTTGGTTATCACAGCAAACAATCATGATAAGTCAGTAGTTTGGTAAAGCATTAGTTCTTTGGTTCTTTGGTTATCACAGCAAACAATAATGATAAGTCAGTAGTTTGGTAAAGCATTAGTTCTTTGGTTATCACAGCAAACAATCATGATAAGTCAGTAGTTTGGTAAAGTATTAGTTCTTTGGTTATCACAGCAAACAATCATGATAAGTCAGTAGTTTGGTAAAGCATTAGTTCTTTGGTTCTTTGGTTATGAAAGGCCTCGGTATCACAGCAAACGAATTAAAATCCATAATTGCTCAACCGCCCGGGCCAGTGGAATCATCCGAATTACTATCTCATCTCCCAAACAAAGAAAGGTAGCTGTAGTCCCCATCATAGCAGTCTCAGCACACGCCAAAAGATATAAGGCGAAACCGCACAGAAAGTGAACACAGCCAACAGTTCTCTGTCATATGAGATCATCATTCATCGTAAACAATTGGAATATTGAAACATGATCAAAACGGATGAAACACACAGCTCACGGTGTGCACAGAGCACCTAACTCAGTAGCTCCTGCAACAAGCCGGACTTAGAATATGAGGAAACTGCAACAAGGAACATTATCATACATAGCCTTCAATTGTTCCTGCCGCCTATCCACCATATTGACCAGAAGTTCACGTCCTCCTGAAAATGATGATCATTAAGCAATAATAATGAAAGCATTAGTGTCTCATACTGGGTGCTGCTTTACTGAACAACTTTTCTGGTGGCTGAATTTGCCAATCCTGGACAGACAGATCCATCCACAGAACGAGCAAGTTGTACCCGCGGTACCTGGTCTTGTCTCTTTTCTCTTGCGCCTTTTGTCTTCAGAATTTGATATCAGCATTGTCTCGAAAGTTGCTGTGCTAATTTTTATGTTTGCTCTCCATGTGCTACGATCCGCAGCCACATTTTCCCAGTTCCTTTCACTTATAGAAAATTCCCTCATGGAAGCCCTGCAAACATCCATATCTCAGCACTGGACTGCGCTTTGTCTTTTTACTTTTAACTCGGACTAAATGCGCTGTGGCGCTAGTTTACAGCCAAGCCCTGTAATTTACGCCTCTCTAAATACACAAAATTACATGTATCTTTTATACAGATTATCTTTCCAAATACACAAATTTACATGTATCTTTTATACAGATTATCTTTCCAAATACACAAATTTACATGTATCTTTTATACAGATTATCTTTCCAAATACACAAATTTACATGTATCTTTTATACAGATTATCTTTACAGATACACAAATTTACATGTATCTTTTATACAGATTATCTTTACAGATACACAAATTTACATGTATCTTTTATACAGATTATTTTTACATATACACAAATTTACATGCATCTTTTATACAGATTATCTTTACAGATACACAAATATTTTCCCCACACTGGGAAACTTAAATTATATATACAAATCAACCAAATAAAAAAATAATATGCAATCAACTAAAGGATAGGAATCTAATAATTGTACATTGCCTCTCCCACTTGGAAAACATGTGCTAATTTAGCACAACCAGTTTCACACACCCCAAAAATAACGTTATTAACTTATTCCTAGAAAGAGATATAAGAGATAAAAGAGATATAAGAGATATAAGAGATATAAGAACAACAATCAAATGATATCGTTTTTATATTGCGTTAGTCTTTGGTTGTCTTTGCTGATCAAAGAATTACTTGCCTATCACTTATACAGAGTGTGTGTCTATGAATGTCGTTGACAGACACACCGTGTGAAGATTTGTGAAATAACAAAACGTTTCTGTGTTGCTTAGTCCAAAGTCACCATTTGCACGTAGCCCTAAGTCTGGTCCACACTGCGCATATCTGCTTTCATTATACCCACCCAGGTTTTTATGTGGTCTGCTTCTCTTTAACCATCACTTCAAAGTCCACTGTATAGCGGTCACTGTCTTGATTTCTAGATCTTTGTTGACTACGCGGACTATCCAAATACACCTCCTCTCTGTATTTGTTATGTGCTTTTTTAATGGATGCGAAGTGTTCAGCATTTCATGATTGCTATAGTCCGTTCAGATTCGTTTGCCTAGACATTAATTTATTTTTTTCAAAAACTTATTGTTCATTTGCATTGATCTTTTGAAGTTAGGTTTAGAATACTAATGTCGCTATAAAAATATTTTTTTATCAAAGAAATGTGATCCAGTTTCAAAGATGCCTTATTTAACTTATATTTAAAAAAAGTTAATCGATATTATAAACACCGGCGGGATTATGTAGATGCTTACATCTCACAGCTGATTCTTTAACATATAGGCATGACCTTCACGGCTGAATGCGCACCGTCCTAAAATAGTTATGTTTCCACTATAAATTTTTATAAAGAAATGTTACATATGAAATTTCCCGTTTAGCACAAAATGACATTTTAGCCGAAACCGGAAATTATGTGACGTCAAAATCACGGCCGTAGACTCGAGTTCGAGTCATAATTCAGAGGCAAATCTCAATATTTACAGAAAGGAGGCGGCACTATCCATATTATCTTCTGCAAGTCTATGTGAGAATGAATATAAAGGCAAAATATTTTACTGAGCATAACATTGCTATAAAGATTTATCAATACTTCTGCAGAGAGCGTAAAAAGGGACATCTTTATTGTTCTTTATCAAACCCTGAGAAGAGAACAATGCATATTTTAGGTTTGTGTAAACGTTCATTTGATCGAATAGTTAAAGGAAGCGGATATTTATTGCCAACAAATGCAAGAAAGCAAGGAAGGAAAGAAACGTTAGACAGTTTTGATAAGGGCCTAGTAAAAAGAGAAATCTGTCGAATGTTTGATATAAACGAAGAAGTGACACTTAGAAAGTTGAAGCTTTGGCTGAAAACTAACAACGACATTGAAATATCAAAAACTTCATTATGGAAAATATTAAGAAGTGCAGGCTTCACCTTTATAAAGTATGCTGGTGGAAAAAAACATTATTTGTGAGAAGCCACATCTAGTAGCTCTTAGAAGCAAGTATTTACGTGAAGTGAAGGAAATGCGCGAAAATGATTATGATATTGTTTATTTAGATGAAACTTGGATCAACGCTCATCATACAAATGAAAAGGAATGGCAGTTAGCAGATGGAAGTATTAAAAGATCAGTACCAAGCAGTAAAGGGCAACGTTTGATAGTTGCACATGCAGGTAGCAGACATAATGGGTTGTTGCAGAATGCTCATCTCGTTTTCATTTCAAAATCCATAGACAATAGAGACTACCACTCCGAAATGAATGGGCACATATTTAAAGACTGGATCGAGAAAAGTATCCTTCCAATATTAGATCGACCTTCTTGTCTGATAATGGACAATGCTTCATACCATAACGTAGTTAACGTAGAAGATAGAATCCCAACATCATCAAGTACAAAAGATGCAATCAAAACGTGGCTCATAAAAGAACACATACAAGTTAACGACAGCTACTTGAAACCCGAATTGCTTAGCCTTGTAAAACAGACACAACGTACAAAGATATTTAAAATAGACAAGTTAATTCAAGAACATGGCCATAGATGTTTGAGACTACCTCCATATCATGCACACTTAAATCCTATAGAACTAGTTTGGGCAAAAGTTAAAGGACACGTAGCATATACAAATAAAACTTTCAAATTATGCGATGTTGAGACACTTACAAATCAGGCTCTATCAAATATAAATAAAGACTACTGGGTAAAATGTGAGGATCATGTGTTACGACAAGAAGAGGAATATTGGAAAAAGGATGGTTTGTTGTTTGTTCAGCCGAAAGCAGTAATCGACCTATTTGACTCGTCTGATTCTGAATGATCATTACTCTGATTAAGTCTACAGATAAATAGTTTGATTTGCAAAATTTCCTAGTTGATTTGTTAAACAGTTTATTGTTCAAGACCACCCAAGCAATCAAAAATATGTTATAAGCAAACCAACAACCATTACTTTGAATGGAAGCCTGCTTGAGTCAGTACAGAAGTTCAGCTATCTTGGATCCACTATTACAGCCACACTTTCCTTAGATGAGGAACTAAATGTACGTATTTGAAAGGCAGCGACAACATTTGGGAAACTCACACGAAGAGCATGGAACTATATCAAATTGACTCTACGAACAAAAGTTCTATATATAATTTAAAATTTGTATACTTGCCACCAAGTAAAATTTTATGGACACGCCTATGGGTCATCGTTGCACTAGATTACTGTAAAACATTTTGATTAGGGTCAAAATAATAGTTACATGGGCAAAGATCAAAGGAATTCGCCGCTTTAAGAAAACCGTTATAGCTAGACATCGAGTAACACATATGTTCTCGTGACATGGACATTTTAACACCTTATGCCAAAAATCATGTGAAATCATCAAGAACTTTGTGAATTATAAATCATAACATCTCGGCAAACGAATCTGAACGGACTATAATATCTCCTTGACAAAATCATCTTATTGATATAACCAAGCATACCGTATAAATATAAAGGACTTCCCTAATTGTTCTACTTCATACCAAATATATGATAAACTATATCATCATTATCATAAAAGTACCGGGCCTGCTGGCGTAGGTGATCATGTCTCTCCACAACTTTCGATCTCGACAGTTATTTATCATTTCTGTTGTTGACCTTCTGCCAAGCCATTCTCTTGAGCTGTCTGGTATTTTTTCTCTTTGCTTTCCTCTATCTCTTCGTCCCTCAATTTTTCCAGTTGCTACAATATATTCCAGTTGATCTCTTCTCATTACATGGCCAAAAAAGTGGTGATTGTTTCTTCTTAATATTGGAAATTAGCTCTCTTTTTGCTTTGACCTCTTTCAGAACATTTTCATTACTCTTCTTAGCTGTCCATGGTATTCTCAATATTCTTCCGTAAAACCACATTTCTACAGACTCCAGTGATTTCTTGTCTGTTGTCCTCTAGTTCATGATTCGCATCCATATGTTAAGACTCGCTCTACGTAACATTTAAGAACTCTTTTTCTTGTTTCTATTGTCAAAAATGGATTGCACAGTATTTTCCTCATTTTTTGGAAAGCAGCTTTTGCCTGAGCCATTCTGTATCTCACCTCTTTTGTACATCTTCCGTCTGAGGTTAACAAAGTTCCCAAATATTTAAGTAAACAATATATGTAGAAATAATTTTGTTGCACTTCGCGAGACATCAGTAGCCGGTAAGTTTATTAGCGAATCGTATTGTGATATGTTGTGCATCTTGCGGTCTTTAGTGCGTCTGTTGTTAGCTTACATTTGTGCTAGCTACCTTCTTTGTATGGAAAAATAACTGCATGTAAATTGTATGTTATAGCTTTATGGATATATCATCATCATTATGTGACATACTGGTTGGCGTAGACGATCATGTCCTTCCACAATTCTCTATCCACAGTACATCCTAACAAATCTGTTGTTGACTGTTTTCCGTGCCATGACACCAAGCTATCCAGTATCATCTGTCACTCTGGTCCGCAATATCTCTTTCCCTCTATTTTGCCAGCTGTAACCAACTGTCCTCTTCTCATGATGTGTCCGAAAAATGTTAATTGTTTCTTTCTGATGTTTCTTATGAGCTTTCGGGTATATGACATGACTAAATAACAAACGTTTTGACTTATAAAGTCTTCATCAGTAGACAGAAACATAGTCAAGAAAACAACGGTTTACATAAGTAGTATACAATGTTCCAACTGGTCATTATTGTGGCGCTAAATTAACGAAGATATATAGAGCGGCGCGCGGCGCGCCTTTCGCGCGAAATGTACACGAAAGACAAGGGGAGTTAACCATGACCGCGCGTGTCCGGATGTTGACCTCTAGTCTCGGTGACTCCGGAAGTGACCTACTTATGTCTGATGTGTGCTGACTTTGGAGCGCTTGGTGTACTTGAGCGATAGTGATAGGTTAGTAGATTATACAACATCAATGAAAAACGATCAATATAAAACAGAAGACAAAGATATATTTTATTCTTTATTATCTCAATAGGTGTATAACATACATTGATATTATATAACATTACAAACATATTTAGTACACCGAGTAAATATATAGTACAGGGATAACATTTATTTATAGCTATGTAGTTGGGTGTCTGCTTAACGTTGTACCATAAATGAAGCATAAGGGTGAAACAGTTAGAGATTACTGGTTAGTCTAAGCTGGTAGTGTAAATATGTTCCTCGGTGTTAGTGGTTCGCTATCTCTCTCTCTCTCTCTCTCTCTCTCTCTCTCTCTCTTTCTCTCTTTCTCTCTCTCTCTCTACTATTCCAGCCTAGATTTCCTTCCATTGAAACACTTACTCATTCTCTCCATTTATCCATATCATCGCGCCATCCTTCTCTCTCTCTCTCTCTATCTCTCGCTTTCTCCCCTATCCTCTCTTAGACTTCTAACCTATCACTCCACCCTCCGCCTCTCTCTTTAGCTCCCCCGCCCTCCCTCATATTTTTAGCGTCCCTCCTATTGTAACACTTGATTATTCTCACCATTAATACATAGCATCTCGCCTTCTTTCTCATAGGCTTCTCTCGCTCTCTCTCTCTCTCTCTCTCTCTCTCTCTCAGTTAGAGATTACTGGTTAGTCTTAGCTGGTAGTGTAAATATGTTCCTCGGTGTTAGTGGTTCGCTATCTCTCTCTCTCTCTCTCTCTCTCTCTCTCGCCCTCTTCTCTCTCTCTCTCTCTCTCTCTCTCTCTCTACTATTCCAGCCTAGATTTCCCTCCATTGAAACACTTACTCATTCTCTCCATCTATCCCTAGCATCGCGCCTTCCTTCTCTCTCTCTCTCTCTCTCTCTCTCTCGCTTTCTCCCCTATCCTCTCTTAGACTTCTAACCTATCACTCCACCCTCCGCCTCTCCCTTTAGCTCCCCGCCCTCCCTCATATTTTTAGCGTCCCTCCTATTGTAACACTTGATTATTCTCACCATTAATACATAGCATCTCGCCTTCTTTATCATACGCTTCTCTCTCTCGCTCTCTCTCTCTCTCTCTCTCTCTCTCTCTCTACCTCGCCTAGCGTTCCGCCTTCATTGGTATTTTTACCTTACCACCAGTGTAACACATTAATAACATTGAATATCAATTACAAAAAGACTTGAAATATCTACTTTTTAAAGAACCAATAAGATAAACATATGAAAAACGAAGGAATAATACACTCGACAAGGCGTAACATACGTACTTTATACACATCACCCATTAATACAACTGAAATTCCTTTAATGATAACCTATCACATCGTTATGAGCTAAGAGAAAAACAGAAAAAAATTCAACTTACACCGTAACATATTCCACTACAACACAGACCGCTAGACTGAACAGTACTACGAAAATAAACGTCCGTGAATCAAGCGCGCTTATAACACGAAGTCTCACATCCGACTAGTTTAATCTTGTAAATAAAAGTTAGGAGACAAGGGCAGAAACCTAGGAGGCAAGGGCAGAAACCTAGGAGGCAAGGGCAGAAACCTAGGAGGCAAGGACAGAAACCTAGGAGGCAAGGACAGAAACCTAGGAGGCAAGGACAGAAACCTAAGAGACAAGGGCAGAAACCAACGAGGGAAGGTCAGAAACCTAGGAGGCAAGGTCAGAAACCTAGGAGGCAAGGTCAGAAACCTAGGAGGCAAGGTCAGAAACCTAGGAGGCAAGGGCAGAAACCTAGAAGGCAAGGACAGAAACCTAGGAGGCATGGTCAGAAACCTAGGAAGGAGGGAAGGTCAGAAACCTAGGAGCAAGGGCAGAAACCTCCTAGAAACCTAAGAGGCAAGGGCAGAAACCTAAGAGACAAAGACAGAAAACTAGGAAGCAAAGGCTGAAAACAAGAAGGGAAGGTCAGAAACCTAGGAGGCAAGGGCAGAAACCTAAGAGGCAAGGGCAGAAACCTAGGAGGCAAGGACAGAAACCTAGGAGGCAATGACAGAAACCTAGGAGGCAAGGGCAGAAACCTAAGAGGCAAGGACAGAAAACTAGGAAGCAAAGGCTGTTGGTCAAATCGAAAATATTTTACCCACAGAACACAAAAATATAGGCTCATACTCAAAAAATCGACCTCAACACCATAAAAAGGTACTCACATAGTCATACTAGTTAGACACATCGAACAGATAGTTACATCCAAAGTCCCAAAAAGAGTGGCCAAATCACTAACATTTTACCTCCAGAACACACAAAAAAAATTTTTAACTCATAAGCGAAAAAGTCGACCTCAAAACCCTAAAAATCTACTCACATAGTCATAATAGTTAGACACATCGAACAGATAGTTACAGCCAAAGCCCCCAAAAAAGTTTGGTCAAATCGAAAATATTTTACCCACAGAACACAAAAATGTAGGCTCATACTAAAAAAATCGACCTCAACACCATAAAAAAGGTACTCACATAGTCTATCTATCTATCTTTCGTTCGCCTGAAGCATTGTCTATATCTGCAATGTCGTTTCCTGTATAAATGTTACTGTCTTTTGTAATTCTTGCAGTGGCCCATATAGTTTTGTCTGTAGTGTTGTATCTATGGGCCAATGGATTTTCCTCAGTCTACTATATTCAGTGCAGTCTTGAAGTATGTGTTCAGCAGTCTGGGGCGCCTGTCCACATGTACAAGTAGTTGAGGTGCCGATCTTGAATTTTGTATACATGTGACTATGGAGTCGATTGTGTCCTGTTCTGAGACGTATAATGATAACTTGTTCATATCTATTCATATTATAAAAGGCATCCTGATTTGGGGCTTGTGGTCCTCTGATTGATTTGATTATCTGTTTCTTATGATGGTATGTAACAGGTGTATCTAGTTGTGTGCCTGTTGAACCTTCCTTTGCCAACTGATCTGCTTTCTCATTTCCTGGTATTCCACAGTGAGATGGGATCCACTGCAGGGCAACCCTGTGGTGCTTGCAGAGTTCAGTCAATAAGGTCTGCAGATGTGGTAATTTTCTGGATTGTAGTGCCTGGAGTACTGATCTTGCATCTGTCAAAAACACTACAGGCTGCGGGCTAAGATTAATGTTCAGCAGTTTTTCTATTGCTAACTTTATTGCTTGTATTTCTGCATCATAATTGTGACAATATTTCCCTGTTGCTATTTTATTCATATCCCTAGTGTTATTTGGGTATTCTATATATGCACCTGCTCCCCCATTTTTTACTGCATTCTGTGCTGATCCATCTGTATACACACGAATCCATAGGTCTTGTGGGTATTCTTCATCCAGGAAACTGAGAGTTATTGTTTTTCGCTGTAGACTATTCTGTTCCTCTTTATCAACTATTCCTTTCACTTCTGTCCGTATTTGAACTGATAATCCAGATTCCTCTGTCCAGGGAGTCTGTTCTGGTATGGGCAGTAGGGGGTTAACAGCTCTTGGCATGTCTGGTGTTTGTCTACTAATACGCTTGGCTTGGTGGATAAAACTGCTTCTCTTAAGTCGTCCCAATGCAAGATTTTGGAATCGGTCCTTCATTGGATGTCTCGGCATGCAAGCAAATTTTTCTGCCTGTATCAGCACCTTTGTGTCCCTCCGTTCTCTCAGTGCTGGTATCCTCCACAATTTCTCCATCTCTAATATTGGTGTTGATTTCATTGCTCCTGTGATGACCCTAAGTGCCTGGTTTTGTACTTTATCCAGTTCTTGAAGTGTGGTGTTTGATGCTGAACACCATGCAGATGATCCATATTCTAAATGTGGGCGTATACTCTGTTGGTAAACTTTACTGAGTATTTTCCCACTCGCACCCCACGTAGTTCCACACAGCTTTCTTAGAATAGCCAATTTTCTCCTTGCTTTTTGGGTTGCCTTATTTATCTGCTGTTTCCAAGATAGTTTGTTATCAAATGTAACTCCGAGATACGTAGCCTGTATGTCTTCTTTCACAGGCTCATTGTTTATATAGATGGCTCCTGCTTTTTGTTTTGGGGAAAGAGTGAAAAGTGTAGTACTGCATTTGTCTGTATTGATGCTGATACACCATCTATTTGTCCATGAATTCAGTGCATTCATAGCTCTTTGTAACAATTTGGAGGCCACTGTTGCATACTCCTCTGTGCACCACATTACCAAGTCATCTGCATACATTGCCACTTTGATACCATGTGGTAGTTCAGTAACTAGGTCATTGATGTAGATCAGAAAAAGTGTTGGAGATAGTACCCCTCCCTGTGGAACGCCCTGGCGCAGTAAGACCTTCTTACTCTTAAGACCATCCAGTTGCACTCTGGCTCTCCTGTTATGCAGGTATGCTTTGACCCATTTGTACATCCTGCCATTTACTCCATAATTTCTCAATTTCTTCAAAAGCCCTTCCTTCCATACCTTATCAAATGCTTTCTTTAGGGCTGTGAACTCAACAGAAAAGTGGAATAACATGCACCGAAATACAATAGATTTGGCACCGAAACTGTTTCGGTGCCAAAACATGCACGAGAAGTAGTATGTAGGGTTCACAGCCACCTATACTACTAGCTTTTTGTTGTTTTTTTGTTGGAATTTGATATGTAGGGGTGTCAAAAATTATGTGGGAGGTATGCCTTGAGGTTATATTTCAATTTTTTATCGCTTTCAGGGGCGTAACCCTAAAAAATTTTAAGGGGGGTAACAATTTCAAAAGTGATTTTTAAGTAAATTTTTGGTGTGGGGATGTCTAAAATAAAGTTTTAGGTAAGCCTACGTGCTAAATTAACGATTTTTATCGATTTCAGGGGCGTAACCCTCAAAAATGGTAAGGGGGGTTACAATTTCAAAAGTGCTTTTTAAGTAAATTTTTGGTGTGGGGATGTCTAAAATAAAGTTTTAGGTAAGCCTACGTGTTAAATTTACGATTTTTATCAATTCTATGGGCGTAACCCTCAAAAAATGATAAGGGGGTAAAATCCTAAAAGTGGTTTTTAATGTAAATTTTTGCAATGGGGATGTCTAAAATAAAGTTTGGGGTATGCCTAGAGTGAAAATGTACGATTTTTACCGATTTCATGGGCGTAACCCAAAAAAAATGCTAAGGGGGTAAAATCATAAAAGTGGTTTTTTATGTAAATTTTTGCAATGGGGATGTCTAAAATAAAGTTTGGGGGTATGCCTAGAGTGAAAATTACGATTTTTACCGATTTTATGGGCGTATCCCTAAAAATAGTAAGGGGAAACAATTTCGAAAGTGAGTTATAAGTACCTTTTTGCTATGGGGATGTCTAAGATAACGTTTTTTTTTTTTTTTTGGACCTTGAATATAACTTTCTACTCGTTGTGTCTAACTATTATGACTATGTGAGTAGCTTTTTAGAGTTTTGAGGTCGACTTTTTGAGCATGAGCCTACATTTTTGTGTTCTGGAGGTAAAATGTTAGTGATTTGACCTAACTATTTGGGACTTTGGATGTAACTATCTGTTCGATGTGTCTAACTAGTATGAGTATGTGAGTAGATTTTTATGGTTTTGGGATCGACTTTTTGAATATGAGCCTAAATTTTTGTGTTCTGGGGTAAAATGCGATTTGGCCTAACTATTTAGGACTTTGGATGTAACTATCTGTTCGATGTGTCTAACTAGTATGAGTATGGGAGTAGATTTGTAGGGTTTTGAGATCGACTTTTTTTGCTTATGAGTCTACATTTTTGTGTTCTGGCAGTAAAATATTAAGGTATTTGGTCAAACTTTTTTTACTTTGAATATAACTATCTGCTCGTTGTGTCTAACTAGTATGACTATGTGAGTAGCTTTTTAGAGTTTTTAGGTCGACTTTTTTATTATGAGCCTAAATTTGTGTGTTCTGGTGGTAAAATCTTAGTGTTTTGGTCTAACATTTTGGACCATGAATATAACTTCCTGCTCGTTGTGTCTAACTAGTATGACTATGTGAGTAGATTTTATTGTTTTGAGGTCGACTTTTTGAGTATGAGCCTGAATTTTTGTGTTATGGGGGTAAAATATTTGCGATTTGACCAAACCTTTTTTACTTTGAATATAACTATCTGCTCGTTGTGTCTAATTAGTATCAGTATGAGAGTAGATTTGTAGAGTTTTAAGGTCGACTTTTTTAATATGAGCCTAAATTTTTTGTGTTCTGGAGGTAAAATGTTAGTGATTTGGCCTAACTATTTGGGACTTTGGATGTAACTATCTGTTCGATGTGTCTAACTAGTATGAGTATGGGAGTAGATTTTTATGGTTTTGAGGTCGCTTTTTTGAGTATGAGCCTACATTTTTGTGTTCTGGAGGTAAAATGTTAGTGATTTGGCCACTCTTTTTGGGACTTTGGATGTAACTATCTGTTCGATGTGTCTAACTAGTATGACTATGTGAGTAGATTTTTATGGTTTTGAGGTCGCTTTTTTTTGAGTATGAGCCTACATATTTGTGTTCTGGAGGTAAAATGTTATTATTTTGGCCACTCTTTTTGGGACTTTGGATGTAACTATCTGTTCGATGTGTCCAACTAGTATGACTATGTGAGTACCTTTTTTATGGTGTTGAGGTCGATTTTTTTAGTATGAGCCTACATTTTTGTGTTCTGTGGGTAAAATATTTTCGATTTGACCAAACTTTTTTGGGGGGCTTTGGCTGTAACTATCTGTTCGATGTGTCTAACTATTATGACTATGTGAGTAGATTTTTAGGGTTTTGAGGTCGACTTTTTCGCTTATGAGTTAAAATTTTTTTTTTTGTGTTCTGGAGGTAAAATGTTAGTGATTTGGCCACTCTTTTTGGGACTTTGGATGTAACTATCTGTTCGATGTGTCTAACTAGTATGACTATGTGAGTACCTTTTTATGGTGTTGAGGTCGATTTTTTGAGTATGAGCTTATATTTTTGTGTTCTGTGGGTAAAATATTTTCGATTTGACCAACAGCCTTTGCTTCCTAGTTTTCTGTCCTTGCCTCTTAGGTTTCTGCCCTTGCCTCCTAGGTTTCTGTCATTGCCTCCTAGGTTTCTGTCCTTGCCTCCTAGGTTTCTGCCCTTGCCTCTTAGGTTTCTGCCCTTGCCTCCTAGGTTTCTGACCTTCCCTTCTTGTTTTCAGCCTTTGCTTCCTAGTTTTCTGTCTTTGTCTCTTAGGTTTCTGCCCTTGCTCTTAGGTTTCTAGGTTTCTGCCCTTGCTCCTAGGTTTCTGACCTACCCTCCTTCCTAGGTTTCTGACCATGCCTCCTAGGTTTCTGTCCTTGCCTTCTAGGTTTCTGCCCTTGCCTCCTAGGTTTCTGACCTTGCCTCCTAGGTTTCTGACCTTGCCTCCTAGGTTTCTGACCTTGCCTCCTAGGTTTCTGACCTTCCCTCGTTGGTTTCTGCCCTTGTCTCTTAGGTTTCTGTCCTTGCCTCCTAGGTTTCTGTCCTTGCCTCCTAGGTTTCTGTCCTTGCCTCCTAGGTTTCTGCCCTTGCCTCCTAGGTTTCTGCCCTTGCCTCCTAGGTTTCTGCCCTTGTCTCCTAACTTTTATTTACAAGGTTAAACTAGTCGGATGTGAGACTTCGTGTTATAAGCGCGCTTGATTCACGGACGTTTATTTTCGTAGTACTGTTCAGTCTAGCGGTCTGTGTTGTAGTGGAATATGTTACGGTGTAAGTTGAATTTTTTTCTGTTTTTCTCTTAGCTCATAACGATGTGATAGGTTATCATTAAAGGAATTTCAGTTGTATTAATGGGTGATGTGTATAAAGTACGTATGTTACGCCTTGTCGAGTGTATTATTCCTTCGTTTTTCATATGTTTATCTTATTGGTTCTTTAAAAAGTAGATATTTCAAGTCTTTTTGTAATTGATATTCAATGTTATTAATGTGTTACACTGGTGGTAAGGTAAAAATACCAATGAAGGCGGAACGCTAGGCGAGGTAGAGAGAGAGAGAGAGAGAGAGAGAGAGAGAGAGAGAGAGAAGCGTATGATAAAGAAGGCGAGATGCTATGTATTAATGGTGAGAATAATCAAGTGTTACAATAGGAGGGACGCTAAAAATATGAGGGAGGGCGGGGGAGCTAAAGGGAGAGGCGGAGGGTGGAGTGATAGGTTAGAAGTCTAAGAGAGGATAGGGGAGAAAGCGAGAGAGAGAGAGAGAGAGAGAGAGAGAGAAGGAAGGCGCGATGCTAGGGATAGATGGAGAGAATGAGTAAGTGTTTCAATGGAGGGAAATCTAGGCTGGAATAGTAGAGAGAGAGAGAGAGAGAGAGAGAGAGAAGGGGCGAGAGAGAGAGAGAGAGAGAGATAGCGAACCACTAACACCGAGGAACATATTTACACTACCAGCTAAGACTAACCAGTAATCTCTAACTGAGAGAGAGAGAGAGAGAGAGAGAGAGAGAGCGAGAGAAGCCTATGAGAAAGAAGGCGAGATGCTATGTATTAATGGTGAGAATAATCAAGTGTTACAATAGGAGGGACGCTAAAAATATGAGGGAGGGCGGGGGAGCTAAAGAGAGAGGCGGAGGGTGGAGTGATAGGTTAGAAGTCTAAGAGAGGATAGGGGAGAAAGCGAGAGATAGAGAGAGAGAGAGAAGGATGGCGCGATGATATGGATAAATGGAGAGAATGAGTAAGTGTTTCAATGGAAGGAAATCTAGGCTGGAATAGTAGAGAGAGAGAGAGAAAGAGAGAAAGAGAGAGAGAGAGAGAGAGAGAGAGAGAGAGAGATAGCGAACCACTAACACCGAGGAACATATTTACACTACCAGCTTAGACTAACCAGTAATCTCTAACTGTTTCACCCTTATGCTTCATTTATGGTACAACGTTAAGCAGACACCCAACTACATAGCTATAAATAAATGTTATCCCTGTACTATATATTTACTCGGTGTACTAAATATGTTTGTAATGTTATATAATATCAATGTATGTTATACACCTATTGAGATAATAAAGAATAAAATATATCTTTGTCTTCTGTTTTATATTGATCGTTTTTCATTGATGTTGTATAATCTACTAACCTATCACTATCGCTCAAGTACACCAAGCGCTCCAAAGTCAGCACACATCAGACATAAGTAGGTCACTTCCGGAGTCACCGAGACTAGAGGTCAACATCCGGACACGCGCGGTCATGGTTAACTCCCCTTGTCTTTCGTGTACATTTCGCGCGAAAGGCGCGCCGCGCGCCGCTCTATATATCTTTGTTAATTTAGCGCCACAATAATGACCAGTTGGAACATTGTATACTACTTACATATACAATACATATATACAAACGAAGGTTAGAGACCATATAATATGTATCGAAACTATGTGGAATAGATCATGCGAGCGGGTGGTCAGTAAACTGAAAGATGTTTGATTCACATTGACGTTTATGAAGGACTGCAGTTGTTTGTAATCAAAACTGTCTTCCCCACGGTCACAGTTTCCTCCAAGCAAACGAGTAAATGCATATAAACCTGCTGCAGTTGTTTTCCTTTTGTTGGCACTTTTGATGACATTCTCGACGGGTCCCCCAACCGATATTACAATGCTTCGCAAATATGTGAACGCATTAGCATTCCTTTCACGAACATTAAGAGACTTGCAAACCATATTGTTTACATGTCCAACGAAATACTTTCTTTTAACGTTAATAACGTTTCAAGTGCACTTTTTGCTTTTCGCAGCCATAAGCCAAAAAGACAGGCTGTTATCGCAAATCTCATGCACTTTCAAGATGTGCGTGATGAAACAAAAATTAAAAACCAATTTATTGAGACAAGAGATAATAATAAGGGAAAGTGCACTCGCTCAAGGTTATCTTGACATACAACAAGCTGAGTAGTTGAGATACAAGTTTCATCAACCAATAGGCAAACAGACAGACATATAAGATAATCAGATAAGATAATAAGATACGGTAAGATAAAATAATAAGATAAGATAATAAAATAAGACAATAAGATAAGATAGTAATATAAGATATGATAATCAGATAAGATAATAAGATATTATAATATAATAAGATATTATAATATAATAAAATATGATAATAAGATAATAAGATAAGATAATAAGTTGAGATATCAAGATAAGATAAGATAAGATAAGATAAGATAAGATAAGATAAGATAAGATAAGATAAGATAAGATAAGATAAAGGAATTCCATAACACTGCCTCAGGGTTCACCAAGCCTCTGAAAATGGGTGCCATCGATTTTTTTTCTTGCTTATTAGTACAGTTCCCACATAATGTAGGTTGTCTGTTGTGGTTTGTATTGTACCTTTAAGCCTAGGTAGAACATTTCAAGTCTCATTAGCCTAGGTAGAACATTTCAAGTCTCATTAGCCTAGGTAGAACATTTCAAGTCTCATTAGTCTAGGTAGAACATTTCAAGTCTCATTAGCCTAGGTAGAACATTTCAAGTCTCATTAGTCTAGGTAGAACATTTTAAGTCTCATTAGCCTAGGTAGAACATTTCAAATCTCATTAGCCTAGGTAGAACATTTCAAGTCTTATTAGTCTAGGTAGAACATTTTAAGTCTCATTAGCCTAGGTAGAACATTTCAAGTCTCATTAGCCTAGGTAGAACATTTCAAATCTCATTAGCCTAGGTAGAACATTTCAAGTCTCATTAGTCTAGGTAGAACATTTCAAGTCCCATTAGCCTAGGTAGAACATTTCAAGTCTCACTAGCATTGTAGAACATTTCAAGTCTCATTAGTCTAGGTAGAACATTTCAAGTCTCATTAACCTAGACAGAACATTTCAAATCTCATTAGCCTAGGTAGAACATTTCAAGTCTCATTAACCTAGACAGAACATTTCAAGTCTCATTAGCCTAGGTAGAACATTTCAAGTCTCATTAACCTAGACAGAACATTTCAAGTCTCATTAGCCTAGGTAGAACATTTCAAGTCTCATTAACCTAGACAGAACATTTCAAGTCTCATTAGCCTAGGTAGAACATTTCAAGTCTCATTAGCCTAGGTAGAACATTTCAAGTCTCATTAACCTAGACAGAACATTTCAAGTCTCATTAACCTAGACAGAACATTTCAAGTCTCATTAACCTAAACAGAACATTTCAAGTCTCATTAGCCTAGGTAGAACATTTCAAGTCACATTAGCCTATGTAGAACATTTCAAGCCTCATTAACCTAGACAGAACATTTCAAGTCTCATTAGCCTAGATAGAACATTTCAAATCTCATTAGCCTAGGTAGAACATTTCAAGTCTCATTAGCCTAGATAGAACATTTCAAGTCTCATTAGCCTAGATAGAACATTTCAAGTCTCTGGTAGAATTTTGAATGGCCTATAATTGTCAAAGGATCGAGATCAGCATCTAGATCCATTTGAATTTGTGATCGAGATTTTTTTTATATTTCTATTAAGAAAACAACCGTGCTGGCGTATTGCTGACTACATTTCCTAAAATGGTAGATATTGTCACAATGATATGGAGGATAATGCCACATTCTCAACATTTCACACTTTGCAGAGTGTGACGGTTTCTTTGTTTTTATTTTTGTTACCTTTTTTACTCTCTCCTCTTAGTCACCGACTGTTGGTCAAGTTGCTACATACTTGGTTTTGGACAGTCAGCTTTATCATTTGTGGATGAGCGTTTGTTAAAGGCAAGCGCATGTTATCCTTTACATTCAGCACTTTCTTTGTCCACTCTTCCTCTTCTTCTTCTTCTTTCCTTCCTCAGCTGCCTTTCAGCGTCGAGGGGAGATATAATTTGCGGTCTTTTGCTCTTCTGTTCGCCTCTGCTGCTATGTTTCCTAGTGTTTGTAATATTCCATCGACCCATCTTTTTCGTGGTGGACCCTTGGGTCTGGTGTTCTCACAACGTTTGTTGGAGGCTCGTTGTGTAGTGTTTTGTTCTTTCTGCCTAGTCACGTGGCTAAATCATTTTATCTGTTGTTTCATTATATATTCTATGGCGGGGGCTATTCCTAGCTTTTTTCTCAGTTGTTCATTTATGATCTTATCTCTCAAACTGTTTCCTGTCATTCGACTAACACATTTCATCTCTATAGATGGTATTGTTCTTATTGTACTTGCATCTAGAGTCCAGATCTGACATTGGTAGCACAACGTTGGGATGAAGATTGTATTGTATACTGCTCGTTTTGCCTCCAGAGTTATTTCCTTGTTGGACAATAGTGGTGATAACTGTCCGATGATTTGACAAGCTTTGTTGCATCTTGATTCTATCTCTGCTGTTTTAGAATTATCGTTTGTCATTAGACTTCCTAGGCATTTGAATTCCTCTATTTGTTTTAGTTGTCTGCCTTCTATAGTTATGTTGATGTTCTGTTTACTTTTGGCGACATTCTTCTTGGCGACATGACTTCTGTTTTGTTGATGTTGATTTTCATGTTGTATTTTGTGCCTGAGTTTGTTTAAGTGTTCTTGTAGGTCTTATATTGTTTCATGTATTAGTGCCTGGTCGTCTGCAAATAAAAGCTCGTTCATCTCCTCTGTCTCTGATGGGTTGGCTAGCTTGCATATATGGTCCATGTATGTAATAAACAGTAAGGGGATCATACGCACCCCTGTCTTACACCTGATCAAACTTCGAAGTGGTCTGTGTAGCCTGCTGCTGTTCTGACCCTGCAGCTGCTTTTGATGTAGAGACTTTTAATAAGGTTGGTTAGATGTTGGCTTACTCCGTATGTTGTTAGTATCTCCCACAGTTGTTCTATGTTCACTCTTTTGAATGCTTTTTCCTGGTCAATGAAGGCTATGTATAAGTTTTCATTGTGTTCTGTCATTTTTTCTGCAAGCTGTTTTAATGTGAATAGTGCGTCAGTACATCCTCTGTTTTTTTTTTCTGAACCCCATTTGAGATTCGCTTAACTGTAATTCTATTATTGGTCTCAGCCTTTTTTCCAAGATTTTGGCGTATAGCTTTCCTACATGGCTGAGAAGAGATATACCTCTATATTGATTGCTGTCTCTTTTGCTACCTTTCTTTTTCCATATTGGTATGATGATTGCCTGTTGCCAGTCTTCTGGGGCTTGTTGTTGGTGCCATGCTGCATTAAATATTCTGTACAGCCATTGCACTCCTATTTCTCCTGCTGCTGCTATTATTTCTATTGGTATGTTATCTATCCCCGGTGCTTTATTCTTGGCGCGTATTTGATTACTTCTACGATTTCCTCTTTCATGATGTTGGGTTCAGTATGTGTGAGGTCTAGCGTGGTTTTTGTTGTCTTATTGGTATTTAGTATGTTTAACAGGTCTTCAAAACATTCTTTCCATCTCTGTTGCATAAATTGGTTATTTGATATTGGCTGTCCGTCGTTGTCATTTATCAGGTCGGTATGATCATGGTTTTATTTTCTCACTCTTGTGGCTTTTACTGTTTTGTAGAAATCTCTTGTGGCTGTCTTGAAGTCACTGCTCATGTTTTGTCCGAATTCTGTCCAATTATTTTGCTTAGCTTCTTTGTTCAAAATTTTAACTCTTTTTGAACTAAGGCATATTTTTCATATTTTTCTTGGTTCTTGTTCTCCCTCCAATTTTTAAACAGTTTCTTCTTTTCTTTAATTGCTTCTCTGATTGTTTCGTTCCACCACGGGGTGTTCTTTTTCCCTTCTCTTGTTCTTAGCTTCGTTCCACAAACTGTTTTAGAGATGTTGGTTACTGTTTCCCCCACGGGGTCTACTCTTGACTTAAATAAGTTTTAAAAAACAACAATTCCCGAAAGGATATGTAGCGATAAGTGGAAGTGGCATTCGATAAGCAGGTACGGTCAAATTTCAAAAACAGATACATGACACACATACAAAAACTGAGTGTGCAGATATTTCATTGATTTCATGGCATTTACAATGTTTATTAGAAAATAAAATACAGCTGGAAGTCGACGTGGATGTGCCCTACTGGAGGAGCATGGTGATGAACTACGCCGTGAAAATCATTTTCTTCCATGAAAACAAATTGACACCATTGTCGTAAAGCCAGATTGTTACCGTTATCGTAGTTGATGCTACATCCATACAAAGCCCACAAATGTTTCTGACACCATTGTCATAAAGCCAGATTGTTACCGCTATCGTAGTTGATGCTACATCCATACAAAGCCCACAAATGTTTCTGACACCATTGTCATAAAGCCAGATTGTTACCGTTATCGTAGTTGATGCTACATCCATACAAATCCCACAAATGTTTCTGACACCATTGTCATAAAGCCAGATTGTTACCGTTATCGTAGTTGATGCTATATCCATACAAAGCCCACAAATGTTTCTGACACCATTGTCATAAAGCCAGATTGTTACCGCTATCGTAGTTGATGCTACATCCATACAAAGCCCACAAATGTTTCTCTATGTACTTTTCAGCCTCAAAAGTTTCTTTTTAAATCTTTTTTTTTAAAATACATTCTTATTTTCTAATTGAATAAAAGGTGCTAAAGTATGAATTATGTTATTTGAATGAAAACTGTCATGTTAGAACATGAGAACTGTCATCTGAGAACACTAGAACTGTCATCTGAGAACATGAGAACTGTCATCTGAGAACATGAGAACTGTCATCTGAAAACATGAGAACTGTCATCTGAGAACATGAGAACTGTCATCTGAGAACATGAGAACTGTCATCTGAGAACATGAAAACTGTCATCTGAGAACATGAAAACTGTCATCTGAGAACATGAAAACTTTAGACTCATCAGCAAAGAAAAAGACAATGGAAGCTGTAATCTCCATCCAAAACCTGCACTTTACACCAGCCAACATGTCTGATGCACGCATTTAAATAGTGTTATTGAAAAACAGAAGATGTTTTCTCATCTTTATGTCGCTGGCTTCATGGAGGATTCATTTTACCACCTTGAAGATAAACTAAGAAACAAACACCAAATAGAATTAGTTGATGTATTGTTTTGATACACATGCGCAGACATATCTGCTTACATAATATTGACGGGATTGCTATATATTCAATTTACTTGTTTTAATACAACTACGCATACATTTGTACGTATATTCAGTTATATACCTTAGAGAATCATATATACAATTATTATCGAGGTCAAGTCGTTAGAAAACATGTGGACTTAAAGTTGTTTGTGTCAGGATCAGCGAAACACAGATAACCAAGACCGTACTTTTACCTCATCGCGGCGACCATCTGTTGACATACTAATCAGGATGGCTAATAACAATCCAGAGGGAAAGCAATCTGATGCTCAAAATGTTACTAAAATCGGATGTTTTGAGTTCCAAGTTGCAAAATATCACTGTTAGTTATAAACCACGACACAGCACTCTAAATTCACCTTGCGCTCACTTAAGGGCGCATGAGGAAACGTGAAATCGTTGGGTGAGCAGAAACAAACATTAAATCAAAGCTTTTATGCAAATCAATCAGTATTACACCTGATATATAAATATAGGGTACTAATATATATATATATGGCAGTATGTATGGGAGCCGCGATAGCTCAGTAGTTAGTGAACTGGGGAGCCGCGATAGCTCAGTGGTTAGTGAACTGGGGAGCCGCGATAGCTCAGTGGTTAGTGAACTGGGGAGCCGCGATAGCTCAGTGGTTAGTAAACTGGGGAGCCGCGATAGCTCAGTGGTTAGTGAACTGGGGAGCCGCGATAGCTCAGTGGTTAGTGAACTGGGGAGCCGCGATAGCTCAGTGGTTAGTGAACTGGGGAGCCGCGATAGCTCAGTGGTTAGTGAACTGGGGAGCCGCGATAGCTCAGTGGTTAGTGAACTGGGGAGCCGCGATAGCTCAGTGGTTAGTGAACTGGGGAGCCGCGATAGCTCAGTGGTTAGTGAACTGGGGAGCCGCGATAGCTCAGTGGTTAGTGAACTGGGGAGCCGCGATAGCTCAGTGGTTAGTGAACTGGGGAGCCGCGATAGCTCAGTGGTTAGTGAACTGGGGAGCCGCGATAGCTCAGTGGTTAGTGAACTGGGGAGCCGCGATAGCTCAGTGGTTAGTGAACTGGGGAGCCGCGATAGCTCAGTGGTTAGTGAACTGGGGAGCCGCGATAGCTCAGTGGTTAGTGAACTGGGGAGCCGCGATAGCTCAGTGGTTAGTGAACTGGGGAGCCGCGATAGCTCAGTGGTTAGTGAACTGGGGAGCCGCGATAGCTCAGTGGTTAGTGAACTGGGGAGCCGCGATAGCTCAGTGGTTAGTGAACTGGGGAGCCGCGATAGCTCAGTGGTTAGTGAACTGGGGAGCCGCGATAGCTCAGTGGTTAGTGAACTGGGGAGCCGCGATAGCTCACTGGTTAGTGAACTGGGCTACAAAGGACAAGAGGTCGGGTTCTATCCTGACCGACGGCTTCCGGGTTCACCCAGCCTTTAATGGGTAGCGGATTTTTTTCTGGGAAAGTAAAGCGGCACGGGCGTAATACCGACCACATTACCCCAAAGGTCATGTTCCGAAGGTCTGTAACAATTAAGGTCAATAATACCATATTCCCTATACGCCATTTGGCGTGACGGGGCTCTCTACTTTTTTAAAAATTATTTATATCTATCTTCATTTTCTTCTTCTTCTTTCCTTCCTCATCTGCCTTTCAGCGTCGAGGGGAGATATAATTTGCGGTCTTTTGCTCTTCTGTTCGCCTCTCCTGCTGTTATGTATCCTAGTGCTTCTAATATTCCATCGACCCATCTTTTTCGTGGTCGACCCTTGGGTCTGGTGTTCTCACAACGTTTGTTGAAGGCTCGTTGTGTTGTGTTTTGTTCTTTCTGCCTTGTCACGTGGACAAACCATTTTATCTGTTGTTTCCTTATATATTCTATGGCGGGGGCTATTCCTAGCTTTTCACTCAGTTGTTCATTTCTGATCTTATCTCTCAGAGTGTTTCCTGTCATTCGACTAACACATTTCATCTCAGTAGAGGTAATTTTTCTTATTGTTCTTGTATCTTGGGTCCGGGTCTGGCATTGGTAGCACAACGTTGGGATGAAGATTGTATTGTATAGTGCTCGTTTTGCCTTCAGAGTTATTTCCTTGTTGGACAATAGTGGTGATAACTGTCCGATGATTTGACAAGCTTTGTTGCATCTTGATTCTATCTCTGCTGTTTTAGAATTATTGTTTGTCATTAGACTTCCTAGGTATTTGAATTCCTCTACTTGTTTTAGTTGTCTGCCTTCTATAGTTATGTTGAAGTTCTGTTTATTTTTGGCGACATTCATGACTTCTGTTTTGTTGATGTTGATTTTCATATTGTATTTTGTGCCTGAGATGTTGAGTTTGTTTATGTGTTCTTGTAGGTCTTCTATTGTGTCATGTATTAGTGTCTGATAGTCTGCAAAGAGAAGCTCGTTGATCTCTTCTGTCTCTGATGGGTTGGCTAGTTTTATATCTATGCATTAAAATATATATATACCACCTGTCTCTTTCAGACATTTGGACGCAAACGAGATCACCAGTATTCCCAGAAATGCCTTTGTTGGACTGGTTAGTCTGAAGCAGCTCTGGTTGGACGCCAACAAACTGAATCATGTGCCCTCAACTGCCCTACAGGAGCTGACTGCACTACAGGCTCTGTAAGTCTTTAGTTGTATCTCAAGGTTAGTTCCGTAATTTAGCTCTGCTGACGTAGGAAAGTGGTTCTCAGAATTTATTTTTGAGGTAACACCCACTGAAGTACATCCTACTATTATTTCACTCGTCATCTATCTGCTATTATAATACATTCTCTTGTCTCTTATTGGCTACCTAAGCTCGTTATTGACAACTGCTTTCATTCTCAAAGAAAACATTCTGATTCTACAGCTTTCAAAAAAAGTTATACTAACTTCTCCATTGATTACCTCACAGGGTACTAAATACCGTAGTCACCTTTACTCCATTGATTACCTCACAGGGTACTAAATACCGTAGTCACCTTTACTCCATTGATTACCTCACAGGGTACTAAATACCGTAGTCACCTTTGTTCCATTGATTACCTCACAGGGTACTAAATACCGTAGTCACCTTTGTTCCATTGATTACCTCACAGGGTACTAAATACTGTAGTCACCTTTACTCCATTGATTACCTCACAGGGTACTAAATACCGTAGTCACCTTTGTTCCATTGATTACCTCACAGGGTACTAAATACCGTAGTCACATTTACTCCATTTATTACCTCACAGGGTACTAAATACTGTAGTCACCTTTACTCCATTGATTACCTCACATAGTACTAAATACCGCAGTCACCTTTACTCCATTGATTACCTCACAGGGTACTAAATACCGTAGTCACCTTTACTCCATTGATTACCTCCCAGGGTACTAAATACCGCAGTCACATTTACTCCATTGATTACCTCACAGGGTACTAAATACCATAGTCACGTTTACTCCATTGATTATCTCACAGGGTACTAAATACCGTAGTCACCTTTACTCCATTGATTATCTCACAGGGTACTAAATACCGTAGTCACCTTTACTCCATTGATTATCTCACAGGGTACTAAATACCGTAGTCACCTTTACTCCATTGATTATCTCACAGGGTACTAAATACCGTAGTCACCTTTACTCCATTGATTATCTCACAGGGTACTAAATACCGTAGTCACCTTTGTTCCAGTGATTATCTCACAGGGTACTAAATACCGTAGTCACCTTTGTTCCAGTGATTACCTCCCAGGGTACTAAATACTGTAGTCACCTTTGTTCCAGTGATTACCTAACAGGGCACTAAATACCGTAGTCACCTTTGTTCCAGTGATTACCTCACAGGGTACTAAATACCGTAGTCACATTTGTTCCAGTGATTACCTCACAGGGTACTAAATACCGTAAGCAACTTTACTCCATTGATTACCTCACAGGGTACTAAATACCGTAGTCACCTTTGTTCCAGTGATTACCTCCCAGGGTACTAAATAACGTAGTCACCTTTGTTCCAGTGATTACCTCACAGGGTACTAAATACCGTAGTCACCTTTGTTCCAGTGATTACCTCCTTGGTACTAAATACAATAGTCACCTTTGCTCCATTGATTACCTCACAGGGTACTAAATACAATAGTCACCTTTGCTCCATTAATTTATCCCTTCTACCCATTGGATCATTAAGTTCATATTCAACATCGCTTGGTTCCATAAACCATTTTTTTTCTAAATCTCCTTGCCCTATAAAATATATATTAAAATCTCATGGCTCTTTACATTATTTCTTTAAACAACCTATTACTTCTGTAAACTATTTCTCAACATCACTTATTTCTAGAAACTATTTCTCAACACTTATATTTTCTCAACTATTTCTCAACATCTATTATTTTTTAAAACTAATTATTAAAAAAATTGTTTATTAATTACTAATTACATTACCTCTGAATTCTATAAACGAAATGTCAATATCTCTCTGTTCTACAAATTAATTATCATCATCAATGTGTTCTACAAATTAATAACAGA
Organism: Megaustenia siamemsis; assembly: GCA_032433765.1. Taxonomy (NCBI): domain Eukaryota; kingdom Metazoa; phylum Mollusca; class Gastropoda; order Stylommatophora; family Ariophantidae; genus Megaustenia; species Megaustenia siamemsis. Next base: position 41,851,880 of record JAVIAB010000156.1, on the reverse strand, counting down.
CGTCTCTTGCTTAAAAAAAATTATTCTCAGTGCCTCTTCATTAACTCATCTAGAATATTTTTTTTCTTTCTGTCAACACATACTCACCAATTCACCTACTGTAATAATTTGACCGGAAATCAACGGCCCATAGCTGTCAAAATATATTCGATCGCCTTCTGGTCCTCAATTAAATAGAAGAAAATACAATTTGCCATTAACAGTACTATCTTATCAATGTGCTGCAGGATGCAACAACAGAAATGTTACAATCGATAGTAAATCTATTAGCACTGTCTACAGCTAGTGATGGGCATAGAATTATCATCGGCTCAAGATAGTAGATGTTAGCAATTATCTTCTTACTTTGGAGAATATTGAGGTGATTAAGGTAAAGGTAGTCCGATATAAATTGTTGTTGCGTGAATGAATTGTTAGTAACGTCCTTGAACTACATCTCAGCTTCGTGGGGGAGGGGGGATATGACCAGTTCCCTTCCTCGCTACCTTTCTCTCCAAAAGGACATATCTCTGGTACCTATTTAAAGCGGATGGGTGGACCCCAAGAGCTTTATAGGTTAGCACTTTTTTTCTAGCTTCAATTGGCATTTGCGCCCCGAACCTTCAAATCGGCAGGCAAGTGTTCTAACCACTACCGGGCTCTCATGAATGAATTACAGTAGCAGTTAATTGAATAGTTGATTGATGTAGTAGGAAACTCTTTGGATAGAGCTTTGCAAGCAGAAAGAAATCTGACGACCAGAAGCCGTCTCCCACACCATGTCCAACAAGCAATTCGGCCCTTTTGTATTACGACACATTAAAGAGGGCAAGTCCACCTGGGTCATGACTCCTCCAAATGAACTCCTTTTCAAATGAACGATTGTCATTGTTCTCGTATTGCACTCTGACTCTGAATGTATGAGGAGCGTCTTTACTGAATACGGTATTCAGTTTATATTGGTTGAAGCTGCAGCCTGCACGATGTTTCATGATCGAATCAACATTATATTGGTTGAAGCTGCAGCCTGCACGATGTTTCATGATCGAATCAACATTATATTGGTTGAAGCTGCAGCCTGCACGATGCTTCATGATCGAATCAACATTATATTGGTTGAAGCTGCAACCTGCACGATGTTTCATGATCGAATCAACATTATATTGGTTGAAGCTGCAGCCTGCACGATGTTTCATGATCGAATCAACATTATATTGGTTGAAGCTGCAACCTGCACGATGTTTCATGATCGAATCAACATTATATTGGTTGAAGCTGCAACCTGCACGATGTTTCATGATCGAATCAACATTATATTGGTTGAAGCTGCAGCCTGCACGATGTTTCATGATCGAATCAACATTATATTGGTTGAAGCTGCAGCCTGCACGATGCTTCATGATCGAATCAACATTATATTGGTTGAAGCTGCAACCTGCACGATGTTTCATGATCGAATCAACATTATATTGGTTGAAGCTGCAGCCTGCACGATGTTTCATGATCGAATCAACATTATATTGGTTGAAGCTGCAACCTGCACGATGTTTCATGATCGAATCAACATTATATTGGTTGAAGCTGCAGCCTGCACGATGTTTCATGATCGAATCAACATTATATTGGTTGAAGCTGCAGCCTGCACGATGCTTCATGATCGAATCAACATTATATTGGTTGAAGCTGCAACCTGCACGATGTTTCATGATCGAATCAACATTATATTGGTTGAAGCTGCAGCCTGCACGATGTTTCATGATCGAATCAACATTATATTGGTTGAAGCTGCAACCTGCACGATGTTTCATGATCGAATCAACATTATATTGGTTGAAGCTGCAACCTGCACGATGTTTCATGATCGAATCAACATTATATTGGTTGAAGCTGCAGCCTGCACGATGTTTCATGATCGAATCAACATTATATTGGTTGAAGCTGCAGCCTGCACGATGTTTCATGATCGAATCAACATTATATTGGTTGAAGCTGCAGCCTGCACGATGCTTCATGATCGAATCAACATTATATTGGTTGAAACTGCAGCCTGCACGATGTTTCATGATCGAATCAACATTATATTGGTTGAAGCTGCAACCTGCACGATGTTTCATGATCGAATCAACATTATATTGGTTGAAGCTGCAACCTGCACGATGTTTCATGATCGAATCAACATTATATTGGTTGAAGCTGCAGCCTGCACGATGTTTCATGATCGAATCAACATTATATTGGTTGAAGCTGCAGCCTGCACGATGCTTCATGATCAAATCAACAATCCATGGGGAAGACGTCCACTATCTGAGCTAAGAAAGGTCAAGGATCCACAGCTGATTGCATGCAACAGTATCCGCTAACAACAGAGCTTACCAAGAACTTATACCACCCTCCTTTAATACCCCTGGAAACAGACTATCCAGCCAGTCAAAGCGAATAGGGTTGAAGAAGAAAAGCAACCCGTTGTTGAAATAAATATCATACTGAAGTCGGATTTCTTGGGGTGAATTACGCGAATATCACAGCCCTGCTACAACTACAACACACCCCGCTATTTATTAACGTTCCTTTCAAAACGAATGATGAAGAGGTCTATTCATTCCTTTATTGGTCGCCGTGTTAACAAAGGAGAGAAAGAAAGAAACAAACAAACAAACAAACAAAAGAAAAAGAAAGAAAGAAAAAGAAAGCAAAGAAAGAAAGAAAGAAAGAAAGAAGGAAGGAAGGAAAGAAAGAAAGAAAAAATTAAGCAAAGAAAAAAAAAAGAAACAAACAAACAAACAAAAGAAAAAAGAAAGAAAGATAGAAAGAAAGAAGAAAGCAAAGAAAGAAAGAAAGAATGAAGGAAGGAAGGAAAGAAAGAAAGAAAGAGAGGAAGCAGAGAAAGAAAGAAACAAAAAAAGAAGGAAAGAAAGAAAGAAAGAAAGAAAGAAAGAAAGAAAGAAAGAAAGAAAGAAAGAAAGAAGAAAGAAAGAAAGAAAGAAAGAAAGAAAGAAAGAAAGAAAGAAACTATATTGTCCACATCTCGTCACAAAGACCTGTCATTTCACACTTTCATCGTGCTTCATGTTATGTTCCAGCAACCAAAAGTTTACAAAGTCGTAAGGTAAAATTATTGCAGGACAATCATTGACCCACATACGACCAGGACTCCCAATCAATATGGCGGATAGACGGCAGGAACCGTTGAGGCTCAGTATGAAAAGTGTTCCTTGTTGCAGTTTTCTCATATTCCAAGTCCGGCTTGCTACGTAAAAGTGTAGGGAATAATAGAACAAAGAAGTATGTGTTAGCACTCGGAAAATTGACAGACAAACAACAATAGAAAAAAACGAAGAACAATATATGGTCCGAAGTGGGATCGAACCCGTACTCAGTGGCACCGCGCCTTGCCACGAGAAGCCGAACGCTTGGTACACTGCCACGCAGCCAACTAATAATTGGCTTTTGCAGTAGTGTCTTCCACGAAAGGCGATCTCAATGACTATAGCAGGGTAACGATCACAGACCGGAAATAAATTGTATATTTGTACTTTCCTATTAATGCAAGTATCTCCCAGTAGGGCTGAATACTTGTGTTGTAGACAAACATTTATTGGACGAAACAGCACGAATAGTAGTTCCCAGTGGTTATATAACCAGTGGTTATTATTTGTACCCAGTACGTAAAAGTGTACCTTGTTAGCGCAGCTACTGAGTTTAGTGCTCCTTGCACACCGTGAGCTGTGTTTTTCATTCGGATCTAGTTTCAATATTTCGATTGCTAACGATGAATGATGATATCATTTGACAAAGGACAGTTCAGCTGGGTTCACTTTTGGTGCAGCTTGGTCTTATGTCTGTTGGCGTGTGTAGTAGCTTATATGATGGGGACTACAGTTACTTTTCTTTGTTTGGATACTTCAGTGAGATGAGTTTTAATATGGATGATTCCACTGGCACGGGCGGTTGAGCGGTTATGGATTTTAATTCGTTTGCAGTGATACCGGGGCCTTCGACTAACCATAACAATAACCATAACGACCTAACACCAGTATTGGATATTGAGTAAACATGTAACAATTTGAAACAATCACTTCAATATGACCAGAACATTAACACTCATGTTTCAGAACTCTAATCAAGAATGAGATAACACATCTTCCTGACCATGTGTTCCAGAACAACACCAAACTTCAGCAGCTGTGAGTATCACTATCACATCATGACGTTTCTCCAGCGAAACTACTTCTCCTCCATGATCACATTCTATTACTGACAGTCACGTTTCTTATCCACTAACATTCACTCATTTATTGTCTCGTTCCTCTGGTTTATCACGGATAATTTTGTTTATAACAATTTCTCCAACACCTTTTTTCGTTAATGAATTCTCTCGCTCTCATTGATCTATCTATCTATCTATCTATCTATCTATCTATCTATCTATCTATCTATCTATCTATCTATCTATCTATCTATCTATCTATCTATCTATCTATCTATCTATCTATCTATCTATCTATCTATCTATCTATCTATCTATCTATCTATCTATCTATCTATCTATCTATCTATCTATCTATCTATCTATCTATCTATCTATCTATCTATCTATCTATCTATCTATCTATCTATCTATCTATCTATCTATCTATCTATCTATCTATCTATCTATCTATCTATCTATCTATCTATCTATCTATCTATCTATCTATCTATCTATCTATCTATCTATCTATCTATCTATCTATCTATCTATCTATCTATCTATCTAATATACTACATCAATCAACTATTCAATTAACTGCAACTGTAATTCATTCATGAAAGTCCGGTAGTGGTTAGAACACTAGCCTGCAGATCGGGGCGCAAATGCCAATTGAAGCTAGAAAAAAAGTGCTAACCTATAAAGCTCTTGGGGTCCACCCATCCGCTTTAAATGGGTACCATGGATATGTCCTTTTCGAGAGAAAGGTAGCGAGGAAGGGAACTGGTCATATCCCCCCCCCCTTCCCCCCACGAAGCTGAGATGTAGTTCAAGGACGTTACTAACAATTCATTTACGCAACAACAATTTATATCGGACTACCTTTACCTTAATCACCTCAATATTCTCCAAAGTAAGAAGATAATTCCTAACATCTACTATCTTGAGCCGATCATAATTCTATGCCCATCCCTAGCTGTAGACAGCGCTAATAGATTTACTATCGATTGTAACATTTCTGTTGTTGCATCCTGCAGCACATTGATAAGATAGTACTGTTAATGGCACATTGTATTTTCTTCTATTTAATTGAGGACCAGAAGGCGATCGAATATAATTTGACAGCTATGGGCCGTTGATTTCCGGTTAAATTATTACAGTAGGTGAATTGGTGAGTATGTGTTTACAGAAAGAAAAAAATATTCTAGATGAGTTAATGAAGAGGCACTGAGAATAATTTTTTTAAGCAAGAGACGTCTGTTATTAATTTGTAGAATACAGTGATGTTGATAATTAATTTGTAGAACAGAGAGATATTGACATTTAGTTTATAGAATTCAGAGGTAGATGTAATTAGTTTACAGATCTAAACAATTTTTTTTAATAATTAGTTTTAAAAAATAATAGATGTTGAGAAATAGTTGAGAAAATATAAGTGTTGAGAAATAGTTTCTAGAAATAAGTGATGTTGAGAAATAGTTTATAGAAGTAATAGGTTGTTTAAAGAAATAATGTGAAGAGCCAGGAGATTTTAATATATATTTTATAGGGCAATGAGATTTAGAAAAAAAATGGTTTATGGAACCAAGCGATGTTGAATATGAACTTAATGATCCAATGGGTAGAAGGGATAAATTAATGGAGCAAAGGTGACTACAGTATTTAGTACTCTGTGAGGTAATCAATGTAGCAAATGTGACTATTCTATTTAGTACCCTGTGAGGTAAACACTGGAACAAAGGTGACTACGGTATTTAGTACCCTGTGAGGTAATCAATGGAGTAAAGGTGACTACAGTATTTAGTACCCTGTGAGGTAATCAATGGAGTAAAGGAGACTACAGTATTTAGTACCCTGTGAGGTAATCAATGGAGCAAAGGTGACTACAGTATTTAGTACCCTGTGAGGTAATCAATGGAGAAAAGGTGACTACAGTATTTAGTACCCTGTGAGGTAATCAATGGAGTAAAGGTGACTACAGTATTTAGTACCCTGTGAGGTGATCAATGGCACAAAGGTGACTACAGTATTTAGTACCATGTGAGGTAATCAATGGAGTAAAGGTGACTACAGTATTTAGTACCCTGTGAGGTAATCAATGGAGCAAAGGTGACTATTGTATTTAGTACCCTGTGAGATAATCACTGAAACAAAGGTGACTATGTTATTTAGTACCCTGTGAGGTAATCAATGGAGTAAAGGTGACTACGGTATTTAGTACCCTGTGAGGTAATCAATGGAGTAAAGGTGACTACAGTATTTAGTACCCTGTGAGGTAATCAAAGGAACAAAGGTGACTACAGTATTTAGTACCCTGTGAGGTAATCAATGGAACAAAGGTGACTACAGTATTTAGTACCCTGTGAGGTAATCAATGGAACAAAGGTGACTACAGTATTTAGTACCCTGTGAGGTAATCAATGGAGTAAAGGTGACTACGGTATTTAGTACCCTTTGCGGTAATCAAAGGAACAAAGGTGACTACAGTATTTAGTACCCTGTGAGGTAGTCAATGGAGTAAAGGTGACTACAGTATTAAGTACCCTGTGAGGTATTCTATGGAGTAAAGGTGACTACGGTATTTAGTACCCTATGAGGTAATTAATGGAGCAAAGGTGACTATTGTATTTAGTACCCTGTGAGGTAATCAATGGAGTAAAGGTGACTACAGTATTTAGTACCCTGTGCGGTAATCAATGGAGTAAAGGTGACTACAGTATTAAGTACCCTGTGAGGTAATCAATGGAGTAAAGGTGACTACGGTATTTAGTACCCTGTGCGGTAATCAATGGAGTAAAGGTGACTACAGTATTAATTACCCTGTGAGGTAATAAATGGAGTAAAGGTGATTACGGTATTTAGTACCCTGTGCGGTAATCAATGGAGTAAAGGTGACTGCAGTATTAAGTACCCTGTGAGGTAATCAATGGAGTAAAGGTGACTACGGTATTTAGTACCCTGTGAGGTAATCAATGGAGTAAAGGTGACTACAGTATTAAGTACCCTGTGAGGTAATCAATGGAGTAAAGGTGACTACGGTATTTAGTACCCTGTGAGGTAATCAATGGAGTATAGGTGACTACAGTATTAATTACCCTGTGAGGTAATCAATGGAGTAAAGGTGATTACGGTATTTAGTACCCTGTGCGGTAATCAATGGAGTAAAGGTGACTGCAGTATTAAGTACCCTGTGAGGTAATCAATGGAGTAAAGGTGACTACGGTATTTAGTACCCTGTGAGGTAATCAATGGAGTAAAGGTGACTACGGTATTTAGTACCCTGTGAGGTAATCATGGAGTATAGGTGACTACAGTATTAATTACCCTGTGAGGTAATCAATGGAGTAAAGGTGATTACGGTATTTAGTACCCTGTGCGGTAATCAATGGAGTAAAGGTGACTGCAGTATTAAGTACCCTGTGAGGTAATCAATGGAGTAAAGGTGACTACGGTATTTAGTACCCTGTGAGGTAATCAATGGAGAAGTTAGTATAACTTTTTTTGAAAGCTGTAGAATCAGAATGTTTTCTTTGAGAATGAAAGCAGTTGTCAATAACGAGCTTATTTAGCCAATAAGAGACAAAAGAATGTATTATAATAGCAGTTAGATGACGAGTGAAATAAGAGTAGGATGTACTTCAGTGGGTGTTACCTCAAAAATAAATTCTGAGAACCACTTTCCTGCGTCAGAGCTAAATTACGGAACTGACCTTGAGATACAACTAATGACTTACAGAGCCTGAAGTGCTGTCAGCTCCTGTAGGGCAGTTGAGGGCACATGATTCAGTTTGTTGGCGTCCAACCAGAGCTGCTTCAGACTAACCAGTCCAACAAAGGCATTTCTGGGAATACTAGTGATCTCGTTTGAGTCCAAATGTCTTAAAGAGACAGGTGTTGTATATATATATTTTAATGCATAGATATAAATAAACAAACAAAAGTAAAGAGCCCCGTCACGCCAGATGGCGTATAGGGAATATGGTATTAGTGACCTTAATTGTTACAGACCTTCAGAACATGACCTTTGGGGTAATGTGGTCGGTATTACGCCCGTACCGCTTTACTATTCCATAAAAAAATCCGGTACCCATTAAAGGCTGGGTGAACCCGGATTGGACATGTGATGAGAAGAGATAATAATCGAATAGCAAAGCAAGCCCTCATATGGGAAACAACAGGTAAAAGAAAAGAGGAAGACCCAGGGAGACACTGAGAAGAACATTGATGAGAGAGGCAAGAGCAGCAGGAATCGGCTCCCTCAATGAGATAGAACTGCTTGCACAGAACAGAGACAGATGGCGAGATTTGATAATATCTTTAAAACTGTTAGAACAAAAATTCATATAGGAGAAGGTGTATCTTGGTCTACGCCCTATGGGCCGGTTACGGCTCGAAAGGTCAATAGATAGATAGATAGAACCCGGAAACCGTCGGTCAGGATCGAACCCGACCTCTTGTCCTTTGTAGTCCAGTTCACTAACCACTGAGCTATCGTGGCTCCCATACATACATATTTATATATATATATATTATTATTATTATATTGGTACCCTATATTTATAGAAAGTTCTAACAACCTGTTATTTTACCCTCTTGATCTATATACATCTGCTCTGTTATCTCTTTTTTGTTGCAATGTCCTTCCCTCTATCTTTCACTTTCTCCCTCTGTCTCTCGCGCAATTTTAAATTATATTGTGTCTTTCTGTTAAAATTGTATTTACTCTCTCTCTCTCTCTCTATCTCTCTCTCTCTCTCTCTCTCTCTCTCTCTCTCTCTCTCTTTCTCTGTTTCCCTGTCTTTTCTTTAATATTTTTTTCTTATTTCCTCACCAGCTATCTCTCTCTATCTCTCACTCCGAAATTCAATTACAACTATTCTGAATTAAAATGTGTATGAGAGTAACTGTTGCATATATCCTGGGAAAGCTGATGTTATGCCAGTTCATTAACATATACGTGTTGATATAAAGGACATCACGATGAGGTTAAATAAACGCATGTTGTTATTAGGGACATATTAAGATGTTAAACACATATACGTTATTGTGAAGGACATTACACATAGGTTAAACAGATATACATTATTGTGGAGGACATTACACATAGGTTAAACAGATATACATTATTGTGGAGGACATTACACATAGGTTAAACAGATATACATTATTGTGGAGGACATTAAACATAGGTTAAACAGATATACATTATTGTAAAGGACATTACAAAGAGGTTAAACAGATATACGTTATTGTGAAGGACATTACAAAGAGGTTAAACAGATATACATTATTGTGAAGGACATTACAAAGAGGTTAAACACATATACGTTATTGTGGAGGACATTACACATAGGTTAAACAGATATACATTATTGTGGAGGACATTACACATAGGTTAAACAGATATACATTATTGTGGAGGACATTAAACATAGGTTAAACAGATATACATTATTGTAAAGGACATTACAAAGAGGTTAAACAGATATACGTTATTGTGAAGGACATTACAAAGAGGTTAAACAGGTATACATTATTGTGAAGGACATTACAAAGAGGTTAAACAGATATACATTATTGTGAAGGACATTACAAAGAGGTTAAACAGATATACATTATTATGAAGGACATTACAAAGACGTTAAACAGATATACGTTATTGTGAAGGACATTACAAAGAGGTTAAGCAGATATACATTATTGTGAAGGACATTACAAAGAGGTTAAACAGATATACATTATTGTGAAGGACATTACATAGAGGTTAAACAGACATGTTATTTTGAAGAAAATACGAAGAGGTTAAACAAGCAGATTGTCTGAAACTGAAGATCTAGAAGTCAAAGATAAGAGATGATTGAAAGGAAAATTGAATAAGCGGTTTTTTTATCAAATAAAATGTGAAACGATAGAAGACAAGTCGATATGGAATCAGTCTATTACCTTTACAGCTAGAGAGCAGCAAACAACAAATATGAAAAAAACATAGGGACGTAATTTATGAAACATTAATCTGTTATTGAATATTGTAATTTAAAAAAAAAAACTTTAAACGTGTTTATTTAAATTATATATTCCAGCAATCTATTTTCTAAAGCTGTACTTTCCAACAATCTGTTTTCTAATACCGTGCATTCCAACAATCTGTTTTCTAATACCGTGCATTCCAACAATCTGTTTTCTAATATCGTGCATTCCAACAATCTGTTTTCTAATACCGTGCATTCCAACAATCTATTTTCTAATACCGTGCATTCCAACAATCTCTTTTATAATACCGTGCATTCCAACAATCTATTTTCTAATACCGTGCATTCCAACAATCTATTTTCTAATACCGTGCATTCCAACAATCTATTTTCTAATACCGTGCATTCCAACAATCTGTTTTCTAATACCGTGTATTCCAACAATCTATTTTCTGAAACTATATATTACAGCAATATATTGTTCATTACTTTCTATATCGTCTTCTCTTTCTTATTTCCTTCCTCATTTGCTTTTCAGTTTCGAGGGGAGATATAATTTGCGGTCTTTTGCTCTTCTAATTGCTTCTGCTGCTGTTATATTTCCTAGTACTTCTAATATTCCGTCGATCCATCTTTTCGTGGTCGACCCTTGGGTTTTGTATTCTCGCAACGTTTATTGAGGGCTCGTTGTGTTGTGTTTTGATCTTTCTCACGTTTGGTCACGTGGCCAAACCATTTTATCCGTTGTTTCTTTATATATTATATGGCGGGGGCTTTTCCTAACATTTTTCTCAGTTCTTCATTAATGATTTTACCTTTCAAACTGTTTCCTGTCATTCGTCTGATACATTTCATCTCAGTAAAGGTTATTTTTCTTATTGTTCTTGCATCTAGGTCTATATCTGTGGACAGAAAATTGTTGAAGCTCATGATCGCCTACGCAAACCGGTGTGGCACATGACGATGATGATATTTCAGCAATTTATATTGGGCATTTAAATCTATTATTCAAGTAATCTATTTAGTAAAATACCATTGTGCTTTTAGTCTATTTTTTAAAATCGCATATACCGTTAATGTATTTCCTAATGTCGCATATATTCTATATTCTATGGTCGCATTTATCATTATTCTATTTCCTAAAGTAGTATTCTCATTGTTCTATTTTCTAAAGTAGTATTCTCATTATTCTATTTTCTGAAGTAGTATTCTCATTATTCCATTTTCTAAAGTAGTATTCTCATTATTCTATTTTCTAAAGTAGTATTCTCATTATTCTATTTTCTGAAGTAGTATTCTCATTATTATATTTTCTGAAGTAATATTCTCATTATTCTATTTTCTAAAGTAGTATTCTCATTATTCTATTTTCTAAAGTAGTATTCACATTATTCTATTTTCTGAAGCAGTATTCTCATTATTCTATTTACTAAAGTAGTATTCTCATTATTCTATTTTCTAAAGTAGTGTTCTCATTATTCTATTTTCTAAAGTAGTATTCTCATTATTCTATTTTCTGAAGTAGTATTCTCATTATTCTATTTTCTGAAGTAGTATTCTCGTTATTCTATTTTTTAAAGTAGTATTCTCATTATTCTATTTTCTAAAGTAGTATTCACATTATTCTATTTTCTGAAGCAGTATTCTCATTATTCTATTTTCTGAAGTAGTATTCTCATTATTCTATTTTCTAAAGTAGTATTCACATTATTATATTTTCTGAAGTAGTGTTCTCATTATTCTATTTTCTTAAGTAGTATTCTCATTATCCTATTTTCTGAAGTAGTATTCTCATTGTTCTATTTTCTAAAGTAGTATTCTCATTGTTCTATTTTCTAAAGTAATATTCTCATTACTCTATTTTTTATAGTTGCAATTTCGTTAATCTACATTTACAAACATATTATTCGAGTCTGTTATTTATTTTATAGATCGTACAGATACGTTGATATTTGGTTTATTGTTATTTTAAAAATAAACTAAATTTTGACAGCCACATTTTTGTGTTACCCAACTTTAGCCACTGTGGTATGTTACAATGTAATTTTAAAAACAATTTTCTTGTTTGTTTTCCAGACGATTAGGAAACAACGCCATTGAAGATATTGCAGAACATGCATTCTACGGCTTATCGAGGCTCAAATATCTGTAAGTTTTGATTAATAATTTAGCACGTGCATTGCCTCTTTACATCCGGGGGCCGATAGCATACTGTTTTGTTTGCAAACATAAAGAAAACAAAATAAGAAATTAACGAACATTTGTTATAGGAGAGGGGGAGGGGGAACTACTCATAAGCGAGAGACAAACCAAACATAGATCACAACTTCTGTGGATTTATCCGAGCGATTTAAAAATGCATGTGTCTCTATTTAAGTATCATGTTTATAAACATAGTCATCGCTATCAATATTCTATCTGTCCCGCCCGTCTAAAACAGAATCAAATTAAATTATATGTTTTGTGAAAGCCTCCTCTAATGAGTAACAAAAGTCTTCGATTTACTTCAAGGCGAAAACTGCAACCTAGCTCGTCATACACAGAACACGAATTAGGTCATCCTTAGTGGAAGAACATACATATATCACACATCCTGCACTCAAAAAGGCTATACAGTAAATAAAATAGATCTTATGTCAGTGGCGTTGATGCAAATATGAATTCTATGAGGTTTAACTTGTTTTCTGTTTTGAGTGAATTCATTTATGTTCAACTTTGATCATCTGCACACAAATATAAAAAAAAGCCCTCATTGAATAATAACCGAAATTATTCTTTGACATCCTAACATAAGATATGTTACATATTGCATAAATGTGGTAATGGCACAGGGCTTCGACAACCATTCGTCCACGTCACTCCTTCGGATCAAAGAGATGGGAGTTAAGATGGACACAGCCAGGAATGAGAAACTTAGTGGGCGTGTAAGATGACTTATCAACCAACACAGAACTGGAGTCGTCAGTAGCTGGACACTGCGAGACTTGCTGAGGAGCGATATGAGCACCTATGGACATGTTTGGAGTGCAATGATAAAAAAAAGTAAGTACCCCGTCACGCCAAGTGGCGTATAGGGAATACGGTGTTAGTGACCATAAATTGTACAGACCTTCGGCACATGATTTTTGGGGTAATGTGGTCGGTATTACGCCCGTGCCGCTTCACTTTCCCAGATAAAAATCCGGTTCCCATTAAAGGTTGTGTGAACTCGGCAGCCGTCGGTTGAGATCGAACCCTACCCCTTGTCCTTTGTAGTCCAGTTCACTAACCACTGAGCTATCGCGGCTCCCGGAGTGCAATGATAATGACCCGTAAATAACTCAAACTCTATATGTACAATTCTTTATATGAGTGTGATTTAGTAGCTCCACGCTGGCTTCACCAACTAAAGGTTGTTATTTTGTTTCCTTTCTTAACAAGTAGAAGTTACATACATTTTGCTTCCATTATGGAGAGGTTAGTTGCAGCTATCACTGGTTCTTTCCCACCACACAGATTATAATGGAAAGTAGTCAACTGTCGTCACACCAACCTGTGAAACCTGTCGGGTTGACAATTTGTAGGACAAGAACTAGTCCTAAAGATGGTTGTCTGTTGAGATTATCAGGTAATAAACATAACATCAATGCTTCTGTACTTCCAAGAAAGCACCAGTCCGCGTGTAATGGACTGCTGTCTGTGTTATTAACAAACTGTCAAAAAAAGAGGCCGAAATATTTGTCTCAAACAGAATTATGTAGTCCAATATGATGTCAGAGGGTCATGTCCTTAATTCAGTTTATCTCATCTTTTATCTTGTCATGCAAGAAAACGCCTGAATGTCCGGTTTATTATCTCTTTTGTTCTCTCTCTCTCTCTCTCTCTCTCTCTCTCTCTCTCTCTCTCTCTCTCTGTCGTCTTATATTTCTTTCTCCAAGAACGGTATTGTAGTAAGACATTAAAGTTTAACTTCCTCAGTTGATATTTTATTTACATCATAACGTATATCACTGCCATTAGTGTAAGCTATTTGTGACAAGTTAGTTGAATACATTATCTTCTCCATCATATCATTTTTTTCACACCTGCCCATAGATTTTTACTGCAAGAACTGGTTATATAGATACAAATTAGAGCGTGTTTTGAGTTATTGAGTTATTTGCGGGTCATGATCATTGCGCTCCGAACATTACCATAGGTAGGGAATAGGCAAATAATAACCGTTTGTTTTCGTTGTCCTTGTACTCTGAAGAAGGCCACAGGCCGAAACGTCAGTATTGTGTTGTGTTCCTCCCTTGTAAAGCTGTCTTCATACCTTGGAGTTAACACTCCCCACCACTGGCTCATTACCATAGGTACTCAGGTCCTCTACTCAGCAAGTCCCTCAGTGTCCAGCGACTGACAACTCCAGTTCTATGTTGGTTGATAAGTCTTCTTACACGGCCACTAAGTTTCTTGTTTCTGGCTGTGCCCATCTGAACTCCCATCTCTTTCATCCTAAGAAGTGGCGTGATCTCATTGTTGTTGATGCCCTGTACCCTTCCATCATCTCGGAGGGCATTGCTGATGTCCGCTCGATCCATTGGTTGATCGTCCTCAACGACAGCGCAGCTAGCCAACCTGTCCGCTCTTTCATTTCCCCCTACACCCGCATGTCCTGGGACGTAGACAAAGGTGACTTTACGTATTTTTAACTTCTCCAATGACTACCCATTGCATGCGTACAGAGCGTGTATGTGTATGTATAAATGAATCTTTGTTTGTATGTGATATGTTTACATATGTACTTGACAATAATTAAATTCTTAAATGTTATGTAGAGTCAGCCTTAACATATGGATGTGAATCATGGACAAGAGGACAAGAAAATCACTGGAGTCTGTAGGAATGTTGTTTTACAGAAGAATGTTGAGAATAGCATGGACAGCTAAGAAGAGTAATGAAAACGTTCTGAAAGAGGCCAAAGCAAAAAGAGAGCTAATTTCCAATATTAGGAAGAAACAATCATCATTTTGTGGCCATGTAATGAGAAGAGAACAACTGGGACAATTGAGGGACGAAGAGATAGAGGAAAGCAAACAGAACAAAATACCAGTCAGCTTAAGAGAATGGTTTGGTAGAAGGTCAACAACAGAAATGATAAGTAACTGTCGAGATCGAAAATTGTGGAGAGACATGTTCACCTACGCCAGCAGGCCCGGTACTTGATGATGATGATGACAATGGCGGAAGATCGTACATATGCGTTTGTTTCCTTCTTTTCCTGTGTTTTTACCTGTTTACTAAAATGTTGTTTACACTATATGCATATTTTTTGGCATTCATTTATTGTTCACAATGATAGGAAATGTTTCTTTAAACATTGTTATTTTTATATTTATGATTTTAGATAACTCGATAATCGTATTTCTGATAATAATATGTAACTTTTCTTAAACATCTTGCAGACAACTACAGCATAACAAGATAAGGGAAATACCGTCAGCCTTCTCTCATCTTGAGTCACTTGTTGAACTGTAAGTTTGTGTCAAATTTAACTTGAATTTTTGTTAATCACCTTTATCTGTTGACATTTCCATAGGTTTAGGGTTACATTAGAAAGCGTCTGAACGGTTATTGGATGGAAAAAACTGGATGACTTTTTTTAAAATTATGGGATGATTGATTATGTTATTAAAGTGCGGAAATTAAGCTTTTTGATTGGTTGATCAGTTTCCTACTTTATAGGTTGATGAGTTTGCTATTTTATAGGTTCATGAGTTTGCTCTTTTATTGATTGATAAGTTTTCTATTTTATTGGTTGATGAGTTTGGTATTTTATAGGTTGGTGAATTTGCTGTTTTATTGGTTGATAAGTTTTCTATTTTATTGGTTGATGAGTTTGCTATTTTATAGGTTGATGAATTTGCTATTTGATTGGTTGATGAGTTTGCTATTTTATAGGTTCATGAGTTTGCTCTTGTATTGATTAATACGTTTTTCTATTTTATTGGTTGATGAGTTTGCTATTTTATAGGTTGATGAATTTGCTATTTTATTGGTTGAGTTTGCTATTTTATAGCTTCATGAATTTGCTATTTGATTGGTTGATGAGTTTGCTATTTTATAGGTTGATGAGTTTGCTATTTGATTGATTGATAGGTTTTCTATTTTATTGGTTCATGAGTTTGCTATTTTATAGGTTGATGAATTTGCTATTTTATTAGCTGATGAGTTTGCTATTTGATTGATTGATGAGTTGAGTTTCCTATATGATTGGTTGATCAGTTTTCTATTTTATTGGTTGATCAGTTTGCTATTTTATAGATTGATAAATGTGCTATTTGATTGGTTGATGAGTCTGGTTGTTTGACTGGTTGATGAGTCTGTAGCTCAGGTGAGCAAGAACTTGCAGGATCGGCATTCAAAACTCACCAAGACTTCCTACACAATCTATAAACAGTTGACTAGCTCAGGAAGTGTGAATCGTCTTGTAACCTTGGAGACTGATGACATAGAGAACCACAGTTTTGTACAAATCGATGGAAGAATACGACGTAGTTTCATCAACAGAAAAAGAGAAATGAAGAATCCAAACGTCGGCGGTAAGGTCAATGAGGATCTATACGTACAGATGAGAATCGACAAGTTACAAGCCAGTGGCATTAATTATTATCAGTCTCAACACACAGAAATGTCTTATACATTGTAGTTTTGTCATCGTCTTCCTGTGCTAGCGGTACAAAGCGAGATCACTCATAGCAAGTCCGAAGTCGAAGCCAATAACCGCAAAACGGAGATGTTTATCGGAAGCCACTGAAGCGACCAAAAGAGCCATTGTTAGGAATACGACTGTTAGTTTGTTAATTAGTTAGATAGCTAATTAGTTGGTTAGTAATTTAATTTCTTAGTTAATTAGTAGGTTAGTCAGTTAATTAGTTATTCTGTTAATTAGTTAATTAATTTGTCAGTTTGTTATTATTAAATTAGTCAGTCAGTTAGTTAATTAGTTGGTTAGTTAGGAAGAGCAAAAGAAGTAAATATGTGGTTAATGAAAAAGTTGTAATAAATAGTTTTAAGAATTATATTAGAGGAATACATCGAAAAGCAGTAACTATTTGTACAAACATTTATTGACTTCAAAATGACTATTGACAGCATAAATAGAGACTCATTGTGGAATATCATTAGACAAGATGGAATTGTCTCATACAAAAAAATCTTGCTAAAAGTTATACAAGGAAGGATTCAGAACAAAATCAATACTGAATTAGATGATCAGCAATTTGGATTTAGGAAAATTAGCGGGACAAAAGAAGCCATATTATGCATGAGAACATTAATCGAAAAGTACACAGAAGAATACAACCAATATATGCCTGCTTCATAGACTACACCAAAGCTTTTGATAGAGTACACCACAAACAACTTATAGAATGCCTAAAAGAGATACATCTAGATGACATGGACATACGACTAATATGTAATCTATACTGGGAGCCAACAGCAATAATAAAATATAACAAAGAGAACTATACACCCATTGATATAAAAAGAGGGGTAAGACAGGGATGCATCCTATCACCAAGCTTGTTCAATCTATACACAGAGCAAATCTTTAAAAACATCATAGAGATGCCAGGCCTACAAATTACTAGAAAGATAATCAATAACCTAAGATATGCCGACGATACTGTACTAATAGCAGAAAATCCTAAAGATCTACAACAATTACTTAATGAAATAAACATGATAAGCAAAAAATTTGGACTAGATATGAATATCAAAAAGACTAAAACTATGATCATAAACAAAGAAAATACTCAAAACTCACAAGTGGATATCAAAATTGAAGGAATAGACCTGGAGACAGTTCAGAGCTACAACTACCTTGGACATACTATAACCAGTGATGAAAAATGTACAACTGAAATAAACAAAAGAATAGGAATGGCAAAAAGTAAATTTAATGTCACGAAGAACATACTAACATCAAAACAAATAACACCAGGGCTAAAACTAAGAATAGCAAAATGTTACATCTTTCAATATTCCTATATGGTGCAGAAACATGGACATTAGACAGGAAAATAGAACAGAAAATTGAAGCCTTTGAATTGTGGATATATAGAAGAATAGGTAGAATTGGATGAAAGGAAAAGAAAACAAACGATGAAGTCTTAAAACAACTAAAAATGAAAGAGAACTACTAAGCACAATTCAAACAAGACAAATGCGATTTTTAGGCCTTGTTAAAAGACACAACAGTCTACTAAAGTAATCCTGGAGGTGAAAATACAAGGTAAAAGAGGCAGAGGCAGACCAATACTAACATGGACGAGTAACATCAAAAGATGGACAAACCAGCCTATGACAACCTGCACAATCAAAGCAAGAGACAGAGCAGAATGGCGCTCCATGGTAGCCAACATTCGTTGCGGAGACGGCACTCGATGATGATGATGATGAAGATGGAATATTACCAAACAACATCAGCATCATCAAAGACCTGTAAGACGCCTTCTCTTATGTAGTTTACACGGAGGCGGTACTTAATGAATGGTTCCAGATTGAAACGAGTGAAATAAGGATGTATTTGATCTCCATTAATTAGAGTTGCCATCAACTTCATAAAGCTGAAATGATGTACAGGGAAAATGCCATAGGTTGGATACCAGAGTCTCAATTTGGGTCTTAATTTCGCCGACGACATAGTTCTTATCATTTGTGACGCGAATTTGATGCGAAAGGAAAACAAATATCATGTCAACAATGGCTAACAAAATAGCGCTTGAAAGAAACTAATAAAAGACGAAAATATAGAACATCAAATTCGCTAGTAGAAAAAATATACATGGGAGGAAAAGCAAATGACAGAAGTAGACTATTTTGTATATCTTGGAAGCTACATAGATTACGAAGGAGACGGAAAGAAAGAAATTAGAATCAGAATAGAAAAGGCAGCAATGACTTTCAGAAACCTTGATGAAATATGGAAGTTAAAATTACTAAGCACAAAAACAAAGCTCGTGATTTTCAAATCAAATATATTACCAACCCTTAATTATCAATGCGAGCGCTGGAAAACAATTAAAGAAATTTAAAACAAATTAGACACATTTGAAAACAATTAAAGAAATTTAAAAACAAATTAGACACATTTGAAAACAATTAAAGAAATTAAAAACAAATTAGACACATTTGAAAACAATTAAAGAAATTTAAAAACAAATTAGACACATTTGAAAACAATTAAAGAAATTTAAAAACAAATTAGACACATTTGAAAACAATTAAAGAAATTTAAAAACAAATTAGACACATTTGAAAACAATTAAAGAAATTTAAAAACAAATTAGACACATTTGAAAACAATTAAAGAAATTTAAAAACAAATTAGACACATTTGAAAACAATTAAAGAAATTTAAAAACAAATTAGACACATTTGAAAACAATTAAAGAAATTTAAAAACAAATTAGACACATTTGAAAACAATTAAAGAAATTTAAAAACAAATTAGACACATTTGAAAACAATTAAAGAAATTTAAAAACAAATTAGACACATTTGAAAACAATTAAAGAAATTTAAAAACAAATTAGACACATTTGAAAACAATTAAAGAAATTTAAAACAAATTAGACACATTTGAAAACAATTAAAGAAATTTAAAAACAAATTAGACACATTTGAAAACAATTAAAGAAATTTAAAAACAAATTAGACACATTTGAAAACAATTAAAGAAATTTAAAACAAATTAGACACATTTGAAAACAATTAAAGAAATTTAAAAACAAATTAGACACATTTGAAAACAATTAAAGAAATTTAAAAACAAATTAGACACATTTGAAAACAATTAAAGAAATTTAAAAACAAATTAGACACATTTGAAAACAATTAAAGAAATTTAAAAACAAATTAGACACATTTGAAAACAATTAAAGAAATTTAAAAACAAATTAGACACATTTGAAAACAATTAAAGAAATTTAAAAACAAATTAGACACATTTGAAAACAATTAAAGAAATTTAAAAACAAATTAGACACATTTGAAAACAATTAAAGAAATTTAAAAACAAATTAGACACATTTGAAAACAATTAAAGAAATTTAAAAACAAATTAGACACATTTGAAAACAATTAAAGAAATTTAAAAACAAATTAGACACATTTGAAAACAATTAAAGAAATTTAAAAACAAATTAGACACATTTGAAAACAATTAAAGAAATTTAAAACAAATTAGACACATTTGAAAACAATTAAAGAAATTTAAAAACAAATTAGACACATTTGAAAACAATTAAAGAAATTTAAAAACAAATTAGACACATTTGAAAACAATTAAAGAAATTTAAAAACAAATTAGACACATTTGAAAACAATTAAAGAAATTTAAAAACAAATTAGACACATTTGAAAACAATTAAAGAAATTTAAAAACAAATTAGACACATTTGAAAACAATTAAAGAAATTTAAAAACAAATTAGACACATTTGAAAACAATTAAAGAAATTTAAAAACAAATTAGACACATTTGAAAACAATTAAAGAAATTTAAAAACAAATTAGACACATTTGAAAACAATTAAAGAAATTTAAAAACAAATTAGACACATTTGAAAACAATTAAAGAAATTTAAAAACAAATTAGACACATTTGAAAAGAAACGTCTCATGAACATACTTCGTGTACTACAGAATGAATTCAAGACTAGAATCAGAATAGCTAAAGCAGCAATGTCTTTCAGAAGCCTTTAAAAGTTGTGGAAATCAAAACTCATCAGCACAAACACAAAACTTAGACTATTCAAATCAAATGTACTATCAACCCTTACGTATGCGTGTGAAAGCTGGAAAACAACAAGAGACATAGAAACAAAGTTGAATGCATTCGAAAATAAATGTCTAAGGAAAATACTTGGTATAGCGTGGAACGAATTCAAAACAAAGGAGGAAATTAGAGAAATCGCCAATCAACCACTAATATCTTCAGTAATAAAGAAAAGACGATGGTCATATGTTGGATATGTTATGAGAAGAGATAATAACCGAATAGCAAAGCAAGCCCTCATATGGGAAACAACAGGTAAGAGGAAAAGAGGAAGACCCAGAGAGACACTGAGAAGAACATTGATGAGAGAGGCAAGAGCATCAGGATTCGGCTCCCTCAATGAGATAGAGCTGCTTGCGCAGAACAGAGACAAATGGCGAGATTTGATAAAATATCTTAAAAAGAATTGAAAACTGCTAGAACAAAAATTCAGATAAGAGAAGGAGTATCTTGGTCTACGCCCTATGCTACGGCTCGAAAGGTCTATATATATATATATATATATATATATATATATATATATACATGTTACACTTTGTACAAACAAACATGTATAAACATTCCATACTTTTACATCTGACTTAAATAATATATCTAATGTAAACATTCTTGACTGCAGGAATCTGAAGTACAACTTAGTGAAGAATATTCCTGATAAAAGTTTTCAAATGAAGGACAATCTGAAGACTCTTGGTCTGGAACACAACCCCATCACATTTGTGGCCGAGACAGCTTTCACAAATCTGCCATCTTTGCAGGAGATGTGAGTCATTTAAGTGTAAATATATTAGAATGTTATTAAAATATAATCAAATCATTGGACAGTTATCGCCACTATTGTCCAACAAGGAAATAACTCTGGAGGCAAAACGAGCGCTATACAATAGTCATCCCAACGTTGTGCTACCAATGCCAGACCTGAACCCTAGATGCAAGAACAATAAGAAAAATAACCTCTTCAGAGATGAAATGTGTTAGATGAATGACAGGAAACAGTCTGAGAGATAAGATCAGAAATGAAGAACTGAGAAAACAGCTAGGAATAGCCCCCGCCATAGAATATATAAGGAAACAACAGATAAAATGGTTTGGCCACGTGACAAGGCAGAAAGAACAAAGCACAACACAACGAGCCTTCAACAAACGTTGTGAGAACACCAGACCCAAGGTTCCACCACGAAAAAGATGGGTCGATGGAATATTAGAAGCACTAGGAAACATAACAGCAGCAGAGGCGAACAGAAGAGCAAAAGACCGCAAATTATATCTCCCCTCGACGCTGAAAGGTAGATGAGGAAGGAAAGAAAAAGAAGATTAAATGCAGCTAATCTTGCATTCCATGGTGTCGTAAAATAATATTTAAACTCTCATATTATATGTATGGCCTTTGGCGTCTTGATAGACGGTTGGTAGCAAGCAATTACGATAAGTCAGTAGTTTGGTAAAATATTAATGTTTGATGCGGGATGTTGCTTTACCGAACAGCTTCTCTCGTGGTTGAATCTACCAATCTTGGATAGACATATCCGGCCACAGAAAAAACAAAATGCATTTGTGGTTCCTCATTTCCGTCTCTGACGGCCTCGGGTTTACCCAGCCTTAAATGGGTACCGGATTTTTTTTTAGAAAGTAAAGCGGCACGGGCGTAATACCGACCACATTACCCCAAACTTCATGTGCTGAAGGTCTGCAAAAATTGATGGTCACTAACACCATATTCCCTATACGCCACTTGGCGTGACGGTGCTCTTTACTTTTACTATCATCATCACCATCATCATCATAATCATCATAATTGAGTGCCGTCTCCGCATCGAAGGTTGGCTACCATGGAACGCCATTACACTTTGTCTCTTGCTTTGATGGTGCGGATTGTCATAGATTGACGTGTCCATCTTTTGATGTTTCTCGTCCATGTTAGTCTTGGTCTGCCTCTGTCTCTTTTACCTTGTATTTTCCCTTCCAATATTACTTTTAGTAGGCTGTTGTATCTTTTATCATGCCCCAAAAATTTCACTTGTCTTGTTCTAATTGTGTTTAGTAGTTCTCTTTTCATGTTAGTTGTTCTACGACTTCATCGTTTGTTTTCTTTTCTTTCCATCAAATTCTACTTATTCTTCTATAATTGTACATGTACACCATGTTAAAACTGCACTGAGCATGCAACCTTTATTCAGCAACATCACAGAAAGACCATTCTTAACAATTTTCACTCAACAGATCCCAGAAGTAGGATAGATGTGAGACTGGTTTCCTGGGAGGAACGATTCTGACCAAAGACAATTGAGGCTGTGTAGAAAGGGACGGTTAAGAAAACTTAAGGATAGGACTAAAGCAGTTTCAATCAAATAAATGCTCAAGTAGGATTAGTTGACAGCAAATTGATAAAAAAAGAACAAACAAGAAAACGAAGGAGAGAAAGAGTCCTCATGCTATTTTTATTGGTAGTAGGCAGTTAATACTGACGATTGACATCAACCTGCTTCCAGCATTTTATGAACATTTAACCGTGACAAAGAGAGAGAGAGAGAGAGAGAGAGTGAGTGAGTAAGAGAGAGAGGAGGTAAGAATTAGAGTGGGATAAATAAAAGGTTGTAAAAATTACTACAGAAACAGACAAATGTTTGTGAGCAGAGAAGAGTCCATGCCAAAAGGACCATCAGACCCTGTTATGGTGGAGTTACTGCAGCTTGCCTCGAGTTCAAGCTTATCCTCTCTCTCTCTCTCTCTCCCTCTCTCTCTCTCTCTCTCTCTCTGCGATCAGGACTCAATCAGAGTAGGATTCCAGACTCTCACATGAAGTCAGCTGTCAGGTTAAGTGTGTTGATCGCCCCCACAGACAGAACATCACAATTAGAGTCCGCCATATCCACGCTGATTGAACACACGTTAAAACGTTGCACTGTGTTCTGCGCCAGTGGCCCAGTGTATCCGATTTCAGCCAGCATTTTATTCAGGTTTGCATTCCTTAGCCTTTGATTGTCCCCAATCTTCCTGCATGGCAGCAGATGATCTTTTCTGTAGGGGGATTCTGCCCTTAGATGATCGACCCTCTCAGCTATCTACCTATCTCAACCCCTTAGATGATCGGCCCTCTCAGCTATCTACCTATCTCAACCCCTTAGAGGGTCGGCCCTCCCAGCTATCTACCTATCTCAACCCCTTATATGGTCCACCCTCCCAGCTATCTACCTATCTCAACCCCTTAGATGGTCGGCCCTCCCAGCTATCTACCTATCTCAACCCCTTAGATGGTCGGTCCTCTCAGCTATCTACCTATCTCAACCCCTTAGAGGGTCGGCCCTCCCAGCTATCTACCTATCTCAACCCTTAGATGGTCGGCCCTCCCAGCTATCTACCTATCTCAACCCCTTATATGGTCCACCCTCCCAGCTATCTACCTATCTCAACCCCTTAGATGGTCGGCCCTCCCAGCTATCTACCTATCTCAACCCCTTAGATGGTCGGTCCTCTCAGCTATCTACCTATCTCAACCCCTTAGAGGGTCGGCCCTCCCAGCTATCTACCTATCTCAACCCCTTAGATGGTCGGCCCTCCCAGCTATCTACCTATCTCAACCCCTTAGATGGTCGGTCCTCTCAGCTATCTACCTATCTCAACCCCTTATATGGTCCACCCTCCCAGCTATCTACCTATCTCAACCCCTTAGATGGTCGGCCCTCCCAGCTATCTACCTATCTCAACCCCTTAGATGGTCGGTCCTCTCAGCTATCTACCTATCTCAACCCCTTATATGGTCCACCCTCCCAGCTATCTACCTATCTCAACCCCTTAGATGGTCGGCCCTCCCAGCTATCTACCTATCTCAACCCCTTAGATGATCGGCCCTCTCAGCTATCTACCTATCTCAACCCCTTATATGGTCCACCCTCCCAGCTATCTACCTATCTCAACCCCTTAGATGGTCGGCCCTCCCAGCTATCTACCTATCTCAACCCCTTAGATGGTCGGTCCTCTCAGCTATCTACCTATCTCAACCCCTTAGAGGGTCGGCCCTCCCAGCTATCTACCTATCTCAACCCCTTAGATGGTCGGCCCTCCCAGCTATCTACCTATCTCAACCCCTTAGATGGTCGGTCCTCTCAGCTATCTACCTATCTCAACCCCTTAGATGGTCGGCCCTCCCAGCTATCTACCTATCTCAACCCCTTAGATGGTCGGTCCTCTCAGCTATCTACCTATCTCAACCCCTTAGATGGTCGGCCCTCCCAGCTATCTACCTATCTCAACCCCTTAGATGGTCGGTCCTCTCAGCTATCTACCTATCTCAACCCCTTAGAGGGTCGGCCCTCCCAGCTATCTACCTATCTCAACCCCTTAGATGGTCGGCCCTCCCAGCTATCTACCTATCTCAACCCCTTAGATGGTCGGTCCTCTCAGCTATCTACCTATCTCAACCCCTTAGATGGTCGGCCCACCCAGCTATCTACCTATCTCAACCCCTTAGATGGTCGGTCCTCTCAGCTATCTACCTATCTCAACCCCTTAGAGGGTCGACCCTCCCAGCTATCTACCTATCTCAACCCCTTAGATGGTCGGTCCTCTCAGCTATCTACCTATCTCAACCCCTTAGAGGGTCGACCCTCCCAGCTATCTACCTATCTCAACCCCTTAGATGGTCGGCCCTCTCAGCTATCTACCTATCTCAACCCCTTAGAGGGTCGACCCTCTCAGCTATCTACCTATCTCAACCCCTTAGATGGTCGGTCCTCTCAGCTATCTACCTATCTCAACCCCTTAGATGGTCGGTCCTCTCAGCTATCTACCTATCTCAACCCCTTAGATGGTCGGTCCTCTCAGCTATCTACCTATCTCAACCCCTTAGATGGTCCACCCTCCCAGCTATCTTCCTATCTCAACCCATTAGATGGTCCACCCTCCCAGCTATCTACCTATCTCAACTGGATCGATTGAGTTTACCCGCACATCCGGAGAAAATGGAGTATGTTCGCCGCATTTTTAGAAAGCGCAGTACAAATACCGTGTTTTGGTTGTTTTCATAACCTTGGGTGAGATTTGTTTAGATTTATTCAAGTGAACTGGAGTAGAGAAGCGATAGTAGAAGAGGTATTCTTTTTCAGCGATATCATTTGAAGTTGACACCTATGTAGTCGATTATGGCTTGCATGGAGATCGACCTCGCAAGCGTCATAACCGACAATGCACAATGGCTGCCCGTTTCGCCCTGTTTTTACAGAAACTGTCATAGTCGCTAAGAAATTATATAGAGTTCATCGGTGATATATAAAACTAATTCTGACCTTTAGAAGCGAATCATGGACAGTAGAGAAACAAATAAAAAGACGATTAGAGGCCACAGAGATGGGATTTCTCAGAAGAATATTGATAGTTCACTGGACAGCTAAAAAAAACCAATGAGGACATTCTCAAAGAGGCCGACACAAAAAGGCAGCTCCTAAAAAACACGAGAAAGAAACAATCAATATTTTTCGGGCACATCATGAGAAGAGGAAAGTTGGAATATTTGGTTACAACTGGCAAAATAAAAGGAAAGAGAGATCGCGGACGACATTGAGAGAAAATACTGGATAGCTTGGTGTCATGGCATGGAAAATAGTCAACAACAGAACTGATACGATGCACTGTAGATAGAAGATTGTGGAAGGAGATGATCGTCTATGCCAACCGGTACGGCACATGATGATGATGATGATCACAATCGCTTAATGGTTTCGGTTGCTTTGTTTTAATGCATTTTTATTTTCGAGGAAACTGGAGTGAGGAAGGCACTGTGTGCTCTCTTTTTGATGAAAGTTGTTTGCATTTGTCGCCTGTGTAGCTTATTCGATCATGTACGGAAGTCGACATTTGCAATAGAGTTTGTCAACGGCGCTAACGCATTTTAGCGGATACTGTGACATGAGGTTTGCCGATATTAAGAAATCCGATTAAAGTGGAACTGATTTCATGTATATAACAGAATAGAGGTAATCCACTACTTCACAATCGAGGATAGGTGAATTCAAGCTTCTGATCATCTCCGATACTGTGCACATTGTAAAGGTTGAGCACGTCAAACATCCCTCGACATTTGATCATAAAAAGCAGCTAGAATGCGGTTGTTGTTGTTGTTGTTGTTGTTGTTGTTGTTGTTGTTGTTGTTGTTGTTGTTGTTGTTGTTGTTGTTGACGGATTGCCACGAGTTAATGCGGACAGGTTGTCCTTTGACTCATGAGATGTGGCGGGTCGTAATGGCTTTCGTGACATTCCCGACTCTTACTGGAGAAGTTGGAGTTCGTCAATCCCAGGCTATGCTGGGAAACTACTAGTCCAGCCCAGAGGTACTGCAATACTGGGTCCTCTATATCAATAACAGCCACCACTACAGGGAACACGACGATCCTAGCTTCTGTTAGCCAGCCTGTTTTGACGCAGACTATTACCAGGGGAGACCACGAGGAGGTAGAACTGCTAGGTCTTGGTCAGCTGATGGTGCGCCGACCCGGCTATTTCGACCGCAGGTTGCAGGCGCTTCCGCTTTCCCAGAATGCAGTTGTCCGTGCACAAATGTTAAAAGAATAAATGTGTATATGTTCATTAAAATAAATACATGAACAAGTTCTAAATGGCATCAGATACCATTGCTGGTGCCATGGACATTATGCACTGTACTGAGATGGTAATGCACACAAGTAGTCGAAGAGCTCAAAGCATTGTCTTGGTATGGTGATGATCCTTATGATAATAATGATGTGTGAGTGTGTGCCTGCGTGTGTGTGTGTATGTTTGTGTGCTTGTTTAAAATAGCAAATATTAATTAATTATTTATATAATAATACATATATCAAGAGAGCCGTGATAACAACAACAAAAAGAAAATATGCACCAATTTTTTTTTTTTTTACATTTGCTTAAAAATAAAGAAAAGCATGAAAATATATGCCATTCATTTGGCATATGATTTCAAAATAAATACCTGAAAATTGTGTACAATTTATTGAGTATCTATTTATAGGTAGAAAACCGGAAAACCCTAATGTAAATATAAAATGATTCTATCAAGGCGGAGCAGTACTCACAAAGTCCTAAGTTTATTTCAGTACCTTTCGTTAGACTTCCATAGAACAACGGATCACTTCAAAGTCTACATCTCTAATGTTTGTCAAGACAGATGTTTGGACCTGAGTCCTTACAGCATCAAAGCTGAAAACAGTCAGCGACTCATAGCTGACTGTCTATGACAGGATTAGTGAAGCAAAACAAATTAAAATCCCACTCCACCTCTCCATGGTGTGCCTAGAAACGAAGTCTTCATTCTCCTCAAGAGAGTAGAAAGGCTATGCAGTATCCCAAGGTGCCATTTTGAAGTTGGATGTGTTTGAGTGAAAGACGCAGACATAACAACTACTTTTTGTAAACCATAACATAACGAAAAAAGACGAAGGAAATGAAGGCAGAGTTATCGAACATAAATAATGATACACATGTACGTAATTCACAGGAAAAATCAAAATCACGTCTTTCATGATAATTACTGCTATAGACAAATAAGGGAACAAGAAAGAAACAGATGCCTTTGCTCTTTTAATAACAGAGCGATTGTAGTTATAGTCCTTTTGGGTCGAAGGACGTCAGCTCACAGGCTACTAGATCTTTAACAACACCTTTTAGTCCTTAATTCTGATACAAATTATATCATAGTTTTTCAGCGTGTATGAGGAAGCATTAATTTCAACTCTGCCAACGTATTTGATTTGCTGTCAAGAAAAATCCACGTTTAGAACGCCGTTGATTGTCTTAGAAAACTATCACTTGGTAAAAACTATCTGGTGCTTTAATATACCTCGCTGTATGTCTGTTGTATAAAAGAACATCGGTTTGAGAAAGCTTTTTTCGATGTTGCACTTTGCTTTACAGTCGGTAAAAAAAAAAAAAAGAAAAACCAGTGTTATAGTTTACCTGACCGTTCTTGCAGAAAAAAAAATTGTTATTAGATGTTTTAAATTATATGAATTCTTTACAGAAAACTATATGATGTTTTAACTTGCTGGCAATCTCCTCAGAAAACAATTTGATGTATTAACTTACATGCAATCTCCTCAGAAAACTATATGATGTATTAACTTACTGACAATCTCCTCAGAAATCTCTCTAATTTATTAACTTATTGGCAATCTCCTCATAAAACTATATGATGTTTTAACTTACAGGCAGTCTCCTCAGAAAACTATATGATGTATTAACTTACTGGCAATCTCCTCAGAAAACTATTTGATGTATTAACTTACTGGCAATCACCTCAGAAAACTATATGATGTATTAACTTACAGGCAATCTCCTCAGAAAACTCTCTAATTTATTAACTTATTGGCAATCTCCTCATAAAACTATATGATGTTTTAACTTACAGGCAGTCTCCTCAGAAAACTATTTGATGTATTAACTTACTGGCAATCTCCTCAGAAAACTATATGATGTATTAACTTACTGGCAATCTCCTCAGAAAACTATATGATATATTAACTTACAGGCAATCTCCTCATAAAACTATCTGATGTATTAACTTACTGGCAATCTCCTCAGAAATCTCTCTAATTTATTAACTTATTGGCAATCTCCTCATAAAACTATATGATGTTTTAACTTATCGGCAGTCTCCTCAGAAAACTATCTGATGTATTAACTTACAGGCTATCTCCTCAGAAAACTATCTGATGTATTAACTTACTGGCAATCTCCTCAGAAAACTATATGATGTATTAACTTACAGGCAGTCTCCTCAGAAAACTATATGATGTATTAACTTACTGGCAATCTCCTCAGAAAACTATATGATGTATTAACTTACAGGCAGTCTCCTCAGAAAACTATATGATGTATTAATTTACTGGCAATCTCCTCAGAAAACTCTCTAATTTATTAACTTATTGGCAATCTCCTCATAAAACTATATGATGTTTTAACTTACAGGCAGTCTCCTCAGAAAACTATATGATGTATTAACTTACTGGCAATCTCCTCAGAAAACTATATGATATATTAACTTACAGGCAATCTCCTCAGAAAACAATCTGATGACTTAATTTACCTGACAATGGTTTCAGAAAACTTTCTGATGTTTACGACATGACCGAGTTTCCCGACTTGGTAGGAACCACTGATCTCACCGTTCTCCAGATTGACAGGGCAAACATAAAGACCATTCCTAGAAATCTGTGTGATCACTTGAAGAAACTGAGGAATTTGTAAGTTGATCAGGTTTACACGTTGTGATGACTAATTAAGTGATATAGAGGTATGCTTTATAATAACAATGAGTCATAATATGACTAATGGACAGGTTAATGTGTGTGATGTGAATGTAACCGTGTTTAACTGAGTAAGATAACGCCATTATAATGAAAGAGATATATCATATTTAATATGAACTGATCAATGTACTTACAATCAGTGTAAGTATGTATCAGGTAACTTAATTAAAGAATTGGTCTGGTTTAGATTTGTGTACTTTAGTGTGGTTTCGCTTACTTTAGTGTAGTTTGATTTACTTTAATTTAGTTTACTTTACTTTAGTTTAGTTTAGTTTACTCTAGTTTAGTTTACTTTAGTTTAGTTTAGTCAAAAGATCATCTTCATTTCACAACGGACAACGCCATAGTGCACAGATCGCCTCTATAGCACATTCTCCGGTACGAAGCACAAGTGAATGCACTGAAGATGGCTTATCACAGTGAACTGGTCTACCAATGATATCGAATTCGATCCCTATAAACGACTTCTAATTTCACCTAGGTTTAAATTGGGGACAGATTTTTCCTGGAAAGAAAGATTACACATTGCCCAAATGTGTGTCAATGGTAAAATAAAATACTGAGATCTAGCATCAAAGGGGCGTGGCAGAGTTTTTAAACTTCTTTTTTTATGAGAGGACTTTAGAACTTCTAGAACTTTAGTTTTGACGCGGATCACCGCAACCGATGCATTCCCATATCCGCTCAGCCACCCGTTCCAGCAACCATGGAAGTGTTCGTCTACTGATTGTTCCCGTCCTGCACTGATTGATCGTGTTGCGTTCTTTTCTGTTGAGGAGGCTTTTCCTGCTTTCGCCTTTAGTGACGTCATGTATCACCACTCTTTTGACATGTGGATTATCCTCAGCGTCCGTTTCGCCATCCTGTGAGATCGCAGAAGACTGGCGATGTGGAAATGAGCGATTTCAGAACAATACATATGATGAACGACGTAACAAAAATCTTGTTTACTTGCACAAGGGAGATTCCAAAATAAAAATCAATATGGACTTTGAAGGACAACCATTTTGATTTAGAAAAACAGGGGAACAAGTGAAGTTGTCTTCTGCATTAGGATGTATTTAAGAAAAGTAGTAGTAGCCTCTGTCAGTCATAGTTGACTATGGATTTTTCAGCGTCCCTAGAAATGTTTTTTTTTTCTTTTCTTTCGTCGTGTATTCTCTTTCTCTATGAATCTATCTGTCTCTTGTTTGAGGTGAACCTTTAGAGTGTGTTTCCAGAGATTGCGGTATGCAGCTTTGTCTTCCCATACTGTGGGGTTTATGTTCAGAGATGTTCTTCACGGTTTGAGAATACCCGGATAGGGTAGAAAAGTACACAAAAGCAAATCAACCAATGTGTTCGTGCTTCACATATCACGCCAGAGCATTTGATAGATGATTTGATAGAGCTCCCTCAATGAGATAGAGCTGCTTACACAGAACAGAGACAAATGGCGAGATTTGATAAAATATCTTTAAAAGAATTAAAAACTGCTAGAATAAAAATTTAGATAAGAGAAGGAGTATCTTGGTCTACACCCTATGGGCCGGCTACGTCCAGAAAGGTCAATAGATAGATAGATTTGATAGATTACAGTATTTAAAAAAAACTTATAGAATATATGAAAGACACGTATTAATGATGAGCCGTGATAGCTCAGTGGTTAGTGAACTGGACTACAAAGGACAAGGGGAGGGTTCGATCCCAACCGACGGCCTCCGGGTTCACCCAGCCTTTAATGGGTACCGGATTTTTTTTCTTGGAAAGTAAAGCGGCACGGGCGTAATACCGACCACATTACCCCAAAAATCATGTGCCGAAGGTCTGTAAAATGTATGGTCACTAACACCAAATTCCCTATACGCCACTTGACGTGACGGGGGTACTTTACTTTTTTTTTACTTACGCATTAATGATACATTCTAAAGGCTGACATGTAACTTACATTGGAACAGTCAGCAATACCGAGATGTAGCAGGGTGGTGTTTGCATTTACTGATCTTGTAGGATAAATCAGACAGCGCGGAGCTCTATCTCTATATCCATTCAATGTATTTATGGAGAGGGTCATTAAAGACATCGCGAAGACGTTTGGCTTCAACATCGATGACGAGAAAGTCAGCCTATTATCATTGTTTGTATTTCAAGTATGACCTTGACGTTCACTCCCCGGAACCAGAGTTATGAGTTAAATGTTAGTATTGCTTGTCGGTATTTGAAGAGAACATCACATAACTGTATTATTCTGGCTTATTGTAGTGTCAGGCAGTTCAAGGTTACAAACAAGATTGCAACATTATGAAAGTAAGCATCATTTTTTGACCGTGTTGGTTAGCTTGTTAGAGGCCACAGAGATGGGTTTTCTCAGAAGAATATTGAAAGTTTCCTAGAGAGCTAAAAAAACCAACTAGGAAATTCTCAAAGAGGCTAACACAAAAAGGGAGCTCATAAAAAGCATCAGAAAGAAACAATTGAAATTTATTTTTCGGACATAATCATGAGAAGAGGAATGTTGGAATACTTGGTTACAACTGGCAAAATGTAGGGCAATAAAAATCGCAGGCTACATGGAGAGAAGATACTATAGTCCGTTCAGAAATTCATAATCACACCTGAATTAGTTTTGCGTGATAACCGCTTGTTATTTTAGTTTTAAAATTGGCATGCAATCTTAGAATATTGATGACGCAAAGATTTTGGTATTTTTTATTCCACAAACACAACAGATTTTGCACATCAGCGAATTCCTTTGATCTTTTATGACGATATCACACAAGTTGATTCAAATTTTAGAGTTTACAGTATTCGTGATAAATTGTCCAGTTTACTGGAATTCTTGTCAGAGGCGTATCTACATAGTGCTTAATTGTGGGTGTTGTTCGTTATGTGTATTTGCAAACATGAATTCAATTGGTTACAATTGCTGATATAGTAAAAAAGTAACATTTTGCGTAGTTATAAATTTGCATTTCAAACTCATTGTAATTTAGATATAAATGTTGGTATTTAAAGTCAACAAATTGTCTACTGAGTCTTCACAAAATTAATAAAGATACGCCTTCCCTTCGGTAATTAATGCCCAGGCCGTGGTTAGTCATGTCGTTCAATAACAATTCAGTTTTGTGCACGGGATTTTCCTGAAGTTAGTGTTTCTGCAATAGCCAAACTATTTTACGTCAACAACCGCACCAAATTAATGTATATATCCTAAAATGGTGTCAAATTCAAACAGGGTGAATTTAATATACCCTAAAGAACAACACTTTTAAACTAGATCACATTTCTCAGAGCAAAAAATATTTCTATAACGTCATCAATATTCTAAGATTAAATACAAAATTTGAAACCAAAATAACAAGCGGTTATCACGCAAAACTAATTCAGGTGTGGCTATGAATTTCTAAACGGACTATAGATAGTTTGTGTCATGGCATGGAAAACAGTCAACAAAGGAATTGATACACTGCCCTGTGGATAGAAAATTATGGAAGGACATGATTGCCTACGCCAACCGGAATGGTACATAATAATGAACGAGCTGCAAGATATTGTGATAAGTGGAAAAATAGGGAAAAGAGAAGATTCCAGCCATCTTCAGATAATGGCTAATATGGCGAACTTTCGAGTCATAAAGTCAACGGCAAATATGACAAACGTTATTATTGATAAAGTCAACGGCAAATATGATAAACGTTATTATGGATAAAGTCAACGGCAAATATGATAAACATTATTATGGATAAAGTCAACGGCAAATATGATAAACCTTATAAAGTCAACGGAAAATATGAGAAACGTTATTATTGATAATGTTAACGGCAAATATGCAAACATTACAGTGATAAAGTCAACGGCAAATATGCAAACATTACAGTGATAAAGTCAACGGCAAATATGCAAACATTACAGTGATAAAGTCAACGGCAAATATGCAAACATTACAGTGATAAAGTCAACGGCAAATATGCAAACATTACAGTGATAAAGTCAACGGCAAATATGCAAACATTACAGTGATAAAGTCAACGGCAAATATGCAAACATTACAGTGATAAAGTCAACGGCAAATATGCAAACATTACAGTGATAAAGTCAACGGCAAATATGCAAACATTACAGTGATAAAGTCAACGGCAAATATGCAAACATTACAGTGATAAAGTCAACGGCAAATATTGTTATAGTTACTCGAAGGCCCCGGTATCACTGCAAACGAATTAAAATCTATAATTGTTCAACCACCCGTGTCAGTGGAATCATCCGAATTAAGTTCTCATTGTATTGAAGGATCCAAACAAAAAAAGGCAGCTGCAATATCCATCATAGCAGCCACAGAACACGACAAAAATCTTAAGGCGCAGCCGCACAGAAAGTGAACGTAGCTGAACTGTCCTTCGTCATACGATATCATCATTCATTGTAAGCAATTGAAATATCGAAACACAATCCGGATGAAAAACACAGCTCACGGTGTGCACACAGCACTAAACTCAGTAGCTTCGGCAGTAAGCCACACTTGAAATAAGAGGACCTTGCAACAAGGAACACTTTTCAGGCAGAGCATCAACGGTTCCTGCCACCTATCCGCCATATTGACCCTCGGCAATTATGACAAACGTTATAGGGATAAAGCCAACGGCAAATAAGGCAAACGTTATTACTGTAAAGTCAACGGCAAATATGATAACGAATAGTAGAGACAGAATGTTGAGAAGAGACATGATCACCTATGCCAGCACACATACTTACTGATTGTGATGATGATGAGTTCAAGGAGGCTTTTCCATATCCGATTAAATGATTGATCATCATCATCATCATCATCTAGCTTGTCTCTGTTGGAACTTAGTTCTCATGACAGCTTTTCTGACGTCCTGTCTACCCGAGTAGTCCCGCGTCTGCAGCAGTCAATCCCAGCTGGTCTGTGATATCTTGCATCCACCTTCTTCTCTCTCTCTCTCTCTCTCTCTCTCTCTCTCTCTCTCTCTCGTTAATCTGGAATTATGTTCTCCATAATTATCTTCTCTAGGCCATTATGTCGTTTAACATGACCAGATATTGTATTTTTCTTGTTGTTGTGGTATTTATAAATAGCGTGAGATTGATAGTCTAATTAACAAAACTGTTAAACTTAAACATTGATGAACTCTCTCATTTTGGTTTCTAGTGACATGCATTCAAACAAGATAAAGAATTTACACTCCATGTCAGAGTGCATATTTCTTCAAACTCTGTAAGTATCATCGGACTACACACAAAAAATCACAAATAGTAAAGCTTTTATCTGTGTGTGTATGTAAAAGTATAACACTATACAAAGGTATGATCACCTACGCAAACAAGCTCGGTACTTGACTGATAGACAGACTGACTGATGGACAGACTGATTAATTAACTGATTGATTGATTGTATATATGTGCGTGAGAGTGCGCGCGCTAGTGTACATAATTAATTTCCTATTTAATTCATTACTTAATTTCTTGTTTACTTTATTATTTAGTGTTCTTTCAATGTCATTACTTCATTATTTAATACAGTAGTTCCCAAACTGTGGACACTAGCGGCTCCCTTTCTTTGCTGACCACATACCGGCGGCGCCCTCATTGCTGTTTCTATCGTATAAGTCGGCTAAACTATGATTCCCGGATATGATATATCAGATGAATAATGACGATATAACTAACACCATAGAAACTTGTTTACGTGCTAAAAATAGTAAGCCTAATTGAATGTTGTTATTTTATTATTTCCTTAATACTGTGTAGATGCAGGACAATATCATTGTCTCTGTGGTTGCGTCACAGGTTGGTGGCCCCACTCAAAGCCGTGACGCACACTTTGGGAATTACTGATTTAATATTTGGGGGACTGGTTGGTCTCGAGGCAAGACGCCGGGCTCGAGACAGAGATGTTGTGGGTTCAAATCCCGGCTGCACCGGTTAGGATTTTTATTTATGATTTCTCTCTGCGGCAAAAACCCCTGGTTTCAGCAGCGAGGCCCCGACTTGAAACGTCAATTACTCATCCACGGAAAAAAATATGAGTACCTACGAAGTCGGAGTTATCTACCTGTGCGGCGAAGGAACCCTGTGCACACGGCTGCCAGGGAAAAATGGATTAACACGCAAAATTCAGTTCCTAGTCTCTAGGGACTTCGTCAGAGGTCAAAGCTGGCGAACGAAAAAAAAATATATTTTTTTAATTCGCTATTGTATTTCCTATTTACTTCAGTATTTAATTCTATATTTTATTTCCTATTTACTTCAGTATTTAATTCTATATTTTATTTCCTATTTACTTCAGTATTTAATTCTATATTTTATTTTATATTTACTTCATTATTTAATTCTATATTTTATTTTATAATAACTTCATTTTTTAATTCTATATTTTATTTCCTATTTACTTCAGTATTTAATTCTATATTTTATTTTATATTTACTTCATTATTTAATTCTATATTTTATTTCCTATTTACTTCATTATTTAACTCTTTCCGTGTGTTTTGAGGCACTGTGCGCCATGCCGATTCCGGCCTCATACATTTCGCTGTACGTGCATCGCTCTCAATTTGATTAGTGTGAACCGTCATCACACCGTATTCTTTTTACATGTTTTGTAACATCTTTAATCGCAATATGTGTCAAATGATTAAATATGGTTTTAAAAAATGAGGAAGATACTATGCAATCCATTTTTGACAATCGAAACAAGAAAAAGAGTTCTTAAATGTTATGTAGAGCCAGTCTTAACATATGGATGTGAATCATGGACAATAGGACAACAGACAAGAAAATCACTGGAGTCTGTAGAAATGTAGTTTTACAGAAGAATGTTGAGAATACCATGGACAGCTAAGAAGAGTAATGAAAACGTTCTGAAAGAGGCCATAGCAAAAAGTGAGTTAATTTCCAATATTAGGAAGAAACAATCATCATTTTTTGGCCATGTAATAAGAAGAGAACAACTGGAATATATTGTAACAACTGGGAAAATTAAGGGACGAACAGATAGAGGGAAGCAAAGAGGAAAGATACAAGACAGCTTAAGAGAATGACTTGGCAGAAGGTCAACAACAGAAATGGTAAATAACTGTCGAGTTCGAAAATTGTGGAGAGACATGATCACCTACGCCAGCAGGCCCGGTACTTGATGATGTATCATCTCGGTATTGGTGGTACCTTGTTCAATTATCTAAAACGTCATATGTTATATGTTAGATAAATATAAATATTTAGAAATTGATTCTTAAAACCATGAACAATTGTGTCTCTGAAATCTCTGCCGTTGCAAGCAAGGATAACAAGCTTCTGAAAGAGTTCATGATCAATTGTATTTCCTATTTACTTAATTTTTTTAATGTTCTATTTTATTTCCTATTTACTTCATTATTTATTGCTCTATTTTTTCCTCATACTAGAAACATTGGTAACAATGAGCTGACCTCAATAGACGGGCAGTTGTTCCTCGCCATGGAAAATCTCAGAGACGTCACCCTCAGCTTCAACTTTATACACTCCATCTCTGAAGATACATTTTTGGGACTTCACGCTCTGGAATACCTGTAGGTTAAGTCCCCTTCTCCCGCTTTTTATGGAAAATTATTTGTTTTAAATTATCCGTGCAATCTTGCTATACATTTTGCATTAAGTTCTCCCATCTTTTAATAGTAAATAATACATCAAATTTTGCAGTAAATACATGAATTATAAGCTCTTTTTAACATTTGAATTAAGCGATTTAGCTCAATTAAAATATCTGGGCCCAACCAAGAAGGGAATTTGCGTATCTTACCCAGACAGATTTTTGTGCTGAGAGATGTCTTTTCAGTTGGTTGAAAATTTTACTAGAAAAGGGACGAGAACATTGAGTATGTAAACACAGGAGGAAAGGGGGAGGGGGGGGGATTTAGCCTAAGACGAAAAGTCTAGTCTGAACGAAGTAGATGTTCTTTCAACATGGGTACAAACATCTTAGATGTTCTTTCAACATGGGTACAAACGTCTTAGATGTTCTTTCAACATGGGTACAAACGTCTTAGATGTTCTTTCAACATGGGTACAAACGTCTTAGATGTTCTTTCAACATGGGTACAAACGTCTTAGATGTTCTTTCAACATGGGTACAAACGTCTTAGATGTTCTTTCAACATGGGTACAAACGTCTTAGATGTTCTTTCAACATGGGTACAAACGTCTTAGATGTTCTTTCAACATGGGTACAAACGTCTTAGATGTTCTTTCAACATGGGTACAAACGTCTTAGATGTTCTTTCAACATGGGTACAAACGTCTTAGATGTTCTTTCAACATGGGTACAAACGTCTTAGATGTTCTTTCAACATGGGTACAAACGTCTTAGATGTTCTTTCAACATGGGTACAAACGTCTTAGATGTTCTTTCAACATGGGTACAAACGTCTTAGATGTTCTTTCAACATGGGCACAAACGTCTTAGATGTTCTTTCAACATGGGTACAAACGTCTTAGATGTTCTTTCAACATGGGCACAAACGTAAAGGTTTGCGCTTTTTTTTTAGAGAACAAACCTTCACCACAATTTAAAAGTGCTGAGATAATATATACATACACACATACATTCACACACACACACACTCACACACATATGCACTCACTCAGAAGCATGCACGCATAGAGACGTACACACACTCACACGCACGCATACTCACTCATACGCGCACATACACGCGCAGATACACACACACACACACACACATATATATATATACGAGATATAAACACATGCGCAGACACATACACACTCACACAGAGTCAGCCATACACACAGGCACAAAAATACATACACATATACACATATTGCGATTATTAATTAGAATCATTTACACCAGCATTCGATGATGATAATGATGAAGATGACGATATTTATTATTGCATACAATGTTTTGTTTTGTCTTTTAAATTTTGGTTTTAACAAAGAAATCATTCTACGAAGATTAAATTTGAAACAAAAACGCAATGACATACATTTAATGCCCGTGTATTTTCTACAGAAACCTGGCAAAGAACCACATCAGTGAGATTCATCCTAACGCATTTCTGCCCCTGAAAGCGCTCAAAGAATTGTAAGTATTTCCAACGTTGGAAGCATTTACAAGTTATCATCATCATCATCGAGTGCCGTCTCCGCAACGAAGGTTGGCTACCATGGATCGCCATTCCACACTGTTTCTTGCTTTGATGATGCAGGTTGTCATAGATTGACGTTTCCATCTTTTGATGTTTCTCGTCCATTTTAGTCTTGGTCTGCCTCTGTCTCTTTTACCTTGCATTTTCCCTTCCAATATTACTTTTAGTAGGCTGTTGTGTCTTTTAACATGCCCCAAAAATTTCACTTGTCTTGTTCTAATTGTGTTTAGTAGTTTTCTTTTTCTTTTTAGTTATTTTAAAACTTCATCGTTTGTTTTCTTTTCTTTCCATTCAATTCTACCTATTCTTCTATAAATCCACATTTCAAAGGCTTCAATTTTCTGTTCTGTTTTCTTGTACAATATATAATTGTTTACAAAACGCATCA
The DNA here is from genome assembly GCA_032433765.1 of Megaustenia siamemsis. NCBI lineage: Eukaryota > Metazoa > Mollusca > Gastropoda > Stylommatophora > Ariophantidae > Megaustenia > Megaustenia siamemsis. The sequence continues at coordinate 41,812,106 of JAVIAB010000156.1, read as the reverse complement.
GAAATGTAAATATACTTTAAGATCAGTTTACCTTAATTAACAATACAACAAATGAAATAATGATACAACAAATTTAAAAAAAAAAACAATTATAAACCCATAAATGAACCTATAAATTGTACTGGCGTGTGTTCTACACTTTTCGACTTTAGTATATCTGTCCCCAGCACCCATTTGTTTGGTATAGGACTATCAACTCCATGTTTGCAATGCCCAGTGGTAAACGTACTCCAGGCAGTTTAACGTTCAATATGCATTAACAGTAAATGAGTTTAAACATTTGGGAACTCACGTTTAACTGTGTCTATATGTTCCGAATTGGAGTCAACAACGATGGCCTAAGATCATCAAGCACTATACATTTTTAAAAATACGACGATCATCATTTTCAAGAGGACGTGAACTTCCGATATATGGTGTATAGGCGGCAGGAACAATTGAAGGCTATGCATGAAAAGTGTTCCTTGTTGCAGTTTCCTCATATTCCAAGTCCGGCTTGTTGCAGGAGCTACTGAGTTAAGTGCTCTGTGCACACCGTGAGCTGTGTGTCTCATCCGTTTTGATCCTGCTTCGATATTCCAATTGTTTACGATGAATGATGATATCGTATGACAGGGAACAGTTGGCTGTGTTCACTTTCTGCGCGGTTTCGCCTTATGTCTTTTGGCGTGTGCTGAGACTGCTACGATGGGGACTACAGTTACCTTTCTTTGTTTAGGAGATGAGATATTAATTCGGATGATTACGCTGGCACGGGCGGTTGAGCAATTATGGATTTTAATTCGTTTGCAGTGATACCGGGACCTTCCATAACCAAATAACAACAACCTACTCCAATTTGTTTCCTTATCAAACCTGATAATTTTAGTAAATTTGACAAAGTTATTTAATATAATCTCATGGGTGTTATTATTTACTAAATATAACAATTAATTATAATAATTATAACTATATATATCAATAATTATAACTGAAATAAACAAAAGAATAGGTAAGGCAAAAAAGTTATTTTAGTGTCATGAAAAATATACTAACATCAAAACAAATAACACCAGGGCTAAAACTAGGAATTGTAAAATGTTACATCTTCTCAATACTCCTGTATGGTGCAAAAACATGGACATTAGACAAGAAAACAGAACAGAAAATTAAAGCCTTTGAAATGTGGATCTATAGAAGAATAGGTAGAATTGGATGGAAAGAAAAGAAAGCAAACGATAAAGTTTTAAAACAACTAAAAATGAAAAGAGAACTACTAAACACAATTAGAACAAGACAAATGAAATTTTTGGGGCATGTTAAAAGACACAACAGCCAAAATAAAAGTAATATTGGAAAGGAAAATACAAGGTAAAAGAGGCAGAGGCAGACCAGGACTAACATGGACGAGTAACATCAAAAGATGGACAAGTCAGCCTATGATAACCTGCACCATCAAAGCAAGAGACAGAGTGGAATGGCGCTACATGGTGGCCATCCTTCGATGCGGAGACGGCACTAAATGATGATGATGATGATAACAACATTAATTTGTTTTTCTTTATGTAGTCCAGGCAACAATCTCCAGCCTGGTCTTTTGGACATTCAATCGCCAATGGTTGCCTAACGGACTTCCAAACCGGTTGACGTCATTTATCGGCATGACTTATTCTCACCACAGTTGCTTGTGACCGATATGTTAGTTGATTTGCTCATTTCTGTGTTTTTTTTTTTAATGCAGTGCACGTGATTCTTCTATTACACATTTAACGTAATTAGAAAAGGTTGTATCTTAAACTTTAAAAACACTTGTGGTTAAAAATTCAACATTGCATCACTGAAACTCCCAGATGTGCCAATCTATGATTTTTTTTTATTGCAAGCATTTACTACTAAAATATCTTCACACATATGTGAACGTCATCCAAGATGGCGGTTGTTTTATTTTCGGAGTGTAGTCTGTATGATTAAAGCGATTGAATATAGTGTTTTCAACGGATTATAATTTTCTAAAAGTTGTGTAAAGTTTTCTACCAAGGAGGAGGATAAGACCCGATAAGTACTTTTTTAAATGTAAACAGCTAAAGATTTATAGTTAGATCGTAAACGATCGCATGTGAGACCTTAGCGATCAAACACGTTGGGGGAAGCATCATTCGGGCTAAACCCCGAATGTGTGTTTTTCTTAAGTTAAGCCCTTAACTTACGACGGACTCAGCAGGTCAGGTAAGGGATAAATGTTTTATGCTCAGAGAAATACACAGAAGATGGAGATAGATAAACATAAAGTAGCAACGATAAATATATGCGGGATTTAAAAAAATAAAGAAGTCGAACTTATAGAAGAAATCACAAAAAGGAAAATTAAAATACTAGGATTAGCGGACACCAGAGTAAAAGGACAACAGATAAAGAAACCTCACATGAACTACACGAAAATATTCTCAGGAGTCGACAACACAGAAAGAGCAACACACGGAGTAGGTTTTATCATCGACCCAGAACACTCTAGAAATAAAATACCATTCAGATAGAATTATCACAATTAAACTACTAGAAAATGATCGAAAAACAAATTGCATTCAAATCTATGCACCATGCAACAACAATGAAAGAGACAGCGAAGAATTCTACGACACATTGAATGAAATTATTAACAAGACTGGCGAAAGCGATGACATGTTAGTGATGGGAGATTTCAATGGAAGGCTCTGGAAACGCAACAATGAGAACATAGATATCTTAGGGCCCTTTAGCGATAAAACAGTTGAAATAAACGAAAACGATAAAACAGCTGAAATAAATGAAAACGATAAGACAGCTGAAATAAACGAAAATGGAAGCAGACTGCTGGAACTATGCAATCAAAATGATTTATTTATCACCAACACATTCTTCAAACACAGAGAGTCGCAAGTATAATACAACTGGTACAAATGGAATGACACAACATGCAGAAGCCAGATAGATTGTATACTAACAAGACAACAGAACAAGAAAAGAGTAACCAACAGTAGAGCAATCCCTAATATTACAGATGACACGGATCACAAGATGGTTATGATCACATTAAGACAGCCAAAAATAAAGAGAACATACGAAAACAAACAAAAGAAGCGAAAAGAACAGACAATAAAAATAAAACAATTAAAAGATCAAGAAACAAAGAAAACCCTAGAAGAAAACCTAACAGAGGATTTAAAGAAACTCCCTAACGAAGTATGCACAGTAGAAGAAGAGTGGAAACAATTTAAAGAAACAGTAACCAACATCACTAAAACAGTTTGTAGAACGAAGCTAAGAACAAGAGAAGGGAAAAAGAGCACCCCGTTGTGGAACGAAACAATCAGAGAAGCAATTAAAGAAAAGAAGAAACTGTTTAAAAATTGGAGGGAGAACAAGAACCAAGAAAAATATGCCTTAGTTTGAAAAAGAGTTAAAATTGTTATCAAAGAAGCTAAGCAAAAGAATTGGACAGAATTCGGACAAAACATGAGCAGGGACTTCAAGACAGTCACAAGAGATTTCTACAAAGCAGTAAAAGCCACGAGAGCGAGGAAAGAAAACCATGATCCTACTGAGCTCATAAATGACAAAGACGGAGAGCCAATATCAAATAACCACGTATGCAACAGAGATGGAAAGAATATTTTGAAGACCTGTTAAACATACCAACTAACAATAAGACAACAAAAACCACGCTAGACCTCACAAATACTGAACCCAACATCATGAAAGAGGAAATCGAAGAAGTAATCAATTATGCACCAAGAAATAAAGTACCGGGGATAGATAACATACCAACAGAAATAATAGCAGCAGCAGGAGAAACAGGAGTTGGAAAAAAGGCTGAGACCAATAATATAACTACAGTTAAGCGATTCTCAAATGGGGTTCCGAAAAAACAGAGGATGTACTGACGCCCTATTCACATTAAAACAGCTTGCAGAAAAAACGACAGAACACAATCAAAACTTATACATAGCCTTTATTGACCAGGAAAAAGCATTCGTCAGAGTAAACAGAGAACAACTGTGGGAGATACTAACAACATACGGAGTAAGCCAACATCTAATCAACCTAATTAAAAGTCTCTACATCAACAGCAGCTGTAGGGTCAGAACAGCAGCAGGCTGCACAGACCACTTCGAAGTTAGATCAGGTCTAAGAAAGGGGTGCGTACTATCCCCCTGCTGTTTATTACATGCATGGATGTATGCAAGCTAGCCAACCCACCAGAGACAGAGGAAATCAACGAGCTTTTATTTGCAGATGACCAGTCACTAATACATGAAACAATAGAAGACCTACAAGAACAATAAAACAAATTCAACAGCTCAGCACAAAATACAACATGAAAATCAACATCAACAAAACAGAAGTCATGAATGTCGCCAAAAATAAACAGAACATCAACATAACTATAGAAGGCAGACAGCTAAAACAAGTAGAGGAATTCAAATACCTAGGAAGTCTAATGACAAACGATAATTCTTAAACAGCAGAGATAGAATCAAGATGCAACAAAGCTTGTCAAATCATTGGACAGTTATCACCACTATTGTCCAACAAGAAAATAACTCTGCAGGCAAAACAAGCACTCTACAATACAATCTTCATCCCAACGTTGTGCTACCAATGTCAGTCCTGAACCCTTGATGCAAGAACAATAAGAAAATAACCTCTACAGAGATAAAATGTGTCAGACGAATGACAGGAAACAGCCTGAGAGATAAGATCAGAAATGAAGAAAAGAAACAACAGATAAATTGGTTTGACCACGTGACAATGCAGAAAGATCAAAATATAACACAACGAACGTTCAATAAACTTTGCGAGGACACCAGACACAAAAGGGTCGATCACAAAAAAAGATGAATCGACGGAATATTAGAAGCACTAGGCAACATAACAGTGGCAGAAGCGAACAGAACGGCAAAAGACCGCAAATTATATCTCCCCTCGACGTTGAAATGCAAATGAAGAAGGAAAGAAGAAGATATATTTAGTTAATTTTTTTCAGGTAATTGTGTTCATTGTTGATTAAATACATTTTTTTCGTGTACAACAGAAATCTAGGAAATAATAAAATCCATCAATTGCCAACTGCTGGACTCATTAATCTACAAATACTAAAGATCAGCGACAACCCAGATCTTCGAGAATTCCCACCCAAAGAGCACTTCCCAAATGTCAACCACTTTATCCTGTCCTACGCCTATCACTGTTGCGAATTTATCCTCTCCAAACCTGAGGTATGTTGTTTTAGAAACGTAAAATGAAGAATCCATTGGTTACATTATTTCAGCCCTGATATAACAGGAATCTCAGAGGTGGTCATTCAGACTTTAGAAAGGAATAGCGTCACTGCGAGCGGGACATTATCATATCTACTACGCCCCGTTGCTGCAGCCAGCAATCTATTTATCAAATTTGAGGGCTGTGTTAAAAGACACAGCAGCCTATTAAAAGTAATCTTGGAAGGGAAAATACAAGGTAAAAGAGGTAGAGGCTGACAAAGACAAACATGGACGAGTAACATCAAAAGATGGATATGTCAGCCTATGATAACCTGCACTATCAAAACAAGAAACAGAGTGGAATGGCGCTCCATGGTGGCAAACCTTCGATGCGGAGACGGCACTCAATGATAATGATGTTTATACTGATCTATTGAACGTGTTGCGTTTTGGAAAACAAAAGTGCACAGCTCATGAAGTACACTTCCTATTATCCTTCAATTATTCTTTAGTCATAGCTAACTTTAGATTAACTTAGATGGCTTTGCTTTAGTTTCAGCCAACTTTAGATTTACTTTAATGACTATACTTTAGTCATAGCCAACTTTAGATTTACTTTAATGACTATACTTTAGTCATAGCCAAATTTAGATTCACATAGATGACAATACTTCAGTCACAGCCAACTTTAGATTTACATAGATGACAATACTTTAGTCATAGCCAACTTTAGATTTACATAGATGACTATACTTTAGTCACTGCCAACTTTAGATTAACTTATATGGCTATGCTTTAGTCATCTAAAGTTCAACAATTATCAGTGCTGGCAAACATGGATCCATGAAAGATTCTTATATCTTTTTTCTTCCTTCCTGAACTTATAGAATCGGCAGCTTGTCTCAGATTTGACTGCTCCAAAAAGCGAAACTGAATTGCCCTTTCTGTTACATCATTCATGGGAGTGGTGATATAGTGATCGCTGTTACCATCGGCAGCTTCCTTTTCCCCTTTATTTTCTCTCAACAGATGGCGGCTTCGTGCAGTCGTTTTTTTTTTTTAATTCGGCAATTACTGATATATTTAAATGATTTACGCGACAGTCTAGCTGTGAAATTGTGTTGCTATTCCCCGGTTGGTGTATGTTTTACTTCTGACGTGTGGATGAACTGTGATTACCGATATTTAAGTGGAATATGATTTATTCTTCTTTGTGTCGTTTTGTTCGCGGTTCGATAGGCCAGCACATGGTTCGACAAGAATGTTGTAAGGGTATGTTCAACCCATATGTGAAAAGTCTGTGACGGTGGATGGGGCGGAAGAATCAGAAATGATCAACGACACAGAAAGCGAAAACAGCAAAGTGTGTGGTACACATGAGATATATTCATAACACGATAGACGAATATGGCAGACCACCGTGAAAGAAACTGGAGCCTCATCACGTACTAGTCCAGAGGAAGCCATGGAGAGGAATTCGAAAACAAATGCGATTTTTGGACTATGTTAAATGACACAACGGCCTACTAAAAGTAATCCTGGAGAGGAAAATACAAGGTAAAACAGGCAGAAAAAAACTAACATGGACGAGTAACATCAAAAGATGAACAAATCAGACAAATGACATTTACAAGAAAATAAACTAAATATATATGTTTAATCTTAAAAGTAAGTTATAGTCTACGAATTTAAAATCATGAAATCTAGAATTATTTTTGTCAGTGATGAAGGAATAATGGACATTCATCATCATAAAGTACCGAGCCTTCTGGCGTTGGTGATCATGTCTCTCATGTTGTCTACTATTTCATGAGGGTTGTATGTAAGTTGTCGAGTGTGGGATGAGGGCTGTATGCCGGTTGTCTATTATGGCGTGATGGATGAATGTATGGTAACTAGTGGGGCATGATGGCTGTTGTTGACCTTCTGCCATGCCATTCTCTTAAGTTGTCTGGTATTTTTTCTTTGCTTTCCTCTATCTCTTCGTCCCTCAATGTTCCCAGTTGTTACAATATATTCCAGTTGTTCTCTTCTTATTACATGGCCAAAAAATGATGATTGTTTCTTCCTAATATTGGAAATTAGCTCTCTTTTTTCTTTGACCTCTTTCAGAACGTTTCATTACTCTTCTTAACTGTCCATGGTATTCTCAACTTTCTTCTGTAAAACCACATTTCTACAGCCTCCAGTGATTTTCTTGTCTGTTACCCTATTGTCCATGATTCGTATCCATATGTCAAAACTCGCCCTACATAACATTTAAGAACTCTTGTTCTTGTTTCGATTGTCAAAAATGGATTGCATAGTATCTTCCTCATTTTTTGGAAAGCTGCTTTTGCCTGAGCAATCCTGCATCTCAACTCTATTTTTACATCTTCTGTCTGAGGTAACAAAGTTTCCAAAAATCTAAATTCATTTACCTGTTTTAATATTGTTCCATTTGTCTTTAATGCACATTATTTTAATAAAAACGAAGACATTTTAAATATGAGTTTAACACTTTCAATACACCGAACATTCTTTATGATCCATTCTCCACTTTAATTATTTGTGTTTAAATAAACATATATACTAATGAGAAACAACCATCACCATAATAGAGCATAAAATTAAACAGGACCAATCTGAAACAAGTGCAACGCGTCAAATACTTGGGCACAATAAGAACATCAGATGGGAGATGCACCACAGAAATAGAAAGCAGAATAGTTCAGGCCAAAATAGCATTTCAGAAAATCAAAAATATCTTATGCAACAAATATATATCAATATAAATGAAAAAGAGAGTTCATCGGTGCTATATAGAACTAAATCTGACCTATGGAAGCGAATCATGGACAGTAGACAAACAAATGAAAAGACGATTAGAGGCCACAGAGATGGGATTTCTCACAAGAATTTTTAAAGTTCCCTGGACAGCTAAAACGACCAATGAGGAAGTTCTCAAAAAGGCCAATACAAAAAGGGAGCGCCTAAAAAACATCAGAAAGAAACAATCAACAATTTTCGGGCACATCATGAGAAGAGGAAAGTTGAAATACTTGGTTACAACTGGCAAAATACAAGGACGGAGAGATCGCTGACGACAAAGACATAAAATACTAGATACCTTGGTGTCATGGCATGAGTAGTGTAGAAAAGGGTTTTGAGCCTACATTTCTACAGATACATGCACCAAAACTGCACGAACTTGCATATTTCTGGCACCGTACAATCTTTCAGGTCATCCGACGTGTGGTGACCCGTGACACCGGCCGCCATCTTGGTGACCCCTCGCTTATCGCGGGCGGTGAGTGGACGCGGTGCGGCTTATCTCGAGTGAGCGGGCCGAGTGGCCAGCACGCCTGGGCTTATCTCAAGTGGGCGCGTCTCTCATATCTTGCGCATGTCGTCTCTGTCGCTCATCGGCTATCTCGGGGGACAACAGCGGTTCTAAAACTTGTGGTCAGCGGTTGTAGGGTCGTCTATGCTCACACCGGTTATCTCGCTGGTCGGATGGCGGGTGGGTCGTCGCTCACGCCGACTATTTCAGCGGGGTTCTAAAACTTGTGGTTCGAAAATATGGGCCGAATTTCAATCCAGCGAGCATTAACTTCCTCATAAGCCCTCTGCTAAAACAAACACGTCTTCTGTTATTACAAACACGTCTTCTAACACCTTCAAACCCGCTCTCTGCTAAAACAAACTCGCCCAGGTGACTAGTAATGTAGAATGGCATTCGTGTCATCTAGAACTGGAGGAGCGCTTTCGGCACCAAATATGGGGTATCCTATATTATGATACTCCATTACAATTGACTACTTACACAGAATCGACGAACCAAGATTGTTTCCGTTATGACTCTTCTCATTACATGGCCCAAAAAATGATGATTGCTTCCTAATATTGGAAATTAACTATCTTTTTACTTTGGCCTCTTTCAGAACGTCTTCATTACTCTTCTTAGCTATACATGATATTCTCAACATTCTTCTGTAAAACCACATTTCTACAGCATCCATTTATTTTCTTGTCTGTTGTCCACCAATAATTCATGACCTTTTTCTTTAATCACCAAGAACCTGCAATTCTCAAACTGTGGTCCGTGGCCCCTCAGAGGTTCAAGGTTCAGACACAGACTACAATGGAACGTCTTACTACATAAGCTAACAAGAGTTGTCCCTTCGTATGCTAGTTTTAAAATCCCTGACGTTCGTTTGGTGTACGCTTTAACACCCTTACAGCTTATACAGTCTGTCTTGCTTATATATTTATCTCAAAACTCGGCAGGAAACCAGTCTTTATATTCGCTATTAAACTCATCTCTCAGTCCTTAAAACGGCGTTACGTGTGCATAGATACGACGGGCTGTCGCTTAATTTGAATATTTAGACTAAAACCATCCGACTTCAACATTGCAATTTTAAGCAACAGGTTTTATAATTTCGATACTTGTAGATTTGTCCATACAAGGGTGGTTATCACAGTTATCACCACTATTGTCCAACAAAAGAAATAACTCAATACGATGGCAAAACGAGCACTACACAATACAATCTTCATCCCAACGTTGAGCCACCAATGCCAGACCTTGACCCTAGATGCAAGAACAATAAGAAAAATAACCCCTAAGGAGAAGAAATGTGTTAGACGAATGACAGGAAACAGTCTGAGAGATAAGCTCAGAAATGAAGAACTGAGAAGAAAGCTAGGAATAGCCCCCGCCATAGAATATATAAGGAAACAACAGATAAAATAGTTTGGCTAGGTGACAGGGCAGACAGATCAAAACACAACACAACGAGCCTTCAACAAACGTTCTGAGAACACCAGACCCAAGGGTCGACCACGAAAAAGATGGATCGATGGAATATTAGAAGCACTAGGAAACATAACAGCAGCAGAGGCGAACAGAAGAGCAAGAGACCGCAAATTGTATCTCCCCTCGACGCTGAAAGGCAGATGCAAAAAGAAAAAGAAAAAAAGGTGGTTAGCCTGTTTTTAGGGGCACCGCAAAGGAGTGGAGTAATATCTCGAATGCTCTGGTATATTGATTTTGACGCAAATTAAGGAAAGGAACCTCTGATGGATGTCTCTGTGGGACAGGCAAAATGACTGCTGGACATCTGCTACAAACATGTCCCCAATGTATGATGACCAGAGAAGGCTCTTGTGGCCATCACAGGTACCATACCAGGACAAGCTGTATGGAGATGTCACCCTATCGGTATCTGTTTCACATAACTGAAAATCGAACATGGCTACAAATTTATCTAAGAACGCCAAATTAAAATCTAACATATGAAGTTTCGAATCTTGATAAACAAAGAAATTGATTTTTAAGTTCCATAGTCAAAAATTGTTAGACGCAAAGTAAAACAAAATCTTAGATACATACTCAAAATTTGACAAAGGACATGTTTGTATTGACAAAGGACGTATTTGAAGGTGTTAGAAGACGTGTTTGTAATAACAGAAGACGGTTTTGTTTTAGCAGAGATTGGGTTTGTTTTAGCAGAGGGCGGGCTTTGAAGGTGTTAGAATATGTTTTTGTTTCAGCAGAGGGCGGGTTTGAAGGTGTTAGAAGATTTTTTTTGTTTTAGCAGAGATCGAGTTTGTTTTAGCAGAGGACGGGTTTGAAGATGTTATAAGATGTGTTTGTGTGAAAACAGAACCTTCATGAGTTAACTGTCCCAGTACCGGAGGAAGTTATATGGTGTTATGCGGAATGGCAACCAATATACGAGACTATGGGTTCAGTGAGAGGTACATCTGGCTTTTCAGAGCTCTAAGTAGGGGGATAGTCTGTTTAAAGAACCAAGGGATGTATACGAACGCTGGCAAATGTCACATGGGTATCGCATTAGCTGATGCACAACGCGAAAATGTTGATTTAAATTATTGATCCATTTAAACTTCAGGGGACATAACGGACACTGAAATTCACCAGAAGTTGATTCGTTATGAGCGTTCAAATTGGATGTGTTTGGTGAGTTGCCTGATTTGTCCCCTAAGACATGACCATTCGATATAGCTTGCGGTTTATTTCTTACACAAGGCAGAGGGGGTAGAAGACTGTGGATCAGTTGGTTGTTGATGGCTGTGATGGTTCGCAATTGATGTATCTCACTATTCGATCTGTAATGTTTGATTGTGTGTGTGTGTATATATATATTTATAAATTGTGTTAAGTCCCCTATTTAAACAGGGTAAAAACAAAAAGGAAAAAAATCATTTTAGTGGAATTGTAACTTCAAGAATTTCGTAGTATGGCCCAGCTACTTTTTAGTGTAAGTTCAAACTCAGAAGACGAGTAAAGTTCTGAAGAGTCTGAGTGGTCATTGGAAGAGCAAGCTTTCCCATCTTGGACACCACCTAATGCTTATTTTAATAATGGGTTAACTTTAGATTCCATCTTCAAGAAGATCCCCGATAGTGTGGTAAACAGAAATGAAAACTCTGATCATGTGAGGATTCAGGCACTTTCCATAATAAATTCGAGATCAGAGGATGAGGAGAGTGATGAAAGTTCCGAGATTAGAGGTGTAGAGAATTCTGCTCCGGAGTTAGATTATGAGGAAGTTAATGCTCGCTGGAAGGAAATTTACCCTACTATCAACGCTTCCACTCAACCACACGATCCGACAAAAAATATAATTAACAGGGTATGTATTTGTTCGTCGGTTACTTAGTGTTACAGGCGATTTATAGTCTGATATACCAACACCAAACCCATATGTATCGGTCGTTAATTTCATGGCTTAACAGAGATTTATATAATCCCAATTTTTTTCTAAATACAGACATTCAGGTTAGTTATAGTTACGTATACCAACGTCACATCTTCTAAGCCAAATATAGATTTTGTATTCTTAAAACGTAAGTACGAATAATGCACCGAGATTAACTGGCCTAACGAATGTTTCATTAAACCGTATACCTATCCTAATGAGAGTTGTATTAAACCTTATAGTTCGACTTGTCCTTATGTTTGTTTTGCCGCGGCGCCTGATATCATTTCATTTGTTGATCTGGAAGATGGGGACTTCATTCCTCATTGGCACCAGTTTGCACTTGACCGTGAAAGATTTGAAAGCTGTATTCTGGAGTATAGTAAAATCCGTCTCACCTGTTCTGGAGTCTGGTCACAGAACAATTATTTTAGCAACTAGACTGAATCTGTGATAAAGTACCGGTACCCCTCCCCACACATTTCAACACGTCTGATAATGTATATGATTAATTACTATAAATACACATGTTCCGGGAGCATTAAACCATTGTTGTACATTTATAAGTGTGAAAAATAAAATATATACTAACCAACACATTTGTTTGTTTTATTTACCATGTGTCGTTTTCCTATTAATTAATTAAATATTTATTGATCACCTTTTATTCACAATTATACGGCTATGGAAATACTTACTTGCTATAACGTCGTCCGAAATTGGGGTGGTTACGGAAAAAAGCGATGTCGTGGTGCGTTATCTCTTAGTTACATCCCGATGGTTATGTACTTGTTCTTATACCGGGTCACCCCTAGCACTTTGCGGAGGGGATTAGCTTGGTACATATTGATAATGCTATATGCTGACGATGCAACTTTATCAATACGGAATAATGACTGGAGCGAAGGTGGGGGTATTCAGTGGTCACCTAACCGGGTTGTCTGAGAGAGAGAGAGAGAGAGAGAGAGAGAGAGAGAGAGAGACAAAGAGAGAGAGAGCGTCACTATTTAATGTTAGATTATTAGCACAATCTTACTACACGCCAACCGACACATGATGCTAACGATGTTAGCGATACTAATAACACACACGACCATTCAAAAATAAGGCACATCGGCCCAAGTTTTAGAACCACAAGTTTTAGAACCCCGCTGAAATAGTCGGCGTGAGCGACGACCCACCCGCCATCCGACCAGCGAGATTACCGGTGTGAGCATCGACGACCCTACAACCGGTGACCACAAGTTTTAGAATCGCTGTTGTCCCCCGAGATAGCCGGCGAGCGATAGAGACGACATGCGCAAGATACGAGAGACGCGCCCACTTGAGATAGGCCTAGGCGTGCTGGCCACTCGGACACTCGACCCGCCCACTCGAGATAAGCCGCACCGCGTCCACTCACCGCCCGCGATAAGCGAGGGGTCACCAAGATGGTGACGGGTCACAACGCGTCGGACGACCTGAAAGATTGCACGGTGCCAGAAATATGCAGGTTCGTGCAGTTTTGGTGCATGTATCTGTATAAAATGTAGGCTCAAAACCCTTTTCTATACTACTCATGCCATGACACCAAGGTATCTAGTATTTTCTGTCTTTGTCGTCCGCGATCTCTCCGTCCTTGTATTTTGCCAGTTGTAACCTAGTATTTCAACTTTCCTCTTCTCATGATGTGCCCGAAAAATGTTGATTGTTTCTTTCTGATGTTTTTTAGGCGCTCCCTTTTTGCAAAGAGTCAACAACAGAACTCATACGATGCATTGTAGATATAAGATTTTGGAAGGACATGATCGCCTACGCCAAACGGTATGGCACATGATGATTAATCAAAGACGTTTCTTTTTCCGTGTATCTTTAAGAAAGTAAAATTAATTCTTAGTTCCTATTTCGTTTGCCTTGCTCCCACTTCACTTACACCCCATTCCTACTCCTCCCTTTTCAGTCATTATGTTGAACAATTTAATTGGATCTTCAATTTGATATCTTTGTTGCTGACATTCCTCCGCGCATACTATTTCTTTTCCCACCAATGATTCAATGCTTACAATTTGCTGCACTCACTTGCGCTAACCAATCATTGACGCTGCACAGCAAATATACCTTGACATCATTCGAGAACACGTGGTGTGGATGGAAGCCAGTGAATCTGAACAACTGGCCATGTGGGAGTTAGAAAACGACTCCAGAATGGGAGAGATGATGGCTGGTGAGTTAACTGCTGGTTTTACTTGTAATATTTCATGTCTGCGAGTAGCTCTCGATTTACCGATTTAATTTGGCTTCATTCAAAAAAAATTAGTTACTGTGTAAACAGAAAATCTAAAATATGTAAATATATGTATTGTTTGTTGTTGTTGTTATCACGATCACTGCACGCATGAAATACCCATAGGTGCTCAGATATCCCTGTAGAAACAATCCTAAGAAAACCCTGGCCACGTGCACGAATTCCGTAGCATTGTCAGTATATTTCTTCCCTGTTCTTATCTTGCGTGAAATTGAGATTCATATGAATATCTTTGTAGAACAATCAAAGTGTGAGTTAGTCATCACAGACTTTAGATGTTTGAGAGAACGTTGTTGAAATGACCACAAGAGACATGTTTATCTCATAAGTAAGTACATTAAAGAAAGAGACGAGTTAGAACTATTCTGAAAAGCTTACTGGGTTAATTACGGTTTACCATCTTGGATATTTTTTTTCCGTTTGCCAGCTTTTACCTCTGACGAAGTCCTTAGACACACTAGGAACTGAATTTAGGCGTGTTAAACCATTTTTCCCTGCCAGCCGTGTGCACAGGAGTCATTCGCCACACAGGCAGATAACTCCGACTTCGGAGGTACTCATATTTTTTTCGTCGATGAGTAATTGCCGTTCCTCGCTGCTGAGACCAGGGGTGGTTACTCCAGAAAGAAATCATAAAAAAAAAATCTCAACTATAATTCATTGTAACCCATTGTCATTTGCCTGTCTACTGGCGTAGGTGACCATGTTTAATTCTCTATATCTGGAGTTGTCTATAATTCTTTTATTGACTACCTACAAAACGAATCTCACAAACTGGTATCTTGTGTCTGTTTCCCATAAACTGATTTTCCATGTCACATCATGTTGATCTACTCTCATTACGTGGCCTCTAGATGATGAACGATTCCGTCTGTTGTTGATAACGCGCTTTCGTTTTTATCCGCATCTCTTGTTATAGGTGTTCGTTGTTCTCTGTTGTTTATCTGTTCGTGGTGTTCTCCTTTGTAAAACAACATCTCTCTTTCCTGTTATTTTACCTTTATACCGTACAAGGCATATACTAGACCAAGCTGCGAGAAAAAAAAGTGCAGTCAAATACAGACCCAAATTAATATGAAAAGATAACATAAAACACGACTGCAGAGGTATAAAAATGACAATAGTTCAAGTTGCCAGAGCAGTGGAGATAGAACTTTCGTTCTGTGCAAACGCAGGTGTAATGATCCTTTCAGCGACTTGTATTATTACATTATTTCAGTTTATGCCTACATCAGTTACGTCAGTTGGTTCCAAATATATCACCCACTGTAAATTGAGCGCTACTTGTTACAATATTGTACATTTATTTATACTTTTTATAGTGGCTTTATTTTGATGTGTTGTTTTATGTTGCATGGTCGTTTCATGTTGTGACGTGCTGTGCACATGAATCGCACAGCAGAAAGAACCTAAATATGGATCTAACATTTTTGAGGAAAGTACAGACTTAATTGACACAAGTTATGGTTTGTCAGAAGGTTTGCAGCAAAACAACTGGAATTACAGCCATAAGTTATTTGACATACTAAGTAAGTTGTTTTACTTCATTTTATTTCTAATCGTAGCTTTCGGTGCTGGGGTAAGAATGAGGGGATATAACCAAAGAGTGAAGAGAAGAATATTAAAGAAAAATAGTGAGAGAATGAGAGAAACGGTACTACTCTTTTTAGTCTTGTAATTTACTAAAATAAAATTTAAGAGCAAGACCTAGATGATTTTTGTATGAACTTAGTAGCCTGAGAGGCGCTCTTCTACATAATCTGAATCCCAACCCTATGCTATCAGATCACACTTACATGCTAGATTCTAGAACAAGCAATAATATAAATACAACCAAAAATAAGCTGTGTCAGACATGTTGGAAGCTGTCCTTAAAGACACAGAACCGAACAAACTAAGAATACAGTAATCATCCCGCAGGAGAATTAATTATTAAATAATAAATGCAGTCTAGTTATGAGACCTGTCCTATACAAACAGGAACAACAGTTTTCTCCCAATTTTTGGGACAGCTAGCTCCTATACTTCAGCCCAACGCAATACCTGTCACTACAAAGAAAGATGTTATAGAGAGTATTTTCATTGACACCTTTGCCAAATATGACAACTTAACGACTAAACATAAAAAGAAGATAGCATAGATGGTTATGGTTAGTCGAAGGCCCCGGTATCATTGCAAAAGAATTAAAATCCATAATGGCTGAACCGCAAGTATCAATGGAATCACCCGAATTCCTATCTCACTGAAGGATCTAAACAAAGAAAGACAATTGCAGTCCGCAATAGCAGCGACAGCACACGCCAAAAGACATAAGGCCAAGCGGCACCGAAAATGAGCGCAGCTGAACTGTCCTTCGTCATACGCTATCATTATTCATCGAAAGCAATCGGAATATCGAAACACAATCTGGGCGAAAAACACAGCTCATGGTGTATACAGAGCACTAAACTCAGTAGTATTGGACATACTATAACCAGTGATGGAAAATGTGCAACTGAAATAAAAAAAAGAATAGGAATGGCAAAAAGTAATTTTAATGTCATGAAGGACATACTAACATGAAAACAAATAACACCAGAGCTAAAACGCAGAATAGCAAAATGCTACATCTTCTCAATATTCCTATATGGTGCTGAAACATGGACATTAGACAAGAAAACAGAACAGAGAATTGAAGCCTTTGAAATGTGGATATATAGAAGAATAGGTAGAATTGGATGGAAGGAAAAGAAAACAAACGATGAAGTCTTAAAACAACTAAAAATGAAAAGAGAACTTCTGAACACAATTAGAACAAGACAAATGCGATTCTTAGGCCATGTTAAAAGACACAACAGCCTACTGAAAGTAATCCTGGAGGGGAAAATACAAGGTAAAAGAGGCAGAGGCAGACCAAGATTAACATGGACGAGTAACATCAAAAGATGGACAAATCAACCGATGACAACCTGCACCATCAAAGCAAGAGATAGAGCAGAATGGCGCTCCATGGTAGCCAACCTTCGTTGCGGAGACGGCACTCAATGATGATGAAACTCAATAGCTACAGCAGCAAGCCGGACTTGGAATATAAGGAAACTGCGACAAGGAACAATTTTCAGACTGAGCTTTAATTGTTCCTGTCGCTATCCGTCATATTGACCGGAAGTCCAGAGACAGGATATCTGGAAGAAGTGCTTGTGGCGACCACAAGAGAAAGAATTATAATTGATGCTATAAAATTGGTATTTAATCAATCCTAAGCAAAATACAGAACAGTTAAATGGTGTGTCCATCTAGAAAGAATACCATGTAACCCCTTACCACATAAAGCATATATTAAAGTAGGAAAAAGAAGAAGAGCCAGAGAAAGGACCAGAGTGGAAACATCAAAGAAACGTTACAACAACATCAATTGACAATGGTTGGAGCTGCCAGAACGGCGAGAATCAGAACAATGCATCTCCCTCGACACTCTAAGGTATACACGAGGAAGTAAAGAGAGAAAGAGAGAGATAGACAAAGTTTTGCCCAAAATAAGGCTTCTAAAGCCAGTTGTCAGGGGTAATTATTTGTGATCATATGTATAAATATATAGGAACAAAAGACAAAGTGGAAGACCAAGGAATTCTTGTAGAAGACAGAGATAGAAGCAGAGATAGAAGCAGAGATAGAAGCAGAGATAGAAGCAGAGATGAAGATGATGGGGAAGACACGGAAAGATCTTAAAAGAATGGCAAGAAACAGAACAGCTTGGAAAGTGTTTGTTGAAGACCTATGCTCCACAGGGAGCTGAAAGGTAGAAGAGAAAAGAAAATATTTATAGATATGCTCTATAGTAATTTTCAGTATATATATATATATATATATATATATATATATATATATATATATATTATACACATTGCTTTTTTCACCCTAATCTGTTAGGAACGCATTCTGGTTAATTTGTTTCTGATCAGCGGTCCCTAGACACATTTTATTAGTAGTTGAAAGTTATGATTGCCTTCAGTTTATATTTTCATGATCTGGCCAACGATGATATAACAGTTATTAGATTATTATAATATAAATATAATAATATAATATCAAATGGACAAATGTAAGTAAATAAGCTTTGGACGTCTAGTATATATTATATTGTCCCGTTTTATTGTAAGGGATGATTGTTCTTTGATGATAAAGCCCCGGTTAACTTATTTATTTTAAAAAGCACTGATATATATATATATATATATATATGAGAGAGGCAAGAGCAGTAGGATTCGGCTCCCTCAATGAGATAGAGCTGCTTGCACAGAACAGAGACAAATGGCGGGATTTGATAAAATATCTTTAAATGAAAACTGCTAGAACAAAAATTCAGATAGGAGAAGGTGTATCTTGGTCTACGCCCTATGGGCCGGCTACGGCTCGAAAGGTCAATAGATAGATAGATAGATAGATAGATAGATAGATAGATAGATAGATAGATAGATAGATAGATAGATAGATAGATAGATAGATAGATAGATAGATAGATAGATAGATAGATAGATAGATAGATAGATAGATAGATAGATAGATAGATAGATAGATAGATAGATAGATAGATAGATAGATAGATAGATAGATAGATAGATAGATAGATAGATAGATAGATAGATAGATAGATAGATAGATAGATAGATAGATAGATAGATAGATAGATAGATAGATAGATAGATAGATAGATAGATAGATAGATAGATAGATAGATAGATAGATAGATAGATAGATAGATAGATAGATAGATAGATAGATATATGCGTGTGTGTGTATGTATTATTGGTTTTTATTTAAATAAAGTGACTTCAGATTGAATGTTGGGTTATCAAATTAAAACTTTTGAATTGAGATGTACACGATATTTTATTTGTCCACTTAGTCTTGTTAATATACTGTCACACAGTAACATCTGCTTCATCATTTCATCGTTTAGATATGTTTTATGCGTGTCTTACCATGTTTGACTACATTCAATTTACCCTTGATAGAAGCTAAAGGTGAAAACGCAAGTAAACATTTGGAAATGAATTTTGGTGAGATCAAGATTGACTTCCCTCCCAGAGTCCTCCCTTAATCCCTCAACTTCCTCCCTGATTTATGGTAAACCTCACCACAACCATTACCCTTGGTTTTAACATCCTATGTATTTATGTACACAAAGACAGCCCGATGTATTTTTGTACACAAGACAGCCAGATGCATTTATGTACACAAAGACAACTCGATATATTTCTTTAAAAAATATAGTCCGAGGTATATATGTGCACAAAGACAGTCCGGTGTATTTATGTACACAAAGGCAACTTGATGTATTTCAATACACGAAGACAACTCGATGTATTTATGTACACAAAAACAACTCCATGTATTTATGTACACAAAAACAACTCCATGTATTTATGTACACAAAGACAACTCGATGAATTTATGTACACAAAGACACCTCGGCGTATTTCTCTACACAAAGACAACTCAATGTATTTCTCTACACAAAGACAACTCGGTATATTTATGTACACAAAGACAACTCCATGTATTTCTCTACACAAAGACAACTCGATGTATTTCTCTACACAAAGACAACTCGATGTATTTCTCTACACAAAGACAACTCGATGTATTTATGTACACAAAGGCAACTCGATGTATTTCTCTACACAAAGACAACTCGATGTATTTATGTGCACAAAGACAACTCGATGTATTTCTCTACACAAAGACAACTCGATGTATTTCTCTACACAAAGACAACTCGATGTATTTCTCTACACAAAGACAACTCGATGTATTTCTCTACACAAAGACAACTCGATGTATTTCTCTACACAAAGACAACTAGATGTATTTCTCTACACAAAAGACAACTCGATGTATTTCTCTACACAAAAACAACTCGATGTATTTCTCTACACAAAGACAACTCGATGTATTTCTCTACACAAAGACAACTAGATGTATTTCTCTACACAAAGACAACTCGATGTATTTCTCTACACAAAGACAACTCGATGTATTTCTCTACACAAAGACAACTCGATGTATTTCTCTACACAAAGACAACTCGATGTATTTCTCTACACAAAGACAACTCGATGTATTTCTCTACACAAAGACAACTCGATGTATTTCTCTACACAAAGACAACTCGATGTATTTCTCTACACAAAGACAACTCGATGTATTTCTCTACACAAAGACAACTCGATGTATTTCTCTACACAAAGACAACCGATGTATTTCTCTACACAAAGACAACTCGATGTATTTCTCTACACAAAGACAACTCGATGTATTTCTCTACACAAAGACAACTCGATGTATTTCTCTACACAAAGACAACTCGATGTATTTCTCTACACAAAGACAACTAGATGTATTTCTCTATACAAAGACAACTCGATGTATTTCTCTACACAAAGACAACTCGATGTATTTCTCTACACAAAGACAACTCGATGTATTTCTCTACACAAAGACAACTCGATGTATTTCTCTACACAAAAACAAGCCGATGTGTTCATGTTGTCAAACATTTGACGTACAGTCTTTTCACTTTTCTCGCACTCTATCCTTGTCTCTTTTTTTCATTAACTGCTTCGTCTTAGTGTCTCCTGATAACATGAATGTATATATTTACATGCTGTATTTAATCTGTTTAAGATGCTACCGTGATAATGGCGTCACAAACAAAACATATTCACTGTTTTCCAAGAAACTGCTTTGACCATGTCTATACAACTGTGAACCTCATCAACAGTCTTGTTTATGTAAAACGTAAAAATTGATAGATGTACTGTCTGTACCTACATTATGTCGCCAATTGACAGTCCTTGAAAGACGAACGTGTAAAAATAGATCATCTAATATTATATGCATACAAAACACTGAAAAAAAACAAGGATTAAATTTAAAAGGAACTGAGAAATACTGAGAAACAATCATCACCATCATGTGTCGAAAAATGTTAATTGTTTCTTTCTGATGCTTTTTATGAGCTCCCTTTTTGTGTTGACCTTTATTAAAATGTCCTGATTGGTCTTTTCAGCTGTCAGGGAACTTTCAACATTCTTCTGAGAAATCCCATCTCTGTGGCCTCTAATTGTCTTTTCATGTGTTTGTCTACTGTACATGATTCGCTTCCATAGTTCAGAATTGGCTCTACATAGCATCGATGAACTCCCTTTCTCATTACTTTTAACATAGACTTGTTTCATAAGATGTTTTTCATTTTCTAGAATGCTATTTTGGTCTGAGCTATTCTGCTTTTTATTTCTGTGGTGCATCTTCCATCTCATGTTATTATTGTGCCCAAGTATATTTGACGTGTTGCACTTGTTTCAGATTTGTCCTGTTTATTTTTATGCTGGTGATGATTATTTCTTCGATATGACCATTACTATTGTAACATAATTTTACTTAGCAATATAAGAAAGTTGTTTGCTATCTCTATTCTGCTTGGCAGTGACTGAACTAATCGAAGATCTCAACCCTTGTCTCTACAACTGAGATCATGAGAAACAATGTCAACAAATAATTGTATCAAACATCAAAGATTCAACAGTTCTGGTATGTGACCAAGAAGAAATCCAATCAGACTGTAACACGTGAATATTGTTTGAAAAAAAATACCAGGCTATAAGAGGAGACAAAAGGAACATTAAAAGGATGTATAGGCGAAATCAGTCACTGAATAAATTCAAGATAACAATAACTGAAGCCAAACAAATAGTGACGTAGTTATTAATAACTTCTCTCTATAACACCTCGCTTTACAAACAATAGAAGAAAGGAAGAAAATAGAACTAGAAAATATCATACAAATGTTGAAGAACACTTTTTCATGAACATTAAATCGATATTTTATTGATAAACTGTTAAAAAGTGCGCTATGAAATACCAGAAGATAATTATTATTTAACTTTTACTAAGCTCAGCATGTTTACCTACACCTTTGACCCTACACTTCTAGTTGTTGCATTTTAAATATATTTACATCTTCGACTTACAGTTGATAACAGAAAATTAGAGAAATTAGAGAAGAATAAATACATTCTACAAAACGATAATTGTGAACTGACTTTCAGTAGTGGATTAATTTAATCGAAATCTCATAATTATATATATATATATAGAGAGAGAGAGAGAGAGAGAGAGAGAGAGAGAGCTCAGTGGTAAGTGATCTGGACTACAAAGGACAAGAGGTGGGTTCGATCCTGATCGGCGGCTCCGGGTTCACCAAGTCTTAATGTATCGGAATTTATGTATCTTAACGACATCGGATTTTCTTCTAGGAAAGTAAAACGGTACGGGCGTAATACCGACCACATTACTCCAAAAATCATGTACCGAAAATCTGTAAAATATTATGGTCACTAACACCATATTCCCTATACGTCACATGGCGTGACGGGACACTTTACTTTATATATATATATATATATATATATATATATATATATACACACACACACAGATATATGCGATATTTGTAAAATTTATAATTTTCCACAAAAAATGACCATATTCGCATATACTGTCTGAGATTATGGCACAATCGTCTGGGGCAACTCAGTAATTCAAATATAAAGATAGTTGTCAGTTTTAAATCTCTGAAGAACGTAGAGCAAATCCTGCAACCTGTACAATTCAGTAGACAACAAATTGTGCAACCTGTACAATTCAATTTTTAACAAATTCTAGTCAGTTTGGATGGCTTTGGTGGACAAGTCCTTCACTTCCTTGTGAATTTTATGGATTACAGTTGTGCATTGTTGAGTCAAACATCGTTATAAGAGAATCTCTACATAACGACAAGCACATATATCTACATAACGACAAGCTCATATCTCTACATAACGACAAGCACATATCTCTATATAACGACAAGCACATATATCTATATAACGACAATCACATATCTCTACATAACGACAAACACATATATCTATATAACGACAATCACATATCTCTACATAACGACAAACACATATATCTATATAACGACAAGCACATATCTCTATATAACGACAAGCACATATCTCTACATAACGACAAACACATATATCTATATAACGACAAGCCCATATCTCTATATAACGACAATCACATATCTCTACATAACGACAAACACATATATCTATATAACGACAAGCACATATCTCTATATAACGACAAGCACATATCTCTACATAACGACAAGCACATATCTCTACATAACGACAAGCACATATCTCTACATAACGACAAACACATATATCTACATAACGACAAGCACATATCTCTACATAACGACAAACACATATCTCTACATAACGACAAGCACATATCTCTACATAACGACAAACACATATATCTACATAACGACAAGCACATATCTCTACATAACGACAAACACATATATCTACATAACGACAAGCTCATAGCTGTACATAACGACAAGCACATATCTCTATATAACGACAAGCACATATCTCTACATAACGACAAACACATATATCTACATAACGACAAGCTCATAGCTGTACATAACGACAAGCACATATCTCTACATAACGACAAGCACATATCTCTACATAACGACAAACACATATATCTACATAACGACAAGCTCATAGCTGTACATAACGACAAGCACATATCTCTATATAACGACAAGCACATATCTCTATATAACGACAAGCACATATCTCTATATAACGACAAGCACATATCTCTATATAACGACAAGCACATATCTCTACATAACGACAAGCACATATCTCTATATAACGACAAGCACATATCTCTACATAACGACAAGCACATATCTCTACATAACGACAAGCACATATCTCTACATAACGACAAGCACATATCTCTACATAACGACAAGCGCATATCTCTATATAACGACAAGCACATATCTCTATATAACGACAAGCGCATATCTCTATATAACGACAAGCACATATCTCTACATAACGACAAGCACATATCTCTATATAACGACAAGCACATATCTCTACATAACGACAAACACATATCTCTATATAACGACAAGCACATATCTCTACATAACGACAAGCACATATCTCTATATAACGACAAGCACATATCTCTACATAACGACAAGCACATATCTCTATATAACGACAAGCACATATCTCTATATAACGACAAGCACATATCTCTATATAACGACAAGCACATATCTCTATATAACGACAAGCACATATCTCTATATAACGATAAACACATATCTCTATATAACGACAAGCTCATAGCTGTACATAATGACACACGCATATTTATACGTAAATGACAAACGCCTAGTTGTACATAACGGCAAACGCCTCTCTATACATAACGGCAAACAAGAAACTTATTATATATACATCTTTTTCCGATTATGTGTGTGTGGGGAGGAAGAGGGGAGAAGGTATATCTTTTAAAAGTGTTATTCAATTTACATCTTCAGCGTTATTTAATTTTGTCTAGCAAATGACCTAATTATTATGCATGTCGTAGGTGGCAACTAAGGAAGGTTGGATGGACCTGTGAAGATCACAAATACTCACAAATATTTTACAAGTAAAAATGAGTGGTATAAGGGATACAGCAAAGATCACATCAAAGGATCGGATAGGGCACACACTACAGAATCCTACTGAGAGTGAGGCTATACGATATCTCATTTACTGGAGCCCCTAGTGAAGGATGGGAACCGCGATAGCTTAGTGGTTAGTGAACTGGACTGCAAAGGACAAGAGGTAGGGTTCGATCCCAACCGACGGCTTCCGGGTTCACCCAGCCTTTAAAGGGTACCGGATTTTTTCTGGGAAAGTAAAGCGGCACTGGCGTAATATCGACCACATTACCCCAAAAATCATGTGCCGAAGGTCAGTAAAATTTATGGTTACTAACACCTTATTCCCTATACGCCACTTGTACTTTACTAATTTTTACTAGTGAAGGAGACAGAGAGATAGCCAAACAATAAGAGATGAAAACAAATATAACGTTTATTTCTCTTATAAAGTGTCTGAATCTATTTAAGAAAAGTTGGGGAATTCAGTAAAAACTGTTAATGAAACTAGAAACATGAGAGGATTGTAAAAATTAACAAAGGACAATTCTGTATAAACACAAATGAAAACATGCTGAAGGTGAGGCAAAAAAATTGAAATCAAAAGGACAGCAGATGGAAATGTACCTTTAAATGTGAGACAAATAACTGTCAGAAAGAATGTATGAACGGGTGATTTTGTAGAAATGTTATCATTCATTTTTTTTTAGATAATTTATGTCGGTCTTTTATGCAGGGACATCGGACATGTTAACATTTATTTGAGTTTTAGATGTTTATCAGAAAAAGATAACAAATGTGTGAGTTATCCTGTTTTGTATTGTTATATTGGTTTGTGTTGTAAATTTGTTTGTTTGTTACACTTGTCGTTTCTATACAACCTTTTTCTTTTCCTTCGGAGGCAACATGAATGTGATGTTACTGAGGAATATTTAAAATATGAAACAAATGAACTACTTTACTAGAAGACAAGTCAAAGACAACGCTTCTTATCTAACATTTGAGGAGAAAAGTCTTCTTTCTGTGGTTATGCATGGAGTACAATATATTGTAACAATAAGTACAATATATTTTGACAACTGGGACAAATATAGGGAAATTGAGAGATAATATGTAAACAACAAAAGGGAATGACACGATAGGACTCCAAGATAAGAAATTATATTCAGTTGTTGAGACAGAAAGTTGTGAGGAGATATGATCACCTACAATACCAGGCATGATACTTGGAGATATTATATAAAGATCTATATAACATAGCATTTGAAATATAAATATCTCTTAACAAATGTTATTATTGGCTAACATTTTAGTTTGTCACATTTTAATTTGTGTCATATTTCAGTTTGTGTTAATTTTTTTAATTTTGTCAAATTTTAGTTTGTTCCCGTTGCATGACTTGTTTTTAATCTGCTTACCTTGAACATCCCATTTATGCAACCATTGTTTAGCTCATATCACCATTACTGTGTGTGTATGAATTAAGACTTCCCCTGTATTTTATTTCACCAACTCCCGACCTCGTTAACCCTGATTGTTATTATGTTTTTGTGATAACTCCCATCGTTCTAACCATCCCTCGTTACCAGCATTACGATCATTATCAGAATGTAACTATAATCATATTTTAACCAAATATTTTCAGAGGAAACCATGAGGAGTACCAACATTGCCATATCAATTTGTATCTAACACTATTGCTACTATGAGAACACCACTTACCCTCATTATTTTGAACTTATCACCATCAAAAGCAACCTACCTTCTTAATAAATTGAAATAATTAATTATCACTTTAGTTTTATAAAGTTTCATTTATCCAAATTATTATGACTTTAGTATCATGCCTATTTTGTCAAATGTCGTATACCGAAATTAATTTCAATTAATTACCATCACTATTTCATCAAGTACCATTTACCTAAATTAATTTGGACTGATAATAATTGTATCAAATGCTTTTTAACTAAAATAATCTGAATTCATTGCCACTACAATTTCATCACGTGACATTTATCCAAAATATCAAACTTAGAAACTAAGTACAAAGAAAAGTGAATGAGAAAGGTTTCTCACTTTAAAAAAAAATTAATAACAGAAATGAGAGGCAGATACAATTTTCCTTTGCAATGTATACGACAAGTTTGCCTTTCCTAAATTGACCTATATGTTTATAGAATAAACAAGTGCTGAACAATTTCAAATGTTGAAAATGTCTAATGTCACACCTGTGACCTAATGTATGAATTGTAATGAAACAAGGGGACCTACTATTTTTTTCCACAGCAATTTATGTTCATTAACTTCACTACATTAACTTATCAAATATAACTTTCATCACAATAATTGGACATCTTTGCTGCAACTTTTGAAATCATGTATGGTTTTTGTAAAACTAATTGTAATTGATTAATCTGAAACAAGTGCAACGCGTCAAATACTTGGTCACAGTAATAACATCAGGTGGAAGATGTACCACAGAAATAAAAAGCAGAATAGATCAGGCCAAAATAGCATTCAAGAAAATGAAAAACGTATTATGCAACAAGACTATGTCAACTGAAGTGAGAAAAAGAGTTCATCTGTGCTTGTAGAGCCGATTCTGACCTATGGAAGTGAATCATGCACAGTAGACAAACAAATGAAAAGACAATTAGAGGCCACAGAGATGGGATTTCTCAGAAGAATGTTGAAAGTTCCCTGGACAGCTAAAAAGACCAATGAGGAAGTTCTCAAAGAGGCCAACACAAAAAGGGAGATCGTAAAAAACGTCAAACAGAAACAATCAACATTTTTTGGTCATATCATGAGAAGAGGAAAGTTGTAATACTTGGTTACAACTGGCAAAATAAAAGGAAAGAGAGATCGCGAACGAGAAAGAGAGAAAATACTGGATAGCTTGGTGTCATGGCATGGCAAATAATCACCAACAGAACTGATATGATGCACTGTAGATAAAAGATTGTGGAAGGACATGATCGCCTACCCCAACCGGTAAGGAACATTATGATGATACATTGTAATTAATTATCACACCCAGGGTTTTTTTCAGCCAGAACTGTTCAGAACGCGTCCTGTAAACAGTTCAGACTTTAACGGTCCCGAGATACATATTTTATTAGCAATTGAAAACTAGAGTTGCCACCAGCGCACATTCTCAAGTTATAGTCTTTAACGGCGGTAATATAAATGCAAGTATAACAGTGCTTACGATGAAGTTTTAAAACAAATGAAAATAAAAAGAGAACTACTAAATACAATTAAGACAAGACAAATGCAATTTTTGGGGCATGTTAAAAAAACACAACAGCCTACTAAAAGTAATATTGGAAGGGAAAATACACGGTAAAAGAGGCAGAGGCAGACCAAGACTAATTTGGACGAGTAACATAAAAAAAATGGACAAGTCAATCTATGACAGCCTGCACCATCAAAGCAAGAAACATAGTAGAATGGCGATCCATGGTAGCCAACCTTCATTGCGGAGAAGGCTCTCAATGATGATGATGATGATGAACAATGCATCAGATAACTGGTACATTTGTCTTGTTTTAGTTTATGAGATGATAGTGTTCCTGTAAGTTTTTCTTGCATTGATGAAACAGGCTGTATAGATCGCGATTTACTAACGTACGCAAGCCGACAGTAACAAGTCAAAAACCACGATTTACTAACGTACGCAAGCCGACAGTAACAAGTCAAAAACCACGATTTACTAACGTACGCAAGCCGACAGTAACAAGTCAAAAACCACGATTTACTAACGTACGCAAGCCGACAGTAACAAGTCAAAAACCACGATTTACTAACGTACGCAAGCCGACAGTAACAAGTCAAAAACCACGATTTACTAACGTACGCAAGCCGACAGTAACAAGTCAAAAACCACGATTTACTAACGTACGCAAGCCGACAGTAACAAGTCAAAAACCACGATTTACTAACGTACGCAAGCCGACAGTAACAAGTCAAAAACCGTTTATGGGCTCTAAGTGTAAAACCAATGACATTTCCCCCTCCCCCACACCCCACTTTGCGCAATCTAAGGCACACATTCTCGGGGTGCACGAAATTTGTTTCCAAATATTCTTCGTTGTCTCCAGTGTTCCAAATGTTCTTCGTTGTCTCTAGTGTTCCAAATGTGACCAATACTCTTTGGTTTTCTCGCAAGAACCTTGAACGAGAACGCTCGGCAAATTATGTGACTTTTACTGTACCTCCCCCAATCCAGTCACATCGTTGTTCTGTAACAATTTATGTGACATTTACTGTACTTCCCCCTATCCAGTCACATCGTTGTTCTGTAACAATTTGTGTGACTTTTACTGTACCTCCCCCTATCCAGTCACATCGTTGTTCTGTAACAATCTGTGTGACTTTTACTGTACCTCCCCCTATCCAGTCACATCGTTGGCCTGTAACAATTTGTGTAACTTTTACTGTACCTCCTTCTATCCAGTCACATCGTTGGCCTGTAACAATTTGTGTGACTTTTACTGTACCTCCCCCTATCCAGTCACATCGCTGTTCTGTAGCAATTTATTTTATGTGACTTTTACTGTACCTCCCCCAATCCAGTCACATCGCTGGCCTGTAACAACTTGTGTGACTTGTACTGTACCTCCCCCTATCCAGTCACATCGCTGTTCTCTAACAATTTATGTGACTTTTACTGTACCTCCCCCTATCCAGTCACATCGCTGTTCTGTAACAATTTATGTGACGTTTACTGTACCTCCCCCTATCCAGTCACATCGCTGTTCTGTAACAATTTATGTACATTACCTCTGGATTACACTGCTTCAGCACTTTTTGGCTGCTGATTTTGTTTGATAAAATGATTTTGGCAACATTCTTAAGAAAGGTTTATTAAACTGTAACAATCTTAGTGAAAGATTTTTCTCGCCTAATTTATATTCACTCAATATTACCGCTGTTGTAGTGATCTCAGTTTGTTTGTTTTGTTTTTTTGTTTCGTTATGTTTGGCAATCTTTGTGGCATTTTTGGTGGCATCTTCACAATATATCTCCAATTGCATTCTGAGGTGTGAGGAACTTTGCTCCTATTCATTCTTTGATATTGTTTGCCCATCGTTTCCTCTGTCTGCCTTGTCTTCTTTTGATTAATATGATGCTTTTTAAAATGCTTCAGCAGGGCCCATAGATCTTGTAACATGTCCACGTCATTTTAATTTTGGGTCTTTTACCGTTGAAGATAAATCTCTGGTCCTGTGGATCGTTGGAATTTGTTACGCATTTCCCCATTGATGATAAGATCCGTATACGATATGCGCAAGATCTTATATACTATTTCATTTTGAGAGCTTTATTCTTCTTTCAAGGTCAGCAGTGAGTGCACATGTGTCGCAGGTGTATAAGAATACACATGTCAGTACTTACTGTTCGTAATAATTTTAGGGAGATATAGTTTGTGGCCTTTTGCTCATATATTGATCTCTCTGTTATGTTTCCTAGTGTTTCTAATATTCCATCAATCCATCTATCTAGTGGTAGATCCTTGGGTCTAAAGTTCTCGCAACGATTATACTGAAGGGAGGTCAAAAAGTAATGCACACCAATTTTTTTCTCGGAAACTATTCGGGCAAAATGTGTGAAATTTTCACAGATTGTAGCTGAACATCCCCTTTCTTCTTCTACCTTTTAGCTCCCAGTGGAGCATAGGTCTTCAACAAACACTTTCCAAGTCGTTCTGTTTTTTGCAATTCTTTTAAGATCATTCCATGTCTTCCCCATCATCTTCATCTCTGCTTCAATCTGTCTTCTCCAAGAATTCCTTGGTCTTCCTCTTTGTCTTTTCCCCTGGGGATTCCAAAAAAGGGCCTGTTGTGTAATACTCTCAGTTGGTTTCCGTAGTGTGTGTCCTATCCATCGCCATCGTCTTCGCTGTATTTCTTTATCCACTGGTATTTGACCGGTACATTTCCATAATTCCACGTTTGTGACTTTGTCCTGCCATTTCCATCCCTTTATTCTGCGCAAGCATCCATTAATGAAAGTCTGTACCTTCGTGATTGTCAATTTTGTTATTCTCCATGTTTCACAGCCATATAATAGAACCGACTTAACATTGGAGTTGAAAATTTGTATTTTTGTATTTAGCCTAATTTCTTTGGATTTCCATATGTTTCCCAGTGCAATGAAAGCTCCTCTTGCTTTTGATATCCTTATTTTGGTATCGTTTTCTGTTCCTCCCTCTTTATCTATATTACTGCCCAGATATATATAAGATTGTACGTCTAGTAGAGGTATTTCTCCTAGTTTTATTTGGTTATTGCCAACTGCATTAATTCTCATAATGTTGGTCTTATCTCTATTAATCTTTAGTCCTAGCTGTTGTGATCTCTCATCTAATATACTCATTTTATCTTGCATCTGTTGGTGGCTGTGTGATAGGAGAGCTATGTCATCAGCAAAGTCTAAATCATCAAGTTGTTTGGTCAGTGACCACTGGATCCCATTTCTGTTGTTTTGAGTTATTTTCATAATCCAATCTATGGCCAGTAGAAAGAGAAATGGAGACAGAAGGCATCCTTGCCTTACTCCTGTTCTTATTTCAAATGCTTCTGTAAGCTGTCCTTCATGCACCACACTACATTTTGTTCCTTCATACATTGTTTTTATCAGGTTAATAAACTTTATGGGGATTCCATAATGACTCAGCAACTTCCAAAGCATTCTTCTGTCTAAACTATCAAATGCCTTTTCGTAATCTATGAATCCAATATAAAGTGGGGATTTTAGTTCTAAACTTTGTTCAACTATTATAC
Organism: Megaustenia siamemsis; assembly: GCA_032433765.1. Lineage (NCBI taxonomy): Eukaryota > Metazoa > Mollusca > Gastropoda > Stylommatophora > Ariophantidae > Megaustenia > Megaustenia siamemsis. The sequence goes on along the minus strand of JAVIAB010000156.1, from coordinate 41,780,534 downwards.
GTAGAGTAGTTATTTGATCAGCACATGATCTGTTCTTCCTAAAACCTGCTTGTTCATCTCTCAAGTGTTTCTCTATAGCCTCTTTTAGTCTCTCCAGAATGATTCTGCCTAATATTTTTCCTGGCACTGATAGTAGCATAATTCCCCTATAATTTGTGCACTCCTGTAAACTTCCTTTCTTTGGTAGTTTGATCATATAACCTTCTCTCCAGTCTTTAGGTATTTCTTCCCTCTCCCAAATTTTATCCAATAGATTATGTAACATCTTGGTAGAGGTGATAATATCTGCTTTGATGGCTTCCGAAGGAATTTCATCTGGTCCTGTGGCTTTACCATCTTTTAACAGTTTGATGGCTTTCATTATTTCTTCTTTGCTTGGTTTTCCGCAGTTAACGTGTAATTCTTCTTCTGCTGGTAGTATATCTGGAGGATTATTTGAGCCAGGTCTGTTCAAAAGTTCTTCAAAGTGCTCCTTCCATCTCTCCATTTGTTCCTTTATATTACTAAGCAGATTTCCTTTCTTATCTTTGATAAAGGCGTTGATCTGTTTGTATTTTCCACCTAATTTCTTTGTGCTGTTGTACAGTTCTTTCATATTCCCTTTATTTGCTGCTTCTTCTGCCTCTTTAGCTAATTCATCTATATATTTCCTCTTATCCCTTTTAATGCATCTTCTCACTTCTTTGTTCACCTCTGTGTAAGCTTCCTGTGTCTTGGCTTTATTACTTCTTGTTTTGCTTTTATTTATGTCTGCTTTCTTGTTCTTTCTTTCTTTAATTTTATCCAGGGTCTCTGCTGTCATCCATGCCTTATTCTGGCGTTCTCTTTTCCCCAGTGTTTCTTCGCATGTCTCTTTCCATATATTTTTTACCTGTTTCCAATGATCTTCTATATTTATTGTATTTTCTAGTTGTTGGAGGACTTGGTATTTGTTTGATATTGTGACTGCGAATTTATCTTTAATTCCTTGTTCTTTAAGAAACCCTACATTGAAATACGTTCTGCCCTTATTCGTTGTAGTATACCTTTTTAATTTAATTTTAAGTTTGGCTAACAGAAGATGATGATCAGAAGCTATATCTGCCCCTCTATATACTTTTACATCCTGTAAGGATGACTTAAACTTATTATTAATACATATGTGATCAATTTGATTTTCCGTTCTATGATCTGGTGACACCCATGTAGCTTTGTGTATTCTTTTATGTTGGAATATTGTTCCTCCTAGGCTCATTTGATTAAGGGCGCAGAAATTCACAAATATCTCTCCATTCTCGTTTATATCTCCAAGTCCATGTTTTCCCATAATCTCTTCAAAGCCTCTGTTGTCTGATCCTACCTTAGCATTTAGGTCTCCCATCAAGATTATAATATCCTTGGCTCGTCTTGCATCCATCTGGCATTGTAGCTGTTTATAAAAATCATCTTTAACTGAGTCATCTTTATCGTTGGTTGGTGCATAGCATTGTATAATGTGTAATTTTATTTTGTTTTTGGTTGTTCTAAATGTTGCTCTCACCAGTCTTGGTCCCACTGCCTCCCATTCTATTAGTGTCTTCTGTGCATTCTTTGATAGCATTATAGCTACCCCTTCGCTATGTTGTGCTCCTGGTTCCTGGTGTCCTGATGATAAAATCATCTCCCCTGTATTCAATTTTATTCTCTCCGCTCCCAGCCATCTTGTTTCACACATTCCCAGAATATCTATCTTGTAGTTGTTCATTTCTGCTGCCACTTGTGCCGCTTTTCCCTGTTCGTTAAGGGTACGAACATTCCAGGTGCCAATTCTGGATGATTTCCTGGTAGACAAAGGGTGAGTCGGCAACCCGGACTCCTTATGGCTTTCTCCGGATTGCGTCATACGTCTCTTAGACAGAGAGCCCTTCTCTTTCCTGGTTGACGGATTTACTTTATCTTTCTTTGACTTGTTCATGTTTGTGAAGTTTTTTCGGCTTATTTTTTTACAGTATGGGATAGCCAGTCCCATGCCTAACCCTCCTTTCTCGCCTCTTACGAACATGCCTGGTAGGGTACAGCGCCGCTATTCTTTACTTCCCTTTCGGGCCCCGGCAGCGCACGGGCGGAACATCCCCTTTACACTACCTATTTTTCAACATAATCTCCGTCCAAGCGTATTGCCTTACGCCAACGCGAAACTAGGTCATGAATGCCTCGTTTGTATCAAGTTTTGTCCTGCTCGCGTAGCCATTTTTTAACTGCACGGATCACATCCTCATCATTGTCAAAGTGTTTCCGACGCAGGAATTTTTTGAGTGGTCCAAACAGATGGAAATCTGAGGGAGCCAGATCAGGGCTGTAAGGAGGATGGGGCAGTACAGTCCAACCAAATTTGTTGATTGTTTCCCGTGTTACCAGACTTGTGTGAGGGCGTGCATTGTCATGTTGAAGCAACAAATCTGCAGATGGCTTATTAGGCCGAACTCTGTGGAACCGATTTTTGAGTTTTGTCAGTGTATTGATGTAAGCTGTCGAGTTGATTGTCTCACCTCTTGTCATTACATCAACAAGAATCACACCATCAATGTCCCAGAAGACAGTGACCATCACCTTTCAGGCTGATGGAGATGTTTTGAATTTTTTTCTTTTTGGTGACTGCGGATGATGCCATTCCATTGACTGCATTTTTGTTTCAGGCTCATAATAATGTGCCCACGTTTCGTCACCGGTAACAATTTTTGACAAAAACATTTCTCCTTCAACACCGAAACGCTCCAACAATTCAGAACAGAATGTTTTCCTTTGAACTCTGTGATCATTTGTTAGGCACCGAGGAACCCATCGAGCGCAAATCTTTGAATATCCGAGAGTTTTAAAAATTGCGATTGCACTTCCCTTGCTGACTGTAAGCTGCAATGCCAATTGCTGACTAGTGATACGCCTATCCTTACGAATAATGGCATCAGCCCGGTTTAACATGTCTGTGCTGGTAGCCGTGGCAACACGTCCAGAACGCGGTAAATCATGCAGCTCCACTCGTACACTTTCTGCAGCTTTAATTCTCTGAACCCAGCGACTAACTGTGCTCCTATCGACTGCAGAACATTTGTACACTGCACACAGTCGTTTATGAATGTTTGCCACAGTTTCTTTTTCCGCAACCAGAAATTCTATGACAATTCGCTGTTTGTAACGGACATTGTTGACAAGCTCCATTTTAACGGTTCATAGATTGCGTAATATTTATCAGAATGCTGTGCAATTTGGTGCACATAATTGGAACATGTCATATTCCAAGTGTGCAAAATTTCATATTCCTATCTTTATTATTAGCCGAGAGAAAATTGGTGTGCATTACTTTTTTACCTTCCTACGTAGAAGGCTCGTTAGGTTGTGTTTTTAACTTCTGCCGTATCATGTTGCCGAACCATTTTATCTAATGTTTCGTTATGTATTCAGTGATGGGGATTGTTCCTAGCTTTTCTCTCAGTTCTGCACTTCTTATCTTGTATCTGTCAGGCGGTTTCCCGTCATGCGCCTAACACAACATTTCTGTAGTGGTTATTTTTGTTTTTGTTCTTGAGCCTAGCTTCCAAGTTTTCATCCACGACCATATCAAACTGTTATCTTCTTCACATAACCTCCGCGAGTTTTCGCTCGATCACTACTAGTCTCCGCATATTTCTTATTCCTCTTCTTTATTCATCTTCTTAATTATTTTTCTCATTTACCTTTCGGCACTGAGGAGAGAGACAACTTGCAGTATTTTCCCTTGTGATTGTGTTCTTCTGGTATCACATTTCGTTTCTAACATTCTGCCAATCAATATAACTTAAATAGGATGACCTCTCTGTACTAGACCTTCAGTCAAGAAGGAAAATGGAGAGAGTAGTGGGGAGGACTACCCTTTCCCCCTCTATAGAAGAAGTGCCAAGAGAGGTTGGAGCCCTACACCCTACCACTCTACGGTTGTAATTGTATAGTTTACCTTTACTTCTATTTAACCCTTGAGTCTATCGTTTTCCTACCGTTTATTGATATATGTTGATGTAGGTAATGTTTAGTTGTTTCTGTCTCGTTGGTTGGCACTACAATTATTCTATTTCTGTTTGCTTTTTGTATCTTTAGCGAGAGTGATGACTACATTTTTTCTCTTGTTCTAACTCTAATCTGGGGAGGGGGGGGGGGGGGGGGCTAGAGGTAAGACGTTTTCCTCTGGAATCGAAGGTCCCAGGTTCCAATCATCTCAGTTGGTGGGAATGTTTCCCCTCGAACCTCCCTTGCCTGACCCGCCCCTTGTCTATGAGTAGTGACACTCGACGTCTACCTATCTCAGGTGGTGGGAATGTTTCCCCTCGAACCTCCCTTGTCTGTGAGTAGTGAGACTCGACGTCTACCTATCTCAGGTGGTGGGAATGTTTCCCCTCGAACCTCCCTTGTCTGTGAGTAGTGAGACTCGAGGTCTACCTATCTCAGTTGGTGGGAATGTTTCCCCTCGAACCTCCCTTGTCTGTGAGTAGTGACACTCGACGTCTACCTATCTCAGGTGGTGGGAATGTTTCCCCTCGAACCTCCCTTGTCTGTGAGTAGTGACACTCGACGTCTACCTATCTCAGGTGGTGGGAATGTTTCCCCTCGAACCTCCCTTGTCTGTGAGTAGTGACACTCGACGTCTACCTATCTCAGTTGGTGGGAATGTTTCCCCTCGAACCTCCCTTGCCTGTGAGTAGTGACACTCGACGTCTACCTATCTCAGGTGGTGGGAATGCTTCCCCTCGAACCTCCCTTGCCTGTGAGTAGTGACACTCGACGTCTACCTATCTCAGGTGGAGGGAATGCTTCCCCTCGAACCTCCCTTGCCTAAGAGTAGTGACACTCGATGTCTACCTATCTCAGGTGGTGGGAATGTTTCCCCTCGAACCTCCCTTGCCTGTGAGTAGTGACACTCGATGTCTACCTATCTCAGGTGGTGGGAATGCTTCCTCTCGAACCTCCCTTGCCTAAGAGTAGTGACACTCGATGTCTACCTATCTCAGGTGGTGGGAATGTTTCCCCTCGAACCTCCATTGCCTGACCCGCCCCTTGTCTGTGAGTAGTGACACTCGACGTCTACCTATCTCAGGTGGTGGGAATGTTTCCCCTCGAACCTCCCTTGCCTAAGAGTAGTGACACTCGATGTCTACCTATCTCAGGTGGTGGGAATGTTTCCCCTCGAACCTCCATTGCCTGTGAGTAGTGACACTCGATGTCTACCTATCTCAGGTGGTGGGAATGCTTCCCCTCGAACCTCCCTTGCCTAAGAGTAGTGACACTCGATGTCTACCTATCTCAGTTGGTGGGAATGTTTCCCCTCGAACCTCCCTTGCCTGACCCGCCCCTTGTCTGTGAGTAGTGACACTCGACGTCTACCTATCTCAGGTGGTGGGAATGTTTCCCCTCGAACCTCCCTTGTCTGTGAGTAGTGAGACTGGACCTCTACCTATCTCAGGTGGTGGGAATGTTTCCCCTCGAACCTCCCTTGCCTGACCCGCCCCTTGCCTGTGAGTAGTGACACTCGACGTCTACCTATCTCAGTTGGTGGGATTGTTTCCCCTCGAACCTCCCTTGCCTGACCCGCCCCTTGCCTGTGAGTAGTGACACTCGACGTCTACCTATCTCAGGTGGTGGGAATGTTTCCCCTCGAACCTCCCTTGCCTGTGAGTAGTGACACTCGACGTCTACCTATCTCAGATGCTAGCGACAAACCGCCGGTCTCGTGTGCACTCGCGCACGTTAAATAATCGTTGGCAGTAAGAAGTCGAAAAAAGTAGGCCAACAATGGCCGCTACCCAAGCAAAATTGTTAAGCAAATGTACTCATGTCAGAGACGGATGTGTCGGGCCGTAAGATGTAGGTATCACAGCTTTGTAACACACAAGCGACACAACGCATCGAACTATATTTACATCACATTACCATTTCTGGTGTATGTTGGGGGGGGGGGGGGGTTCCACGATAAAACCAGAGGGATAAAGGCCGCTTGGTCAAAGCAGTCGCCAGGATATGTGAGACTCAGGATTTTTATTTAACCCTCGATAGAAAAAATCCTTTGTGTCTACCGCAGGTTTCAAACACCGCACGCCGGCATTTCAGCTAGTGAAACACATCAACGCCCAATTAACAGTTGAGCGTTGAGAAAAATAAACGTCTATAGCTTGTTTCATAACTCGTGCCCAACTTTTAAAATCGATAGCTTTTTAACCACTTGTTGTAAGTTGTTCAAAATTTGCATGTAAAGTTATAATGATTAGAACCCAACAGGGAATTAATTTCATTAAAAAACATTTGGTTATTATTGTTGCTTATTTGATTTATATAAATTTATAACGACCCATTGATGTAGTCAAAACTTAATGTTTGCAGTATTTTAAGTTAAAAATAGCGAGTAAAAATCCATACACGGTAAAATTGACGTGTTTGCACGCTTTCACCGTGGTTTTTTGACGCAATTAGACACTTGTAAAAAACACGAGAAATTGTGTGTTCCATTTCGGTTCATTCAGAGGTGGAGGCGTGGAACGATAACATTTATCATGAGTCTTAAAATGAAATTCTGCAGTTTACAAAACATCGCAATAAAAATGTTGGACTATTTTTGCAAAGAGGCTAAACGAGGAAGATTATTTCATTCTTTAGAAAACCCTGAGAATAGGACAAGACACATTTTGGATTTATCTAAACGGTCATTTAATCGCTGGATTCAAGCACGTGACCGTCAATGTTCAAAATATACAAAATCACAAGGAAGAGCAAAAATGTTGGATAATTTCGACAGTGAACTTATTAGAAGTGAAATTCGCAAAATGTTGGGTATGAATGAAACTGTTACAATAAGAAAATTAAAAATATCGCTGAAAAAGAACAACAGTATTGAAATATCAAAGTCTACATTATGGAGAAATGTGAGAGCTGCAGGCTTTACATTCAGAAAGTATTCCAATGGATTAAACATCATCTGTGAGAAGCCACATATAGTAGTCATGAGAAGCAAGTACTTACGTGAAGTAAAAGAGGTGCGCAAGCAAGGTTATGATATTGTGTACTTGGATGAAACATGGATCAATGCTCACCACACTAACCAAAGGGAATGGCAGTCACCAGATGGAAAGATTAAGAGATTAATACCTTACAGCAAAGGACAGCGCTTGATAATTGCTCATGCAGGTAGTCGACAACATGGACTAATACAGAATGCAGAGCTCATTTTTTTTCAAAATCCATAGACAATCGGGATTATCACTCTGAGATGAATGGTCACATATTTAGACATTGGATTGAAAATTCTGTTCTCCCATCACTAGATCGACCATCTTGCCTAATAATGGGCAATGCAGCGTACCACAACATTGTTGCACTTGAAGATAAAGTCCCGACGTCATCCAGTACAAAAGATGCTATTAAGATATGGCTCACAAAGGAGCACATACAATTTAATAACATGTACTTAAAACCTGAATTACTATCTCTAGTAAAGCAAAAACAAAGGACAAAGATTTTTCAAATAGATAAGATTATCCAAGAGCACGGTCATATAAGTTTGAGGCTTCCACCTTACCATGCTCATTTAAATCCAATAGAACTAATCTGGGCAAAATTAAAAGGACAAGTGGCTGATGAAAATACAACATTCAAAATATGCGATGTAAAGACTCTTGCTAATCTCGCTTTATTAAATATAGACAAAGATTATTGGGCTAAATGTGAAGACCACGTCTTAAAACAGGAAGAGGAATATTGGAAAAATGATGGTTTGTGGAATGTTCACCCCCAAACAGTTATTAATCTTTTAGACTCGTCTGATTCAGAATGAAAGTATATAGCCCCCACAATGTTGGCCCCTATATTACCTTAAATTAGTTCAACAAACGGTCCTTTTCAGGACCACACAACTATGAAAATTGGACATACAGGTATACCTTGATATTATCGTCCGTCCTCGAACTGAGAAGACAATAATTCTCCTGGTGTTTTGTCTTATTCAGTTATTTCCCCATTACGGCCACGCCTTTACCTAGGGAAAATTAATCATAGACCAGCAACTACGGTAATTTCTATTATTTAGGGGTTCACAATTTACAATTTTGACAAACATCAAAGAAATTCGCCGCTTTAAGAAAACTGCAGCTGCAAGATATTTGTTAAATATACATTTAAAGGGTCTTTTGCATTCTAATAACATTTGGAAAATTTCAACAGTTTTTAACAAAAGGTTACTGAGTAATAGCGTTTTGAAGTTGGGCACGTGATTTGAAACGAGCTATAATTTAATCTCTTTAAAAACACAATTCAGACAAGACAAATGCGATTTTTGGACCATGTTAAAAGACACAACAGCCTACTAAAAGTAATCCTGGAGGGGAAAATACAAGGTAAAAGAGGCAGAGGCAGACCAAGACTAACGTGGACGAATAACATCAAAAGATGGACAAACCAGCCTATGACAACCTGCGTCATCAAAGCAAGAGACAGAACAGAATGGCGCTCCATGGTAGCCAACCTTCGTTGCGGAGATGGTACTCTATGATGATGATGAATTTAATCTCTGAAGTTTGCTTCCACATAACACATAGCGGTAATCAGTTTAAGACAACAGTCTCTACCTTATTTATCTTTTTTTTTTTTTTACGTAATACCTCGATTTTGATTAACTCTCTGTCTGCCTCGGTAGATAACTTCACCCTAGATGAAGACTTATGGGAGCACCTGGCGCAGACTGAGTTTGACCTGAACAAATATGAGCAACAGCCTGGCCCTACCTACCTGGAGGACCACCTCAGTCATGCGCACTCCAATAATTATTTGATTTCTAAAGCAGCCATCTCATGCAAACCAACTCCAGGTCAGATATGAATTTTAGAATAATATGAATCAAAATTTGTTCACAATCTAATATATACGAGTATATAGCCATCTTGTTCACAATCTAATATAGAAGTATATAACCATCATGTTCACAATCTAATATATAGGAGTAGTTAGTCATCTTGTTCACTGTCTAATATAGGAGTACATAATCATCTTGTTCACTGTCTAATATAGGAGTACATAATCATCTTGTTCACTGTCTAATATATAGTAGTATATAATTATCTTGTTCACTGTCTAATATATAGGAATATATAATTATCTTGTTCACTGTCTAATATAGGAGTAAATAATCATCTTGATCACTGTCTAATATATAGGAGTATATAACACCATGTTCAGATTTTAACACGAAATTATATTCAATCATGCTGTACTCGAACAATGTCCTTTGGCTACGACTGGGGATAAGACGCCGACAAACGCCTGGATTTAAAGCGGTCAGCGGTTCATAGCTGGTTGTCTGCATCAGGATAGGTGAACCAGACCTGATCAATATCGCATTCCACCTCCCAGGTAACAGACTATCCAGTCTAGCGAAACGAGTAGGAATCAAAGAGGGGAAATAACTTGGTGGCAACAAAAAACAAATGCTGTGCCGATGTTGGATGAAAAAAAGCTCAGAAAACACAGAATCCTGTAAACGATAACACGAGGCATCTACGCTCACTTTTCATGAGGGATAATGAAGAAGAGCATTTGTTGCGCAAACTCAGAAGAAACGGAAGGAGAAGAGGGAAAAGGAAGAAGTGGAAGAGGGAAGAAGATGAAGGATGATGAGTATAAGAAGGAGTATAAGATGAATGAAGAAGAGTGAGGAAGTGTCATGTAAAGAGGAGGAAGCAGAAAGAGGAAGAAAAAGTAGGTTGAAGGAAAAAAGAAATTGGAGAAATAGAAAGAAGAAGTAGAAGGAGGAAGAAGTAGGAAGACGTAGGAAGAAGAAGTAGAAGGGGGAAGAAGTAGGAAGAAGAAGTAGAAGGGGGAAGAAGTAGGAAGGAGTAGGAAGAAGAAGTAGAAGGGGGAAGAAGTAGGAAGAAGAAGAAGAAAAAGATAAAGTGGAAGAAGACGAAATGAATGAGTAGTAAAAGAAGAAGGAAGAAGAGGAAGAGGTAAAAAAATGGAGTAAGATGAACAAAGGAGAAGAAGAAGAATTGAAATTCTTATGTCACTGTAATTAATAATTCAGAAATGTCAATAAATTCAGTGGCATTGTCCGGGTCCCCGAATGTCATGATTATTGTTAGTTCTTCTTCTCTTTTTTTCCTTCCCCATTTGCCTTTCAGCGTTGAGGGGGAGATATAGTTTGCGGTCTTTTGCTAAATGTGAGGAAAAGTATATTTTGAGAAACTAAGAGTTATTAGTTTCATATCATAAATTACTTTCGAACGAGTTAAAGTTGAATAAGGGACGATCAGAACTTCAGTATATGGTGTCATTGGAGGTTGCTGAGATCGCGTAGTGTAGGGCGCAGCAAAAGAAGCATCAGAATAAGGTAATGACGAGATTTGACGGTACGGGAAAGTATCAAGAGTGAAGCTGTTTCACAGCTCACAAGATCGAGGGTTATGGAGAGACATGATATTCAACACCTTCAGGCATTGACCATGAAAAAAAGCTGTAATAACATCCGTGTTCTGTGTATTATATTAGGAAATATCACGCTATGTAACATGATCTATTCTATTCTATTATATTCGAAACAAGAAAAAGAGTTCTTAAATGTTATGTAAAGTCAGTCTTAGCATATCGATGTGAATCATGAACATGAGGACAACAAACAAGAAAATCACTGGAGTCTGTAGAAATGTGGTTTTACAGAAGAATGTTGAGAATACCATGGACAGCTAAGAAGAGTAATGAAAACGTTCTGAAAGAGGCCAAAGCAAAAAGAGAGCTAATTTCCATATTAGGAAGAAACAATCATCATTTTTTTGGCCATGTAATGAGAAGGGAACAACTGGAATATATTGTAACAATTGAAAAAAATTGAGAGACGAAGAGATAGAAGGAAGCAAAGAGAAAAACCAGACAGCGTAAGAGAATGGCTTGGTAGAATGTCAACAACAGAAGTTATAAATAACTGTCGAGATCGAAAATTGTGGAGAGACATGATCACCTACGCCAGCAGGCCCGGTACTTGATTCTATTCTATTCTATTCTATTCTATTCTATTCTATTCTTTTCTATTCTATTCTAATCTATTCTATTCTATTCCATTCTATTATATTCTATTCTATTCCATTCTATTCTATTATATTCTATTCTATTTTATTCTATTCCATTCTATTCTATTCATGGAATCAGTTTCACTCCAACCAGGGAATCACACTACCCGCTCCACCGCCCAGCCTTCCTCGAAGTGAATGCAGACTAATTGTTCCCGTTAGGTGGTGATTGTAGATACATCTGCTTTTCCCACTAAGTACTCCGGATCGACCAGATCCCTTTTCCACTTTTAGACTCCTTAGTTTCTCAATATATGAATCATTGTTCCACCCATTCTCCTCCTCTTCTCTTAAGGAATGAAAAAAAAATGTGGCGATGTCTTCTTTGTCCAGAGTAAGGCCATACTCATTGTCAGAGCTGCTAGCTAGCTTGTCGGCTATTTCATTGTCAAGTGCACCAGCGTGTCCTGGACCGTGCACCAAGGTTAATGCGCTTACTTTAGAGCCAACCAAGAGTTGCATCCACTCCTGCCGCAAAGACTGTCTGTCAATCTCCTGTAACATACTTTGCGAGTCCGTCACCAAGACTGTATGTCAATCTTCTGTAACATACTTTGCGAGTTCGTCACCAAGACTGTCTGTCAATCTTCTGTAACATACTTTGCGAGTTCGTCACCAAGACTGTCTGTCAATCTTCTGTAACATACTTTGCGAGTTCGTCACCAAGACTGTCTGCCAATCTTCTGTAACATTCTTTGCGAGTCCGTCACCAAGACTGTCTGCCAATCTTCTGTAACATTCTTTGCGAGTTCGTCACCAAGACTGTCTGCCAATCTTCTGTAACATTCTTTGCGAGTTCGTCACCAAGACTGTCTGTCAATCTTCTGTAACATTCTTTGCGAGTTCGTCACCAAGACTGTCTGTTTTTATGGAAAGATATAAAGACGATGTATTATAGAAATAGCCGACATCACGACGAAACCCATACAGTAGCGTCATTACAGAGTGAACATTGTCCAGAAAACTTATACATTTTCCAGTAACGCTGAATGACAAAAGAAGCAGGGGATAGTAAGGTGAACAACATTATTGTTTTTTAATCTGTCTTTTTGTCTCACTTCCTCTTGAACCTATTTGAGTGTCGAGGAAAATACAAAGATCTAATTCTCGCCATTTTGACAGCTTCAATCATTGTCAATTGATAATTAATTGTAGTGTTTCTTTGATGCCGTTTGTCCATATTACTCTGGGTCTGCCTCTTGCACTTATCCCTTTTCCTCTTGAAATATATGCTTTGTATGGTAATGAATCGTATGTCATTCTTTCTAGATGGGCAAACCAGTTAATTTGTTGTTTATGCAGGTACCATAGGACTAGTTCTTTTCCTACTCTATCTCTTACATCATTTATGAGTCTGTGTTTTCTGGTCACTCCAAACGTCTTTTTCAGGCATTTCATCTTTGTGTTGACAAGCTTTCTTTTATGTTCAGTATGTAAGTCACATGTTTTTTTTTATTATTTTAATACAGGTCCATTTATGCCCTGCGATGATTTATTTGGTTGGTGGTCTTTGAGATGTGGAGTCTGGTTTGTCTTCATGTTAGCGTTGCTGGGCAACGGCGTTGTTTTCTTTGTGTCAGTGACAAGTAAATCCAAAATGGACGTCCCACGTTTCCTGATCTGCAACCTGGCAGTGGCGGATTTCTTCATGGGCATTTATTTGGGGATTTTGGCTATAATGGATGCCTCTACCTTAGGTAAGTTGTGAGGGAGACACGTTTCTGTGTGTAAGTGAGAAGTGTGTGTGTGTTGAGTGGGGGATATATTTGTGAGATTGTTGTGTGTATGAATGTGTGAGTGTAAGACCATGAGTCAGATTGAGTATCTGCCTGTGTATAAATGTCTACCTACCTACATATACATTTGTTATATGTCTGTCTGTATTCATGTATGTATCTATTCAGTTTAATCTGCTTTGTCTGTCTAACTATCTAAATGTCTGTCTTCCTATTTGTATGCTTATCTACCTGTCTGAATGTCTATCCATATATCTACCTGTCTGTCCGTCGCGTCTGTCTTGTTCACTTGTCTATTTGACTGTCGTTTCATCACTCCTGCCTCATTAGCAATGACAAAACTGTAAAAACTGACCTCCTCAGGGAACGTTTGGACAACCAACTAGCCTATTTCCCTATTTCCTTCATCAGATGGCAAAGTAGTCGTCGTTCTCTGGTCACATCCTTCCATCGATTAGTCCCTTATTTTTACCCGAACCATGCTTGATGTTATTTACATCAGCCTCAGAACTTGTTTGCTAGTGAATGTTTGTTTGTTTTTTTCGTTCGCCAGATTTTACCTCTGACGAAATCAGTAGAGACTAGGAACTGAGTTTTGCGTGTTAATCCATTTTTCCCTGGCAGCCATGTGCACATGGGTCTCTCGCCGCACAGGCAGATAACTCCGATTTCGGAGGTACTCATATTTTTTCCGTCGATGAGTAATTGACGTTTCAAGCCGGACCTCGCTGCTGAGACCAGGGGTGGCTGCCGCAGAGAGAAATCACAAATAAAAATCCCAACTGGTGCAGCCGAGATTTGAACTCACAACCTATCTGTCGCGAGGCCGGCGTCTTGCCTCGAGACCAACCGGTCCCCCGCTAGAAAGCGATCGGGTTCATATCTCAAAGCCTTCAATGACGGCCGGAGATTTTTACCGATAAAGAAACGGGCCCACATTAAAGTACAGATTTCCTTCACGTCTAGACGCTCAATACAAATATGCTGTTATAGTCCGTCACAAAATGGTTTGTCCACGCTTGACTTTCAAAATATGTACATAATCTTTACACACATAAACATGATTTTTTTTGCATTTGGTCGTATCTGTTCAATGTCCCAAATGTTGTCCAAAATGTAATATTGCAGATAGTGTCATTCGACTGCAACGACTAATTCCTTTGATATTTTCGACAGATGCAGTTATTTTGTGGTTGAAGAAAATAGTTTACCGTAATTGAAGCAATTGGCTTATTTCGGCATAGGCGTAACTTAATTCGAATATTAATAATAACAACACTCATTTCAATAAATGCCTAGAATATCCAACGATTTATACAACGCCAATGAATAGAAAATGACCAACGGCCCAGAAAGTGAAAACAGCAAAGTGTGTGGTACACAAAAGGCATGTTCAGGACACGAAAGACGAATGTGGCTGACCACCGTGAAAGAGATTGGAGTCTCATCACGTACTAGTCCAGAGGAAGCCATGGAGAGGAATTCGAACTTATGTCGGAGGAAAGATCTTAAAATAAGCACAGGGAATATTAGGACTCTATACAAGAAGGAAAATTGGAAATCTTATTCAAGAAGCAGAACGAAAAAACATAGATATTTTAGGCATATCAGAGACAAGATGGAAGGAATGTGGGTACATAGAGGATGAAATATATACATTTATATACTCAGGAAACACAACAGAACATCAATAGGGGGGAATACTAATAAAAAGAAAGCTAAAAATATATATATAAATACCCACTGGACATACAGTGATAGGATTATATTACTCAAGATGAAAGCAAAACCATTCGACATAGCAATAATACAGACATACGCACCTACTCAAGACTACACAGATGAACAAATAGAGGCATACTATGAAGATCTTAATAAAGTTATGAAGCAAGTGAAATCTTCAGACATCTTGATTGTAATGGGTGACATGAACGCTAAAGTAGGAAAAGGGAGATATAAGACCATTATAGGAAATCATGGTTTAGGAAAAAGAAATGACAGAGGAGAAAGATTAATACAATTCTGTGAAGAAAACAGGCTGATAATACGTAACACCTTCTTTGAGCAAGAGAAAAGGAAACTATACACATGGGAAAGCCCTGGAGATAAGGAGAGGAATCAAATAGATTACATAATGATAAAAGATAGGTTCTGTAACAGCGTCAAGAAAGCCAAAACATATCCAGGAGCAGATATTAAATCAGATCACAATCCTGTAATGATTAAAATGAAAATCAAACTAAAGAGAAACAAGCAAAAATCTAATTCATCAACAATAACACTAGATTATAACAGCTTTAGATCAGAAAGATATTAAAGATACTTATACAATACAAGTAAAGAACACATATCAGAAGCTGGTAGAAGAAGGAATTAATCAATACAGAAGAGAAAATCCTGATGAAAAAGTCACAACCAAAGGTAGTGCATAAAGAAAATTGCATACAAGAAACCTGCGACACCTTACCCAAAAAAGAAAAGAACAAAAAACAAAAATGGATAACTAACACCATCTTAGAAAAAATGGAAGAAAGGAGACAAGCGAAGAACACTGCCCAATACAATAAAATAGATAATGAAATACGCAAAATGTACAAAAAGGCAAAAGAAGACTGGCTCAGCCAAAAATGTATAGAAATAGAAACTATGGAAAGCAAACAAGACTTAAGAGGAATGCACACAGAAATAAAGAGAATGACTAATAAAAATAAAAAGCCACAGAAAGCTGATGCATTGCAGACAAAAAAGGAAAAATGCTAACAGACAATAAAGACATAATAGATAGATGACAGGAATATATAACAGAACTATTTCAGTTCAAAGGGACAAGAAACCAATTATAAAATGTACATCAGGCTATAAAATATTAAAAACTGAGGTGGAAAAAGCTATAAAAACAATGAAAAAATATACTAACATCATAACAAATAACACCAGGGCTAAAACTAAGAATAGTAAAATGTTACATCTTCTCAATATTCCTATATGGTGCAGAAACATAGACATTAGACAGAGTACACCACAAACAAATCTCTGAGATTATTATGTCATGTGCAAAATTTGAACAATTTCGATTAAGTGGTTACAGAGATATTAATTATTAAATAGCGGCTAACCATTTTGAAACGGACTATGGTAACGATATTTTAAATTAACAAATGGCGTGAGTGAGATGGTCGGTATCACATATGCTGTTAGTAACCATATTTTATACGAGGAAATTAGAGAAATATCTTCAGTAATAAACAAAAGACGATGGTCATATGTTGGACATGTGATGAGAAGAGATAATAACCGAATAGCAAAGCAAGCCCTCATATGGGAAACAACAGGTAAGAGGAAAAGAGGAAGACCCAGAGAGACACTGAGCAGAACATCGATGAGAGAGGCAAGAGCAGCAGGAATCGGTTCCCTCAATGAGATAGAGCTGCTTGCACAGAACAGAGACAAATGGCGAGATTTGATAAAAAAAAAAGCCTTTAAAAGAATTGAAAACGGCTAAAACAAAAATTCAGATAAGAGAGGGAGTATCTTGGTCTACGCCCTATGGGCCGGCTACGGCTCGAAAGGTCAATAGATAAATAGATAGAAATCGTAAAAAATATGGACATTGAAACCCCTTTAGTCCACGGTCATGTTGGTATTCTTTCTACTTCTCAGAAGTTCACTCTGATGAATCATGACTTGCCCAACTCCCCAACAGTCGGTAACTTAGAGACTTCCAAATATCTCTCGTATCTTTATGATTTCCGTTACAGATGTTTTGTGACTATATCTTTGGGAAATACAAACATTAAATAGAAATGTAAACAAATATTTGACTCAGCACTTGCAACAATAATCGGGGTACTCTATTAGAAGAATGAGAACCCTTATTGAAGTAAAAACATCGATAGGACAAAGGACAAAGTCAAAGTTGCTTAACATGTAAGGAGTGATATATCACGTGGAAGGGGAAGGAACTCGGAGAGAGTCACTTAAGAAGCGGATTGAGAACTGTAATTATTTAGTCTCTTTAACCGAAGATGGACATGTTATAATAGCATCAATGTAAGTGTGTCTGAATGTGGAAGACAAGCATTTACAGTCAGAACGAGCGACATTAATTACAAGAGAGAAAATAATGAATTGATGACTTGAGTGTTCTAGAAAATCCTTCTCCGGTGGTGATTACAAAAGAGTCGTAACTGGAGTTAGACATATTCCTTATGTGTAATTTACAGGGCCGGCTCAACTCGGACAGTTATCCTGGGTTGTGCCATGAGGCGTCTTCAATGGTCTTCCGAAATTGTTAGTTCTTTCCTTGTGATAATTTGTATAATATTACTTAAAAAGGGCGCCGAAGTTGAGCTATTCCGGGTCGTCAGCAACCATTGGGCCGCCACTGGTAACTCATGGAGTAGAATGTAATTAATTAACAAGACAGTCGTGGCAGTAGTGACTATACATGTATTAACAGTTGACAATGAAAGGCGTACAAACACAGCCCCGTATGTGTACATTATATCACATTCTGACCCAAGAAGAACGCTAGACGGGAGAAAATAAAAGCGGGAAGAGACTTCAAAATGGCATGACATCATCATCATTGAGTGCCGTCTCCGCATCGAAGGTTGGCTACCATGGAGCGTCATTCCACTCTGTCTCTTGCTTTAATGGTGCAGATTGTCACCAATGACGTGACGGGATGCGGCAAAACTAGTGTAGTCATCGTGGGGCGTGGTGTCCTCTGCGGGATGTTTAACTTATTACAACCCGTCTGAAAGAATCTCTGCGATGTCTACCATGTCTTCTGTTGTCACGTTCAATGTATATTTCATTAGCGGACTTTGTGGTCTAGAGGTAAGACATTGGCCTATGTACAGAAAGATTCTGGTCGAAATCTCGCCGCAGGCGGTGGGAAATTTCACTGCGAATCCTTTGTTTCCACGTGACCTTACACTCCCCTGGTCTCTGGGTAATGGCTTCCGATATCTCTCCGAGAATGGTGAGAAATAGGAGGCCCCAGTTGCACACGTGAAAGAAATCTTGACAATTAAAAGCCGAGAAGAGTATGCCAATAATGGTGGTTGTCTGGGTAAAAACTGGTAGGCAAATCTTTCCATGTCGAAGACGGATATGTCGTACGTCAAGGCGTAGATATCGCGGCTTTAGATACAAGAGACTTTACTTAGTGGAATACTAACAGAGTTATAACATATCATCATCATGTGCCATACCGGTTGGCGTAGGCGACCATGTTCTCCCACAATCTTCTATCTACAGTTCATCGTATCTGTTCTGTTGTTGACTGTTTTCCATGCCATGACACCAAGCCATCGAGTATTTTCTCTCTTTGTCGTCCGCGATCTCTCTTTCCTTTTATTTTGCCAGTTGTAACCAAGTATTCCAACTTTCCTCTTCTCATGATGTGCCCGAAAAATGTTGATTGTTTCTTTCTGATGTTTTTTTAGGAGCTGCCTTTTTGTGTTTTCCTCTTTGAGAACTTCCTCAATGGTCTTTTTAGTTGTCCAGGGAACTTTCAATATTCTTCTGAGAAATCCCATCTCTGTGGCCTCTAATCGTCTTTTCATTTGTTTGTCTACTGTCCATGATTCGCTTCCATAGGTCAGAATTGGTTCTATAAAGCATCGATGAACTCTCTTTCTCATTTCTATTGACATAGATTTGTTACATAAGATATTTTTCATTTTCTGAAATGCTATTTTGGCCTGAGCTATTTTGCATTTTATTTCTGTGGTGCATCTTCCATCTGATTTTATTATTGTGCCCAAATATTTCAAACGTTGCACTTGTTTCAAATCTGTCCTGTTTACTTTTATGCTGCATGCTGGTGATGATTGGAAAATTAAAAAATAAAAAAATGGTATGTAAGAAGCTTTACGTGACAAGTGGACGACACAGACTAAACAACGTTTCGGCTCAATAGGCCGTCATCAGGAACAAACAAAAAACACACACACACAAAACTAATAACGAAACAACCAAAACAAAAACAATCGAAATGTGTTAAAGAAAACAAAATAGAAAACTATCCTGTCAAATCCAAAATGAAATCGTAACCAAGTGCGGCTGTCGTGAACGTCGAGAAACGTGCAAAAAAGTGGGTAAATGTACACAGAACCAGAGGAGTTCACACAGGGGTCAGTGTGCAAACACAAAGGAGAAAGAATCGATTAGTAGACTAACAGGTGTTCAAAAGGCGGTAATAGTGAGATGTCTGAGAGTGGGGTACAATAACAACAAATGAGGGGTAAGGAGCACAGAAAAAAAAGGTATAGAGGAGAAAACCGAAGTGTCTCATAAGGGACTAGAGGAGAAGAACTATAAAAAGCATGGCATAGTAAGTAGACCAAAGAACCCAAATATGTGTAGTCGAGAAGGCTATGCAAAAGGGAAGGAGCAACCAAAAGGAAACTATGCGTATGAGTGTGATACATTCATACCTCTCGGGGTCAGCGAACCATACTGGACTATAAGGCGATTTTCCAAAGTATAGCGGCTGCGGTCGCCAGAGTGACAAAGGACAATACCAGTGACACGGATGTCGTCTTTGCCCTTGTGATCAGGGGAGTTGAAGTGGGAAGACACCGGAGTACCAGTATTTTGTTGGACATCACGTAGATGTTCACAAAATCTTTCCGCTAATCTTCTCCCAGATTCACCAATATAGGTCTTGTGGCATCGTTGATGAATGGTTCTTCGGTATGACCATTACTTCTGTTTTCTTACTATTCAGACTGAGACCTTTCTTGTTGCTTTCTTTTACTATTATGTCTATCCTTTCTTTTAGTCCATTCTCTGTCTCCGCTATTAAAACTGTGTCATCCGCATATCGTAAATTATTATATTTGCGATATGCGGATGTTCTGTATGTATATTATAACATATAGGAGACACAATACACTTGACATGGAACACTAATAGTTAGGATTAGGAGGTAATCAATAAACTTGACATAGTAAAACACTAACGGAGTTATAACGTAAAGGAGACAAATTATAAGCAATGAATATTATTATAAACGGAAACTTCCGAGGAGACAGATCAGTGAATTAGGATTTTTGATCGCTTAGTTTGCTATGTGCCCCAGCGCAGGTTTCTCGTAGCGTAGCAAGGCGTTCTGTCGAGGAGTATGAGTTCAATCCTGCTTCGGGCTGTCTATTGTTCTTTATTTTCTTCTGTTGTTCATTATTTGAATTTTTTCCGAGTATTATCAACATATTTCTTCCCCTGAAATGATTCGCTTATAACGTATAATGGTCTCATGTTTGATCAGCCACGGCTGTCAGATCTGACTCTTCCAAAATAAGGAACAATTTTATGAGTTCGTTTTGGTGTTGCGCAGTAACATAGTTCAGTACGCCTAGTTTGTGAAGTTGTTGTTTGAAATAATATTGCACTGTCTAAGTCTGAAAATATTGACCTGTGCTTATCTGTTGACTGTGTTTATACTGCCAGGTCCAAAAAACGTAACGGTGGAGTGCGAGACTTGAATCGGTGTCTTAATATGAGAGTATTCTTCTATATGTGCTCGTCCGTCTATCCAGAAGTGTTCGGAGACTTCTGAATAGTGTCGTTTAAAGCATCGAAACTCATGATGCGAGGCGGCATTACTCACCTACACAGAGTGCTACCCTGGTGTCCATTTCTGTCAGTGGCTGGGTCGACCGCGGGGGTATTTTTTTTTTACCACGAGTACAATTCACACTGCTTCCAGCAGGGATAGAACACGAGTTGTCCGAACGTTGGTAAGCTTATGGGGTGGGGGGGGCTTTCCCAATTAGGCCACCGAGACCCCCCAAAAAATTGCAAAATAATGGACAATTTTATGAGTCCGTTTTCATGTTGTGCAGTAGGTCCAAAAGACAGGTCCAATAAACAAGATTTTAATGAAGGATTAAACAAAGTGCTTATGTTGGGAGACGCGATAGCTCAGTGGTTAGTGAACTGGACTACAAAGGACAAGAGGTAGGGTTCGATCCCAACCGACGGCTTCCGGGTTCACCCAGCCTTAAATGGGTACCGGATTATTTCGCGGAAAGTAAAGCGGCACGGGCGTAATACCGACCACATTACCCCAAAAATCATGTGCTGAAGGTCTGTAAAATGTATGGTCACTAACACCATATTCCCTAGCAATGCTAAAAAAAGAAGAAAAAAGTGGTATGGTGACAGCTTTACGTGGTAATGGGCGAAACAAAAGTCGACGTTTCGGCCAAGTAGGCCTTCATCTGGACGAATAACAATATCTCTACGCATCTTGGAGCATCTTGAAGCCTTTTCCTCTACCATATTCCCTAAACGCCACGTGGCGTGACGGGGGGTACTTTACTTTTTTTATGTCGTATATTACAGGTCATTTCAAGAAGTACGCCATTCAATGGCAGATGAGTGCCGGCTGTCTCGTGGCAGGCACACTTGGTGTACTGTCCAGTGAATTGAGTGTGTTCACGTTGACAGTCATTACGCTGGAGAGGTTCTATGCTATAACGCATGCGATGCAACTCAACAAAAGATTATCCTTAAAACATGCAGGTCGGTGATTGTATAGTTAGAGCATGAACCATATTAAAGGTTGGCAGTAAATCATTACATGTCAATCAATATTGTCATTTATACATGAAGAATAGAACAACAACCACTAAATATTTAAGGATATTAAAAATTGCAACTAACACATAATGAACGGTAAAGATTGGCACTAAAACATACAACATGATAAAGATTGTCACTAAAACATGCAGGCCAGTAAGACTTTTTTTACTAAAACATGCAGGATAGTAAAGACTGTCACTAGAACATGGTTGATGGTACAGATAGTCACTAAAATATGGTGGAGAGTAAAACGTGTTACTAAAACATTTAGGACAGTAATACTTGTTACTAAAAAAAATGCAAGACAGTAAAGATTGTTTCTAGAACATGCAGGACAGTAAAGATTGTTTCTAGAACATGCAGGACAGTAAAGATTGTTTCTAGAACATGCAGGACAGTAAAGATTGTTTCTAGAACATGCAGGACAGTAAAGATTGTTTTTGCAGCATGCAAGACAGTAAAGATTATTTCTAGAACATGCAGGACAGTAAAGATTGTTTCTAGAACATGCAGGACAGTGAAGATTGTTTCAAGAACATGCAGGACAAAAAAGATTGCTTTTGCAGCATGCAAGACAGTAAAGATTGTTTCTACAGCATGCAAGACAGTAAAGATTTTTTCTAGAACATGCAGGACAGTAAAGATTGTTTCTAGAACATGCAAGACAGTAAAGATCGTTTCTAGAACATGCAGGACAGTAAAGATTGTTTCTAGAACATGCAGGACAGTAAAGATTGTTTCTAGAACGTGCAAGACAGTAAAGATTGTTTCTGCAGCATGCAAGACAGTAAAGATTGTTTCTAGAACATGCAGGACAGTAAAGATTGTTTTTGCAGCATGCAAGACAGTAAAGATTGTTTCTAGAATATGCAGGACAGTAAAGATTGTTTCTAGAACATACAGGACAGTGAAGATTGTTTCAAGAACATGCAGGACAAAAAAGATTGTTTTTGCAGCATGCAAGACAGTAAAGATTGTTTCTAGAACATGCAGGATAGTAAAGATTGTTTCTAGAACATGCAGGACAGTGAAAATTGTTTCTAGAACATGCAGGACAAAAAAGATTGTTTTTGCAGCATGCAAGACAGTAAAGATTGTTTCTACAGCATGCAAGACAGTAAAGATTTTTTCTAGAACATGCAGGACAGTAAAGATTGTTTCTAGAACATGCAAGACAGTAAAGATCGTTTCTAGAACATGCAGGACAGCAAAGATTGTTTCTAGAACATGCAGGACAGTAAAGATTGTTTCTAGAACATGCAAGACAGTAAAGATTGTTTCTAAAACATGCAAGACAGTAAAGATTGTTTCTGCAGCATGCAAGACAGTAAAGATTGTTTCTAGAACATGCAGGACAGTAAAGATTGTTTCTAGAAAATGCAGGACAGTAAAGATTGTTTCTGCAGCATGCAAGACAGTAAAGATTGTTTCTAGAATATGCAGGACAGTAAAGATTGTTTCAGCAGCATGCAAGACAGTAAAGATTGTTTCTAGAACATGCAGGACAGTAAAGATTGTTTCTAGAACATGCAGGACAGTAAAGATTGTTTCTAGAACATGCAGGACAGTAAAGATTGTTTCTAGAACATGCAGGACAGTAAAGATTGTTTCTAGAACATGCAGGACAGTAAAGATTGTTTTTGCAGCATGCAAGACAGTAAAGATTGTTTCTAGAATATGCAGGACAGTAAAGATTGTTTCTAGAACATGCAGGACAGTGAAGATTGTTTCAAGAACATGCAGGACAAAAAAGATTGTTTTTGCAGCATGCAAGACAGTAAAGATTGTTTCTACAGCATGCAAGACAGTAAAGATTTTTTCTAGAACAAGCAGGACAGTAAAGATTGTTTCTAGAACATGCAAGACAGTAAAGATTGTTTCTAAAACATGCAAGAAAGTAAAGATTGTTTCTGCAGCATGCAAGACAGTAAAGATTGTTTCTAGAAAAAGCAGGACAGTAAAGATTGTTTCTAGTAGCACATGCAGGACAGTAAAGATTGTTTCTAAAACATGAAAGACAGTAAAGATTGTTTCTAGAACATGCAATACAGTAAAGATTGTTTCTAGAACATGCAGGACAGTAAAGATTGTTTCTGCAGCATGCAAGACAGTAAAGATTGTTTCTAGAATATGCAGGACAGTAAAGATTGTTTCTGCAGCATGCAAGACAGTAAAGATTGTTTCTAGAACATGCAGGACAGTAAAGATTGTTTCTAGTAGTACATGCAGGCCAGTAAAGATTGTTTCTGCAGCATGCAAGACAGTAAAGATTGTTTCTAGAACATGCAGGACAGTAAAGATTGTTTCTAGAACATGCAAGACAGTAAAGATTGTTTCTAGAACATGCAAGACAGTAAAGATTGTTTCTAGAACATGCAGGACAGTAAAGATTGTTTTTAAAACATGCAGGACAGTAAAGATTGTTTCTAGAACAAGCAGGACAGTAAAGATTGTTTTTGCAGCATGCAAGACAGTAAAGATTGTTTCTAGAACATGCAGTACAGTAAAGATTGTTTCTAGAACATGCAAGACAGTAAAGATTGTTTCTAGAACATGCAGAACAGTAAAGATTGTTTCTAGAACATGCAGGACAGTAAAGATTGTTTCTAGAACATGCAGGACAGTAAAGATTTTTTCTATAGCATGCAAGACAGTAAAGATTGTTTCTAGAACATGCAAGACAGTAAAGATTGTTTCTAGAACATGCAGGACAGTAAATATCGTTTTCGCAGCATGCAAGACAGTAAAGATTGTTTCTAGAAAATGCAGGACAGTAAACATTGTTTCTAGAACATGCAAGACAGTAAAGATTGTTTCTGCAGCATGCAAGACAGTAAAGATTGTTTCTAGAACATGCAGGACAGTAAAGATTGTTTCTAGAAAATGCAGGACAGTAAAGATTGTTTCTGCAGCATGCAAGACAGTAAAGATTGTTTCTAGAATATGCAGGACAGTAAAGATTGTTTCAGCAGCATGCAAGACAGTAAAGATTGTTTCTAGAACATGCAGGACAGTAAAGATTGTTTCTAGAACATGCAGGACAGTAAAGATTGTTTCTAGAACATGCAGGACAGTAAAGATTGTTTCTAGAACATGCAGGACAGTAAAGATTGTTTCTAGAACATGCAGGACAGTAAAGATTGTTTCTGCAGCATGCAAGACAGTAAAGATTGTTCCTAGAACATGCAGGACAGTAAAGATTGTTTCTAGAACATGCAGGACAGTAAAGATTGTTTCTAGAACATGCAGGACAGTAAAGATTGTTTCTAGAACATGCAAGACAGTAAAGATTGTTTCTAAAACATTCAAGACAGTAAAGATTGTTTCTAGAACATGCAAGACAGTAAAGAATGTTTCTAAAACATGCATGGCAGTAAAGATTGTTTCTAAAGCATGCAGGACAGTAAAGATTGTTTCTAAAACATGCAATACAGTAAAGATTGTTTCTAAAACATGCAGGACAGTAAAGATTGTTTCTCAAACATGCAAGACAGTAAAGATTGTTTCGAAAACATGTAGGACAGTAAAGATTGTTTCTAGAACATGCAGGACAGTAAAAATTGTTTCTAAAACATGCAAGACAGTAAAGATTGTTTCTAAAACATGCAGGACAGTAAAGATTGTTTCTCAAACATGCAAGACAGTAAAGATTGTTTCTAGAACATGCAGGACAGTAAAAATTGTTTCTAAAACATGCAGGACAGTAAAGATTGTTTCTAAAACATGCAAGACAGTAAAGATTTTTTCTCAAACATGCAAGACAGTAAAGATTGTTTCTAGAACATGCAGGACAGTAAAGATTGTTTCTCAAACATGCAAGACAGTAAAGACTGTTTATCAAACATGCAAGACAGTAAAGATTGTTTCTAGAACATGCAGGACAGTAAAGATTGTTTCTAGAACATGCAGGACAGTAAAAATTGTTTCTAAAACATGCAGGACAGTAAAGATTGTTTCTAAAATATGCAGGACAGTAAAGATTGTTTCTAAAACATGCAGGACAGTAAAGATTGTTTCTAAAACATGCAAGACAGTAAAGATTGTTTCTAAAACATTCAATACAGTAATGATTGTTTCTAAAACATGCAGGACAGTAAAGATTGTTTCTCAAACATGCAAGACAGTAAAGATTGTTTCTAAAACATTCAAGACTGTCAAGATTGTTTCTAAAACATGCAGGATAGTAAAGATTGTTTCTAAAACATGCAGGATAGCAAAGATTTTTTCTACGACATGCAGGAAAGTAAAGATATTTTCTAAAACATGCAGGACAGTAAAGATTGTTTCTAGAACATGCAGGACAGTAAAAATTGTTTCTAGAACATGCAAGACAGTAAAGATTATTTCTAAAATTATGCAGGATAGCAAAGATTGTTTCTACGACATGCAGGATAGTAACGATTGTTTCTAATACATGCAGGATAGTAAAGATTGTTTCTACGACATGCAGAATAGTAAAGATTGTTTCTACGACATTAACACTTGTCATTAAATCATGTTGAACATTAAAACTTGTCACTAAAACATGTTGAACATTAAAACTTGTCACTAAAACATGGTGGACACTAAAACTTGTCACTAAAACATGGTGGACATTAACACTAGTCATTAAAACATGGTAGACATTAAAACTTGTCACTAAAACATGTTGAACATTAAAACTTGTCACTAAAACATGGTGGACATTAAAACTTGTCATTAAAACATGGTGGTCATTAAAACCTGTCACTAAAACATGGTGGACATTAAAACTTGTCACTAAAATATGTTGAACATTAAAACTTGTCACTAAAACATGGTGGACATTAAAACTTGTCACTAAAAAATGGTGGACATTAAAACTTGTCACTAAAACATGGTGGACATTACAAGTTGTCACTAAAGCATGTTGGACATTAAAACTTGTCACTAAAACATGGTGGACATTAAAACTTGTCACTAAATCATGGAGGACACTAAAAGTTGTCACTAAAACATGGTGGACACTAAAACTTGTCACTAAAACATGGTGGACATTAAAACTTGTCACTAAAACATGGTGAACATTAAAACTTGTCACTAAAACATGGTGGACATTAAACTTGTCACTAAAACATGGTGAACATTAAAACTTGTCACTAAAACATGGTGGACATTAAAACTTGTCACTAAATCATGGAGGACACTAAAACTTGTCACTAAAACATGGTGAACATTAAAACTTGTCACTAAAACATGGTGGACATTAAACTTGTCACTAAAAGATGGTGAACATTAAAACTTGCCACTAAAACATGGTGGGCCCGAAAAGTTGTCACTAAAACATGGTGAACATTAAAACTTGTCACTAAAACATGGTGGACACTAAAACTTGTCACTAAAACATTGTGGACACTAAAACTTGTCACTAAAACATGGTGGACATTAAAACTTGTCACTAAATCATGGAGGACAATAAAACTTGTCACTATAACATGGTGGACACTAAAACTTGTCACTAAAACATGGTGAACATTAAAACTTGTCACTAAAACATGGTGGACATTAAAACTTGTCACTAAAACATGGTGGACATTAAAACTTGTCGTTAAATATGGTGGACACTAAAACTTGTCACTAAATCATGGTGGACATTAAACTTGTCACTAAAACATGGTGAACATTAAAACTTGTCACTAAAACATGGTGAACATTAAAACTTGTCACTAAAACATGGTGGACATTAAAACTTGTCACTAAATCATGGTGGACATTAAAACTTGTCATTAAATATGGTGGACACTAAAACTTGTCACTAAATCATGGTGGACATTAAACTTGTCACTAAAACATATTTGACATTAAAACTTGTCCCAAAAACATATTGGACTGTAAAGATATAAACTAACTAAACTAAACACTAAAAGGTTTCTGTAAAAATATGTGCATATATTAAATACCTTCCTTAATTATGATATTTTTATTTGTAGGCTTCATTATGATGTGTGGCTGGCTTTGGAGTTTTGGACTGGCTATCTTACCTCTTTTTGGTATCAGTGACTACAGAAAATTTGCTGTTTGTCTGCCATTTGAGATTGGTGATCTTATTTCCAAATGTGAGTATTTGTCATTTACTGCAGGACTAAAGTGTTAACAAAAGTTGGCCAGATACAGAAAAAGGGTATAGGTCGTTGGATGTTGTTTTGCTTTAGTTTACATCATCTTTCAATAATCAAGAGACAATTTTAAAATAAACTTAGATAATGTTACAGGATGGGAACTAAAACTGAAACAGCTGGAATAAATTGTAAAAACTGGGAAAATAATTGAAGAGATAGAGGGAGGCAAAGACAAAAGATACCAGACTGCTTAAGAGAATGGCGAGACATGATCACCTACGCCCACAGGCATGGTAATTTATGATGATGATGATGATGATAATGATGGAGATGATGATGATGAAGATGATGATGATGATGATGATGATGATGATGGTGATGATGATGATGATGATGATGATGATGAAGATGATGATGATGAGATGATGATGATGATGATGATGATGATGATGATGATGATGATGATGATGATGATGATGATGATGATGATGATGATGAAGACAGTAAACATCGGTGCAATGATAAAGCTGGGACCAAACTGCGGCATATCTGACGCCATCGTCGACAAGACAGTAAACATCGGTGCAATGATAAAGCTGGGACCAAACTGCGGCATATCTGACGCCATCGTCGACAAGACAGTAAACATCGGTGCAATGATAAAGCTGGGACCAAACTGCGGCATATCTGACGCCATCGTCGACAAGACAGTAAACATCGGTGCAATGATAAAGCTGGGACCAAACTGCGGCATATCTGACGCCATCGTCGACAAGACAGTAAACATCGGTGCAATGATAAAGCTGGGACCAAACTGCGGCATATCTGACGCCATCGTCGACAAGACAGTAAACATCGGTGCAATGATAAAGCTGGGACCAAACTGCGGTATATCTGACGCCATCGTCGACAAGACAGTAAACATCGGTGCAATGATAAAGCTGGGACCAAACTGCTGCATATCTGACGCCATCGTCGACAAGACAGTAAACATCGGTGCAATGATAAAGCTGGGACCAAACTGCGGTATATCTGACGCCATCGTCGACAAGACAGTAAACATCGGTGCAATGATAAAGCTGGGACCAAACTGCGGCATATCTGACGCCATCGTCGACAAGACAGTAAACATCGGTGCAATGATAAAGCTGGGACCAAACTGCGGCATATCTGACATCATCGAATTGTTCATCTTCAGTGATACGTCCTGCAGATCATCCACAGTTGGAGATAGGGGAGATAATTACACTCTGCTCTTCACGTACTTCCAAAAAGATTTTTTTAAAATCCCAAACAGTTAGGTCCAGTGATCTCGAGGGCCAGTTACAGAACAATTGGTCATTTTTTTCCCAACACGGCTAATGCCCACCTGCTTGGCAGGTGCTTGTTGAGAAACTTGCGGACAGCAAGACGCCAGTGCAACGATGTCCCATCTCAATGAGAAAGGCAGTCACCACCTTCTGCAGCTAGTTCTCGGAGCAAAAAAAGAAGGACTCAGTCTTAATATAAAAAAGACAGAAGTAATAGTAGCAACAACAAACATACATCACCGCAATGCACAATAAAGACAAGTGCAACAAGATTAAAACAGGTAATTTAATATAAATATATCTTATTTGTTAACCTCATATGGTAGATGTACAACATAGGTGAGGTGCAAAATGGCTCAGGCAAAAGCAGCTTTCCAAAAAATGAAGAAGATACTGTGCAATCCATTGTTGACAATAAAAACAAAAAAGGAGTTCTTAAACTTTATGTAGAACCAGTCTTAACATATGGATGTGAATCATGGACAATAGGACAACAAACAATAAAATAACAGGAGGCTGTAGAAATGTCGTTTTACAGAAGAATGTTGAGAATATCATGAACAGCTAAGAAGAGTAATGAACGTTCTTAAAGAGGCCAAAGAAAAAAGAGAGCTAATATCCTATATTAGGAATAAACAATCATCATTTTTTTGGCCATGTAATGAGAAGGGAACAGCTGGCATATATTATATTGTGACTGCTGGGAAAATTGAGGGACGAAGAAATAGAGGGAAGCAAAGAGAAAAGATACCAGACAGCTTAAGAAAATGGCTTGGGGGGGGGGGGGGGTCAACAACATAAATGATAAATAACTGTGGAGATTGAAAGTTCTGGAAAGACATGATCACCTTTGCTAGCAGGCTTCTTATTCGATTATGATGATGATAATTTCATTTACGTATGTCACTTTGCTGTACACTGATTTCATTTACTGTCATTTTGTAAACACTATTTCATTTACTTATGTCATTTCGTTATAAACTATTTCATTTACTTATGTCATTTCGTTATAAACTATTTCATTTACGTATGTCATTTTGTTATACACTGATTTCAGTTACTTATGTCATTTCGTTATAAACTATTTCATTTACTTATGTCATTTCGTTATAAACTATTTCATTTACTTATGTCATTTCGTTATAAACTATTTCATTTACGTATGTCATTTTGTTATATACTGATATCATTTACTTATGTCATTTTGTTATATACTGATATCATTTACGTATGTCATTTTTTATATACTGATATCATTTACGTATGTCATTTTGTTATACACTGATTTCATTTACGTGTGTCATTTTGTTATATACTGATATCATTTACTTATGTCATTTTGTTATATACTGATATCATTTACGTATGTCATTTTGTTATATACTGATATCATTTACGTATGTCATTTTGTTATACACTGATTTCATTTACGTGTGTCATTTTGTTATACACTGATTTCATTTACGTGTGTCATTTTGTTATACACTGATATCATTTACGTATGTCATTTTGTTATATACTGATATCATTTACGTATGTCATTTTGTTATACACTGATATCATTTACGTATGTCATTTTGTTATATACTGATATCATTTACGTATGTCATTTTGTTATACACTGATATCATTTACGTATGTCATTTTGTTATACACTGATATCATTTACGTATGTCATTTTGTTATATACTGATATCATTTACGTATGTCATTTTGTTATATACTGATATCATTTACGTATGTCATTTTGTTATATACTGATATCATTTACGTATGTCATTTTGTTATATACTGATATCATTTACGTATGTCATTTTGTTATATACTGATATCATTTACGTATGTCATTTTGTTATAGACTGATATCATTTACTTATGTTATTTTGCTTAGCTTGATTTCACTTCTGAAATCTTGTTTTACTTATTTCAGTCAATTAAAACAGAACTAAATAATAATCACTGTACTTTGAACATAAATATATTTTATCCCCCAGGTTATGTCTGCTTCATCATGGTCTTCAATGGTATATCGTTCTTCATCATTATGGGTTGTTACCTCATTATGTACATAAGTATCAGGGACAGCCAGGCCTGGAACTCTAATGACACAAGGGTTGCTAAAAGGATGGCTCTTCTAGTGTTTACAGGTACAATGTCCAGATTTGTGGGCTTATATCTGTCAATCATTCATTGCTAATTGCAGCTTGTAAGGTCTTTTCGCGCTACTTTAATTAAAGTATAAGGCCTTACTTCGGATTCGATCCTGATCGACGGCTTCCGAATTCACCCAGCCTAAAATGGGTACCAGAGTTTTTTTTTTTTTTCATGTGAAAGTAAAGCTGAACTTGTGTTATAGTAAAAAAGAGTAAAGGTAAAGGTAAAGTACGAGACTTGAACCGGCGTCTTAGCACGCGAGTTTACACCCATATGTGCTCGGCCGCCATTCCAGAAATGTTCGGAGATTTCTGGATAGTGTCGCCTCAAGCATCGAAACTCAGATGAGAAGCGACATTCCTCACCTTCCCAGGGTAATACCCGGGTACCCATTTCTGCCAACGGCTGGGTCGACCGTGGGGGTATTTTTTTTTTCCAACCACGAGTACAATTCACACTGCTCCCAGCGGGAATCGAACACGGGTTGTCCGAACGTCGGTAGTCTAGTCGGGTGGTTTTCCCAACTAGGCTACCGAGGCCCCCAAAGAGTAAAGATCCCCCGTTACGCTAAGTGGCGTATAGGGAATATGGTGTTAGTGGCCATAAATTTTACAGACTTTCGGCACATGATTTTTTGGGTAATGTGGTTGGCATTACACCTGTGCCGCTTTATTTTCTCAGAAAAAAATCCGGTACCCATTTAAGGCTGGGTAAACCCGGATTAGATATAACTTAGAGATTCTTTGTGGAAAATTCTGAAGCAATATGGCTTACCATCAAAAATCATAAATATTATCAAAGACATGTATGATGGTTACACATGTGCAGTTCGAACAGAGGAAGGACTGAGCGAATGTTTCCCAATAGAAACTGGGGTTAAACAAGGATGTATTTTATCGCCCTTGTTATTTGGAATTGTTATGGACTTCATAATGAAGAAATGCTGCACTGGTAATAAAGGCATCGAATGGATACAAGGAGACCATTTGGAGGACCTCGACTTTGCTGATGACATAGTTCTCATCAGCAGTCAGATAAAAACGATGCAGGAAAACACAAATGAACTATCATCAATAGCCAGCAAAATTGGGCTTGAGGTCAATCATGAAAAGACTAAAGTCATGAAAAGTTTAATTCCAACAAGTGACAAAATATACATGGAAAACAAACCAGTAGAAGAGATCGATCACTTTATCTATCTTGGAAGTCACATTGATCGAGAAGGGGATACGAGCAAAGAAATTAGAATGAGACTGGCTAAAGCAGCAATGTCTTTCAGAAGCCTTGAAAAGTTGTGGAAATCAAAACTCATTAGCACAAACACAAAACTTAGGCTATTCAAATCAAATGTACTATCAACCCTTACGTATGCGTGTGAAAGCTGGAAAACAACAAGAGATATAGAAACAAAGTTGAACGCATTCGAAAATAAATGTCTAAGGAAAATACTTGGTATAGAATGGAACGAATTCAAAACAAACGAGGAAATTAGAGAAATCGCCAATCAACCACTAATATCTTCAGTAATAAAGAAAAGACGATGGTCATACGTTGGACATGTGATGAGAAGAGATAATAATCGAATAGCAAAGCAAGCCCTCATATGGGAAACAACAGGTAAAAGAAAAAGAGGAAGACCCAGGGAGACACTGAGAAGAACATTGATGAGAGAGGCAAGAGCAGCAGGAATCGGCTCCCTCAATGAGATAGAACTGCTTGCACAGAACAGAGACAGATGGCGAGATTTGATAAAATATCTTTAAAAGAAAACTGCTAGAACAAAAATTCATATAGGAGAAGGTGTATCTTGGTCTACGCCCTATGGGCCGGTTACGGCTCGAAAGGTCAATAGATAGATAGATAGAAACCCGGAAGCCGTCGGTCAGGATCGAACCCGGCCTCTTGTCCTTTGTATTCCAGTTCACTAACCACTGAGCTATCGCTGCTCCCTAGCTATCGCGGCTCCCTGCACTTGTGTTATACTGACCACATTACCCCAAAAATCATGTGCCGAAGGTCTCTAAAATGTATGGTCACTAACACCATATTCCCTATACGCAACATGGCGTGAAGGGGCCTCTTTACTTTACTTAGAAAACTTTACTTATTATTTCCAAAAAAATGTATGAACATTTAAATGTAAATCTTTTCGTATGTTTCTGTACTTTTTAGTTTAAGTACCATCTGTAAGAGGCTGAGTGGTCAGTGTGCTCGCTTTCTGGTCAAAAGGGTCCATGTTCAATACCCTTAAGTGTGGGGATTTTTCAGTGACCGCTGAGCCTCTATAAATGGGTACCAGGGATTTTTCTTGCAAGTAAAGGCGGTCTGGTATGATCCAGATCACATCATCCAAAATGTACCGACAGGTATAGAAATATGAGGTCACTAATATAATATTCGCCATGCGCCATCATCGCCTGGGGAGAACTGTTACTTTTTACCTTCCCATTTGTAAGGCTTCAATACAAACTTCAAATACAGACTCAAAACTAATTTCTCTATCAGCAATAGCTCTTAAAATACATAACAGATTGCTCAGTAATACTTAGAGCATAGCATCAATCACGCAGTAAATACAAATTATTGACCAGATGATGCATTTTAACTAGTAACCGGTGCATTACTCGGTTGTGTTCAATTGCTGTTCAATGTATTTGTTTAGAGGATAGCATCAGAAGCAAATGAAGATAAAGCAATTCCAGTTAAAAAAAAAAAAAAAAAAGTAAAGTACCCCAGTCACGCCAAGTAGCGTATATGGAATATGGTGTTAGTGATCATAAATTTTGCAGACCTTCGGCACATGATTTTTGGTGTAATGTGGTCGGTATTACGCCCGTGTCGCTTTACTTTCCCAGAAAAAATCTGGTACCCATTTAAGGCTGGGTGAACCCGGAAGCCGTCGGTTGGGATCGAACCCTACCTCTTGTCCTTTGTAGTCCAGTTCACTAACCACTAAGCTATCGCGGCTCCCTCAAAGCAATTCCAGAATCTGTAGTAAATTATGTAGACGTAATGTACTCATGGCCTGGTATCGGGCTTAGGACACAACATGGACCTAGGGAAGGTGTTAAGTGGATAGAGTCAATCAGAAAACAACGCAAACTACTGATTGCCGGATTGCCGAGAAATCGTGCCTGTCAGGTAGAATAATAAAAATGAGCAATGAAGACATATTAGAAGATTTAAATATTTAAAAGAACTGGCTTATAAACACCATTCTAGAGAAAAAATTAAAATACTATGGCTACGTCAAAAGACACAGCGGGGTGGAAAGAACAATAATAGAAGGCATAGTTCCTGGGCGACCAAGTTCTGTAGCAGACCAAGAAGAAGAGTCTTCTTAGTCTATAAAACACATATATAGATCTTTCTTTACCTCTATAGATATTTCTTTACCTCTATAGATCTTTCTTTACCTCTATAGTTCTTTCTATCAATATTCTCAGGATGTATATTGCATTATTGGTGCCCTTTCCTTCCACAAATCCACATTGTTCCTCACTTATTTCTGGCTTTATTTCGTTCCTTACACGTCTCATGATGATTCTTAGTAATATTTTCGTCACATGGCTCATGAGACTAATAGTGCGATGGTCTTCACAATCAGTGGCGCCTGACTTCTTCGGTATGGCTACACGGGTAGATTTTAGTAGATCTTCAGGTATGTGTACAGTGTATGTGTCATTGGGTAGTTTTGTTATGACTTGTACTCCCAGCTCTCTTAATGCAATCTTCAATTATTATATTGTCTGGACATGGAGTTTTGCATCTTGTCATGTGTTGAATTGCTTCCTCCACTTCACTCTGAATTATTGGTAGTCCTGTGTCTTTATTTGAATTGTTTATCTCTGGTCTTTCATCGTCATAGAGTTGACTGACATATTCTATCGGATGATGGAAATGGGAGTTAAGGTGGGCACAGCCAGAAATGAGAAACTTAGTGGCCGTATAGGAAGACTTATCAACCAACATAGAACTGGAGTCGTCAGTCGCTGGACACTGCGGGAATTGCTGAGGAGGGGATCTGAGCACCTATGGACATGTTCGGAGTGCAATGATGATGACCCGCAAATAACTCAATAACTCAATTCTGTCCATTATATTTCCATACGGTTGGCTTACCACGGCAACAGCCGGGGTTCGTAATCCTGGCGAGGACACCTGGGTTTTACTAATTCCCTAAAAATTAGTAGGAGCCGCGATAGCTCAGTGGTTAGTGAACTGGACTACTACGGACAAGGGGTAGGGTTCGATCCCAACCGACGGCTCCGGGTTCACCCAGCCTTAAATGGGTACCGGATTTTTTCTGGGAAAGTAAAAGCAGCACGGGCGTAATACCGACCACATTACCCCAAAAATCATGTGCTGAAGGTCTGTAAAATATAGGGTCACTAACACCATATTTCCCTATACGCCACTTGGCGTGACGGGGGTACTTTACTTTTTTTTTTTTATATTTCCATTACCTTCTCCTGTCCCATTATTATATTTCCTTCCTTTGATTTCACATATCCTGAAACTTTGACTTCTTTTCTTCCTGTTAATTCATTTCACTGATTGTGCATAAATTATGAGTCTTTCTTTTGTTATCACATACGTCTTGTTTATGTTATTATTTCCTCTGCAATGTTGATAGTGGCAATATTTTATTTAACTAAATCTGTAGATAATTATCACCTCTTACAAATTCCATCAATAAACATTTGAATAAAGCTTTCACTACAAAATGTACAAATCTATACACAGACAGATTCTGAAATGGAAAACAAAAATTATTTCAGTTTTTATCTTTAATGAGACCTCTTATCTAAAACAATTGTTTTCTGACAACAGCTCGTTGCAAAATTGTAAATTTATTAAAAATTTGATTCAAAACAATTTCCAATTACTCTTTTCCGCTATAATTTTTTTACATTCTTAATTTTATTGTTTTAACTGGGTTGTTTCAGATAATTGTTTTTTAAAGCTTTTACAATGTATTTGTTAATATATTTTAGAATAGATGACAGTACGACATGTATTATTTGTGTATTATCCAGTAAATAAGGTTAATGGCACAAGAAATGTTTCCAGTCAAAAAATGTTAAGATAGAGCGTTCTTTATATATGATGTGCATTATTAGAATGCTCGATTTTTCTGAAATAATAGATTTAGAAACACAATGAATTGTTTGGTATATGTCATTTTATTAATTTAAACTAAATATTTTATTTAATAACTTTTCGTAATTTCATCTTTAGATTTTCTATGCTGGGCCCCCATTGCTTTCTTGTCATTAGCAGCAGCCTTTGGCAAGAATCTCATAGAACTGAATGAAGCTAAGGTATAATTTTGGATGGAATATAATTCTATTATCCTCACAATATGTATGATTTGATTACGTTTATTGAAACTTATTTTGATGTTAATTAAAACTCTTCAGTATTGTTGATCTTCTTTAATAAATATTTAATTGTTCTACAATTTCAATGTTTTACATTTCGGTCCTGTTTGTTTTAAAAACAACTGATGAAGGATAAGGAGCAGAAATAACAAAAGCAAATTGCACAGTCAAGTTAATGTAAAAAAAAAAATAAATAAACAAAATTAGCTACAGTTGTTCTGTCAGATGACTGAATGTGGTAAGTTGAATGATTGCTCAGATTGTGATGTCAGTTGCGGTTGTTTACGCAAGGAAAGTAAGTATCGGAGGAAAGGGTAGTATTTTTAAAATTATTTATTACTGTAACTTTCTTAACTTTATATTATCAAGTGTTTACTCCTAAGCATAAAAACCTGAGCCAAATGTCACTTAAGGCCTATCAAATGTTTGCTCCTAAGAATAAAAACCTGGGGCAAATGTCACATAAGACCTATCAAATGCTTGCTCCTAAGAATAAAAACGTGGGACAACTGCCACTTAAGGCCCATCAAATGTTTGCTCCTAAGAATAAAAACCTGGGGCAAATGTCACATAAGACCTATCAAATGCTTGCTCCTAAGAATAAAAACGTGGGACAACTGCCACTTAAGGCCCATCAAATGTTTGCTCCTAAGAATAAAAACCTGGGGCAAATGTCACATAAGACCTATCAAATGCTTGCTCCTAAGAATAAAAACGTGGGACAACTGCCACTTAAGGCCCATCAAATGTTTGCTCCTAAGAATAAAAACCTGGGGCAACTGCCACTTAAGACCCATCAAATGTTTGCTCCTAAGAATAAAAACGTGGGGCAACTGTCACATAAGACCTATCAGATGCTTGCTCCTAAGAATAAAAACGTGGGGCAACTGCCAATTAAGGTCCATCAAGTGTTTACTCCTAAGAATAAGAACCTGAGGTAATTGCCACTTAAGGCCCATCAAGTGTTTACTCCTAAGAATAAGAACATGGGGCAATTGCCACTTAAGGCCCATCAAGTATTTACTCCTAAGAATAAGAACCTGGGGCAACTGCCACTTAAGGCCCATCAAATGTTTGCTTCTAAGAATTAGCCCCACGTTGGGCAACTGCCACTTAGGGCCCACCACCATCTCCTTCCCCACCTCAGCAATCAATAAAAAACCACCTTACTGCTTTATGTTGGCGAGACATCATAAACCTTGCAACAACTTGTATGGTGCAGACCTTCAGTAACCCTTTCCCATGTGTTTCTGTAAGAATGAAATAGATTCTCAGAATTAATACGATGAACGATGGATAGATAGAAGGTTGTGGAAAGACATGATTGCCTATGCCAACTGGTATGGCACATGATGCTGATGAATGTTCTACTGAACTAACTATTCTGCTTAGATTACTATTACTTCAAGTGCTTGAGAGTACCAATGTTATTATTTATTTTCAGGTGCTGACAATCTTCATATTGCCACTGAACAGCTGTGCAAATCCATTCCTCTATGCTTTCTTCACTAAGCAGTTCAAGAAAGATTGTGTTCTCCTATGCAGAAGACTTGAGGATTCCTTTCTAGCAAAGCATTTCTCACAGGTAAAATAATATGCCAACTTTCTAACAAAGCATTTCTCACAGGTAAAATAATATGTCAACTTTCTAACAAAGCATTTCTCACAGGTAAAATAATATGCCAACTTTCTAACAAAGCATTTCTCACAGGTAAAATAATATGTCAACTTTCTAAGAAAGCATTTCTCACAAGTAAAATAATATGCCAACATAATTTTAAATGGCAACTAAAGCACAGCGGTCCTTCTTTTGTTAGTGTGTCTGTGTGCCAGAGATGGAAAACAAGGCAACAATTTACTCACGTTGTAGTTACAATGAAAAGACAATTAGAGGCCACACAGATGGGATTTATCAGAAGAGTGTTGAAAGTTCCCTGGACAGCTAAAAAGACCAATGAGGAAATTCTCAAAGAGGCCAGTAAAAAAAAGGAGCTCCTAAGAAATATAGGAAAGTAACAATCAACATTTTTCGGTTCCATCATAAGAAGAAAAAAGTTGGAATGCTTGTTTAGAGCTGGCAGAATACAGAGAAAGGGAGATCGTGGACGACAAAGAGAGAAAATACTGGATTGTTTGGTGCCATGGCTTGGAAAACAGTCAACAACAGAATTGATACCATAAACGGTGGATAAAAAATTGTGGCAGGACATGATAGCATACGCCAACCGGTATGGCACATGATGATGTAGTAACAACAGTTGCTCTATTATTTGTTATTGTTGCATCTTTTTGTTTACTGTCTGTAGAATTTATGAAGGTTTTTTTTTTTTTTTTGTTACCTTTTTTTTTCACTGTTTGTAAAATTGTTTAACAATTGTGATACCTTTCACAGTTTATTAAATTGTTCAGCAAATCGTATACTTTTCACTGTTGTTAAAACTGCTGAACATACGTCATTGATATAACTATTAATGGAGTAATTTTAAAACTGGTATTCAATTGTTAAACGCTTCATAATTAATACTCATATTCATTTATAAGAGTAAATTAAAAAGTCATTCACCTTCTCACCAAAATCATAGGCAACTCAACGTAATGTGTCCATGTCCTGGAAGTACCAGCGTCGACCATCAGCACTTCACAGTTTAATGGGGGAGAGCAAATCCAACAACAGTCACAACAACTCATCTGGCAGTAACAGCTACGGTCTGCTCAACTACAACTCAGAGGTTATGTTCATTCTTATTGTCTTCTTTTTTCTTCTTATTCTTTTCTCTTTCTCACTGATACCGAAAAGGTGTCGTGGTTATATCATTTGTCGTTCTTGAGCTGCTCGAACTGTCTGAATTAGTGATTTTCCTTTGTTGTTACATGTCTCTGTCACTGCATCTACCCATCTTCTTCTGGGTCTTCCTCTTGGTCTTTTTCCATGCATTCTCGAGAAGAACGCCATTGATGGTGATTTGTGAGGATTCATTCTGACCAGGTGGCCAAACCATTTAAGTTGTTGTTGTTATATATATTCTTGGCAGGGTTTTGTTCCTACCATTTTTCTTATGGTTTCATTTGGTATTCTATCTCTTCTTGTGTTGTTTGTTATTTTTCTTAAGCATCACATCTCACATGTATTGATCTTTCTTAGATGTGATTTAGAAAGGGTCCATGTTTGACTTTCATAGCACAAAGTTGGTATGAAAATGCTATTTATCATTTGTTGTTTAGCTGGCATAGAAATGTTTGGATGTCTTAGCAATGGTGAAAGCTGGTATGTGACAGCATTTGCTTTTTGTGTTCTCATGTCAATTTCTCTGTCTAGTTTTCCATCTTCAGTAAACATTGTGCCCAAATACTTGAATTCCTCTACTTGTTTTATTTCTTTATCTTTGATCTTAATATTTAATGGGTGTCTTAATTCGCTTATTCTCATAGCCTCTGTTTTTGCTGTG
Source organism: Megaustenia siamemsis (assembly GCA_032433765.1). NCBI lineage: Eukaryota > Metazoa > Mollusca > Gastropoda > Stylommatophora > Ariophantidae > Megaustenia > Megaustenia siamemsis. Next base: position 41,740,742 of record JAVIAB010000156.1, on the reverse strand, counting down.
TTAATTTTCATACTGTAATTTGTACAACTTTTATCTAGAGATGTTATGTGCTGTTGTAGTAGGTTTTCATTGTCTTCAAACTATATATATCTGTGTGCACATTAGTGCAAATTCATGCAAATGTTATTATGAGAAAAAAATATGTACGATGGTCAGGCAGATGCTACATATGGACAGGTCAAGATGATCAGACAAGGTCAAGAAACCATTACAATAATGTTTATGCTTGTAATTTTGAGGCAACAACAAAATTTCAAAGTAAACCCTGAAATTGGAACCAGAGGGTAAAAGAAAGTTCATTTAGTATATATCCTGTATATTATATGTCGTTGCATATGTCTGTGGTCACTTCAATGCCAAAATCCTCTAGTGCCTTTTTCACCTCTATCTGTATGTTGTCAAGCCTGCAGCTTTTCCCTTCTTTATTGTTTGTATATATTTTTTCACTTCTGATTTTAAGATGTTATAAGCCTGACGTGCATTTTATAATTGGTTTCTTTTCTCTTTCGTCGTGAAATAAATAAATCAGATTAAAGGTCAACGCAAAACTTCGGTTTCATGACTGGCCTCCACAAGTTTCAAACTCACTATCCGACGCCGGGCTATGGTTAAGAAACATAGGACTTTACCCTCGCGTTCTTTCTCTTTGCTCTAGAATAAGGCGTGTTATAATGACAGATTAATGAAGCACAGAATAAAGTGCAATGCCACTCAAGGGGACGTTATTCTTCCGAACTAAACTAATTTGTGTCCCTAAAAACTAAGATTTTACAACAAAAAGTCATGTCAGCTCTCAACAGCAATGAATCAACCCAAAGATGACTAGAAAGCACTTGACCAACTATGACAAACTTCAGGCTTGGAACAGGCGATAACAAACTGAACGAACGTATGCACAAACATTGGCTTTAAGATAAATCACTGTGATCAAACATATACTACAAGGTACAAAACATTGATCAAAATATATACTACATTCTACAAAGTACAACACTGTGATCAAAATATATACTACATTCTACAAGGTACAACACTGTGATCAAACATATACTACATTCTACAAGGTACAACACTGTGATCAAACATATACTGCATTCTACAAGGTACAACACAGTGATCAAAGCATATACTACATTCTACAAGATACAACACTGTGATCAAAACATATACTACATTCTACAAGATACAACACTGTGATCAAAACATATACTACATTCTACAAGGTACAACACTGTGATCAAAACATATACTACATTCGACAAGGTACAACACTGTGATCAAACATATACTACATTCTACAAGATACACCACTGTGATCAAAACATATACTACATTCGACAAGGTACAACACTGTGATCAAAACATATACTACATTCTACAAGATACACCACTGTGATCAAAACATATACTACATTCGACAAGGTACAACACTGTGATCAAAACATATACTACATTCTACAAGGTACAATACTGTGATCAAAACATATACTACATTCGACAAGGTACAACACAGTGATAAAACATATACTATATTCAAAAAGGTACACCACTGTGATCAAGCATATATTACATTCTACGAGTTGACCCCATGTTTAACTGACTAAGAAGGATGCATTGAACCAAAGACTGAACATTGAAATCATAGCTGAATGGAGCTAAACAGGAGCTCTAATTCAGCCAAATATATCACAAGAACATGTCGAGGCTGTAAATGCCAAGATGTACACACAAGAGAAAGAGGAAAAAGCTAATGAAGAAGGTCAATTAAATCAATCAATTAATATTTATTTTACAATGTTACAAAAACAAACTATCTTTATGGCATTTTGTAATTACTGATGGGGATACTGTAAACAAAGAAATGAAACGACGATTGAATGCCACAGAGATAAGATCTCTCAGAAGAACATTGAAAGTTTCCTTGACAAAAAGACCTACCAGGAAATTATCAGAAAGACCGACACAAAAAGGGATCTCCTAAAAAATATCAGAAAGAAACTATCAACATTTTTGGGCACATCATGAGAAGAGACAAGTTGAAATATTTGGTTACTACTGGCAAAATACAGGGATAAAGAGATCGCTGACGGCAACGAGAGAAAATACTAAATAGCTTGGTGTCATGGGTGAAAACAGTCAACAGAAACGATGCACTGTAGATAGAAATTGTGGAAGGACATGATCGTCTACGCCAACCGGTATGGTACATGATGATGATGGTGGGGATATTGTAGGACCAGAGAATAAAGGCCGCTTGTCAAACATCGCCGTCAAGTGTTCGCGTATGAGTTTTGTTTTTATTTCACCCTCGATAGAAGAAACGTTTGACCTTACCAGGGATTCAAACCTGCGTTCTCCTGGTTTGGATCCCGACAAGTTATCGATTCGGCCATCTGTTCTCCTTATTTTTCATCATCATCATTGAGTGCCGTCTCCGCATCGAGGGTTGGCTACCATGAAGCGCCATTCCAATTGTCTCTAGCTTTGATGGTGCAGATCGTCATAGGTTGACTTGTCCATCTTTTGATGTTACTTATCCATGTTAGTCTTGGTCTGCCTCTACCTCTTTTACCTTGTATTTTCCCTTCCAATATTACTTGTATTAGGCAGTTGTGTCTTTTTTTTTTAAAAAAAAGTAAAGTGACCCCGTCATGCTAAGTGGCGTATAGGGAATAAGGTGTTAGTGACCATAAATTTTACAGACCTTCGGCACATGATTTTTGGGATAATGTAGTCGGTATTACGCCCGTAATTCTTTACTTTCCCAGAAAAAAATCCGGTATCCATTAAAGGCTGGGTGAATCGGAAGCCGTCGGTTGGGATCGAACCCTACCTCTTGTTCTTTGTAGTCCAGTTCACTAAACACTGAGCTATCGCGGCTCCCTGTGTCTTTTACCCCAACATTTTTGGGCTCCTTATTTTACTTTACCTTGAAATGAATGGTTTTATTTTGTTTGTTTTTTATGACAGATGAGCTCAGGAAGTAACAAGGCTGTCGGGAAAGACACGATGAAATCTGATTTGTATGTTACTCAAGCAACGATATATAATGTCAACAGTAATGGAGGCATCAATAGTGGTACAACATACTACAAACATGCACACAAATACAAACCTTGTCCTAGCACAGGACATGATGAAGATGATAACATTGTAAAAAATACGTATGCACACATAAGTGACGTGGACGATGATGATGATGATATACAAGTAAGTAAAGCAGTTATCTTTTATGTTGATTTGTTCACCTATTTTAGTAATTGTTTTGTTATTGGTTGTAAGATCTACTGTAGCCCCAAAGCTGAAAGTAAACAAGTTTAAAATGATAAATATCAGCTTTAAAGAAAGCAGCCAAATAATTAACAGGAGAAATGTTTTAAAATATATAGAGAAAGAAAACGAAAAAAAAAACCGTTGTGGTTAAAGCTTCAGGTAACAAGTGGACAACACAAACCAGAACGACGTTTCGGCGCAGTAGGCCTTCAACTGGAACAAACATACAACACACACACAAATATGTATTGAAAATGTTTAAAATAATAATAAAATATATAATATTTTGTAACTAGGAGAAATGGAAAGAAAATTATGTATAAAATCGTCCCTGTATGTTGAAGGTCTATTGCGCCGAAATGTCGTTCTGGTTTGTGTTGTCCACTTGTTACGTAAAGCTTCAACCATGCGGTTTTATTTTTTCTGTTCTCCTCACTGTTAGCTTCACTGCAGCTTCGTATTTTGATGCATTTATGTTCATTTCTTTGCCTTAATCCTAATAACTATTATAACAGGTTTTCTAGCAAGGTTCCCTACTTATATTGGGAAAAGCTCATAAAAAGCACCCACATAATTATTAAATCAAAGAGTACAACTTAGAATTTATATTTCTCAAAATAAGATATAATGAAAAGTTCTATCTATCGATCTATCTATTGTCCTTTCGAGCCGAAGACCGCACATAGAGCAGAACCACAATCTCAAAAACAGAAACATTGCGTGCCAAAGTGGCACATATTGCAGAGATCACTGCTCTAAAATATATGGCGCTGTTTCCATAACAATACTTTTTACAATGACAGCTTGTCAAGCCATTGATCAACCTCCTTAGTCGCCTCTTACGACATGCCTGGAAGGTCACAGTGTCACCATTCTTTACCTCTCTCATAATGAGGCCCCGGTAACACACTGGATAATGAAAATGTACTGACCGTTAAAAGAGGTGTCTAAAAATAAGGCAACGGTACAACAGAATTCTTATTTTTCTTGTCTTTAAAACGTTCCTTTTAACGTTATGGCAAAATATATTTAGTGTTCTTTTTCTTTTCTGTTTCTTAGCGATTCTAATATTCCATCAATCCATTTCTTTCCGTGGTCAGCACTTTGGTCTGGTGTTTCGTTGAAAGCTCGTTCTCTCATACTTTGACCTTTCTGCCTTATAATTTGATGATTGATGCCAAACCATTTTGTCTTTTGTTTCTTCGTGTATTCAATGGTAGGCATCATTCCTAGGTTTTTTTTTCTCTTAATTCTTCACTTCAGATATTATCGCTGAGAGCAGAATATCTGACTTTCTGTCTAACACATTTCGTTTCAGTGGTGGTTATTTTTTCTTATTGCTTTTTTAGTCTAAACTTCAGGTTTGACATTAGTAACACAATGTAGGGATGAATATTGTGTTACAAACTGCCCGTTTGACTTCTATGGTTATTTTCCATATCAGACAGTGCTAGTGGTGATAACTCGTCATCTGGCCGATGATTTGACAAGCTTTGTCGTATCTTGAGTCTCATAATCAAGTACCATGCTTGCTGGTGTAGGCAATTATGTCTCTCCACAACTTTCGATCTCGACAGTTATTTATCCTTTCTGTTGTTGACCTTCTACCAAGCCATTCTCTTAAGCTGTCTGGTATCTTTTCTCTTTGCTTCCCACTATCTCTTCGTCCCTCAATTTTCCCAGTTGTCACAATATATTCCAGCTGTTCCCTTCTCATTGCTTGGCCAAAAATTATTGTTTCTTCCTAATTTTGGAAATTAGCTCTCTTCTTGTTTTTCCCTCATTAAGAACGTTTTCATTACGCTTCTTAGCTGTTCATTGTATTCTCAACATTTTTCTGTAAAACCACATTTATACAGCCTCCGGTGATTTTCTTGTCTGTTGTCCTATTGTCCATGATTCACATCTATATGTTAAGACTGGCTATATATAACATTTAACAACTCTTTTTCTTCTTTCTGTTGTCAATATTTAATTGCATATGATCTTCCTCATTTTTAGGAAAGCTGCTTTTGCCTGAGCCATTCTGCATCTCACCTCTGTTGTAAGTCTACCATTTGAAGTTAACATGGTTCCCAAATATTGAAGTTCATTTACCTGTTTTAATATTGTACTACTTGTCTTTATTTTGCAGTGATGTATTTTTCTTTAATGCTAACATTACTTCTGTCTTTTTGCTATTAAGGCTGAATCCATTATTTTTGCTTTCTTTCACTATAATGTCTAACATTTCTTGTAACTCATTTTCACTCTTGGCGATTAAGACTCTATCATCAGCATACCTCAGTTTATTTATGACCTGCGATTGTTAGTCCAGGCATGCCCCTCTAGAGTCTATAGTTACTGTTTGCCTATTGTTCATTGTCACCAGATCTCCCCGTATTTGTATTTCTCCACTCACTTCAATCTTTTGCTTTATATCTTTATGTTGATATTCTGCTCTTCTTCTGAGGTGTTCATTATTTCAGACACAAGTTTTTTGCTTGAATAGCAAGACATCATAAAAAATGTAAAAGTACCTCATAATTTGTCTGTCAATTATTTTTCTTTAGATGAAATGTTGACTCTTCTGACTCAACACAGTTCATGTAATCATAGGATATGTTCTAATTTCTTGTGGGCTATGCTATGCACTGTCATTTTAGTCATTTGCAGTCTGGTCAATTGGACGTCCAGTCAACGATGCCTTATTTAAAGACGAAAGATTGCACTTTCTTGTGCTCCCTTCAGGTTTTAGTTAGAATTGTGAGATAATTTATTTGTTCTAGTCCTTCGTTTCTTCATAGAAATTTTTTTTTAATTATAAAAAAGTTAATTTTAAAAAGGGGTTATCGACTGTGGGGCAAAGTGTGTGAGAGTATAAAAGTGAAGAAAAAAAAACCATTCGCAATGCCATATGACATATAGTGAATATTATTTAGTGTCAATATCTTTGTTATCATTTGTTGGGGATAATGTGATCAGTAGCCAGAAAAAAAATACTAGAAGAAAATACAAGATATGGAGATGAAATGTTCGTCAGATCTTTGACACCTCTTATTTTGATCGTATCACAAATGAAAAAGTTCACAAAATGATACAAGCAATTGGAGTACATGATAATCTTTTGGCTATTTTGAAGAAGCGCATACTGAAATGGTTTGGCCACATATACGATAATTTGGCCTAGCAAAGGCCGTTATGCAAAGAATCGTGAGAGGGTCAAAGAGATGTAGACAGAGAAAGAAATGGGAAAATAACACCAAAGAATGGCCAGGACAGGTCTCTGCATTGTCCCAAAGAATAATTAAAAATATAAAAAAAAGGTTGTCTATGTCTGTCACTGGTGTTTTAACGACACCTTACCCACCCCTCCCCCAAATAAACCCTCGTGTTATTGGGACGAACAAGAGATCAGTATTATTGCAGTGCCAAATTACCCTCCCCCCCAAAAAAAAAATAAAATGATAATAACAAATAAAAATTAATTAATTAATTTTTAAAAAATTAATAGAATAAAATTAATAAATAAACAATTAGACATGCAGTCCAGTTAAGGTTACATGAAGTGTGAAACCATCATTTTGGATTGAATCAGACATAGTCCTCCATAGACCAAATCACTACCTACTGCTCTACTGTAGCCCTCATGTCAATGTCTAAGAGAGTGTAAAATTAAGAGAAAGAGCAACATAAAAAATGGTATCTTTGACTTCAGTGCTCTCAAATTTTACATTGACAGGTAATCCTTCATCAGGACTTCTACTCCCTGAGAAGGACTGGAACTCAAGGATGTATAACTGAAAGTTGCATTGATGATGAAAGTGAGAATCATTTTATCTCCTCGTCTCAGAAATCTTGTAATGGCTTCCATAATTCTGGTAAGAACATTAATGCACACGACAGTCTGCAGAACCCAAATATAATAATTATTGAGGATGTCAGTACTAGTCGAGATAAAAAAAAACTTTGGAAATGGAGATCACACCAGAATCCAGATTTAGAAATGGAGGATATGTCTCATAAAAGTGAAAATAAATTTGCTGGTGACACAGAACAGATTGGACACAATTCAGACCATGATAAATGGAAAGTTGTCAAAGTTAGCAAAAATAATCAGATTTATGAGAAAAAACAAAAGAATCTAAGCTATGTAAGAGACAAAAGCAGGGTGGTGAACTGCATAACAACTGACAAAATTAAGGAAGACACAAATATTCATCTACTTGATGCAAAGTTTTCCTTGACTGACTCAAATGTAGATGATCATAGTAAAGGTGAATCTGTGGCAATAACTGACAACCAAAAATTATCAGATAATAAGAATAAGCACACACTGATAAATAATCCTTGTGAAAGAAAATGCATTAAGGGCAACCCAGGAAAATGGAAAGAAAATTTACAATGCTGCATAGCCAGCACAAGTCCTGTTGAGCATAGGAATGAAATGCCGACCTACGTCATTGACGCCTCCAAGTCAGAATCTGAGAGCTGGACCAATTGCAAGCATGTCAATGACTTGGAATGTCTCCTGCACATTCCAAAGGAGATCAAGAATGACAATACAAAATGTACAACTAAAGGAACCATCTCTGACAACAGCAGAGTTTCCATGGTAACTGAAGACCAGTTTGATAATTCACCTGCTGCTGTTGTGATTTTGTTGAAAAGAGAGCATGAAGAAATAACCAGTTTGAAACAACATAAGGGAATAAAGGTTCCACTGCCTATTGGATGTTATATCAAACAAGGTCTCACTCAAGCATCAACTGCTAATTTCTACACTAACACAAGTTCAGTTCTAAATATGGGAGAAGACCCCAAGCAGCTAAACACTTACCAACATCAGTTTTACAAAGAGCTACCTGTGCTGACAGAATTATGTGCATCATGTGACAAGCACCTCATAAATCAATTTGCTCTAAACAATTGGCCACATATGAAATTGTCTCCTTTGCATGTATTCAGAAATGGTGCCCTTACCCCAAGACTACATGAACATAAGAAAATAATAGAGAAGAATGTTCAGCTGCAGTATTATGAACCAAATCAAACTGGTTGTAAGACTCTGAGTAGAAGCAACTCTTTGGTTGAACTGTCACAGATAAATGCAGACATGGCCAAAGTCCTTTTGCAGTCAAGTGTAAAGCGTAGAAGTTTGCCTCACAATCAAGAATGTAGCATGCTGCTTCATGGTGAGACTCATAACTATGTTGTGCAAAGCCTTCAGCTTGCATGCAGTAATCTGACATCATATTCTCCAGCACATGCGGACGACAGCAATGATCATTATTGTTCTCAGCTCTTAAATCATGAGCTCAATGCAGAAGACAGTGATTGAAAATGTCATCACTCAGACCATTTACATCAGTGTGCAGGATTCTCATTCTCTCAAGAAAACACAATGATGGTGAATGATGAGTAGACATTTATAATAATGGGCATTTTTTTATTTAAATCTTAAAACTCTAATTCATATTCTTCAGCTACAAATTATATGGGCAAAGATTTCAGAAAAACTGCCACTAAAATACCACAAATGTTTAAACTAAATAGTGCATAGCTACCAACCTTAGAATCAAATCAGTTGCTGAAAGAAGATCTCAGTTTTGTAAACAAAACTTATTGTATCTTCTATAAACAAAACTGTTGTATCTCTCACTCATTATTATACCATTATATTATTATAAAATATATTTCATAATATTTATTTGCCATGTCTAGTACAAGACCATGGCATGTTTGTGTCTTTCTAGATAAATTTATTTTATTTCATTATCATTTAAGATATACAAAGTTATTTCAGTAAAAAACAAAGATATGGTTGTGGTTATGATTAGTCGAAGGACCCGGTTTCACTGCAAATGAATTCAAATCCATAATTGCTCAACCGGCCGTGCCAGTGGAATCATTCAAATTAAAACTCATCTCATTGAAGGATTCAAACAAAGAAAGATAGCAGCAGTCACCATCATAGCAACTATAGCACACGCCAAAAGACATAAGGCCAAGCGGCGCTGAAAGTGAACGCAGCTAGACTGTCCTTACAATATCATCATTAATCATAAGAAATTGGAATATCAAAACACGATCTGGATGAAAAACACAGCTCACTATGTGCACATAGCACTAAACTCAGTAGCTCCTGCAGCAAGCTGGAAAGAAAGATAGTCACTAAGAATACCAATGTACAGGAGTCATTTTTTTGGTACATCCGCATATAAATGTAAATTTTGTAAGTAGCTTTAATTTATTTCAATACTATATTCATGTTTGTGTTCATTTTTGTGGTTCAAAGTGATCCACATGATAATGATGCTACCAAAACATAAAATATAATAAATAATTCATGGATCTCAGGTCACTCAAAAATCAATGGCAACAAGAAACCTGGCCAGCTTGCACAACATTTGGGAGTACCAAACAACAGAGGATCAGGTGACTTTTGATGAGATGAAATCTTTCATGAAGAAAAACTATTGGAGATCCAAACTATCATATGCATGATACAATCTATGGTTCCCTTTAAAAATGTCAATCATAAATATCCAGACTGTGATCTGGACTGGATAGACTTGAGCAATACATGTTCTAGACCTAAATCATTCTCAGACCTGAAGTTAATGATCTTTGTCCATGTGTTCATTCTCAGACCTGGAGTTAATGATCTTTGTCCATGTGTTCATTCTCAGACCTGAAGTTAATGATCTTTGTCCATGTGTTCATTCTCAGACCTGGAGTTAATGATCTTTGTCCATGTGTTCATTCTCAGACCTGAAGTTAATGATCTTTGTCCATGTGTTCATTCTCAGACCTGGAGTTAATGATCTCTGTCCATGTGTTCATTCTCAGATCTGAAGTTAAGGATCTCTGTCCATGTGTTCAATCTCAGACTTTGAGTTAAGGATCTCTGATCCTATAATCAAGCTCAGACCTAGAGTTAAGGATCTCTGATCCTATAATCAAGCTCAGACCTAGAGTTAAGGATCTCTGATCCTATAATCAAGCTCAGACCTAGAGTTAAGGATCTCTGATCCTATAATCAAGCTCAGTCCTAGAGTTAAGGATCTCTGATCCTATAATCAAGCTCAGACCTAGAGTTAAGGATCTCTGATCCTATAATCAATCTGGGAATTAAGGATCTCTGAACTATAATCAGTCTCAAACCTAGAGTTATGGATCTCTGCCCCTGTATTCAGTCTTAGATCTGAAGTTAAGGATCTCTGCCCCCGTATTCAGTCTCAGATCTGAAGTTAAGGATCTCTGCCCCTATGATCAATCTCCAAAAATGTCAGTACACTTTCTCCAGTCTTGCAACCTGTACAAACCAGTGGAGACAAATACTGGCATTAGAGACAACTCTGAGCAGTTAAAATCTTTGACTCTCTGAAGGAACTGGTGATGACAAAGCAGTACATCACTTAAGTTGGCGCATCTATAGTCTGACATCTCCAACAGGTGAACAAAGAATAATTATCTCTGATAATGAGGTACAATATTTTCTACTGTGTAGTAGAATGAAAAATGTAAATTGTTCTAAGTGTTTGGAAGTGTTTTGTTTGTGTTTTTTTGTTGTTTACTTTTACTTCCTGGTTAGTTGTTGTTATGGTTAGTTGTTAGAGTTAACAAACATTGTATTTCCAGGAAATCAAATATATGTTCATTTGCTTTCAGCACAGCATGAATGAAGTGTGTGCATCTTGTAGACTCCAATAGCTCAATGGTTATGTGCACATCTAACTCACTATGATAGTTTATCATTCCTACTTGATTGATGTATTCAAAATTGGTGAAGTCTCAAAGCTGTATCCTCATTAATAACAGTGGCATTATCCAATATGTGAACACTGAAAGTCATGAAAACATTGATCTTGTACATGTCCATTGTTCTCTACAGCAAATATCCATGAAGCATACCTATCAGCTCTATCCCAGAAGCCCTGCCTATTAGCTCTATTATTGTCACAATGAGACCTACCTATTAGCTCTATTATTGTCACAATGAGACCTACCTATTAGCTCTATTATTGTCACAATGAGACCTACCTATTAGCTCTATTATTGTCACAAATGAGACCTGCCTATTAGCTCTATTATTGTCACAATGAGACCTACCTATTAACTCTATTATTGTCACAATGAGACCTGCCTATTAGCTCTATTATTGTCACAATGAGACCTACCTATTATCTCTATTGTCACAATGAGACCTACCTATTAGCTCTATTATTGTCACAATGAGACCTACCTATTAGCTCTATTATTGTCACAATGAGACCTACCTATTAGCTCTATTGTCACAATGAGACCTACCTATTAGCTCTATTATTGTCACAATGAGACCTACCTATTAGCTCTATTGTCACAATGAGACCTGCCTATTAGCTCTATTATTGTCACAATGAGACCTACCTATTATCTCTATTGTCACAATGAGACCTACCTATTATCTCTATTGTCACAATGAGACCTGCCTATTAGCTCTATTATTGTTACAATGAGACCTACCTATTAGCTCTATTGTCACAATGAGACCTGCCTATTAGCTCTATTATTGTCACAAATTTACTAGTGACAAGGACTGTAGATCCACACAGGTTTTCAAGGCTTGAGGCCTCAATATATATCATGTCATCCACTCATGTCGAAGACACTAGCACTTAACCATTTGAAGTAATTGTACGCCAGACATAATACTTGACCCTTTCAATTGGGTCTGGGAAACCTTAACGAGGGAGGCAACTTCAGTCTCTATTCCAAGAAGTCAAGATTCATGGAGACAGCTTATCTTTCTGTGTAATCTGCTGAGCAAATGAAACTGAACATTGAAGAAGATGATTAGATGACATTGCAAAATAAACTCCACAGAATTGTTCTTGATGCCAGTCAAGAAACTCCCATCCTAGACACGCCAATGTATTAAGAACACATTTCATAATTCTCTACAGTATCTAGCAAGAGCACTGACATGTTTTACACATCATTCTGTTTGAGGATGATCCATTCTATTTATCCTTTTCATTTAAAGTAATAGTTATAATTTGGGTTTATGGTCAGGATTTTGGGCTAGGTTTTAGAAATGAGTTTGTAACTGTGGTTAGGGTTAAGGATGATCTCAATATAGATCAATGGAGAAGGTTGATGAAGTCTGTCAGTAGTGACCCAATGACCCTCAGGGTTTGGGTTTGAGGAAGAAGGAATTTAAATTAATATATTTGGTTAGGATTTAAGAGAAAATTGTAGTTTAGAATTCAGGTTTAATGTTATAATTTGTTTAGTACAGAGACACTTTCTTATTTGTAATATGTGTATTATATAAATTAAAGAACTAAAGCATGGCAGTTTAACTTATCTGTTATTTTTTACAAGACAAAATGTAACAAATAAGCTCAACTTAAGACTTATATTGTGAAAAAAAAGATACAACATCGCCATGTCTTGTCTTGTTATTTCTTTCATTTTTGCTATTTTATTTAAACATTGTTTCCATGTTTGAAAGGGTTGTTCTATTTCTTTGTTCACTTTCTTGTACATCATGAACATTCCATTTTCATAATTATCTTGTAAATTGAAATATATATATTGGCCATTTTATGTTTATTTCTCTATTTCATACAAAAATGTTTTTACATTATTACAAGGATCTGAATTTGATATGTCATGTCATGTCACAAAGTTCTTTGAATTTTCATTCCATTAATTGATTGTTGAATTTAGTTAGATATAAGATACAAAACTACTATGTTATTTATAACTTACAAAGACATAATGCTGAAATTAATGAATACTAAAAAGTAAAATTAGTACTCATATATTTCTGGCACTCATTTAAAGAGGCTGGATGGACCATGGGAGCCTTTCAGGTCAAACAATATTTGTTTGCCTCAAATGACATTTCAACCCTGAACTTTCAGATCAACAGGCAAGTGCACTAACCATGTCACAAGGCTCATTTAATGACTACATTTGTCAAAATATAAAACAAGCAGCAAGTAGCAGTACATTCACATGTCAGGGAAGTATAGTAACAAGTTGGGAAGTATAGTAGCAGCAGGTGGAGCAGCATAACAAGTTGGGAAGTATAGTAACAAAATGTTGGGAAGTAGTGTAACAACAGGTGGAGCAGCATAACAAGTTGGGAAGTATAGTAACAAAATGTTGGGAAGTAGTGTAACAACAGGTGGAGCAGCACAACAAGTTGGGAAGTATAGTAACAAAATGTTGGGAAGTAGTGTAACAACAGGTGGGGAAGTATAGTAGCAGCAGGTGGAGCAGCATAACAAGTTGGGAAGTACAGTAACAAAATGTTGGGAAGTAGTGTAACAACAGGTGGAGCAGCATAACAAGTTGGGAAGTATAGTAACAAAATGTTGGGAAGTAGTGTAACAACAAGTGGAGCAGTATAACAAGTTGGGAAGTATGGTAACAACTTTTAAGGAGTATAGTAAAGTTCGAAAGTCGATGTAATATCAACAGAAGCATGTTCATAGATAGGACTTTTGCCACTTGAAACAACTTTTACAGATCCACCCAGAACAACACAAATAAAAAGGATATGTGAGACGTGTGTACTTTCAGTGATTTTGTATGGATCAGAATCCTGGATAACAACAAATGAAACATCAGGACTGTCATTTTGTAGAACCTGAGAAAAATTATCAGAATATTTGTACCAGTAACAGAAGAATCATTTTATAAATGCAACCAAGGATGTGTCTGATAACAAGCAGATGCTTGGACTTTTATCTCAGCTGTGTCTCACACTTTAGTTGATTTGTTCGTTTGTGTCTTAATGTACGGGGAAATGAAAGAGCGGTCAGGTTGGCTAGTGGCGATATCGTTGAGGATGGTCAACCAATGGATCGGGCAGACAACATCAATGCCCTCTGGGAAGTGGGAAGGATACAGGACTTCGACAACCATGAGTCCACGTCACTGCTTCGGATGAAAAAGATGGGAGTTAAGACGGGCACAGTCAGAAACTTAGTGGGCGTGTAAGAAGACTAATCAACCAACACAGAACTGGAGTCGTCAGTAGCTGGACACTTCGAGACTTGCTGAGGAGGGGATCTGAGCACACATGGACATGTTTGGAGTGCAATGATGATGACCAGCTAACAATTCAATTTGTGTCTTTCCAGGAAGAGATATTAAACATATGTTTAATTCAAAGTAATTTAAAGAAGCTGTATTTTAATATATTTTTAAATTGTGCTGTTAAAAATTGAATATTACAAAACTCTTAAAGTGTGTCTCCTCTGTTGAGCCAGGCATTTACCTTTACCATATAAAGTATTGAAAGCATACAATTTTATCTACTCTATTCTCACCGTTATCCATTGATTATTTATGTATTTTACAGTAAATCAAAATGTGAATTGAGCATAGTAGTTTTTATTTATTTTAAAATTATTCATAATTTTTATTGTTTGTGTATTGACCTTAACAAGGTCTCATGGCCATTGTTTTTAATCTATAAGCAAAAGTAACTCTTGAGAATATGGACACACAAGCTCCACAACCACTTTGTGGTTGAGACACAGAAGACTTCAAGCATAAAACCTCATTTTATAGTAGAAGGTTGTGTTGCATGGTGTCAGATCTGAGGCTGTTAGAGCTGGCTCGTGACACAGTGAAGTTGACAGTAGTTTTTAGATGGCATAACTGAAATCTGTGACAGACTGATTAAGTGTACATCTTTAAGTAGATGGTATTGAGTAAACAGCAAATTGTTTATCTATCCGCTCTACTCATCCTATGCCCAGTTCTAATTGATATACTCTCACAACTTTGTCAGCCATACCCACAATACATAAGCAAATACATGATAAAATATTATTTTCATCCAGCGGTTGTAGTAGCCTCTGTCAGTCAGTAGACTGGATTTTGCAGCGCCACTAGGAAATGTTATTTTCTTCTTTTCTTTTGCTGTGTATTCTCCTTTTTTTTTTTTTTTAGAAATCTGTCTGCTTCTTGCTTGAGTTGGAGCTTTAGAATCTAGAGGCATCCAATAAGTCATTCTTTAAGACATGAATAAGTAAATTTGTGAATATCAGGAACTTAAGATTCTCTTTTTAAAATACAAAACTTGACAAAACAAATTATGAAATTGTTTAAACCTTGCAAAGTTATATATATATATATATATAGACAAACAACCTATGTAAAGCAGGAGAGGAGGCTAAATGCATTCCATATGCGATGTCTACGCCGTATTCTTGGTATCACCTGGAAGGATAAAGTGACAAACGTGGAGGTCCTGACTCGCACAGGCCTACCGAATATCTACACGCTGCTCAAACAACGTAGGTTACGCTGGCTTGGCCATGTACACCGTATGAAAGATGGCCGCATACCAAAAGATATACTCTACGGACAACTGGCATATGGTAAAAGAACTAGGGGGACGCCCAAAACTTCGATTTGTAGATGTGTGTAAACGTGACATGAAGAATCTGAACATAAACCCTGCAGCATGGGAAGACATAGCTGCAGACCGCAATCTCTGGAAACACACTCTAAAGGTTCACCTCAAACAAGAAGCAGACAGATTCATAGAGAATGAGAATACACGACGAAAGAAAAGAAAGGGAAAAATAACATTTCTAGGGGCGCTGAAAAATCCATAGTCAACTATGACTGACGGAGGCTACTACTACTACTATATATAGACAAGTACAACAATTACATAAAAATAGTATTTTGTTTAATATGTACATATGTTAGTTTGTATTCCTCAGAGATGAATTTTAACCTTAAGGTTAGTACTGTCTTCCTGAACTATAAAGTAGTAACCCCAATCTATCTATTGTCCTTTCAAATGAAGACAGAGGCAGAAATTCTAGACTCTTGCACGATTTTTCAACTGTCAAACCTTGCCCATTGACCTGCATTGTGTCTCACTGATGGCTTTGTTTTGGGCGAGTTGCTCAATCTTGGCAAGGGAGCTGATACCTACTGTTGTTCAATGTTTTTCACTTTGCTTCATTATAGTTTAGCTATAGTATAGTTTTTACTTACACAATATTTCACCAGACAAGTTGTAACTGAATGTTTCACCAGACAAGTTGTAACCGACTGTTTCATCAGACAAGTTGTAACCGACTGTTTCACCAGACAAGTTGTAACCGACTGTTTCACCAGACAAGTTGTAACCGACTGTTTCACCAGACAAGTTGTAACCGACTGTTTCATCAGACAAGTTGTAACCAAATGTTTCACCAGACAAGTTGTAACCAACTGTTTCATCAGACAAGTTGTAACCGACTGTTTCATCAGACAAGTTGTAACTGAATGTTTCACCAGACAAGTTGTAACCGACTGTTTCATCAGACAAGTTGTAACTGAATGTTTCATCAGACAAGTTGTAACCGACTGTTTCATCAGACAAGTTGTAACTGAATGTTTCACCAGACAAGTTGTAACCGACTGTTTCATCAGACAAGTTGTAACTGAATGTTTCACCAGACAAGTTGTAACCGACTGTTTCATCAGACAAGTTGTAACTGAATGTTTCACCAGACAAGTTGTAACCGACTGTTTCATCAGACAAGTTGTAACTGAATGTTTCACCAGACAAGTTGTAACCGACTGTTTCATCAGACTAGTTGTAACCTTAATTGAACTAAATTAGTAAACAACCATGCATCCACTAACGCAGGAAGAGATCAACACCTTCTTTGCGAAAGCTCTGATTAACTAATTACTTTATCAAGCTTGGGCAGATGGTGCTCATATGCCTGGGAGGGCCGACCATCTAAGGGCAGAATCCCCCTACAGAAAAGACAATCAGCTGCCTTGCAGGAAGATTGGGGACAATCAAAGGCTAAGGAAAGCAAACCTGAATAACATGCTGGCTGAAATCGGATGCATTGGACCACTGGCGCAGAACACAGTGCAACATTTTAACAAATAATCAATCAGACTGGACTTCGCTTCAATGTTCTTTTTAGTGTTTCTCTAAGCCGGCCTCTTTTTCTTTTACCGTCTAATTTCTAAAGTATCTGCTTTGATTGTTTTTTTGTTTTCTCTTCTCATCACATGGCCAACATATATCATCTCAGTGCAAAATAAAGACAAGTGGAACAATATTAAAACAGGTAAATGAATTTAAATATTTGGGAATTTTGTTAACCTCAGACGGAAGATGTACAAAAGAGGTGAGATGCAGAATGGCTCAGGCAAAAGCAGCTTTCCAAAAAATGAGGAAGATATTATGCAATCCATTTTTGACAATAGAAACAAGAAAAAGAGTTCTTAAATGTTATGTAGAGCCAGTCTTAACATAAGGATGTGAAATATGGACAATAGGACAACAGACAAGAAAATCACTGGAGTCTGTAGAAATGTGGTTTTACAGAAGAATGTTGAGAGTACCATGGACAGCTAAGAAGAGTAATGAAAATGTTATGAGAGAGGTCAAAGCAAAAAGAGAGCTAATTTCCAATATTAGGAAGAAACAATCATCATTTTTTGGCCATTTAATGAGAAGAGAACAACTGGAATATATTGTAGCAACTGGAAAAATTGAGGGACAAAGAGATAGAGGGAAGCAGAGAGAAAAAAATGACAGATAGTTTAAGAGAATGGCTTAGCAGAAGGTCAACAACAGAAATGATAAATAGCTGCCGAGATAGAAAATTGTGGAGAGACATGATCACCTACGCTAGTAGGCACGGTACTTGATGATGATGATATCACATTTTTTTTGCTATATGATTCTTTTGTACGAGGGTTAAATAATCATGTATAGAACATAAGTTTTTTTCAGTTCTGGAACAAATGATAATTATGCAAAATTGTGACCAGATAAATTCACTATCTTGTGTTTTCATTCATATTAATAGATAAAACAGGGGATAGGATAAACTGCAGTAAAACTGCTAAAATGGAGAATCATATCTTTAAAAAATGTTTAACATATTATAAATCATCTGTTTAAAAGTATTGAAACATTGAGAATAGAAATTTGAATCCAACATGTATGTGATTCATATATTTGAATAAAGAAAGGAAAAGCAGAAGAATATAATAATTATTGTTGTGTTTTTGTACAAGTGTTTTACAACTATTGCATGTAAATCATGGAAACTTCACTGTCAAAGGAAGCATTGTTCCACATCAAATTATAGGTATCTTAGCACTTGCCAGCTCATGATGATGTTTATAAAATGTATGTATTTGTGAGAAAGAACACCCTATCCCTTAACCAAAGTTTAAGAAATACCCTACAAATAGATCATTGTGATGTCTAATCAGTCTGTTACTATCCCACAATTATTGTTTCATTACTTTTCTACACATGTGTTACCCTTCAGCATCAATGGAAGATGAAGCGTCAAGTCAATGATCTGTTGCATGTCTACCATTTCATTGATACATAACATGTTAAGTCTGCCTTTCAATATGTATTCTTGTTCCTTAATATTAATGCTCTCTAGCTTGTTTTTTAATATGATCCAGCAGTGGTGTAACCACAATTCTTGTCCTCTTTTTGTTATCTCTGATTGTGTTTATCCTTGTCACATTCAGCATTAGGTTTTGGATGTCCATATTAGGTTGGTTGTTACTGTCCCTGTCTGACATTATTTGTCAAAATAAAATCTGCATTACTGTATCCTTTACAGACCTTCAATAACTACAGTTGGATTCTTTATCTCCATACAGTTTGTCAGTCAAGTGGGTCAGAGAAAGCTATGTCATCTCTCTGTACCTGATGTGATGTCAACTATTCTGATGTTCTACAGTCTGCTTAGCTAATGTTTTGTTTATTCTATCTGTAATAAGGATGGGAGAGAAGACTTGCTGTGTTGGCGACAATTGTTTTTATATATCACTATGCCTAGGATATAGCAGATTCACTTAGCATAAACCTGGCTTTTATATATCTTGCAAGAAAAAGGCTAATGATTTCCAGAAGCGTTATCCATGAAGCATTTTTGGTATCTTCTGAACATTAAATACTAACACGTACAAACACATAGGTGCTCATAATCTTAGAGCAGATGGTAATGGAAGGATATAAATTTCTGGGGTAAAATGATTACAAATTGGAGAGACAGAGCAATAGAGAGAATAGTATGACATGGAACTGATAAATAACTTTAAGACCAGGATCATGTGAAGAAATAAGAGATCCAGTGTGGTAATCTTCTGTATGTGAAAATAATGAACTGCTAACTTTGAGATTTCTACTGACAAACATGCATTAACCTTGCAATGTAATTGCTTATCACAATATCTCATTAATAAACAGATTATGGTTTGCTCTATCATTTGTTTTTGCTTCATTCATTTTCATTTCAGTTTTCCAAATAACTTTTCCCTTTCTTACTGTGCTAAAATCTTTCTGTGTACTCATTAAAAAGATCAAAGACTCCCGTTCTATAAAAATATATAAACATGTAAAAATGAAGGTTCACTAAAAATTAAGCGCACAAATGAGAAAATCCTGTGAAAAGTTAGCAATGAAAATCGTTGCCTGTCAGGAAAGGCCAAAAAAAATAAGGCATAAAAATGCATATTTAACATCATTCTAGTGAGATTATAAGAAAATTGGGAGAACTGGGTGGATGGAAAAGACAAACAAGGAAGTTCTAAATCAGCTGATGATAGAAGAAAACTACTAAACACAATTCGAAAAAAAAAACAACTGAAATTTTGGGGGCATGTGAAGAGAGACTACTAAAAGTTATTTTGAAGGGAAAAGTACAATGTAGATGAGGCAGAGGCAGACAAAGATTACAGTGGACAGATGAACCTACGACAACACACACAATCAAGACAATAGATATAGTAAAATGGTGTTCCATGGTAGCCAACCTTCGATGTGAATATGACACTCGATGAGTGAGAAAGATTATTATATAAATAGTAAGAAAATAAGAGATGGTCTTTACAGTTCGTTCCTCATCAGGGCAAGAGGTTCCCTAGCGATCCAGCATATGGGCTACCTACAATGTGTGTTTTAAGTTAAGCCCTTCACTTATGACAGACTTAGCAGGTCGGTAAGGGATAAACATTTTATGCTCAAGGAAATCACAGAAATGGAGATAGACCACAAATATAAAGTAGCAACCATCAACATATGCTGAATAAAAAAATGACATCAAGAAAACAGAGTCATGAATATCACAAAAGAGAAACAGAACATCAACAGCTATAGACGGCAGACAACTAAAACAAGTAGAGAAACTTAAGTACCTAGGAAGTCTAGTGACAAACGACAATTCACAAACAGCAGAAATAGATTCAAGATGCAACAAAGCTTGTCAAATCATTGGACAGCTACCACCACTATTGTCCAACAAGGAGACTATTCTAGAGACAAAACAGGTACTCTACAATATAATAGAAGGGTCTGGGTTCGATCCCCAGCAGTGGCGGATTTTTTTTCGGACTAACACGACTCAGGAATTCACCCAGACTCTAAAGATGGGTTCCACAAAAACTGTGCCACCTGCAGTTGTCCATTTTTTAGGCAGTAATTGTGTTCAATAGGCATTCATTGAAGGATAAAGAGGTAGTATGTGAATTCTTGTCTATCTCTTCAGAAGGTTTATGATAAACACCGGGTGTTCAAAAAATGAGGTCTCATTCTTAGTCTCATTCTTAAAACAATGTGGGGAAAATCCATATTTCTGAAATAAATCATTACAAGTAAGAAGTATGAAAAGAGAATAAAGAATGTGTGAAAGAGCATGGAAAAAAAAAAACAGAAAAAGTTGGCTGAACAATATAACATAGAAAATATAACTGACAAAAAAATTTAGGGTCGGAAAAGTGTGGAGAAACAAGATCAAATCTCTTTCTCTTGAATATTATCCCTAGATCACAATCTATCTATCATTGTCCTTTCAAGCCGTAGAGGGCAGAACCACAATCTCAAAAATAGAAACCTTGCGTGACAAAATGGCACATATTGCAGAGATCACTGCTTCTAAAATCTATAGTCTGTTTCCATAACAATGCTTTTTACAATGACAGCTTGTCAAGCCATTGATCAACCTTCTTACGACATGCCTGGAAGGTCACAGTGTCACTATTCTTTACATCCCACATAATGAGGCCCCAGTAACACACGGGAGAAATCAAATACATTCTGCAGGAATGGTCAACCAATAAATTGATGTACATGCTAATCTGGGACTATAAAGGCCCAATCCAGGAACATTCAATGATTAGGCTCTCACCATAAACAGTGAAAAGTGCTGTGATCTGTTTCTTAACTACCTAAAACCCACTGTCACATCAAAATATCCTAGACAATTTAGCCACTGTTTTTTTTTGTTACAGCATTATAACGATTGAGCACACATGGCTCTTGCGACAGTAATGAAAATATAGAATTTGCATTGGGCATGTCTTTCACACTTTGCACATTTACCTGGCCTCCCACCAAATGACTATCATTGGGCACTCCTAATGAGGTGAAGAGTAAAGAGGTAGTGGTACATGTGGTTATGTAAACAGCATTTATCTTGTAGGGAAGTGAGGATGGACAGGACACACGCTCTGAAAGCCAACTACAAGTATTACCAGAAATTTTCTCGATTGGAACCAACAGGCATAGATGAAACAGGAAAGATCTAGAAACATGTGAGATAGTGTATCACAAAGAAAAATTACATCCTGAGAAGAGACAGAAAGGATTGAAGAACTCTTGCTGATGGAATATGTCAGGATGAAAGGTTAAAAAAGGCAAGAAAAGAATATAATCCAGGCATACCTTCATTGCACACAGTGGTGATCGTGCTGAAAAATAACTTATTGCTTTCACTCCCATTTGGTATATTCTTCTTAAAAAAATAACAAATTAAAGTTACATTATTTTTACTTACTCTTAAGGCAATACAGTTTTACCATAGTTTTCTTAGTGTGCAAATAGAACACAAATGGACAATAACTCAAATAGAAAGGGTCTTTGAAACTTTTAATTTCACATATTTATTTTTCAGATAATAATTACCCTACCACACGGCTTGAGCTATTTTAAAGTCTACAACTATGGATGTCTGTAAACACTGTCAAAAATAGTAAAAATGGAACATGAAGAAATAGAAAAATGGAACATGAAGAAATTGTTAACAAGAATAAATGGAACTGAACTACAAGACTTGAAAGGTTCTCACCAAGTAATTTGTGGATTGTCAATGCATACAAATTCAGACACTAATAAACAATATAAATGCTATGTTGTCATTTAAATTGACTAGCATGATGTGTATTCACACATGTTTGTAAAACATAAGGTATAATTAACTGAAGCCAATAGAGATCTGTTCAAGAAACAACAATATTGCTTAAAAATATATACTCCTGGTAGAGATTAAAAGAAAACATTACAAAGAATAATTTACAATGTACACATCACAAAAGAACAAAATATGACCAATTAAATAAACAAAAATTCACACACATTTGTAACACCAACAAGGGACACAAAGCACTGATTTGTCAATAAATACGAAAACTGTACATTTGGAGAAACAAAAATGGAAAAAAAAGTGAAATCATACCAAATGGTCCACTCTATGTTAAATAAGATTTGTAACAACAAAAGTATGTTTTGAAAGTACCTTGAACATAACAAAATACTATAATTCATTTATACATAATACTTTCATATGTTTGGAAGATTTCAACAAAAACATTCCAGAATTTTATACAGCTTTCAATTGCTTCAACGAGTTCAGCAATGTAATTAGAGAAAAGGAACAAAATAAAACCAGAAATGAGTGCAAATATTGTCCTCATGGCATATAGAGAGATACATGATGCCTACTGCACTTGGGCTGAAAGTCATGACTCACAGCTAGCATCAGGATCAGTGAAACAGACTTGTCAAGATCTTACCCCAGCTCCATCTGGTGAGCCTTGAGACAGACTAACCAAACAAGTTGGCAAGGCAACTTGGTATTCAACTAATGTGGTGCTAAGCTGATGTATTGTGACAAAAGGTGCAGATATTGCAGCTTGCTGTAAAATAATGCCATAAGGTATCTACACCCTGTTCTTTTAAGGGCAGGGAATGGAGAGGCGTTGTCAACACCCAAATGCAGAAGATATGATACATACATAAGAAAGGAAATGAAAAAATCAAAGCTACAAAAAAAAAAGTAGGTGAACTAACATAAAACTACCAACTTAATAAAGGTTAAATAAAAAAAGGCAGTACAATTCAAAAGGTGACAAATTCATAGCATAAATATGTAAAGTGACCACAAGAAATCAACCGTCTTTAAGTGAAAAGATGAGTCTGAGTCTAAATTCAAGACAATTGGGATACAGTATAGAAGAATTCATTGCAAAAATAAGTTTAATAAATGTTTTAAAAACATAATTAGAAACTATATGGACAAAAATAATGTGAGTCAAAAGTAAAATTATTATGGCAACAAAAATTACAAACACTGTGCCTTGTTGTGCAAGTTGGTAGCACTGTTACCAATGAAATAAATAATATCTTACAAGTGGCAACACAGTGTATTCAACCATTCAGTCACAACAGCAATGTGAATATTGTTGCTCCCCCTCCTGAGACACAGCAAAGAGGAACAGGGTTTCAGCATCCATTTGTAAAAAGTGAGAAGTAAATCCTATTGCAAATGACTAACATGTGATAGCTTTTATTCTTCACTGCATCTTTGTGGTTTGTTGTCACTAAGCTTCAAATGCAGTGAGAGTCTGAAGTTACAACTAAACGAATCTGACCCAGAGTATTCAATTGTTATCATATCAAGTTACTTTGTGCACTCACTCTTGTCAGTTAACAATACAACAACCTTATATTAGGTATGTTATTCTGCTATAAATTAATGAGAAAGTACGTCAGTTTAAGTAATATTGCAGTATAAAATAGACCTAACTAATTTACATTTCCCCTTTCTACAACATCCATCTTGAATATAAACACAGTTTTACACTAATAAAATAAAGATACAAAAATATATGTTCATTATTTGCACTAGTTATGTCACAGTAATCTAGTGTCATTACATTTAGGTTAACCCTTGTTAAAGCATGATCAAAGATACACAAATTTGCATGAGGTAGAATAATCTTTGTCTGGGTTTAATACAAATTGATGTCACATTAACTTGATATGAACAATTGTTATAAATGTCCACATTTGACAATAAAAGCAGATGTCAGGCTTTGGTAACTGTCTGATTTAGTATTAACAAACTGTTAACAAAAAAGTGTATCGACATCATTGTATTCAGTGAAAAGGCAACAAGAGACTTTGACAAATGATGAATTATACAAACTGCCAAGTTAATGATTGAGAGCAAGCAATAAGCAGTTATCTATATAAATAAATGACATCTGAAAATGTGGAAAATGATGCAGATAGGACAAGGCAAAGAATCAGAAGTGTAACAATTCACTATTTCACTATTTAGAGTGAGAGGCAGATCTATTGTTGAGAGGTACAAAATCTAACTTGTATTAAAAGATTGGCAATTAATATCTTTCAAACATTTTTGTACGCAATCTTTTATAAGGGAGAGTTTTTTGTTTTACACATATTTTTGAAAAATAATTACAAGTAAATGTCCACTACTAGTTTTACAAATTAAAGCTTCTTTCCAAAATATTTGTCATTACAGCTGCCAATATTCTAAGTTCAGATCAATGGAGTTCTGAACAAATCTTATCTTTGGGTTGCCTGGATTGTCTGGCTAAGTAATCTCTTGAATGTGGCCAAATCTCCAAATGAATTTTGCTAGTGAAAAGTTCAATTACTCAATGAACCACTGAACCCAAAAATGAACTCCTGATGCTGAAGTGGAGTGATACACTTTTTATGTGTGAATAATTTACTTATATGATTTATCATATTACAGTTCAACCATTTTGATTAATTGTGCAGCTCAATAGATAAGCTGCAACACAAAGAATATAGAGTGTTGTGAGAGTGAAAGAGCTGAGATATGCTAGCCAATGGAACCTGAATAAGTTGACAATGGAACCTGAATAAGTTGAGATACTGGAGGCTTTTGCTATGCAAAATATTGAAGGCAGTGATGGTGTAAGTAAACCACACTGAAAGGAATTTACAAATGAACATGGAACAAGTGAATAATAACTCATAAGTCTGAGATGCATATAAAACCAGCGCACCACGCCATCAGGATGCATATCATTCATTGTCTGCTAAATGGAAGTAAACACCCAATGGTTTGCATTCTTCCCTTAAATCCATGAATTGTGTATAAATAAAGTTAAAACACAATGAACATCATAATCGTTTACACCCAAAACAGTATCAGTTAACAAGAAATTGGAGAGATCTGAGAAGTACAGAGCCATAAATGTAAATGGTAAAAGATGTGATGTCAGTTATAAGAGTGATGAAACCTTTTATTTAAAACGAGAAATGTGTCAATATTTCAAAGATGACTTAGAAAGGTACAACTAAAGGGGGTATAATGAACATATTTTGCATGATTCAGTTGTGTAAAGCATAGTGATTAGTGCGCTGATTTTGTGAAACCACATGATTGTGGTTCAATTTCACACTGACACTCCCTAATCAACTTTCTAGAAAAAATAAATAAGTACTTGACTGTTGGAGAAGGTATAAACAGTTAGAAATAGAAATGGCCTCTACAACTTGAAATGTCACAGTAGCCTAGTTTGGTGAGGTTTAATATTACAATCCCCCCATACTATTCATTATATGTTATGAAACACTAGTTACGAAATTTCTTTTACTTCACACTTGTACTTCCATGATATATGCTTGGTACAAGCATTAACTGGTATCAGACGTGGATATTCATTGCATGGATTTAGGGTCATTTGGGTGTTTCCCTTTAAGCTGAATCCCCACATAACATGACAAACAACATTTTTCCACATTCACGATCATCGAGTGCCATCTCCGCAACAAAGATTGGCTATCATGGAGCGTCATTCTGCTCTGTCTCTTGCTTTGATTGTGCAGATTGTCATAGGATGACTTGTCCATCTTTTGATGTTACTCGTCCATGTTAGTCTTGGTCTGCCTCTGCCTCTTTTACCTTGTATTTTCCCCTCCATAATTACTTTTTGTAGGCTGTTGTGTCTTTTAAAATGGCCCAAAAATCGCATTTGTCTTGTTTGAATTGTATTTAGTAGTTCTCTTTTCATTTTTAGTTGTTTTAAGACTTCATCATTTTTCTTTTCTTTCCATCTGATTCAACCTATTCTTCTATATATCCACATTTCAAAGGCTTCAATTCTCTGTTCTGTTTTCTTTTATAATGTCCATGTTTCTGAACCATATAGAAATATTGAGAAGATATAACATTTTGCTATTCTTAGTTTTAGCCCTGGTGTTATTTGTTTTGATGTTAGTATATTTTTCATGACATTAAAATTACTTTTTGCCATTCCTATTCCTTTCTTTATTTCAGTTTTCCATCACTGGTCATAGTATGGCCAAGTTAGTTGTAGTTCTGAACTGTCTCTAGGTCTATATCTTCAATTTTGATATCCACTTGTGAGTTTTGAGTATTTTCTTTGTTTATGATCATAGTTTTAGTCTTTTTGATATTCATATCTAATCCATATATTTTGCTTGTCATGTTTATTTCATTAAGTAATTGTTGTAGATCTCTAGGATTTTCTGATTTTTTGCTTACATAATCATCAGCATATCTTAGGTTATTGATTATCTTTCCATTAATGATTAGGCCTGGCATCTCTGAGGTGTTTTTAAAGATTTGCTCAGTGTATAGATTGTACAAGCTTGGTGATATAATGCATCCCTGTCTTACTCCTCTTTTTATATCAATGGTTGTAGATTTCACATCTGTTATATTTTATTACTGCTGTTTGCTCCCAGTATAAATTACACATCAGTCCATGTCATCTAGATGTTATTGGTTATTGGTTATGGAAGGCCTCGGTATCACAGCAAACGAATTAAAATCCATAATTGCTCAACCGCCCGTGCCAGTGGAATCATCCGAATTACTAACTCATCTCCCAAACAAAGAAAGGTAACTGTAGTCCCCATCGTAGCAGTCTCAGCACACGCCAAAAGACATAAGGCGAAACCGCTCAGAAAATGAACACAGCCAACTGTTCCCTGTCATACGATATCATCATTCATCGTAAACAATCGGGATATCGAAGCAGGATCAAAACGGATGAGACACACAGCTCACGGTGTGCACAGAGCACTTAACTCAGTAGCTCCTGCAACAAGCCGGACTTGGAATATGAGGAAACTGCAAGAAGGAACACTTTTCAGACGTAGCCTTCAATGGTTGCCGACACCTATTTCACCATATACCATGAGAATTCACGTCCTCCCGAAAACAATGATCGTCATAGCACCTGATGATGTTAGGCCATGATTGATGACTCAAACATTGCTTAGTCCATAGCTCGAATATAAATAAGCTGCCATTTTGGTGCGTTCCATGACGTCATCCCATCTAGATGTATCTCTTTTTCTAGATGTATCTCTTTTAGGCATTCTATAAGTTGTTTGTGTTCCATATTAGAGTCCATAATTAAACATTTCTAACCCTTAAACCAATGGCATTTATTTTAGTACAAGATCTTTTCATGAATCACTTTTTTAATCACATGTCTTGAGACCAGCTGAATATTAAAAAAAAAAAAAATTGTATTTTTGTTGCTACTTTAGAATTTAAAAAAAAATAAATTAGTCTCTTCCATAAATGGTCATATATTTTATTTGTGATACAAATGTGATGAAATTCACTTAAATTGTGTAAACATGAATATATTATTGAAGAAATGTCACATTTTTGTGCTGTGTGCATAATTCGTGAATTGATAGCTTTTGAGAGACCTGTTAGTTAACTTTTTTTTGTTTTCTTTTCTTATTTTGTCCACCACACCCCTCACGCCCCCAAAAAAAAAAAAAACCATTTTGCATGCTACCTCTTTTTATACAGCTATCTTATCCTAAAGTAAACACAAAAAGCAGTTATTTCTGAACATTTCAATACACAATACATGATCAAACAATGAAGAATATCAGATATATAATCACATTTTTTGAAGCTGTCTTTAAGTAAAAACTAGTGTTAGAAAATGGGTCCATCAGAAAGTGTTTTCACCCCGTCTACTACAAGTTTAGACTACAAATGACAAAGAGGTAGGGTTCGATCCCATACGACGGCTTCCAGATTCAACCAGCCTTTAATGGGCCCAGATTTTTATTTAATGAAAATATTTAAGAAAATAGAAAAATATTTAATGACATATATAAATTATTTTCTTCTTAGAGGGGAGCAAAATGTTCAAGTGCATATTTGTGCCTCTCATTGTTAGGCCCAAACCAATTTACAATTAAATGACAAGTTTGTAGTCAAAAACTGTCAAATTTTCACAACAGGGATCTGTGTAGTCTTGAATTTCTAAAAAGATCCCATAAAATCTATGGTTTAGCAACTCTCCATCCTTCCCACTTTCATTTTCTTCCTTACTTTTCACTGCCTCATGTCTAAGTTCAAGTCAAAAATTGTATTCTATCTGATGTATTTGGATTGTAGAGGGTGGTCCTCAACTATTTTTATTATTGTGTTTGTTCTTGACAAAGATCCTTCAGCTGGTGCAAAGTGTTGATCTGGTTAAGTGTCAGATGTTTTATGTAAAACTGAACATATACATATTTCCTTGACCTTTTATTTCAGTCTCACAATGTGTTATGTCTATTTCCATGATGCAACCAGATTTTTATTACTGCACCTCTTCTGTTTCCATAACAAAACTGACACATAAAACAAATCATTGTTTCCTCACTATGTTAAAATCTGCTGACATAGAGGACCTAATATCACACTTTCAACTATACTGAACTAACTCCTACTTCTCCAGCTGAAACCAGGTAATACAAATTTAAAACATATTTTCAAAAGCTAATGTAGCCTATTAATTACAGAACTCAAGAGCTTGCAGCTAGAGTCTCAATTACAACTCTTTTATCATCAACATAAATCTTTTCATATGAATTAACATGTTTATGTTATGTTTGATAACAAATTTACATTACATCCCACTACTACAAATTTAAGACCATCTCAAACTCAGAGTGTAGCTATCATTTAATAAAACTCCATTTTGTGCACTTAAAACTACCAAGATTTATAAGATAGGCAGTATTATATTTGGAAGCAATGCACAGAGATCTATCACAGCAGACAAAAGTTGTCTGAATAAAGAATGAAGCAGATATTTGTGAACAAGGAAATTACAGCGCTGTCCCCCAATTTTACGGACATTACACAACCAATCATATGTTAGAAAATTGAAATGTTAAATAATGAAGAAAAAGTGAGTACAAAAACAATTGTAAACAAAAATAATAATTAATGCAGTATAAATATACATACATAAAATGCATGTCACAATTTTATTATAGATAATATATACACACATTTTGTAAATGGATTCATTCACAACTTAATTATTGTTAATGTTTATCCACATCTACTTTTCTTGCTGTTATATTGCATCAGTAGCAGTTGTTTCCTGCTGTTACACATAAGTCAGTGCTATCACAAGAGCCTACTGCTGCTCCTTAATGGCTTCTTTCCTTAACTTTTGCCACTAGCACCTATTCACTCTATTACAATCATATTAACACAATTGTCTATACAAACATGCAGCTATTGAGTTATTTGCGGGTCATCATCATTGCACTCCGAACATGTCCATAGGTGCTCAGATCCCCTCTTAAGCAATTCCCTCAGTGTCCAGCGACTTATGACTCCAGTTCTATGTTGGTTGATAAGTCTTCTTACATGCCCACTAAGTTTCTCATTTCTGGCTGTGCCCATCTTAGCTCCCATTTCCATCATCCGAAGAAGTGACGTGGATCTGTGTTTGTCGAAGTCCTGTGCTCTTCCCACATCTCGGAGGGCATTGATGATGCTCGCCCGATCCATTGGTTGCCCGTCCTTAACGACAGCGCAGCTAGCCAACCTGTCCGCTCTTTCATTTCCCCGTACTCCCGCATGTCAAGGAACATAGACAAAGGTGATCTTATGTATTTTTGATTTCTGCAACGACTCTACCCATTGCATGCGTACAGAGCCCGCCTCCACTTTTTTTATCATGCTCATCGAATCACTCAGTATACATGCGTGGGTGTAGTCTTGTGACTCTAACCATTTGAGTGCCTTAGTCACTGCCATCGCCTCCATTGTCACGCTACTCATGGTCATGATGTATGCACCACTGTCTTCTTTGACTATTCTGCCTGCCAAGCGAAACATGCACTTCTTTGGTGTCGTATTACAGATCCGTCTGTATAGATGACTGCTTCTTTCTCATCGGTGTTATCGCAGATGAGACCGTTGACCTCAGCATTAACCACGACCGGGTTCTGTACAATACACGAGAAAGTCCTCTTGAATGACGTAGGCACCAGTATCCACTCCTCAACAACGCTAATATTGGTAAGCCCACAGACCTGTTTGATGACATCTTCTGCTCGGCCCACCCATGATTTGCCTCTTTTTAGCCTGGCACCTTTCCCCCTGTATTGAGCACGTGGTGCAGTGGATGCTCTTTATCTGTACTAATCTTCAGGTATGCTCGTGCTCTCCAGATCTTGATTCTGTCATCCATGGTTGAAAAGTCAAGAAGATACCTCATTGCTACACAGGGAGTGTCCCTCGTACATCCCAGGATAATGCGCATGGCTTCATTTTGTATTTTCTCCAGCCTATCAATTTGAATCGTACCAACAGTAAGAATTGCCTGGGCATACTCGATTGGTGCGAGGACTAATCCCTGGAACAGAAGAGTAAGTAGCCTCTGCTCGATGTTGGCAGCTGCCATGACCTTCAAGGCAGCTAATCCTTTGCGGGATTTTGTTATCATATTAAACATGCAGCTGCAATGGTGAAGTGATTAAAGCACTCATCTGCTGACCATTCAGTCAAAGTACAACTCACAGTTGTTGTTAGATTTTGCTAACTTATGTTTTTGAGTTCATCCAGCTGATAAAGATGGATGCAAGAGATTTTAGGAAGAGAAAGTAGACGTCAGACACACATAAATATGCTGACAGCCATGAAAAAGTATGGGCACCAATACATTTGTCACTAGCAGTATATTTTAAAAATTATAAACTGCGCATACACAAAAAATAGTGGTTACAGAAAGGGGAAGATAAAACAAACCAATATCTTCATTGTTTGCGAGATTGTCCACAATTCACAACCATATATTGCCAACAAGAAGATACATGTTCTCTGAGATACTACATATCAATAAAGGGAAGGGTTAGCAGTATGGTGGAAGTGTTGGTTTTAGGACCCCAAACAAATACCAGAATCCACATGCTTCAATCCTTTATATAAAAAGATGTAGCATTTGCAATTACATGCAATATAAATGTTATGACTGTACTGCTTCTGTGATATGTACTATTGCCACTCACTCAGCACATTCTTAGTATTTACAAGCACCTTCTAAAGAATTACATAAAGAAATCATGTTGCTATTGTAGTTGTAGAGACAGCATTAACAGTTATGAATCTGAGCCTCCTTTTGATTTACTGTGCAAATGCTAGATTCATTCTTACCAGTCTACTTTGACAAGTGATATGCCATTTTGTAAAGAATATAAGATTTTTTATTGCCATGAGATACAATTATTGCTCCATCTTTCGGAGTAATTGCTTTCATGCTTAATTGCTTTTCACTGAGCAATTTTTCCACAGAAACAAAGTGTGCGCACAACACAAATATTAAACATATACTACTCAAAGCATCTAGGTTCAATATAGTATTAATTATGTAGACAAATTAAGATGTGCTTTTTGGAGCAGAACACCTTGAAACAGGCCAGGGTAGAAAACACATAGAATATAGGAAGTCAAAGGTTAGGGAAGGAATCACAAACAAAAACATGCTGAAGATTTATGGATTAAACAGAAGGTTAAAACAGCCCAACACAATCCACTAATAGTCAAAAGAAATAGAAGAAGAATAAAGAACTTAATATTTTATGAATATTTTAAATCTGAATATGGTATCTGTGGGTGTAGAAGACAAACTTAATTACAAAACAGTTATGATAAAAGACAGGGTGAAAAACTAAAGATTATTTTACTAAATAGACAATAACGACAACAGAATTGTATCTGACTGTTAAAGAATTAATTGAAAATATTCCAATTAATTTAATGTAATGTGGGTTAGTATTAAATCAATTCAGATAAAAAACAATTATATACACTTGAAAGCTGAATATAACTTAATCATGACTGGCTCTAAATTTAAATATTTTGATCATTCCCAAGTATATTCCACAAGAAATTTGTCATTTCAAGAATATAATATATTATATAAAGAATATAATATAAAACACTTATAAAACCTGTCACTCCAATTTTAAATATAAAACTAGTATCCATTACAAAACTTTCCACCTCAAAATAAATTAAAAATGCATACGTCATTCACTACTTAATCTCACATCAACTTGTTCTATAGTTATTCCAAGTAACAAAGACTTAACAATTCCTTAAACAGAGCATGGACATTTTGATTCTTGCAAACTTGTGTTCAGTTGTTTACATTAACATTTCAGTATTTAGATGCTAATCCATTATAAACATCTCACTTACAAGCTAGAATCAAAAAGTAAATAAAAAAAATTTTGAAACAAAATGCCCTAAAGATAAATTATAAAAAAAACACTTTATTAATTGAATTCAATATTTACAGCAGCTCTCAGCTTGTGTCAAAAGAATTATATACCAGAGTGCCAGTTTTATTTAATAAATGTAATGTAAGCCAATTGTTAAACCAGAAACAGCCAATTTCTCAAATTTGTAGCTAATGAACCATTAGCTTATTTTATTCTCAACTCTAAAGTCAAATACAAAACACAAGCAAGCCTGAGAAAAGGAAATAGATATAGTTCCTTACAAGTTTAATGTTTACAATATGTGAACAAACTATTGAAATACATTTACTCATCCAGCTTTGGCCGTTTAGGTGTGACTACATCACCACTGTTATCATTCATGTTCTGAGTATCTGAATCCATCTGCTGTTGCAGTGCACTGAAGCAGGGTGTTGGGTTTTCCTTCACAAAGTTTATGTATTGGGGCATCAAGCGGTCAACTAGAGATTCAAACAAAGCACGGACAATTTTTCCAGCCTTACCAACTTCTGATCCTGTCTGCAAAAATCAAAATTGTTTAAAGAATATAATTATAATATAAACATTTAAAGTGGGGTGGACCATAGACAAAATGTATGAGATGTCAAAAGTAAAGATAAATTAATGTTTTTCAGACTGACACTACACAGGATATTCACAGAACAATTTAAACTGTTCTTTTTTAATCTGTCCTACAAAATGCTAAAAGGACAAGAATAAGACAAAAGTTTTAAAATCTTATTGTAACAATTATAAGACAATATTAATCCTCTTAAAATTATCACTATCATAAATTATTATTTAATGCATTACCTTATTGTAGAGAGCACAGTTGATAAAAACCTGTCGCATATCATATAAGAAGCTTTTAATACTTTGATAGTGGTTAGGATGACTCCGCTGAAGTTTACGCTTGATTTGCATGAAGTCCTTTGGTTGAGTGATGATTCTATAGTAGTTTGGTACTTGCTGAAGCAAAAACAGAGGTTAATATTGTCAGCTAGTAAAAGCAAAGCATTTAAATTGAATCAAACCAGTAGTCAATAAGTTGACTGGTAGAAACAATGAAATGCATAATAAATACAATATTACTGCAATAAGAATAATTCAAGCTAAGAAAGAAGTAATCTGTTTTTTTATATTTATATATTTTATTTTTTATTAAAATATTTCTGTGACAGGTGGCAGCTCTCTGCATCAAATAAGAGTGAGGATAAGGCAAATAATTGCAGTGCTGCAGTATATCTGGTAGCAAGGAGCCAGTAGTGGGGTGTAACGTACACTCCTGAAAGGTATGGTGACAGCTTTACAAAAAAAGGAACACAACAGAATACTGACATTTCAGCCTACATGTGGCCGCCTTCAGAAAACAAAAACAATATCAACAAAAAATGAGATACAGATAAATACTATTACATCTAGGATGAGCGAGCAGGTAAGTCTAGGAGAAATAAAGAGGGACAAGAGAAGAAATGATGAAACGAGAGAGAGATGTGCTACATATCAGAGGATAAAAATATATAATATGTGAAAATCAAATAAGAGTGTTTTACTACAAAGGGATAAAGAATACATATTTATTTGGCTCTATCAGTTCATGGAAAATTTGATTTTATGCTACATTAGTTATATTGTATGATCTCTTGCTAGAATACATGCCATATATGTGTTTGCACAGTTAAGCAAGCTATCCCTATCTGTCTAGGAATGAGGTTACTTTTTTAGCACAACAAAAATTAGATGGTACCTACCAGCTTTCAAAAGCTGGGTAGAAAAAAATATTTCATATTTTCACACTTGAATAATGTGAAATCATACTTTATAAATTTAGCACATTCTGTTCTATTTTGTATGAGATTGTTGTTTGAATTTCTAGATTTTGAAGTATGAACTAATCACCTACCACCTTGTTGACTGGCTCTTGAAATGGTACACTTGATGGATGACAGAACAGCTCTAGTAATATTCTTTCACAAACCTTTGTAGATGGAAGAAGCAAATAATCATGTCAATGCATTCATTATACAAACAATTTTCATCATTATCTGATTAGTCAACCTGATCATGTCTCTCCACTGTCCTGTCAAGTCCCTTTACTGACTGTTTCCTAATATACTTTGTTGTAGAAGATGTATCACATAATCACCAAGGCTGTACAGTCTATTATTTTGTGCACAGGTAAGGGATCAAGGCAAGAAATGCAAATAAATGTATACAAATGTGAAGCTGCAGTAAAACTGAATGTGAAGGAGAATTGAACAAAAAAAAATTAGAAAAAATAATATGGTTAAAGCTTTACATGATTGATGGACGACACAAATTTGAACAACGTTTCTGCTCAACAGGCCTTCAGCAGGAACAAACAAACAACACACACGCAGATATGAAAGAAAATAAAACTAATCCTACATAGCTAACTAATAATGAAGCATCCAAAACAAAATAATCAAAACTTGTATAAGAAACAAAAATTTCTGCCCAGTGTCATGGACTGTGGCCAGAAGGAAAAAGAACGATTGGCGGAACTAATTGCCCAGCCGATGGGAGGGTCAAGAACATGTAAAGGGGATACACAAACATATATACACACTTATACACATATATATTTCCTTTACATGTTATTGGCCCTCCCATCAGCTGAGCAATTACAGTGTGTATCCACTAAATCATTCCTCTTCCTTTTGGTCTTGGTCCACGAAACAGGGAAGAAATTTTTGTTTCTCGTACAAGTTTTAATTATTTTGTTTTGGATGCTTCATTATTAGTTAGTTATGTAGGATTAGTTGTATTTTGTACACAACAAGATTATTTCTGTACATTATTTTAATTTAAAATACATTGTATAAACAAACTGTCAACACTGGAAACCAACTACAAATTATTGTTACATTACTCTCTTTTATTATAAAGTGCTGTCTTTATTTTTTTTAAAGTATTAAACCATTACTGCTAATGCTCACTTTCTTGTAATCTCAAATTAGCTTACTATAAGCAGTTGTTCTCACTTCTTACTATTCTTTCCTCTAATGCATGTCTTTAAAAGTATCCACAATATAATGCTTCAGTTTTGCTTAAATTTGTAAATATGCTTAGTTTTCATCCTGATTCTATACTATGTTGACACTTTGTGTTCATAATACTGATCATGCTACAGGGGGAAAGAATACTGTTAGATGCTTGGGTAAAAGAAGTCATTGTCAAATGGTGGAGTTCAGATTAATCCCAAGGGATCAGTCCCAGTTGATTTCTAAAATCACTCAGCCTAAAAATCTGTATTGGATATTTTTTTTTCAGGCAAACAAAGGTGGTTGCTAAAACTATAATCCATATATGCCTTTCTGAAGGTGAGACTTGATTCTTTTACTTTTTTTCTTAATGCAGTTTATTGGCATTATTCACAAACAGAGTTCTAGATTTATAAGACTTAACAGGCATTAAGTCATCGCTGCCAACAAGTTAAAGTAGATCACATGTAGAAAAATTATGCCTATGACAGTTACCAAAGGCAAAGTTTAAAAATTAATTGAACCAATGTCACAAAAAATAGTTTATTTATAAAGAGATATACATTTGTTAGCGTGGATTAGTGATAATTCATTTTATTTATGAAGAAATATACATTGTTAGTGCGGATTAGTGATAATTCATTTTATTTATGAAGAAATATACATTTTTTAGCACGGATTAGTGATAAGTCAATCAAATTTTATAGTGATGTTAACACAGACAGATACCAGTACTTATGTTGCATTGTAATATTGTTTCATATGCACATTTATGTTATGGCAAAGCACAAAAGAAATGTTAAAGAATATCAGTAACCAAATTCTAAAAAATTATTAAAAAATAAGCAAAATAACAAAACACATTATGCCTATAATAATTATAGTTACACAAAATAAGCAGAGAAGACTTTTATGAAAATGGTTTGTTGATAGATGTATAAACTGTATGCATGCTCACTTTGACTTCCTGATTAGACAATCCTTCCAGAGACTTGCGTTTGCCTGTGCTGGTGACTTCCTCATTGTTCACAGGGCTGTCCCCTTCACATATTGTACATACAAAAGAGCCGCTGAAAAATATGTAACTTTACAAAAAGTCTGCCAAGATACACATCATGTTACAAGTCCTGATATTTTGCTCTTAACATGTAGTAGATGTTGCACCACACTATTCATCAATTAGGGGGTTACAGATTTATACAAGACCACTGAACAAACCAGACAATACTTTGCTATGTAAAATAATTATTTGGCTACATGCAGAATCAAATCTGTCTAAATGCAGTTACCATCTCGGATACTTATTTTACTTATGTGGCTATTTTGGCAGATATTCATGAAAGCAAAACAGCTTTGAAATGGACCAAAAACATGTTATGGTCATAAAATTGATACTCATGTTTCAGTTATAAAACAAATTTGTCTGAATTGTGTAATATGGATATATCACTCAAGAAAAGTTATATTTTAATATTGTGGTGGTTACTTCGTTTTATGGATTACAGTCAAGGAACTAGTAAGAATTATTGTTTCATTTTGCTTTGTTTTCCCTCACTTCCCTCTTGTGATCACATTTTGCATGTCACTTTCTTTTTTATATGGTCAACTTTTGCTATTGTAAATATAAAAAACAGTCATTCCTGAACATTTTGATATACAATATATAACTGAATAATTGAATAATAGCAGACATTTACAAATAGATTTGTGTTGGAGAAGGGATGCGTCCAAACTTGACATTTTGATATTGCAACCTTACAGTCTACTAAAGGTTAAGAGCAACCATAAAAATAACATGATACAAGATCCAAGAATCTAACATGAAGAATATTTAAATTTCTTTACAGACATCTTGAACCTATACTGAATAAAACTTCACTTTTGTTTTTATTTGAATATATTTCTCACTGAGATTGTTAATAGCAAAGCTGTAATACACTGGCTTGTCAATAAAGTGAATATTGGTTCAAACAAAGCTTAAGCTATTTGATCCACCCAGGTAAGAACTGCTAACTGGCTCACTAAGTTGGGGAAAATTAATGACAGCAGGGAATAGCACTGCTTACAACCTCTCCTCCACCACTAGATGCAGAGAACTAGTACAATGAAATAATATAAAACTTCTTAAGACACCTTTATATGTTATGGGACATTACATTATTTTTCTCATTAGAAGTTTTCTTTGGGGATTATTATGATTGATAAAATAGACCACTCATAGTTGCTGCCATTAGGTATCATTTCATAATCTCTTTACCTCGGTAATATTTTACAAAGAAAACTTTAAATTACAGTCTATGTTGTCACCCTCCACAACCTTACATGCTACCATCTCCTTGATAATACACTAAAATGCTGAGTGTGTGTTTGTTTATATACTGCAGACTGACTGTATATCAATTCTTGATGTTACTAAACATGCATGATGCATGCATGGATGAGCAAACTATACAACAGTCACATTGATGGTCATTTCAAATCTACCTTGGTACCGCAGATAATTCTGGAATGTGACAGTGCAGATGGAAGACCTTCGGGCAGCGGTCACAACACAACACGTCTCCGCCATTGTGACAGCAAGCACAGTAGTCATCATTAGGATCTCCATGACTGTCAGCCTGAGACAAGGAAAACCCTGGCATACTATTGCCACCTTGCCAGGTTTGTCTCAGTTCTTCATCTGTAGGAGAATGTGGTTCTAAATAAAAATTAAAAACAAACATTAACATCTTCACCTTGTCAAACTTAGCAGGAAATAGATTAAATTTTAATCAAAATATTAATATTTGTAACATTCTGAGCAAAAGAATTTTAGCTCTGCAACTGAAGACAACAATATCATAAATCAGAAAAGCCCAGATCCAATGTAATGTACAACTGTAACAAAATATTATAACATTTATCAATTTGCTTGACATGAATGGACAGCATATAGGAAACTTAAACATCTGAATACATGAAATGTTATGTCCTAAACATACTGGATTTATTTCATAGCAACAACAACAAATTTAGCTAAAACACTAATACTGGAATCACTAATGTCAGAAATATCACTAGAGGAAGAAAGAGTAGAATCAACAGATAAAAACCTTTGGGATTAAGATATAATTATGATGAAAGCCTGCTGATGCAGCAATGAAAGTCATACTAATGTTAACAATATAGATAGATGATTGACAGCATTTTAGTTATGGAAATGGCAGCTGTTCCAACTTCAGTGCCGAAACTAACAACTTTAAATGATGAGTGTTAGTAAACAGGAAAGAATGGAGTTATAATTTATTTAACCAAAAAATATACAGAACCTATCAACACCTAAAGAACAAGTAACGATGAGTGTATCTTGAGTGCAGTGATTAAGTCCTGTTAACATGTACAAATTAATCAACAGGAAACATTTTAGAAATAAGAAAAACTATGACTAAAACAATATAATATCAAACAGATCACATTAAACAAGGCAGATTAAGAACAACTATTTATAAAGGAATATTGTGAGTACATTACATGAAAATAACGAGAGTTAATACTAAAATGCCTGCATAGACTTGCAGAACGTATTCTTCCAGAGTCTCAATGTGGCTTCAGAGCTGGGAGATCAACTATAGACATGATTTTCACACTTAGACAATTACAAGAAAAATGCAGGGAAACAAAATATGCCATTCTATATTGCCTTGTGGATCTCACAAAGGCCTTCGACTCAGTAAATAGAGATGTACTCTACAGGGTGTTAGAAAGCACAGGCTGCCCACCTAAATTACTTAAGCTGATTATGTCCTTTCATGAAAACATGAATGCTAAAATCCACTATGATAGGAGTTCATCAGAGAGTTTTAAAGTCAACAACGGAGTGAAACAGGGATGGTCCTCGCCCCCACCGTTTTTGGTATATTTTTTGCTGCCCTTCTAAATTACACCTTCAAAAACAGCTCAGGAGATGTTTGCATTCGCACAAAATCAGATGGCTCACTGTTCAACTTAGCATGACTAAGAGCAAAAACAAATGTTGCTCTACTTAAAGAACTTTTATTTGCTGATGATGCAGTCCTAGTCACTCATAGTAAAGCCACCCTACAATCGCTAATCACCAACCTGGTTAAAGCATGCAACATTTTTTCACTGTCAATTGGTGTTCAGAAAACAGTAATACTAAGTCAAGGTGACATCAAACCTCTATTAATCACTTTAAAAGATTGCCCACTAGAATCAGTTCAGAAATTCACATATCTTGGATCCACAATTATGCAAACCACTTCTCTTGATGATGAAATAAACAGCCGAATTGGTAAGGCAGCTACGACTTTCGGCAAAGTCACAGAAAGAGTTTGGAACAATACAAAACTAACACTGAAGACCAAACATTTAATATATCAAACGTGTGCTTAGCACAATATTATATAGATCTGAAACCTGGACAACATACTCAAATCATGAAAAAAGACTAAATGTCTTCCACATGTGATGTCTCTGCAGAATAAAGCACTTCAAATGGCAGGACAAAATAACCGACTTAACTGTCCTGCAACGTTCTAAGACCCCAACAATCATGTCGATGCTCAGATGTCGAAGACTAAGATGGCTGGGGCACGTCCAGTGAATGGAAGAAAAACTCATCCCCAGGCAAATACTATATGGTGAACTAACACATGGAAAAAGACAAATCGACAGACCTAAACTACGATATAGAGATATCTGTAAATCATCTCTGAATGATTTCATCTGTGAAAATGACTGGGAACATCTGGCAAGTGATCGCACATCATGGAGAGCATGTATAAGGAATGGTATAACACATCACTTGAGACTGCTCTAAGGCAAAACTTAGAAGAGAAAAGACTCATGAAAAAAGATGGAAAATTATGTGGATCAGTGTTCATTCTGTGGCCGTGTGTGTTTGTCAAACATTGGTAGAACTAGCCACGAGAGAAGTTGTTCGACAAAAACAAAACCTCAAAAAAATACACAATAGCCTCCACTAGACCGTCTAACAAGACGAAAAGGGCTATATATAATTACATGAAAACAGAGATGAACATGATACTGGACAGCATAATACCATGACATTGCAAAAATATTAGAATGCTAATATCAACTACATGACACATGAAGTCAAATTACATTTTTAAAAATTGGTTAACCCTAGATTATGACACTGTAGTAAACATTACAGCATCAAAACACAAACTCTTCAAAGTTTGAAATTTTGCCATGGTTAAACACTACTCAAAAGAGAGCTGATTTCCAATATTAGGAAGAAACAATCATCATTTTTTGGCCATGTAATGAGAAGAGAACTGGAATATATTGTAACAACTGGAAAAATTGAGGGACGAAGAGACAGAGGGAAGCAAAGAGAGAAAATACTACACAGCTTAATAGAATGGCTTGGCAGAAGGTCAACAACAGAAATGATAAAGAACTGTCGAGATCAAAAGTTGTGGAGAGACATGATCACCTACGCCAGTAGGCCCGGTACTTGATGATGATGATGAGTTTTTACTACAGTATTGTAACTGGGGGGAGTTATGATAGGTATCGTAATCTAGGGTTAAGGGTTAATGGTATTCATAAAAGTTGTCAGTTCTAACTTTAATTCCTATATACCTAGACTCCCATTAACACAAATAGAAGCAAATCAATTGTCCAAGGTATTCCGTACCTTCCCTGTCTTCACAAGATCCTGTCAGATTTGACAATGATGGAGATTTCAGTTGCTCCATGTCCACACTCGTCCTGGGTTTGGATCCACTTATCTGCTCCATGTTGTCACTAAGATCCATTGGAACAGCTCGAAGTACTTCATCTAGGTTTCTCTGCATTTCCTTGCAATATCAAGCCAAAATAAGGTTAAAAAAAAGTTGTTTACCTGCCTTACATTATAAACATTCAATCAAGATTGCTTTCTTTAAATTATGAATGGTAATACTTCAATGGTAAACTAACATATCTATTGTCCTTTCGAGCCGAAGACGGCACATAGGGCAGAACCACAATCTCAAAAACAGAAACCTTGCATGGCACATATTGCAGAGATCACTGCTTCTAAAATCTATGGTCTGTTTCCATAACAATGCTTTTTACAATGACAGCTTGTCAAGCCATCGATCAACCTCCTTAGTCGCCTCTTACGACATGCCTGGAAGGTCACAGTGTCACTATTCTTTACATCCTAACATAATTAGATACAAATATTGAAGCAATGAGTTTTCTCAGCATTATTGCAATACTGTTCCCTCCCTGTTATTAATATCTATTAAACAAAAATTATATAGAAAACAAAGTTCCGTAGAAATATTACACACTGCCTTAATATCCTAAATTTAAATCAAATAAGAAAATATAGTACTATATGAGCTTGAAGTCTTAAAACAAACTAAAAGTGAAAAGAGAACTACTAAACACAGTTCAAACAAGACAAATGAGATTTTTGTGGCATGTTAAAAGACACAGCCTACTAAAAGTAATCTTGGAAGGGAAAATAATCTTGCAAGGTAAAAGAGACAGAGGCAGACCAAGACTAACATTGATGAGTAACATTAAAAGATGGACAAGTCAGCCTATGATAATTTGCACCATCATAGCAAGAGACAGAGCGGAATGGCGCTCCATGGTAGCCAACCTTTGATGCGGAGATGACACTCAGTGATGATGAGTACTACATGAGTCTATTAATATTGAGATATATTTTTAGCATTTACAACAGATATAAACTATCTTTGCTAATACATTCTAATGACTGCATTTATTCTTTATTAGTTTCATGACCTTAGTGGTTGTTGGAGCACACTTGATGACAACTTCACAATTTTCTTCCAACACTCATAATTAAAACCTGCTTTTTAAAAGTGTTAATCCTGTCCATTCTCCTAATGTTGTCTTTCCAAACCCTTCATCGACTCCTCTTGTCATCTTTCGCCTAGTACTTGTGCCCTGTAGAAGGGTCTTAGCATGGCATGTTGATCTTGTAACATGTCTGTACCATTTAAATTTTGTTCATATAGGTGATATAGTCCATATAAAAAAAAAAAGATCTGTGCAAAATCTTTCTATACAACGAATTTCCAAAGCCTGTATTCTTCTTTCAAAATCAACAATGAGTATTCATATTTCAGTGGCTTTTCCAACCATGCCACTACTGTTCATAATAATCAGATCTTTGTTTTTCAGTAGATGTTTTGGTTTTTCCATACATGGTTTAGTCTTGCGATGGCTGCCACTGCCTGTGAAATTCTAACTAATAATCCTAGCTTTGGGTCTTTGTCACAAGATTGTGCACTTAGTATCCAACAATAAGTATTTGTTTTTATATTTTTATTCTTACACCAACTACACATCTATCCATATAACTAGTTGCCCCCTTCCCATTAAAAAAATAACCGTTGTGCACACCAACAACCTCAATTAGTATATAATTGACTACAACAACTAACATATTCTAGCACCCAAAACATTTAAATTCATAAATATCCATCATGATTAGTGACATATGAGAAATATGGTGTCAGTGTTCATATCCCTCCATGACCCCTGACACTTTTATGGATGTTGTAGTTAGTATCAGGTCATCTTACTTTTACAGAAGTAATCCCTTAATACTATAGAGTGGGTAAAACTTGAGCCTTGTTGATCCAACATAATTTAGTTTGGGAACTTCTTGGACATGAACCCAATAACTCCTTTCCTTCCTCATTTGCCTTTCAGCGCCGAGGGGAGATATAATTTGTGGTCTTCTGCTCTTCTGTTCGCCTCTGCTGCTGTTATGTTTCCTAGTGGGTTCTAATATTCCGTCAAACCATTTTTTTCATGGTCAACCTTTGGGTCTGGTGTCCTCGCAACATTTATTGAGGGCTCGTTGTGTTGTATTTTGATCACTCTGCCTTGTCACATGACCAAACCATTTTATCTGTTGTTTCTTTATATATTCTACGGTTTTTGGGGGGGGGGGGGGGGGGGGGGGGTTATTTCTAGCTTTTTTCTCTCCTGTCATTCCTCTAACACACTTCATCTCAACAGAGGTTATTTATCATTGTACTCAATAACCATTGTATGTATTACTCAATACAACTATTGTTTCATATAGTAATATACAGATTAAATAGATAATCAATTAATAGAACAATTAACCAAGAAATTAAACAAGAGAATGTTTAGGCATTTGTCTACCTAGGACCATAAATGATTACAGACAGAAATGCTGAAGCATAAACCAAAACCAGACTGTCAAAAATAAGTCTAGCATAGGCACCGCTTGGGAGCATTCAGAAGGCATGCAACATTAGAACTAAGATTAAAATATACATCTTCAAGTCTAATGTGACAAGCATCCTATCGTGTGGGTCAGAATCATGGAAATTTACTAAATCCATCTGTATGAACAGATGGGTTCACAGAATATTGGGTGTTTTTGGCCTAACACCATCTTCACTTGGAAACTTGCACTAATGACATCGCTACATA
Source organism: Megaustenia siamemsis (assembly GCA_032433765.1). Taxonomy (NCBI): domain Eukaryota; kingdom Metazoa; phylum Mollusca; class Gastropoda; order Stylommatophora; family Ariophantidae; genus Megaustenia; species Megaustenia siamemsis. Next base: position 41,696,372 of record JAVIAB010000156.1, on the reverse strand, counting down.
AGTTCAAAAGAGATGGTAGTGTTGAAAAGATTATATCCTCAAAATATTGAGCTAGATATGCTGAGAGTAATCTTCACTGGATTACAGATAGTAAGAGAACAAGTGGAAGACCAAAAGAATCACAGCAAAGAATAGTGATAAAGAACTTAAGGCAGCTTTACATGGGCTGAACTCAAAAGGTTGATTCAAGGCAGACAAAAGTGATGATCTCAAGTGTGGCCTTAAATGCCAGGTGGTATTAAGAGGATACTGTGACTAATAGCATCGTACTTTATTCTTATTTCTAAAATATGCTCATCCAATGACTGCATGTCTCTTTGTACTTTTTACCAAACACATTTTACTGTGATGTACTAAGTTACTCAACACAACTATATAATTTACTATCGTGTACTTATTACTCAACACAACAATGTACTTTACTATTGTTTACATTTTACTCAACACAACTATATACTTTACTATAATGTACATAATACTCAACACAGCTATATATAGCATACTTACTACTCAACAAATTATATATTTTAGCATGGTGTACTTATTACTCACAATAATTATGTATATTTTTACACAGTAACCTATTTTATTTTTACACCAACTGCACTTCTAACGATCCACTGGTTGCATCCCCCCGCCCAACCCTTACTAGTCACAGATCACTCAACATATACTTACCAACACTGTTTCAGACTGCTTCTGGAAAAATACAGAAAAATAATTCTAGAAAATTTACACAAACTCGATACCTGAAAATGGTAATGCTAAAACAAACTACTCTACTGCATTTCTCCACTATGTTTCACATGTGCACAGAATATTCACAATTTATTTGTGTCATCTTGCCACCAATTGCTGTATGTGAAATGTACATAAATATTCAAACCCCTTTATATGCAGAGAGGCACATATACCCAGGAAGTCTACAGCAGAAATAACGAAAAAAATGAACTGAGACCACTCCAACAATCATGTAGACTACTAGCAAAAAAGAAAGAAAAGGTAAGGAAAGAACCCCAAGCATGTCCTGAACATTGGAATACAGGGGGAATATGGTATTAATGGGAGCCACGATAGCTATGTTGTTTGTGAACTGGACTACAAAGGACAAGAGGTAAGGTTTGATCCCAACCGACGGCTTCCGGGTTCACCCAGCCTTTAATGGGTAGCTGATTTTTTTCAGGGAAAGTGAAGCGGCATGGGCGTAATACCGACCACATTACCCCAAAAATCATGTGCCGAAGGTCTGTAAAATATATGGTCACTAACACCATATTCCCTATATGCCACTTGGCGTGACGGGGGTACTTTACTTACTTATTACTTTATGGTATTAATGTTCATATGGGTAATGTGGTCAGCATTATGCCAAGCCATCCTTCTTTCCCAGAAAAAATCTCTGGTAGCCTTTTAAGGCCAGTTCACTAATCATTGTTCTATTGCTTTTTTTCTTTGCATCAAGAGCAAAGAATAAAACAAAGTCAATCCCACATGAAGTCAAGGAAATACAGGTGATCACTGATCACCTCCAGACAAGATTTCTAGACAGCTTGATAAAATATCTAAGGTATTTGGTATAGCCATGAACATTAATAAAATTAATGTCAATAATTAGCAACTCTAATAAAATCACTAAAGTATAAAAATTAACAGGCACTTCCTGGAATGCGAGCCGCGATAGCTCAGTGGTTAGTGAACTGGACTACAAAGGACATGGGGTAGGGTTCGATCCCAACCGATGGCTTCCGGGTTCACCCAGCCTTAAATGGGTACCGGATTTTTTTCTGGGAAAGTAAAGCAGCGCGGGCGTAATACCGACCACATTACCCCAAAAATCATGTGCTGAAGGTCTGTAAAATATAGGGTCACTAACACCATATTTCCCTATACGCCACTTGGCGTGACGGGGGTACTTTACTTTTTTACTTCCTGGAATCAGTAATTGAAATATAGAGGTTTAAATGTTTCCGATCATGTTTCCAAATCTGAGATAGTGACAAGATTTGCATAAACATAGCAGCCCAAGCTAAACTGCAAAACCAATCTGGAAAAAAAAATGGGAGTTTTATGATCAGTTCTGAAATTAGATCTAAGTGATCCCTTATTTATCCACCATCGTATGTCATTACCAATAATGCAATATACATCTGAAGAACATTGATAGAAAGATCTATAGAGGTAAAGAAAGATCTATATATGTGCTTTATAGACTACACAAAAGCATTTGACAAAGTAAAGCATGTGGAAATAATCAATATGCTGGAGAAATTAAACATCAATGGCAAGGATCTGCGAATTACAAAAAACATGTACTGGCAACAAACAGCAGTAATACAAATTAACAACCAAACAGGACAATTTCAACTTATAAAACAAGGAGTCAGACAAGGCTGTGTTCTGTCACCAGATTTCTTTTCACTTTACAGTGAACATATTATGAGATCAATAGTAGACAAAAAAGGAATTGAAGTCAATGGTCACAACATAAACAATTTGCGATATGCGGATGACAGTCTTAATAGCAGAGACAAAGAATGAACTACAAGAAATGATAAACATAATAGTAAAAGAAAGCATCAAGAAAGGTCTCAGCCTGGATAGTAAGAAAACAGAAGTAATGGTCATTTCGAAGAAACAATCATCACCAGCATAAAAGTAAACTGGACAAATTTGAAACAAGTGCAACACGTCAAATACTTGGGCACAATAATAACATGTCAGATTGATGCAAGACGAGCCAAGGAGGATATAATCTTGATGGGAGACCTAAATGCTAAAGTAGGATCAGACAACAGAGGCTTCGAAGAGATTATGGGAAAACATGGACTTGGAGATATAAACAAGAATGGAGAGATATTTGTGAATTTCTGCGCCCTTAATCAAGTGAGTCTAGGAGGAACAATATTCCAACATAAAAGAATACACAAAGCTACATGGGTGTCACCAGATCATAGAACGGAAAATCAAATTGACCACATATGTATTAATAATAAGTTTAAGTCATCCTTACAGGATGCAAAAGTATATAGAGGGACAGATGTAGCTTCTGATCATCATCTTCTGATAGCCAAACTTAAAATTAAACTAAAAAGGTATACTACAGCGAATAATGGTAGAAAGTATTTCAATGTAGGGTTTCTTAAAGAACAAGGAATTAAAGATAAATTCGCAGTCACAATATCAAATAAATACCAAGTCCTCCAACAATTAGAAAATACAATTAATATAGAAGATCATTGGAAACAGGTAAAAGATATATGGAAAGAGACATGCGAAGAAACACTGGGGAAAAGAGAACGCCAGAATAAGGCATGGATGACAGCAGAGACCCTGGATAAAATTAAAGAAAGAAAGAACAAGAAAGCAGACATAAATAAAAGCAAAACGAGAAGTAATAAAGCCAAGACACAGGAAGCTTACACAGAGGTGAACAAAGAAGTGAGAAGATGCATTAAAAGGGATAAGAGGAAATATATATATGAACTAGCTAAAGAGGCAGAAGAAGCAGCAAATAAAGGGAATATGAAAGAACTGTACAACAGCACAAAGAAATTAAGTGGAAAATACAAACAGATCAATGCTTTTATTAAAGATAAGAAAGGAAATCTGCTTAGTAACATAAGGGAACAAATGGAGAGATGGAAAGAGCACTTTGAAGAACTTTTGAACAGACCTGGTTCAAATAATCCTCCAGATATACTACCAGCAGAAGAAGAGTTACACATTAAACGTGGAAAACCAAGTAAAGAAGAAATAAATTGAAAGCCATCAAACTATTAAAAAATGGTAAAGCCACAGGACCAGATGAAATTCCTTCGGAAGCCATCAAAGCAGATATTAACACCTCTACCAAGATGTTACATAATCTATTGGATAAAATTTGGGAGAGGGAAGAAATACCTAAAGACCGGAGAGAAGGTTATATGATCAAACTACCAAAGAAAGAAAGTTTACAGGAGTGCACAAATTATAGGGGAATTATGCTACTATCAGTGCCAGGCAAAATATTAAGCAGAACCATTCTGGAGAGACTAAAACAGGCCATAGAGAAACATTTGAGAGATGAACAAGCAGGTTTTAGGAAGAACAGATCATGTGCTGATCAAATAACTACTCTACGTATAATAGTTGAACAAAGTTTAGAATTAAAATCCCCACTTTATATTGGATTCATAGATTACGAAAAGGCATTTGATAGTTTAGACAGAAGAATGTTTTGGAAGTTGCTGAGTCGTTACGGAATCCCCATAAAGTTTATTAACCTGATAAAAACAATGTATGAAGGAACGAAATGTAGTGTGGTGCATGAAGGACAGCTTACAGAAGCATTTGAAATAAGAACAGAGTAAGGCAGGGATACCTTCTGTCTCCAGTTCTCTTTCTACTGGCCATAGATTGGATTATGAAAATAACTCAAAACAACAGAAATGGGATCCAGTGGTCACTGACCAAACAACTTGATGATTTAAACTTTGCTGATGACATAGCTCTCCTATCACACAGCCATCAACAGATGCAGGATAAAATGAGCATATTTGATGACAGATCACAACAGCTAGGACTGAAGATTAATAGAGATAAGACCAACATTATGAGAATTAATACAGTTGGCAATAACCAAATAAAACTAGGAGAAATACCTCTACTAGACGTACAATCTTACATATATCTGGGCAGTAATACAGATAAAGAGGGAGGAACAGAAAATAATACCAAAATAAGGATATCAAAAGCAAGAGGAGCGTTCACTGCACTGGGAAACATGGAAATCAAAAGAAATTAGGTTAAATACAAAAATAAAAAATTTCAACTTAAATGTTAAGTCCGTCCTATTATCATCATCATCATTTATATGGCTGTGAAGCACGGAGAACAACAAAATTGACAATCACGAAGATACAGACTTTCATTAATGGATGCTTACGCAGAATAGGAGGATGGAAATGGCAGGACAAAATCACTAACATAGAATTATGGAAATGTACCAAACAAATACCAGTGGATAAAGAGATACAGCGAAGACGATGGCGCTGGATAGGACACACACTACGGAAGCCAACTGAGAGTATTACACAACAGGCCCTTTTTTTAATCCCCAGGGGAAAAGACAAAGAGGAAGACCAAGGAATTCTCGGAGAAGACAGATAGAAGCAGAGATGAAGATGATGGGGAAGACATGGAATGATCTTAAAAGAATGGCAAAAAAACAGAATGACTTGGAAAGTGTTTGTTGAAGACCTATGCTCCACTGGAGGAGCCGCGATAGCTCAGTGGTTAGTGAACTGGACTACAAAGGTCAAGGGGTAGGGTTTGATCCCAACTGACGGCTTCCGGGTTCACCCAGCCTATAATGGGTACCTGATTTTTTCTGGGAAAGTGAAGCGGCACGGGCGTAATACCGACCACATTACCCCAAAAATCATGTGCCGATGGTCTGTAAAATTTATGGTCACTAACACCATACTCACTATACGCCACTTGGCGTGACGGGGGTACTTTACTTTTTATTTTATGCTCCCACTGGGAGCTAAAATGGTAGAAGCCTCGGTAGCCTAGTTGGGAAAACCACCCGACTAGACTACCGACGTTCGGACAACCCGTGTTCAATTCCCGCTGGGAGCAGTGTGAATTGTACTCGTGGTTGGAATAAAAAAAAAATACCCCCACGGTCGACCCAGCCGTTGGCAGAAATGGGTACCAGGGTATATTATCCTGGGAAGGTGAGGAATGTCGCTTCGCATCTGAGTTTTGATGCTTGAGGCTACACTATACAGAAATATCCGAACATTTCTGGATAGGCGGCCGAGCACATATGGGTATATACTCGCGTGCTAAGACGCCGGTTCAAGTCTCGTACTTTACCTTTATGGTAGAAGAAGAAAATAGCATCTCAGAGAATGAAAAATATCTTATGCAACAAATCTATGTCAATAGAAATGAGAAAGAGAGTTCATCGGTGCTATATAGAACCAATTCTGACCTATGGAAGCGAATCATGGACAGTAGACAAACAAATGAAAAGACGATTAGAGGCTACAGAGATGGGATTTCTCAGAAGAATGTTGAAAGTTAAAACCTGGACAGCTAAAAAGACCAATGAGGAAGTTCTCAAAGAGGCCAACACAAAAAGGGAGCTCCTAGAAAACATCAGAAAGAAACAATCAACATTTTTCGGGCACATCATGAGAAGATGAAAGTTGGAATACTTGGTTACAACTGGCAAAATAAAAGGAAAGAGAGATCGCAGATGACAAAGAGAGAAAATACTGGATAGCTTGGTGTCATGGCATGGAAAATAGTCAACAATAGAACTTATACGATGCACTGTAGATAGAAGATTGTGGAAGGACATGATCGCCTACGCCAACCGGTATGGCACATGATGATGATCGTACGTTATTATTTGTTTGGGGGAGAGGTTGATGGTGGTTGACTGATATTGAGGTAATAAGTTGGCCACTGAACAAGAAAGTTTTGAGTGTTTGAATCTAAAACAGGAATTTTTTTTGCTTTTCTCAGAATCCTTGGTTTTTTTTTAACTTTGATATCCACTTGTAGGTTTTGAGTATTATCAGGTTATTGATTATCTTTCCAGTAATGTTTAAGTGTGGCAACTCTGTGATGTTTTTAAACTTCTTTAAATGTCTTTAAACTTTTAAACATTAAAATTCACATGTATGGAAAAAACATACAAGACATCTTGTTCTATATTTGGTCCTAAATTTGTTTTGTTAAAAGTGCCAGAAACAAAAGAAATCAATTTGGTTTCTTTACATATAGTAAAGCTTTCCTACCTCATTTTAAACAATGGCCAGTTTTATACCAATGTGAAACGGCTGCCATGATGCATCCAGTTACTCAAAATCCCTACATTTTTTATTGCTCTGCTATGAACAAACTATTATTAAATGCTACTTTAATTATTAATTACTGTTACATAACAAATAGATTCTGTACAAGATTTCATGTAAAATAATCCTGTACTACAAACAATGCTGAATAAATCAACTTACTGGAGATGTGAATATGGAAGACTTAGCAATCTTTGAATTAGATGACATGATGACACAATCTGGGGAATTGTCATGCCTCTCTTTCTTAACATCCACCATGGCAGAGCCACCCTCACTGAGAACAGAATGAAGAACAATGTTAACAGATATTCCATTATTCATTCTTTTTTTTAATAATACCTTTCAATTTAACCACACTATTCACAAATTTTTAACATGATCTTTATATAACAAACACATTTAATCAGCACAATCATAGCCAAATATTAACTTGGTATAAATGGAATGACACGGACAAGGCCTCCCAAATCGATTTTATTTTGACTAGAAGACATCAAAGGAGGGACATAACAGACTCAAAATCTATACCAAATGCAAAATTAGATACCGATCTTAGCCTGTTTTACTATGGCCAAAAAAAATGGGTTAGGAAACAACAGATTACAAGACCTCAAGCACAAAGAATAGATCTAAAAGCAATAAAGGATGTAAATGTACAAAAAGGAATAGAAGAATCCGTAACAAACAAATACCTAACCTGAATACAACCTAAAAACATAGAGGAAGCATGGAAACAGTTTAAAGAAGGTCTAATAGAGTCAACACAAGAGAAATGCGGTCTGAAAAATATAGGAAAAAGCAGAAAGAAACATCACAAGATGGTGGAATGAAGCAGTAAAATCAGCAGTGAAACACAAGAGAGAAAAGTATAAAACGTGGCAGAAGACAAAAACAACAGAAGACTACAATCACTATAGACAAGCCAGAAATGATAGCAAAAAGATTGCAGAACAAACAAAATCAGACTCTTGGAAAGCATTTGGAATTAGCAAAAACATGTAGAGAATAACCAGAGAATTTTTTTAAAGTGTAAAAGCAATGAGAGTAAGAAATAATGATTATAGCCCAACCACTATAATAAACGACAAGAACGGTAGACCAATCAGCAGCAGGAAAAACATAATAATCATATGGAGAGAATACTTTAAGGAACTATTAAATCAGGGAAATACAAACGGAAATACAGAGTTTAAACATAGGCAGTATGATGAACAGGAACCGAATATTCTTAAAGCAGAAGTAGAATGGGCATTGAAACAGAATAAAAAGAACAAAGCAGCTGGTATAGATGGAATAACAACAAAAATGCTACTAGCCTGTAAGGAAACAGCTAGCTATAGATTGGCTTACTATAATATTCAATATGGCGTGGGAAGAAAGAAAAGCCCCAGATAATTGGCAAAAAAGTTATCATTGTCCCATTTTGGAAGAATAAAGGAAGCAAAGTGTGAAATGTACAGAGGAATATCCCTATTGAGTCAAGTTGGTAAAATGTTTGCTAAAATATTGGAGAGGAGAATAAGATACATAATAGAACCTCAATTAAGTAATAATCAATTCGGATTCAGAAAAGGCAAAAGCTGTACTGATGCTCTATATTTACATTGAGACAACTATGTGAAAAAACAATAGAATATGACAGAAACCTAAATATAGTGTTTAGAGATCAGGAAAAAGTGTTTGATCGTGTGGACAGGAACAAACTTTGGCAAACTCTAGAAACCTACAGTGCAGGTGCGCGCGACACACACGTGCACACCATGCCCAACCCTCCTTTCTCGCCTCTTACAAACATGCCTGGTAGGGTACAGCGCCACTATTCTTTACTCCCCTTTCGGGCCCCGGCAGCGCATGAGTGAACTTCTACTTACCTATGTGTATATTTCAAACTTTCAATACAGACATGAATATAATTTCAATATTTAACTGTATCAAAATGCACATATCTCCCGTATCTTTGTACTGCCGCTTACACCTTTCAACACTCTTGGCTTACCTGTCTGGGCGTCCAATCCCATCATACATCCCAGCACTTGCTGGGCGGGCAGGGTCTGGGGTACTATGAGAGGAGCGTGGTGTTCCACTAGCTTCTCCTCCTGTGCGATATTGTGGTGGACTATGCATACTTTGTGATCCTGTAATAAATGTCCGTTTACTTAATCAAAAACAAAACCACTGTAATATTAGTATCTTTTTATAACCTAGTTTTTATTAGCTCTATGTTCTCACATTCAGGTTGTTTAATGTTCAAGATGGAAGCATTCAAAATATAATATTGATTTTGTTTTGTCTGTCACTATAACTCATAAAACTGCTATGTATTTACTTACTTATGTTCTTATAACCTTTAATTGTAAAACACAAGTTGTAAAAAAGTACAAAATTCTTACACATTTTGACAAACTTTTACTTTAAAACCACAAGTCTAAAAGTCTAGATAATGGTAAATTGTTAAATAGCAGACAATTTAAAAATAAAGACAAACTAAACCTATTAAAAAAAAGTCAAGATTTGCTCTTGACAAACACAAATCAGAAAATGGACTTCTGCCTGCAACCAACAGCTAACTGCTGATAACGGGGTCTGTAGGCAAGAGTGGAAGAAGACCTTGATCCACCTCCACAGACTACTTGGTGTGGCCAAGAGACAAGGCATTAATAAGAGAAGAGAAATTCAATCCCTTCCAAAATAATGCTATGACTATTATAGATAAGTTTGAGTTGAAAGGTAAAAATATTGCTGTTTTGTTATAAACAATATAAGGGATCATGTCCATTTACACACATTTACATAATTTTAAGGTGAGACAATGCTAGTTCCTGGGTGGATGCAAAAAAAGATGGGCATAAAAGATGTAGACAGTAACAGTGGGAAAATTTTCTCATCATATAATAAAAAAAAAAGCAGGAAGAAAAGTAAAAGTGGAAAAATGTTCTTATCCTATCAAAAAATGAAGTGGAAGAAAGTAGAAATGGAAACTTTTCTCATTATCTTATCAAAACAAAGCCCCTACTACTCTCCTGTCAGTTAAAATAAATTTCCATGAACTACATGGTTTATACCAAAACCTCCATGGTCACTCAGTTTTGTTAGTTGCACCACCTTAGAAATCCTACACTTACACTGACTTCCCAATAGAGAAATCTCTTGTAATTGTGTTGTGCAATTTATGGACCCTATCCACAAGTGTGTGTACATCTTGTCACTTTCATCTCTATATATAATCAGCTTCTAAGTCTATTATGTCTTTTATGTGTTGACATCTTTCTGAATGCTCAGCACTTGATAGTACCAAGAAGTGCTTCTTTCTCAAGGGCCTGCTAAATGGCAAACATTTCATGGAACAAATCAAAAACAATTCACAAACACGGATACCAACTGTTAGGGAGTTATGACAGTGTTAGAAGATGGTGCAGAAGGGAATAAATGACAGAAAGGTCAATCATAAAAATAGAAACTGGATAGTGGCCAGGTTAGTTAAAGATAGATGAGAAGACAATGGAGAGACAAGGTGAACCACACCTTACAAACACATGGATGGATGGGGATGTTTCATTAGCACATTGTGTGTTAATGCTTGTTTTAAAACATTTTGTACACAAAAACATTACTGGAAAAAAAATTAAATTTACTTTCTCTAGCTTTGATCACTTCAAAAATATTTGTGATGAAAAAAAGTATTTAGCAATGCATTGGTATCCATCCAAGCAAAGATGAATAGGTCATGGTTTTCACAGAGGTCTAAGCAGCAAAAAATGGTTATTGTCATTCTTATGTATTTGAGGGTGAGTTTAGTTACAAGTAACAGGCCAGGTATGTGGGTGAATTATATGATTAATTATTTAGAATGAATACTAAAGAAAGTAGGGAGCCGCGATAGCTCAGTGGTTAGTGAACTGGACTACCACGGACAAGGGGTAGGGTTCGATCCCAACCGACGGCTTCCGGGTTCACCCAGCCTTAAATGGGTACCGGATTTTTTTCTGGGAAAGTAAAGCAGCACGGGCGTAATACTGACCACATTACCCCAAAAATCATGTGCTGAAGGTCTGTAAAATATAGGGTCACTAACACCATATTTCCCTATATGCCACTTGGCGTGACGGGGGTACTTTACTTTTTTTACTTTTACTAAAGAAAGTAAAATCAAAATAACAAATGAGAATTCATATTTTGCACTACAGATGCAGAATTAGCAAAAGGGAAATAAATTAGAAGATATTAGATGTAGAATAGTGGTTAATTGCTAAATTAACTGTGATATAATTTGTGGAAATATAAACTGTTGTTTACAGTTGAAACTAATAGATTTCATGTACTTTTTTTAAAATTCTAAACCTTTTAACTTTTTTTTTTTTTTTTTTTGGATGGTGTTGTGGGAGCAGCCGACAAGTAGTGCCGGTTATGGTCCCCACACCACGATGGCAGGCAGAGGATCTCATGTATGGAGACAATGGCTGCGATCTCCGACTAGTACAGTCACTGCCAAGAAGGAAAGGAATGGCAAACTACCTTCTTAAATTGCCTGGAATAATCATGACAAATCACAACCTTCTATTTACATGAGATCAATAGTAGACAAAAAAGGAATTGAAGTCAACGGTCACAACATAAATAATTTGCGATATGCGGATGACACAGTCTTAATAGCAGAGACAGAGAACGAACTACAAGAAATGATAGACATAATTGTGGAAGAAAGCAACAAGAAAGGTCTCAGTCTGAATAGTAAGAAAACAGAAGTAATGGTTATATCGAAGAAACAATCATCACCATCATGCAGCATAAAAATAAACGAGACAAACCTGAAACAAGTACAACGTTTCAAATACTTGGGCACAATAATAACATCAGATGGGAGATGCACCACAGAAATAAAAAGCAGAATAGCTCAGGCCAAAATAGCATTTCTAAAAATGAAAAATATCTTATGCAACAAATCTATGTCAATAAAAATGAGAAAGAGAGTTCATCGATGCTATATAGAACCAATTCTGACCTATGGAAGCGAATCATGGACAGTAGACAAACAAATGAAAAGACGATTAGAAGCCACAGAGATGGGATTTCTCAGAAGAATGTTGAAAGTTAAAACCTGGACAGCTAAAAAGACCAATGAGGAAGTTCTCAAAGAGGCCAACACAAAAAGGGAGCTCTTAAAAAACATCAGAAAGAAGCAATCAACATTTTTCGGGCACATCATGAGAAGAGGAAAATTGGAATACTTGGTTACAACTGGCAAAATAAAAGGAAAGAGAGATCGCGGACGACAAAGAGAGAAAATACTGGATAGCTTGGTGTCATGGCATGGAAAACATTCAACAACAGAACTGATACGATGCACTGTAGATAGAAGATTGTGGAGGGACATGATCGCCTACGCCAACCGGCAGGGTACATGATGATGATGATGAAACCTTTAAAAAATCACTGACATAATGGGACTAATATATAATGTCATATATTTCTTGTTTGTGTTTATGATCAGTCCTGTCACATGTGATGCTACTACTATGGACAATAATGCCCGAGTACATTTAACATCTTACCCAAGACTAAACACACTTACATACACTCAAACCACAACTCATTGACCAGTGAATGCAAATAAGGAGCCTGGGGTTGTGTACTATCAGCAGTAAACAAGATCTAAGATCTTTAAATTATAATCACATGCCAAGTGACAGTAATATTCATTTAAGGAGATTATTTATTTGTAAGACTATAACGACTCTATATGGCATAGGGCCAAGGGAAAATGGCTTCATAAACTGCTGTAAAAATGAAAAAATCCAACCAATTATATTATATTTAGCCTGTTTTGAAGTTTGAAGGAAGTAAAACTCAGTTCTTATTTGCCTTTTATTTTTAACTACTTCATACTATAAGAACAATTAATATTCAGATTATTCAAGATTAATTGATTCGCTCTTTTCATTAACTACAAAAGAAACAATTATATAATATCCTCTTACTGTGGTCAATTTGTCCTGGAAATCCAGTCTGTGTGGCTGGCCTGTGATGCAACCTCATTGGTGTAAAAGCAGGTTTTGTGTTCTAGAAAATATTAAAGAAATCTAAATGCCAACACTTCCATATTTCAATATATGAGATGTGTTCAAATGAAACCCACCCAAGCTGCACCAAGAGGACATATTTTGGAGACATGATGATGTCACATCTGATGTAATAAGCAGACACACTAATGTGCAGTTGTGTATGTGTGCATTCTCTGCATTGTATTCATTGGTTTTGCTGCAGGCCAATGGAAAAGTGGCCAGTATGACATGGAATCCACCCAAAATTTTTTACCATAAAGGGGCTTCTATTGGCAGACTTTAAAGATCCTGATGTTAACATCAATGCCATTTGCTACAAAGATGCACTAGCATGCTTGTCGTGGACATGCAGGAAGCGTTAGCAAGGAAATGGTGGAAGTTCTACAGCACCAAGCCTACAGATCTGCCACCATGTGACTTTCAATGTTTCGTACCCTTGAAAAAATCTTTAATTTGTTCAGAACCTTAAAAAAAAATCTCCAATGGGACGATGATTCCACTCTGAATCAGCATCATAACCTCGGTGATAAAATGGTTCAATGAGCAAGCAAAGTCATTTTTCTTGGACAGCATCTGCCATCTACCCAAACAGTGGGGTGCATGTCTAAATGTCTATGCCAACTTCTAAGGAACCCTGATGAGTATTTGTTTCATAACAATTGTTTTATTTAATTCTGCCACACCTGCTGATGTACCTTACATATATTTGTTATAAAGCCAGTGGGACAGGTTTCAATTGAACATGCCTCATATTGTAACGTAAAACTAACTAATAATAATACAATTAAAGTGTCTACATGTATTCCTGGATGATAACTATCAACTCAGCCGTGAAAATGGGTACCAGGCTTGTACAATAAAGACTATTTACTAAAAAAACAAAAAAAACCTAGAAATTGAAGAGAGAGGAAGTGAGGAAATGAGGTCTCTCAAATAGACGAAAGAGATGTGAGGTGTATTCAGCGACCAGAATGAAAAAAATGAATGCGTCTTAAGTTTAAAGAAACAAAATAAACTACAAGACAGTTTCAAAGACAGTTCAAAAAATCAACTAAGTCATTCAAAGAGCATAAAACAATGAGAGTCTCCTGGATGCCTTGGAGACTACAATGGTCAGAGGAATTTAAATAGGTTGCAACCAGGCTTTTTAAGGCATTTAAAGAGGCTGCAAAAGATATGGAGATGCTCCAAGAAACAACCTGTTTCAACAATGTAGGATTTTTTGGCGGTGTAAATAGATGATCACACGTAAAACATTACAGGAAACGCGTGAAGCGTTGCTTGATCTAAATATGTCACTGGCAAAAGGGAACCTGGTTAATCTCAAGCACATATAGACAGTTATTACCAACCATTTACATCAGCTTTGCCATAACTCTGCATTATTGTTTTCATGCCTGTTCCCACTAAGACTCTCTATCACCTTTAAATGTTACAATTATTTCTTAATTTAGGACACATCATCATTACTGCATTATTTGTTATGAAACTGTATTTAACTGTTTTAAACAGTATATATTATCTTTTCTATTACATGAAAAACATTATACTGTACTAAATCTTTACTTTAATTTAAATTAGCATGAAAAAATCATTCAGTTTAGTAATTAGTAGGAAAGAAAAGGTTAGTTTCAAACCAATACAAGATTTCAAAAGTAAAACAGGACTTGTCCTGATGCCATTATTTTAAATTGTATCATTTTATGAATTCCCTTATACATTCTGGGATTCTAGTCCTCTAAAGATCAAAATATATAAATTGCAACATCAAATTGAAACATTTTTTTAATAGACCAGTGTCAATTTTTTTTTTATAAACGTGTGTCTAGTAATACACAGTCTCAACTATTTCTGCATAAACAAATATTTGGGTAATTATTTGTATTAAATATTGAGAGCAGGTAAAACTACCACTTTAACTATTTTTTCTATTGTGCAGAATGTATAAAATTATTGAATTCTGTTATAGTCCATTGACAAAACAAAGCTGATGTTTAATTTCAATCAAAAACATGAATAAAGACAAACAACAATAGGTTGAATTTTTTTTTTAAAAGAGGGGGGGGGGGGGGGGAGAGAGAGAGAGAGAGATAGTTCACAGGCAAAATATGAACTAGTACCCACACTATGTTTACTTATGGTATGAATTAAGCACTCACTCACCTGTTGTTGTGGAGTCATCAGTTGGCTTGTAACAAGATGTCCAGGAAATGAAATTGCAGGTATAACTGGGGGAACTTAAAACAAAGTTCTGTCAGTAAAACACAATAGACTTGACAATGACAAAAACATAACATCTTAAAGAAATGTATCATGTGATCTCTTACTGTCTATACTACAAGGGGTCATTACTATAAAGTTAGTGTATCATCTTGGAATTGTCTTTCTGTTAACACTAGTCTAAAACAAATGGTTCCTTTCTGTTAACCAGAAAATCCTATCTTTACTGTCACTCACTATCTGTTTTGATAGTTATGATAGCAGTTTTATTGAACCTGCAGTATTTTGTTTTCAATACAGCAATGATTTTTCTTTATTTGCTAGATCTTTTTCTTGGCATAAATTCTTGGAATTGAATTTTTTTTTAATGGCTGTCTTCCATCTTCCTTTGCATAAACATATAAATTATTAATTGTGCCCTTAACTTTGTAGTTTTCATGACTAATTTCATTTGCTTTGCCAACATTTTTTCAATAAAAATGTTAGTTCTCGTGTTTTTTTTTTTCATGTATTTGTTTAAATATTCCAGTTTTTATATAAATATTTCTAAGCAAAAGTGCAACTACATTTATAGGATAAAATGTAAAGTTTTCTACCTTGCCAGGCCTGCACCATCGTATGTCCCTGAGCTCTTCTATTAGAAAGCAATGTCAGCTGAGGAGGCAGAGATGCTGCAGTACCCAGAGGTGACATGGTCATGTTTGGAGGACCATGAGTTTGAGTGACTGATTTTGACACTGTCTGAATAAACTTTGTCCAGTCAGATGGTACTCTCTGGCCAGGAACTGCCTGAATTATAACATTTGGTGAAGAATTTATGATTCTAAGCACATGAATGACCATGGGATTATCTTGAAAGATTCGTTACATATTTAACAAATCTTGCATGTAAGAATAATTATACGGAAATTATAACACACAGTTTACAACATACAAAAGAATTAAAACTACATGCTAGATTTGTTATACTTTTGCTTACACCATTTTCTAGAGCATATGACATTCAATTCAAATAGCATTATCCACACTTACTTAAGCATGTGAAAGCTAAAAAAAAAAATAAAATAAAATAATACTTAAACTAGATGTATTCAAAAGCAATGTCTAAGGAAAATACTTTGTATACAAAGAATTGATGAAATGAAAATAAGAGGAATACGAGAAATGACAATTGCAAACCAACAGTCTCATTTATAATCAGGATACAAAAGTGGACATATGTTGACCATGTAATAACAAGAAAAAATTAAAAAATCACAAAGCAAGCACTGAAATGAGAAATAACAGGGAAAAGAAAAAGACTGACCTTGAGATATCATACTAATGACACTGACAAGAGACAAAGATAGCAGGTAGAGAGTCTTTAATGAGATGGAGCTCATACAGGATAAGGACCTATGAGGTGCACTGCAAAAAGCCCCTAGGGCAATATGATGGAACTGAAAAATGTGAGAAACACCATCATCTACTGTGTAAATATTTATCTGAAAAAAGTCTATAAATGCCTGCTGTGCACGCACGCACCCACACACATGAGAGAGAAGTGAGAGACAGACATGCACAATTGCATTCACTCACATGCACATGGGAGGTAATGAAATGAAAACCTTAAAATGTTGATTTATATTTATAAAAAAAAAAAAAAAAAACAGTGTGCCACTGTCCTGACAGTTAGCAATATTTGTCAATGACAAAGAATGTTCCCTAGGGTGACAGCATGGTGGAAATAAGCAACATACTATCACTGTAGCAGAGAGCTGTCCCACTTACTTAAGAAACACACCAAATTGGAACAGGATTCCATTTTTTAGTTTGTACATCTATTTGTATATGTTAACATGGCAGACCAAAGAAATAAAATACATGCCATATAAGGATAGGCTTATTTATATACTCATGAAAAAATTACTGTGCATCACTATATAGGTCACATGTGTGATTTTTTGGACAATATGAAATAAAATTTGATGCACATTTCAGTGTGGGTGGTGTACACTTATTCGTGCAGTTACAAATGTCACATTCAATTCATCAGGAGATAATCACTGTGCAATATAAATCATATGCAAAGTGCCACATGAGAGAATTTATCAGATAGATAGATGGTAGGTTGGTTGCATTCGCCCGATGACTAAAGTATTCTAGAGTATTGTAGTAGACTAGAATATTCCTCTTCATCATCCGCCCTTACAAGGACGTAGTGGACGTGCCTGCGTTGTGTTGTGGTTTGCAGTGTAACTGTTATATTTGTGCCTTTCTGTCCAACACATCCGACTTCAGCACGACATTTTTGAGTACTAGGTTGTCTTCCCTCTTCGATCCCTGCACGCTTTGCCAGACTAGACAGGTTAGTCAGTTACTGGAGGCACCACGGAGAGGTGGAGCAGGGTCTGGATAGTTTTGGTTCACCAATCCTGGCGCAAAGGTAGGTTATGTAGATGTAATCACACATGCTGGAAAATGTAATCGTTGAGAGATTATTTATATGGAAAATATGAACCAGAACTTGAGTTTAAACAAGCTCAACAGACATGAGCAAAGCAAGATGATTTAGAACAGGTCACTGTGACCCCAGAGCACACCTACACAAAAAAGAACTCACTGACTTTGCAACATGCAATTGTGGAGCATCCACATAAACTCCAGAGCATATTCTATGGGGCTAAAGCACTCTCAACACACTATGAACAGAAATATGATCCACAGAAACAACCTTGCATGACAAACTAGAGGGATCTGGTGAAGACCTCACACCATCTTGTTCATGGCCTATGCTGGTCTAAAAATTTTTTAATGCATAGATTTAAAAAGGCATAGGAGTTAGTTGATCACTCAAAAATAATAATAAATGGAGATTACCAAGTTGAACAGATATGTTTTCACAATGTCAAGATTAAACCAACAGCAACGAGCTATATAACTATAGAGATGTTAAGCTATTGGAATGACTATATCTGCTGCATTTACATTTAAATATTCACCAGAACACTATCATGCATTCGAGCTTGTTACCACCAAACTGGGTCCACTTTTGATCACCACAGAGGTGGTCAACCATGAATTACCACTCCTGCACAAACCATTTCATAAATATTATGCCTTTTCATAACAGGTTTTTTCAGGCCACACAAACTGCCAGGAACACTCCAGATTTGGATTGTTGTGCAGAACAGGCTCAGAGAGAGAGTTCACTATAGACAAAAATGCTAGGCCTGTGTCAAATAACATATGGCATGGATCTATCATCAATGACAATGCCCAATGGTCAAATTTACAAAGCATTGATGGGCATTATTTGGTGCACAGGCATCAAAGAAAATGCTTTGCTGACAATTGTGTGCTGGAGAGAAATAGGATGAGAGAAGGTAGTGTAATGGTTTGGAGTGGAATAACTTATACAGCCAGACCGAATCTTATCACTTATGGCAACTTGAAGGGTATTGGATACAAAAATGAAATCACCACACCAAATGTAGAGCCTTTCCTCAATGCAAATGGACCACTCATGATATTGCAGCAAGATAATTCTCATCCATATAAGGCAGGTACCACTTTCAACAAAAATAAATTAATGTCTTACCAATAACTGCTATTTTCTCAGAACTGTTTAAGATCAAGCATGTGCGGGATGAACTAAAACGCTTCACAGTTAGCACAAACATTGCAAAAAGAATTAAATAACAGACCCCAACAATGGATCCAAAGTGTCATTGTGTAACAAAGAAAAGGGAATTTGGAAGGTTCAGAACAGGGGAAAGAGTAATGGAAGTAAGGAGAGAAAGAGAAGATAGATATAAGATGGGATACTTACAGGACTAAGAGTAGAGTTAAGAGAATTGGGAGGGGAGACAACACCTCATCAGTTGACATATCTATTAATAAAGTCTCAAATATAATTAACCTATTATGCCAAAGACAACCATATCTTTGTGAACTGACACAAGTGACTTGATGAGGAGGTACTGTCAAGCAGAGATAACTATTCTTATGGTGGCATTGTACTAAGATCAACATTTAATTTTTTCAAGGAGTGCTACACATACTTCAGTTTTTATCTTTCACTCTAACAAAAATTTAAAGTGATCACTTGCTCTGTTATTCAATATCCAACCATACTGTACACCAAGTTTTATTTAAAGTTGTCAGAGAAATCAAGCCCAGTGAACAATTTTACAATAACGTGTACATGAGTATACCTGCATATATGTTCATGCATGCACTCATATTCAACACAAAATAAAGTTTTATACAATAGTATAAGACCTAACAAACACATAGACACAAGCTCATTGCTGAACTAATATACTGTACCTGATTTGCCAAATGCTGCAGGTGTGGACTTGTTGCACTGAATCCAGCTGATCTGGGATCTTGGTACCCACAATTTGTTTGACTTGGACGAGCTGCTTGACCATTTTTATCTGGTGGGTACCGTACACCATTGACATATATGGCTCCAATTTTATTGAGGCTTCCTAAAAGCCAGTTTACATCATGCTTGTATAATATTGACAGTGTTCCTTTTAAAGACTGAGGATCAACCTAAAAATGTTAATTAAATGTATGTATTAGGCCCTACAATGTCCACAATTAAAAGAAAAGAAAAATTAAGACATTTTAGATACAAAATATCCTAAAAATATAAAACTTTTCACATTGCAACTAGGGAGCCGTGATAGCTCAGTGGTTAGTGAACTGGACTACAAAGGACAAGAGGTAGGGTTCGATCCCAACCTTTAATGGGTACCGGATTTTTTTCTGGGAAAATAAAGTGGCATGGGCATAATACGATCACATTACCCCAAAAAAGTGCCGAAGGTCTGTAAAATTTATGGTCAATAACACCATATTCCCTATGTGCCACTTGGCGTGATGTGCACTTTACTTTTTTTGTTTTACATTGCAACTACTCAAAATTTCAAAGAATGTAATTGTTCTGCTACAAATACAAATAAATACTGTTTCATAAACAGGATATCTAGCCAATTTTTTTTCAAACATATTCTTTAACCCTAGATGACGATACCATAGTAAAAATTACCGCATCAAAACATAAATTATTTAAAATTTGATTGTTTATGGTGTTCAAACGCTACCCCTCTTCGTGTACCTTCCCAATTACTACTTTTGGTGACTCCTGAGTGTTTAATTTGTTTTTAATTGATGTAGGATTTTTTCCCCCATTTTGTGAGATAGCAGGATTCTTTTCCTCCCCATTTTATGAGATATGATCCTATAAAATGAAAAAAAATTCACCAAATTTCAGCAAACTGGTCTTCATTTCTTAAAAATCGCTTTAACCAGGGAAATTTCCTCGGTTGTCACCGATATCAAACAACTCTTTGTGGACTTAGGAAACTCAACACTTTGAGGTAGCCAAACATACAGGAAATTTTATGATAAACGTCTGATAGACAAAATAACATGCCTGGTCAAAGCGATCATTAATTCTTAGTTCCTTGTGTGTATAATTGGTGACTTAGGAAACTCAACACTTTGAGGTAGCCAAACATACAGGAAATTTTATGATAAACGTCTGATAGACAAAATAACATGCCTGGTCAAAGCGATCATTAATTCTTAGTTCCTTGTGTGTATAATTGGTAAACTAACAGTTGCATGTCAAAATTTCAAAGAAAATACTATTTTTAATACTCCTAATGTTACAATTAAGTGGTAGTATTTTGTACTACGGAATGTAATGAAGCGCACCACAGGAAGGAATCGTAATTAAGGTTAAGATACACTTTTATGTTATCCATAAACATTCTTGAAAGCTGTGTGTATTTGATCAACTAAACAAACTGTTTTCCTCCATTGAGTCTTACTAAACCCAAACCAATTCAGTCTATATATGTGTGTGTTGTTTAAAACTGGATAATAATAATGGAATTTAATACCCGAAATGTTTGTACTTATTACCCAAATGTAGAAGATAGAAGATTAATTTTAAGTTTAACCAGGCAAAAAAAAAAATACATTCAGATACAGAGCACTTTAATTTTTTTTATTGCAGATGTGTTATTATACCATACTCTCTTCTATCAAATATTAAAATAGACTTTACCTAAATTAATACTTTACTTCCATCCAGATTAAATACAACCATCAAGATTAAAAGACCCAGCATGCTTTTGCATGGTGTAAATTTGTTCCATGACAATGCTCATCAACATGTTGCAAAATATTTTGCATTGTGCAAAGAGCTTTCACAAAGAAATGGTTAGAAGTTCTGCAACACCCAGCCTACAGTTTCGATCTGTCACCATGTGACTTTCATTTGTTCAGACCCTTAAAGAAAATCTCTAATGGGAGAATGATTTGACTTCAATGCAGACATTCACAGCCTCTGTGACAAAATGGTTCAATGAGCAACCAAAATAATTTCTTCCCGGAATCCATCTCTCATCTACCTAAGCGGTGGAGACACATGTCAAAATAATTATGGCGACTTTCTAAAGAACCTTGGTGAGTATTTGCTCCATAACAAAGGCTTTATTTAATTCTGCTACACCTGTTCGTGTACCTTATATATTTTTGTAATAAAGCCACTGAGACGGATTTCATTTGAACACACCTCATAGTTGCAGATATCCAAACATACACACAAATATTTGTGGGAAACTCAAAAAATTTTGAACACAACTTTTAATAAATAACATATACTGAACAGAACTGGACTACAATGGACAACAGGTAGGGTTCGATCCCAACTGACGGCTTCCAGGTTCACCCAGCCTTAAATGGGTACCGGATTTTTTCTGGGAAAGTAAAGCGGCACGGGGCGTAATACCGACCACATTACCCCAAAAATCATGTGCTGAAGGTCTGTGAAATGTATGGTCACTAACACCATATTCCCTATACGCCACTTGGCGTGACGGGGGTACTAGTGTAGTAGTACTAGATATACTTAACAACATATGATCTTGTGTGTTGTAAACCACAGCTTTATGAGAAACCTTTTTAAATGGATTGTCAATAGATAATTGTAGGAAAAATATTTTTAGTTATGTGCACTTTCAAATTTCACTTTATGATCTGTAGATAAATTGAGGTTAAATTTCTAAGGTGTTTTTTGTGATAATTAAGCTTTACTGAAAGAGACCAAAGCAAAATGAGAGCTAATTTCCAATATTAGGAAAAAACAATCATTATTTTTTTGTAATGAGAAGGGAACAGCTGACATACAATGTGACAACTGGGAAAAATGAGGGACAAAAACATAAGAGGGAAGCAAAGATAAAAGATACCAGACATCTTAAGAGAATGGCTTGGCAGAAGGTCAACAACAGAAATGATAAATAAGTATCAAGATAAAAAATTGTGGAGAGACATGACCACCTACGCCAGTAAGCATGGTGCTTGATGTTGATGGACTTTACAAGTTTCCGTTTTTATTAACTACATCCATATCAATTATGTATATGTATATCTTAATATTAATTAATATATTATATCAACGCAAATTAGACCCTTAATATGATGCAAATGAAGCCCTTTCTCTGACAAAGTTCCGGTGTTTCTAACCTACATTCAGAATTTTTCCCCCAACTTGCCGCTATAAAAATAATTATTTTGTTTATATAATGCCGCCGACATTGCTGCGTCTGTTGTCTCAGTTCTTCTTGCAAATTTGCTAAAATAACAATTGCTGCCTAGCAGACCTGTGTTTATGACTTTCAATTTTACCAACGCCGTGAGCACAAAAATGTTTCAACTTCAAATGCAAATTTAACAAAATTGAAGCAGTAAAAAAAAATTAGGACTTTCACTTTGACTCACTGGAATTATTAAAAATTTGTGTTGTATAAACAATCACATATTAAAAATATTGATATGCGATATTAAATGTTGTGAATTAAGCAGAATGGAAGATATTATTAATATCACTTATGGAGGCGAAGGCGCGCCTACCAGCACCAGATAGCTGGGAGTTGTTAGCGACCCACAGCTCATGGCTTGCGCCAGGATCGATGAACCAAAACCATCCAGACCCTGCTCTGCCTCTCCACGGCGCCTCCAGTAACAGACTAACCTGTCTAGTCTGGCTAAGCGTGCAGGGATCGAAGAGGGAAGACAACCCGGTACTCAAAAATGTTGTGCTGAAGTCGGATGTGTTGGGCCGAAAGGCACAAATATAAAAGTTATACTGCAAACCACAACACAACGCAGACATGTCCACTACGTCCTTGTAAGGGCGGATGATGAAGAGGAATATTCTAGTCTACTACGATACTCTAGAATACTTTAGTCATCGGGCGAACGCAACCAACCAACCATATCACTTATGAACACCGGCGCTCCGGAAAAACATTATCTTCTTCAGATACAAGCTTAAAAAAACTGAAACAGTCAAAATAAACTGAAACTAAGGTAGATGTTCTAAAAAGCAAACATTCAGATGTGATTAAAATATATTCAAAGGTGTATTTGAAACTGACCTGTGTATGATAAACCTTGCGACATTTTGTTTCAACATTTCCTTTAGCATACAGTAAAGACATGCTTGATCCTTCTTTAAGAATGTCCTCCATGAACTGGATGCAGTGATCAAATTTCAAAATAAGGTCTGAGACATCATCTATCTCTTTGTTCAGACGCTTGGTTGCAGCATCAGTGAAGGAAGCTAGATTTGATAATACTCCCCAAACTGCCTGAAATAAATTGAATTTTAAGAGTGAAAATTTGCTTCAAATGTTAAATGTCAATTTGAAAAAAAAGTATGAGAATACAATATTAACCAGACAATAGCAGTAAGTCAATTTCTGATTGTGAAGTTGAAAAGCAACCAAAATTAGACTAAGCAACCAAAATTGAACTAATCAACACTGGAAAGCAAGAAAAAATACAATACTGCAATTCTTGTAACTGAAACTCATCACATTTCTTAAGTATATGATGATCTTTTGCTATGAACTTTCAGTTTTATTCTCAGAGCTTCAGACAAAGTCAGCACAACTTTATACTTATTTTATTTATATTTTCATTGTAGTATCCTAGTGGTTATGTTCGGCGACCTCATAGCATTATTTGCTGTGTTTCCTGAGTCACAAAGGGTTGTTTGATGTCTGTCCCAATAACCAGGAAATTTCCCTGGTGACAGGGAGAGGAAAAAAAAAAAAGGAATAAAAGCCAATTTCTGAAGTTTATTTTTCGCATTAAATGATGTATCCCACGATCTTAAAAAATAAAATTCAGACAGTAATGGTAACAAATTAAACACTCAGGGGACACCAGAAGTGCTAATTAGGAAGGTACACAGAGAGGGGATAATGTTTGAACATGGGGAAATGTCAATTTTTGAGGAATTTGTTTTTTGGTGCTGTAAAATTTACTATGGTATCTCTCTCTCTCTCTCTCTGCGATCAAGACTCAATCAGAGTAGGATTCCATACTCTCACATGAAGACAGCTGTCTGTTTAAGTGAATTGATCGACCCCACAGACAGAACATCATAATTAGAGTCTGTTAGATCCACTCTGATTGAATACCTGTTAAAACGTTGCACTGTGTTCTGCGCCAGTGGCCCAGTGCATCCGATTTCAGCCAACATTTTATTCAGGTTTGCTTTCCTTAGCCTTTGATTGTCCCCAATTTTCCTGCAAGGCAGCAGATTGTCTTTTCTGTAGGGAGATTCTGCCCTTAGATGGTCGGCCCTCCCAGGTTTACGATATAACTACGGTATCTTAATTTAGGGTTAATATATACTAGTCATTAGAAACACACCAAAAGTGTGACTATTTTCTATCATCAAATAGTAACGCAGGTGAAATGTTTATTGAGGAAATGCTGTCCTCCTGTTTTTAACTGGAATTTCTGTTGATATTACATTTATGTATAAAAAAAACTGCATGAATCACATACATGTAATTAACAATTTCATCAACTGTGATTGTAATAAAGGTAGAATCAATGAGCAATGTGGCTCACATGTTAACCAACTATAGATGATAAAAATGTCATATTCAGTTTTCAGCCAAAGGAATTTTTTTAACACTTATGATATGTCCCAACTATTGCCACAAGAGTAGTGACAAGAGAGACTGAGCTTTGCTGAACACTCAACTGTGATCAGACAAATTGCTAGGTGCTTTCATTGTCACCATTCCACTGTAGTAAGGCTCAATAAGTGATTTCAAGCAACTGGTATCAACAATAATCATCCCAGACCTGGTCAACCATGAGTGACAACTCTAGCTCACGATTGACAAATATGTATAATCACTTCAAACCACAACACAGACTGCTATTGCCTTTCTTCCATAATCATCCAGATGTGGATGTGGGAACCTTTCAACATGACAACATTAGACCTCATACTGCCAATGTTACATTAAATTTCTTGCATAGCACACCCTTTCATGATTGCCTGCAAACTCTCTAGATGTGAACCAAACTGAAAACTCTTGTGGTGAACTGATGGATCCTGTGACATTACATTAACAATGTTATTGATTTGGAGCAAATTCTTTGTTGAATGGCACTTATTGCCCCAGGAATTCTTCCACATACTTTGCTACAGCATGAGATGCTGGTGCCAAGTCTGTTGCATTGTCTCAGACACATCTGATAAAGGTAAAGCATGAGATTTGAATCTGTGTCTTAACACACAAGTTTTAACCCATATATGCTCAGCCACCTATCCGGAAGTTTTTGGAGACTTATGGATAGTGCCACTTCAAGCATAGAAAATCACAATGCGATTACATTTGATAAGGAGGTTGTCAATTCAGTAACAGTGAGTTAGAAATTTTTTTTACTCATACTTAGACAATTAATATTAATATGGAAATGGATGACATACATAAATCTTACCTTTTACAATTTTTTTTTCAATTACATTTAACAATCTGCTTACACATATAAATGAAGTGGCGTTATTTTAATCGGCTGGTACATAATGTCAACATGTTGACTCACTCACTAAGAGCTGCACTGTAGCAGTAACTTAAATATTGATAGGACAGTTCAGATCCCAAAGTGAACTGTTTCCAGGATGTACGTGAGGTGGAGCTAGTCAATGGTCTAACTTTGCTGTAGATGCAAGAACTATTTATAAACTTACATTTTAAGAAAATGTTATCTGATCAACTGATGGATTCTAGTTAACTTTTCTCCAGACAGATGTTACACTAGATGTTAAATACCATCCCTGCACATATTTTACTTACAACTTTTGTTATTAACAATATAAGTCACATTATATGAGTTACCTGTCTAACACCCTTCACTAGTATATCGGCTTGCTTCAGTATGTCTTGCTGCAATGTATCTTTTTGTTCTTTGCAGTTTTGCAACTTTTGCTCAATCTCTTCCCGACTTGAATTCAGCTTAGTTCGTTTCTCTCCCATCAATGCCAAACTCCCTTTCAACCGAGCTTTGTACTGCTCTGCTGCCTGAAAGATTAATAATTAAATCTGTTATGGAATCCATCAAGAATATGATATGAATAATAGCTGATAATTTATCTCCTGATATACATGACAAAATATAATATAACATTATCAATGATTTATAATTTTCTTTTCAAACAGAATTAAATATTGTAATATTTCTAGCATTAAATAAAAAAAGACAATCACTAAACAATTAAAAATATAACCAAAATTTAATACTATATCAAGACAATAACAATTCATTTGATGTAAGGCTATGCATCAATAATATATACATAAACAAATAATTTTGTAAGAGATTTAAATAACGATGATACACACACACCAAACATAAGATCAACAGAGATCAAGATCAACAGAGTTTAAGATTTAAAACATTCAATTTATTCTAATGACCAACAATCACAGTATGTTGATGACCATGATGCTTCTAGAAAAGTATTACAAACATACAGGAAATGAGCAGATGACAATCAACGAGACTGTAATTCATGTCATTACATACTTCAGGGACAAAAAACATGAGTTCCACTCTTTTCATGACAGTCCTGATAAATGGTTATTTTAAAAAAATAAGCAAAGTAGAGTTTCCTCCAACAATTAGCAGGTTCATGAGAAATAGGTGTTACACGACCAACAGCACATTTTTGGATGATGCAGTTACACCATACCAACTTTACTTCCCAGAAAAATCTTTGGCACCTAATTTTAGAGGCTGGATGAATCCTGGGGCCTTGGTCTCATCATCATCGAGTGCCATCTCCGCAATGAAAGTTGGTTACCATGCAGCGACATTCTGCTCTCTCTTGCTTTGATGGTGGGGGTTGTCATAGGCCGATTTGCCCATCTTTTGATGTTACTCATCCATGTTAGTTTCGGTCTGCCTCTGCCTCTTTTACCTTGTATTTACCCTTCAAGTATTACTTTTAGTAGGCTGTTGTGTCTTTTAACATGCCCCGAAAATTGCATTTGTCTTGTTTGAATTGTGTTTAGTAGTTCTCTTTTCATATTTAGTTGTTTTAAGACTTCGTTTGTTTTCTTTTCTTTCCATCCAATTCACCCTATTCTTCTATATATCCACATATCAAAGGCTTCAATTCTCTGTTCTGCTTTCTTGTCTATTGTCCCATGTTTCTGTACCATATAGGAACGATGACAAGATATAACATTTTGCTATTCTTAGCTTTAGCCCTGGTGATATTTGTTTTGATGTTAGTATATTTTTCATGACATTAAAATTACTTTTTGCCATTCCTATTCTTTTGTTTATTTCAGTTGTACATTTTCCATCACTGGTTATTGTATATCCAAGGTAGTTGTAGTTCTGAACTGTCTCCAGGTCTATTCCTTCAATTTTGATATCCACTTGTGGGTTTTGAGTATTTTCTTTGTTTATGATCATAGTTTTAGTCTTTTTGATATTCATATCTAATCCATATTTTTTGCTTGTCATGTTTATTTGATTAAGTAATTGTTATAGATCATTAGGATTTTCTGCTAATAGTACAGTATCATCAGCATATCTTAGGTTATTGATTATCTTTCCATTAAAGTTTAGGCCTGGCATCTCTGTGATGTTTTTAAAGATTTACTCAGTGTATAGACTGAACAAGCTTGGTGATAGGATGCATCCCTGTCTTACTCCTCTCCTCTATCAATGGGTGTAGAGTTCTCTTTGTTATATTTTATTATTGCTGTTTGCTCCCAATATAAATTACATATTAGTCGTTTGTCCATGTTATCTAGAAGTATTCTTTTAGGCATTCTATAAGTTGTTTGTGGTGCATTCTATCAAAAGCTTTGATGTAGTCAATGAAGCAGACATATATTGGTTTGTTTACTTCTGTGTACTTTTCAATTAACGTTCTCATGCAGGATATGGCTTCTTTTGTCCCACTATTTTAAAAAAAATTCAAATTGCTGTTCATCTATTGCAGAACTGATTTTGTCCTGAATCCTTCCTTGCATAACTTTTAGCAAGATTTTTGTAACATGGCTCAATAGGCTTATTGTTCTAAAGTCACTGAACTCAACTGCACCATTCCTTTTAGGTAATGCAATGAAAGTTGGTGTTTTTATTACATTTGGTATGTGTCCTGTATGGTGTATGTCATTGTATGATTACAGCATATGTCTGTAATCACGTCAATGCCAAAATCTTCTAGTGCCTGTATCATCTCTATCTGTATGCAGTCAGGCCCTGCTGCTTTCCCCTTTTTCATTGTTTTTATAGCTTTTTCCACCTCAGATTTTAAGATTTTATAGCCTGATGTACATTTTATAATTGGTTTCTTGCCCCTTTGATCATGAAATAGTCCTGTTATATATTCCTGCCATCTATCTAATATATCTTTATTGTCTATTAGCATTTTCCTTTTCTATCAGCAATGCATCCGCTTTCTGTGAATTTTTTTATTTTTATTAGTCATTCTCTTTATTTGTGTGTGCATTCCTCTTAAGTCTTGTTTGCTTTCCATAGTTTCTATTTCTATACATTTTTGACTGAGCAGTCTTCTTTTGCCTTTTTGCACATTTTGCATATTTCATTATCTATTTTATTGTATTGGGCAGTGTTTTTCGCTTGTGTCCTTTCTTCCATTTTTTCTAAGATGGTGTTAGTTATCCATTTTTGTTTTTAGTTTTTTCTTTTTTGGGTAAGGTGTCGCTGGTTTCTTGTATGCAATTTTCTTTATGCACTACCTTTGGTTGTGACTTTTTCATCAGGATTTTCTCTTCTGCATTGATTAATTCCTTCTTCTACCAGCTTCTGATATGTGGTCTTTACTTGTATTGTATAAGTATCTTTAATATCTTTCTGATCTAAAGCTGTTATAATCTAGTGTTATTGTTGATGAATTAGATTTTTGCTTGTTTCTCTTTAGTTTGATTTTCATTTTAATCATTACAGGATTGTGATCTGATTTAATATCTGCTCCTGGATATGTTTTGGCTTTCTTGACGCTGTTACAGAACCTATCTTTTATCATTATGTAATCTATTCAATTCCTCTTCATATCCCTAGGGCTTTTCCATGTGTATAGTTTCCTTTTCTCTTGCTCAAAGTGGGTGTTACATATTATCAGCCTGTTTTCTTCACAGAATTGCATTAATCTTTCTCCTGTCATTTCTTTTTCCTAAAGCATGATTTCCTATAATGGTCTTACATCTACCTTTTCCTACTTTAGCATTCATGTCACACATTACAATCAAGATGTCTGAAGATTTCACTTGCTTCATAACTTTATTAAGATCTTCATAGTATGTCTCTATTTGTTCATCTGTGTAGTCGTGTATGTCTGTATTATTGCTATGTCGAATGGTTTTGCTGTCATCTTGAGTAAAGTAAAGTACCCCCGTCACGCCAAGTGGCGTATAGGGAATATGCTGTTAGTGACCATCAATTTTACAGACCTTCGGCACATGATTTTTGGGGTAATGTTATCGGTATTACGCCTGCGCCGCTTTACTTTCCCAGAAAAAAATCCGGTACCCATTAAAGGCTGAGTCATTTTGTAGCTCACTTTTTATTAGTATCCATACTCCCCTTGGATGTTCTTTTATGTTTCCTGAGTATATAAATGTATATATTTCATCCTCTATGTACCCACATTCCTTCCATCTTGTCTATGATATGCCTAAAATATCTATGTTTCTTCGTTCTGCTTCTTGAATAAGATTTTCCAATTTTCCTTCTTGTATAGAGTCCTAACATTCTATGTACTTATTTTAAGATCTTTCTTCCGACATGAGTTCGAATTCCTCGCCATGGTTTTCTCTGGACTAGTACGTGATGAGGCTCCACCTCTTTCACGGTGGTTAGCCACATTCGTCTTTCATGTCCTGTACATGCCTCTTGTGTACCACACACTTTGCTGTTTTCACTTTCTGGGACGTTGGTCATTGCTGATTCTTCGGCCCCATCCAATATCACAGACTTTGTACAAATCGGGTTGGACATTCCCATCTGCCTTGCGCGACAGAAAAAATCAAAGAAGCACACCGAATGTAACCGGCGTATTTTGAAACAACACACCCTGTAACAAAAAACACTGTCCACATATGAACGCCATCTTGGAAGCCATATGTTGGTCTTAAAAAAATAATCCACCATTTCTAGGAATTTAACCCATACCTTTCTGGTCAGGAAGTGAACTGCTTAACTACCAAGGTTCCTAACAGATTATTAAGACAAGTATTTGATCAAGTAAGTAGGAATGAAAATTTATAATCAAATTCAGTGCCAGCATAGACCATGATATGTGGGTGTGTCAGGTCAAGAACAGCAATATTGCAGCCTAGAAGTAAAGTACAACTCCACAACACAGCAAAAGCGTGTTCTGTGGTGGTTGAATATTTTCAGAACTCACAGACAACAAATTTATCTATCTTTCGTTTGCCTAAAGCATTGTCTATATCTGCAATGTCGTTTCCTGTATAAATTTTACTGTCATTTGTAATTCTTGCAGTGGCCCATATAGTTTTGTCTGTAGTGTTGTATCTATGGGCCAATGGATTTCCTCAGTCTACTATATTCAGTGCAGTCTTGAAGTATGTGTTCAGCAGTCTGGGGTGCCTGTCCACATGTACAAGTAGTTGAGGTGCCGATCTTGAATTTTTTATACATGTGACTGTGGAGTCGATTGTGTCCTGTTCTGAGGCGTATAATGACAACTTGTTCATATCTATTCATATTATGAAAGGCATCCTGAATTGGGGCTTGTGGTCCTCTGATTGATTTGATTATCTGTTTCTTAAGATGGTATGTAACCAGTGTGTCTAGTTGTGTGCCTGTTGAACCAACATTGCCAACTGATCTGCTTTCTCATCTCCTGGTATTCCACAGTAAGATGGGATGCACTGCAGGGCAACCCTGTGGTGCTTGCAGTCATTAAGGTCTGCAGATGTGGTAATTTTCTGGATTGTAGTGCCTGGGTACTGATCTTGCATCTGTCAAAAACACTACAGGATGTGGGCTAAGATTACTGTTCAGCAGTTTTTCTATTGTCAACTTTATTGCTTGGAATTCTGCATCATAATTGTGACAATATTTCCTTGTTGCTATTTTATTCATATCCCTAGTGTTATTTGGGTACTCTATGTATGCACCTGCTCCCCCATTCTTTACTGCATTCTGTGCTGATCCATCTGTGTACACACGAATCCATAGGTCTTGTGGGTATTCTTCATCCAGGAAACTGAGAGTTATTGTTTTTCGCTGTAGACTATTCTGTTCTTCTTTGTCAACTATTCCTTTCACTTCTGTCCATATTTGTATTGATAATCCTGATTCCTCTGTCCAGGGAGTCTGTTCTGGTATGGGCAGTAGGGGGTTAACAACTCTTGGCATGTCTGGTATTTGTCTACTAATATGTTTGGCTTGGTGGATAAAACTGCTTCTCTTAAGTCGTCTCAATGCAAGATTTTGGAATCAGCCCTTCATTGGATGTCTCGGCATGCATGCAAATTTTTCTGCCTGTATCAGCACCTTTGCGTCCCTCAGTTCTCTCAGTGCTGGTATCCTCCACAATTTCTCCATCTCAAATATTGGTGTTGATTTCATTGCTCCTGTGATGACCCTAAGTGCCTGGTTTTGTACTTTATCCAGTTCTTGTAGTGTGGTGTTTTGAACTGAACCCCATGCAGATGATCCATATTCTAAATGTGGGCATATACTCTGTTGGTAAACTTTACTGAGTATTTTCCCACTCGCACCCCACGTGGTTACACAGCTTTCTTAGAATAGCCAATTTCCTCCTTGCTTTTTGGGTTGCCTTATTTATCTGCTGTTTCCAAGATAGTTTGTTATCAAATGTAACTCTGAGATACGTAGCTTGTATGTCTTCTTTCACAGGTTCATTGTTTATGTAGATGGCTCCTGCTTTTTGTTTTGGGGAGAGAGTGAAAAGTGTAGTACTGCATTTGTCTGTATTGATGCTGATACACCATCTATTTGTCCATGAATTCAGAGCATTCATTACTCTTTGTAGCAATTTGGAGGCCACTGTTGCATACTCCTCTGTGCACCACATTACCAAGTCATCTGCATACATTGCCACTTTGATGCCATGTGGTAGTTCAGTAACTAGGTCATTGATGTAGATCAGACAAAGTGTTGGAGATAGTACCCCTCCTTGTGGAACGCCCTGGCGCAGTAAGACCTTCTTACTCTTAAGACCATCCAGTTGCACTCTGGCTCTCCTGTTATGCAGGTACGCTATGACCCATTTGTACATCCTGCCAATAACTCCATAATTTCTCAGTTTCTTCAAAAGCTTTCCTTCCATACCTTATCAAATGCTTTCTTTAGGTCTATCCATGCTGCTAGTACCAGTTTCTTTTCTTGAAACGCATCCTCAATTTCCTGGGAAAGATAGGTTGCCTGACCTTTAGTAGAGTAACACTGTCTAAAGCCTGCTTGTTGTGGGACAATGAGATTTCCACTTTCCAGGTACCACTGCAGTCTGAGATTAATTATACGTTCCATTGTTTTACACAAACAGCTTGTAAGGCTGATTGGTCTATAGCTGGATGTTGTTGAACCATCCTTTCCTGGCTTTAGTAATGGTATCATAATTGCTTCTCTCCATACCTGTGGCACTCTACCTGTGATCCAGCAAATGTAGATCTGCAGTAGTTTTGCTTTAGCTGCAGTTCCCAAGTTCTTAATCATTTCATTGGACACCCCATCACTGCCTGGTGACTTTTTCATTTTTAATTTGGATATTGCCAGCTCTAGCTCTCTTTGTGTAATGGATATCTCCATGATTTCATGTGCTGTCTCTTCTTGTCTTGCATTTTGTTGTTTTAAACGTGTCTCTTGTCGTTTCTCTAGGCTAATTTCAATATTATTGTCATTTGCAAAGGAGTCTGCAAAGTGATTTACTGCATACTTACCTGTTAGGATGTTTCCACCCTTCTTCAGTGTAATTTTGGTGTTCCTTTCTGTACCCTCATCATTCAGCTGTTTTACAAGCTTTCACACTTTTCTTGTCTCGTTCAAGATTCAAGGACTCTATCCCATTACACTGGTGTAATGTTGATACATTTTTCAGTCTGCCTTTTTGTAATTCCATCTGGAGAGGGTGTTGCTCTCCCTGACGGCCTTATTTTGCACCACTAAAAAGACTGGTTGGTGGTCGCTGCCTCCAAATTGTTTCCCAACAATATGTGCGATATTCCAATCCAGGTCTGGTGAATGGAAAGCAAGGTCTGGCGTAGATGTGGTATGCCATGATCTGGAGTAGAATGTTGGTGGATCTGTTGTCTAATTTAATAGTATAAGCCCATTGTCATCCTGCCAATTTCAAGTTCTTCACCTCTCTTGTCCATATGTTCATAGCCCCAGCTCTGTGAATGGCTGTTAAAGTCTCCACATACAATTATTCTTTCTTTTAATGTAATTGTGTCTAGTACTAGTGGGCAGTCACTCGGACAGTAGTAGTTAAGTAGGTGAAAGTCTTTATTTTCTGTCCTGAGGTGCAGTATTTGATATTCCGCCCCATCCATATACACTTCAATCTGACATGCATTGATGTTGTTCTTTACAAGTGTCAATATTCTGCCCTTTTGTCCATTTTTTTCTGTCAGATCGGTAGCACTGGTATCCCCTAATCTTCAGGGCTATGTCGTTGTTTAGATGATTTTCCTGCAAACAGCATATGCTTACTTGTTCTTCATGCAGGATATTTTCTAATTCTATCTTTTTACTGTACCCATCTCTTTTGCTGTTGATGCCTTCAGCATTCCAGTGCATTATTTTGAGCGGTCTTATTTTGGATTGGCCAGTAGCTCTATTCTATCACCCCCTGACTCCACAGAGCGGTTGAGAAGGACATCCAGTAATAGAGGTTGGGCTCTTTCGAGGCTGAGGGCCCGGCACTGCATCTGCCTGAGTGTCCATCATCACAGGGCGAGTGCCATATCGATTTGCGGTTATAGACATACTTCCCATTGGCGTGAGTGCGTGGCATCCTGA
This sequence comes from Megaustenia siamemsis, assembly GCA_032433765.1. Classification (NCBI taxonomy): domain Eukaryota; kingdom Metazoa; phylum Mollusca; class Gastropoda; order Stylommatophora; family Ariophantidae; genus Megaustenia; species Megaustenia siamemsis. The sequence goes on along the minus strand of JAVIAB010000156.1, from coordinate 41,661,865 downwards.
TTTTTGTAGTGCGCCTTTTGGCTGGTTGCCTCCGACTTCAGCACTTAACTTGCTAGAGCAGACTGTGGTCTTGCTCAGTTGTGGGAAGGCCTGGCCAGTCTTGGTTTTCAGTCCCTGGTGACTGTTAAGCCCCATCCCCACGACAAGGAGCTGTCCTTAATGAGGACAGACAACAAAGCAATTTTTAAAATTTCAAAAAGCAGAAAAAAAATTCATCTTGATGGCTCTAACCTGAAAAAGAAAACTAAGTGAACATAAAATAAAGATGTTTAAAATAAGGTAGGTTCAAATGCTGTATGACTTTCAAAATAATGTTTTATAAATTAAAAGGAGAATTGTACTAGCTATAAAAATAAACATAATTCTATGGCAATGAGTGTGATTGTGAAAAAAAGTTATTTATATATAACTAATATTATATTACAAATAAGAACACTGGATACTGAAATAACAATTTGAAGTGCAAACTATAATTCTGAGGAGAATTTAATGAAAACTATAAACTGCGGACTTGAAAAATTTTAATAGAAAAAAATTAGCACAGAAGCAGAAAAACCCTGAAATATTATATGAGAATATGAAAGAGTTGCAAAATAAGACAAGCCTTAGTGGATATGGGTTAACATAAAATAGGTATGACAATGAGAATCTGAAGTATCAAAATAATGAAGAGAGATAGAAGGTTAGAGGCAGTTGGTCTTCAGTTTAGCTTTAAAGATAAAAGTGTAATAATTCTGATGACTTACTTGATCTAAGAATTGATATTTGTGCTCTTTATGATCCATAAGTTGGCAATCTCGACATGTTAATGTTTCACACTTCTCACAGAAAAACTTTAAATGTTCCTGCTTGTGCTGCTTACATGTCATCAGTTGTTCCCATGGTGATTTACTTGTTGCAACTTTCACCTGCACAAATAAGATCAACTATATCACTACCATGCCAGTAACTTATTTGTTAACTAATATTTTGATCTATCCGAAGGTATTTTATTAAACTTGTTTCTTATTAATTATTTAAGTTTTTTTTTCCACTTTCACCATATGACATTTATCTTATATTTACAGCAGATATTGACAAGAACAATGTATTGCTTGCTCAAAGCAAAATTATAACTTTTATTTTGGGTGAAAGTTTGCTTAACAGTAATAAATTATCTTTCTCGTATATTCTTCATATGATTATATTTTTGTTCTAATTTGTGCTTCACAGTATTTGTAAAGGTTGAAGTAATCTCTATATGAGGCTTCAAATGCACTACTAACCAGATATTAAATACATATTATGCTGGTCATTAGAGTGACAGGTACTTACTTATCAATCAACTTCAGTATACAAGTCTGTTTGCATACACTTTGCTTTTTTCTTTATTTTTCTGTAACACCTCAGTTTTAAAAAATAGGGCACTAATTCAACATTCCCCATTGACACTACAAAATGTGATCAGTATCTTTCTACTTCTCCACAGACACAAGATGTGACCAGTACTTTTCTACTTCTCCACAGACACAAAATGTGACCAGTACCTTTCTACTTTCCACAGGCATAAGATGTGACCAGTACCTGTCTGTTCTCTCACTGACACAAGATGTGTGTTCCTTTTGACTACCCTAACAAGAGGTGACCAATACCTTTCTACTTTTGCAACATTTACAAGGAAGAAAAACATCCTGGAGATTTATTCATCGCTAGTAAAACAAAAGCTGGAGAAATCACCCAGCTAGAAATTCTAGCCTATATAGTACTATAGTTGGAGGTCAATCGACCCATTTCACAGTGACATTTGGTCTAAAATGTGGACTATAGCCAGGAAAATCCATACACTTGGCTATGCTGTGTGGGCTCAATATGAACATGAATAAAGATCTCCTGAACATTTTCATAATGGTTATTCTGCTGTGTCAGAATTAGATCAATCAAATATTCCAAGGATTGGAACACTCAATTGCACAGGGAACAATTAAAATGTTTTATTTAACTCTATTTGTATTCACAAATTAGGGTGTTAGTGTCTAGCAATTTCTACATTATAAACTGAATCCTTTTAGTTTTTAAACTTTCAGCAACCATTTATTCTAATACATCCCCCACACCCCTTTTTTCCCTAACTGCACACACACACACACACACACCCACTAAAATAGAAGCTAATATTTGGAGAAATATTCAGAATAATACTTGCAAGATACTGAAGTGGCTAGTTGAGGCTAGAAAAAAAACATGGATTTCTTTGCTACCAAAATTGCCCTATATATATATATATATATATATATATCACTTATTTTGGTTTTCCAAAACTCTATTTTTGGAGCATTTCATTACTAAATGTGCTCTTTGATTTTCTAATCGTTACTGTGCCATACCTTGTACCGTTACACTCATTTTTTCTAGACTTTCCTTTCCATATCATCATCATGTGTCATACACGTTGACATAGGCAATAATGTCCTTCCACAATTCTCTATCCACAGTGCAATGAATTAATTCTGATGTTCACTGTTTTCCATACCATGATACCAAGCTATCTAGTATCTCCTCTGTTGTCCACAATCACTTGTTTCCTGTATTTTATATAGCAAGTTCTAACCAAGTATTCTAACTTTCCTCTTCTTATGATGTGCCTGAGAAATGTTGATTACTTCTTTTTTTTTTTTTTTGTTCCTTTTATTGGCCTCTATTTGAATGGCTATTCTATATACTTCTTTAATAAATTTAGCCTCACTTTTATTTTTAACACCATTAATAATACACTTGAGTTCAATGTTCTAAGTTCAGTTTTTCTCTTTAGATTTTTTTATTTCTATAGCTTCTCTCAATTTTTTAAATAAGCCACCACTTTGGCTATCTCTTTTAGTCTTTAATCTTTTCTTTTTTTTAGACCTTAGATCTATATTACTACCAAGATATACAGCGGTTGACCTTTTTCCAATGTCTGACTATTTAAATATTTATTTCCTCCTGAAATATTTTTATTTGTAATTATTTTTTGTTTTATATCTGTTGATTTCAAGTTCTTTTCTTTCCGCCAAAAGTATCTATGATATTTCGCATCTTGATATTGTCACTTAGGAGCTCAATGTCATCTGCAAAATTGGAAATCTTCCAGGTTAATTTTTGTTGTACCATTTATTTTGCCTATGCAACATTTGGGAGCCGCGATAGCTCAGTGGTTAGTGAACTGGACTACAAAGGACAAGAGGTAGGGTTCGATCCCAACCGACAGCTTCCGGTTCACCCAGCCTTTAATGGGTACTGGATTTTTTCTGGGAAAGTAAAGCGGCACGGGCGTAATACCGACCACATTACCCCAAAAATCATGTGCTGAAGGTCTGTAAAATTTATGGTTACTAACACCATATTCCCTATACGCCACTTGGCGTGACGGGGGTACTTTACTTACTTATGCAACATTTATTAATTATGTAATCAATGGTAATTTTTTTTACCAATTTTACTACCAATGCCAGACCTGGACCCTAGATGCAAGAACAATAAGAAAAATAACCTCTATAGAGATGAAATGTGTTAAACGAATGACAGGAAACAGTCTGAGAGATAAGATCAGAAATGAAGAACTGAGAAAAAAGCTAGGAATAGCCCCAGCCATAGAATATATAAGGAAACAACAGATAAAATGGTTCGGCCACGTGACAAGGCAGAAAGAACAAAACACAACACAACGAGCCTTCAACAAACGTTGTGAGAACACCAGACCCAAGGGTCGACCACGAAAAAGATGGATCGATGGAATATTAGAAGCACTAGGAAACATAACAGCAGCAGAGGCGAACAGAAGAGCAAAAGACTGCAAATTATATCTCCCCTCGACGCTGAAAGGCAGATGAGGAAGGAAAGAAGAAGAAGAATGGTAATTTTAAATAACAAAGGTAATAGTATATATCCCTGCTTCACTCCTGTTTCAACCTGAAACCAATCACTCACTTCCTCCTTTGTGTGAACTGTGCTTCTTCTATCATCATCACCATCAAGTACCGTGCCTACTGGCATAGGTAATCATGTCTCTCCACAATTTTCGATCTCGACAGCTATTTATCATTTCTGTTGTTGACCTTCTGCCACGCCATTCTCTTAATCTGTCTGTTATTTTTTCTCTTTGCTTCCCTCTATCTCTTCGTCCCTCAATTTTTCCTGTTGTTACAATATATTCCAGTTGTTCTCTTCTCATTACATGGCAAAAAAATTATGATTGTCTCTTCCTAATATTGGAAATTAGTTCTCTTTTTGTGCTTCTATAGCCATCATATATAGCATTTATGATGATAATTTTTAGCTGCATTCTGTTTCAAGATAGTCCGCAAGGACAACCTTTTAATGCTGTAGAATGCCCTTTTTAAGATCAATTACATCACAGATTAACATTTGTTGTTTTTCAGCATATATGATAATCTTTGGGGTGAATATTTAGGTCAAAATAGCTTCTCTCCTTCCTGAATCCTGTTTGTGTTTTGCACTTAATATTATATGTAGCATTTTTTGTATTCTGGTGTCAGCAGATTCTACAGAAAACTTTGGAGACAAAGATAGGGTTTTGAGTATTAAATATTTTCAGCATCTCTACAGTTATTTTATCTTTGCCTGAGGCTCTAATATTCACCATGTATTTCACTGTTAATTCAATTTCTTTTATGGTGATTTCTTCTGTATTGATCTCTAATTGCAGAATTGGTTCATTTGTTTCAAACTTCATTAACTGTCTGGGATGCAGACGGTTAAGAATTATTTTTTAATGTTCTGCCCATCTGGCTATTTTGTTACTAATAGAAGTTAATGAAGTGCCATCTTTACTCATAACAGGTCTGCCATTAGATGTAAAAGAGCTTGTTAGTTGTTTCTGTATATTACATAATATCTTGCTGTTTCCTGTCTCTGAGACTAATTCTGCTTCAACTGCCAAATTATCACTGCATTCTTTTATCTCTTCTAGCTGGATCTTTCATCTTGTTATCAAGGTTTTTATATGTTGTTTTTGCCAGACTTTTACTTAGTTCAGCCTTGACTAGTTTGTATTTATGCTTATTTTGGCTGTTTCCATTTGATGTCTGAGATTCATGCTTTCTTTTCAGTTTCCTTGAATCCAGCACTTAATTCTGCTGATGTCAATATTGCTTTGTTGTGAATGTTCCATTCTTTTTCTACCTTTCAGTTCCCTGTGGAGCTAAAACAGGGCGATAACAGGGAGATGAGGGAGAGAGAAGGGTAGAATTGGTGCGGGTCAAGGGGAGATAAATAGGTATTAGTAAGAGGCTTCATGTCCACAGGGAAAGCAGAGAAGATGGACACATCGTGAATCAGGGAGAAAGCGTGTAGGGCGATCAAAACGAGGCAGGGGAGAGTTAAGGGATTGAAAGGAGTTTAAGTTCGGAACATTCGATTGAGGGCGAGTGGTCAGTACGGGTGTCTGGGCTAGTTGGCTGGACAATACCGGGACCATGAACAGTAGAGTTGTGACAGTGGACAGGACAGGTCAGTTAAGCTAAGGTAGTCAAACTAGTAGGACTTAAATTTCAAGTGAGAAGTGTCAATGTTAAGAAGCTGTTAGCTTAGTCATGTGAAGAGACTTTTAGTATTGTGAATGATATCACTAGTGCTCGCTTAGCAGAAGCCATGCTGAGCCAGTTATTCAGAAGCTGTTAGCTTAGTCATGTGAAGAGACTTTTTAGTATTGTGAATGATATCACTAGTGCTCGCTTAGCAGAAACCATGCTGAGCCAGTTATTCAGAAGCTGTTAGCTTATTCATGTGAAGAGACTTTTTAGTATTGTGAATGATATCACTACTGTGGGTGTGATTCATATGGGAGTATGCCTTTGTGAGTAATAAATGTGACATGTGTGAGTTCAACGGTGTTACTGACTGCTTTGTTTAAGCTCGCTGTGTTTTGTCTGACCTCAGCGAAAACGGAGACTGGGGTTGTCATAAATTGTGGGCAGACAGTGCGGAGTACGGCATAACGATCACAGGTAAGAGTGAACGCCACGAGCTTATGGTCATTCAGGAGGCAGCATGGGTAGCAGTGGCCTTCAGAAGCAACACGGGGCTGTTCTGCATCCCTAGGCAGTCTAGACATCAGTGTCAGTCAAGGGGCTGACCTACACAGTGACTGGAGAAGTCGCCGAATTCAGCAACCGGCGGAGGGTGCCTTCGATGTCAGGGGCGCAAGGGCTCAATTCTTTAAAGAGCAGTGGCAGCTGTCGAACAGAGGCCAATTCAATACAACGAGAGCAAGGGAAAACTAGCTCGTCATACATTCAGCTGCACAGCTCAACAGCGTTAGGCGCTACCAGACAACAGTTGAGGGTGCTGAAGGATAGTAACAGCTTGCAAGCTGTGTTCATTACAAGTGGTGCCTAAGGGTGTGCACCTCGTTACAATTACATTTTACAATTGGGGTTGTGTAATACAATGTTACAAGCCCGTTACAGAGCAAGGTCCTCAACAAATACTTGTCAAGCCTTTCTGTTTCTTGCCATTCTTTTAAGATCATTCTACATCTTTCCTATCATCTTCATCTCTGCTTCCATATGTCTTGTCCAAGAATATTTTGGTCTTCCTCTTTTATCTTTTTTCTTGGGGATTCCAAAGAGGGGCTGTTGTGTAATACTTTCATTTGGGTTCCGCAGTAAGTGTCCCATCCAGCACAATCATCTTCGCTGTATCTCTTTATCTACTGGTATTTGCTTGCTGCTTGCTTGCATTCGCCTGATGACTAAAGGAGCATACTTCTTCATCATCCGCCCTTAAAGGGGCATTAAGTGGGCGTGTCTGCATTCTGTTATGGTTTGCAGTATAACTGTTATATATTGGCGCCTTTCGGTCCAACACATTCGACTTCAGGATGACATTTTTGAGTGCGGATTGTCTTTCCTCTTCAATCCCTACTTGCTTGGCCAAACTAGACAGGTTAGTCTGTTACCAGAGGCACCACGGAGAGGTGGAGCAGAGTCAGAATTGTTCTGGTTCATCAATCCTGGCACAAGCCATCAGCTTTGGGTCGCTGACAACTTCCATCTCTGGTACTGTGAGGTGCGCCTTCGCCTCCTTTGGTATTTGACTGATACTGATATCCATAATTCTATTTTGTCCTGCCATTTCCATCCTTTATTCTGCACAAGTACCCATTAATGAAGGTCTAAGTTGAAAACTTGTTTTTTTTGTATTTAACCTAATTTCTTTGGATTTCCATAAGTTTCCTAGTTCAACAAATGCTCCTATTGCTTTTGATATCAGTTTGCTGTCATTCTTTGTTCCTCCCTCTTTATCTATATTACAGGCCATATACATGTACGAGTGTATCAATACTGTTTTTCTTTTATCAATATTGTTCTTAAAAGAAAAGAAAGCATTCCTATTACTCTCTGCTTGATTGTAATGTCTATAGCAAAACATCTAGGACTTGTCTTGGAGCCTAAAAACTTTCCCTATCATTTTATACTTCGGTGGGTCGAGTTCCCTTTAAAGTGTAACACTGAAAGTACTCATTTATTAATTTTTTTTGGAGAGAGACATTCTATGAGATTTCAAGACCTCATCAACAGTTTTTCTATGGAAACATCTCCTGTTGTTGAAGCTAACTGTGACAGGTGTAACCATCAGGAAGTGTTTCATCACATGTTGAGAAATTTGTTGAATCTTGGAGGACATCAGCACACAGATACTGGACTGGATCTGCTGCACCACAGCGTGGAACGTTCAATTTTATTCATACCTCATGATATTGAACTAGCAATACTGTCAGCATGATGTCTTTACATCTCATGATAAACATTCCAAAAGCATTGAGTAGAATTCAAGAGGCAGCTGGTTCAAACAATACCCAGGGTGATGTACTTATGTACTGTTTTTTTTTTTTGCTGCTGGAGCTCTGAGTTTAGTGTTCTGTGCACACTGTGAGCTGTGCGTTTCATCCGTTTTGAACATGTTTTGATATTCTGATTGTTTATGACGAATGATGACATTGTATGACGGGGAACAGATGGCTATGTTCACTTTCTGTGCAGTTTTGCTTTATGTCTTTTGGCGTGTGCTGAGACTGAATTGATGGGGACTGCAGCTACCTTTCTTTGGGAGATGAGATTCAGATGATTCCACTGGCATGGGCAGTTGAGCAATTATGGATTTTAATTTGTTTGCAGTGATACCAGGACCTTCCATAATCATGTAAGGGTGAATGTCTAGTAGAGGTATTTCTCCTATTGTTTTGTGGTTATTGTCAACTGCATTATTTCACATAATTTTTGTATTATCTCTATTTATTTTCAGTCCCAGTTGTTGTGATCTCTCATCAAGTATGCTGTTTTATTTCTATTATTTTGCATCTGTTGATATATTATGTGATAGGAGAGCTATGTCATTAGCAAAGTTGATATTTTGAAATAAAATTTGATGATAATTAATATTGCTTAGCTAGAATTTTTTTAACAATGGCAATCATTTGTGAATACACTATAATAGTAACAACACAGAACAGCTAAATAATCTAATGGAGCATGCACAGACATAATAGTAATTTTTAAAAAAAAAACAAGTCATGATGTATCAGTTATGTATTTGATTTACATGTTGACATTAATAACAGATAGATATTGTTTCTGGGTGTGTGTGTGTGAAAGAGAGAGAGAGAGAGCTAGAGGGAGTGTCCTCTATTGTTGCTACAATACATGTAGTAGGTAGAACAACTCTTACACAAATGAGTAACATGAGTCTTGATTAATTTGTTTATTGGTAATGCCGATATTGCCTTACATTATGGATTTAATAATCAAGTTGTTAAAACCATAAATTATATGAGTTCTCTTTACATTGTTCACTATCAGAATGTTTCCTTTAAATCTATGCACACTAATACTGAGAATTACATCTGTCTGACATAATTCTTTCACACTCTTTTCTCTGAACCTGGCATTTTTGTTTTAGGTGGTTGTAATAATTGCAAAGCTACAGCTAATGCTGTGTCCTTAGTATATTTGTTGATCATATAGGTTTCTCCTCTTCTCATCAAGTCATATTCTGGCATTTACTTCTATAAGAGTATCTCAGCTGGATTGAGATTTAAATCTTCTCTGGTTAGAGAATCTTAGCTTTGGGACATCAGTCTCTGAATTAGTTATGGACATCTTTAATTCACTATCTGATACTTTATCTATGTCTGCTAGGTTCATAGAACTCTATCTATCTACACCTTTTCCTCATATCTGTCTGTCTCCATACAACTTGCACTATCAGTCTGTAGTTTTTATCTATCTAATCTCATATGGAGGGCTGTCCAAATGTAGATGTTTCTCAATCTCAAGTAGTCTACCCACCTGTCCATGATAATGGAAGTATGTGCTTACAGTCGTAACATCTGTTACATGTGGTCAGCAATCCTTGGCATAGGGGATATATACACAACTGTTTATTTTTCTGTCCTGCTCTAGAAACTTCTAGACTTTCCAGACTGCGGTCACTAACTTAATTTTAATCAGTTCAGTACTTAGCTACTGAGGGCAAGACCTGAATATCAAGTAAACAGGCTGTTATTTGTGCAAATGTTTATGTCCTGTTCATGTCTATTCTTGTAACAGTTGAGGAGACATATGCACATGATCTACTGAGGTTTGGATTGCTCACACTTTCTCATGTACTGAGTTTGAATGGACTTACAGAGAAACACACAGCTCTTTAATTGGGAAAGCACAGCAGCAGCTTTATGTATTTCTTTATGTAGATCACTTCTATGGCTTTCTTCTATCACTTCATCACCGAGACCATTCACCGAGAGGTATAGTGTTTGTACTTAACTTTCCCTTTATTAATCGCAGAGCTCCTTAATTATCTCCTTTTGTTGCACTTTACACTGTTTTCCTCTACATGCTATTAATCTCATATAATATTTGGTGATTTACATCACAATTAAACAATTACTGATTGAGCCAATTCAGTTTGTTTTCTGGGAGTGGTCTGACTGTCTGTACACCGTTTTATTTAACAAACAAACAACAAGTTCAATAAATCTGTGTCAAACCTGATATCAAAATTCTCACAATCACTTTCTCTACTAACATTGTAAATAACTTGCTACAATGTTTTATGCTAACTAACAGGCAAATGGCCCGATATTAATTTACATAATCCTTTTGGGTCAAAATCTCTGCTTTACTCATTTCCTAATCTCTGCCCTATTCTACTTTTATAACTAGTTCTCCAGATATTTATTTCCTTTACTTTTGCTGTGGTTATGAGCCTAGTATGTTCTCACTCTTATCCTAAACCATTCTGCTGGATGTTTCACATGGTCTATTCCAGCCCACAGTGACAGTTCTCTTCATGCTCTAGTAGACAACTGGCAAATTTCTGTTCTCTATCTGACGTCACTTTCCGGGCACCAAAACCTAACTTGTTCATTGGCTAGTTGGTCATTCAATCAACTCTTAGATCTTGACCTAAGATTATTAATATTCTGTTGATCCCTTGCCTATGCACTACAGAATGTTCTCTCTATTTTTAGACTCAGCCCAACCTCTTTTGGCCTAAAGATTGATATGACTAATTTCTCAACACCATAACATTCTTAACTAATTTGTCTGTAGTTAATTCTGCCAAAGGAGACAAACTTTGTATTTCCCATATTTCTGATCACGTTAATAACAGGGTTCAAATTTTCCTGTGAAAATCGACACTTTGACCTTCTAGAAAGTTAGACTTGTCATTTGTTTTCTATTTCTGCCTCTATATAATACTTTCTTTCCATCAACTAATTTATCCTCTCTTTCTCCTGTAGTTCTGCATTACTCTGCTACAGTGCCATAGGCAGAAGTTGGTACATTAGACAATTTTTGCTAGAAAAAATTTCAAGAATTTTGTAATTTTGTTAATATGAGAAATGGGATGCATGCTGTATAATGTTGTGCCCAGGAGAGAAAATTAGAGTGAAACAGAGAATAGATTTAGCAAACCTAACCAATTTTTTTTTTAGTGTGGTAGGGTGAATATAAAAAAGGAACAGTCTGCCAATATTGTGAATATTAATAATTTTAAAAAAATATAAAAGAAAAACTACCAACATGAGATTTCTTAGAATACTAAATGTAACAAAAAGTGACAAAATCATGAATGATAATAGAAGAAGACTGTAATATCAGAAGACTTGGTGAATCATTAGAGCCTCATTTTGATCAGAAGGTTCCGGTTCAATTCAAATATGTTAATTTTGTTTCTGACTGATAAGGCTCCAGGGTTCACCCAGTCTATGAAAATGGGTACCAGATTCTAAGAAAGTAGGGTGACCTGGCATGATACCGACCATAACACCTATAAAATTTGCTGTTGGTCATTAAAAAATATAGCCACTAACACCAAATTCCACATACATCTTAAGGCATGACGGGAATCCTTTATTACTTTTTTTTAACTTTATGTGTAACATCAATTTTGAGGTGAACCCAGAAGCAATAAATTAAATGGTCTGGACAGAAACACAAAAGCACTATTACCCATAAAAAAGGTTTAAATAACAAGCATTAACAACCAGATGCAGCAACAATAAAAAAAAAATGAAAGCCTCCAAAATGAATTAGCAATAAGATATAAAATATTACATAAAGTACTATGTATTTAGCTATCAGAAAGCTGTCAAAAATACTACACTAAACTGATTAATTGAGGATAAATAACAGAAAATCACAACCAGTTCAACACAAATGTGGTCTGAGAAGACATGTTTGTTGTTTAATTGCCATACCTCATCTTTCGGAGAAATTATATGGTCCTTAGTAATGCGTACACGCCTATGAGCATCGACACAGCTATCACAAAGCCATTCCTCACACTGTAGGCAATATGAGCCAGCCTCCTGGTTCTCTTCACATGCTGTGCACACATGAGTGCTATCTGCTTTGGGGGATGCAAGTTGATCAGGATCAAAAGCTGCAAACATATTGTCCATTAGGCCTGCACAAGGTTGATCTATAGGATCTCTGCACACAGGACATTCTGTGAATAAAGGGAAAGCAGAAATGGCTCACAACAAAAACAAATCAGATTATAACCAATGTTATTAATGTTAACTGATGGAGATGTTTAGTAATCAAACATATCTTCAAATATAAAACTTTCTTCTTCTTCACTTCCTCTTATATCTCTTCTGGCGTAGAGTGAAATACAAAATTGTTACGCTGTTGTTCTAGCTTCATCCAACGTCACATGACGCTGTTGTAGAGTTTCTTGATGTTAAGAAGAAACCAAGCAATGTATCAAGCTGCACACAGAGAGTACACTGGATGTACATCGGCCATATGCTCAGAAGTAACAAAAAAGACTCACCAGGCTTTTATGTGGACATCAGGTAGCAAAAGAAAGCAAAGAAGACCAAAAGAAAAAAAAACAACTAATAGAGGCTGAACAACAAAACAAGACCCACATGACCTAGCAGTGAATTGTCAAATATGAAGAGTTATGATTTTTGCTCTTAATATCAACTTCAGCGAGAGGCCGACCTAGAGAAACATTAAAAAAGAACATTAAAGTGAGAGACAACAACAACAGCAGGCATGAGCTCCCTTGCTGAGATTGAGCAACTCACCCAGAACAGAGCCATGTGACAAGACACAATGCAGGTCCTGTGTAAGGTCTGACAGTTGAAAGATCATTAGACACAAAAGTCTAGAATTTCTGCCCTACGTGCCATCTTTGGCTAGATATATAAGATAGGTAGGTGGGTGGGTATCGAGCAGGCAGGAAGGTAGATACTAGTGCATTCAGAAAGTAATGCACCACATCGGTCCTCTCAGGAACTGCTGATTCAAAAAGTATAAAATTTTTACACAGTATATATATGGATATGTCATGTAAACATTTGTATCATTCAACATAATCTCCATCCATTTGTACAGCTTTACGCCAGTGCGAAAGTGCATGTATTCCTAGCCTGTACCAGTTTTTGTCTTCATCGTTTAGCCATTTCTTCACTGCCTGAATCATTCCATCATCTTCAAACCTTATTCCATGGAGAGTATCTTTAAATGGACCAAAGATGGAAATCAGAGGGTGCCAAATAAGGGCTGTAAAAAAAGCTGTATGGTGGCCGGGGAGCACAGTCCAACCCAATCTGGTGAATGCTTCCAGTGTTGCCAGACTTGTATGCGGGCGCACATTGTCGTGAAGGTGAAGCAGATCTGCTGGATTCTTGTGATGCCGCTCTGTGAAAATGTTAAGTTTTTTCAATGTCTTAATGTAAGCTTGTGGATTGATTGTTTATCCTCTTGGTATAACATCTACAAGAATCACACCATCAATGTCTTAATGTAAGCTTCTGGAATGATTGTTTATCCTCTTGGTATAACATCCACAAGAATCATACTTTCAATGTCTTAATGTAAGTTTGTGGATTGATTGTTTATCCTCTTGGTATAACATCCACAAGAATCACACCTTCAATGTTTTAATGTAAGCTTGTGGATTGATTGTCTCTCCTCTTGGTATAACATCCACAAGAATCACACCTTCAATGTCTTAATGTAAGCTTGTGGATTGTCTCTCATCTTGGTATAACATCCACAAGAATCATACTTTCAATGTCTTAATGTAAGCTTGTGGATTGATTGTCTCTCCTCTTGGTATAACATCCACAAGAATCACACCTTCAATGTCTTAATGTAAGCTTGTGGATTGATTGTTTATCCTCTTGGTATAACAACCACAAGAATCACACCTTCAATGTCTTAATGTAAGCTTGTGGATTGATTGTCTCTCCTCTTGGTATAACATCCACAAGAATCATACTTTCAATGTCTTAATGTAAGCTTGTGGATTGATGGTCTCTCCTCTTGGTATAACATCCACAAGAATCATACTTTCAATGTCTTAATGTAAGCTTGTGGATTGATTGTCTCTCCTCTTGGTATAACATCCACAAGAATCATACTTTCAATGTCTTAATGTAAGCTTGTGGATTGATGGTCTCTCCTCTTGGTATAACATCCACAAGAATCACACCTTCAATGTCTTAATGTAAGCTTGTGGATTGATTGTTTATCCTCTTGGTATAACAACCACAAGAATCACACCTTCAATGTCTTAATGTCAGTTTGTGAATTGATTGTCTCTCCTCTTGGCATAACATGCACAAGAATCACACCATCAATGTCTTAATGTAAGCTTGTGAATTGATTGTTTCTCCTCTTGGCATAACATCCACAAGAATCATACTTTCAATGTCTTAATGTAAGCTTGTGGATTGATAGTCTCTCCTCTTGGTATAACAACCACAAGAATCATACTTTCAATGTCTTAATGTAAGCTTGTGAATTGATTGTCTCTCCTCTTGGTATAACATCCACAAGAATCATACTTTCAATGTCTTAATGTAAGCTTGTGGATTGATTGTCTCTCCTCTTGACAAAACATCTACAAGAATCACACCTTCAATGTCTTAATGTAAGCTTGTGGATTGTCTCTCCTCTTGGTATAACATCCACAAGAATCATACTTTCAATGTCTTAATGTAAGCTTGTGGATTGATTGTTTCTCCTCTTGGTATAACATCTACAAGAATCACACCTTCAATGTCTTAATGTCAGTTTGTGAATTGATTGTCTCTGCTCTTGGCATAACATCCACAAGAATCACACCATCAATGTCTTAATGTAAGCTTGTAAATTGATTGTTTCTCTTGGCATAACATCCACAAGAATCATACTTTCAATGTCTTAATGTAAGCTTGTGAATTGATTGTCTCTCCTCTTGGTATAACATCCACAAGAATCATACTTTCAATGTCTTAATGTAAGCTTGTGGATTGATTGTCTCTCCTCTTGGTATAACATCTACAAGAATCACACCTTCAATGTCTTAATGTAAGCTTGTGGATTGATTGTCTCTCCTCTTGGCATAACATCCACAAGAACCACACCTTCAATGTCCCAAAAGACAGTGACCATAACCTATCCAGCTGAAGGAGATATCTTGAATTTCTTTCTTTGTGGTGAGTGCGGAATAAGAAAGCAGACATAAATAAAAGCAAAACAAGAAGTTCTAACGCCAAGGTACAGGAAACTTACACAAATGTGAACAAAGAAGTGAGAAGATGCATTAAAAGGGATAAGACGAAATATACTGATGAACTAGCTAGAGGCAGAGGAGGTGGCAAATAAAGGAAATATGAAAGAACTGTCCAACAGCACAAAGAAATTAAGCGGAACAAATAAACAGATAAATGCCTTTATTGAAGATAAGAAAAGAAATCTACTTAGTAATATATAGGAACAAATGAAGAGCTGAAAGGAGCATTTTGAAGAACTCTCGAACAGAACTTGCCCAAATAACCCTCCAGATATACTACTAACAGAGGAAGAGTTGCATGTTAACTGTGGAAAGCCAAGAAAGGAAGAAATAATGAAAGCCATCAAGTTATTAAAAAATGGTAAAGCCTCAGGACCAGATGAAATTACTTCACAAACCATCAAAGCAGATATTAACACCTCTACCACGATGTTACATAATCTACTAGATAAAATATTGGAATGGGAAGAAAAACCTAAAGGCTGGAATGAAGGTTGTATTATCAAATGACCAAAGAAAGGAAGTTTACAGGAGTGAGCAAATTATAGGGGAATTATGCTACTATCAGTGCTAGGAAAAATATTAAGCAGAAACATTCTGGAGAGACTAAAAGAGGCCAAAGAGAAACATTTGAGAGATGAACAAACAGGTTTTAAGAAAAAAAGACCATGCGATGATCAAACAACTACTCTACGTATAATAGTTGAACAAAGCTTAGAACTAGTCCCCACTTTATACCGGAGTCATAGATTATGAAAAGGCATTTGATAGTTTAGACAGGAATACTTTGGAAGTTGAGTCATTAGGGAATCCCCATAAAGTTTATTAACCTGATAAAAACAGTGTATGAAGGAATGAAATATAGTGTGCAGGAAGGGCAGCTTACAAAAGTATTTAAAATAAGAACAGGAGTAAGACAGGGATACCTTCTATCTCTATTTCTATTTTTACTGGCCTTAGATTGGATTATGAAAGTAACTAAGAAACAACAGAAATGGAACCCAGTGGTTACTGACCAAACAACTTGATGACTTAGACTTTGCTGATGACATATCTTTCTTATCAGATAATTATCAACAGATGCAAGATAAAATGAGCATACTTGATGAGAAATCAGAACAGCTGGGACTGAAAATAAATAGAAATAAGACCAAAATTATGAGAATTAATGGACTTGGCAACAACCAAATAAAAATAGGAGAAACAACTCTACTGGATGTAAAATCTTACATATATCTGAGCAGTAATATAGACAAAGAAGAAGGAACAGAGAAAGATATCAAAATAAGGACACAAAAAGCAAGAGGAGCATTTGTTACACATATGGAAATCTAAAGAAATTAGGTTGAATACAAATATTAAAATTGTTCTACTCCAAATGTAAATATATTGTTCTACTCCAATGTTAATAAATCAGTCCTATTATATGGCTGTGAAACATGGAGAATAACAAAAATGACAATCACAAAGATACTGACCTTGCTTGCATGTGGAATAAAAAGGATGGAAAAAGGACAAAATAACTAACATAGGATTATGGAAAAGTACCAAATTTAATATCAGTGGATCATAAAGAGATGCAACGATGAGCGAAGATGATGGCGCTGGATGCGGAAGGTAACTGAGAGTATGACATGACAGGTCCTTTTTTGGAAACCCCAGGGGAAGAGACAAAATAAGATGAAAATATTCTTGGAGAAGACAAGTGGAAGCAGAGATGAAGATGATGGGGAAGAAATGGAAATGATCTTAAAAGAATGGTAACGAACAAAACGATTTGGAAAGTGTTTGTTGAAGACTATGTTCCACACGGAATTGAAAGGTAGAAGAACAAGAATATGTAAATGCATCAAATAAACTGTATGAAAAAAGACTTAGGATACTTTTACTTCTGTGCAAAATTTTTAAAAATTTGATAGCAACACGTTCAATCATGAAAATGGGCTGGTGAGTTACAAAATTTTGAAATGAAAAATCATTTTAATTTTATAACATAATCATACTATTATGTATTTATTTATTCATTGAAATGAAAAAAAAAACAATTTAAAAATTCAAAATGTACTTATTTCATTTTTATGTCCATTTTTTTCCCTGCAAATGCCATTCATTATTGATTATACTTTATTATGTTAAGTTACACTTTCTATCTATCTCTATTGTCCTTTCGAGCCGAAGACGGCACATAGGGCAGATCTACTGTCTACAATCTCAAAAACAGAAACCTTGCATGCCAAAATGGCACATATTGCGGAGATCACTGTTTCTAAAATCTATGGTTCTGTTTCCATAACAATGCTTTTTACAAATGACAGCTTGTCAAGCCAACGATCAATCTCCTCAGTCGCCTTTTATGACATGCCTGGAAGGTCATAGTGTGTCACTATTACTTACACTATTACTTACACTTTACTAGTTGAGTAACTGAGTTGAGTGAGCAAAATTTTAAAAAAAGAAAGAAAAGTATGTGAAATATATAAATTTGCTGGAAAATTGAAAGTTAACACACACAAAAATGTAATAGTAATAAAGTAATTATTTGTTTAGGTCCAAAACTTAAAAGAAAAAGAGTCAAATCCCAAAACGAAATGAGTAGGTTAACTTATTATTGATGAAAAGAATCAAAGTACAGATAAATGCAATTATAAAACAATTATTAATTAAAATACTGAATGTACCTGTCACAGGTGTTGTTTAACAACATCCTGATCCACTGAATGAATGTCTGTGTTTTGTGTGTTTTCGCTGTTCTTTCTATTCAATGCTTCAAGTTCAGTCTCAATGGACATCGTTCTCGAAATTGTGTATCAATGATACTATCGTCTCTCACGCTGAGTTCAATATCCAAAAGCGAAAATTCTGCAAGCTGCGCAAGATGTTTTTCTTTCTTTTCTTCTTTATTAATACTGTGGGAATTTTCACTTTCTCCTTCTCCATCCACCTTATCGTTCTCGTTCTTGCTCGAATTTTCTTTACCCTTAGTAGTAGTCTCCACGTTCCTATTAACAGGCTCATTTCATTTTGCAGTGAATGTAGGCTATGAGAATCATTGCTATATTTTAAATCTTTATCAGAGGTGCCAGTATCCTTTCTGTCCTTGTCACTGCCCGTTGTTACCGTCGCTGCACAAGCCGGTATGCGAGCATACAAACAATCCAAACACATGGAATGTAAACACGGCAAGAGCTTTAACGGCTTCTCAGGTGATGTAAACTTCGATTCACATTTAACACACTGATTCAGTATATTTTTAAAATCCCACATTGTAATAAATTATAAATTATCTACAGCAACTTCCCTGCTAAATAAATTACTAATCGTCCTTGTTCAACCTGAATTTAACCTGTTCATTACAGTGCAAGCTTAAAAAATAACGGTTCTCCTGCTGTCCGTCCCACTTTCGATGTTAGTCCGGGGATGATGGAGGCGAGATCAACGCTGCTTGTTGATTGGCTAATATCACGATTTATGTGTCTGCACAATTTGGTCTCTACCAAATAATACCGTTAAGTGTGGTACAGAACACTTGATTGATTCTTTAATACAATTATTGTACCATCTCCTCAGTTTTTGGTGTAAGCGCTAGCCGGAATGCTGACGCCAGGCAGATAACGTAAAAATTCTGCCGGTCGCGACGCGCGTCAGCGGGTAATAAAAATGTGATTGATCTTAGTGAATACTTGAGGCTGTCAAGTTGTTCAACCCGGTCTATTCTGGTTAGGACTAGTTCAGGGTGGTTCTGGTAAAAATTTTCCGCTCCTAGCTGGCTTGACAACCTTGACCTTTCGACGATATAAAAGGAGTTACGACCACCGGCGTAGTCCTGGCAACGTGCCAGAAGACGAAATACCTCCTGGTATTTTAAAGATGGTTTACAATATATATATATGATCGTCATTGGCGTAGGTGAACATGTCTCTCCACAGCTTTCGATCTCGACAGTTATTTATCATTTCTGTTGTTGACCTTCTGCCAAGCCATTCTCTTGAGCTGTCTGGTATTTTTTTCTCTTTGCTTCCTTCTATCTCTTCATCCCTCAATTTTTCCAGTTGTTACAATATATTCCAGTTGTTCTCTTCTCATTGCATGGCCAAAAAATTATGATTGTTTCTTCCTAATATTGGAAATTAGCTCTCCTTTTGCTTTGGCCTCTTTCAGAACATCTTCATTTCTCTTCTTAGCTGTCCATGGTACTCTCAAAATTCTTCTGTAAAACTACATTTCTTCAGCCTGCAGTGATTTTCTTGTCTGTTGTCTTACTGTCCATGATTCACATCCATATGTTAAGACTGGCTCTACATAACATTTAAGAACTCTTTTTCTTGTTTCTAATGTCAAAAATGGATTGCACAGTATCTTCCTCATTTTTTGGAAAGCTGTTTAGCCTGAACCATTCTGCATCTCACCTCTGTTGTGCATCTACCATCTGAGGTTAACAAAGTTCCCAAATATTTAAATTCGTTTACCTGTTTTAATATTGTTCCACTTGTCTTTATTTTGCACTGAGGTGATGTCTTTTTCTTTGTTGTTATCATTACTTCTTCTGTATTTTTGCTATTAAGACTGAGTCTTTTATTTTTGCTTTCTTTCACTAAAATGTCTAACATTTCTTGTAACTCATTTTCTTATGATCATCATAGATAGATTATATATATTATATGGGAACCGCAATAGCTTAGTGGTTAGTGAAATGGACTACAAAGGACAAGAGGGAGGTAGGGTTCGCCCCCAAATGACGGCTTTCGGGTTCACCCAGCCTTTAATGGGTACCGGATTTTTTCTGAGAAAGTAAAGCGGCACGGGCGTAATACCGACCACATTACCCCAGAAATCATGTGCCGAAGGGCTGTAAAATGTATAGTCACTAACACCATATTCCCTATACGCCACTTGGCATAACGGGGGCTCTTATATATATATATGCAGGTGTTGCTCGAATGTTTGATGCGTTGCTTAGAATTATGTCTTGTCATTCAGCAGTAACATCACCATATGTGGGTGGTGACCATTGTTCTGAGTTGTCTTCAACTTTTCATTGCTTTGTTTTCTCTCTATATATTTTGTCACTCTCTTCAAGATCTTCCTCGCCTCTTCCTGTATTATATGTTCTAGTTGTTACAAACAAAGTATGCCAAACATTCCATCATGAGTATCATCATCTTGTGCCGTATACACATAGAAGGTGGTCTACCATGGCGCGCTATCTCATCTGTCTGCTTTCACATTACAGTACATGTTGTCATTGGTTCTTCTCTAGATGCGGTCAGCCCATTTAGCCTTTGTCTGTCTCTTTTTTACCCTGTATTTTCCCTTCCATTGTGGCTTGCAGTTTGCGTTATGTTCATTTGTCTTGTTCGAATTGTGTTCTTTTTTCTTCATTTTCGGCTGTTTTGATTCTTCATTCTTTGTTTCCTGTCCCCCCCCCCCCCCCCCCCTTTTTCCATTTTCTCTCATTCTGTTATAATTCTAAACTTTAAGGGTTTCAGTTTTCTGTTATTATTATTATTAGGGATCCGCGATAGCTCACTGGTTAGTGAACTGGGCTACAAGGAGCAAGAGATCGGGTTCGATCCTGATCGATGGCTTCCGGGGTCACCCAGCCTTTAATGGGTACCGGATTTTTTTCTGAGAAAGTAAAGCGGCACAGGCGTAACACCGACCACATTACCCCAAAAATCGTATCCGAAGGCGTGTGAAAAGTGTGGTCACTAACACCATATTCCTTATATGACACTTGGCGTGCGGGAGTCTTTGCCTTACTTGCTTTATTTATTATTATGTAATGGCCATACTCTGTGAGTAATGAACACTTTCAGAAAGAGGTCAAAGCAAAAAGAGAGCTAATTTCCAATATTAAGAATAAACAATCATCATTTGTTTGGCCATGTAATGAGAAGATAACAACTGGAATACATTGTAACAACTGGGAAAATTGAGGGATGAAGGGGTAGAGGGAGGCAAAGAGAAAAGATACCAGACAGCGTAAGAGAATGGCTTGGCAGAAGGTCAACAACATAAATGATAAATAACGATAGTGATCGAAGGTTCCGAAGAGACATGATCACCAACGCCAGCAGGCTTGGTACTTGATGATGATGAATGGCCATACTGGGTGTGATACAAAATAATTCATTTGACAACGACCAAATTGCTTCAGACATTGGAAAGTTAATCCTAACTATTTTTAGGGCGATGGAAATAGTGATATCTTAAAATGCAATTGGCTCTAGTTTCAGAGATCTCAACTTCCGGCTGTATATTTGGAGACCATAAATATCTGAGTGACGCAACTTTAATGGTAGATTGCATCATTTGTGCCAATGATCAATAAAAATTGAAATGGAAATAGGTGATGTAATGTTGCTTATGTTTGCATCACCTCTATGAATAAATAGCCTACATCTCATAACTAAACATCATTATTTTGGCATATTATGTGCTTCGTTCCCTATCAAATATAGCTCACAAATGGCCAGGACATGTATCTCTCTCTCTCTGCGATCAAGACTCAATCAGAGTAGGATTCCAGACTCTCTCATGAAGGACACGTATGATCAGTGCAGATAATTTCTGCTATAGTTGTGGTGAAAGAAGCGACTGTTTTTTAATCACAGAAACAAAATCAGACTGCGTTGATTAAAAAAAAAACTACAATTTGTATTATGGCTGCAATATATAAGATCGGAATAAAAGCTGGGGACCACACAACTGTTGCAACACAAAGGATCTTAAAGAGTGATTTTGTAGTAAAAGGCACACTATGCGTTTTGCAGCCCCAACGATTCGAAGATAGCTTACTGATCATGTCAGCAAATTTAAATTTGGATGGTCCCTCCAATTTGTACCACCCATTCACGGTTATGGTTAGTGGAAGGCATCTGTAACACTGCAAATAAATTAAAATCCATAATTGCTTAACCGCCCGTGCCAGTGGAATCATCCGAATTAAAACTCATCTCATTGAAGGATCCAAACAAAGAAAGACAGATGCAGTCGCCATCATCGCAGCTACAGCACACGCCAACAGACATAAGGCCAAGCGGCACAGAAAGTGAACGCAGCTAAACTGTCCTTTGTCTTACGATATCATCATTCATCGTAAGCAATCGAAATATCGAAACGCGATTCGGGTGAAAAACACAGCTCACGGTATACACAGAGCACTGAACTCAGTAGCTCCGGCTTGGAATATGAGCCGGATTTGGAATATGAGGAAACTGCAACAAGGAACACTTTTCACACTGAGCCTCAACGGTTCCTTTTGCCTATCCGCCATATTGGATCTATTCTCGAAGCGTATGCTGACTGATGGATCCTGTAAGGTGTTGATATAGATATATCGACCTTTCCCAATAATTACTCCGGATCGACCAGACCTCTTTTCCACCCCCCCTCTCTCTCTCTCTCTCTCTCTCTCTCTCTCTCTCTCTCTCTTTCTCTCTCTGCGATCTGCGATCAAGACTCAATCAGAGTAGGATTCCAGACTCTCTTATGAAGTCAGCTGTCTGTTTAACCGATTCAATTGTCCCATATAGTTTCTTTTCCAGGGAAGTGGGTGTGGACCACATTGCTCTTCTCAGGTTTGTGTACTGGGGGCAGTCCTGTAGAACATGTTTTGAAGTCATATTGTCCAGTGTACAGTGGCAAAGGCTGGTTGATAGTATGATGACTTAATCCCTCCTTGATAGTTGATGGTATCCATTCCTCTCATTATGCTTTGGGTGTTCTTGTTTCCATTTTTCATGATACTGACCTTTGATGATGGATTTGGCTTCATCATAACTGAGCGGATGGTTCTCTTGTGGTAATTTCCCTCCCTCTTTAGCTAATTTGTCTGCGCGTTCGTTCCCGTGTATATCACAGTGTGATGGTATCCACAGAATGACTACTCTCTGGAAGTTATTGCATAGTTGGTCTAGGGTTGTTCTCAAGTGCAAGGCACATCAGTGAGATTATTGTCTATTTCATACACCAACGTGTCCATGGACAGAAGACCTACGTTTTACGAGCTCACTTCAGATATGCTTTAGCTATCTGCTCCTGCCGAAGAGATTATGTATCAATCTTGCGTTGCGAGCTTTGCGATTCCATTACTTTCTATAGCGACCAGCTGCTGATATTCATTTAGGTGGTTAGGCCGGCATGGGTCACGGACAAGACGATGTGTTTGAGGTCTTCACCGGTTCCCCATAGTCTGTCAAGCAGGATTGTTACTGTGCGTCATATTTGTGTTTGTAAGGCATTGCAAATGGTGCATTACTGCATGAGAATGGTATGTGTGGTCTGGTGTTTGGATGCTCTGCAGTCGGAAGTTGCAAAGTCATATCTTGTGTATGTCTGAGGCCACAGTGACCTGTTTTGAGTCTGAATATCTTGGCATGCTCATGTCTGCTGGGTTTGTTTAAGCTGTCATGTTCTGACTCATATTGTTCATATAACTCTCTCAATTCTGTTTTCCTAAATTGTTTCAGGATTTTCTTTACTTTTTTATGATTTAGGGTTAGTTGGACTGTTGAAGGCTATCACCTTCTTTTGCTTTCTTGTTTCTGGGAAGCGAGTGTGCTAGTATCCACCGCAAGACTAGTTTTGTCTTTTCTGAAGGGGTACATATGTTGTTCCTTGTTTTCAGAATCAGTCTGTCCAGTTTCGGGCTTGACAAGTCTTGTTTAACTGACTTGCGTCACCGAGTATGACATTTTTTGGAGCCAGACTCAAGTCACAAAGACTGCATAATCAGCGTCTGTGTAACCAACCATGCTACCGCCGCCGTTGCTGCTTCTTTCTTCATTCTCATACATCATCATCATGTGCCATACCGGTTGGCGTAGGTGATCATGTCCCTCCACAATCTTCTATCTACAGCGCATCGTATCAGTCCTGTTGTTGACTATTTTCCATGCCATGACACCAAGCTATCCAGTATTTTCTCTCTTTGTCGTCCGCGATCTCTCTTTCCTTTTATTTTGCCAGTTGTAACCAAGTATTCTAACTTTCCTCTTCTCATGATGTGCCCAAAAAATGTTGATTGCTTCTTTCTGATGTTTTTTAAGAGCTCCCTTTTTGTGTTGGCCTCTTTGAGAACTTCCTCATTGGTCTTTTTATCTGTCCAGGGAACTTTCAACATTCTTCTGAGAAATTCCATCTCTGTGGCCTCTAATCGTCTTTTCATTTTTTTTGTCTACTGTCCATGATTCGCTTCCATAGGTCAGAATTGGTTCTATATAGCACCGATGAACTCTCTTTCACATTTTTATTGACATAGATTTGTTGCATAAGATATTTTTCCTTTTCTGAAATGCTATTTTGATCTGAGCTATTCTGCTTTTTATTTCGGTGGTGCATCTCCCATCTGATGTTATTATTGAGCCCAAGTATTTGAAACGTTGCACTTGTTTCAGATTTGTCTCGTTTATTTTTATGCTGCATGATGGTGATGACTGTTTCTTCAATATAACCATTACTTCTGTTTTCCTACTATTCAGACAGATACCTTTCTTGTTGCTTTCTTCTACTATTATGTCTATCATTTCTTGTAGTTCGTTCTCTGTCTCTGCTATTAAGACTGTGTCATCCGCATATCGCAAATTATTTATGTTGTGACCGTTGACTTCAATTCCTATTTCATCTACTATTGATCTCATAATATATTCGCTGTAAAGTGAAAACAAATCCACAACCTTGTCTGACTCCTTGTTTTATATATTGGAATTGTCCTGTTTGGTTGTTAATTCATATTGCTGCTGTTTATTGCCAGTACATGTTTTTTATGATTCGCTGATCCTTGCCATCAATGTTAAATTTCTCCAGCATATTGATTATTTCCACGTGCTTTACTTTGTCAAATGCTTTTGTGTAGTCTATAAAGCACATATATAGATCTTTCTTTACCTATATAGATCTTTCTATCAATGTCCTTAAGATGTATATTGCATTATTGGTGCCCTTTCCTTCCACAAATCCACATTGTTCCTCACTTATTTCTGGTTTTATTTTGTTCCTTACACGTCTCATGATTATTCTTAGTAATATTTTAGTCATATGGCTCATGAGACTAATAGTGCGATGGTCTTCACAATCAGTGGCTCCTGACATCTTCGATATGGCTGCAAAGATTCTCATACAGGGTACCGTAAATCTGCAATAGCCAGATTCACTGGCCACTTCTTAATATAAATTCGACCCTGATTGAAAGTAGATGAGTATCTATGGGTTTTCCCGGCTGTAATGTCATCTCTAAGAGATTGAAACAAAATTATATCAATACAATTATATAGTTATCACGGAAAGCAGCACTAGCAGTGTACACAAATAATTTTAACGGAAATACTACCGAGATTCGAACCCAGGTCCACCTTTGTTGGAGTACTGTGCGGACAACGGCGGACATCAATACAATTAGTGAAAATATTATTGTCATTAAATTGTTGCTTGCTCCCAGTGGATGGGTTGAATGTATCACTAATGGAGAACTCAGGCTGAAGAATTAAACCTAGCTATACTAAGATAACGAACTGTAGGGAAGACTTTTGAGTTAACCGTTAATATTCAAATAAACCGTTAACGTTAATAATGCAAGTACGATGAAAGACCGCCATCAAAGAAGCTATAAATAGGCTAGAAATTGAGTTAAATTGTCAGCCACGGCAGGAATTCATAATCACGCCTGGAATTATGGAATAATGAAGTGACGAAGTTATAATGAGAAATATTTAAATTAATGATGCGGGAGCTCGGATATTTAAGTCATGAGATTGTTTCAAAAACATAAGCGATATGAATATTTGTCATGTTTATTTGTGATACCATATTTGCAGGCGCTGGCGATCAATTTATTTCTACGACGATATATATAGGCTATATAAGAACAACGAAGAAATATTAAAGGACTTAAAAATTTAGCAGAATTTATAAACACCATCTAGAGAAAATTAAAATACTCTGGCCACGTTAAAAGACACTGCGATCTGGGAAGAACAATAATGGAGACCTTGAACATGACAACAGAAGAAATAGGAGATCTGACTAGAGACAGAGATTCTCTCAGACGGGCTGTGGTGAATGCAACGTTCTGTGGGAGATCTGACTAGAGACAGAGATTCTCTCAGACGGGCTGTGGTGAATGCAACGTTCTGTGGGAGATCTGACTAGAGACAGAGATTCTCTCAGACGGGCTGTGGTGAATGCAACGTTCTGTGGGAGATCTGACTAGAGACAGAGATTCTCTCAGACGGGCTGTGGTGAATGCAATGTTCTGCAAAGAACACGCGACCTGATGATGATATTAAATGTTGCTCAGATTAAAGTTAGTCATTATAAGCTGAATATAGTGTAAGTCTTGAAATTCAATGCAACAGGAGGCCGACGCCGTGAAGTCATGGCCAAGGCCGGCCGCCTTCCTTAGAAGCTAGAGAGCCGAAACACTTGGTCGTTGGATTCATCTTCTGGAGATCACATTGACTCCTGTTGCGAAGCTCTGCATAAAGAGTTTCCTATTATTGTATTAAAAAAAAAAAAAGTAAAGTATCCCCGTCACGCTAAGCGGTGTATAGGGAATATGGTGTTAGTGACCATACATTTTACAGACCTTCGGCACATGATTTTGGGGTAATGTGGTCGGTATTACGCCCGTACTTTACTTTCCCAGAAAAAAAATCCGGCCCATTAAAGGCTGGGTGGACCGGAACCGTCAGTTGGGATCGAACCCTACCTCTTGTCCTTTGTAGTCCAGTTCACTAACCACTGAGCTATCGCGGCTCCCTTCCTATTATTGTGTATATAATTATTCTTTCTTCAACATTTCTCATCTACACCTTTGCTGATTATGATTTCGACGTTGATCATTCAGAAATCAGCATAAGGCTTTGGACAGTCTTGTTTCTGTTTTCTTTTTCTTAAATTAAGACTGAGTGCGGCACTTTCCCATTTCAGTAAAGAAACAAATATGCACAAACACAAATGGGAATCACACTTCATCCGGCGAAGTACAGATAAAGAGCATCCATTGCACAGAGAAAGGTGCCAGGCTAAAAAGAAGCAAATCATGGGTGGGCCGAGCAGAAGATGTCATCAAACAGGTCTGTGGGCTTACCAATATCAGCATTGGTGAGGAGCGGATACCAGTGCCTAAGTCGTTGAAGGGAACTTTCTCGTGTATTCCCACACTTGACAGGAAAAGAAGGGAACAGAACCCCGTCGTGGTTAATGCTGAGGTCAAAGGCCTCATCTGCGATAACACTGATGAGAAAGATGAAGTCATCTATACAGACGGATCTTTAAGCTCCCCATGATTTGGCGTGTTTGGGCTGGACAAAGATCACACAAGGTGACGCACATATAAATGTAAATACTGAAAAGATGTCTTCTCTCTCTCTCTCTCTCTCTCTCTCTCTCTCTCTCTCTCTCTCTCTCTCTCTCTGCAATCAGGACTCAATCAGAGTAGGATTCCAGACTCTCACATGAAGACAGCTGTCTGTTTAAGTGAATTGATCAACCCCACAGACAGAACATCATAATTAGAGTCTGTTAGATCCACTCTGATTTAACACCCGCTAGAACGTTGCACTGTGTTCTGCGCCAGTGGCCCAGTGCATCCGATTTCAGCCAGCATTTTATTCAGGTTAGCTTTCCTTAGCCTGTCCCCAATCTTCCTGCAAGGCAGCAGATGTTCTTTTCTGTAGGGGGATTCTGCCTTTAGATGGTCGGCCCTCCCAGGTTTACGAGCACCATCTGCCCAAGTCACTAGAGGTGACTAACACACACATGCACACACAACGATATGAGATGTGACTATCACAGACATGCACACAGCGATACGAGGCATGACTAACACTGACACACATCAAGATATATGACACATGACTAACATAGACATGCACATAAAGATATGAGATATGACTGACATAGACATGCACACACAAAGATATGACACATGCCTAACATAGACATGCACACAAAGATATGAGATATGACCAACATAGACATGCACACACAAAGATATGAGATGTGACTAACATAGCCATGCACACATAAGATATGAGATGTGACATACATAGACATGCACACACAAAGATATGAGATATGACCAACATAGACATGCACACACAAAGATATAAGATGTGACATACATAGACATGCACACACAAAGATATTAGATATCTAACCCAGACATGCATACACAAGGATATGAGATGTGACATACACAGACATGCACACACGAAGATATGAGATATGACTAACATAAACATGCACACGAAGATATGAGATATCACTAACCCAGGCATGCACACACAAAGATATGACACATGACTAACACAGATACACACTAAGATATGAGATATGACTAAACACATACACACATAAAGATATGAGACATGATTAACACGGACACACCAAGATATGAGATATGACTAACATGACACACACCAAGATATGAGCCATGGCCAGCACACACACACACACACACACACGCACGCGCACACACACACAGACACACACACACACACACACACACAAGCTAAGATATGAGCCATGGATTCACGGAAAAACACCAAGAAATGAACCATGTCCAGCACAGAAACACATTAAGGTATCCATATGCTTGGATTTGTTGTACTCGGCAGACTCTTCTTAACATGGGAATCATCGACATACGAGTCGCAGGCCCCGATTAACTGTTCACAAGTTACGTTCAAACAGTTGTCCGGAGATTTTAGAGTGCAGTCTGACCCGTAGAACGTTCCCTTGCATGTACAGTTCCCGGTTGACTGTTCACAGGTGTCGTTGAAACAGTTGTCCGGACATTTGAGAGTGCAGTCTGACCCGTAGTACGTTTCCTTGCACGTACTGTCTGTACTTTTCGGGTCACATATGATGTCACAGCCATCAGAACACGTTTGTTTGCACTGTAGCCCAAAATTACCATCGGGACAAATGTCATTACAGATGTAGCCAGGATGCTTACATTGTAGGCATTTTCCGGATTTTTCCTCACATAAAGGACAGACACTAAGACAAGACCCGAAGCAGTCGTGTCCATAGATTCCATGTGAACAGTTGCCGTGACACGTACCGATTATGACGTTGCAGCCTTTGCAACACCCATTACACACTGCACAAAACGACCAAGAATGCCCGTCCAGATAATAGGTGTCTGTAAATGTTTGCACCTCACACACCGTCAGTGCACTGTCGGCCTGCGAAATGGTCGGTGAGAACTCAATCTTAATGTGTGCCATTGTCGCTTGTGTGGTGACTACAATAGTATTAACATAAATGTTTGGGTATAATATATCATTATACTGGAACACTACACCACCACTGTCAGAGAAAGCCTTTAGAGTGGCATTCTTTACCCGAATCATAGTGCTAGCTCGATGAAAAATTCGAATGGTGTGAGTTTTCTGGGACGTGACAAAGTTCAGATACCAGTAAACAGAATTGGTTCCACTTCTCAATTGTGTGTGTGTGTGTAGTTATTGTCATAGAGATTGATCTTTGTTTTGCCATTAACTGCGGCCTCTGGTCCACATCCGTCTCCTGTATAACAAGCATTAAATGTGTCGGTCTGGTTTGTGTTCTGTTTGAGAGCCACATTCTGACCCCCGCCAATGTAGATGGAGCAGATATTTGCAACTATTGCCACTTCAATCCGTAACTTGTTGATCAGACCAGCCCCAGAGCAAAAGACATCAATCTCGTGCGAACTAACTACAAACCTTGATTCATTGTTACATGAGGCAGAACCATTTAGGTTTACCGTGAAACTGTCCGGATCTATTAAGTCTTTCATATAAATCCTAAACCAGGAGAACGGCAAAGATTGATTGAGAGTTGCCTCAACTGATGTATAATCTGTGTCCGGAATACATGTGGTGTCATTGTTATCAAACAGGAAAGTAGGTTCAGATTTGTGGGCATATTTGTAAACGAGATCCAAGTACTGACACTGGGGTCCGAAATATTCGAGCTGACAACTGTCATTGTTTGAGCATGTCCCTGTAGTTTTGTCACAAACTGAGTCATTATAGCAGTGACATTGTAACGTACAGTTTGCCCCAAACCAACCGTCTGCGCAAGTTAGGTCATTAGCTTCCAAGGTCGCGAACGAAGCCAGCAGAATAAAGACTTGATCTACAGCGGTGGTTAACGAACTGAGTACAAACATTTATTATCAAACCCGTGATTACATTTCTAAAAATCCGCCAACTCGTTGTGATAACAAATAGCGTGATGTTCAAAGTCAACATTGTTTACACCGTAGCTCGAACGCGAACAAGCTTCCATCTTGGTGCCAGATGTCTTATGGTGTCCGCTCACAACGTTTCACTCGCGTTTCACTCGGTAAATGTAAAACGCTCCCAGTTTCAAATGCATCTCAAGGTAACTCGGTAACATGGTCGCCATAAACTGGAAGTCTTCACGATGATAGTCCATTGTAACCTATTGTCTTTAACATAGCACATGCCACGCCTGAACGTCGAGCTCTACAGGGTCTACCTGTTGATAAGATATAGGCTTATTGTTGTTGGTGATTTTCCTCCACTGTCGCCGCTCGCTCTTCCTTTAAGTCCTGGACTCAATTGTTGGTATCAACTGTATAATATATGTACTTAGCGTTGTATTTGACTCCGAGTGTTAGCTTGATCTATAATACATAAGTCTCAATGAATCAGTCACACACGTAAGTCTCTCGTATGAAACATAATAAAACTTTAATTTATAACCCCACAAACAGCAATATACAATGATTAACTCAAGGGGTGACATCTCCGCTCGGGTATCTCCACAAACAGCAATGAATAATCATTAAACTCAGCGGACTGACATCTCCGCTCGGGTATCTCCTCAAACAGCAATGAATAATCATTGAACTCAGAGGACTGACATCTCCGCTCGGGTATCTCCACAAACAGGTATCAAAAAATCTATCTAAAACCCTCTACATGGCCTTGAGTATCTCATACCCCAGCCAATCAACAGCTACTTCCTAAATTTCCTAATAAATGACTTCTCCTGACGTCATCACTCCATCTCACCTCAACCTTCCCTTATTTCTATTTAATCCTCCGTGTGTCTCATCGGTTCCCAATATCACGAGACTCTCTCGTCTCTACTCACCCAAACAACAGTTCATCCCTAACATCCCGAGAATGTCACCTCCCCCGTACATACGCTGTTTCTCTCAATTCTCCTCACACCGTTTCTATTCCTCGACTATAACGTGGTCGCGTGGTTGACGAAGTCCTATGTCCTTCCCACATCTCGGAGGGCATTGATGATGTCCGCCCGATCCATTGGTTGACCGTCTTCAATGACAACGCAGCTAGTCAACCTGTCCGCTCTTTCATTTCCCCCGTACTCCCGTATGTCCAGGGACGTAGACAAAAGTGACCTTCCGTATTTTTGACTTCTCAAATGATTCTACCCATTGCATGCGTAGAGAGCCCGTCTCCACTTGTTTTAAATAGTTCACATCAAATCACACAGTATGCAGGCATGGGTGTAGTCTTATGACTCTAACCAGATGGATGCTTTGGTCGCTGTCATCACCTCCCTCCATCGTCATACTAATCGTAGTCATAACATATACACCACTGTCTTCGTTGACTATTCTGCCTGCCGAGCGTAAATGCCCATGCACTCCTTTGGTGTCATATTACAGATCTGTTTGTATAGATGACTACATCTTTCTCATCGGTGTTATCGCAGATGAGACCGTTGACCTCCGCATTGACCACGACTGGGTTCTTTCCCTACATTTCCTGTCGAGTATGACAATACACGAGAAAGTCCCATTGAATAACGTAGGCACCGGTATCCACTCCTCGCCAGCGTTGATACTGGTAAACCACATACCTGATGACATCTTCTGCTCGTCCCGCCCATGATTTACCTCTTTTTAGCCTGACACCTTTCTCTATGTTGAGCACGTGGTGCAATGGATGCGCCTTATCTGCACTTATCTTCAGGTACACTCGTGCCCTTCAGATCTTGATCCTGTTATCCATGGTTGGAAAGTCAAGAAGAAGATTCCTTTCAGATGCCTATTGTTGTGTTTGCCATTTCCTACACCACACCGTCTTTGTCACATCACTTTGTTCACAAGTGTTGTCTGTTATTTCCATCCCATAGTTTTAAGTTTGTAATGTTGTCTTGCCTTTTTTTTTGTCATCATTTTACTCTGCGCAAGCAGCCATTAATGAAATGTTGCCTTTCGTGATTGTAATTTTTAATGTTCTTCGTGTATTTCTTCTTCTTCTTCTTCTTCTTCTTCTTCTTCTTCTTCTTCTTCTTCTTCTTCTTCTTCTTCTTCTTCTTCTTAGTGTTTGCTCATTAAGTGGACGTGGATGCATTGTGTCGCTACTTCACGACAGAGCCGGTATAACTGCAGCTTTCTACCATCTACCCGATATAACCATCTTTCACATGGGTAGAGTTGATTAATAATTTACCTGAAAAACGTCATTTTTGCCCAACTCCTTCCGACTTTAAAGATTGCACACGGCTCTTTAACGTGCGCGAATATACACGGTACCTTCTGTTTTTTGCCATTGTTCGAGAAAACCAGAAATAGATCTCACCACCAAGAGATCAGGGGAAGTAAAGCCACGAAGAAACCACGAAATGCAAAATTCCAATCTTCTGTGGTGGGATTCAAACCTGGGACCTTCTTGTCCAGAGGCCGACGTTCTATCTCTAGACCACCCAATCCCCCAACAGCCGGCCGTTATAAGAGAATAGATTAAAAATTGTAAAAAAGTAAAAGTAAAGTACTCCCGTCACGCAAAGTGGCGTATAGGGATTATGGTATTAGTGACCATAAATTTTACAGACCTTCCACACTTGATTTTTGGGGTAATGTGGTCGGTATTACGCCCGTGCCGCTTTACTTTCCCAGAAAAAAATATGGTAACCATTAAAGGCTGGGTGAACCCGGAAGCCGTCAGTTGGGATCGAATCCTACCTCTCGTCCTTTGTAGTCCAGTTCACTAACCACTGAGCTATCGCGGCTCCTGATTAACCATTGTAGTTGATAATTATTGTTGTTGTATTTAAATTAATTTCTTTACATTTTCGTATGTTTCCTATTGTAATGAACGTTCATCTTGCTTTTCTTTTATTTAACAAAATCCATGTTCTGATGTATTTCCCTGTCTATTTTCGTCTATGTTATTGCATATAATAATAATTAAAATAATAATAATATGGCCTTTGGCGTCTTGACAGACTGTTGGTAGCAAGTAATCATGATTAATCAGTAGTTTGGTAAAAAATATTAGTGTCTTATGATGGGTGCTTCTTTGCTGAACTTCTTCTCTCATGACTGAATCTGCCAATGTTGGACAGATGGATCCATCCGTAGAATGAACAGAATGTATGCCTGGCCTTGTCTCTTTTCTCCTGTCCCTTTTGTATTCTGAATTTGTTATCAGCTCTGACTCGAAAGTTGCTGTGCCATTTTTATTTTTGTTTTCTATGTGCTTCGATCTGCTGCCAGATTTTCCCACTTTCTTTCACTGATAGAGAATTCTCTCAAGGAAGCGCTGCAAACATCCCCACATCTCAGTATTGTTTTTTTCTTTGATCTCTTTCCGTCCTTGAGTTCGCCATACAATATTTGTTTGGGAATACGAATGTTTATCATTCTTCTTACATGATCCAGCCACCATATTCTACGACTCCTAAGTGTTGCCATGATGGATAGAAGTTTGGCTCGTTGTAAGACATTAGAGTTGGTTACTTTGCCCTGCAATGATGGATGGGAGTTTGGCTCGTTGTAAGACATTAGAGTTGGTTACTTTGCCCTGCAATGATGGATGGGAGTTTGGCTCGTTGTAAGACATTAGAGTTGGTTACTTTGTCCTGCCATGGTGGATGGGAGTTTGGCTCGTTGTAAGACATTAGAGTTGGTTACTGTGTCCTGCCATGATGGATGGGAGTTTGGCATGTTGTAAGACATTAGAGTTGGTTACTTTGTCCTGCCATGATGGATAGGAGTTTGGCTCGTTGTAAGACATTAGAGTTGGTTACCTCATCCTGCCATGAACACACATGAAAGCTGTTGAACATTTTCTCCTGACTGCATATGTAGTCCAAGTTTCTGATCCGTATACAGTGTGGCATTATATACAAATTATAAGGTATGCTGATGATACAATCTTAATCGCTTAGAGTAAAAATGAATCACAAAAAATGTTAGACATTTTAGTGAAGGCAATAAAGGACTCAGGTTTAATAACAAAAAAGACAGAAGAAATTGCAGCAACAAGGAAAAAACATCATGTGATGTACAACAGAGGTGAATTGCAGAATTGCTCAGGCAAAAGCATATTTCCTAAAATGGAGGAAGACACTGTGCAATCCATTTTTGACAATAGAAACAAGAAAAGGGATGCTTAAATGTTATGTAGAGCCAGTCTTAACATATGGATGTGAAACCAGAACATAACAACAGACAAGAAAGTCATCGGAAACTGTAGAAATGTGATTTTACAGAAGAATGTTGAGAATACCTTGAGCAGCTAAGAAGAGTAATGAAAATGTTCTGAAGTAGGCCAAAGCAAAAAGAGAGCTAATTTCCAATACTACAAAGAAACAATAATTTTTTAGCCACGTATTGAAAAGAGAACAGCTGGAATATATTGTAACAACTGGGAAAATTGAGGGACGAATAGATAGAGGGAAGAAAAGAGAAAAGATACCAGACAGCCTAAGTGAATGACTTGGCAGAAGGTCAACAACAGAAATTATAAATAACTGTCGAGATTGAAAGTTGTGGAGAAACATGATCACCTATGAAAGCAGGCATGGTACCTGATGATGATGATAGTGGAAGTGGTGGTGATTATGATAGAAGTGTTCTAAGCACACAACTTTTATTAAATTTGAATCTTATCCCTGAGAGTTAATTTGGTGTTGGCCCATGCTCTGTCTACAAATTTGCCAAATGTTGCAGCTGTCCTTCCGATTCGGAAATTTATTTCTTCTTTAAGGGAGACTGTGGTTGTGACCATAAAACAGAGATACGTGAACTTTCCCACAGTTTCAAGGGCTGTATTATCCAGTGACAACTGCGGGACTGGCTACACCTTGCTGAAGCATCATAGTCTTCTTGATACTCATTTACAGGGAGAATAAATCACGTGATTTAGCTAGATTGTCAATCAGTGACTGCTGGACGGATTCATCGTGAGAAACCAGAGCTGCATCATCAGCGAATAGAAGGTCTTTGATTAGGGTCTCAGTTGTTTTAAACTTTGATCTCAGATGTGATAGATTAAATAAGGAGACGTCAGATCTTGTACAGATGTTGATATCTCCAGAGAGGGATTAAATCGCATTGTGTAGAAGGGCAACGAAAAATATACCGAATAGAGTAAGGGCAATGGGGCACATCCTTGTTTGACCCCATAGTTCATCTCAAAGTGATGGGAGGATCTACCGTCGAACTTGATGGTGGCAGACATATTGTTGTGAAATGATTTGATCAACTTGAGTAGCGTAGGAGGGTAGCCAACATCTGCAAGCACGTTTATAGCCCCGCACTTCTCACCGTGTTAAAAGCCTTATTGAGATCAACAAAGGCTATAGATAGAGAACTTCTCTGTTTCTTGCATTTTTCCTGCAGTTGGCGGAGAGTAATAATTTGCGATATGCGGATGATAAAGTCTTAATAGCAGAGATAAAAAGAATGAATTACAAGAAATGATAGACATAATAGTAAAAGAAAGCAGCAGAAAAGGTCTCAGTCTGAATAGTAAGAAAACAGAAGTAATGGTCATATCGAAGAAACAATCATCACCATCAAGCAACATAAAAATAAACAGGACAAATCTGAAACAAGTGCAACGCATCAAATACTTGGGTACAATAATAACATCCGATGGAAGATGCACCACATAAATAAAAAGCAGAATAGCTCAGGCCAAAATAGCATTTCAGAAAATGAAAAATATCTTATGCAACTAATATATGTCAATAGAAGTGAGAAAGAGATTTCATCGGTGCTATATAGAACCAATTCTCACGAAAATTGTGGAGAGACATGATCACCTACGCCAGCAGACCCGGTACTTGATGATGAAAATGAATTCTTTAGGGTTAGGAAAGACTTTTCTCTACAAGTAGCATGAGTTTCATCGAATTTCTTGAATCTAATCCTTGGTGGAGTTTCTGTCTTTACCAAACGAAGAGATTGCACAGTCAATGATGTCCGATTTCAGACGGTCCCACGAATCATCTACTTTGTCCAGGTCTTCTGCTTTCTCCATGCATTTCTGGAAGGTATTCTTGAACAGTACTTGGTTGTCAGGTAATTATGTAGCAGCAATATTAATATTCGACCTGTATAGTACACTAGATTTGTATGCCCTTTTGGTGATTTCCTTCACTTTACTTATGACAAGTGCGTGGTTTATGTCACAGTCTGTGCTATGGTTGGCTCTGGTTACTCTAACTTTATTTAAGTGTTGTCTGCCAGCTAGGACAGATTCCAGCTGGTGCCAATGCCCCGACCTTGGGTGCCCCATGTTGCTTTTTCTCGATTCTTAACGCTGAAAAAGGTATTGGTAGCACACAGGTCGTTAAGGGGACTCAATTCTAGAAGTCTCTGACCATTATCGTTCATTTTGCCAATACAATGTACCATGATGACCTAGGCATGGTGGCGACGAATGAGTCAGAGCCAATGCGTGCATTTACATCGGCCAGCACGTAAAGCTGTTTTACTTTTGGGATTTAATCCGCGGTAACTTTAAGCATCTCGTAAACTTTATCTTTATATTTTATGGTTGGTGCCATTATTGATGTATCGGTGCTGATAATGTTGATTGGCCCAGCTTTTTAATGCATTTGAAGTGTTTTGCGGTCTGATGTGCCATTTGGTGTGTTTAATGCAAGCTTATTATGCACAGCAAAACCCACTCCATGTAGACGAGGCTGATTAAATTTTAACCCCAGTCAAGAAAATGAATAATTGTTTCCCCTGACTGAACCACAATCCTCTAGCCTTGTTTCTTGAAGGGCTACAATATCAACATCTAGTCTCTGCAGCTCCATGTCGATGGGGGCTGTTTTCCTGATGTTTTCTACATTCGTGAGGTTGGTGTTATTTAATCCAGAACACATGGTTCTAACGTTTCATGTGCCGAGTATGAGAGATGGTGTTTTCAATCTGCTGTGTCCTAACGAGGCTATAACTGACATTTCTGTTTGCTTGCCATGTCAGGGCCAATATTATGGAGATAGTGATTTGCCCAAAACGCACTACTCCCCTCTCGTCTCCTCTTTGAATGTTTCCGAAGGCGGGACGAGGTCCTTACGTTCGGAACTAAAGTTGAGCTGCAGGGGATGCTAGAAGATGGATAATACACCACCAGCTGCCTTAGAGTCCATCTCTCCGGATTTTCAGTTTGGATTTACTATCGTAGCCTTCGAACTCGAAGTACACGGCTACCCATGTACGGTACTGAGTACACGGCTACCCATGTACGGTACTGATTACACGGCTACCCATGTACGGTACTGAGTACACGGCTACCCAGTTATGGTAGTGAACACACGGCTCCCGCATGTACGGTACTGAGTACACGGCTACCCATGCACGGTACTGAGTACACGGCTACCCATGTACGGTACTGAGTACACGGCTACCCATGTACGGTACTGAGTACACGGCTACCCATGTACGGTACTGAGTACACGGCTACCCAGCTATGGTAGTGAACACACGGCTCCCGCATGTACGGTACTGAGTACACGGCTACCCATGCACGGTACTGAGTACACGGCTACCCATGTACGGTACTGAGTACACGGCTACCCATGTACGGTAATGAGTACACGGCTACCCAGCTATGGTAGTGAACACACGGCTCCCCCATGTACGGTACTGAGTACACGGCTACCCATGTACGGTAATGAGTACACGGCTGTCCATGTACAGTGCTGAGCACACGCCGCCCCCCCCCCCCCCCATATACGGTATTGAGCACACGGCTACCCATGTACGGTACTGAGCACACGGCTGTCCATGTACAGTGCTGAGCACACAGCTCCCCATGAACGGTATTGAGCACACGGCTCCCCATGTTCGGCACTGAGCACACGGCTGTCCATTTACGGTGCTGAGCACACGACTGCCCATGTACGGTGCTGAGCACACGACTGCCCGTGTACAGTGCTGAGCACACGACTGCCCGTGTACAGTGCTGAGCACACGACTGCCCGTGTACAGTGCAGAGCATACAGCTCCCGATGTACAGTGCTGAGCATACAGCTCCCGATGTACAGTGCTGAGCATACAGCTCCCGATGTACAGTTCTAAGCATACAGCTTCCGATGTACAGTTCTGAGCATACAGCTCCCGATGTACAGTTCTGAGCATACAGCTCCCGATGTACAGTGCTGAGCATACAGCTCCCGATGTACAGTTCTTAGCATACAGCTTTCGATGTACAATTCTGAGCATACAGCTTCCGATGTACAGTTCTGAGCATACAGCTCCCGATGTACAGTTCTGAGCATACAGCTCCCGATGTACAGTTCTGAGCATACAGCTCCCGATGTACAGTTCTTAGCATACAGCTTCCGATGTACAGTTCTGAGCATACAGCTCCCGATGTGCAGTTCTGAGCATACAGCTCCGATGTGCAGTTCTGAGCATACAGCTTCCGATGTACAGTTCTGAACATACAGCTCCCGATGTACAGTTCTGAGCATACAGCTGCCGATGTACAGTTCTGAGCATACAGCTCCCGATGTACAGTTCTGAGCATACAGCTTCCGATGTACAGTTCTGAGCATACAGCTCCCGATGTACAGTTCTGAGCATACAGCTGCCGATGTACAGTTCTGAGCATACAGCTCCCGATGTGCAGTTCTGAGCATACAGCTCCCGATGTACAGTTCTGAGCATACAGCTGCCGATGTACAGTTCTGAGCATACAGCTCCCGATGTACAGTTCTGAGCATACAGCTCCCGATGTACAGTGCTGAGCATACAGCTCCCGATGTACAGTTCTTAGCACACAGCTTCCGATGTACAGTTCTGAGCATACAGCTTCCGATGTACAGTTCTGTGCAAACAGCTCCCATTGTACTGTGCTGAATACACGACTGCCCATGTCAAAAAAACATAACCAAAAAAAAAAAAAAAAAAAAAGCGATATTAACGCAAATTTCAGTCTCTCGGGAATCCGCTAGAAATGTAAAGCCGGCGTACGCAAACAATCGACAACAACAATATTAAGATCCAACTCGGGATATCTGCAGTCGATGGCCATAAATAAACAACCTGATGAATGCTGGTGACACCGTCTTAATCGTCCAGAGTGAAAGTGAGTTACATAAAATTATTGGCATTATAGTGATAAACAGTTAAAAGACAGAAATGATGGCTGCAGCAAACAAAAAGACCTTTTAATTGCACGATTAAAGTACATTGACAGTATACATGGACACTAGATAAGAAAACAGAACAGAGAATTGAAGTCTTTGAAATGTGGATATATAGAAGAATAGGTAGAATTGGATGGAAGGAAAAGAAAACAAACAATGAAGTCTTAAAAATGAAAAGAGAACTAAAAAACACAATTCAAAAAAGACAAATGCGATTTTTTGGGCCATTCTGAAAGACACAGCCTACTAAAAGTAATCCTGGAGGGGAACATACAAGGTAAAAGAGGCAGACCGAGACTAACATGGACGAGTAACATCAAAAGATGGACAAATCAGCCTATGGCAACCTGTATCATCAAAGCAAGAGACAGAGCAGAATGGCGCTGCATGGTAGCCAACCTTCGTTGCGGAGATGGCCCATGATGACGATGATGATGCCCTCTGTTAAAACTTGCTTAAACTTGGTTAAAACGTGGTCAAACTTGGTTAAACTTGGTTAAAACTTGGTCAAACGTAGTTAAACTTGGTTAAAACGTGGTCAAACTTGGTTAAACTTGGTTAAAACTTGGTCAAACGTAGTTAAACTTGGTTAAACTTGGTCAAACTTGGTTAAACTTGGTTAAAACGTGGTTAAACTTGGTCAAACTTGGTAAAACTTGGTCAAACTTGGTTAAACTTGGTTAAAACTTGGTCAAACGTAGTTAAACTTAGTAAAACTTGGTTAAAACTTGGTTAAACTTGGTAAAACTTGGTTAAAACTTGGTAAAACTTGGTTAAAACTTGGTCAAACGTGATTAAACTTGGTAAAACTTGGTTAAAACTTGGTCACACTTGGTTAAACTTGGTAAAACTTGATTAAAACTTGGTAAAACTTGGTTAAACTTGGTAAAACTTGGTTAAACTTGGTAAAACTTGGTTAAAACTTGGTAAAACTTGGTTAAACTTGGTAAAACTTCGTTAAAACTTGGTAAAACTTGGTTAAAACTTGGTCAAACGTGGTTAAACTTGGTAAAACTTGGTTAAAACTTGGTCACACTTGGTTAAACTTGGTAAAACTTGGTTAAAACTTGGTAAACTTGGTAAAACTTGGTCACACTTGGTTAAACTTGGTAAAACTTGGTTAAAACTTGGTAAAACTTGGTTAAACTCGGTAAAACTTGGTTAAAACTTGGTCAAACGTGGTTAAACTTGGTATAACTTGGTAAAATTTGGTTAAACTTGGTTAAACTTGGTAAAACTGGGTTCAAACTTGGTTAAACTTGGTAAAACTTGGTTAAAACTTGGTCACACTTGGTTGAACTTGGTTAAAACTTGGTTAAACTTGGTAAAACTTGGTAAAACTTGGTTAAAACTTGGTCAAACGTGGTTAAACTTGGTAAAACTGGTTAAAACTTGGTCGCTCTTGGTTAAACTTGGTAAAACTTGGTAAAACTTGGTTAAAACTTGGTTAAACTTGGTAAAACTTGGTTAAAACTAGGTAAAACTTGGTTAAAACTTGGTTAACTTGGTAAAACTTGGTTAAACTTGGTAAAACTAGGTTAAAACTTGGTCAAACTTGGTTAAAACTTGGTCAAAAATGGTTAAACTTGGTTAAAACTTGGTCACACTTGGTTAAACTTGGTAAAACTTGGTTAAAACTTGGTTAACTTGGTAAAACTTGGTTAAAACGTGGTCAAACTTGCTTAAACTTGGTTAAAACTTGGTCTGACTTGGTTAAGACTTGGTCAAACTTGGTTAAGACTAGGTTAAGACTTGGTCAAACTTGGTTAAGTCTTGGTTAAGACTTGGTCAAACTTGATTAAGACTAGGTTAAGACTTGGTCAAACTTGGTTAAGTCTTGGTTAAGACTTGGTCAAACTAAGATTAAGACTAGGTTAAGACTTGGTCAAACTTGATTAAGACTAGGTTAAGATTAG
The DNA here is from genome assembly GCA_032433765.1 of Megaustenia siamemsis. Taxonomy (NCBI): domain Eukaryota; kingdom Metazoa; phylum Mollusca; class Gastropoda; order Stylommatophora; family Ariophantidae; genus Megaustenia; species Megaustenia siamemsis. The sequence goes on along the minus strand of JAVIAB010000156.1, from coordinate 41,620,496 downwards.
AGATCATATAGGGAAGGTCAGTGGATAATAAAAAATAGTACATTCATACAGGGAAGATGGAAAACACCGAAAAGGGATATGGATAAGGACGACGATAACAGCTGCACGAAGCTTTGTAGAATGGGAGCCACTGAATAACCGTATAAATCAAGACATGGAAGATTCATAATTTTATACAATGTTATGTACCAACAAATGAGGCGGAAAATATAATTAAAAATGAATTTTACTGTCTACTACAACTTATAGGCCAGCACAAAAAGGGAGCTACTAAAAAAATCAGAAAGAAACAATCAACATTTTGCGGGCACATCATGAGAAGAGGAAAGATGGAATAATTGGTTACTATTGGCAAAATAAAAGGAAAGAGATATCGCAGACGACAAAGAGAGAAAATACTGGATAACTTGGTGTCATTGCATGGAAAACGGTCACCAACAGAATTGATACGATGCACTGTAGATAGAAGATAGTGGAAGGACGCCAACCGGTATGGCACATGATGATGACGATGACTACAACCTATAAATAAAATATCTAAACATGATATTCTCATTGTAATGGATGACTTGAAGGTCAAAGTAAGACAAGACAACACGGGAGTTGAGAAGACAATATGGAAAGAAGGAATTGATACAACAAGTTTAATTTGAGAAAGATTAATTGAATTATGGGATCCGCTTTAGCTCAGTAGTTAGTGAACTGGACTACAAAGAACAAGAGGTCGGGCTCGATCCGGATCGACGGCTTTCGGGTTCACACAGCCCTAATATAGGTACCGGATTTCTTTTGGGAAAATAAAGCAGCACGGGCGTAATACCGACCATGTTACCCCAAAAATAAAGTGCCGAAGGTCTATAAAAAATCATGGTCACTAACATCATATTCATTAGACGCCACTTGGCGTGGCAGGGCTCTTTACTTTATTTTAGTGTTTAACAAAAGGATTGATTATAAATGGAACATTATTCACACACAAGGAGATACATAAAACAACTTGGTTATCTCATGGTGATAGAATCACAAACCAGATTGACCACCTGTGTGTTTGGAGGCAATTCAGAATATATTTGATAGACGTTAGAGCATAGAGAGGTTAGGATATTAACAGTGGTCATAATGTATGCATTAGAAGGATAAATTACCAGTGAAAAGCCAACACACACACAATTAAAGCATCGGAATGTAGATAGCCTCAAACTGAAAGACAAGTACATTAATGGAAACACCTGGAGCTCAATAACCACTATGCAATGCTTGGTGAACTAGGTAAGACCATAGATGAAATGTGGGAATCCCACAGCTTAGATCTAATGTCATTGGTAGAACCATGTGCCGGATTTAAGAAAATAAAAAGAATGTTGTGGATTTCTACTATTGCATTGAAACACATACAAGAAAGGAGAGAAGCAAAGGTAGCTATGATGACTATAAAGTCAGATCTTGGAAAAGACAACAAAGTTAAAAGCTCGGCCAGAAGAGACAAGAAACTTTATATAGATACCAATAGATAATATAATAGAGATAATAGTAACGACGGAAAGAGCAGCAATGACAGGAAGCAGTCAAACTCTTTATAATGTACAGAAGATGCTAACGAACACTTTTACATCTAGTGGGGCACCTGTTATGAACAAATGTGGAACCATATAAACATCAAGTGAAGAAATAAAGTCACAATGGGCTGAACACTTTAAGGAAATCCTTAATCACCCACTACCAAGACATTTAAAAGGTTTTACAACTGACACATCAACCTCACAGTTAGATGACATCACCTTGAATGAAGTAGAAACAGCTATAAGGCTCATGACTAACAACACGACTGCAGGTGAAGTTGATATAACACCCGAGATGCTAAAAGCAATGGTTAAGCCTAACTTAAAACACGTCCAGAAAATGTATAATGATACATGATAAATACAACATGGAAAGGAGAAAAGGTACCAACACAGTGGAAAAGATGTATAATTATCAAATTTCAAAATGTAAAAAAAGGTAAATCTCAAGGATTGCAACAACTGGAGAGGCGTGACTCAGTTGCCTCTAAAGAATTCTGTAAGGTCATCATAAGCAGAATCAAAGATGCCGTAGACACTGTTGCTCGTGAAGAAACAACAGCATTTAGAAAAGAGAGAGGCTGCCCTGATCATATTTTCACCCTAAGAATTATACTGCAAGAAGATATAAACCATATAGAAAAGCAGAAGCGATTTCTTCTAAAATTCAATGAGTTCAAAAAGGCTTTCGACAGCATACTCATTCTTGAACATACTCAGACAACATAGAATACCTCGAAAAATTATGAAAGATTTGCGTGGTGGCTTCTCTTGTGCCGTTCGCACAGAGAAGGAAGTGAATCATGGACAGTAGAGAAACAAATGACAAGATGATCAGAGACCACTGAGATCGGATTTTTCAGAAGAATGTCGAGAGTTCCCTGGACAGCTAAAAAGTCCACTGAAGAAATTCTCAGAGACTAACACAAAAAGGAGCACACAAGAAATATTACAAAGAAACAATCAAAATTTGTCGTGCACATCACGAGAAGAGGAAAATTGGAATAATTGGTTACAACTGGAAAATTACAGCGAAAGAGAAACCGGCGACGACAAAGAGAGAAGATATTGGATATCTATATGTCATGACACGGAAACAGCCAACAACAGAACTGATACGATGTATCTTGATGTCATGACACGGAAACAGCCAACAACAGAATTGATACGATGTATTGTGGACAGGAAACTGTGGAAGGACATGGTCGTCTATACCAACCGGTAAGGCACATGATGATAATGAGTCCACTTTAGTTTTGGTCTGCCTCTGCCTCGTCTACCATGTACCTTCTCTTCGAGATGACGTTTAGAAGAGTGTTAGGTCTCCTCATATGTCCAACAAATTTCAGTTGTCTTTTTTTCGAAATGTGTTAAGTAGGGCCTAGTTTTTGTTTGTCTTCCTTTCTCCCGTCCAATTCTCCACATTTTCTGTGTAGATCAACATTTCAAGAGCTTCAAGTTTTTGCACTGTTTTCTTATTTAATGTCCAAGTTTCTGCACCATACAGGAAGGCTGAGTAAATATATAACTTCGCTATCCGTAGTTTTAGTCCTGGTGTTATTTGCATCAATGTGAGTAGTTTTTTCATGTTGTTAACATTATTTTTTGCCATTCCTATTCTTTTGTTTATTTCTGTCTTACATTTTTCATCGTGTTATAATATATCCATGATAGATATATCTTGAACTCTTTCTATGTTGTATCTTGAACTCTTTCTAGGTTGTTTCTTGAACTCTTTCTAGGTTGTTTCTTGAACTCTTTCTAGGTTGTTTCTTGAACTCTGTCTAGGTTCTTTCCATCTACGACGTACTTTAATATCTCCTTGTATATCGCGTGTCTTTTCTCTGCTTCTAATGGCAGTTTTAGCCTTTTTGGTATTATTTCCATATTCTTTGCTGGTCTTGTATATTGTGTTCACAGGTTGTTGGAGGTCCTCTGGATTTTTTCCAAATAATACGGTATCATCAGCATATATTAGATTATTGATTATATATACATTGATGCTTAGTCCTGTCATCCCCATGATGGATTAGAAGATCTACTTAGTGTATGAGTTAAAGAGACATAATGACAGAATGCAGCTGGAGGCGAAGGCGCGCCTCCCAGCACCAGAGCTGGAAGTTCTCAGCGACCCACAGCTGATGGCTTGCGCTAGGATCGGTGAACCAGAACCATCCAGACCCTGCTCCACCTCTCCGTGGTGCCTCTAGTAACAGACTAACCTGTCTAGTCTGGCCAAGCGAGTAGGGATCGAAGAGGGAAGACAACCCGGTATTCAAAAATATCGTGCTGAAGTCGAATGTGTTGGGCCGAAAGGCGCAAATATCACAGTTATACTGCAAACCACAACACAACGCAGACACACCCACTTAACGTCCTTTTAAGGGCGGATGACGAAGAGGAATTCTATAGTCTATGAATACTCTAGAATACTTTAGTCATCGGGCGAACGCAAGCAAGCAAGAATGCAGCTCTGTCTTACTCTTTTGATATCAATAGGTGTAGAGTTCTAATTTTTCTATTTTATCATAACTGTTTGTTCCCAGTATAAATTGCATATCCGTCTTATGTCAGCATCATCCACATGTATATCTTTAGAGGGACTATAAATTGGTCTTAGTTACCTTGTGTGAGTTTTACATCAAGAGCTATTACAAATGTCGGCTCAACATTCGACTTCAATACAACATTTGTTCGGTACAAGATTAGCCTTTGACAAAATGAATATTGTTAGCCAAATATGGGGCATCCTGCAAAATATTACCACGGACTGCGGGAAGTGGAGGATATCTGTTATTGCCCTATATGACGGAGCAATGGGTACAACCTCACATGTTACCGACGAAACCAGCATACATATAAATATACAATATAATATCATGTGGGGCTGCAAGTAGAATTGCAGAAAACGAAAAATAAAAGTAAAATGGTAGTACGCAGAACTAACTCAGGCCTATTTTCCTGATTTGGACTCCCTCGGTTCATCGGCTATCATTGATGTGCTGCCAAATTAAATATTTATGTATCTGTTTTGTTTGTCTTGTATCTGACGAAGGTCGTGGTCTAAACGCTATACTTTGTTTTGTGTCTGACGAAGGCTGTGGTCTAAACGTTATACTTTGTTTTGTGTCTGACGAAGGCTGTGGTCTAAACGTTCAGTTTGTCTTGTGTCTGACGAAGGCTGTGGTCTAAACGTTATACTTTGTTTTGTGTCTGACGAAGGCTGTGGTCTAAACGTTCAGTTTGTCTTGTGTCTGACGAAGGCTGTGGTCTAAACGTTCAGTTTGTCTTGTGTCTGACGAAGGCTGTGGTCTAAACGTTCAGTTTGTCTTGTGTCTGACGAAGGCTGTGGTCTAAACGTTCAGTTTGTCTTGTGTCTGACGAAGGCTGTGGTCTAAACGTTGCAGTTTGTCTTGTGTCTGACGAAGGTCGTGGTCTAAACGTTATACTTTGTTTTGTGTCTGACGAAGGCTGTGGTCTAAACGTTCAGTTTGTCTTGTGTCTGACGAAGGCTGTGTTCTAAACGTTGCAGTTTGTCTTATATCTGACGAAGGCTGCGGTCTAAACGTTGCAGTTTGTCTTGTGTCCATAAAGGTTCAACTTTAATATTATTTTACATTTTTTTTTTTCATATAACTGGTTGCTTTGTAGATCTTTCTCTTTAGATGTGCTCCCCTTTGACCTCTACTTGTCTTATCAAAATGTTTTGAGTCTTGGTTTCTTATGTTCGCTGTTCATGATGCCAGCAAAAAACCAACAGAAAGTTTAGTGGACAGGTCATCCTTATTGCACATCGAACAAGTCCATAAGTGCTCATATATCATCCGAAGAAAGGTAAATGTAAACTCCGAGACTTGAATCGACGTCTCAGCACTCGAGTTTTCACAAATATGTGCTCGGCCATCTATCCAGAAGTGTTCGGAGACTTCTGGAGAGTGTCATTTCAAGCATAGAAACTCACAATGCGAGGCGACATTCCTCACCTTCCCAGAGTACCACTATGGTACCCATTTCTGCCAGCGGTTGGGTCGATGCGGAGGTATTTTTTTTGTCAACCACGAGTACAAATCAAACAGCTTCAACCGAGAATCTAACACGGATTGTCCGAACGTCGGTAACCCAGTTGGGTGGTTTTCCCAACTAGGCTACCAAGGTCCCCTACCATCCGAAGAATAGCCATCAACGTGTAGCGAGTAACGATGACACCAGTGTTGTGTTGGTTGATAAATCTTCTTTGGATTCCTGTGTAGCGCTCTTGTTTGATAGCTCCCACCTTGACATAATATTCGTGATTGATTCAAAGGTAGGTATGTGTTTTACAAAGTTTTATTCTGTCTGCCATTATGGGAAAATCGACGAGGTAATGCATCGCCCTTACACTCAGTATCGTTTGTGCACCCAAGGATGATACACGTTGCCTCATTATGTATCCTTTCCATTTGTTGTATTTGCGTATTGCTGAGATCGCCAGTGCATACTCGGTCATAGACAGAACCAACGCCTGATATAAGAGAACAAGATCACATTGTTAAATCTGTGCTGATGTCATGACACTCATTGCAAATAGGCCCTTTCAGGTTTTCAGTACCACCTAGTCATTATGCTTTTAAAATCACGGCTCCGACCAAACCACACACCAAGGTATCCTATCGCACGAGTTCTCCCCACAACTTGTGAGCACAGATTCACATTTGGCGTTAACTTGTTGACAATGCTGTTATTCAAAGAAAACCATGTCACCGTTGCCTTAGGCGGATTGACAAGTGCTCTTGCCTACCCACACCACAGACTTAGACAATCAAGCACTGCCTGAAGTTCTCCGGCAGCTCTCTCTCTCTCTCTCTCTCTCTCTCTCTCTTCTGCCATGACGATATACCAAACCATCTTCAATGTAAGATAATTTTTTGTCCGGTGCTAAGTTCCGCTCATTTGTGACTCTACTGTGTATGTGTTGAACCACATTGAAGACAATGGTGAACCCTGTTGAAGGCCGGGATGAATTGTCGTTGGTTCGGAGGTCCACGTACCACATTTAAATACCACCTTTCGTTGGGAAAGGACCGCAGAAATCCAATTTAGGAGTAATGGGCTGATCTTGAATTCAAGAAGCTGAGACATTAGAAAATCAAGAGATACTCTGTTGTTGGCATCCTTTAGGTCAACTGTGGCAGAAAAAGTTTCAGTGCCTGCATGGAAGCCCCATATACATCATGGATCATCAGTTCTCTGCATCCACACGAGTCTCTCTGTTTGGGCGGTAACCTCTGAGGGTAGGTGCAAGAAGACGCAGCCTTTCCAGCTGGTAGGTTCATTTCTTAATAATTATTTTCTCAAACAATTTACTCAACCGTACTTTGCATGATAATTATGCGATAGCCTTGTATTTTTGTATGGTCCTTGCCCGGCTTCGAAATAGGTATTAAATAACTGTGAAGCCAGTCTTCACTGACAATAGCGCTCATGATAGGTGCGTTAAAGATACTTGCTAGGTCCTCCAAACCCTCATCCGATAGGGAATAGACAACTAATTGAATTGCTGCGGTAAAGCTGGTAGCAGGAGCAAGTAGTGGGGTGTACACTTCTACAAGATATGGTGACAGATTTACACAAAAGAAGCACAACAAAATACTGACGTTTTGGTCTACATGAGGCCTTCCTCAGAAAACCAGAACAACACAAATGAACAACGAAATAAAGATACTCTACTACATCTAGGATGAGCGGGACAGGTAAATCAAGAAGAAATAAATAGAGAGTTAAGAGATATGATGAAACGAAAGATAGATGTGATACATATCGAATGATACAAATATATAATATGTGAGAATTAGTAAGCTAAAATATATATAAAATTAAAGCGAGACTTAACTGAGGCAAGATCCAAAAGCTCACAGCGAGTAGATGACTGTGTTAGTCATATGTGTTAGTTATGGGATGCAGGAGGAGAGGGGGAAGGGATAGTGGGAAATCAGTCACATGGTTAGACGGGAAGTCGGACGAGGTAACAAGGTAGTAGAATGAAGTGTGAGAGGCAGTCAAACGGGGCAGCTAATCACTAGAGAAAGATAAGTGGATATATGGAGCGAAAACGAGCTAACAAAGTCCGACGTTACTCAGACAACATGGCAATAAATGAGGTGTAATAGTGGGATTATCCAGAACTGGCGGTACAGGGTGGTGGAAAGTCAGACAAGAGTAATGAAGCAGCTCTTAAAAAAAAGAGCAGAGTGAGGTAGAACTGGAATATAAAGTGACAGAGCATTTATTGATAAGGGTAATAAATGTAAGTGGAGAACAGACAAACAATAGCAATGCTGTTGTAATTATAAATATATGTTGGTAAATAGGAATAATGATTCCAGTGGAAGGATGGCAACTTACTTACATATATGTAATATAGACCCTAAATATCGCCTGGGGAGACCACGTCAGGTTTTGGGGGCCAAAGCAGGAAAAGAGAAGGGAAGAAAGGAGAGGAGGAGGGGGAACGGAAGGGGGATGGGAGTGAATGAAGGAAAAGTGGGAAGATGGGGGAAGAGAAAGGGATACGTTGATGCCCCGTGGGGCGAGGCAACCTATATGGGCGACCAGACCTCTCTCTAAAGTGAATCGGCGGCGGCTGTCAGAAAAAAAAGACAACACACCAGTAACGTGTACATCCGTCTTATCCTGATGACTCTTAGAACTGAAGTGGGATGCTATTGACGTGCCTGCATCTTAAGTGATATCATACAGGTGTTCCTGGCATCTGATACTTAGACGGCGACCTGTTTCGCCAATGTAGGTCATCTTACATCGCTTACATATGATGTCAAAGATAATGTTGCGCGATGTACACATGAATCCTCCTCATTGGATAACTCGACAATGTCCTCATATCGAGTGTCATCTGGACTAGAACACTGTTATTTGCACGCTTTAACGCGTCTTTCATTTTGTCTACTGTAACACAATCAGTAAGATTTCATATCAAGATTTCAGTGTCTTATATTTTCCTTTATATTTTATGTTTTATATAAAGGACTAGTTTGCACTAAATAAACGATGAAACCTTAAAACAACGAAAAATTAAAAGAGAACTACTAAACACAATTCAAACAAGACAAATGCTATTTTTAGGGCATGTGAAAAGGCACTGCAACCTACTAACAGTAATATTGGAATGGAAAATACAAGGTAAAAGAGGCAGAGCAAAGACTAACGTGGACGAGTAACATCAAAAGGACAAGTCAGCCTATGACAACCTGCACTATAAAAGTAAGAGGTAGAGCGGAATGGCGCTCCATGATAGCCAATCTTCGATGCGGAGGCGGTACGCAAAAACGAAGATGGTGAGTTTGTACTCTGGCTTTGACTCTGACTTTTTACAAATTTTGAAGCGCAGGAAGTGACGTTTTACTCATAAAACTGTTATTATTGTATTCTCATAATTCTGTTGAAACGCAGATAATTTTTTTCCCGCATAATTTATTTGTTACCTTTTGTAGGTGATTATTAAATGTTCGTTACAGTATTTTGTGGCATTCTTAGTAAATTGTGTAGCATTGCAAGAAGCACAACTGGAAGTTATATAAAATATGTATTCCTGAAATTGGGATAATAAATATTCCCCCCCCCCAAAAAAAAAAAAAAAAAAAAAACTAAAAACTAAAACAAAAACAATGAACAAATGGATTTAAAAAAAATGTTAATGCAGTGATTGATCATTATTATGTGACACTCCACTCTTAGTCTTTTGACGATCGGTTTACATTAGACTTAGAGGACTAAAGTTTAGTATACTAAATTAAACTTTTTAATATTTACGAACGGAAAGTCAGGAGTGTAAAAGTAAATAACTAAACTAAACCATCTCTTCTTCTTCTTGACTAGTTATTTATAAGATATAAAAATTATATCTATTATATATCAATATAAAATATATGATATGGTATTCTTAATATAATATTAATCAAGTTAAAGTCAGAAACCTTTAGCTACAGCTGCAGTACGAGTACGATTGGAGTCAGGCTAATAATAAAACTCTGATAACACCACCATCCCTCACCCCCGTGCTAAGCTAAGCAATTTTTTTCCCTATAGGTTGTGATGAGATAAGTGGCCAAATGTTCAACCTCAAACTATTAAGTCTTATACTTATCTATCTATTGACCTTTCGAGCCGTAACCGGCCCATAGGGCGTAGACCAAGATACACCTTCTCCTATATGAATTTTTGTTCTAGCAGTTTTCTTTTAAAGATATTTTATCAAATCTCGCCATCTGTCTCTGTTCTGTGCAAGCAGTTCTATCTCATTGAGGGAGCCGATTCCTGCTGCTCTTGCCTCTCTCATCAATGTTCTTCTCAGTGTCTCCCTGGGTCTTCCTCTATTTCTTTTACCTGTTGTTTCCCATATGAGGGCTTGCTTTGCTATTCGATTATTATCTCTTCTCATCACATGTCCAACGTATGACCATCGTCTTTTCTTTATTACTGAAGATATTAGTGGTTGATTGGCGATTTCTCTAATTTCCTCGTTTGTTTTGAATTCGTTCCATTCTATACCAAGTATTTTCCTTAGACATTTATTTTCGAATGCGTTCAACTTTGTTTCTATATCTCTTGTTGTTTTCCAGCATTCACACGCATACGTAAGGGTTGATAGTACATTTGATTTGAATAGCCTAAGTTTTGTGTTTGTGCTAATGAGTTTTGATTTCCACAACTTTTCAAGGCTTCTGAAAGACATTGCTGCTTTAGCCAGTCTGATTCTAATTTCTTTGCTCGTATCCCCTTCTCGATCAATGTGACTTCCAAGATAGATGAAGTGATCGATCTCTTCTACTGGTTTGTTTTCCATGTATATTTTGTCACTTGTTGGAATTAAACTTTTCATGACTTTAGTCTTTTCATGATTGACCTCAAGCCCAATTTTGCTGGCTATTGATGATAGTTCATTGTGTTTTCCTGCATCGTTTTTATCTGATTGCTGATGAGAACTATGTCATCAGCAAAGTCCAGGTCCTCCAAATGGTCTCCTTGTATCCATTCGATGCCTTTATTACCAGTGCAGCATTTCTTCATTATGAAGTCCATAACAATTCCAAATAACAAGGGCGATAAAATACATCCTTGTTTAACCCCAGTTTCTATTGGGAAACATTCGCTCAGTCCTTCCTCTGTTCGAACTGCACATGTGTAACCATCATACATGTCTTTGATAATATTTATGATTTTTGATGGTAAGCCATATTGCTTCAGAATTTTCCACAAAGAATCTCTATGAATACTATCAAATGCTTTTTTGAAGTCGATGAAGTTAAGTACAAAAGGTTTTTGCTTTTCAATGTGTTCCTCCAATATAAGTCGTAGAGTGAAAATGTGGTCAAGACAGCTTCTCCCTTTTCTAAACCCAGCCTGTTCTTCACGCATTACTGTATCTATTGAATCCTTTATTCTATTTAGGAATACTTACTTATCTTATACTTATACTTACTTGTAATTCATAATTATTTATCCTACCTAACCTTGTAATTTGACTTAGTCACGTAAATTGATGATATATGATCAGATATGATGGATATGGCATATGGTTCATAATATATTAGTACCATTTTCATTTCTTCAAAAATATTTTGTGAATAATGAAATAAAAAGATATTACATTATTTTGTTCTCCAATAATGTCTTTAGTTTGTCTTGTGTATAAAATATATAAAAACAAGGAGCAACACACAATGCAACATCACAGTCTTGTTGCACATGTATCTTAATTCTCAGTTTTTTTAACATAAAGCATTTTCTCAATGGGCCCATTTTCTTTGATGTTTTTGAATCTATTGTTGATGAAAAATCCTTTGCAATAGTTGCCGTGGCATATCTTCTTCACTAAGGTTACAGCTCGAAAAAACATTTGATATTTTAGACAGAGGAATGCTTTGGAAGTTGCTGAGTCATTATGGAATCCCCATAAAGTTTATTAACCTGATTAAAAACAATGTATGAAGGAATGAAATGTAGTGTGGTGCATGAAGGACAGCTTACAGAAGCATTTGAAATAAGAATAAGGCAGGGATGTCTTCTATCTCCTTTTCTCTTTCTGCTGACCATAGATTCTTTTTCTTCTTTCCTTCCTCATTTACCTTTTAGCGTTGAGGGGAGATATAATTTGCAGACTTTTGCTCTTCTGTTTGCTCTGCTGCTGTTATGTTTCCTGGTGTTTCTAATATTTCAAATATTCCATCAATCCATTTTTTTAATGTGGTCAGCTCTTTGGTTTGGTGTTCTCGCAATGTTTCTTGAAGGCTCGTTTTGTTGTGTTTAGATCTTTTTCCCTTGTCACATGGCTAAACCATTTTATCTGTTGTTTCTTTATATATTCTTTGGCCGGGGTCATTCCTAGCTCTTTTCTCAGTTCTTCATTTTTGATCTTATCTCTTAGGATATTTCCAGTCATTTGTCTAACACATTTCATCTCGGTGGTGGTTATTTTTTCTTATTGTTCTTACATCTAGGGTCCAGGACTGGCATTGGTAGCACAACATTGGGATAAAAATTGTATTGTATAGTGCCCATTGTGCTTCTAGAGTTATTTCCTTGTTGGATAATAGTGGTGATAGCTGTCCAATGATTTGACAAGCTTTTTTGCATCTTGAGTCTATCTCTGCTGTTTGTGAATTGTCATTTATCATTAGACTTCCTAGGTATTTAAATTCCTCTACTTGTTTTAGTTGTCTGCTGTCTATAGTTATGTTGATGTTCTGTTTCTCTTTTGCGATATTCATGACTTCTGTTTTGTTGATATTGATTTTCATGTTGTATTTAGTGCCTGTGCTGTTGAGTCTTTTTAAGTGTTCTTGTAGGTTTTCTATTTTTCCATGTATTAGTGTCTGAACATCTGCAAATAGAAGTTCGTTGATTTCCTCTGTCTCCGATAGGTTGGCTAACTTGCATATGTTGTCCATAATCTGTGCTTAATGAACAATAAGGGGAAAGTGCGCACCCCTGTCTTACTCCTAATCTAATATCATAGTGGTCTGTGTAGCCTGTTGCTGTTCTGACTGTGCAGCAGCTGTTGACTTTTAATTAAGTTGGTTAGATGTTGGATTACTCCATATGTTGTTAGTATCCCCCACAGCTGTTTTCTGTTTACACTGTCAAATGCTTTTTCCTCGTCAATAAAAATTTATGTACAAATTTGTATTGTGTTCTGTCGTCTTTTCTGCAAACTGTTTTTTTTCAGAACCCCATTTGAGAATTGCTTAACTGTAGTTCGATTATTGGTCTCAGCCTTTTTTCCACAATTTTGGCATATAATTTTCCTACATGGCTGAAAAGCAATATACCTCTATATTGATTGCAGTCTCTCTTGCTACTTTTATTTTTCTGTATTGGTACGATGATTGCCTGTTGCCAGTAATTTCATACAGCTCTACAGTCATTTGATTATTATTTCTTCTACTATAGACTAATTTGTTCTTTGTCACATTTATTTATTTAGAAGATTTTTGCATTAAAGTGATCACAGACATATGCAGCGACATATACCATAAAGGATGCAGTGACTTTAAAACAATAAGCCTAATGAGCCATGTTACAAAAATCTTGCTAAAAGTTATACAAGGAAGGATTCAGAATAAAATCAATACTGAATTAGATGAACAGCAGTTTGTGACCTTCCAGGCATGTCATAAGAGGCGACTAAGGAGATTGATCGATGGCTTGACAAGCTGCCATTGTAAAAAGTATTGTTATGGAAACAGCCATAGATTTTAGAAGCAGTGATCTCTGCAATATGTACCATTTTGGCACGCAAGGTTTCTGTTTTTGAGATTGTGGTTCTGCCCTGTGTGCCGTCTTCCGCTTGAAAGGACAATAAATAGATAGATAGTTTGAATTTAGGAAAAATAGTGGGACAAACGAAGTCATATTCTGCATGAGAACATTAATTGAAAAGTACACAGAAGTAAATAAACCAATATATGCCTGTTTCATAGACTACACCAAAGCTTTTGATAGAGTACACCATAAGCAACTTATAGAATGCCAAAAAGATATACTATATCTAAATGACATGGATATACAACTAATATGTAATTTATACTGGGAGCAAACATCAATAATAATATATAACAAAGAGAACTCTACACCTATTGATAAAGAAAGAGGAGTAAGACAGGGATGTGTCCTATCTCCAAGCTTGTTCAATTTATACACTGAGCAAAACTTTAAAAACATCACCAAGATGCCAGGCCTAAATATTAATGGAAAGATAATCAATAACGCAAGATATGCTGATGATGCTATATAAATAGCAGAAAATCCTAAAGATCTACAACAATTACTTAATGGAAGAAATATAACAAGCAAAAATATGGATTAGATATGAATATCAAAAAGACTAAATCTGTGATTAAAAAAAATGAACAAAGAAAATATTCAAAACCTACAGTGGATATCAAAATTGAAGGAATAAATTTGGAGACAGTTCAGAACTATAACTACCTTGGACATACTATGACCAGTGATGGAAAATGTACAACTGAAATAAACAAAAGAATAGGAATGACAAAAAGTAATTTTAATGTCATGAAAAACATACTAACATCAAACAAATATCACCTGGGCTAAAACTCAGAATAGCAAAATGTTTATCTTCTCAACATTCCTGTATGGTGCAGAAACATGGACATTAGACAAGAAAACAGAACAGGAAATTAAAGTCTTTGAGATGTGGATTTATAGAAGAATAGGCAGAATTGGATGAAAAAAAAAAGAAAACAAATGATGAAGTCTTAAACAGCTAAAAAAGAAAAGAGAACTACTAAAAGCAATTCAAACAAGACAAATGTGATTTTTGGGCCACGTTAAAAGACGCAACAGCCTACTAAAAGTAATCTTGGAAAGGAAAATACAAGGTAAAATAGGCAGACCAAGACTAACATGGACGAGTAACATCAAAAGACGGACAAGCCAGCCTATGACAATCTGCACCATCAAAGCAAGTAACAGAGCGGAATGGCGCTCCATGGTAGCCAACCTACAATGCGGAGACAGCACTCAATGATGATTTATTTCTATTGGTGCTTGATTATCTGATCTAAAGTAGTCTCCTTAAGCAGTTGTTAATAAATTTCTGCAGTTTCATTGTAATCTTGGTTGATATTTTCTTTGTTTATAACGCATATATAAGAACCAGTTTGATATTTGTCGTAAGCTAACTAAAGTTTGGTTGTTGAGAAGAGTCCCTTGGTTTTCTGTGTATTTTATATCTGTGCAACCTCTCTACCCAAGTTTTCCCAAATCTTGCTGTAATACCTGTTTTTGTGCCTCTTTCTAAATCTTGCTGTAATACCTGTTTTTGTGCCTCTTTACAAATCTTGCTGTAATACCTGTTTTTGTGCCTCTTTCTAAATCTTGCTGTAATACCTGTTTTTGTGCCTCTTTACAAATCTTGCTGTAATACCTGTTTTTGTGCCTCTTTCCAAATCTTGCTGTAATACCTGTTTTTGTGCCTCTTTCCAATTCTTGCTGTAATACCTGCTTATTCTGCCTCTTTCCAATTCTTGCTGTAATACCTGTTTTTGTGCCTCTTTCCAATTCTTGCTGTAATACCTGCTTATTTTGCCTCTTTCCAATTCTTGCTGTAATACCTGTTTTTGTGCCTCTTTCCAATTCTTGCTGTAATACCTTCTTTTTTTGTCTTTTTTGAATTCTTGCTGTAATACCTGTTTTTGTGCCTTTTTCTCTACCAATTAAGCTACTGAGATTAGTGAATGCAAGCACGTTTTTTCAGTGTCTGGTCTTCTAAGATAACTGAATTAGTTTTAATTGCGTTTGGTCAAAGAATTTATAGTTTTTTTTATTTTGTGTGCTAAGTTCAATTTCTGATATTTCTGAAACACCATTGGTCTGTTCTTGCATCTGTTGTTGGCACTAACAGTGTTAAATCATCTGAAAATCTAGATCATTGAGTTGTGTCCATGAAATGCATTGACTTCCATCTCCAATGTGTCCTGTGATTGTTTTCATAATCCAGGACTATTGCCAGCAGGAATAGTAAAAGTGATAGTAGACATCTATGTCTGTCCCTGGTATATATCTTGCCCTTTCTGTTAGTAGTCTTCCATTTTTGCATTTCATTCCTTTATAAAAATTTTGTAATGATGTTCATAGTTTGATTGATGATCCCAAAATGTTGCTCTCATATGCTTTTTTTAAGAATCTGAACACTAAAAGTGTGGAACAATTTTTTGCTGCATTGTTAGATTAAATTTTAATAAGAAAAGTTAAACTGTTTTAGGAAAGTAAGGATATTGCAAAATAAGTTAAGTGAAACTAATATTTTTTTTAGCCTTATACAAGATGTTTAATAATTGATAATAACCTATAGACAATGATTGCCCATATTGGTAATTGCTGTTCGATTATTGCCTTCAAAATAATTACATGTTAATGAATTAAGTCTGTTATATAATATTTAAATCTCAGTCCAGTGAATGCAGGTTGATTAGCATTCACATATTGCACAAAATAATGAGTAAGATTTGTCTTCTTTGTTTTAAAAATGGACCAATTTTCTTAAAATATTATACATTCTGTTCTTGCAGTGTAGATTAAGATCTAAGCAGTTACCTTAGTTAAAATTGTCATCATCATATTGCTGAATCAGGTACATAAATAGTAAAGTAAGTAAAGTACCCCCGTCACGCCAAGTGGCGTATAGGGAAATATGGTGTTAGTGACCCTATATTTTACAGACCTTCAGCACATGATTTTTGGGGTAATGTGGTCAGTATTACGCCCGTGCTGCTTTACTTTCCCAGAAAAAATCCGGTACCTATTTAAGGCTGGGTGAACCCGGAAGCCGTCGGTTGGGATCGAACCCTACCCCTTGTCCGTGGTAGTCCAGTTCACTAACCACTGAGCTATCGCGGCTCCCCAGGTACATAAATATTGCCAACAATTTGTGATGTTTTCAAGATGCAAGCGGCTTCATTAAAACCCTGCAACTAAACTATTAAAATCATCAACTTAATTTCTAATGCATTTGTAATATATTTTCTTCTTCTATGCACACCTCTATTGTCAATATTAACTTTGAAGGGAGCATTTGTCACCTCAAGGCTGGTGACATTTTCATACAGCTTTTCTTGGTATAATACAGATGATGGCAACAAGAGCCTCCTCTGTTCATCATATGTTGGGCATGATTATAGTGAATGTTATGACAGTCATTTTGCCTATACCACAGTCACCTTCATCAGAGGTTCTTATCCTTAGTGTTGAAGAGATGGTACTTCAGTCTATTGTGGCTTGTTTGGAGTCTGAAAATTGTTACTTGTTCTTTTCTGTTGAGATGGTAATAGGTATCATTATTCAGGTAGCTCTGGTGTTATGTATTCTATTTGTTCATAAATTTGTTCCTTGTAAGTCTCTTTGATTCTTCATATGTTGTACTTGTATCTGGCTAGTGCAATTTGCTGTCTTCCTTTGCCAACTTGTCTACCTTATCATTTTCAGAGATATTGCAGTGAGATGGAATCCACTAAATCACAGTTCTGCATCTCTTGCAGAACTTGTATATTTCAATGCAATTTTCTGCGGTAAAGTCAATCTGATGATCCACTTAACACATTTTTGTCGATGATAGTGAGTCGTACACACTTCAATGTTCCTCTTTGTCAAGTCTAGTTTTGTGAATGCGACCTTCCCCTGTCTAGAGTTGATATGCGGTTTACATCAACACCTTGAGTGCTGCTCCAAGGCCGTCGTTGGAATTGTTTGAAGCTAATTATACATATTACAACTCATTAATATGGACTGCTCTGCCAAGTCAACCGAAGTTTTCACTTTAGAGATTTTGCATCATCTTTTTGTGCGTTGTTGGTCGCATTTATTAGAGTAATTGAGATTTTATGGGCGCAGCCATTGTGTGTGCTACGTCATCATAATGGCTGATTGTATATCCCTAAAACGGCCATACGCTAATGGTGAAAGGTGAAATGGAGTTTCGTTCATGACTTTGCAGTACCGGGGTGACTCCCGGAGGTTCATGTTAGTCTGGAGGGATTTATAATTTCACAAATTCACATTGCAGGGAGATCTTACAGTCTGTTGTTTGATGTGCGACGGGGATAATCTGATGACTAACTGTGTTTCATATGTTCGGATTTGGAGTCAAAATGGTGTTCTAACATCAAGGGCTGTACATTAAAAAAAAATATGACGATCATCATTTTCAGAGGGACGTGAACTTCCGGTCAATATGGTGGATAAGTGGTAGGAACCATTAAAGGCTAATGTCTGAAAAGTGTTCCTTGTTGCAGTTTCCTCATATTCCAAGTCTGGCTTGTTGCAGGAGCTACTGAGTTGCTTTGTGCACACTGTGAGCTGTGCATTTTTATTGTTTTGATCGTGTTTCCCTATTCCGATTGTTTATGGTGAATGATGATATCATATAATGGTGAACAGATGGCTGTGATTACTTTCTGTGCGGTTTCGCCTTATGTCTTTTGGCTTGTGCTGAGTCTGCTATGATGGGTACTACAGTTACCTTTCTTAGTTTGGGAGATGAAATAGTAATTCGGATGATTCCACTGGCACTGGTTGAGCAATTATGGATTTTACTTCATCTGCAATGATACCAGGGCCTACCATAACCTGGTTGGGCTACAGATGTTTGGACAACCCGTGTTTGATTCCTTCTGAAAGCAGTGTAATTTGTACTCATGGTTGGAAAAAAAGTACCCCTGCGGTCAACCCAGCTGTTGCAGAAATAGGTGGCAGGGTAGTACTCTGAGAAGGTGAGGAATGCTGCCTCACATTATGAGTTTCGATGCTTGAAGCGACACTATCCAGAAGTGTTCAGAGAATTCTGGATTGACGGCCGAGCACATGAGTGAAAACTCGAGTGCTAAGACACTGATTCAAGTCTCATACTTTACCGTTACCTTTGTGTAATATTTCTCTTAGATTATTCAGGTTTCAGAACCCATTACTCATCAATGCTGTAACAACTCACAAAACATCAGGGAAGAATGCAAAGTTTTTATCTCCTCTTTCAAGAGAGCTTCAGTTGCAATTTTCAGAACTACTGCCTCTTGTCTTAAAGTTACGCAAATAATTTCATCACTACAATTTTTGTGAGCTCATAAACCAAATTTAATACAATCTAAAAAAAAGTTTTTGTTTAATTTTGAAACTGTTGATTACTATATACTGTTGCATAATTTTCTAAACATTTTTTTTTTAGCCTAAATTAAAATAGTTCCTGTTTTACAAGTATAAGGGAGCTGCAGCATTGGAACTTGTGAACACCCAAAAGCATATTTAAAAAAAAGGGTAATAATATAAACTTGTCATATCTATTAATAGATTATTTGTGACCTTTTGATTGAAATGATTAATTCATTATTTTCAGCACTTCTCTCTGTAGACTTGTCTGAATAAAAAAAATCTGCATCTGGGAAACATGAGTCCCTGAGAGTGCAATTTCATTCTCAAATAAGAAATTAAAAAAAATTTTTTTTTCAAGTTTTACAGAATATTTGTAATTATATTTTAATAATAGTATTAAAGACTGCATTGAAACCTACAAGTGGATATCAAATTTGAAGGTATAGACCTGGAAACAGTTCAGAGCTACATCTACCTTGGACAGACTATAACCATAATGCAGAATGTAAAACTGAAATAAACAAATGAATAGGAATGGCAAAAAGTAATTTTAATATGAAAAATATACTAACATCAAAACAAGTAACACCAGGGCTAAAACTAAGAATAGCAAAATGTTATATCTTCTCAATATTCCTGTTTGGTGCAGAAGCATAGACATTAGACAAGAAAACAAAACGAAAAATTTAAGCCTTTGAAATGTGGATTTATAAAAGAATTGGTTGGAAAGAAAAGAAAACAAACAATGAAGTCTTAAAACAACTAAAAATAAAAAGAGAACTACTAAACACATTTCAAGCAAGATAAATGAGATTTTTGGGGCATGTTAAAAGACACAACAGCCTACTAAAAGCTATTTTGGGGGGGAAAATACAAGGTAAAAGAGGCAGAGGCAGACTAAGACTTACATGGACAAGTAACTCAAAAGATGGACAAGTCAGTCTATGACAGTCTCCACCATCAAAGCAAGAGACAGTGAAATAGTGCTCTATGGTAGCCAACCTTCGATGCAGAGATGCACCGAAGATGCACTACAGAATGAATGAATTTTAATAATCACATATTCATAATAATTACGCTCATCATTCAAATGTTTTATGAATGTGGAATTTTTTTGACAGGCTTCTAAACAAAGGGACTGAAGCGATCAAAACAGTCAGACATGCCAGCATTATTGGAACGGCCTAAAATGACAAGAGCTATGTATGAAGCTCTAAAACGTCATATCATGCGTGAAAGAGAGAAGAAAAAGCAAGGTTAGTGCTGAAGATATTTATTTGTTTATTGTGCTTTATTGTAAAGAAAGTAGCTGATAATAAAAAACACAAAGTTTCTGTGACTTCTCGCAGGGAACAATAACATTCCTTTGTTATGCACAGGTTGTGGCCATCCATTACAGGAGTACCTCAAATCTGGCCTCCACCATTCAGCTTTTTTCCCCACCAGGTTGCCCATAGTCTCTTTCAGTCAAAGTGAAACTGCAGACGATATGTTTGTAGGAATGCCCCATGTTAGACCAATTACAAAGGTTTGTTTGATGCCTTGCCAATGGCCGTGCATTACAAGAAAAATAAATTTCTTCAAAATTGGCGAAATTTATAAAAAAAAAAAAAAAGACAGCCAAATCCAAACAAATCTAATGCTCAGGGGTCACAGGAAGTAGTAATTAGGAAGGTATAGAATGGGTGGGGAATATTTGGCCACAGCAAACTGTCAAATTTCCAGAATTTGTATTTTGAGGTAGTAATTTTTATGATGGTATCATAATGTAGGGTTAAATGGTAGTAATTTTAACAACAGTATCGTGACAAAATGACTCACAGATAGGTATTGTAATCTAGAGTTAAGGATCAAGCATTGGTCTAAGGACTCGGTGTTGCAGCTAAAGCCTTAAAAGATGTTCAAGAGGAGCTTCAGATGTAGATCACATCAATCACAGGCACTTCTCTGCTCTGTTGGTGAAAACTAAAAAACATAAATGCAAAAAGAAGTTGCTTGCTTGCGTTCACCTAATGACTAAAGTAGTACACCTCTTTGTCATTTGCCCTTAAAGGGCATTATGTGGGCATGTTTGCGTTGTGTTGTGGTTTGCAGTATAACTGTGATATTTGCGCCTTTCAGCCCAATATATCGGACTTCAGCATGCAAAAAGAAGTTAAAAATAAACATTTTTTAATGCATAAAAATACCTTTTTTAAAACATGTTCTACGAAGTAAATAAAAATCTTATTTACATTTCTGCATGTAAAATTTTTTTTTTTTTTTTTTTGAACTACAACTTTAAAAAAGTTTTGACTATATCTGTGTTAACAGCAGAACAGGCTCAGGACGCAATGATGGAAAGATTGAAGAAAGAAAAAGAACAGAGGAAAAAAAAGGAAGAGGAAGACAGTCTAACTTTGGAACAGACAAAAGAGCAGGTACTTAATTTGTCCATCCATTTCTCTTTTATATTGTAGTGTAAAACTATCAAGAGAATGCTAAACAGACATATCAGCAATTCTTTTGATGTGATCAAAATCAAGTCTCCAATCTCACAGAATAATTGATAAGAAAAATGTATGAAGGAATTAAATATAGTGTGGTGCATGAAGGACAGCTTACAGAAGCATTTGAAATAAGAATAGAAGTATGGCAGGGATGCCTTCTTTCTCCATTTATCTTTCTACTGGCCATAGATTGGATTATGAAAATAACTCAAAAAAACAGAAATGGAATCCAGTGGTCACTGACCAAGCAACTTGATGATTTAGACTTTGCTGATGACATAGCTCTCATATCACACAGCCATCAACAGATGCAGGATAAAATGAACATACTAGATGAGAGATCACAACAGCTAGGACTAAAAATAAATAGAGATAAGACCACAATTATGAGAATTAATGCTATTGGCAATAAACAAATAAAAATATGAGAAATACCTCTACTAGATGTACAATCTTACATATATCTGGGCAGTAATATAGACAAAGAGGGAGGAACAGAAAATAATACCAAAATAAGGATATCAAAAGCAAGAAGAGCATTTGTTGCACTGGGAAACATGGAAGACCAAAAAAAAATTAGGCTAAATACTAAAATAACAATTTTCAACTCCAATGTTAAGTCAGTCTTATTATCTGGCTGTGAAACATGGAGAACAACTAAAATTTTAATCATGAAGATACAGACTTTCATCAATGGATGCTTACGCAGAATAAAAGGATAGAAATGGCAGGACAAAATCACTAACATAGATTTATGGAAATGTCAAATACCAGTGGATAAAGAGATACAGTGAAGATGATGGCGCTGGATAGGACACACACTATGGAAGCCAACTGAGAGTATTACACAACATGCCCTTTTTTGGAATCCCCGGGGAAAAAGACAAAGAGGAAGACCAAGGAATTCTTGGAGAAGACAGATAGAAGCAGAGATGAAGATGATGGATGGAACGATCTTAAAAGAATGGCAAGAAACAGAACGGCTTTGAAAGTGTTTGTGAAGACCTATGCTCCACAGGGAGCTGAACGGTAGAAGAAGAAGAATCTCACAGAATATATTTTTTTCAATCTGATTTTTGGTATTTCTGTGGGTCTAGTTCCTATTTCTTGACTTTCTGTATAGTTTTTTTAGAACTACTAATTTCATAATGGATACCCTTCTTTCTTTAACCGCTTGACTGTGTCTAGAGATTAATTGATATTTTCGCTCTCTTGGTTGATTGCTTGGCTAATCAGGTTAAGGATGGTGTACGAAGACTGTGGAAGAGAAGAGTTTGGCATCGAAGTGATCACAGACATATGCAATGACATATACCATACAGGATTCATACCAAACAATCTAAAAACATCAACTTTCATTGCATTGCCTAAAAAGAATGGTGCAGTTGAATGCAGTGATTTCAGAACAATAAGCCTAATGAGCCAGGTAACAAACATTTTACTAAAAGTTATACAGGGAGACATAAAAGATATAGAAAAAGATATAAAAGAAAAAGAGGAAGACCCAGGGAGACACTGAGAAGAGCATTGATGAGAGAGGCAAGAGCAGCAGGAATCGGCTCCCTCAATGAGATAGAACTGCTTGCACAGAACAGAGACAGATGGCGAGATTTGATAAAATATCTTTAAAAGAAAACTGCTAGAACAAAAATTCATATAGGAGAAGGTGTATCTTGGTCTACGCCCTATGGGCCGGTTACGGCTCGAAAGGTCAATAGATAGATAGATAGATATACAGGGAAGGATTCAGAATAAAATCAACACTGAATTAGATGAGCAACAATTTGGATTCAGGAAAAACAGTGGGACAAAAGAAGCCATATTTAGCATGAGAACATTGATTGAAAAGTACACAGAAGTAAACAAACCAATATATACCTGCTTTATAGACTACACCAAAGCTTTCGATAGAATACACCATAACCAACTTATAGACTGCCTAAAGGATATAAATCTAGACGACACAGACATACGACTAATATGTAATTTGTACTGGGAGCAAACAGCAATAATAAGATATAACAAGGAGAACTCTACACCCATGGGCATAAAAAGAGGAGTAAGACAAGGATGCATCCTATCACCAAGCTTGTTCAATAAATACACTGAGCAAATCTTTAAAAACATCAATGAGATGCCAGGCCTAAACATTAATGGAAAGATAATCAATAACCTAAGATATGCTGATGATACTGTTCTACTAGCAGAAAATCCTAAAAATCTACAACAATTGCTTAATGTGATAAACATAACAAGCAAAAAATATGGACTAGAAATGAATATCAAAAAGACTAAAACTATGATCATAAACAAAGAAAATTCTCAAGACCTACAATTAAATATCACAGTTGAGGGAATACATCTGGAGACTGTCCAGAGCTACAACTACCTGGGACATACTATAACCAATGATGGAAAATGTAAAATTGAAATAAACAAAAGAATAGGTATGGCAAAAAGTAATTTTAATGCCATGAAAAATATACTACAACAAAACAAATATCAACAGGGCTGAAACTAAGAATGGCAAAATGTTAGATCTTCTCAATATTCCTGTATGGTGCAGTATCATGGACATTAGACAAGAAAACAGAACAGAAAATTGAAGCCTTTGAAATGTGGATTTATAGAAGAATAGGTAGAATTGGATGGAAAGAAAAGATAACAAATGATGAAGTTTTAAAACAACTGAAAATAAAAAGAGAACTACTAAATACAATTAAGACAAGACAAATGAAATTTTTGGGGCATGTTAAAAGACACAACAGCCTACTAAAATTAATATTGGAAGGGAAAATACAAGGTAAAAGAGGCAGACCAAGACTAACATAGACGAGTAACATCAAAAGATGGACAAATCAATCTATGACAGCCTGCACCATCAAAGCAAGAAACAGAGTAGAATGGCGATCCATGGTAGCCAACCTTCGTTGCGGAGAAGGCACTTAATGATGATGATGCGAAGACTGACTACGATTCTTATTTCAGTTATTTATGTTAGACTATTATATGTGACTGTGATTCTTATTTCATTTATCTATTTTAGATTATTACATCCTATTATGATTCTTGTTTCATGTTATTTATTTTAGATTATTTTTTTGGTCACTGACCAAACAACTTGATGATTTAGACTTTGCTGATGAAATAGCTCTCCTATCACACAGCCATCAACAGATGCAGGATAAAATGAACATACTTGATGAGAGATCACAACAACTAGGACTGAAGATTAATAGAGATGAGACTAATATTATGAGAATTAATACAGTTGGCAATAACCAAATAAAACTAGGAGAATTACCTCTATTAGATGTACAATCTTACATATATCTGGGCAGTAATATAGATAAAGAGGGAGGAACAGAAAATGATACCAAAATAAGGATATCAAAAGCAAGAGGAGCTTTCATTGCACTGGGAAACATATGGAAATCCAAAGAAATTAGGTTAAATACAAAAATACAAATTTTCAACTCAAATGTTAAGGCGATCCTATTATATGGCTGTGAAACATGGAGAACAACAAAATTGACAATCATGAAGATACAGATTTTCATTAATGGATGCTTACGCAGGATAAAAGGATGGAAATGGCAGGACAAAATCACTAACATAGAATTATGGTAATGTATCAGTCAAACACCAGTGGATAAAGAGATACAGCGAAAATGATGGTGCTGGATAGGACACACACTATGGAAGCCAACTGAGAGTATTACACAACAGGCCCTTTTTTGGAATCCCCAGGGGAAAAGACAGAGGAAGACCAAGGAATTCTAGGAGAAGACAGATAGAAGCAGAGATGAAGATGATGGGGAAGACATGGAATGAT
This sequence comes from Megaustenia siamemsis, assembly GCA_032433765.1. NCBI lineage: Eukaryota > Metazoa > Mollusca > Gastropoda > Stylommatophora > Ariophantidae > Megaustenia > Megaustenia siamemsis. The sequence continues at coordinate 41,595,456 of JAVIAB010000156.1, read as the reverse complement.
CTTAAAAGAATGGCATAAAACAGAACGACTTGGAAAGTGTTTGTTGAAGACCTATGCTCCACTGGGAGCTAAAAAGGTAGAAGAAGAAGAATGTCTTCTTCATTCTTCTCTTGGATACGGGCATGAAAAGCAATTATTGACTGATACACTATGTACTGTCTTGTAGGGCAGTAGCACAATTCCCTCACTTCTTGTGGTCTGTGAGGGTAACAACACAATTCCTTAACTTCATGTGGTATGTGGCCATCTTTATGGGGGTTTTATAGGGCAACAACACATTTCCTTCACTTCTTGTGGTCTGCAAAGGTAACAAGCAAGTTCCTTCACTTCATGTGGTATGTGGGCATCGTTCTGGGGTTTTGTTGGGGAACAACACAGTTCATTTACTCTATTAGTTTGTGACCATCCTTCATAGGGTGCATCATATCTGTTCCGCACTATTCATCTCTGTTGCCAATGTTCATCTCCTGGGTGTTTCATTTGCCTTTACCTCCCCTCCAGAGTCTGCTGCATTGCAGTTCTTGTGATTGTTTCAGGATCTCTTTTTAGTATGTGACCTGCCTGGCTTCATTGACTGTCAGTTATCACTGTGGGGTGCATCGACTATTGCTTGTGCCTTTTAAACAATTCTTGATTGTTGATTATTTTTAAAGTTTTTAAAATTAATATTTTTTCAAAATATTGTGAGAATTTTTTTTACTATCTTAGAACTATGGGAAAGTAATTACAGGTGGACGAAGAGTGCAACAAGGATAATGGTAGTGATTAGGACACACTGTGGAAGTCGACTGAGAGTGTTACATGGCAAGCCCTTTTTGGATTCCCAAGGGGAGAAAACAAAGGTTAAGGCTCAAATATACTTGGTGAAGACAGGTGGAAGTAGAGATTAAGAGGATGAGGAAGACATAGAGTGATCCTTAGAGAATGGCATCAAACAGGATGGCTTGGAAAGTGTTTGTTGAAAACCTATGCTCCACAGAGATTTGAAAGGAAGAAGAAACAATAATTCTGAAAATTTTCCTCTGACAGGTTATGGGAGTGAAGACAGCTTTCAAATCCATATAAGAAGGATTGAAAATACACAGCTTCCACTTATTTATAGTTTAGTTTTTAGTTGTATTCATTTTATCTCCAGACATTGTTTAGAATTGTGAAAGCTTTACTGACCTTGTGTATCTTCTTGTTTATATCTTCACCTGAGTCCTCAATATCATGCTCAGTGCTTCTCAGTTATGTGAATGTGTTTGCTGCTGCAAGCTCCTGCTTCTGTCAATTATTATTCAGGGTAATTATTTCCCTCCTGTTTCATCTTTATATTCATTCCATTTACCATCACTTGCTGTTATATCAAAATGCATTATACTGTATGTTTTTTTTTAGTTTGCTTGCAGGTAAAAATTCCTTTGAAAAAAGACAATAGTTGTTTACTTTTAGTAATTTATTTTTATTTCTTGTAACAAAGGAAAGTGCACGTATGCAATTTTTTTCCTGTTTCTATAGATTTCGCACCTTGAGGAAAAACTAGAACTGCTGAAGAAGCAGAAATCTGAACTATTTTCACAGTTGAAAAAACTTTTGTATCAGGAAGAGGAAACTCGTCGCAGAGCACAACAAAAAGAACAGAGGTAGCACAATTTTATTAATGGTCTTTGTGTATATTTTGAGTGGTTTGTTAGCTAGAATGAATAACAATTTATTTCAGTACACCCCATTGTTTGTTTGTTAAAAATAAGGGGTTGTGGTGATTTTATTTTTCAACATTATAATGAAATTTTGCCTATGGTTAAGAAAATTTCCAGTGGTTTGAAAGTACATATAATAAGAGAAAAAAATATATAAAACTGCAACCTAAAACACAAGTCAATCAATCAATCAATACCCTTCAGGGAAAACAAGGAGAAATTGTAAGAGAATGACATCAAACATGACACGTTTGAAAAACTATGCTTCATAGAGAGTATGTAATATGCATTATTTAAACAGAATTGTTCATAGAATGGTATACAGCCATACAGATTTCCTGTTGCCAATTCTTTTATGGAATCAATGTACTCTCTGAACCTGCTGTTTTTTTGTTGGTGTTATTTACCCCAAGTTCTGAAATCACGGAGGAAAATGATTTGACTGCACACTATATACTGTCAAATCAGTTGAGTAGTGAGCACACTAGAATAATTAATGGCTTCATATGTGTGTGTGTGTGTTATAAAAGGAACTTCTCTGCTATTTTGTTTCTCTTGAGTGTAAGTGATAAGAATACTCTCTTCAATATTTTCTGTAAGGGTCTTTGTTTCTGTTCAGGTTTAATAGGAAGCCAGTAGTGGGGTGTAACATACACTCCTACAAGTTATGATGACAACTAAACAAAAGAACACAACAAAATACTAACGTTTCAGCCAACGTACGGCCTTCTTCAGAGAACGAGGACAGCGATAACAAATGATGAGGCACAGATAAATGCTACTTCATCTAGGATGATAAGAACTGGTATGTGAAGGAGAAGTGGACAGAGGGATAAGAGATGAAATGGTGATATGAGAGAGAGATGTGCTTAGATTTAATAACAGTAGACCGAGTAGAATCCATTTTTTTATCACATGTAAATATAGTTTTTGAAACCTATATTGCTTGTTGCTCGCACCAAAGTACTGACTTAATTTTTTTACATTATCTTACCTGTTTCAGATTGCCTATACCAAAAATGTTCATTGATGAAGGAATTAAACGTTTCCTTTCAATTATTACTCTTTCACAGTGAGCTAACCATAGCCCAGCCAACTTACCAACATACAGCACTGACTACAGTCACTCAGCCAATGATTATGCATGGACGTCCTGCCTTGTATAAACCAACAGCCACAGTTTCACTTCCAAGTGTAAGATACATTCATTGATTTATCTGCTTGGTTTTTAACTTGTGCAGCAATAATATTGTGAGTCTTAGTAATTGTTTTCACTGTTTATATAGGATAAGCTTGATAAGAAAATGTAAATAATATTTACATAACAAACGTGCTTAATACTGATTTCTGATTACAAAAAATATAGCACTCATTGCAAGACAGTAGGTGTTTAGTTATTGTTAATGAGTTATTGGCGGGTCATCATCATTGCACTTTGAACTTGTCCATAGGTGCTCAGATCCACTCCTCAGTTATTGAGTTATTGGCGGGTCATCATCATTGCACTCCGAACATGTCCATAGGTGCTCAGATCCACTCCTCAGTTATTGAGTTATTGGCGGGTCATCATCATTGCACTACGAACATGTCCATAGGTGCTCAGATCCACTCCTCAGTTATTGAGTTATTGGCGGGTCATCATCATTGCACTCCGAACATGTCCATAGGTGCTCAGATCAACTCCTCAGTTATTGAGTTATTGGCGGGTCATCATCATTGCACTACGAACATGTCCATAGGTGCTCAGATCCAGTCCTCAGCAAGTCTCACAGTGTCCAGCGACTGACGACTCCAGTTCTGTGTTGGTTAATTAGTTTTCTTACACGCCCACTAAGTTTCTCGTTTCTGGCTGTGCCCATCTTAACTCCCATCTCTTTCATCCGAAGGAGTGACGTGGACTCATGGTTGTCGAAGGCCTCTGTCCTTCACTGAGGGCATTGATGATGTCAGCCCGATCCATTGGTTGACCGTCCTCAACAATAGCACAGCTAGCCAACTTATCCGTTCTTTCATTTCCCCGTACTCCCACATGTCCTGGGATGTAGACAAAGGTGACCTTACATATTTTGACTTCTGCAATGACTCTAACCATTGCATACGTACAGATCCTGCCTCCACTTTTCTTATCGTGCTCATTGAATACAGGCGTGGGTGTAGTCTTTGATAACCAGATGAATGCCTTGGTCACTGATATCGCTTCCATCGTCATACTACCCGTGGTCATAACTTATGCACCACTGTCTTCCTTGACTAATCTGCCCGCAGGGTGTGCTGTAAATGCCCATACACTTACATGTGCTTAATCTATCCTAACAGAAGACAGATACTGATAGTTTCTGTAGCATACTAATTATACATATGTCTGATTCCTACTTGCAGTCACCACAATCTGTTTATAACTAGCTTTCGGGGGACTGGTTGGTCTCAAGGCAAGACGCCAGCCTCGAGACAGAGAGATTGTGGGTTCAAATCCTGGCTGAACCAGTTGGGATTTTTATTTATGATTTCTCTTTGTGGCAACCACCCTGGTCTCAACAGCGAGGCCCGGCTTGAAACATCAATTACTCATCAACGTAAAAAATATGAGTACCTCCGAAGACAGAGTTATCTGCCTGTGTGGCGAGGGACCCCTGTGCACACGGCTGCCAGGGAAAATTAGATTAACGCGCAATATTCATTTCCTAGTCTCTATGGACTTCGTCCGAGGTAAAAAGCTGGCAAATGCAAAAAATAAAAAAAAATAATGACCAGCTTGACATTTCATTCTCATAGCTGCACTCTCCTCAGTTACTGTGACTTTCTCCAATAGTCATAGATAGTCTGGCTGCCTAAGGGGGAGAGCAGTTGGCCAATAGATTAAAAACAACTCACAAACCTCTCATTCTGTTAATAAAGAACAAGAGTTTGGGTCATGTTAGAAATAAAAGAATTGAAGAAAAAAAATTCTGACTAAACATCTCATGATGACTGCACTGGCATGTGGACTTTATTCTCCAGCCCCATAGAAAACTACCCCCCAACACACTTCAAAAAGGGGATATATAGCTGTAATGGCTGTTTTATATATAGCTTTTTTTTTTAAATAGAGACTTAAATATATCTATCTATTCGGCCCATAGCGTGTAGACTAAGATACTCCCTCCCTTATCTGAATTTTTGTTCTAGCAGTTTTCAATTCTTTTAAAGATATTTTATCAAATCTCGCCATTTGTCTCTGTTCTGTGCAAGCAGCTCTATCTCATTGAGGGAGCCAATTCCTGCTGCTCTTGCCTCTCTCATCAATGTTCTTCTCAGTGTCTCTCTTGGTCTTCCTATTTCTCTCTTACCTGTTGTTTCCCATATGAGGGCTTGCTTTGCTATTCGGTTATTATCTCTTCTCATCACATGTACAACATATGACCATCGTCTTTTCTTTATTACTGAAGATATTAGTGGTTGATTGGTGATTTCTCTAATTTCCTCGTTTGTTTTGAATTCGTTCCACGCTATACCAAGTATTTTCCTTAGACATTTATTTTCTAATGCGTTCAACTTTGTTTCTATATCTCTTATTGTTTTCCAGCTTTCAAATGCATACGTAAGGGTTGATAGTACATTTGATTTGAATAGTCTAAGTTTTGTGTTTGTGCTGATGAGTTTTGATTTCCACAACTTTTCAAGGCTTCTGAAAGACATTGCTGCTTTAGCTATTCTGATTCTAATTTCTTTGCTCGTATCCCCTTCTCGATCAATGTGACTTCCAAGATAGACAAAGTGATTGATCTCTTCCACTGGTTTATTTTCCATGTACATTTTGTCATCTGTTGGAATTAAGCTTTTCATGATTTTATAGTCTTTTCATGATTGATCTCAAGTCCAATTTTGCTGGCTATTGATTATAGTTTATTTGTGTTTTCCTGCATTGTTTTTATCTGACTGCTGATGAGAACTATATCATCAGCAAAGTCGAGGTCCACCAAATGGTCTCCTTGAATCCATTCGATACCTTTATTACCATAGCAGCATTTCTTCATTATGAAATCCATAACTCCAAATAACAAGGGCGATAAAATACATCCTTGTTTAACCCCAGTTTCTATTGGGAAACATTCGCTCAGTCCATGCTCTGTTCGAACTGCACATGTGTAACCATCATACATGTCTTTAATAATATTTATGATTTTTGATGGTAAGCCATATTGCTTCAGAATTTTCCACAAAGAATCTCGATGAATACTGTCAAATGCTTTTTTGAAGTCGGTGAAGTTAAGTACAAAAGGTTTTTGCTTTTCAATGTGATCCTCCAATATAAGTTGTAGAGTAAAAATGTGGTCAAGGCAGCTTCTCCTTTTTCTAAACCCAGCCTGTTCTTCACGCATTACTGTATTGAATCCTTTATTCTATTTAGGATGATTTTGCAGAATAACTTCGAGGCAACTGACAAAAGTGTCACGCCTCTCCAGCTGTTACAGTCTCTAAGATTGCCCTTTTTTGGAATCTTAACAATGATTCCTTTTTCCATTTATGAGGCGTCTTCTCTGCTTTCCAAATGATGTTGAACATTTTCCGGAGATGTATTAAATTATGGCTATCAATTGCCGTGAGTATCTCAGCTGTTAACTTATCCTCTCTAGCAGCTTTGTTATTGGCCATACGCTTTAAGGTGGTTTCTATTTCGCTCAAGGTGATGTTATCTAAATTTACATCTAATTCTGCTGCTGGTGTTCCAGCTTCAAAATATTTTAAACTGTAGTGTAGTTGACGGTTAAGAATTTCTTTGAAGTGTTCCGCACAACAGGCTTTTATGTCTGCGCTTGTTGTTAGCATTAATCCAGATTTGTCTAGAATTGGTGTTCCACTGGATGTATAGGTGTTTGTCAGCATCTTTTGTACAGTATAGAGAGTTCTGCTGTCTCCTGTAATTGCAGCTGCCTCTGCTTTCTCTGCAAATTGTCTATATAAGCTCTTGTATCTCTTCTTACTGAACTTTTTATTTTGTTGTCTAATTCATTGTATGTTGCTTTTTGCCAGGACCTTTCCAAGATCTGTCTTTACATTAGTCATGGCTCTCTTCGCTTCTCTTCTTTCTTTGATGTATTTCCATGTAGTGTCTGAAATCCAAGCTCGTTTTTCCATTTTCTTCATTCCGGCACTTGCTTCTGCTGCTGTCATTAGTATTTTGCCCTGTGAGTCCCACATTTCATTGATATCTAAGTCTATTTCACTGAGTGCTGCATAACAATTACTTAATTCTATGTTAAACTTTTCCTTTATGGCTTCATCTTTCAGTTTACAACTATCAATTTTATGTGTAGTTGATCTCTTCTGTTGGCTTTTAAATTTTAATCTTATTTTCCCAATGCACAGGTTGTGGTCACTATTAACATCAGCACCTCTGTAAGCTCTTACATCTATTAATGATGATCTGAATTGTTGTTTAATACATAGGTGGTCAATTTGATTTGAGGTTCTATCATCAGGAGATATCCATGTTGTTTTGTGAATATTTTTGTGTGGAAATAATGTCCCACCAATAACTAAATTTTCTATTAAACATAATTCTATTAATCTTTCTCCATTCTGACTTGTAGTATCACAGCCTTCTCTCCCTGTTGCATGTTCCACTCCTGCGTTGTCTTTTCCCACTTTGGCGTTGAAATCTCCCATTACAATGAAAAGATCGTGTTTTGGTATTTTGTTATAAGTTGTTGTAGTTGGTTATAAAAATCGTCCTTAACTTCATCATCAGCTTCGTTTGTAGGCACATAGCATTGAACAATAGAAAGTCTTCCATATTTTGTTTTGTAGCGTGTTCGTATCAGACGGCTATTTACCAGTTCCCATTCTAATAAACGTCTTGCAGCTCTGTCTGTCATCATTATGCCTACTCCTTCACTGTGTTTTCCATCTTCCCTTCCAGAAAAAACTACTATTTTATTATCAATAGATCTCCTACCTGTTCCAAGCCAGCGCATTTCACTTAATCCTAAAATATCTAGATCGTATCTATCCATCTCGCTCACGACTTGTGCTTGTTTTGTTGGCGTGGCTAAAGTTTGTACATTCCAAAATCCTATTTTTGTGGTTGCTTTAGGGTCGAAAAAACTATCACTACTATCTACTGCTAATTTACGCATTCTGCATCAGGTCTACGTTTCATTAACAAAATCGTTTTTATGATAGCGGCTTGTTAAACCTCTGATCAACGGTTCTATACCAAGTCGGAGAAAATAATTCCGTCATCTTGGATACAACCTGAAATACTTGAATATCTTTAATTGCAGTGGGCTGCTAAATGCTAAATGGACAGTAAGTACAAAAAAAGTAAAGAGCCCCGTCACGCCACGTAGCGTATAGGGAATATGGTGTTAGTGACCATAAATTTTACAGACCTTCAGCACATGATTTTTGGGGTAATGTGGTCGGTATTACACCCGTGCCGCTTTACTTTCCCAGAAAAAATCCGGTTCCCATTTAAGGCTGGGTGAACCCAGAAGCCGTCGGTTGGGATCGAACCCTACCTCTTGTCGTTTGTAGTCCAGTTCACTAACCACTGAGCTATCGCGGCTCCCATAAATGGACAGTAGATTCATACAATTTCCATAAGTCGTAGGCCTCCAAGTGCCCACTGCACTTGTGATGATGTGACTTGTTCTGGACCCTGCTGGGTATGAAACAGTCTGGCTTAACTGTTTTCTTGAATGGGGTCTCACAAACTCAGTGCATGATGACAGTAGATACCCCAACCTCATCTGCTTATGCTGAAACAGTATCATATAAGCTTTTGATTTATTTGGCAATTTTATCTCTTCTCAATGCCTAAGCCCAGAAAATCCTCCTCATCATCATCATCATCAAGTACCGGGCCTAGTGGCGTAGGTGATCATGTCTCTCCACAACTTTTTTTCTCGGCAGCTATTTATCATTTCTGTTGTTGACCTTCTGCCAAGCCATTATCTTAAGCTGTCTGTTATTTTTTTCTCTTTGTTTCCCTCTATCTCTTCGTCCCTCAATTTTTCCAGTTACAATATATTCAAGTTGCTCTCTTCTCATTACATGGCCAAAAAATGATGATTGTCTCTTCCTAACATTAGAAAATCCTCATCGTTGTTTAAACCATCTTCTTTTAGACTTGTCAGTGTTACACCTGTATCATTCTCACCAGCATGATTGCTTATCATTGTAATTGATTTAAATTTTGCTCTTCCATATCACCCTTTTCAGCTTACCTTCAATTGATTTTTGTTTGCTGAAAGTTTGTTAATGCATCTTCAATATGCAGCCAGTTTTCTCCTTTGATCAACTTAAGATACCAGTCTGGTATTTCTTTCAGATGTTCTTGTTATCAAAAAATTTTTCATAGTATTTCACTTCTGACCAGCGAGACACTGAGAAGAACATTGATCAGAGAGGCAAGAACAGTAAGGAATTGGCTCCCTCAATGAGATAAGAGTTGCTTGCACTGAACAGTGACAAATGGCGAGATTTGATAAAAGATCTTTACAAGGATTGAAAACTGCTAGATAAAATTTTATATAAGACAAAGAGTATCTGGGTCTATGCCCTATTGGCCGGCTACGGCTCGAAAGGTCAATAGATAGAAAGATAATTTCACTTGGATCTAAAAGTGTCTAGATATTTATTTATATCAGATAAAGAATGTTTTTCATTGCATATCTCTAGAGTGATGTAAGACAATGCAGTGTTGAACGTCTTCTGTGATTGCCCAATAGCTACGTTTGCCCAATAATAGCAGCCTTGTCCAACAATTAATCTTGTCCAACAGTTACTCCTTGCCCAGTAGTTACTCCTTGCCCACTAGTTACTCTTGCCCACTAGTTACTCCTTGCCCACTAGTTACTCCTTGCCCACTAGTTACTCCTTGCCCACTAGTTACTCCTTGCCCAGTAGTACCTCCTTCCTCCTAGCGTGTCTCGCCTTATTATCCTGAATAGTAGTCTTGGGAACCATCTTTCTATATGCTCCCCAAAATTAACATAATCGACTATCCAGGACGCCCCATCGTGTCTGCGTGTGCTTGTCTGACTGAACACATATCTGACTATCTAGACAGTGTCTTCCAGCCCATGGTTGCCAGTCTTCCTTCATATGTCAAGGACACAAACCATGCACTAATATCTCCTCTTCTATCTCTCTCTCCCATAGTCGCTCATACCGACTTTTTACCCTTGATGTTTGATCCCTATCTACACCTCTATTCCTCACTCCGACGGCCTCTTAGCTCTACGTTTCTTTCTTGACCAGAGACAACACCCCTCTGTGGATACTGCCACTCTTCTCCGTCTTACTGAGCTTGTACCTCAATACATTCCCAATACCATGAGTTCGATGGTAACTTCTATGACCAGATTAGTGGAGTAGCCATGGGCACCAAGATGGGCCCCAGCTATGCTTGCCTGTTTATGGGCTACCTTGAGTACCAATTTCTCAATTCATATCAAGGTCCCCTTCCCATCATATACCTGAAGGTACATTGATGACTGCTTCAGACTTACCGATCTACCTGAGGATGACCTCTCCAGGTTTATCGACCACATTGGTGGTTATCACAAAGCTATCAAGTTCACATCTTGTATATCCACTTCCTCTGTCACCTTCTTAGATCTCATCGTTTCTTTGGGTACTTCTGGCCTCCATACCTCGGTTTTCTATAAACCCCCAGATGCTCATTGTTATCTTCTCTACACTTCATCCCATTCACCTTCTTGTCGTGATTCTATTCCGTTCTCTCAGTTATTGCGTCTCCGTCGCATCTGCCAGGATGATCAAGATTTCCTCCTACAGGCTCACCTCATGTTAGGTTTCTTCAGCCGCCGGCTTTATCCAGACTCGATCCTCCAATCTGCCCTCAAGCGGGTCCTCCTTATCTCCCGTCCCGAGGCACTCACCCCTTCCAACCGCCCCCTTCTGAGAGAACTATACTTACCCTCACATATCATCCTCACAACTTAGCTGCTGTGAGGATACTCAACCGCTACCGTTCCATTCTCCTCTCTGATCCCACTACCCGTCTACTTTTTAGTGATCCCCCGATGATCGCTTTTAAGCGCGACAGGAATCTGAGAGATATTTTGGTTAGGAGCCATCTCCCTCGCTCCCACCCTCAACACTTCGGTATGGCCCCTGTGGTCGTAACTGTATCACCTGTGCATATGTGCTCCCTGCTGACTCAGTCTTGTTCCCTAATGGACGGTTCGAGATCAAGCATAGCTTCACATGTGTGTCCCGCAACATCATTTATGCCATCATATGCCAACGATGCCACATGACCTATATTGGTGAGTCTGGGAGAAGATTAGCGGAAAGATTTTGTGAACCTCTACGTGATGTCCAACAAAATACTGGTACTCCGGTGTCTTCCCACTTCAACTCCCCTGATCACAAGGGCAAAGATGACATCCGTGTCACTGGTATTGTCCTTTGTCACTCTGGCGACCGCAGCCGCTATACTTTGGAAAATCGCCTCATAGTCCAGTATGGTTCGCTGACCCCGAGAGGTATGAATGTATCACACTCATACGCATAGTTTCCTTTTGGTTGCTCCTTCCCTTTTGCATAGCCTTCTCTACTGCACATATTTGGGTTCTTTGGTCTACTTACTATGCCATGCTTTTTATAGTTCTTCTCATCTAGTCCCTTATGAGACACTTCGGTGTTCTCCTCTATACCTTTTTTTCTGTGCTCCTTACCCCTCATTTGTTTTTATTGTACCCCACTCTCAGACATCTCACTCTTACCGTCTTTTGAACACCTGTTAGTCTACTATTCGATTCTTTCTCCTTTGTGTTTGCACACTGACCCCTGTGTGAACTCCTCTGGTTCTGTGTGCATTTGCGCACATTTTTGCACGTTTCTCTACGTTCATGACAGCCGCACTTAGTTGCTATTCCTTTTGTTTTGACAGGATAGTTTATTTTGTTTTCTTTAACACATTTCGATTGTTTTGTTTGGTTGTTTCGTTATTAGTGTTGTGTGTGTGTGTTTTTTTTTGTTTGTTCCTGATGAAGGCCTATTGGGCCGAAACGTTGTTTAGTCTGTGTCGTCCACTTATCATGTAAAGCTTCTTACATACTATTTTTTTTATTTTTTTATTTTCTTCCCAGTAGTTACTCCTTGCCCACTAGTTACTCCTTGCCCACTAGTTACTCCTTGCCCTGTAGTTACTCCTTGCCCACTAGTTACTCCTTGCCCACTAGTTACTCCTTGCCCACTAGTTACTCCTTGCCCAGTAGTTGCTCCTTGCCCAGTAGTTGCTCCTTGCCCAGTAGTTACTCCTTGCCCTGTAGTTACTCCTTGCCCACTAGTTACTCCTTGCCCACTAGTTACTCCTTGCCCAGTAGTTACTCCTTGCCCACTAGTTACTCCTTGCCCACTATCTACTCCTTGCCCACTAGTTACTCCTTGCCCAGTAGTTACTCCTTGCCCAGTAGCTACTTCTTGCCCTGTAGTTACTCCTGCCCAGTAGCTACTCCCTGCCCAGTAGCTACTCCTTGCCTAGTATTTACTCCTTGCCCAGTAGTTACTCCTTGCCCACTAGTTACTCCTTGCCCACTAGTTACTCCTTGCCTGTATTACTCCTTGCCCAGTAGTTACTCCCTGCCCAGTAGCTACTCCTTGCCCAGTAGCTACTCCTTGCCCAGTAGCTACTCCTTGCCCAGTAGTTACTCCTTGCCCAAGTTACTCCTTGCCCAGTAGTTACCCTTGCCCAGTAGCTACTCCTTGCCCAATATTATTTCTTACCCAGCAGTTATTCCTTACCCAGGAGCAACTCCTTGCTCAATACTACTTCTTGCCTAACATCTGCTTCTTACCCAGTAGCTACTCCTTGCCCAGTAGCTACTCCTTGCCCAGTAGCCGCTCCTTGCCCAATAGCTATTTCTTACCTAGCAGTTATTCCTTACCCAGTAGCAACTCTTTGCTCAATACTTACTGCTTGCCTAACATCTACTTCTTACCCAGTAGCTACTCCTAGCCTAACAGCTACTCCTTACCCAGTAGCAACTCCTTGCTCAGAATGGCTCATCGTACATCCCTAGACTGGCCGTACGCTAATCTTACGGTCTGTTGTTTGATGTGCGACGGGGATAATCTGACGACTAACTGTGTGTCTATATGTTCAGAATTGGAGTCAACAACGATGGCCTAACATCATCAAGCGCTATACATTTTTAAAAATACGATGATCATCATTTTCAAGAGGACATGATCTTCCGGTATATGGTGGATAGGCGGTGGGAACAATTGCAGGCTATGCATGAAAAGTGTTCCTTGTTGCAGTTTCCTCATATTCCAAGTCCGGCTTGTTGCAGGAGCTACTGAGTTAGGTGCTCTGTGCACACCGTGAGCTGTGTCTCATCCGTTTTGATCATGTTTTGATATTCCAATTGTTTACGATGAATGATGATATCGTATGACAGGGAACAGTTGGCGGTGTTCACTTTCTGCGCAGTTTCACCTTATGTCTTTTGGCGTGTGCTCAGACTGCTACGATGGGGACTACAGTTACCTTTCTTTGTTTGGGAGATGAGATATTAATTCGGATGATTACGCTGACACAGACGGTTGAGCAATTATGGATTTTGATTCGTTTGCAGTGATACCGGGGCCTTCCATAACCAAATGACTCCTTGCTCAATACTTACTGCTTGCCTAACATCTACTTCTTACCCAGTAGTTACTCCTAGCCTAACAGCTACTCCTTGCCCATTCATCATAAGTCCTTAAAAGAATGCTAAGTGGGCATAGATGCATTATGCTGTGATTTACAATCAAGCTTGTGATATCTGTGCTTTTAGACTCCACTCACTCGCCCTCAGTATGGCACTTTTGGGTACTGGGTTGTCTCCCTCATGATCTTACTTGGTTGGCCTGGCCACTTTGTCTCTTACCTGGTTCACAGAGGGTGGGAGAGGATCAGCTGATCCTGAAGGTAGAAGATAGAGGCAGACAAAGCCTAAATTGGACTGACAACATCAAGTGATGGTCAGGGAGAACCTATGACAACATATACCACTAAGGCAAGAGACAAAGTGAAATAGTACTCTATGGTAGCAACCTTCATTGCCAGCACAAGACCATGATGATTTATTGCTGATTCTTTATATAGTAAATGTATCTTTTTGGGCTTCGACTGTATGTGCTTCAATTTGATGACATAAACAGAGATGCATAATTATGTGTATGTTAAAACAATTTGGGCCCTCTTTAATATAGGCATAATTCACTAAGCATATCACAGAAATGGAATAAATTATCATCAGGTCACATGTCCTTTACTTAATGTTGCTTTCACCACTGCCCATCTGAAAGAAAGTTTTCCTTTTTTCAATATTTTCAAGTTCTTTTTTTCTCTTTTCATGACATGATCAAAGAAGATATACTGCTTTTTTGTCTAATGCACTTAAAAAGTTCATTTTTTGTACTGATTTTTATTTATATAGCTTCATTACTAATTTTAGCTGTGTGTGTTATTCTTAACATTCTTCTGTAGAACCACTATTTCATCCCCTTCTGTGATCTTGTTTTCTATGATAGTGCTGGATGAATGTAATACTGAGAAACATTTGTTCTTACTTTTGTAGACAGGGCTTGGAGCAGAAAATAATACTTTCCCTTTTGTGGAATGCTGCCTTTGCTGGGCCATTTTGCATTTTATTTAAAAATCACATCTTCATATAAAGTTATTTATTACCAAGGTATTTAAAGTTTTCCATTTATTTTGTCTTGCGCTTTGGTGGATTCTTTTTCTTAAAATGGCTATTACTTCAGTTTTCTTAATGTCTAAACAAAACTATCTGGCTATTACTTCAGTTTTTTTAATGTCTAAACAAAACTATCTGGCTATTACTTCAGTTTTCTTAATTTATAAATAAAACTATCTGATTATTACTTCAGTTTTCTTAATATCTAAACAAAACTATCTGGCTATTACTTCAGTTTTCTTAATATCTAAGCAAAACTATCTGGCTATAACTTCAGTTTTCTTAATATCTAAACAAATCTATCTGGCTATCACTTCAGTTTTCTTAATGTCTAAACAAAACTATCTGGCTATTACTTCAGTTTTCTTAATATCTAAGCAAAACTATCTGGCTATTACTTCAGTTTTCTTAATGTCTAAACAAACTATATGGCTATTACTTCGGTTATCTTAATGTCTAAACAAAGCTATCTGGCTATTACTTCAGTTTTCTTAATATCTAAACAAAACTATCTGGCTATTATTTCAGTTTTCTTAATGTCTAAAGAAAGCTATCTGGCTATTACTTCAGTTTTCTTAATATCTAAACAAAGCTATCTGGCTATTACTTCAGTTTTCTTAATATCTAAACAAAGCTATCTGGCTATTACTTCAGTTTTCTTAATATCTAAGCAAAGCTATCTGGCTATTACTTCAGTTATCTTAATGTCTAAACAAAGCTTTCTGGCTATTACTTCAGTTTTCTTAATATCTAAACAAAGCTATCTGGCTATTACTTCAGTTATCTTAATGTCTAAACAAAGCTATCTGGCTATTACTTCAGTTTTCTTAATGTCTAAACAAAGCTATCTGGCTATTAGTTTTCTTAATGTCTAAACAAAGCTATCTGGCTATTCATCATCATCGAGTGCCTTCTCCGCAACGAAGGCTGGCTAGTGAATCAATTCAGAGGAAGAGGTATGTTTACAGCACTCGGAAAAAATGACAAATAATCAACAACAGAAAAAAATATGGACCAAGGCAGGATCGAACCCGTACTCAGTGGCACAGCGCCTTGCCACGAAAAGCCAAACGCTAGGGAACACTGCCACTCAGCTAACTAAAAATTAGCTTCGTAGGCAAGGTCCTTTCGCGAAGGCTTTCCCATGACTATAGCATAAGGCTGCGATCACAGCTCGGAAATATTTTTCCTGTTAAGACAAGTATCTCCCGGATAGAAAAGCTACCATGGAGCACCATTCTGCTCTGTCTCTTGCTTTGATGGTGCAGGTTGTCATTGGCTGATTTGTCCATCTTTTGATGTTACTCGTCCATGTTAGTCTTGGTCTGCCTCTGCTTCTTTTATCTTGTATTTTCCCCTCCAGGATTACTTTTAGTAGGCTGTTGTGTCTTTTAACATAGCCCAAAAATCGCATTTGTCTTGTTTGAATTGTGCTTAGTAATTCTCTTTTCATTTTTAATTCTTTTAAGACTTCATCGTTTGTTTTCTTTTCCTTCCATCCAACTCTACCTATTCTTCTATATATCCACATTTCAAAGGCTTCAATTCTCTGTTCTGTTTTCTTGTCTAATGTCCATGTTTCTGCACCATATAGGAATATTGAGAAGATGTAACATTTTGCCATTCTTAGTTTTAGCCCTGGTGTTATTTGTTTTGATGTTAGTATGTTCCTCTTGACATTAAAATTACTTTTTGCTATTCCTATTCTTTTGTTTATTTCACTTGCACATTTTCCATCACTGGTTATAGTATGTCCAAGGTAGTTGTAGTTCTGAACTGTCTCCAGGTCTATTCCTTCTATTTTGATATCCACTTGTGGGTTTTGAGTATCTTCTTTGTTTATGATCATAGTTTTAGTCTTTTTGATATTCATATCTAGTCCATATTTTTTGCTTGTCATGTTTATTTCATTAAGTAATTGTTGTAGATCTTTAGGATTTTCTGCTAGTAGTACAGTATCGTCAGCATATCTTAGGTTATTGATTATCTTTCCATTAATTTGCAGACCTGGCATCTCTATGATTTAAAAAAAAATTTGCTCAGTGTATAGATTGAACAAGCTTGGTAATAGGATGCATTGTCTTACTCCCCTTTTTATATCAATGGGTGTAGAGTTCATCTGGCTATTAGTTTTCTTAATTTCTAAACAAAGCTATCTGGCTATACTTCAGTTATCTTAATGTCTAAACAAAGCTATCTGGCTATTAGTTTTCTTAGTGTCTAAACAAAGCCATTTACCCTCACTTTCTTACATCTTCAGGCAGTTTCTGTAGCTCTTTCACTCTTTGCTATTATACTGTATCATCAGCTTGTCTTAATGCTTCTTTTGTTAATATGAGTGTTAATCATGTGTTTTTAATTTATTTGCAGGGCCTGAAGAGGCAGAGGAGTCAGTCTCCACCTTCAGTACCATCCTCCTATCAAGGATATAGTCACAGTGAGGCTAAGTACCCACACACTTCAGACAGCAAATATGTCCATGTTGATCCCAAGTACCCAGCACACATTGACCCCAAGTTTGTGCATACAGATCCCAAGTACTTGACCTCATATGTGGGTGCCAAGCCACTTCCGTCAAGCCATTTGTGCACAACTCAGCAAACGGACTTCAGTCAGTTCATTGTGGTTTATTATATATTAGTATTTTCATGAAATTATTTTATCTGTTCACCAAAGTAAATAGAAATGTAACATATTATAACCTCTTCTCACTATATTGTTGAAGAAAATTATTGCTTCATCCTGAAAGTGGTATCAGGAATTTTTATTTTTTTGCCTTAGCTTCTTTTATAACATCCTCATTACTACTTTTAACCATCTACAGTGTTCCTAACATTCTATTTAGTCATCTGCTCTCCCTTTAATCAAGCAGACTGACTCTATAGAAAGAAAACTTTTAGAGGCAAAAGATATGTAAGGAACTTTGTTAACCTCAGACGGAAGATGTACAAAAGAGATGAGATGCAGAATGGCTCAGGCAAAAGCAGCTTTCCAAAAAATGAGGAAGATACTATGCAATCCATTTTTGACAATAGAAACAAGAAAAAGAGTTCTTAAATGTTATGTAGAGCCAGTCTTAACATATGGATGTGAATCATGGACAATAGGACAGCAGACAAGAAAATCACTGGAGTCTGTAGAAATGTGGTTTTACAGAAGAATGTTGAGAATACCATGGGCAGTTAAGAAGAGTAATGAAAACGTTTTGAAAGAGGTAAAAGCAAAAAGAGAGCTAATTTCCAATATTAGGAAGAAACAATCATCAGTTTTTGGACATGTAATGAGAAGAGAACAACTGGAATATATTGTAACAACAGGAAAAATTGAGGGACGAAAGATAGAGGGAAGCAAAGAGAAAAAAATAACAGACAGTTTAAGAGAATGGCTTGGCAGAAGGTCAACAACAGAAATGATAAATAACTGTCGAGATCGAAAGTTGTGGAGAGACATGATCACCTACGCCAGAAGGCTCGTTACTTGATGATGATGATATGTAAGGAATCACCTGGAGAATAATAGTTTAAATTGAAAAAAGTCAAAGCATTAGAAAAGAATTAAATTGCCATTCAACCATTAATATCTTCAGTAATAAGAAAAGACGATGGTCATATGTTGGACATGTGATGAGAAGAGATAATAACCGAATAGCAAAGCAAACCCTCATATGGGAAACAACAGGTAAGAGGAAAAGAGGAAGAACCAGAGAGACACTGAGAAGACAATTGATGAGAGAGGCAAGAGCAGCAGGATTCGGCTCCCTCAATGAGATAGAGCTGCTTGCACAGAACAGAGACAAATGATGAGATTTGATAAAATATCTTTAAAAGAATTGAAAACTGCTAGAACAAAAATTCAGATAAGAGAGGGAGTATCTTGGTCTACGCCCTAATGGCCGGCTACGGCTCGAAAGGTCGATAGATAGATTAGAAAAGAAAGATGGTAATTTTTTGAGGGTTAGTGTTGGTGCTAAGGAATTCATACAATACAGTGAGATTTATGTGTGTAAGAGATCAGGATACTGGTAAGGAGTGTTCAAGTATACAGTGATGATGTTCTCTATACAAGAGCAAGAACATTGTTAGAATAACAATGAGGTTACATGATCAGAAGCTTATGAAATATAGATAGTGTAGTCCCTAAAATAGGTAGCAAGCATCTAAAGAAACATCTGGAAAAATCCTAGTTTGGAACATTTTTATATTGAGAACACTTCTATTCTGTTCATGGAATTAATTTAATTGCAGTCAGGGCATATCCACTCCACCGCATATCCCAGCATTTCTCGAAGCATATTGTTCCTGTAAGGTGTTGATTATAGATACATCTGCTTTTTCCCACTAAGCAGTCCGGATCAACTAATTCCCTTTTCCACCTTTAGACTCCTCAGTCTCTCAGTGTATTGTCCCATCCATTTTCCTCCCCCTTACTTCAAGATTGAAGATCAAACTTGGCAATGAAGACATGATTGAAGAAAGGATTAATTTCCAGTGCTTCGGGACACGAGCAACATTATAATGATTGAGTGTTGTAATCAAATTACCATACATTAGGTTTAATTATTTTATTTCTTGTTTTTTTTTTTTTCTGCAGACATAAGTAGTTTTAACTAAAAGTTTGGAGGATTAATTTTATTCCTTTTGATGTATTATTCCAGAAAGTTCAGCATATCAGCAGGCTGGAGCTAGCCATTTATATACAGCAAACCCAACTTTCCAGCAGCAGGCAGCAGCACAAGGGGCTTACTCAAGTGGCAGCAAGTATGTCTCCACTGGCCAATCAGCTTTTACCTCTTACCAGAGCCAGTTTGGTCAGTCACATCCCCAGAAGGCTATAGCTGAGCAGTTCTCAGCTGCTTATCCTATTCAGAGAATGCAGCAACCAGGTTTGAATAATTGTTAATTTAATAGAATGTTGCCTTTGTTAGGTTTCATTATTTTCTAAGATCATACAAGTTATTAATAACAAATCATTATTAATAACAACTCAGAAAAAATGTGAACAAAATAACAGTTTATTGACTTTAGACAGAAAATTCACGCAGTAATAATAGACCATCCACTGAAGTTAATAGATCTTATACTCAAAAATAGATCAAGAACAATAACAATATCTAGCCCCTCAGAGAAAAAAATATAAGAAAAAGGGCAGACCAAAGTTGTTCATTATGGGTTAGAATTAAGGTACCTATCAAAAGGATGGCCAATGAGAGAAGAGTGAAATATTCTGTGGTTGTTCCCACATGATATGGTCATTTTTTGTCAGCCACAAATAGATTTATATGTCTGTGGCAAACAGCAGAAAGCACAGAAAATGTACCCAGAGTAGGAAAGTATGGACATTACCACCATATTGCTTTAGTTACTAAACAACTTATTTTGTTTGACATGAGGTTTAAGAGAGAGAAATTAATTTTAAATAACGTAGTTTCTGAAAATTAAAAATAACCTTTTTGATTTCTATTTGTTAAAATATAGGATTAAATGTATTTCTTTTAATGGTAACATTTTAATAAATTTTTTTTTTTAAAGGAGGAGGAGGATTTTTGTGAGTGAACATATGTCATTTTGAAAATTGGGTAGTCCTACCTCATTGGTTGTATGCTAGCTTCATAATAGTGAGTTCACTTCTGAGTGAACATATGTCATTTTGAAAATTGGGTGGTCCTACCTCATTGGTTGTATGCTAGCTTCATAATAGTGAGTTCACTTCTGAGTGAACATATGTCATTTTGAAAATTGGGTAGTCCTACCTCATTGGTTGTATGCTATCTTCATAATAGTGAGTTCACTTCTGAGGTAACATATGTCATTTTGAAAATTGGGTGGGCATGTAACCTCATTGGTTACATGCTATCTTCATAATAGTGTGTTCACTTCTGAGTGAACATATGTCATTTTGAAAATTGGGTAGGCTTACCTCATTGGTTACATGCTAGCTTCATAAAAGTGTATTAATTTCTGAGTGAACATATGTCATTTTGAAAATTGGGTAGGCTTACCTCATTGGTTGTATGCTAGCTTCATAAAAGTGTATTCATTTCTGAGTGAACATATGTCATTTTGAAAATTGGGTAGGCTTACCTCATTGATTACATGCTAGCTTCATAAAAGTGAATTCATTTCTGAGTGAACATATGTCATTTTGAAAATTGGGTAGGCCTACCTCATTGATTACATGCTAGCTTCATAAAAGTGTATTCATTTCTGAGTGAACATATGTCATTTTGAAAATTGGGTAGGCCTACCTCATTGATTACATGCTAGCTTCATAAAAGTGTATTCATTTCTGAGTGAACATATGTCATTTTGAAAATTGGGTAGGCTTACCTCGTTGGTTACATGCTAGCTTCATAATAGTGAGTTCACTTCTGAGTGAACTTATACTATATTTAAATATGGGTCCAAGGAGAACAATAAAAGACGGTCACAATGATACAGATTTTCATTAAGGATTTTTACACTAATTAAAGAGTTAGAAGTGGGAGGACAAATTACTCATTTAGAGCTAAGGGAAAGAAGGTAGGAAAGACATAGAGCTATGTTAAAAAATGTCACCAAACAAGATGGCATGGAAAGTGTTTGTTGAAACCTATGCTCCACAGAAAAAGAAGAAATTTATTTCATTGTTTGAGTGCTAGCTTCTCATGATAGTGATTTCATTTCTGAGAGAATGTGTGCTGCATTTAAATATGAGTATCTAACTCACCAGAGTTCTTCTTCTTCTATCCTTTCTCTATTTCTGTCGGCGTCGAGAGGAGAATCTGCTTTATTTTGCTCTTCTGTGCCTCTTCTAGTGTTATCCCTCCTAGTGACTCTAGTATTCATTTTATCCATCTCTTTCTCGGTCTTCCTCTTAATCTGGCGTTTTCGTAGCGTTTGTTTATGGCTCCTGGAGTCATTGTTAGTTCTTTTTGTCTTGTTATGTGGCCGAATCAATTTATCTGTTGTTTCTTTATGTATTCGATGGTTAGTTCAATTTCGAGTTTCTTCCTCAGGTCGGTGTTTCTTACTCATTCCCTTAAGCTGTTTCCTGTCATTCTTCTGCCACATTTCATTTCGGTGGTCGTTATCATTCTTATTGTTTTAGAGTCCAGCGTCCAATTCTGGCACTGATAGCACAGAGTTGGTAGAAAAATTGATTTGTATATTGCCCTTTTTGCTTCCGTAGTTATTGCTTTGTTTTTCAATAGTATTGATACTTGGCCTATAACTTAACAATATCCACCATCTTCTTTCGAATCAGCTTCACCTGAGCATGCTGGGCATAGCATGTCTTCTTGACTTGGTTGTTCCTCTTCTTAGTGAAGTTAATCACAAACACTCTCAGGTAGTATTCATCAGTTGTCTTGACATCAACACTTGCCTCAAGCAGGGTCTGCCACTTCTTGACCATCGAGCACATCTTGTCTCTGGTCAGGGACATGCCATGAAAGCATTCGTCAAAACATTGTGGCCTTGAGGCGATTGTTTCTCCATTATTTTGGCTCTGAGCACTGTTGTGTGTATGTTACATTGTCCTCTGCCTCTGTGCTAGTTCTGTCGCAGAGTAAGGTAACCAGAGTTACATGCCTCAAATGTTTATCTTGTATTTATTCATGTTTTCAGGTTATCACACCAGTATTCAGATTCAGCAATCTTTAGATCATTCTGGAGCTAAACAGTCTGGCTTTGAAGAGAAGTATAAGCTAGGACAGGTGGGTCAAAGTGTTTTTAATTGATAGGTTTACTAGAATTACACCTGTACCTATGCCATGGGATTTAAGTACTTAAAATTCAATGACTGCATTTAACTTACATTTGATTGTAGTGAAACACATATACATTTATCACAACAACCCCATCACAAGGCAGCATGTTAAATAATTGGTAAAGTGAGTGATGAACATATAAAATGTGATGAATAAAAATACCAGCAAAAAAAATGTAAAAATACATAATCTATTTATATTTATGTATTGATCAACTTTGAGGAGGAATTTTTTTGTGAGAGCCATTAAAAAGGTGTTCATCAGCTCCCTGGCTAGTGGATAGCATCTTCCATTTGCACCACCAAGTCATCAAATTGTACGAAAGGGAAGTTTGAAGAGCAACAGTTTTCACACTTGAAACAGAGGAGTTGGTGAAACAACTGCAGAAAATGATACATTCCAGGCTGTCCTACATGATTGACAGGAAAACAATATTTATAGTCCCATTTTATCTTTAAAATCAGTAATATTTGAGTATATAATGGCTATGAGGTCTGATAGTCATCACTAACATGGTGAGGTTCGTAGGGAAGTCTAACTTTCCCTTGAGGCGTTTTCTGGTCACAGTTGCACTGCTGCAGGAACAAAAATATGATCATCATGACTTACAGCCATTATGCACCTTATGGAGTTGAAAGTCATGACAGTGGTTGTGAGATGACTTCATTGTAGACCATATTAGTGGTTCTCCTCTCAAGTGCTAGGACCACCAGGCTGCTGAGTCAGCTCACTCTGAAGCAAGACACATAGAAACTGGCCAAGTGAGATGCAGTCCTCCTTTAAATCAATGCCTGCCAGTTTAAGGAACTGCCTCTGGGGCTTGTTGATGGTAATTGCAAAGCAGGCTTGAAGAGGAACTGCAGTCTCTGGAATTGGAAAGAGTGCTCAGATGGTATTACTGTTGTCCAAATCTATCTATCTATTGACCTTTCGAGCTGTAGCCGGCCCATAGGGCATAGACCCAGATACTCTTTCTCTTATATAAATCTTTATTCTAGCAGTTTTCAATCCTTCTAAAGATATTTTATCAAATCTCACCATTTGTCTCTGTTCTGTGCAAGCAACTCTATCTCATTGAGGGAGCCAATTCCTACTGCTCTTGCCTCTCTCTGATCAATGTTATTCTCAGTGTCTCTCTGGGTCGGCCCCTTTTCCTCTTACCTGTTGTTTCCCACATGAGGGCAGTTGGCCAAATGAATGTTGGTAAATACATTCAGGACAAACAAACACTCAAATAAAACTCAAATATATATAAACTCAGAGGTGTTTTTAATAACTTTTTAAATATTTTAAAAATTTCTGTAATGAAAAGATGAGAATTTTTGTGTGCACAATTCCTAAACATAAAATACATTAGAATATATATTTTTGTTTTTCTGTACATGAACTTGGTAGAGTCTTGATAGTGATGGCAGTAACCCCAGATTATGATACCGTTGTAAAAATTACTGCATCAAAACATAAATCTTTCAGAATTTGATAGTTTGTGGTGTTCAAACAATACCCCCATTCGTGTACCTTCCTACCTCCTCCCTCCAGTTTTGTGAGATACAATCCTATAAAACAAAAAGAATTAGCCCTTTGACCAGTAAAATTTTCTCAGTTTTTCAGTTTTTTTTTCAAATTTTCTCAAACAATTCTTTGTGACTTGAGAAACTCACTGAGTAATGCTTTGAGATAGCCGAACTAACACGTCCGGTCCAAGCGATCAATTTTGGGTTATAAATCATCAACCTGAGACCGGAAATCTGAGTTCCCTATGTGCATAATTGATAAACTCACAGTTGTGTGTCAAAAGTTCAAAGAAAGTGCTACTTTTAGTGCTCATAATGTTACAATTAAGTGGTAGTATTTTGTACTATGGAATGTAACAAAGAGCGCAGCAGGTAGGTATCATAATTTAGGGTTAAATGCATCTATGACTTTCCAATGAGAAGAACATAAAAATGTGACAGAAAATTGACTTCAAATGATACAATCTAGATCCATTTCTTTGAAGGCACAAATTTAGAAGGAAAACCAAATTTGTTTTCAACTCTATATTTTTATTATAAAATAATCTCAGTAATATAACATATGAATAGTCTACATAATTCTACCTTTTTATCTGATTCAGAAATGTGGTTTTTACCAATAATCTTGCATGCATATTTATCTATAATATGTTTGCTGTACAGTATTTCTTAAAATAGTTCTTATTGCTCTATAAATTGCCTTGTGGTGATGTAACAGTTGCTCTTTGACCTAGTATATGCACTTCAAATTTCCCACACATTTTTTTATTTGTCATAAAGATATATAATTTTTGTTGTCTTTTCCTATTTGTATTCAGCTTTCTACATTATCATGATTTTTTTCAAAACTCTTATGTGGATATTAAATGTGTATGTCTTTCCTTTTTTTTAAATTTACATTTTGTTTAAAGTAATAATTTGATAATCTAATAATAATTTCCCTCAGGTACTTCCTCATCTTTTCTTAGAAGAAATTAGTAGCATTTTTCTGAAAGTCCATATTTAGGAATATTTATTCATTGTTACATGTAGACATCCAAACATTTCTATGCCAGCTAAACAACAAATTAAATAGCATTTTCATACCAACTTTGTGCTATGAAAGTCAAACATGGGCCCTTTCTAAATCCCATTTAAGAAAGATCAATAAATGTGAGATGCGATGCTTGAGAAAAGTTGAAAAAACAACACAAGACGAGATAGAATACCAAATGAAACCATAAGAAAAATGGTAGGAACTAAACCCTGCCAAGAATATATAGAACAACAACAACTTAAATGGTTTGGCCACCTGGTCAGAATGAACCCTTACCAATCACCATCAAGGGCGTTCTTCTCGAGAAAGCATGGAAAAAGACCAAGAGGAAGACCCAGAAGAAGATGGATAGATGCAGTGACAGAGACATGTAACAACAAAGGAAAATGACTAATTCAGACAGTTCGAGCAACTCAAGAACGACAAATGATATAAACCACGACACCTTTTAGGTATCAGTGAAAAAAAGAGAAACCACGACACCTTTTAGGTATCAGTGAAAAGAGAAAAGAAGAAGAAGATTCATTGTTAATTATTCTAGTCACCATTGAGATGAGATGTCTGATGTTCTTGGAATGACCAGAAGAGACAGAATAAAAAATTATGTCTTATGAGAAAAATTTGGCATTGAATTAATTCCAAACTACATACAGAGACAACAAATGAAATGATTTGCTCATCTGGAAAGAATGCCAAGAGATTCTATACCACATAAGACATATATATTAAAAGAGGAAATGGAAGAAGATATCAAGGTAGAGAGAGAGAGTAAGATGGACTGACATCTGAGAAACACCTCAACATCAACCAACAATGGTTGAAGCTGCCATAAGGGTACATACGAGAACTTTGTACCTCAACACCAAAAGGGCTATTAGAGGGCGTGAAGTGAGATAGAGAATTATTCTGTTACATTTTAGTTAAAATTTTTATTAGTAGGGACAAGTTTGTTTGAAAGTCTTTATTCTTTTAAATTTCTACTTTAACTGCAGTATTTTCATGAATGTTTTGATATAATTGTTTTGTGCTTTTATTTTGTGCCGTCGTGCAGACTTTTTGATTATTTAAATTGTCAATTTCAGAACAATATGCATGTTGATCAACCCTGGGAATTATATTTGTTAATTTTTGTTTAACTAATAAGCATACAAAAATAACAATTTTCAACTCCAATGTTAAGTCAGTCCTATTATATGGCTGTGAAACATGGAGAACAACAAAATTGACAATCATGAAGATACAGACTTTCATTAATGGATGCTTACGCAGAATAAAAGGACGGAAATGGCAGGGAAAAATCACTAACATAGATTTATGGAAATGTACCAGTCAAACACCAGTGGATAAAGAGATACAGTGAAGACGATGGCGATGGATAGGACACACACTACGGAAGCCAACTGAGAGTATTACACAACAGGCCATTTTTTGGAATCTCCAGGGGAAAAGACAAAGAGGAAGACCAAGGAATTCTTGGAGAAGACAGATAGAAGCAGAGATGAAGATGATGGGGAAGACATGGAATGATCTTAAAAGAATGGCAAGAAACAGAATGACTTGACCTATGCTCCACAGGGAGCTGAAAGGTAGAAGAAGAAGAATAAGCATTTAAACTGTAGCGAAAATCACTCTTTAATATTGTTAACCTTACTTTGAAAACCAGAGCCAGATTAGAGGGATGGTTCCATCACAACAACCAACACTGATGACACAGGCGCTACAGTTACAGCAGCAACAGCAGCAGCAACAACAAGCTAAAGTGAGCGTTTATGGATTAAAAATAAAAAATCATAATTGTAGTTCTAAAAATTGTTTTGCTTTGAAATATTATTGATGATTATTATTATTACTACGTAGAAAATGATGTAAAGATAGTTTTTATAATATACAGGCTTAAGACACTGGACAGTACATGAGCTGACTGTAAACAGAGCCGGATTTAGTCCTAAATGGTCAACAGTTTAGGGTCTTACAATATGAGGGGGGCCTCAAATATATTTATAGTGTGATCTAGGATAGGGACCTTCTGGTGTTAATTTTTTAACAGGGGAGCCTCAAAGTTTCATTTAGCAGAGCCGGCTTAGAGCCTCAAAGTACCATTTAGCAGAGCCAGCTTAGAGTCTCAAAGTACCATTTAGCAGAGCCAGCTTAGAGTCTCAAAGTTTCATTTAGCTGAGCCAGCTTAGAGTCTCAAAGTTTCATTTAGCAGAGCCAGCTTAGAGTCATAAAGTACCATTTAGCAGAGCCAGCTTAGAGCCTCAAAGTTTCGTTTAGCAGAGCCAGCTTAGAGCCTCAAAGTAAATTTTGCAGAGCCAGCTTAGAGCCTCAAAGTTTCATTTAGCAGAGCCAGCTTAGAGTCATAAAGTACCATTTAGCAGAGCCAGCTTAGAGCCTCAAAGTTTTGTTTAGCAGAGCCAGCTTAGAGCCTCAAAGTTTAAATTTTGCAGAACCAGCTTAGAGTCTCAAAGTTTTATTTAGCAGAGCCAGCTTAGAGTCTCAAAGTACCATTTAGCAAAGCCAGCTTAGAGCCTCAATGTTTCATTTAGCAGAGCCAGCTTAGAGTCTCAAAGTACCATTTAGCAGAGCCAGCTTAGAGTCTCAAAGTTTCATTTAGCAGAGCTAGCTTAGAGCCTCAAAGTTTCATTTAGCAGAGCCAGCTTAGAGTCTCAAAGTTTCATTTAGCAGAGCCAGCTTAGAGTCTCAAAGTTTCATTTACCAGAGCTAGCTTAGAGCCTCAAAGTTTCATTTAGCAGAGCCAGCTTAGAGTCTCAACGTTTCATTTAGCAGAGTCAGCAAGTTTCATTTTGCAGAGCCAGCTTAGAGTCTCAAAGTTTCATTTAGCAGAGCCAGCTTAGAGTCTCAACGTTTCATTTAGCAGAGTCAGCAAGTTTCATTTACCAGAGCTAGCTTAGAGCCTCAAAGTTTCATTTAGCAGAGCCAGCTTAGAGTCTCAACGTTTCATTTAGCAGAGTCAGCAAGTTTCATTTTGCAGAGCCAGCTTAGAGCCTCAAAGTTTCATTTAGCAGAGTCAGCTTAGAGCCTCAAAGTTTCATTTAGCAGAGTCAGCTTAGAGCCATTTCAGCTTAGAGTTTCATTTAGCAGAGCCAGCTTAGAGCCTCAAAGTTTCATTTAGCAGAGCCAGCTTAGAGTCTCAAAGTTTCATTTAGCAGAGCCAGCTTAGAGTCTCAAAGTTTCATTTAGCAGAGCCAGCTTAGAGTCTCAAAGTTTCATTTAGCAGAGCCAGCTTAGAGTCTCAAAGTTTCATTTAGCAGAGCCAGCTTAGAGTCTCAAAGTTTCATTTAGCAGAGCCAGCTTAGAGCCTCAAAGTTTCATTTAGCAGAGCCAGCTTAGAGTCTCAAAGTTTCATTTAGCAGAGCCAGCTTAGAGTCTCAAAGTTTCATTTAGCAGAGCCAGCTTAGAGCCTCAAAGTTTCATTTAGCAGAGCCAGCTTAGAGCCTCAAAGTTTAAATTTTGCAGAGTCAGCTTAGAACCTCAAAGTTTCATTTAGCAGAGCCAGCTTAGAGTCTCAAAGTTTCATTTAGCAGAGCCAGCTTAGAGGCTCAAAGTTTCATTTAGCAGAGCCAGCTTAGAGCCTCAAAGTTTAAATTTTGCAGAGCCAGCTTAGAGCCTCAAAGTTTCATTTAGCAGAGCCAGCTTAGAGTCTCAAAGTTTCATTTAGCAGAGCCAGCTTAGAGCCTCAAAGTTTCATTTAGCTAAGCCAGCTTAGAGCCTCAAAGTTTCATTTAGCAGAGCCAGCTTAGAGCCTCACCAAGTCTAAATTGGGCTTTGACTGCTGACATCAGGTTTGGTGAACCAGATCAATATCTTACTCAATCTTTCTGTGGTATTCCTAGAAACAGATTAATTTATCTGGCAAAGTAGAAAAATGCAGTACACCTCTCTCATCCATTCCAATATGCAGTGCTGAAGTCATGATATGTTGAGTCATTAGGTGCAGAAATTATTCCTTACTTGCTGGAAACCACATAACAACCAAATTATTCTCACTTAGGTGATATATAATACACATTTTTTGGTTGTTACAGTTTAACTGAAAGATCAGATCTACTTTTTTACCTTATGCCTAATTTTCATAGAAAATGCCTCTTTTCAATTAGCAAAATATTGTTTTTATTGCGTTCACAGAAGAATGTTTGTGTGCTTTTACTAGAAAAATTGTGACTTTACACACCAGACAACAAGTTTATGTCAGTGATGCCCAAGTTGCATTTTACATAAAAAGAAAATTAAATTCCTAGCGTATTTAATTTCTGAACTCTTGCATTTAAATTCTTACCTATATTGCTCACTAAAATAAAGTCTATGAATTTTTTTTTAATATTTCATTGTAAGTCTGAAGTAGACCTCAGACCTGATTTAAAAAAAAAATTATTGCTATTATTGCTTAGTTTTAAATCTGAATTCATATTTTCATTCTAAAGACTGCTGCTTCATTTGCTCAGAATTATGCAGCCCGACCTCAGCCAGCTCCATCTGCATCAACCTATCCTACTTCAACAAGTTCAGTAAGTTTTCATTTTATGTTTGTCAGCTCAATATGTACTCGTTTATTTAGGATTTTTTTTTGGGGGGGGGGGGGTTGTGAATTTATAGGTTGGGGCAGGCCATAGTGAAAACTATTTCCTTGTTGAAGTTGTCCCTAGTAACTTGATGTTATACACATAATGGAAAACGAACCCAATATAATAAATAATAAACAGAGTGCACTCACACAGTGGTTGGAAAGGAACCAGAACTGTACTACATTACTTTGAATGCAGAAATGCTTTACAAGCTGCTTTGGTGATTTTAACCCTTAAAGCAATCATGGCTTAGGGCATGGCGAAAACCCTTTTTTGATTTTGTGGTCACAGCCATGTTAGCATAACCAGCTAGCAATTTATTATGGTAAATAAGAACAATGAACCTTACCTTATTACAGTATAGTGGATTATCACCAAATATACAAATATGTCTCCAAGTAGTGTTGAAGTCTCTACCTGACTTGGCTGGAGTCCTGCAGACATCACAATTGATAAATAAGAAATCAGAACTGAGATTGGCTGTTCATTTGTTTAGAAACCACAGGTTGTGGGTCTGTGTGCAGTGCAACAACTGAAATACTTGGGCACAATAATAACATCAGATGGAAGATGCACCACAGAAATAAAAAGCAGAATAGTTCAGGCCAAAATAGCATTTCAGAAAATGAAAAATATCTTATGCAACAAATCTATGTCAATAGAAATGAGAAAGAGAGTTCATCGGTGCTATATAGAACCAATTCTGACCTATGGAAGCGAATCATGGACAGTAGACAAATAAATGAAAAGACGATTAGAGGTAACAGAGATGGGATTTCTCAGAAGAATGTTTAAAGTTTCCTGGACAACTAAAAAGACCAATGAGGAAGTTCTCAAAGAGGCAAACACAAAAAGGTAGCTCCTAAAAAAACATAAGAAAGAAACAATCAACATTTTGTGGGCACATCACGAGAAGAGGAAAGTTGGAATACTTGGTTACAACTGGCAAAATAAAAGAAAAGCGAGATCGCGGATGACAAGAGAGAACATACTGGATAGATTGGTGTCATGGCATGGAAAACAGTCAACAACAGAACTTATATGATGCACTGTAGATAGAAGATTGTGGAAGTACACGATCGCCTACGCCAACCGGTATGGCACATGATGATACTTTACGGAGCATTTAGTAAAATTATCAAGCACAATGTAACATCTAATACAAATATATAACGCAATATTTCTTCCAACACTCTGCCATCAGTGCCAGACTTTGACTTTAATAGCCAGAAAAAAATAAAAATCATCAGAGATGCTTGCTTTTGTTCACCTGATGTCTTCATTATCCGTCCTTAAAAGGACATTATGTGGGCATTTGTGTGTTGTGGTTTGCATTAGAAATATGATACTTTTGTCTTTGGGTCCAACATATCTGAATTCAGCATGACAACAGAGATGAGATATCAAAAAATAATTCTGAATTTGATAAGAGAAGACACACACACACACACACACACCCACAAATAAGGTAAAGATTTGGAGTAACACCAGCATTGCATTGTATTATGAAATAAGAAAATCAAATGGGTTTGACATATAACAGACCGCTACTAGACATCATCAGAAAGCCTTAACACTAAAAAAAAACAGCAAAAAGGAAATAAATAGATGTAGAAGATTAATGAATCAGCCAACATCATAATTAACACCTTGCAGAAGACACACAACTTTTGGTGGCCTCTTTAGCCTGGAAGCAGCATGAATTGTGCTCGTGGTTGGAAGAAAAAAAAATACCCCCACGGTCAACCCAGCCGTTGGCAGAAACAGGTACCAGGGTAGTACTCTGGGAAGGTGAGGAATGCTGCCTCACATCGTGAGTTTCGATGCTTGAGGCGACACTATCCAAAAGTCTCCTAATACTTCTGGATAGGTGGCTGAGCACATATGGGTAAAAACTCTTGTGCTAAGATGCCAATTCAAGTCTCGTACTTTACCTTTACACTACCTACATAGCATTGACTGACCCGAGCACTGTCGACTTTTGTTTTGTTAATTACCACGTAGAGCTGTTACTATACCACTCTTTTCTTCTTTTTTTTTTAAAATTGTCGAAAGTTGGAATACTTAGTTACAACTGGCAGAGTACAGGTAAAGAGAGATCACAGATGACAAAGAGAGAAGATAGATAACTCTGTATTGTGGGGCATGGTAAACAGTCAACAAAAGAATTGATAAGATGCCCTGTGGACAGAAATCTTTGTGGAAGAATATGATCTCCTATGCCAACCAGTATGGCACATAATGGTGATGATTGTTTGATTTTCTGTTATTGAGAAAATGTGGGAAAGACAATTTGATCTCTCTTGTGTAGACATTTGTACTTGAAAAAAATAAATCAGCTTAAATAGACCATAGTTTGATTGATGGTACAAATTGTACTAGATACTAACTAGAACACTAGCTTGTGCTTCCATGCAACCCATAACCCCTTGTACCAATTCTTATATATGCCAGAATTAAAAAAAAATAATAAAAACAGACATTTAACAACGGTCTGTATAATTTTTATACAATTTTATTTATTAGAACTCTAATTTTAAGTGGATAAATTTGTGTTGCTTGTATGAGTAGAACATGTAGTTGAAAAATGTTGTATAATGTAAATCATATTCACATTTTTATTCCTAGGCACTTAACAGAAAATATTGTCTGATTTATTTCAGTAATGTCTCTCATTACACACATCTAAATTCATCTTTTTAATATCATAGAATACATACCCAAGTCAAAGTATTGGTCAAGGCCGACCTGGATATGGAAGCCAAGCCCATAACAGATACTTTTGATGCAAGACTATCCAGTTACAACTACATTAACTGAGTACATAACAAATAACATGGTATCTTTCTGTATGCTATTCATTCTATTGCCCTTTTCAAGCCAAAGACAGCACGTAGGGCTGAAGTTCTAGACACACCGTGTCTGACAATCTTCGTTATCAAGTGTCAGGCCTTTCACAGGACCTGCACTGTATCTTGCCACACATCTTTGTTCTGATTAAGCCTATCAACCTTTGCAAGGGAGCTGATGCCTGCTGCTGCTGCTGCCTCACTGCTCTTCTTAGTGTTTCTCTAGATCTGCCTCTCTTTCTTTTACCCTCTAGTTCCCATTTGAGGACTTGCTTTGATCTTTCTCTTGTTGTCTTTTCTTAGTGCATGGCTAACAAACAATCACCATCTTCTCTTGATTACAGATGCTACTTTTTAATCTTTTGTCATATTACATATGTATTGTTAATGATTAATAATATTTTCAATGTGTAACTGCTAAATGTTAATTCTGACATTGTCACTTTGTAATTCAGGTGTTAATTTGCTTATTGTATTAATATTTGTTTTCAATGTTCAATAATTTTATGTGAATCCGTACATTTTGTTTATGTGTAAATATTCCTTTTAAAAGAATTGTTATTTAAGCAGTCTGAGTTTTTAATCAGTTTACTTTCTCATCAGAACCAACCTGATTGTACTGGTAGTCCCCAAAATGGAACCATCAATTTTTTTCTGTACACAATGACAATTACATGTTAATGATTCTATTAGCTTGCTAGTTATCTACCTTTTAATCATCCCTTTCTGCTCTCACATTTCTTGATTTTAAATTACAGCAGTTTCTGGATTGTACCCATTTTACTTCCCTTTCTCTCTGTTACTTTACAACATTGAGGAAAAATAAAATGTTTGAGAGCAGGTTTGGTGATTTCTCTCATGCATTTTTATTAGTGTGGTGTCTGATATTTCATTAATCCATTTTCTATTAGGTCCACAATTTCCCATTGTTTTAAGTATTTATGGGATCAATGTTAGAACAGTTGATGTTTCTTAAAATTGTTTAGCATTTGTGTAAACTAAATTCTTTTTTCTCATATTATCATGTTTCTTTAGGCCAGAAGAGTTGTCTTTTCATAATGCTAGTGGTAAAAAATAATGCCATCAGTATGTTTCCTATCAGTGCCACCCCCACCACCCCACCCCCTTTTCCAATCCTTTATAAACATCTTCCAAGCAGTCTGTCTGAGTACTTGTTGCTTGGCCTGTGTTTGTGTGTAACATGTACTTTTTTTGAACTCTAAGAGCTCATCATGGAAAGAGGAAAGTTAATGTTAAATCATTCAACATAGACACCCTATATAATTCCACTCACAACACATGCAGATTGCCTAATTTATCACTGGTTGTAGAAAATTTAATAAGATGGACAGCTCTAGTTAGACAATAGAGGACAAAACAAGCTGGACCACTTCATCCAACCATTCATCATTTTTATTCTATTTCTTAAAAGAGTTCCAATGTACCTTTCAGTTGTATGATCAGCGTTAACATTTCTTCATTGAAAGTAAAGGTTGGGAGGCTGGGCAGTTTGGAGGTATATGTTGGTCTCTGGCCAAGAAAACCCCAAACCTGTGGTAGGAATTTTAAAAAATAGTCCATGGTTTCATCGTGACCTTGTCCTCCCTTGGTCTCTGGATAGCGAGATCTGGTGTCTAGCCCTTTAAGATAATGGGAAATAAACAAGAGGTCCTGTAAGCATTCTTCACATCACATGACCTTGACAGTGTGAATTGAAAGAGTGCGCTAAAATTGGCCAGTGTGTGGGTGAAATTGATAGGAGAAAAAATCTACTGAAAACATCAAAGCTCTCAGTGATAAAAAAATGAGAGTACCTCTGCAGTCAGAGAATATCTGCCTGTATGGTGAGGGACACCTGAGCATATGGTTGCCGGTGTGAAAATAGGAAACAGATATATTCACACAAAATTTACTCCCTCGGGACTTCACTAGAAATACAAAAATGGCATACGCAAACAAAAATAGTAAAAGTTCTCCCCTAACCTTGATAGGCATATGGGTATTACGATGTGAGTGACCAGATTTTCCATGATCAACAGCACATTTTTGGGTGATGTAGTCAGTATCATATATTCATATGTGACATTTTGGCACGCAAGGTTTCTGTTTTTAAGATTGTGGTTCTGCCCTATGTGCCATCTTCGGCTCGAAAGGACAATAGGTAGATAGATAGTCAGTATCATGTCAGACCACTTCAGAGAAATTCTCTTGAACCCTTTATCAGAGGCTAAATGAACCCCCAACCCTTTTGTAGGAACTAGTTGAACCCCGAAGCCTTGCCAGCAAAAAAAAATTCACCGCAGCTGGGAACCAAACCCAGACTCCTCAGATCAGAAGTGAGCTTATTAACCATTCAGCTACCGAAACTTCTTTTTAATGCATACATATAATTCTTGTCATTGTTTCCCCACTTTGTACCCATATGACTACTTTAGATTATGTTTATATCTAAGCAGGGCTAACCTAATTTTGTTTTTTTAATATAATTCCATTATTCATGCTCCCTGTCCCACCCACCCAAGCAGATTTTGCAGCTCTTTTTTTTTGTGCCATGTAATGTAGCAACACACAATGGCAAATGAATAGTTCAGTAATCTTAAACACTAGATATATTGTTATATTTTTAAAATTAGTATTTTTTCTCTATTTAATACTGACACTATTTAATACTCTATTTACTACATTAAGGACACCCGATTGAAAAAAGTTACTACCCACTTTATTGCTTAAATCCATGTTTTTTTCATTCCATTGAATGAATTTTTAATGAAACGTGTTTACAAATATATTTTTTTCAAGTAAATTGCCAAAAGTAACTGAAAACCCTGATAAAGAAAAAAACAAAAATTGAAAAGCATAAAAACAAAAACTGCACTTAAAATAATATATACAGTTTTATGTGTGTCAGTAATGCCGTAATTGTTGTTTATTGTAAAATATATTAATTTTTACACAAAATTATAAGTTTCAATTGTTTACATTTAAAAATAAAATGTCTGTGATTTTTACAAATTTGACTGATCTTTGAATGATGAAACATTAATTTCAGCAAAAAATAAAATAAAATAAGGCAGTTCACACCATCATGTCACAATATTTATTTTTAATGCATAAATTACAATGATGTATTATACATAAACATGTGTAGAATTAAAAGAACTTCTTATAAAAAGTATTTACAATAATAGTTTTGCTAGAAAAGTTGAAACAAAAAGTTACATGATTGATCTGCTATTTCTAGAGCTAGAAGAAGGAATGGGCAATGCTGTCTTACATCTAGTGCCAATGTATGTTCCAATGATCAATATTATCACTCAATGAATAATCTGAATCCAAATTTCCATCCATGTTGTGGATAAATACAGCTTCTACATTTTTTAACAGTAATCCATGATTGAGTTAATTGTGAGGCTTGTTCGGCCGTAAATCGTTATTTACGGCTTTAAGGAAATCATTTTTTTATCAGTGAAAATTCAGTCACTTGGAGTAACACACGATTGAAACCAATTAAAAACACAATGAAACCTGCTTCTAATAACAAGAATTGAATGAGTTAGAAACGTAAACATCTGGAATAGACTTTCAAAAATGCTGGATTGGATTAAATACAAAAGGATTTTATTTAAACATTGAAAATAGGGACCAAATATTATTCAACTGGTAGAGACGAGCCGGAATTAACAGGTATGAAATTTTTGTCTATTATTAGATGAGACGGATAGAAAGAGCTAATCGAAACTAAAAGACATAGGAAGAGCTAGTCAAAACTAATAGACAATTTATTGATTGTTTATTTGTAAAGCTCACTATCCATATCCCATGGAATCTTTGCGAACTGATCTTTCATTGAAAAACACTTTCTTTTTTTTGTTTACTGCAAT
Organism: Megaustenia siamemsis; assembly: GCA_032433765.1. Taxonomy (NCBI): domain Eukaryota; kingdom Metazoa; phylum Mollusca; class Gastropoda; order Stylommatophora; family Ariophantidae; genus Megaustenia; species Megaustenia siamemsis. The sequence continues at coordinate 41,559,463 of JAVIAB010000156.1, read as the reverse complement.
AGAATATAACCTTCCTTTTAAGTGACTTGATTTAATATCAGTGTTGCTTTGGATAGTAACAAAAGAAGCATATATCAAGGGAAATATTTTTATGCTAGTCGTTGTTGTGTTTAATCTATATAATTAGTGTACCATTTTCATGGTAGTTAAATATATTAATGTTGGAAGAAAAAAATTAATCAGCTTTTAATATTTTTTGCACTTCAAAAAGTGATGTTGTCTTATTATGTGACATTAACTGCTGACAAACAATATAGAGCACAATCCATTTCTCTTTGATATTGACTTAGTTATAATATGTAATTGTCAGATATTTAACAATCTAATGATAGTATTTATTGATGTAATTGACTTCCATAAATTGTGTTTATGTTTTGTAGTTTTTTTTATTGTGTTATTGTATTGTAATGATAAAATGAATACAAATGTGTATGCTAGGAACTAGTTAAATGATTAAATCAATGATGCAACGACCAAGAGAACTTTTTTTTAAATAAAAAAAAGGTAAATATAAAAAGAACACAGATTATATTAAATATGATAAAAGGATAAGTCACAAATCATGACAGAAAGTAAATTGATTAAGTTATAAACATTTCACAAGGAAGGAGGCAACAGGGAAGACCTAGAAACACATGGAATTGAAACCTTGAGATTGAGGTGTCAGATTTTCAGCAGATCCGATCAGTTGTAGCACAAAATGACAAGGTGATTGTTGCCTGGTCATATGATGAATTACAAAAAAAATGTTTCATAACCTTACGCAAGGGTCGGTCAAAAAATTGTTACACTTTAACCCTAGATTATGATGTGTTGTAAAAGTTAGTCTCAGAAAAAAAAATTATTAAAATTCGTTAGTTTTTCAAGCCCACAGGTTCTTTCCTGCTGTGTCCTAACTGTTCATGTTGGTGACCTATAATGTGTTATTACAACCTGAAGTGTTTTTTTAAGGATACAGTAGAGGTGTAAAAAAAATATAATAGTAAACGATAATTGGAAGAGATTTTGTTTTATTTTTGTTGTCTTTTGGTGTGTCTAATAATGATGAAAAAGAGAGTATTGAGTTGTTTTTCTGTTGCAACCAGTGCCTGAAAACCTGAAATATATAATTTTATAATTCTACAAGGGGAGCCGTTGACACAGTACACCAAATGTGCTCCAGCATGTTGACCAGTAGAAGACAAAAAGATGGCCACTTTGCCTATTTTGCAATATGTAAACATCTGACAAACCTAAATGTATGTAACTCACAATTGCTGGAATACTCAGGATAAGAAGACAAATGTATCCAGGAAGAACTTCACCTAGAAAATGGCAAACTTCATGAATACACATTTGCTTGAAAGATTCAACACTCTGACTTTATGCTGCGATATTGTAGTAGTGATGACCAGACAAGGATGATACTAACACTCATAATTCATTCGGTTGATGATGAAACAAGGGTACTTCATTGACTCATACTCATCTCAGCCATGTATTCGATGTTTAGTAATCAGTGTGGCAGTCATGATGGAATGTTACTCCCAAGTTCTTTACAATATAGTTACCTGCGACCAAGCACATGGTCTCTATTGTTTTTTTTTCTTTCTAATTTATTAATTAATTTGTTTGCGTTTGCCAGCTTTTACCTCTGACGAAGTCCCTAGAGACTAACTGAATTTTGCATGTTAATCCGCTTTACTCTGGCAGCCGTGTTCACAGGGGTCTCTCGCCGCACAATATCATTAAAGATGAACAGTGTTGAACATCTAATATCATTAAAGATGAACAACAGTGTTGAACATCTAATATCATTAAAGATGAACAGTGTTGAACATCTAATATCATTAAAGATGAACAGTGTTGAACATCTAATATCATTAAAGATGAACAACAGTGTTGAACATCTAATATCATTAAAGATGAACAACAGTGTTGAACATCTAATATCATTAAAGATGAACAACAGTGTTGAACATCTAATATCATTAAAGATGAACAGTGTTGAACATCTAATATCATTAAAGATGAACATCACTGTTGAACATCTAATAATAAAGATGAACATCACTGTTGAACATCTAATATCATTAAAGATGAACATCACTGTTGAACATCTAATATCATTAAAGATGAACATCACTGTTCAACATCTAATATCATTAAAGATGAACAGCAATGTTGAACATCTAATACCATTAAAGATGAACATCACTGTTGAACATATAATATTAAAGATGAACATCACAGAAAATTAGAAGAAGAATATTTTCATTTGAATACAGCATCAACGTTGCATGATTATTGATCTCAAGCATAGTCAATTATTTGACATTTAACATCAAATGTGGCTCATTTCAATGAAATAACTATAAGTTATATGTCATAAAATGCTACTCAGAAACTGTCCATTTTACATGTAGCTTTTAACAGTGAACACAGACCGGCAGCTTCCCTCAGCATTTCATTTCCGTGCTGTTTAACTTTCACCTCTGACTTGTGAATGAAACACCTTTTACACTGCGACTGGTAGTTTGGGAGTTAAATAGCTGCACAGAATATTGAACACAGCATGGCAACAACAAAATTCGTTAGAAGACTGTCCATCATTGTGCCAATATTTAAAAAGAAGGGTAGTTAGAGAGACAGTGTGATATGTTTCTCTCAGAATTGTGTGAGGGTAGAAGACCTCACAATCGATGCCATTCGCACACTTACACAACACTTCTCCTGGTATAGATGGTGTTCGGTACGACGATATAGGCGATTTAGCTGACGACGACTTGAAAAAACCTGCCAAAGAGTTTAATGCCAGGTATTCTGAGTGGCCAGATTAATGAGGGGTATAGAACTACTTAAAAGTTACCGAAACCAAACAAGGACCATCCTAGATAAGTGCCTACAGACTCATCATGATGCAGAACACTGCGGGCAAGCTACTGGAGAAAATAGTTGCCCGTGTCCTCACCTGTCACCTTGAACAGATACGCGCATTCCCACCCACACTCGGAGGTTATAGATATAACAAATAGGCATGGCTCAGTGCGGCAATCTTCGCCTATTACGTCTTTGAAGGCTTCCACAAACGAGAGGAGACATGTGCTGCTGCTATAGATCTGGTGGATGCATACAATAGGGCACCATTTGAATATTCATGCATATGCTCCTCAAACTGGCGGTGCACCCCTTCCTCATTAGATGGATCGCTTCAGCACTGTTTCAGAGGAAGGCGATACTCAGATGTGGAAGTTGGTCATCCGAGCCAACATCCAATTGTCCAGGGCTGCCACAAGGCTCTCCAGTTCTATTTAACGTGTACACAATAACGATCACGGAACAGTAGTTGGATGGGAGGGGAAGAACTATAACTAATGTCTAATAACATTCTGGTAATAGCAATACTAAAAAAAAGAAGAAAAAAGTGGTATGGTGACAGCTTTACGTGGTAATGGACGAAACAAAAGTCGACGTTTCGGCCAAGTAGGCCTTCATCTGGACGAACAACATACAAAAAAAAAATATATAAGGATATATTAACAAATCTAACTACATGGCGATAATATGATAGATACTCAAGAGAGGAAAATAAAAAAAGAGGTCACTTCCCTGTGTTCCTGAGCGTGGTCAGTCTTCTAATGAACTAAATTGATACGTCAGGATGACCAACTATAAATCTCACTGACCAGGCTGTCAGGTGAGAAGACGGACAGGAAGGGTTCTAAAAGTATGGGGAGGTGGGTACAGGATTTTTTTAAAACTATGCAAATCTAACTGTGTGTGCACCCCGAGCCGATGTGTGAAAATGTGTATGTAACAATGCATGCGTACATGTTGTACTCGATAGGTGCGAGGACTAATCCCTGGAACAGAAGAGTAAGTAGCCTCTGCTCGATGTTGGCAGCTGCCATGACCTTCAAGGCGTCTAATCCTTTGCGGGATTTTGTTATCACATGGTTGACGTGGTCCCGAAAACACAGGCTGCGATCAAACTTAACTCCGAGGTATGTCATCAACTTGTCCATGGTCACCTCATCAGCTCCCATTCGTACTACCGGTGTGGCCGTATTAACGATATGATTGTTAAGGGAGAACCATGAAACTGATGCTTTATTAGGATTAAAAAAAGGCACATGAAACCCGAAACCAGGAAGAAATGCGATCGAGTTCGTATTGCATTGTTCAGGCGATTACCCGTCTGTCTCTTCCCTGTCGATATACCAGAATATCATCAGCAAAAGTCATAGTTCTTCCCCTCCCATCCAGTTGTTCCGTGATAGTTATTGTATACAAGTTAAACAGAACTTGTGACAATGGTGAACCTTGTGGCAGCCCTGGACAAATGGATGTTGGCTCGGAAGACCAACTTCCACATCTGAGTATCACCTTCCACTGAAACAGTGCCGCAGCGATCCATCTAATGAGGAAGGGGTGCACCGCCAGTTTGAAGAGCATATGCATGAGGTATTCAAATGGTACCCTGTTGTATGCATGCTCCAGATCTATAGCAGTAGCACATGTCTCCTCTCGTCTGTGGAAGCCTTCGAAGACGTCATAGGCAAAGACTGTCGCATTGAGCCATGTCTCTTTGTTACATCTATAACCTCCTAGTGTGGGTGGGAGTGCGCGTTTCTGTTCAAGGTGACAGGTGAGGACACGGGCAACTATTTTCTCCAGCAGCTTGCCCGCAGTGTTCTGTATTGTGATGATTCTGTAGGCACTGATCTGAGAATGGTCCTTGTTTGGCTTCGGTAGCGGTAGTAAGTAGCTGTGTACCCACTCCTCCTTAATCTGGCCACTCCGAATGCTGGCATTAAACTCATTGGCCAGTTTTGTCAAGTCGTCGTCAGCTAAATCGCCTATGTCATCGTACCGAACACCATCTGGACCAGGAGCAGTGTTGTCCGAATGGTATCGGTTGTGATTGTGAGATCTTATTCCACACTGCATCCTTACACAATTTTGACAGCAATCCCCGTATCCTCATTCCTACAGCCTAATTTCTTTTGTCCGTCTGCTCAATGTAGCGGGCAAGCAGGGCCTTCCCTTTGCTCTCATCATATTTGTGCCATATCCGGTCTGTACCATATCCGGTCTGTGCTCTGAAAGTCTGGTATGCTTCTATGTCGTGTTGTGCCATTCATGCTCTGATAAAGGCGCCAGAATGTGGCTACCGATTTTTCAAAGCACACTTTTTTTACAGAAGTCATCCCATTTGGCATCCTTAGCACATAGTTTAAAGTGCTTCAATTTTTGGTCGACCTCTTTTTTCAGACGCTTTAAGAGCTCAGGTTGTGTTCTTCCATTCTTTCTGGCTTTCTGCCATGTCTTGGCCGTTTTGTATATACATATATACACGTCTGTATATTTGTCTTCATATGTAATGGCACATTTGGCATTTTTAAAAAAATTTGCTTTGAGGTAATATATACAGACGTATGCGTTTATGAATGTATGGTTATGTACGCATGCGTTTGTACACATCTGTTTGGTGTGCACGCCCAATAGTTGCAGATATACATGATTTATGTGTTTAGTTGGGTACGGAATAACATTCTCCAAGTGGATAAACTTATTGGGAATCAACTCATGTATACGTTTCCAGTATCAGTAAAGTCTGGGATCTTGTACCCACCTACACATATTTTTAGAACCCTTTTACTGCATTTCACACCTGGGTCCGCCGTGTCAGCCCGTCAAAATAATTTCAGTCCAGTCGGCACCTGACCAAGCTCTGGACCACAGGGAAGTGACTTATTTCCCATTTTTGAGAGAGTCTGGCATATTATCGCCATGTAGTTAGATTCCTGTGTATATCCCCGATATTTTTGTGTTATTTACTGTTCCAGCTGAAGGTCTACTTGGCCGAAACATCGTTCTAATTTCGTTATGTTTCTCACCTACGTAAAGCAAAGCTGTTATCATACTACTTTTATCCTTTTTTTTTTAAAAAAAAAGATGTTCAATATTATCATCAGCTTTACAACAGCTTCGCATTTTTATGTATCTTGGTGTTTTTTTTATGTTTGTAACCCCTTTGTTGGTATAATAGTGGTCAGAAACAAAAATGATGGCCTGTCTCACAAGGTTCCAGAAGTTTATCAAATACCTTGATGGCTTGTTGACTAGTTGTATCCAATTCTGGGTTGTACGACGAGTTCTTCTTCTACTTCCTTTTTAGTTCCCAGTGGAGCATAGGTCTTCAACAAACACTTTCCAACTCGTTCTGTTTTTTGCCATTCTTTTAAGATCATTCCATGTCTTGCTCATCATCTTCATCTCTGCTTCTATCTGTCTTCTCCAAGAATTCCTTGGTCTTCCTCTTTGTCTTTTCCCCTGGGGATTCCAAAAAAGGGCCTGTTGTGTAATACTCTCAGTTGGCTTCCGAAGTGTGTGTCCTATCCAGCACCATCGTCTTCGTTGTATCTCTTTATCCACTGGTGTTTGACTGGTACATTTCCATAATTTTATGTTAGTGATTTTGTCCTGCCATTTCCATCCTTTATTCTGCGTAAGTATCCATTAATGAAAGTCTGTATATTCGTGATTGTCAATTTTGCTGTTCTCCATGTTTCACAGCCATATAATAGGACCGCCTTAACATTTGAGTTGAAAATTTTTATTTTTGTATTTAACCTAATTTCTTTGGATTTTCATATGTTTCCCAGTGCAATGTAAACTTGTACGACGAGTTGCTACCAAAATATGTCAAAACATTGACAACAAACCCAGTACTGTTGTCGCACAAGCCAACGGTTTTCTTCTCCTTTTGCGGTCTTGGCTCATTCAGACTACGTAAGTAAAAAAGTAAAGTACGCCCGTCACGCCAAGTGGCGTATAGGGAATATGGTGTTTGTGACCATGTATTTTACAGACCTTCGGCACATAATTTTTGGGGTAAATGTGGTCGGTATTACGCCCGTGCCGCTTTACTTTTTCAGAAAAAAATCCGATTCCCATTAAAGGCTGGGTGAACCGGAGCCGTCGGTTGGGATCGAACCTTACCTCTCGTCCTTTGTAGTCCAGTTCACTAACCACTGAGCTATCGCGGCTCCCATCATTCAGACTACGGCTCTCTTATTAAGGCTGCTGTCTGTTTCAGTGATTCATGTGCACCACAGAATTTCTCTTCTAGGTAGGTGGGCGTGGGCCACATTGACATCTACACTGGTCTGTGTATTGGGGAATGTGGGGGAGCACTCCTGTAGAATATGTTTTGTTGTTACTTTATCTAGGGTACACAGGAATAGACTGGTAGTTTCTATTTTGAGTTTGATGAACATGTGGTTTCTTATTCTGTTGTAGCCTGTGCGCTCGTGATGTATGACTACTTGACAAAGGTTTTGACATGATACATCTTTAGTTCTGACATGATACTTCTTTGGTTCTGGCATGATACTTCTTTGGTTTTGATAGGATACTTCTTTGGTTTTGACATGATACATCTTTAGTTCTGACATGATACTTCTTTGGTTCTGACATGATACTTCTTTGGTTTTGATAGGATACTTCTTTGGTTTTGACATGATACATCTTTAGTTCTGACATGATACTTCTTTGGTTCTGACATGATATTTCTTTGGTTTTGACATGATACTTCTTTGGTTTTGATAGGATACTTCTTTGGTTTTGACATATTTCTTTGGCTGTGATATGATACTTCTTTGGTTTTGACATGATACTTCTTTGGTTTTGACATGATACTTCTTTGGTTTTGACATGATACCTCTTTAGTTTTGATGCATTTAATATTTTATGTGCCCATATTTCCTTCCATTCATTGATCATTTCATCTAAAGAAAGCTACTTGAACAGATAGAAAGCTACATGAACGGATAGAAAGCTACTTGAACGGATGGAAAGCTACCTGAACGGATAGAAAGCTTCCTGAACGGATAGAAAGCTACCTGAACGGATATAAAGCTACTTGAACGGATAGAAAGCTACCTGAACGGATAGAAAGCTACTTGAACGGATAGAAAGCTTCCTGAACAGATAGAAAGCTACCTGAACGGATAGAAAGCTACTTGAACGGATAGAAAGCTACTTGAACGGATAGAAAGCTACTTGAACGGATAGAAAGCTACTTGAACGGATAGAAAGCTACCTGAACGGATAGAAAGCTACTTGAACGGATAGAAAGCTTCCTGAACGGATAGAAAGCTACCTGAACGGATAGAAAGCTACTTGAACGGATAGAAAGCTACTTGAACGGATAGAAAGCTACTTGAACGAATAGAAAGCTACCTGAACGGATAGAAAGCTACTTGAACGGATAGAAATCTACAAGAAAGGAAAGAAAGCTACATGAACGGATAGAAACCTACTTGAACGGATAGAAAGCTACTTGAACGGATAGAAAGCTACCTGAGCGGATAGAAAGCTACATGAACGGATAGAAAGCTACTGGAACGGATAGAAAGCTACTTGAACAGACATAAATCTACTAGAAAATAAAAAAAGCTACTTGAACAGATAGAAATCTACTTGAAAGGAAATAAAGCTACTTAAAGCGGATAGAACTCTACTTGAAAGGAAAGAAAGCTACTTAAAGCGGATAGAAATCTACTTGAAAGGAAAGAAAGCTACTTGAAGCGGATAGAAATCTACTTGAAATGAAAGAAAGCTACTTAAAGCGGATAGAAATCTACTAGAAAAGAAAGAAAGCTACTTGAACAGATATAAATCTACTTGAAAGGAAAGAAAGCTACTTAAAGCGGATAGAAATCTACTAGAAAAGAAAGAAAGCTACTTGAACAGATATAAATCTACTTGAAAGGAAAGAAAGCTACTTGAACAGAAAGCGTTCAGAAATTAATGAGGACTCTGCATAAATGGTTAAGTCTTGGCGTTGCTCTGAGCATCAACTTTGCTGATATGGTTAAATCTAGTATTTGCTCTGAGTATTAACATTGCTGACATGGTTAAATCTTGGCGCTGCTCTGAGCATCAACTTTGCTGATATGGTTAAATTTTGTCTTTGAGCATCAATTTTGCTGATATGGTTAGGTCTTGTCTTTGCTCTGAGCGTCAACTTTGCTGTTATGGTTAAATTTTGTCTTTGAGCATCAATTTTGCTGATATGGTTAGGTCTTGTCTTTACTCTGAGCATCAACTCTGCTGATATGGAACATTGTGTGATAGAGGCCCCTGAAACTGTCTCCTGCACCGTCCTGAACCAGTGTGTGTCCACGTATGGTTCACGTGTCCAGTAATCGATAATAATAATTTTTTTTACAACATTCTTATCAATAATTCATCATCATCATGTGCCTTACCGGTTGGCGTAGGTGATCATGTCCCTCCACAATCTTCTATCCACAGTGCATCGTATCAGTTCTGTTGTTGACTGTTTTCCATGCCATGACACCAAGCTATCCAGTATTTTCTCTCTTTGTCGTCCGCGATCTCTTTTTCCTTTTATTTTGCCAGTTGTAACCAAGTATTCCAACTTTCCTCTTCTCATGATGTGCCCGAAAAATGTTGATTGCTTCTTTCTAATGTTTTTTAACAGCTCCCTTTTTGTGTTGGCCTCCTTGAGAACTTCCTCATTGGTCTTTTTATCTGTCCAGGGAACTATCAATAATTACAGCACAAAAATATACACATTTCAAACACAGTCACGGGTGTTCATATTCTAAAAACAGATCACTTAGAAATATGGATCTTGGTCAATGCCTGGTACCTCTGTTCCACATATTCAAATAATTTATCGGACTGGCAAGCTCGTCTGTAATATCAGGAGCGAACAAAGCTTGTAGTTGTAGACAGAGTAGAAGAGAATAATAAAATGTCATTAAATAAAAAGGTAAAGGTTCCCTGTATACATTGCTAGGCGTATGGGTAATATAATATTAGTGGCTATATTTTTCTATGACCACGGCATATTTCTGGATGGTGTGGTCGGTATCACGCCAGACCGCCTTTAACTTCCAAGAAAAATCTCTTGTATCCGTTTTTTGGAGGCTGGGTGAACCCCGGAGCCTTGTTAATCCGAACAAAAAATCCGCCACTGTTGGGGATGGTACCTGGACCCTTCTGAATAATAATATCAGGACTATTGCCAGGACTAATATCAGGAATAATGTCAGGAATAATATCAAGACTAATGTCAGTAATAATGTCAGGAATAATATCAAGACTAATGTCAGTAATAATGTTAGGACTAATGTCAGGAATAATGTCAGGAATAATATCAAGAATAATATCGGGAATAATGTCAGGAACAATATCAGGGTTTACTCTGTGAGTCCTACGCAGGGGTAGAAACAAATATAGAATTATTGTCAGTACTGTCCTCACTCTCTGGGAAAGTAAAGCGGCACGGGTGGAATACCGACCACAATACCTCAAAAATCATGTGTCGAAGGTGTACTAGTGATTGAGATAACATCCTGCAATCCACCGTTTAGATAAGAAGGGCAGAAGGCACTGGGCACGGAGACATGGTAGTAGAAGATACTTGTGCAGATGTTGAACTACCTGTCCTACTAGTCTTCTTTTCGGTAATTTACGAGTTTAGCGTATTAAATTATTTCTGTTCGCAGTACCTTGTACTTTATTCGGTCATTTTCTTATCTGTCAGTAGAAGACCACAGGAATACCCTAAATCTAATCCTTGTCGAAAAGAAAACAATTAATCTCTCTCTCTCTCTCTCTCTCTCTCTCTCTCTGCGATCAAGACTCAATCAGAGTAGGATTCCAGACTCTCTCATGAAGTCAGCTGTCTGTTTAAGTGAATCGATTGCCCCATATAGTTTCTCTTCCTGGGAGGTGGGCGTGGACCACATTGCTCTTCTCAGGTCTGTGTACTGGGGGCAGTCCTGTAGAACATGTTTTGTAGTCACATTGTCCAGTGCACAGTGGCATAGGCTGGTTGTACCTATTTTGAATTTGGTGAACATTAGATTTCTCATTCTATTGTGGCCAGTGCGTAGGCGAAGTATGATGACTTGATCCCTCCTTGATAGTTGGTGGTAACCATCCCTCTCGTTATGCTTTGGGTGTTCTCGTTTCCATTTTTCATGGAACTGACCTTTGAGGATGGATTTGGCTTCATCATAACTGAGCGGATGGTTCTCTTGTGGTAATCTCCCTCCCTCTTTAGCTAATTTGTCTGCGTGTTCGTTCCCGTGTATATTACAGTGTGATGGTATCCACTGAATGACTACTCTCTGGAAATTATTGTATAGTTGGTCCAGGCTTGTTCTCAAGTCATCTAGTTCATTGTTCTTGGGGCTTTTTAGAGCTGTTAGTACTTACAGTGCATCAGTCAGAATCACCAATTTATTGTGCATGTTATTTTTGTGTTGAGTAGCCAGTGTTGCAGCATCTCTGAGGGCCTCAGTTTCGGCTTTAAAGTTGTTTGAGAATTTCCCAGTAGCTATTGACTTGGTGATCTCGTCCGGATTATTCAGCGTCAAGAACACACCTCCCCCTCCATTTCTGGTGGCATTTGTAGCAGAGCCATCTGTGTATATGTGGGACCAAGAATCGTGTGGGTAGGTATCGTGTATGTATTTTTCTGCTACGTGTTTTCTTTCTGTGTCTGATTGGGTGCCTTTTTTCATGATTCCTGTTATATTTTCCTGAAGTTCTGGTATTTTATGTTTTCCATGAGGAGACATATCAGATGGGCCCAAGGGTTTCGATATTGTTTGGGAAAGTACTGGGTCTCCAGTTGTTAGTTCATTGGCACTTGCAGCGAAGTTGCTCCTCTTTAGTCGTACAATTCCGGAACCAGTTATTCTTTGGTGCATGGGGTGGCTAAGGAGCCTTCTATATTTCTCCGCTTGTTTCAATACTTTATTGACCCGTCTGTCATCTAAGGGTTGTAAGCCTGTTACTGTTTCTAGAGTCTTGATAGGTGTAGATTTCATAGCACCAGTGATGATACGGGCAGCTTGGTTTTGTGTTCTGTTAATTTTGCTAAGGTGTGATTTGGAAGCCATAGCCCAGGCTGTGAATCCATACTCTAGAACTGGTCTGACTCTTCCTATGTATAGTCGCTTCAAAATATTGCTGTCTCCCCCAGTCCGTTCCTGCCAATTTCTTCATAATATTTGTTCGTTTTCTGGCTTTTTTCCTTGCTCTGTCTATCTGATTTTTCCAAGTCATTCTGTGATTCATGGTGACGTCAAGATATGTTGGGTTTTGGTCAATAGGGAGTGTATGGTGTTTTATCTTCAAGTTTGCAGAGAGTGTGTTTATTGATAGGCTGAAAACTGTATATGTAGTTTTTTTTTTCGTTGATTGGTAAGAACCAGGTGTTCGTCCATTTTTCAAGTTCACCTAGGGCATCTTGCATCCTGGTTCCAGCCACCGACATACTTTCCACACAAGCCCATAACGCCAGATCCTCTGCGTATATTGCTGAGTGTATTCTGGGTGGAATGTCCATTACGATGTCATTTATGAAAATTAAAAAGAGTGTTGGGGACAAGACTCCGCCTTGTGGGACACCTTGTTCGATAGAGACCTTCTTACTTAGTTGACCTTGAACTTGTACTATGGCCATTCTATCCTGAAGGTATTGAGAGACCCAATTGAATAAACGACACTGGATGCCAAAACTAAAAAGCTGGTTCTTTAAACCCTCTCGCCAAACCCTATCAAAAGCATTCTCCATGTCAACCCACACTGCCAGTTTGTGTTTCTTTTCTTGTAGAGCATCCTCTTTTCTTGTAGAGCATCCTTTATTTCCTGTGCAATGTAGGTGACCAGGTCTTCAGTTGATCTGTGCTGACGGAAGTCACTTTGTTGTGGTACGATTTGTTGTTTTGTCTCAAAATGCCATGTAAGTCTTCTGTTAACCAGCCTTTCCATGGGTTTACGCAGGCAGCTCAGTTAATTGGTCTTTAGCTATTTGGGTCTAGTGGGTCTTTTCCACGCTTGAGGATGAGCACCATAATAGCTTCTTTCCAGATTGCCGGCACATGACCTCTATTCCAGCTAGCATTTATTATCCTTAGAAGCTGGCTCTTGGCTTTCTGTCCCAGATTTAGCAGAATTTCATTGGAGATTCCATCTTTACCAGAGGAACTTTTGAGCTTCAATCCTTTGAGGGCAACATCTAATTCCGTTGGGGTAAAGATGGTCGTCTGATGCTCTTCTGGTGCTAAAGGCATGTGTTTTGCATCTTGATTTTCGCGTCTTGCAGCTTTCTGTTTGTCTATTGGAATGTTTATTCTACTAATGTGTTTGTAAGTCTCTATCAGTAGATTTGCTGCCCTTTTGCCCGTGAGGATGTTCTGATTGTGTACTAATGATATTGAAGGTAGGCAGTTGTTTTCGTCGCTCAGAGCTTTCGCAAGTTTCCATAGTTTATGACCATTTTTGTCTATTATAATATATTATGGCTTTTACAGAGAACAATCGGCTGTTGTTTATCCCTGATTGCAGGCACATTCTTGACACATAGTCGTCCATGCTAAGAACAAAGACTGCAGTGTGTCTCGAACCTGCTTGATTACCTACAGGAAGTAAACCTGTTTTCGAATTTTAAAAGATGGATTCAATTTAAAAAAAAAATGTACTGCGACTATTTTTAATTGAACAAACCTAATGGTACGCTACTTATCCTATTGTCAATTGTCAAGCCTGAATATTTTGGTAAGCCATCTGCAGTTTTGACCACTACGGGTCAATCTGGACTCTTACACAAATGAACATACATCAACCATTTTACTCAACAAGTTGACATATATTTTATTGACCAGTCATTATAACCGATGAATGTGTTCATAAGACTCCTTAATATTGATTTTGAGTATTGTGTCTTTCACCTTATTCATTATCATCACGTACCATTCCGGTTGGCGTAGGCGATCATGTCCTTCCACAATCTTCTACCCACAGTACATCGTATCAGTTCTGTTGTTGACTGTTTTCCATGCCATGACACCAAGCTATCCAGTATTTTCTCTCTTTGTCGTCCGCGATCTCTTTTTCCTTTTATTTTGCAAGTTGTAACCAAGAATTCCAACTTTCCTCTTCTCATGATGTGCCCACAAAATGTTGATTGTTTTTTTGTTATGTTTTCTAGGAGCTCCCTTTTTGTACTGGCCTCTTTGAGAATGTCCTCATTGGTCTTTTTAGCTGTCCATGGAACTTTCCACATTCTTCTGAGAAATCCCATCTCTGTGGCCTCTAATCGTCTTTTCATTTGTTTGTCTACTGTCCTTGATTCATTCATAGGTCAGAATTGGCTATATATTGCACCGGTGAAATCTCTTTCTTACTTCTATTGACATAGACTCTTTGCATAAAACGTTTTTCATTTTCTCAAATGCTATTTGGCTTGAACTATTCTGCTTTTTATTTCTATGGTGCATCTTTCATCTGATGTTATTATTGTGCTCAGGTATTTGATGCGTTGCACTTGTTTCAGATTTGTCCAGCTTATTGTTATGCTGCATGATGATTGCTTCTTCGATAAGACCATTACTTCTGTTTTTCTTACTATTCGGACTGAGACTTTTCTTGGTCTTTCTTTTACTATTATGCCTCTTATTTCTTGTAGTTCATTCTCTGTCTCTGCTATTAAGACTGTGTCATCCGCATATTCGCAGATTGTTTATGTTGTGACAGCTATTGATCTCAAAATATTTTTGCTGAAAAGTTCACCTTATTAATGTATAGATAAAGAGCCCGCACGAGTACACATGCTGTCTCTTGTTGTTATAGTCACTAGCCTTCGTCATGGTAAAAAATAAAAAAGTAAAGAGCCCCGTCACGCCAAGTGGCGTATATGGCATTTAATGTTAGTGACCATAATTTTTACAGACCTTCAGAACATGATTTTTGGTGATAATATTACGCCCTAGCCACTTTAATTTCCCACAAAAAACCCGGTTCCTATTTAAGGCTGGGTGAATCTGGAAGCCATCGATCAGGATCGAACCCGACCTCTTGTTCTTGTAGTCCAGTTGACTAACTACTGAGCCATCGTGGCTCCTTGCCTCCGTCATGGATCATCTTTATTTCTTGTTAACTATCTCAGTGTCTTGTGTTTCACTGCTTTGCTAACCATACATTTTTATATTTTTTGAAATTTCAAACTATCAGTCTGCCTGTCAAGGTTTCAGAAGTCATAATATTTGAAAAATATAATTATGAGGTTGAAAAAGTGATTATAGAAGCTTTCATAAAAGTGTAAAATGAGTAGTAGCATTTACATAACATAGTATATATTTAAACAATTAATACAAAATAACGAATATAGTAAAATGTATTACTTTAGTACTACTTGTGTGATTGTCCGAACTCAACATCAAGTAGCAATACTAAAAAAAAAGGAAGAAAAAAGTGGTATGGTGACAGCTTTACGTGGTAATGGTAAACTTTACATTGGTTATAATCACCATACCACTGTTTTCTTCCTTTTATTTTTAGTATTGCTATTATCATCAGCTTTACAGCAGCTTCGCATCTCTACGCATCTTGGTGCACCTTGATGCCAACTCAACATCAAGTATTAGTCTCAGCTTTCGCTGTGAAAGCACCTGTACAAGAATTCGGTAACAAAAAACATGGCTGGCGATCATCAATACGGATCATCTAGTTACACAATCACTTAGACTGAAACGAAAAAAACATGAGAAAAACAAAATGTCATCAAGGGAGTAAAAACATATGATAAATGTTGACGTTAACCATTCAAACATCAGCATCATATCATCTTAGCAAAGTGGTGATAACATCAAATTGCTGGGTTACAAATTGATGGTTTACAAACATTATCACTTGCTAAGTTGTAGCCACCACCTTTCTATAATCCCATATACAACGATATGTACATCATATGTTAGGTGATTAATACCTGAATGCTTAATCTTAAGAGCTGCAATGGTATCTGCAATTATTCAAATCACAAATTATGCTTGTCTAATCCCTAAGTTCCCTCGCGGGTCTCGAAGTGCCAAAATGATAGTTGTTCATGAACTTTCTGTACTGTTCTCTGATGGGTGAGTTTTTCGTTTCAATGAATATTTTCCTTGTCGATTTTCAATGTCATCCATTTCTATTTACCTTTACCTCCCTTCCATTTTTCCGTCGTTTCATGTTCATTGTAAGATGTGAAGGTTATGTGAACTTGTGACATGCCAACATCATTTCTGTTTTTTTTTTAAACCAGGTTTTTGTGTAGTCTAACATATCTTGACCAGTGTAAAAAAAACCCTGTCTGTGGACCTACATATCTTGACCCGTGTAAAAAGCTCTGTGTATAGACCTACATAACTTGACCAGTGTAAAATGCTCTTCGTGTGTACCTAATTACCGTGACCAGTATAATAAGCTCTTTGTGTGGACCTACACATCTTGACCAGTGTAAAAAAGATCTTTGTATAGACCTATTCATCGTGACTAGTGTAAAAAGATCTTTGCATAGACCTATTCATCGTGACTAGTGTAAAAAGATCTTTGTATAGACCTATTCATCGTGACTAATGTAAAATGCTCATTGTATAGACCTATTCATAGTGCCCAATGTAAAATGCTCATTGTATAGACCTATTCATCGTGATTAGTGTAAAAAGCTCTTTGTGTAAACTGGTGCTGATTTTTAAAACTTTCTAAAAATTATTTTGTCTCTCTATGACATGTCTGCATTTTACGATAACACATTACTTCCATAATTTGTATTTCCCTTTTATATTCTGCTTTTAAATCAACGTTTCACTGGACTATAAGATTGATACAAGTGTTGAGGCAATATAATCCGATGATAGGAGATCGTTGGCACCATCAAAATATTGACGTTATAACCGTATCTCGTTATATCTAATTTGTTTAAAGTTAAGGGAATGTACTACGTAAACTTCAGAAATAGATTGAGCAGTGCCTTCCCTTGCACAAAAAATCTTGTATTACCTTCTGTAGATTCCGATTGGATGGAAAGAAAAGAAAACAAACGATGAAGTCTTAAAACAACTACAAATGAAAAGTGAACTACTAAACACAATTAGAACAAGACAAATGAAATTTTGGGGGCTTGTTAAAAGACACAACAGCCTAATAAAAGTAACATTGGAAGGGAAAATACAAGGTAGCAGAGGCAGACCAAGACTAACATTGACGAGTAACATCTGCACCATCAAAGCTAGAGACAAAGTGAAATGGCGCTCCATGGTAGCCAACCTTCGATACGGAGACGGCACTCACTGATGAATGATGATGAAACTCCGATATATGTTTTCTGCCCATAAGGATTGTGTGTAGTTTGGTTGAGGAAATATTTCGTTTCCTGCATATTTCTGCTTGTGATTTTAATATTTATCGCCCACTTTCTATATCAATATGACTTTCGTTTCAAGTGATATACATTTGCGTTTCTTGCCACTTCTGGAAGGAAATAGTCTAGGAGATAAGATCAGAAATGAAGAATTGAGAAAAAAAAGCTAGTAATAGCCCCCTCCCCCCATAGAATATATAAAGCAACAGATAAAATGGCTTGGCCACGTGACAAGGGAAAGTAATCACAACACAACATAATGAGCCCTCAACAAACGTTGCAAGAATACCAGACCTAAGGGTCGACCACGAAAAAGATGGATCGATGGAATATTAGAAGCACTAGGGAACATAACAGCGAACAGAAGAACAAAAGATCGTAAAATATATCTCCTCTCAACGCTGAAAGGCAAATGAGGAAGGAAAGAAGAAGAAGCCTTCTGGAAGCCATCGCGATAACAAATATAATGACTTGCCAATAGATTTGAACAACAGTGTTGACAGTTCTATGTACGCCAATATTCAGCCTTTATAACGCAAGCCTATTGATCACTGGCCAATCCAAGAAAAAAAGCCAATCATTTCTCCAAACCATACCTTTGAATCACTGCCATATGTAAATAGGCCTTACTAGTCATGCCTAGCCTGCGTGGCCACATAATTTCATCATCATCATCATCATTGAGTGCCTTCTCCGCAACGAAGGTTGGCTACCATGGATCGCCATTCTACTCTGTTTCTTGTTTTGATGGTGCAGGTTGTCATAGATTGACTTGTCCATCTTTTGATGTTACTCGTCCATGTTAGTCTTGGTCTGCCTCTGCCTCTTTTACTTTGTATTTTCCCTTCCAATATTACTTTTAGTAGGCTGATGTGTCTTTTAACATGCCCCAAAAATTTCATTTGTCTTGTCTTAATTGTATTTAGTAGTTCTCTTTTTATTTTCAGTTGTTTTAAAACTTCATCGTTTGTTATCTTTTCTTTCCATCCAATTCTACCTTTTCTTCTATAAATCCACATTTCAAAGGCTTCAATTTTCTGTTCTGTTTTCTTGTATAATGTCCATGTTTCTGCATCATACAGGAATATTGAGAAGATGTAACATTTTGCCATTCTTAGTTTCAGCCCTGTTGATATTTGTTTTGTTGTTAGTATATTTTTCATGACATTAAAATTACTTTTGGCCATTCCCACATATTTTACATGACAAAAAGTAAAGTGCGCACCGTTAACAATTTTATTTTTGGCTAGGAATTTAATACAATACGTTATAATCAATTTTCAGGCTGGGTTATAGAGCTATAACATTTTTTTAAAATATAGGACAAGGAAGAAATAATAAAAAAAAAAAAAAAAACTCAGGAATTTTACAAAGTGACATTATGTCAGGATTTTCGTTATAATCGGTCTGGCTACCAGTGGATTCTATTATATCGCCAGTTTGCATAGCAGTCTGATTGATCTTGTATTTTAGGTGAATTGATTTGTCTTACGAAATTACGTGTTAGTGATATCTTTAGTTGCTGAATGTGCTACTCTAGTAATGATTTTGATTTTATAACTTTCTTCTTCTTCTTCCTCTTCTTCTTATTCAGCGATCAGCCATTACTGTGAATTTATATATTTAGACCCGCAGAAGATGGAGTGTATCAGCCACGGCGCAAGTTTAGGAAAAAAAATCCGGATACACACGTATATACGAGTACTGACCATGCGACCAGCTCATCGTGTGTCATGATGTTGTCCCTACCCCTCCATATAGCAGTACTGACCATGCGACCAGCTCATCGTGTGTCATGATGTTGTCCCTACCCCTCCATATAGCAGTACTGACCATGCGACCAGCTCATCATGTGTCATGATGTTGTCCCTACCCCTCCATATAGCAGTACTGACCATGCGACCAGCTCATCGTATCATGATGTTGTCCCTACCCCTCCATATAGCAGTACTGACCATGCGACCAGCTCATCGTGTGTCATGATGTTGTCCCTACCCCTCCATATAGAGTACTGACCATGCGACCAGCTCATCGTGTGTCATGATGTTGTCCCTACCCCTCCATATAGGAGTACTGACCATGCGACCAGCTCATCGTGTGTCATGATGTTGTCCCTACCCCTCCATATAGGAGTACTGACCATGCGACCAGCTCATCGTGTGTCATGATGTTGTCCCTACCCCTCCATATAGCAGTACTGACCATGCGACCAGCTCATCGTGTGTCATGATGTTGTCCCTACCTCTCCATCATAAAACCAAACAAAGAGTCAAGTTGGCATGATCACACGGCTTGAACGCTGAAGATGTTTAGACTAGCATGGGTCATGGCGGTGCGTTTGAGATTTCACCTGTTTCCCATGGTTTGTCATGTAGTGCTGTCTCTGTGGTCATGTTTGTATTCTTAAGGTGTTGAGAGTGCTGCAGTTCTGTAGGGTGTGCGCAGGAGTCTGTCTGGATGCTTCACAATCACACGTTGCTTAGTCAATGCATCATATCTTCCGTAGATGTGCTTTGAGGCCATAGTGATCTGTTTTAAGTTTGAATATCTTGATCCTCAAGTCTGCTGAGCTGGTTTAAGATGTTATGTTGTGGCTCATATTTTAAATATAATTCTCTCAATTATGTTTTCTTAGCTTGTTTAAGGCTCTGGTTTGGTCCGACAGTTGAAGGCTCCCATCTGCTTTATCGTTCGGAGAAAAAATTGAAAAAAAAAGAAAAAATGGAATGTTAGAAGCTTTACGTGATTAGTAGACGACACCGATTCGAACGACGTTTCGGCTCAATAGGCCATCAGCAGGAACAAACAAACAACATACACACACAGATATGTGAATAAATAAAACTAATCCTACATAGCTAACTAGTAATGAAACATCAAAAACAAAATAATCGAAATATGTTGACTTCCCTGTGTGTCGTGGACTGTGGTCAGGCTGGGAAAGGAATTTCTCACGGGTGTAGCTGTAATTTATACTCTCTGGTCAGAGGTGAAGGGTTCTAAAAATACGTTGCTTTATCGTTCCCAGGGATGCCACAGTGTGATGATATCCACTGCAGAACTAGTTCTGTCATTTTTTAAATCGCTCACGTTGTTTGTTATTATAAGTCTATTCTTGTTGTGGCTTGGTATCACTGATTTTATAACCATCGTTATTAATAGTGAGTACTAGATGTTTGAATTGTAGGATTGTTCAAACGTTACACTTTTAACCGATTGACGTCACTGCTGGCTTGACATTCCCATATTAGCTACACTTACGTTCCAACAACCAACAAAGTGTTTATTCAAATAGTTAATATTGTTCTATTGAACTGTTTGTGCTTTGAAAAAAAGGTGGGGAACTCATGATGCACACTTTCTGGTCGTTGTAGCGGCCGTCGCCGGCGACATGATTTATATGTGTCGGCGCCGAATCCGGGACGGGTAGAATTCGTGGTCAGTGAGCGTACCGCATGAAACGCTGTTTCAACAAATGAAGTCAAGCCTCCTCTACGGTGAAATACTCGATCCGACTACAGTCCAGCCTGTGGCGAATTTTGCAGTAGAACAAAGATCACAGATCCTGTTTCAAGGTAAAACTAGGGTCTGGTACTGTTCCATATCTCCATGCGTCGGCGCCAAAACCGTGTTGACTCTGTGGTCAGGTGTATGCGACCGGATTACCGCTGTCTCCTCAAAGACAAGAAAGAATCATTTGAAAACGCACTGCAGCAAATATTCTATAAGACATGAAACTGAGTTTTTTACCAGGCAGCCACCTTGGCCCGCCGCATCAACCGGAAGCCGATTTTTGAAAGTCTTTTTTTTTTGGTGGAATGCTTTTCATTTTCATTGTGACGTCTTTGTTGTTGTTAGACATTATTTTTCTCTGTCCTAACTTGGTCTTCCAGCCGTATTCCATAGAGGCTTGACCTAATATATATGTTCCAGGTAAATCCATCTGTGATGACCAAGTACCATACCTGCTGACAAAGTTAAATGATCATGTTGCTCACAGTTTTCTGTCTCTACAATTGTTTATCATTTTTGCTCTTGATTTCCTGTAAACCATTCTCTTAAACTGTCTGGTATAATTGTGTTTCTGCTTGTATAACTCTTTTTTTTCTCAACATTTTCAGCTTGCCACTCTAAATTCCACTGGCCGCAATATTTTCCACTTGTCACGTTTTTTCACTTGCCACTTTAAATTCCAGTTGTCACTTGTGGCTTTTTCCACTTGTCACGTTATTTTCCACTTGCCACATTATTTTTCATTAGTCACGTTAATGTCCACTTGCCACTTTAATTTCCACTTGTCACGTTTTTTCCACTTGCCACTTTAAATTCTACTTACCACGATATTTTCCACTTATTCTCCTATTACATGGTTCTAAATAATGACGATTGTTTCCTCCTGATGCCTATAGACACCTTTCTTTGTATCTCCAGTAGTTTTCTTCTCTGTTGTCCATGATTAACTTCCATCTCTTAAGACTGATACAGCATAACACTGAAGTACTCATATCTTCCTTATCATAGATAGGTTGTGTGTTATCTAACACACTTACACCTATATTTTCTGAAAAAAATAGAGGCTTCGAGTCAATTTGGGCTAGATTTTAATTACACATTCATCATCATCATCATGATGTGCCGTACCGGTTGGCGTAGGCGATCATGTCCTTCCACAATCTTCTATCCACAGTGCATCGTATGAGTTCTGTTGTTGACTGTTTTCCATGCCATGACACCAAGCTATCCAGTATTTTCTCTCTTTGTCGTCCACGATCTCTCTTTCCTTTTATTTTGCCAGTTGTAACCAAGTATACCAACTTTCCTCTTCTCATGATGAGCCCAGAAAATATTGATTGCTTCTTTCTGATGTTTTTTAAGAGCTCCCATTTTGTGTTGGCCTCTTTGAGAACTTTCTCATTGGTCTTTTTAGCTGTCCAGGGAACTTTCAAAATTCTTCTGGGAAATCACATCTCTGTGGCCTCTAATCGTCTTTTCAGTTGTTTGTCTATTGTCCATGATTCGCTTCCATAGGTCAGAATTGGTTCTATATAGCATCGATGAACTCTCTTTCTCATTTCTGTTGACATAGATTTGTATATTAAGATATTTTTCATTTTCTGAAATGCTATTTTGGCCTGAGCTATTCTGCTTTTTATTTCAGTGTTGCATCTTCCATCTGATGTTATCACTGTGCCCAAGTATTTCAAACGTTGCACTTGTTTCAGATTTGTCTTGTTTATTTGTATGCTGCATGATGGTGATGATTGTTTCTTCGATACAACCATTACTTCTGTTTTCTTACAATTCAGACTGAGTACCTTTCTTGTTTCTTTCTTTTTCTATTATATCTATCATTTCTTGTAGCTCATTCTCTGTCTCTGCTATTAAGACTGTGTCATCCGCATATCGTAAATTATTTATGTTGTGACCGTTGACTTCAATTCCTTTTTTGTCTACTATTGATCTCATAATATGTTCGCTGTAAAGTGAAAACAAATCCGGCGACAGAACACAGCACAGAACACATTGAAATTGTCCTGTTTGAATTAACAACCAAATAGGACAATTTCAATTACACATTACAGTTAGAAAATTGACCACTGTTCATCATCATCATCATTGAGTGCCGTCTCCGCATGGAAGGTTGGCTAACATGGATCGTCATTCCACTTTGTCTCTTGCTTTGATGGTGCAGATTGTCATAGATTGACTTATCCTTCTTTTGCTGTTACTCGTCCATGTTAGTCTTGGTCTGCCTCTGCCTCTTTTACCTTGTATTTTCCCTTCCAATATTACTTTTAGTAGGCTGTCGTGTCTTTTACCTTGTATTTTCCCTTCCAATATTACTTTTAGTAGGCTGTCGTGTCTTTTACCTTGTATTTTCCCTTCCAATATTACTTTTAGTAGGCTGTTGCTTGTATTTTCCCTTCCAATATTACTTTTAGTAGGCTGTCGTGTCTTTTACCTTGTATGTTCCCTTCCAATATTACTTTTAGTAGGCCGTTGTGTCTTTTACCTTGTATTTTCCCTTCCAATATTACTTTTGGCAGGCCGTTGTGTCTTTTACCTTGTATTTTCCCTTCCAATATTACTTTTAGTAGGCCGTTGTGTCTTTTACCTTGTATGTTCCCTTCCAATATTACTTTTAGTAGGCTGTTGTGTCTTTTACCTTGTATTTTCCCTTCCAATATTACTTTTAGTAGGCCGTTGTGTCTTTTACCTTGTATTTTCCCTTCCAATATTACTTTTAGTAGGCTGTTGTGTCTTTTACCTTGTATTTTCCCTTCCAATATTACTTTTTCTAGGCTGTTGTGCCTTTTCACATGCCCCTAAAATTTCATCTGTTTTTTTTGAAGTGTTTAGTAGTTCTCTTTTCATTTTTAGTTGTTTTAGAACTTCATCGTTTGTTTTCTTCTCTTTCCATCCAATTCTACCTATTCTTCTATATATCCACATTTCAAAGGCTTCACTTTTCTGTTCTGTTTTCTTGTCAAATGTCCATGTTTCTGCACCATACAGAAATATTGAGAAGATGCAACATTTTGCTATTCTTAGTTTTAGCCCTTGTATTATTTGTTTTGATGTTATAATATTTTTCATGACATTAAAATTACTTTTTTGCTTTTTTTGACCACTGTTACTTCAACAACATTATTTCAGCTTATCTAATCTATAATAGATTCTCTTCAACCAGCAGTACCTTATGCTCGTCTTCTGAGGGAAATCTTTTTGACATCTTGCTTCAGGCAAAGTAAAGTTCCTTTACATTTCTCGACTGTCACATTATTTTAACTTTCATGTACAATAGGAGAACAAACAAGAAAATCACTGGAGGCTGCAGAAATGTTGTTTTACAGAAGAATGTTGAGATTACAATGGACAACTAAGAAGGATAATGAAAACGTTCTGAAAGAGGCCAAAGCAAAAGGAGAACTCATTTCCAATATTAGGAACAAACAATCATCATTTTTTGGGCCAGTTAATGAGAAGGGAACAGCTGGAATATATTGTAACAATTGGGAAAATTGATGGACACAGAGATAGAGGGAAGAAAAGAGAAAAGATACCAGACAGCTTAAGAGAATGGCTCGGCAGAAGATCAACAACTGAAATGATAAATAACTGTCGAGATCGAAAGTTGTGGAGAGACATGATCACCTATGCCAGCAGGCTCGGTGCTTGATGATGATTTTTAACTTTACATTGCTTGACACTTTACCTTTTCGCTTTCACTTCATTGCCCCTCTCCAATATTAGTTTTTTGTTGCCTTGGTCAACCTTTAGAAGAATTACATGCCGGCAGCTTTACCAAAATGATCGTCTTTCAGGCTCATCTAACTTTTTAAAATAAGAGTCTTCTCATTCGACCAGAACCTTGTGGCCTAGTCACTTCTAACTGTACTCCATGACTGTCTCCTCTTAGTGAGGAAAACATCGCGTTCTTTACAGTTGTTGTCTCTCTCACTCTCTCATACACACACATCACTAAGTGTTTTTAGTTTTATCGCCCAGCCTTCCATAATTCGTCACTTAGTGAATGTTAATTTGTTGCTATATAGGGCATCTTCTCTGGGTTAATGTTAATTTGTTGCTATATAGGGCATCTTCCCTGGGTTAATGTTTTTCTATCGCATCAGTTGCTGTTCTTGTATTGTTAAGTACGGGCATCTTGACTTGGTTACTTATTTTGTATTGCTAAACAGAACATATAGACTTCCTGGCTGTTCTTGTATTGCTAAATAGAACATACAGACTTCATTGCTGTTTTTGTATTGCTAAATAGAACATATAGACTTCATTGCTGTTCTTGTATTGCTAAATAGAACATATAGACTTCATTGCTGTTTTTGTATTGCTAAATAGAACATATAGACTTCATTGCTGTTTTTGTATTGCTAAATAGAACATATAGACTTCATTGCTGTTTTTGTATTGCTAAATAGAACATATAGACTTCATTGTTGTTTTTGTATTGCTAAATAGAACATATAGACTTCATTGCTGTTTTTGTATTGCTAAATATGACTTCATTGCTGTTTTTGTATTGCTAAATAGAGCATCCTGACTCGGTTACTATTCTTGTAATGATATATAGAATATCTTGACTCTGTTACAGTGCTTGTGTTGCTAAATAGGTCATCTTCACTCAGTTACTGTCATAGTCTTGCTACATAGGGCATCTTGACTCGGTTACTGTTCTTGTTTTGCTGAATAGGGCATCTTCACTCAGTTACTGTCATTGTGTTGCTAAGTAGGGCATCTTGCCTCAGTTACAGCGCTTGTGTTGCTAAATAGGTCATCTTCACTCAGTTACTGTCATAGTCTTGCTACATAGGGCATCTTGACTCGGTTACTGTTCTTGTTTTGCTGAATAGGGCATCTTCACTCAGTTACTGTCATTGTGTTGCTACATAAGGCATCTTGCCTCAGTTACAGCGCTTGTGTTGCTAAATAGGGCATCTTGACTCTGTTACTGTTTTTGTGTTGCTAAATAGAGCATTTTGACTCTGTTACAGTGCTTGTGTTGCTAAATAGGGCATCTTGACTCTGTTACAGTGCTTGTGTTGCTAAATAGGGCATCTTGACTCTGTTACAGTGCTTGTGTTGCTAAATAGGGCATCTTGACTCTGTTACAGTGCTTGTGTTGCTAAATAGGGCATCTTCACTCAGTTACTGTCATTGTGTTGCTAAATAGGGCATCTTAACTCTGTTACAGTGCTTGTGTTGCTAAATAGGGCATCTTCCCTCAGTTACAGTGCTTGTGTTGCTAAATAGGGCATCTTCACTCAGTTACTGTCATAGTCATGCTACATAGGGCATCTTGACTCGGTTACTGTTCTTGTTTTGCTGAATAGCGCATCTTGACTCAGTTACTGTCATTGTGTTGCTAAATAGGGCATCTTGACTCAGTTACAGTGCTTGTGTTGCTAAATAGGGCATCTTCACTCTGTTACAGTGCTTGTGTTGCTAAATAGGGCATATTGACTCTGTTACAGTGCTTGTGTTGCTAAATAGGGCATCTTGACTCTGTTACAGTGCTTGTGTTGCTAAATAGGGCATCTTCACTCTGTTACAGTGCTTGTGTTGCTAAATAGGGCATCTTGACTCTGTTACAGTGCTTGTGTTGCTAAATAGGGCATCTTCACTCAGTTACTGTCATTGTGTTGCTAAATAGGGCATCTTCACTCAGTCACTTGCTACATAAGGCATCTTGACTCGGTTACTGTTCTTGTTTTGCTAAATAGGGCATCTTGACTCTGTTACTGTTTTTGTGTTGCTAAATAGGGCATCTTGACTCTGTTACTGTTTTTGTGTTGCTAAATAGAGCATTTTGACTCTGTTACAGTGCTTGTGTTGCTAAATAGGGCATCTTGACTCTGTTACTGTTTTTGTGTTACTAAATAGGGCATCTTGACTCTGTTACTGTTTTTGTGTTACTAAATAGGGCATCTTGACTCTGTTACAGTGATTGTGTTGCTAAATAAGGCAACTTGACTCTGTTACTGTTCTTGTGTTACTAAATAGGGCATCTTGACTCAGTTACAGTGCTTGTGTTGCTAAATAAGGCATATTGACCCTGTTACTGTTCTTGTGTTACTAAATAGGGCATTTTGACTCTGTTACTGTTTTTGTGTTACTAAATAGGGCATCTTGACTCTGTTACTGTTTTGTGTTACTAAATAGGGCATGTTGACTCTGTTACTGTTCTTGTGTTACTAAATAGGGCATCTTGACTCTGTTACTGTTTAAGTGTTGCTAAATAGGGCATCTTGACTCAGTTACAGTGCTTGTGTTGCTAAATAGGGCATCTTGACTCTGTTACAGTGCTTGTGTTGCTACATAAGGCATCTTGACTCTGTTACTGTTTTTGTGTTGCTAAATAGGGCATCTTCACTCAGTTACTGTCATTGTGTTGTTAAATAGGGCATCTTGACTCTGTTACTGTTTTTGTGTTGCTAAATAGGGCATCTTCACTCAGTTACTGTTCTTGTGTTGCTAAATATTGCATCTTGACACAGTTACAGCGCTTGTGTTGCTAAATAGGGCATCTTGACTCTGTTACTGTTTTTGTGTTGCTAAATAGGGCATCTTCACTCAGTTACTGTTTTTGTGTTGCTAAATAAGGCATCTTGACTCTGTTACTGTTCTTGTGGTGCTAAATAGGGCATCTTCACTCAGTTACTGTTCTTGTGTTGCTAAAGAGGACATTTTGACTCGGTACTTTGGAAGCCGAGAATTCAGATCCACTCTAATCATGTACAGGTTTTATTTCATCGCTGACTCATTGAATGAGCATGGATGTGTTCTGTCGCTAGTTTACGGCAACCCGCGATATCTACGCCTTTTGACCTGCCGCATCGCCAAGAGTTCTTTAACATGTGTAGCAAACACAAGTAACAACAGTCGTTTATCACCGTTATCCGAGAGGGCTAGGCACCGAATCTCATTTCCCAGAGACAAGGGTGGGTGAAGTCACGAAGGAACCAAAAATTCGAAAATGAAAAAAATTCCAACCTCTAATGGGGGACTCGAACCAACTAACTTACTGTCCAGACATTTTACTCCCAGACCACACAGCCTCTCCATCGTCATAGACTCCGTATCTAACAAAATTCCAGCTATATCTCCTGCAAAATGGATTGTCTTGAGAACTTTGACCGATGTTGCTCAAACATTATTTCAAGCGCATTAAATTCAAAACAGATTCTCTTCAGTTAGCGAGATCTATTATTCATCTTAGAAATGTGGTTTTACAGAAGAATGCTGAGAATACTATGAACAGCTAAGAAGAGTAATGAAAACGTTCAGAAAGATGTCAAAGCAAAAAGAGAGCTAATTTCCAATATTAAGAAGAAACAATCATCATTTTTTGGCTATGTAATGAGAAGAGAACAACTGGAATATATTGTAACAACTGGAAAAATTGAGGGACGAAGAGATAGAGGGAAGCAAAGAGAAAAAATACCAGACAGCTTAAGAGAATGGCTTGGCAGAAGATCAACAACAAAAATGATAAATAACTGTCGAGATCGAAAATTATGGAGAGACATGATCACCTACTTGATGATGATAATTATTCATCTTGCTTAAGACAAAGTAGTTTCTTTACAGGTCCCCTAACACCCTTGTTTTATATCTCCTTGGAGTTCAATTTTGCACAGATTATAATACATTCAAGTTTGGTATACAAAAGTTAATGCAAACACATACATATCACACATATAATATAATATCAAAATCCGTGCATGTGATACATGTGAAAAGCTAACATTATATGACATTGATCTTTTATCTGGCTCCATCTAGTTGATTTCGATCTGTATTTATTTGTTTCTTCTGATTGCGTCCAGCGACAGGTCTTTAACATTGTGTGTCTACTTCAAATAGTCCAGTGTTTTTTAATACCAACTATCCGATCTCTCAATAACCGCAGTAACTTGACTTTCTGTAGCATGACATCAGTCTGTTTGTCTGCCTTTCTGCCTGTTTGTCTGCCTGCCTGCTTGTCTGTCTGTTTGTCCGTCTGGCTGCATGCCTGTCTGTCTGCCTGCCTGTCTGTCTGTTTGCCTGTCTATCTGTCTGCCTGCT
Organism: Megaustenia siamemsis; assembly: GCA_032433765.1. Lineage (NCBI taxonomy): Eukaryota > Metazoa > Mollusca > Gastropoda > Stylommatophora > Ariophantidae > Megaustenia > Megaustenia siamemsis. The sequence goes on along the minus strand of JAVIAB010000156.1, from coordinate 41,530,665 downwards.
TGCCTGTCTGTCTTTGGTCTGCCAAAACTACAGATGTTATTCCAAAGTTAGATCTATATTTGTTTCAGATTGGTTGACTGAAACGTGTCGTATTCCTTCAAGATAAAACACAAAAATTGAGACCGTGCAGCCAAAACACGATAACTATGCTACAGTGACGTATATATGTTCTATGCTACAGTGACGTTTATATGTTATCTACTGATGTTATAACCTGATCGTACATTGATAGCCTGTCACTACTACTACCAACATCGAACTTTTAATTAAAAGAGAGAAGTACACGCAATATTAAAATGTGAACATTATGTAATAACATTGATAATAAATTTAGATAAAATGGAAAGCTCATATATATATATATATATATATATATATATATATATATAATTATTAAGAGTTCACAGCACAGAACTTCAGGCAAGCCCATGGGTGCTCGTTTGCTTTCAATAAATGGATAAATGTGTACATGTAAATACATCAAACACTGTACAAGAAATGGACTTGATGTTATCAGCGAATAAAGGCTGACTGCCAAGATCAATGAACAAGAACTGATGAAGACCCTATTCCATCTCCTCATGGTAGCTCTGTAGATAAACAAGTCTGGTCCAGTTAGAATGAGTCGAAGAGGGAAGGTAAAATCTGCCCAAGAAATGTTGTCCTGAAGACAGATGCATCGGACCAAATGGTGAAGATATTGCAGCTTGCTTTATCACCAACGACACAGCGCAGATTGAGCCCATTTCAAGCTCGTTGATGGTTGTATAAGAAGAAATCGTTGCATGCAGGCGGATAAATAACATTCCCAATGTAAGCTCTAGCAGTTCTACGATATCAACTGTCCCGGTGGGATGTGCGTTGAACTTCACAGGACTAAAGCCGAATCTTGTAGTGACGTGACCGTCTTCGCTTCCTCCAACTGCTATAACTCTCCCCACTCCTGTAAGTCAAGTACCTATTTTTTTTTTACAAGATCGACTGGTGAGATTCGGCTGGAAGTGAACCAGTGACCATTGAGACTTAAAGTTGCGCACTAACTGATGCGCTACTTACATTTTTTATAATTATTTTTCCATTCTCTCCTCTGTAAGTTCAACCTCTTCTGTTTTCCTACTTTTGAAATATAATGTATTTATATATATATTTCCTAAAGTGACATTAAATAAGGAACATTTAAAATAAAGCATTAATTGATTACACTCAATGAGATTAAAGCACTTAAGGTGATGATTAACGCCCATATGTTGGCCAAACTCGTCGTCGGTACAGTGACAGGAGCACTGTTGCAGTAGGCAGTGTTACAAAAACAGTAGAGGGCGGAAAAGTTGTGAGTGTCGTGGAAGTAGTTGTGGCATCCAGCGGTCTCGTTGATCCCTGGAAGGTCACCTGGGTAGTAGCAAGAGCGTATGACCCCTACCCAGCCATCTGAAATGTAAAATTTATTGAGGTTTATGCATAAACCTGGATTAACATAGATTACGTTATCTTCTTCGTCGTTTTCCATTGCGGTAGTTCTGAATCTCAAGGGGTTCTAGGTTTAGTCCTAAAATATCGTCCACATTGTAACAGAACTTGTCAAATCATCGGAAGAATGTCACCACAGACACGGGGAAATAATACTAGAGGCAAAAAAAGGGCACTCTACATGATCTTCATCCCAACGTTGTGGTACAGATTCTAGGTCTGGACTCAAGAACAATAAGAAAATAACCACTAGAAAAATAATATGTGTTAGGACATGATAGGAAACAGCCTGAGAGATAAGATCAGAAATGAAAAACTGAGAGAAACAAAGCTAGGAATAATTCCCGTCATTGAAAACGTATAAAAACGATAGATAAAATGGTATGGCCACATCATAAGGAAGAAAGATCGTAACACAACGAGGCTTAAACGCCTTAATAAACGCCTTCGAGAACACCAGATTTAAGTGCCGGCCCACGACAAAGATGGACAGATGGAATATTAGAAACACTAGGAAACAACCGTTGGAGAAGCCAACAGAAAAGCAAAAGATCGCAAACTTTAGCTACTCTCGACGCTGAAAGGCAAATTAACAAGAGTAGAAGAAAATGATGATGTAGCCTGGTTACTTGGACTAAATATTTATATTCTTTCAAAATATATATTTGGTGCAATATGATTGACTAGTACAGTTCACGTATAAGCAACTGTTTTCTCAATTATGCATACATTTTATTTTTTCCTTAATTGCGCGTGTATATTTGTTTTATTATTATTTTTTCATGTAGAAAGTTGTACAAAAGCTTTGTTGTCCCCACAGCCAACTGTATAGATACCCGTCGGCAGAAAATATAATCGGAACACACCCCAACTAGCGTGATGGTTTTAGCTATAGCAGCTATTATTGCTGACGTCACACTTACACAACCGCCCCTAATCACAAAGCTGCAAACGTCACGCGAGTTGGGGTATTTGCCTATTAGACTTTCTTCCCGCGGGCCATCTATATAGTTGGATGTGGTTTTCTGTTATGAAGTGCCCTGTAAGACTTACAAACCAATTTTTAATGAAATCTCTTATAAATGATAAGAAATATGGAAGGCATTTATTAACAATCTCTATATATGGTCGAGATGAATATTTTTCTTGGAGCGCTAGCTGTTGGAGGTTGGAAGTTGTTTCCTCTAGAAATCCTCACTTATATTTTGGCTGCTGTCTTGCTTGTGTATTTTGTCAATCTATCAACGCCCGACTATATCTTAGGCTTCCTCGCTGAAAAGGGATCAACCACGGCCAACTTTACTAAGGCCCTAAGAAAAAAAAAAACCGGAAAACCCATCAACTGGCGTGACGTTTTCAGTTATAGGATCCATAGACTGATGACGTCACTCTAACCACAACCACTCCTCTCTTCCCCCCCCCCCCGCTCACAAAGCTGAAGGGGCAGTTGGGGGTTTTCCGGTAATTTCCCCTGAGCCCGTAGGACTAAATAAATCTATAGTTGTTTGTGGAACACCAGAACTTGTGACATTTTCAGTACAGCGGGCATGGGCGGTTTTGGGTAAAATGATGTCAGCCGTCTATAGCTCGCATAGCTGAAGACGTCACACGATTTGGGAGTTTTCGGGAAACCCATCTCAGCCCAACGGCCTAAGATATAGTTAACCGTGGTCAATCCAAATGTTCCCACGTGGAAGACCCGCCGATTAATATCATTGCCTCAGCCACCTCCTACGATTGTAGGGACAAATAACACAAACTAGGGCTAACCACGATTTTTACAGCTGGCACCGAGACCAGTTAGAGAATCACTGGACGGCATGTGGAAGCCATGCTTTGCTTCCATATTTTCAAATGAAACTGCTTTTCCAAATATTTGTTCTTTTAAATTTTGTAGCAAAAAACGTCAGAGCCGCTTGTTTATTTTAACTAACAGAAGACCTCTCACTCTAGCTTCCCGCATATTGGCTCTCTCTTCTGACCACATATTGTCTATTACAGAATCATCATTTTTTGGCCATGTAATGAGAAGAGAACCACTGGAATATATTGTAACAACTGGAAAATCGAGGGACGAAGAGATAGATGGAAGCAAAGAGAAAAAATACCAGACAGCTTAAGATATTGGTTTGGCAGACGGTCAACAACAGAAACGATAAATAACTGTCGAGATCGAAAGTTGTGGACAGACATGATCACGTACGCCAGCAGGTCCGGTACTTGATGATGATGATGATTATTATTTATTAAAAAAAATACTGGTTTAATTAGTGCGGAAGTTTCAGGAATTTTTGCAAGATCGACTAGATTTACATCAACACCAGGCCATAGAATATGTAAAGAAACAACAGATAAAATGGTTTGGCCACGTGACAAGGCAGAAAGACCAAAACACAACACAACGAACCTTCAGCAAACGTGAGTATACCAGACCCAATGGTCGACCGCAAAAATGATGGATGGATGGAATATTAGAAGCAATAGGAAAAATAACAGCAGCAGAGGCGAACAGAAGAGCAAAAGACTGCAAATTATATCTCCCCTCGACGCGGAAAGGCAGATGAGGAAGGAAAGTAGAGGAAGAAGCAGAAGAAGAAGAAGCAGAGGAAGAAGCAAAAGTAGAGGAAGAAGCAGAAGAAGCAAAAGTAGAGGAAGAAGCAGAAGAAGAGGAAGAAGCAGAAGAAGCAAAAGTAGAGGAAGAAGCAGAAGAAGAGGAAGAAGCAGAAGAAGCAAAAGTAGAGGAAGAAGCAAAAGTAGAGGAAGAAGCAGAAGAAGCAAAAGTAGAGGAAGAAGCAAAAGTAGAGGAAGAAGCAGAAGAAGCAAAAGTAGAGGAAGAAGCAGAAGAAGAGGAAGAAGCAGAAGAAGCAAAAGTAGAGGAAGAAGCAGAAGAAGAGGAAGAAGCAGAAGAAGCAAAAGTAGAGGAAGAAGCAGAAGAAGAGGAAGAAGCAGAAGAAGCAAAAGTAGAGGAAGAAGCAAAAGTAGAGGAAGAAGCAGAAGAAGCAAAAGTAGAGGAAGAAGCAAAAGTAGAGGAAGAGGCAGAAGAAGCAAAAGTAGAGGAAGAAGCAGAAGAAGAGGAAGAAGCAGAAGAAGAGGAAGAGGCAGAAGAAGCAAAAGTAGAGGAAGAAGCAGAAGAAGCAAAAGTAGAGGAAGAAGCAGAAGAAGAGAAGAAAGCAGAAGAAGCAAAAGTAGAGGAAGAAGCAGAAGAGGCAAAAGTAGAGGAAGAAGCAGAAGAAGCAGAAGAAGCAAAAGTAGCAGAAGAAGAAGCAGAAGAAGAGGAAGAAGCAGAAGAAGCAAAAGTAGAGGAAGAAGCAGAAGAAGAGGAAGAAGCAGAAGAAGCAAAAGTAGAGGAAGAAGCAAAAGTAGAGGAAGAAGCAGAAGAAGCAAAAGTAGAGGAAGAAGCAGAAGAAGCAAAAGTAGAGGGAGAAGCAGAAGAAGCAAAAGTAGAGGAAGAAGCAGAAGAAGCAAAAGTAGAGGAAGAAGCAGAAGAAGAGGAAGAAGCAGAAGAAGCAAAAGTAGAGGAAGAAGCAGAAGAAGAGGAAGAAGCAGAAGAAGCAAAAGTAGAGGAAGAAGCAGAAGAAGAGGAAGAAGCAGAAGAAGCAAAAGTAGAGGAAGAAGCAGAAGAAGAGGAAGAAGCAGAAGAAGCAAAAGTAGAGGAAGAAGCAGAAGAAGAGGAAGAAGCAGAAGAAGCAAAAGTAGAGGAAGAAGCAGAAGAAGAGGAAGAAGCAGAAGAAGCAAAAGTAGAGGAAGAAGCAGAAGAAGCAAAAGTAGAGGAAGAAGCAGAAGAAGAGGAAGAAGAAGAAGCAGAAGAAGAGGAAGAGGAAGAAGCAGAAGAAGAGGAAGAAGAAGAAGAGGAAGAAGAAGGAGGATTCAGGGAGATCATCGATGTATTCTACTAAAGTGCTAAGATTGTTATTATTATTATTATTATTATTATTATTATTATGACTTTTAACTAATAAGTGTCCTTCTTTGTAGTGAGTCACGATCGGCAAACGAAGTCTGCAAAATATAATAAGGCGATATGACAACAACCCCCCTGCACAATAGCTGTGACTTTTGACATTTTAATTGCTGCTTGGCTTTAGTATTAACAACCGCTATTATATTGGTAGAAACAATCAACATTTTTCGGGCACATCACGAGAAGAGGAAAGTTGGAATACTTGGTTACAACTGGCAAAATAAAAGGAAAGAGATCGCGGACGACAAAGAGAGAAAATACTGGATAGCTTGGTGTCATGGCATGGAAAACAGTCAACAACAGAACTGATACGATGCACTGTAGATAGAAGATTGTGGAAGGACATGATCGCCTACGGCCAACCGGTATGGCACATGATGATCATGATTATATTGGTTAACGTTGACTGCAGGATTTAGGAGTATGAGTCCGGGATGCCTGTTACATTTTCAGCAGGACAAATTAATTGTTGGTAAACTGATTTAGAGCGGACAGAAATTCAAACCGACTAGAACGAATACCATGGACATCTAAGTAAAGTAATGAAAACGTTCTGAAAGAGGCCAAAACAAAAAGAGAGCTAATTTCTAATATTAGGAAGAAACAATCATCATTTTTTGACTATGTAATAAGAAGAGAGCAGCTGAAATATATTGAAACAAATGGGAAAATTGAGGGACGAAGAGATACAGGAAATCAAAGAAAAAAATACCAGACAGCTTAAGAAAATGGCTTGGCAGAAGGTCAACAACAGAAATGATAAATAACTGTCGAGATCGAAAATTGTGGAGAGACATGATCACCTAAGCCAGCAGGCCCGGTAATTAATGATGATGAGAACGTCGGGATTACGTTGTTAAATGGAGACGTTTGGTAAGCCTTACCAGGTGCATGTAAATCAATTAGAGATTGCTTAGCTGTTGAGAGTTTACCGCAAATAAGGTCTTTGGCGGGGTTGGGGTATTCCCTCGGTAGCCTAGTTTGGAAACCCACCTGACTGGACTACCGACGTTCGGACAACCCGTGTTCGATTCCCGCTACAATTCTTTTAATTGTATTCGTGTTTGGAAAAAAAAATACCACCGCGGTCGACCCAGCCGCTGGCAGAAATGGGTACCAGGGTAGCACTTTGGGAAGGTTAGGAATTCTGCCTCGCATCGTGAGCTTCGATGCTTGATGCGACACTATCCAGAAGTCTTCGAACTCTTCTGGATAAGCGACTGAGCACATATGGGTGAAAACTCGTGTGCTAAGACGCCGGTTCAAGTCTTGTACTTTATATTTACTAATGTCTCTGGCCGCATTTTGAGTTTTGTAAAAAAAATAAATAAATAAAGGGTACCAGCCACGCGTTGTAATCCACGATATTTTTTTTATTTTTTATGTTAGCATCTATAATTAGTACACGCCCATCGGGGCATTGTTGGACTCGCCACTTCGCCAGTGTTTGTGATGGTGTATTTTAGTATTTAACGTTGAAACAGTAGCCGGCCGATGTAAAATATTGCTGTATTTGATTATTTGTCAGATATACAACAACACCAGATCTTTTATGTCCATCCCTATTTACATACTTCATCTTTACTTCCTCATTTGCCTTCCAGCGTCGAGGGAAGATATAGTTTACGGTATTTTGCTCTTCTGTTGGCTTCTCCTAGTATTTCTAATATTCAATAAACCCATCTTTTTCGTTGTCGGCCATTGGGTCTGGTGTTCTCGCAACGTTTATTTACAGATTAGTGAAGACAAATTATATACAGGGAAGATTCCCTATTTACAGACTACTGAAGACAAATTATATACAGGGAAGTATCCCTATTTACAGACTAGTGAAAACAAATTATATACAAGGAAGAATCCCTATTTACAGACTAGTGAAAACAAATTATATACAAGGAAGAATCCCTATTTACAGACTAGTGAAAACAAACTATATACAGAGTTGAATTTAGACACCCTGCTGCGTTTGACAAACAACCGATGTCTTGTCCACCCTCCCACTAAGAAAGTGAAACACTAAATAATCGTAAGAGTTAATATTAACGACATTTATGCGTTCACTGTGTACACGGAGTGTGCCGTTGTTGATGTTACTTTTTATGAGCTTATTTTCATGAAATGAAGTGACTGTAGCGTCAAATGAATCAATGCAGTAGTTACATCTTACAGGAAGTGACGAATGTTGAACGTTTATTGAGTTATTATTATTGAGTTATTGAGTTATTTGCGGGTCATCATCATTGCACTCCGAACATGTCCATAGGTGCTCAGATCCCCTCCTCAGCAATTCCCTCAGTGTCCAGCGACTGACGACTCCAGTTCTATGTTGGTTGATAAGTCTTCTTACACGGCCACCAAGTTTCTCATTTCTGGCTGTGCCCATCTTAACTCCCATTTCCATCATCCGAAGAAGCGACGTTGATCTGTGTTTGTCGAAGTCCTGTGCTCTTCCCACATCTCGGAGTGCATTGATGACGTCCGCCCGATCCATCGGTTGCCCGTCCTCAACGACAGCGCAGCTAGCCAACCTGTCCGCTCTCTCATTTCCCCGTACTCCCGCATGTCCAGGGACATAGACAAAGGTGACCTTACGTATTTTGGATTTCTGCAACGACTCTACCCATTGCATGCGTACAAAGCCCGCCTCCACTTTTTTTATCATGCTCATCGAATCACTCAGTATACATGAGTGGATGTAGTCTTGTAACTCTAACCATTTGAATGCCTTGGTCACTGCCATCACCTCCATTGTCATGCTACTCGTGGTCATGGCGTATGCACCACTGTCTTCCTTGGCTATTCTGCCTGCCGAACGTGCTGTAAATGCCCATGCACTTTTTTCGTGTCGTCTTACAGATCCGTCTGTATAGATGACTGCATCTTTCTCATCGGTGTTATCGCAGATGAGACCGTTGACCTCAGCATTAACCACGACTGGGTTCTGTTCCCTACTTTTCCTGTCGAGTGTGACAATACATGAGAAAGTCCCCTTGAATGACGTAGGCACCGGTATCCACTCCTCACCAACGTTGAGATTGGTAAGCCCACAGACCTGTTTGATAACATCTTCTGCTCGGCCCACCCATGATTTGCCTCTTTTTAGCCTGGTACCTTTCTCTGTGTTGAGCACGTGGTGCAATGGATGCTCTTTATCTGTACTAATTTTCAGGTATGCTCGTGCTCTCCAGATCTTGATTCTGTCATCCATGGTTTGAAAGTCAAGAAGATACCTCATTGCCACACAGGGAGTGTCCCTCGTACATCCCAGGATAATGCGCATGGCTTCATTCTGTATTTTCTCCAGCCTATCAATTTGAGTCGTACTGACAGTAAGAATGGCCAGGGCATACTCGATTGGTGCGAGGACTAATCTCTGGAACAGAAGAGTAAGTAGCCTCTGCTCGATGTTGGCAGCTGCCATGACCTTCAAGGCGGCTAATCCTTTGCGGGATTTTGTTATCACATGGTCAACGTGGTCCCGAAAACACAGGCTGCGATCAAACTTAACTCCGAGGTATGTCATCAACTTGTCCCTGGTCACCTCATCAGCTCCCATTCGTACTACCGGTGTGGTCGTATTAACGATATGATTGTTAAGGGAGAACCATGAAACTGATGCTTTATTAGGATTAAACAAGGCACCTGAAACCCCACACCAGGAAGAAATGCGATCGAGTTCGTCTTGCATTGTGGAGGCGATTCCCCGTCTGTCTCATCCCTGTCGATATACCAGAATATCATCAGCAAAAGTCATAGTTCTTCCCCTCCCATCCAGCTGTTGGGTCGTGATCGTTATTGTGTACACATTAAATAGAACTGGTGACAATGGTGAGCCTTGTGGCAGCCCAGGACAAATGGATGTTGGCTCGGAAGACCAACTTCCACATCTGAGTATCACCTTCCTCTGAAACATTGCCGCGGCGATCCATCTAATGAGGAAGGGGTTCACCGCCAGTTTGAGAAGCATATGCATGAGATATTCAAATGGTACCCTGTTGTATGCATCCTCCAGATCTATAGCATCAGCACATGTCTCCTCTCGTCTGTGGAAGCCTTCGAAGACGTCATAGGCAAATACTGCCGCATTGAGCCATGTCTCTTTGTTATATCTATAACCTCCGAGTGTGGATGGGAATACGCGTTTCTGTTCAAGGCGACACGTGAGGACACGGGCAACTATTTTCTCCAGCAGCTTGCCCGCAGTGTTCTGCATTGTGATGATTCTGTAGGCACTGATCTGAGAATGGTCCTTGTTTGGCTTCGGTAGCGGTAGTAAGTAGCTGTGTAGCCACTCCTCCTTAATCTTGCCACTCCGAATACTGGCATTAAACTCATTGGCCAGTGTTGTCAAGTCGTCATCAGCTAAATCGCCTATGTCATCATACCGAACACCATCTGGACCAGGAGCAGTGTTGTGTGACCTTTTAAGTGTCGCGCGAATGGTATCGGTTGTGATTGTGAGATCTTCTTCCAGCCCTACATCCTCACACAAATTAGACAAAGATCCCCGTATCCTCATTCTTACAGGCTCATTTCTTTGGTCCGTCTGCTCAATGTAGCGGGCAAGCAGGGCCTTCCCTTTGCTCTCATCAGATTTGTGCCATATCTGGTCTGTGCTCTGAAAGTCTGGTATACCTCTGTGTCGTGGTGTGCCATTCATGCACTGATGAAGGCGCCAGAATGTGGCTAGCGAATTTTCTGAGCACACTTTTTTACAGAAGTCATCCCATTTGGCATCCTTAGCCTGCTTATGGCATAGTTTAAAGTGCATCATTTTTTGGTCGACCTCTACTTTCAGACGCTTCAAGAGCTCAGGTTGTGTTCTACCATACCTTCTGGCTTTCTGCCATGTCTTGACCGTTTGTCTCTTGCTCCGCCAAGCTTCCTCGACATCTACGTTCCACCAGGGTGGCTGCGTCCATCTCTCCTGCCTCCTACGAGGGGCGCTCTGTTTCCTATGTCTGATTTTGCTAATGACGTCCTGGTCTGTTTTCTCGTAGTTGAATGTGTGGAGCTTTCTTCTCTGGCGTTTATTTCCGCCTTTCTCAATTAGGAGGACACATGGATAGTGATCACTTCCGTGGAACCCCAGTGCACTCCACCTGCAAACCGGTGCGAAGGTGGAAGACACCAGTGCCAGGTCTATGACACTATCAGAGTCCCCTGTTCGAGTGGCCATTCTTGTTGCCCTTCCATCATTCAAGCACACTAAATCGGCCGATACCAGTGCGTTCTCTAGGTCTTCTCCCTGCTTGTTGGTTATGACGTTGCCCCACTGGTCTCCTCTAGCATTAAAGTCTCCGCAGAAAATGACATTCTCTTCATCGAACTCGAAGAGATTCTGCCATTGGTGTGTGTTCACCTTCCCATTACAAGCATACACATTAACAATCACGAAATGAACTGGGGTCTGCACCCTAACCGCATGTACCTGCAATTCTGCATTGTCCCACGCAGACATATCAACATCAGCTGCTACCATATTGTTGCGCACAAGGATGGCCTGCCCAAGTTGTCGTCTATTGTAAAAGCAATGAAAGCCAGGAGTACTTACTGTCCTGTCACCAAGAAGAGTTTCTTGCAAAACCATTATATCGGCGCCGCACAGTAGCTTATCAAGAATGGGCCGTCGTTGATTAATGGACCCACAATTCCAATAAGTAACGCGCACATACTTTAGGCCTAGCCTCTCACACTTTGATAGTTTAGTGCCACCCCTCTTGCCCCGTCGTGTTTTCCTTCTTCGATGATGTAGTTTGGGCTGCATCTGAAAACTTACACTTCTTACCGTCGTCTTTAAAGATGAACGTCGCTGAACGTTGTTGCTTTGGATGGTCTAGACTCACGTGCACTTGCTCAGTCGCACGGCCTAGAACCCGTTCCACGTTATAAACTGGCCAGCTCCAGTAACTTGCTCAGCAGCACGCGGAAACACTGTGAGCTTTCTACAAATTAAATGACTTACGCGTCCTTGACAACAGACCGGCGTAAACAAACCGCCATTTTTTGACGCGTTCAATAGTGTAACAACAATAATAAGTGATGAAATAAGGAAATTATAACAAAATGCAATGAATCAAAAGAAGCAAAGTGATTAACATCAAATAGAAAGCGCGCACACTCACATGAACCCTCAAAAAATAAATAAAAACAAACAAATAAACAGGAAATTTCACTGGAAAACAGCACTTATCTGTGAATCTTATGAATAGGCCAGCCAACAGGGCGCCATCTTGGTGCGTCTACGTAATTGCGATATTGAAAGCATCTAATATGAGAATGCAGCCATTAGATACAAGTTTAAGCTATGTAACTTGTGCAGTTTAAATTAACGTCAATTTTACATTATTTACACTGAAACGAAATTAACTTTTTAAAAAAAAACGTATTAACCACACGAATTCTGCAACCAAACAGACCGAGCTATCAGTTTTTTGCCTCAGTGGTCGTCCGTAAAACTTGGTTGCACCAGGTACGCGCTTACTCACGAATACGGCCCTCGTTGGAGGCCAAGTTGGTAGGAGTATGTTTTTTTTCATCATAAAACCATACGTTTTAAAAGCATAACATTTGTATTTAAATTTGCTAAAAACTAAAGAAAGATCTCAAAACAAGTCCTCGAAAGGAAACAAAATGAAAGAAAGAAAAAAAAGGCTACCCCAAAAACCACTAAAAGAAGCACTGATAAGAACGACAGGCCCAGCGGGGTTGAACTTCCTTCATCATCATCATCGAGTGCCTTCTCCGCAATGAATGTTGCCTACCATGGATCGCCATTGTACTCTGTTTCATGCTTTGATGGTGCTGCGTTTGACAAACAACCGATGTCTTGTCCACCCTCCCACTAAGAAAGTGAAACACTAAATAATCGTAAGAGTTAATATTAACGACATTTATGCGTTCACTGTGTACACGGAGTGTGCCGTTGTTGATGTTACTTTTTATGAGCTTATTTTCATGAAATGAAGTGACTGTAGCATCAAATGAATCAATGCAGTAGTTACATCTTACAGGAAGTGACGAATGTTGAACGTTTATTGAGTTATTATTATTGAGTTATTGAGTTATTTGCGGGTCATCATCATTGCACTCCGAACATGTCCATAGGTGCTCAGATCCCCTCCTCAGCAATTCCCTCAGTGTCCAGCGACTGACGACTCCAGTTCTATGTTGGTTGATAAGTCTTCTTACACGGCCACCAAGTTTCTCATTTCTGGCTGTGCCCATCTTAACTCCCATTTCCATCATCCGAAGAAGCGACGTTGATCTGTGTTTGTCGAAGTCCTGTGCTCTTCCCACATCTCGGAGTGCATTGATGACGTCCGCCCGATCCATCGGTTGCCCGTCCTCAACGACAGCGCAGCTAGCCAACCTGTCCGCTCTCTCATTTCCCCGTACTCCCGCATGTCCAGGGACATAGACAAAGGTGACCTTACGTATTTTGGATTTCTGCAACGACTCTACCCATTGCATGCGTACAAAGCCCGCCTCCACTTTTTTTATCATGCTCATCGAATCACTCAGTATACATGAGTGGATGTAGTCTTGTAACTCTAACCATTTGAATGCCTTGGTCACTGCCATCACCTCCATTGTCATGCTACTCGTGGTCATGGCGTATGCACCACTGTCTTCCTTGGCTATTCTGCCTGCCGAACGTACTGTAAATGCCCATGCACTTTTTTCGTGTCGTCTTACAGATCCGTCTGTATAGATGACTGCATCTTTCTCATCGGTGTTATCGCAGATGAGACCGTTGACCTCAGCATTAACCACGACTGGGTTCTGTTCCCTACTTTTCCTGTCGAGTGTGACAATACATGAGAAAGTCCCCTTGAATGACGTAGGCACCGGTATCCACTCCTCACCAACGTTGAGATTGGTAAGCCCACAGACCTGTTTGATAACATCTTCTGCTCGGCCCACCCATGATTTGCCTCTTTTTAGCCTGGTACCTTTCTCTGTGTTGAGCACGTGGTGCCATGGATGCTCTTTATCTGTACTAATCTTCAGGTATGCTCGTGCTCTCCAGATCTTGATTCTGTCATCCATGGTTTGAAAGTCAAGAAGATACCTCATTGCTACACAGGGAGTGTCCCTCGTACATCCCAGGATAATGCGCATGGCTTCATTCTGTATTTTCTCCAGCCTTTCAATTTGAGTCGTACTGACAGTAAGAATGGCCAGGGCATACTCGATTGGTGCGAGGACTAATCCCTGGAATCTGTTTCATGCTTTGATGGTGCAGGCTGTCATAGGTTGACTTGTCCATCTTGTAATGTTACTCGTCCGTGTTAGCCTTGGTCTGCCTCTGCCTCTTTTACCTTGTATTTTCCCTTCCAATATTACTTTTAGTAGGCTGTTGTGTCTTTTACCTTGTATTTTCCCTTCCAATATTACTTTTAGTAGGCTGTTGTGTCTTTTACCTTGTATTTTCCCTTCCAATATTACTTTTAGTAGGCTGTTGTGTCTTTTAGACTGAACTTCCTTACTGCGATTGAAAACCTCGTCTACAGTGGAGACAGATGACGAGGCAAGTTACACTGCGAGTCGTGTGCAACGTCTGGCGGTACTGAAAGAATGATGATGATTAATTACGGATATATTTATACATAGGGACAATATATATTAACTAGGGTGACTCAGGCAGTAGGTCGTAAGTTACTGACCTCAGACTTAGGAGATAATTGTCTTAAGCAGGACAAATAGGAAAAAAGAGACATGACGCCAGCACATTTCATGAATGCTAAATTACCTGTTAATCTCAAGAATTCATACTTATTCTATGTGCTATTAATCAAACAGCTCTTTAAGTTGCAATAACTTGCAAGAAAAGCGACATCTACCGATAGTTATGCATTGGAGGCGGCGACACTTTTACCGGGAAGGCTGACTTAATAGATGAATACGTTAGAAGAAGTGGAACCGCCACGCAATGGACTACCAAGGAAAGGGGAAAGGGGTGTGTGAAGGACAATCTGACGGAGAATCATGTTAAAGTACAAATTCATTTGTAGGCCATACTTAAAAAAAAAGATAGTACGCAGGCAATGGGTAAAGTCATTGCAGAAGTCAAAAATACGTAGGGTCATCTTTGTCTACGTCCCTGGACATGCGGAAGTACAGGGACATAAAAAAGCGGTCATATTGGCTAGCTGTGCTGTTGTTGAAGACGGTCAACCAATGGATCGGTCGGACATCATAAAGGCCCTCCGAGTTGTGGGAAGGGCACAGGACTTCGACAACCATGAGTCCACATCACTCCTTCGGATGAAAGAGGTGGGAGTTAAGATGGGCACAGTCAGAAACGAGAAACTTAGTGGTGTAAGAAGGCTTATCAACCAACACAGAACTGGAGTCATCAGCCGTTGGACACTGCTAGACTTGCTGGGGAGGGGATCTGAGCACCAATGTTCGTAGTGCAATGATGATGACTCGCAAATAACTCAATAACTTCATAAAATCAAAAGATGGCCGCTTATTGTGTGAGATAATTTAGGAAATTTCTCAGTTTGTGGAAATGGTTAAGAAGAAGCATTTTTTTTTAAAACGATGCTAAAATTAAGGTGATCAAACGCCACGATTTTTCTGGGACAGTCCCGGTTTTTTTTGTTACTGTTTTTTACTTTAACTTTGACCCGGATTTGTTGCTGTCCCAAATTTGTCCCGATTTTGGCCGATTTATTAGATTTTGTCCCGGATTTGTTAAAATGCATTAGGGACACGAACATTTACTAATTTTGCCAATATGGTAAACGTCTCTTCGACTCTCTCTCTCTCTCTCTCTCTCTGCGATCAAGACTCAATCAGAGTAGGATTCCAGACTCTCTCATGAAGTCAGCTGTCTGTTTTAGCGAATCGATTGCCCCATATAGTTTTTCTTCCAGGGAGGTGGGAGTGAACCACATTGTTCTCCTCAGGTCTGTGTACTGGGGCAATCCTGTAGAACATGTTTTGTAGTCATATTGTCCAGTGTACAGTGGCATAGGCTGGTTGTACCTATTTTGAATTTGGTGAACATGAGATTTCTCATTCTATTGTGGCCAGTGCGTAGGCAAAGTATGATGACTTGATCCCTCCTTGATAGTTTGTGGCATTCGTCACTCTCGTTATGCTTTGGGTGTTCTCGTTTCCATTTTTCATGGATCTGACCCTTGAGGATAGATTTGGCTTCATCATAACTGAACGGATGGTTCTCTTGTGGTAATCTGCCTCCCTCTTTAGCTAATTTGTCTGCGCGTTCGTTCCCGTGTATATTATAGTGTGATGGTATCCACTGAATGACTACTCTCTGGAAGTTATTGCATAGTTGGTCCAGGGCTGTTCTCAAGTCATCTAGTTCATTGTTCTTGGGGCTTTTTAGAGCTGTTAGTACTTACAGTGCATCAGTCAGAATCACCAATTTATTGTGCATGTTATTTTTGTGTTGAGTAGCCAGTGTTGCAGCATCTCTAATGGCCTCAGTTTCTGCTTTAAAGTTGTTTGAGCATTTTCCAGTAGCTATTGACTTGGTGATCACGTCCTGATTATTCAGCGTCAAGAACACACCTCCCCCTCCATTTCTGGTGGCATTTGTAGCAGAGCCATCTGTGTTTATGTGGGACCAAGAGTCCTGTGGGTAGGTATCGTGTATGTGTTATTCTGCTACGTGTTTTCTTTCTGTGTCTGATTGTGTGCCTTTTTCCATGATTCCTGTTATATTTTCCTTAAGTTCTGGTATTTTATGTTTTCCATGAGGAGACATATTAGATGGGCCCAAGGGTTTCGATATTCTTTGGGAAAGTACTGGGTCTCCAGTAGTTAATTCATTGGCAATTGCAGCGAAGTTGCTCCTCTTTAGTCGTACAATTTCGGAACCAGTTATCCTTTGGTGCATTGGGTGGCTAAGGAGCCTTCTATATTTCTCCGCTTATTGCAATACTTTAGTGACCCGTCTGTCATCTAAGGGTTGTAAACCTGTTACTGTTTCTAGAGTCTTCATAGGTGTAGATTTCATAGGAATGATACGGGCAGCTTGGTTCTGTGTTCTGTTAATTTTGCTAAGGTGTGATTTGGAAGCCATAGCACAGGTTGTGACTCCATACTCTAGAACTGGTCTGACTCTTCCTACGTATAGTCTTTTAAAAAATTTGCTGTCTGCCCCCCCCCCCCCCCCAGTCCGTTCCTGCCAATTTCTTCGCAATATTTGTTCGTTTTCTGGCTTTTTTCCTTGCTCTGTCTATCTGATTTTTCCAAGTCATTATGCGATTCATGGTGACGCCATATATGTTGGGTTTTGGTCAATAAGGAGTGTATGGTCTTTTATCTTTAAGTTTGCAGAGAGTGTGTTTCTTCTACTCCTTCTTCTTCTTCTTCCTTTCAGCTCCCAGTGGAGCATAGGTCTTCAACAAACACTTTCCAAGTCGTTCTGTTTTTTTTTGCCATTCCTTTAAGATAATTCCATGTCTTCCCCATCATCTTCATCTCTGCTTCTATCTGTCTTCTCCAAGAATTCCTTGGTCTTCCTCTTTGTCTTTTCCCCTGGGGATTCCAAAAAGAGCCTGTTGTATAATACTCTCAGTTGGCATCCGTGGTGTGTGTCCTATCCAGCGCCATCGTCTTCGCTGTATCTCTTTATCCATTGGTGTTTGACTGGTACATTTAATTCTTTGTTAGTAATTTTGTCCTGCCATTTCCATCCTTTTATTCTTCGTAAGCATCCATTAATGAAAGTCTGTATCTTCGTGATTGTCAATTTTGTTGTTCTCCATGTTTCACAGCCATATAATAGTGTGTTTCTTGATAGGCTGAAAATTGTATGTGTAGTTTTTTTTTCGTTGATTGGTAAGAACCAGGTGTTCGTCCATTTTTCAAGCTCACCTAGGGCATCTTGCATTCTGGGTCCAGCCACCGACATACTTTCCTCACGAGTCCATAACGCCAGATCTTCTGCGTTTATTGCTGAGTGTATTCTGGGTGGAATGTCCATTACGATGTCATTTATGAAAATTAAAAAGAGTGTTGGGGACAGGACTCTGCCTTTTGGGACACCTTGTTTGATAGAGACCTTCTTACTTTGTTGACATTGAACTTGTAATCTGGCCGTTCTATCCTAAGGCATTGAGAGACCCACTTGAATAAACGACCCTGGATGCCAAGTCTAAAAAGCTTGTTCTTTAAACCCTCTCGCCAAACCCTATCAAAAACCTACTCCATGGCGACCCACACTGCCAGTGTGTGTTTCTTTTCTTGTAGAGCATCCTCTATTTCATGTGCAATGTAGGTGACCAGATCTTCAGTTGATCTGTGCTGACGGAAGTCACTTTGTTGTGGTACGATTTGTTGTTTTGTCTCCAAATGCCACGTAAGTCTTCTGTTAACCAGCCTTTCCATGAGTTTACACAGGCAGCTCAGTAGGCTAATTGGTCTATAGCTACTTGGGTCTAGTGGGTCTTTTCCACGCTTGAGGATGGGCACCATAATAGCTTCTTTCCAGATTGCCAATACATGATCTCTCTTCCAGCTAGCATTTATTATCTTTAGAAGCTGGCTCTTGGCTTTCTGTCCCAGATTTAGGAGCATTTCGTTGGAGATTCAATCTTTACCAGGGGAACTTTTGAGCTTCAATCCTTTGAGGGCAACATCTAATTCAGTTGGGGTAAAGATGGTCGTCTGATGCTCTTCTGGTGCTAAAGGCATGTGTTTTGCATCTTGGTTTTCTCGTCTTGCAGCTTTCTGTTTGTCTATTGGAATGTTTATTCTACTAATGTTTTTGTAAGTCTCTATCAGGTAGATTTGCTGTCCTTTTGCCTGTGAGGATGTTCTGATTGTGTGTTAATGATATTAAAGGTCGGCAGTTGTTTTCGTCACTCAGAGCTTTCGCAAATTTCCATAGTTTACGACCATTTTTGTCTAGATTAAGACTCTCTGTTTTGTCTATCCAGCTCTGTCTTGCTGATATCATGACCTCACGTCTGTATTTGGCCGAGGCTGCTTTGTAGGCAATGTTGCTCTCTGTGCTGTGTGATGTTTCAGCTAGTTCTCTGGTAGGGTCCAGTTCCTCTTCTAGTCTTTGTATTTCCTTGCTCCAGTATGGCTTGTAGTTTATTCTTGCTCCTCTAGGATTGGTTTCTTTAGCAGCTCTCATGATTCCATGTGTTAACCGCTCTATCATATTAATGACCTTTTTTTCGTGGGTGTTGATAGGCGCAGTATATGCATCAGTGAGCCTTGCAAACTTTGCCCACTCTGCTCTCTTATAGTTCCAGCGGGGAAGAGGTATTTGCAACTCCTGTTTGTGAGCAAGAGCCACTGAAAGTTTGACTGGTCTATGGTCACGATCTCCAAGTTGGTTCAGCACTTTTTTGGTTATTTTGATAGATATGTCTCCAGCTGTAAATGCTTGGTCGGGAGTGGAAGTTGTTTTCCATCTTCTTGAGTAGAAGGTTGAGGGGTCCTCCCTAGGGTTTATGAGGAATCGGTTGTTGTCTATTTCCCATTCTTCCACTTCTTCACCTCGAACATTGGACTCCTTATATCCCCATCTTTCAGAGTGGCTGTTAAAGTCTCCTACTACCAGACACTTTGATGGTGTTATTTCCTTTGATTCCAGCTTCAGTAATTTGTCATTTGGACAGTATGTATTAAATATCATTATACTAGGGGAGTTAATGTATAGGTCTGTACCAATGATCTCTGCCTCTCCGTTTGTGACTATATCTATCAGTTTTGCTGAAATTGAATTTTTAATAAGTATAAGAATTCCACCCTTGTGACCTTCCCTGTCTTGTCTAAATGTTTGGTAGCACCTGATCAGAAATCTGAGCTGAGGATTAAAATGAGTTTCCTGGATGCAGGCAACGTCTATCTCCTCCTCTGCTAGTCTGATTGTTAGAGCTTGTTTTTTGTGGTATATGCCCTCCGCATTCCAATGTATTATATTCAGCTGTTTCTTGAAGCCTTTCCGGTCAGCGTTAGTTTCTATCATAATTAGAGTCTGTTAGATCCAGTCGGATTGATTACTTGTTAAAACATTGCACTGTGTTCTGCGCCAGTGGCCCAGTGCATCCGATTTCAGCCAGCATTTTATTCAGGTTTGCTTTCCTTAGCCTTTGATTGTCCCCAATCTTCCTGCAAGGCACCAGATTGTCTTTTCTATAGGGGGATACTGGCCTTAGATGGTCGGCCCTCCCAGACTTACGAGCACCATCTGCCCAAGCTTGATGTAGTAATTAGTTGGTGATTAACCATCACCATCACACATCAAACAACAGACTATAAGACCCTCCTAACTATCACGAACTTCCGGGAGTCTCACCGATGTTGACAAGTATTTTAAACTAAAAATTCTACCAAATAAATGCGAATATATGATGAAACATGTAATTTACTATTTGGATAGTTTGTCAAAGAAGGCGCTGATCTCCTCCTGCGTTAGTTGGCACATGGTAGTTTACTAATTTGGTTCATTTAAGACAGCGTCCACAAGAGTCAGAGTGAAATGAATCTCCATTGTCGCCAACCTTCGATGCAGGGAGAAAGCACGACAAGATTGTGTTCTGAGCTTATACTCCAGGCATTGTCCTAGTAAAAGCTAAACTATAACGGCCGCCGTTGAGAATGAACGAATTTCTGCAATTTCAGATCTTGGTCGTTGGGCTTTGTTCAAACGTAAACAAGCGTCCATCTTGGTGCGTCCACCGTCTCTTCGACTTAAAAATATACATTATTCTGTTGTTGTGTAGAAAATATTTTAAAAGTTGAACTGGCTTTTCATTTGGTGAAACAGTAACGTAAAATGCGCTCAAAGATTTAAATCTTGTATACTGAAACTGAAACTCAACAAGTAGCATCTTTGTGGCCACGATATTTCATATTCTTGTATATTCATTGTGTTACTTTCGTTTACCGACGAATTAATTCTTTTTATTGTGTTGTTTAGTGATAGAGGTTATTGCATTCATTATATTTTATTTCCATTGTGCTATTATTCAGTTACTTGACATTTAATGTTTACGAACTTATGCTATGCATATGGTATAGTCATAGAAAATTATTATTTAAACTATAGTTAGTTTGTAAAGTTTGTAATTGTCAACAAATGGCCTTAAAAACGTAAATGCAGTTTCAATCAAGATTTACATAAGGAATACCCTTTCTAAAAAAGTCTACATCAGACTTCACTGTAGGATGCAGTATATGTGCCTCTGGGTTTTCGATTAACCATAGCGGGCGTGGTGATGCTAAGAGTCACATAAATAGTGTAAAACATAAGAGAGCCGTCGCTACAGCTGCATCAAGCTCGTCGTTAACAACATTTTTTCGAGCTGAACAGATTGGTGACAAAGAAGAACAATTAGCTGCTACAGAAGGTACATTTGCCTATCATACAGTGATACACAATCATACATTTAGATCTATGGACT
Organism: Megaustenia siamemsis; assembly: GCA_032433765.1. Classification (NCBI taxonomy): domain Eukaryota; kingdom Metazoa; phylum Mollusca; class Gastropoda; order Stylommatophora; family Ariophantidae; genus Megaustenia; species Megaustenia siamemsis. The sequence goes on along the minus strand of JAVIAB010000156.1, from coordinate 41,509,833 downwards.
GCACATCAATATTACTTCAGGTTACTTTAGAACCAAAATTTGCTTGTGCACGTACGAAAACAGAAGCCATTATACGAAATGTGTTCACATCCCATATTCAAAACGAGTTGAGGTGTGACCTAGAAAACTCAACATTTATTTCCATACTGACAGATGCTTCCAACCACAAGGAAATCAAGATTTTTCCTTTGCTTGTCAGATACTTTGATCACAATAAGGGGCTGAAAGTTAAAATATTAGAATGAAGACATTGCCAGGAGAAACATCTGATATTGTTAGTAGTTTTAATAATGACTGTCTAACGGAATAAGGTTTAGAAAGGAAAGTAGTTGCATTATGTGCAGACAACACAAATTCTAATTTTTGGGGCGCTTAAAGGAAAGGATAGAAAATTTTTTTTCAAAAAGCTGAAAGAAAACATTGGACATGGTTTGATAGGTGTTGGTTGTGCATGCCATATTTTCCACAACAATGTTCGAGCAGCTACAGGCGTATTACCTATTGATGTTGAGATGATTATTGCTAAAATTTATCTTCACTTCATCACAGTTAGAGTTGAAAGTCTCAAAGAGTTTTGTCAGTTTGTGGACACATACTTCCAGATGATTTTAGGTTATGCACAGACTAGGTGGCCTGCACTGCTGCCTACTGTTGAAAGGGTTCTTCACATGTTCCTGCCTTTAAAATCCTATTTTCAGTCTCAAGACAGATGCCCAGTCTTTATACAGAATTCTTTCAAAACCCCCTGTCTGAAGCATGGATTATTTTTGTTCACAGTCAGGCATCCTCTTTCCGCGAAGCAGTGCAGAAAGTAGAGGGACAGTTGGTCATTGGTTTTGAAGTAATTGACAACATCAATGGGTTGAAAACTATCTTGGAGTCCAACCTGGAAGATAGTTTCTTGCCATCAAGAGTTAGACTAATTCTTGACAAGCTGGAAATGGAAGGAATTCCACAGGATAATGTGAACAAGTTTAAAGCCAATGTTTCTTCATTCTACGAAGCAGCTTTAAGTTATTTGCAGAAATGGACTGCAAATAATTTTCGAAACCTTGAGGCCTACAGCTGGGTAATGTTGAACAGAACACCAACTAGGGAATATATTCAGAAATTGTCATCATTAGTGAGTCAAACAGTACCTTCAATCGACTTTCGATGATGTATGATGAATATGTTTACATGAAGCAGTTTGTTACTTATCAGAAAATTAATAAGTGAAATATTAATAAAACATTACCAGGGCAGCGTTGGATTGAAATGGCTTCCCACTTCAAAAACAGGCATGTGCCAATTTCACATATTCTGAAATGGTAGAGTTCTTTTTGTGTCTACCGGGAACAAATGCTGCAATGGAAAGATTGTTTTCACGGATGAACAGCTTGTGGACAAATGATAAAACACATCTAAGTGTGGACAATGTAAAGGCCATGTTGATCACCAAAGTGAACAATGAGGAAACAAGTGTTATATTTTTTAAGATGCTCCAAACAAAGAAAGATCTTTTTTAAAGAATCCACTCATCAGAAAAGTACAGCAACTCTGCTTCACCTTCCATTTAAGTGAGTATCACTAATGTTTCTTTTTTTTTTTTTAATCTCCTGGTAACGTTTTGTAATCCCATATTGTTTGGTGCTTTAATTAGTTTTTTTAAATATATGTATTATTCACTTGAATAACCCTGCCAAGAATATATAGAACAACAGCAACTTAAATGGTTTGACCACCTGGTCAGAATGAATACTTATCAATCACCATCAAGGGCGTTCTTATCGAGAATGCATGGAAAAAGGCCAAGAGGAAGACCCAAAAGAAGATGGATAGATGCAGTGACAGAGACATGTAACAACAAAGGAAGGTCACTAATTCAGACAGTTCGAGCAGCTCAAGAACGACAAATGATATAAACCACGACACCTTTTAGGTATCAGTGAAAAGAGAAAAGTAGAAGAAGATTCACTTGAAAAAGACGGAATAAATGTCATTTTATTGATGGAAATTGTAAGTCAAATTAATCTGTCTCGGAATAGGGTTTCATAAATATGGCCACCTTATTTAAATCCGTAGTGATTAAAAGAGCTTTCGGAGAAACAAAAAAAAAACCGAACGTGTTCGTTAATATTGTTTGAAACAATCGTTAGGTTTATTTAATTAAATCAGCAGTTCGTATTCAAATCCACATTTGAAATACACTCCAAGGTCAGCTGACTAGTCAGGCTAGGAAAAATGACTTTTTTTTTTTTTTTTTTTTTTTTTGGACGCACTCAATTATTTTTATTAAAATTCGCCGACAACTGATAGTTTTCTAATGGTTTCGTTCATGGACACAACAACAACAGAAAAACTTGGTTTGTCAAAGATTGACTGAATAATTAGCCAAAAAAAAACCCTGAGAAATATCGACCCTTTTAAACTAGAGCACTTCATTTCAATTGTAATTTATCAGTTCCAAGTAAGCGTGTGCTTTAGTGGATTGTGAATTACTAATTTAGATATGGAGAAATGTATATATGAACGAATGATTGGCTACGTGAAACAATACATAAATACCCTGGCACAGTGAAATCTTCGCGTTGTGCAAGATGCCAGTTAAGATTATTTCTCTTGGACAAAAGCCCGAAACAGCAACAGAGCTGAAAACTGCCAATAAAACATAGCTAATGGATTACACCAGGATCAGTCAATCAGAACTATTCAGACCCTTCTCCACATCTTCGCGGTGCCTGTAGTAACAAACTAACTGGTCAAGTCTGGCCGGGTGCGTAAGGTCGTGAAAGAAGGCAATTTGATACTCAAAATGGTCATGAGAAAGACGGAAGTGTTGGGATAACAGGTGCATATAGAACAATTTTACTGCAAATAGCAACACAACTAATTTACGCTCACCTAACGTTCTTTTAAAGGAAGAAATCATAACGATCGATAAGATTCCACAGATTGTAAGATTCCACAGATTGAAAGATTCACAGATTGTAAGATTCCACAGATTATTGTAAGATTTCACAGATTGTAAGATTCCACAGATTGTAAGATTTCACAGTTTGTAAGACTCCACAGAGAGTTGTTACAGCGATCTTATCTGGACTTTACAAAGAAGCTGTATACTCTCTCCATCATCTATGACAGATTCCATATTATTAGCACGGCTGTTGTTTGTCAAAAAAAAAAGATTTTTAAAATGATCCTTCATGTATGTTTGTGTATCTCCAGAGACAGTTTCAAACGCATTGTGTAAAAGGGCAGCGAAAAATAAGCCGATTAGAGTAGAGACAAGGATACATCCTTGTTTAACTCCACAGTTTATCTCAAGGGGTTGGGAAGATCTACCGTCGAACTGGATGATGGCAGATATATGGTTGTGAAACGACTTGATCAACTTAAGTAATGTAGGAGAGCAGCCAACATTTTCCAACACCTTGTATAGACCTGCTCTTCTCACTGTGTCAAACGCCTTTGTGAGATCAACAAAGGCTATAAATAGTGGTCTTCTCTGTTCCTTGCATTTTTCTTGCAGCTGGCGGAGAGTAAAAATCATATCCGTGGTTGACCGCCCAGCTCTAAACCCACACTGGGACTCAGGAAGGATATGTTCCGCCAGTTGATGTAGGTGCTTTAAAACATTTCTTGCGAATGCCTTTCCAGTTATACTCAGGAGGGATATAGCCCTATAATTGTTGCAATCACCCTTGTCCCCCTTATTTTTATATAACGTTACAATCTTGGTCTCTTTCATGTCCTGGGGTATATCTCCACTTCTCCAGCATTGGACAAGGAGTTTGTAGAGGTGGGGCAGTTGTGTTTCAAGGTTTTCCTTGAGTATTTCGGATGGGGTGATGTCGTTACCATAAGTTTTTCCACTTGAGAGGTCGCGGATGACATCATGAAGTTCTTTCTCTCTAGGTTCATTGTCCAGTTTAGTTAGCACTGAGTATTTTGGGACTAGCTGGTCTAGGAGTGGGCTTGCTGGTCTAGGAGTGGGCTTGCTGGTTTAGGAGTGGGCTTGCTGGTCTGTCTACAGAATATAGACTTGAGTAATGTTCAACCCATTTTTCCGGCTGTTTAGTTTTGTCACTGATAGGCTCACCGTTAGCATCTTTTAAGGGGGCAATTTTTGAGATTTTTAGCCTAGTTGTTGTTTAGTCCTGATGTTGTTGTACATAACTCATGCATCGCCCAGCTCAGCAGCTTTCTGGATCGTAGAGTACAGATTTGATCAGTACTTGCTCGCACATCTCCTTGATTCACGTTGTACTTCTGCTCTTGCTTGTTTGAATTTGTCTTTTGTGTTGTGGCATGGGTAGTTCTTCAAGGCTAGGAAAGCCTTCTTCTTCTTCTCTACAAGTGGCATGAGTTTCATCGAGTTTTCTTGAACCCAATTCTTAGTGGAGTGTTGCTCTTTTCCAAAAGAAGAGATTGCACAGTCAATGATGTGAGATTTTAGCCGGTTCCATGAATCCTCTACATTGTCTAGGTCTTCTGCTTTCTCCATGCATTTCTGGGAGGCATTCGTGAACAGGACTTGGTTGACAGATAATTTTGTTGCAGTGATATTGATCCTAGGCCTGTATGGTTCTCTAGATTTGCAAATCCTTTTGGTGGTTACCTTCAATTTGCTAATGACAAGTGCGTGATCTGTGTCACAGTCTGCGCCATGGTATGCTCTGGTTAAGGAGTGCATGTAAGGAAGTGCACCAAAGGAGTACATGGGCATTTGCAGGTCGCTCGGCAGGCAGAATAGTCAAGGAAGACAGTGGCGCATGCGTTATGACCACGAGTAGCATGACGATGGAGGTGATGGCAGTGACCAAAGCATTCATCTGGTTAGAATCACACGACTACACCCACGCCTGCATACTGAGTGATTCGATGAGCATGATAAAAAAAAAAGTGGAGGCGGGCTCTGTACGCATTCAATACGTAGATTCATTGCGGAAGACACAAATAAGTAAGGTCACCTTTGTCTATATTCCAGGACGTGCGGTAGTTGAAAGAGGAGACAGGTTGGCTAGCTGCGCTATCGTTGAGGACGGTCAACCAATGGATCGAGCGGGCATCATCAATGCCCCCGAGAAGTGGGAAGGACATAGAACTTCGACAACCATGAGTCCACGCCACTCCTTCGGATGAAAGAGATGGGTGTTAAGAGGGACACAACCAGAAACGAGAAACAAAGTGGGTGTGTAAGAAGGCTTATCAACCAACACAGTACTGGAGTCGTCAGTCGCTGGACACTTCGAGATTTGCTCTGGAGGGGATCTGAGCACCTATGGACGTGTTCGGAATGCAATGATGATGGTAGCTAATAACTCAATAACTCAATAGCTCAATAACTCAATAAAATGGATCGACAACATAAAAGAAACGCTACAATAACGTTAGTTGGCAACGGTTGAAGCAGCCAGAAGGTCGAGAATCAGAACTTTGTATTTACCTCGACACCCGAAGAGCTACTAAAGGGAAGTAAATAAGAAGAAGGAGAATTAGGAGAAGAAGATGATGATGAATAAGAAGAAAAGGAAAGAGAAGAAAATGTTATTGGAGCAACCTATTTCGATGGTCAACTGCCGATGGTTTCTAATGGCTCTCTACTTCAACACGAAGCTCTAGAACATTGTTAGTCCTAGAGTAACAGTTATGCCACAGTTGTTCCATTATTCTCAAACCACATACAAAGATGATATCACACAAATCACCATTTCTACGCAAACAAATATACAATTCATCAAGTGGATGAAATTCATTCCAAGGTAAAAAGGTAAAATGAAATAAAACAAAATAATAACTAGATTAGCTTTCCTATCCTCCCTTCTTATCTTCTCAAATCCAAAATGAACTACAAGTAAAAATATATTATCATTACATTTTTCTACGGAAATGGAATCCAAACTTTGTTTGGGAAGTTCATGAAGACATACAGAATCAAGTTGGCAGTTTAATGTGGTCGCGTAGCATATGAGTATACTTTTTTGTTATGAAAATGATATGCTTCGATCTCAAAGTACTTAGTCGTATTTTTTATGATAATTGCACTAACCTTAATGCTGATATCTTCCGTTCTTTGTAAGTTACAATTGTTAAAGTTGATTGACCACAGAGGTTCGATATAAAAAAGAATCATCAATCCGTTAAGTATGAAAGACAGAATAGTAATATTCGCTTCACACTTTCGAAACAATGAATAATTATTTGCATGAGAAAGAAGAATGTGTAACCTGTCAAACCTAATGATATATTTCAGTAAGAAGATTATGTAACCTATCAAACCTAATGATATATTTGAGTAAAAAGATTACGTAACCTGTCAAACCTAATGATATGTTTGAGTAAGAAGATTATGTAACCTATCAAACCTAATTATATATTTGAGTAAAAAGATTATGTAACCTGTCAAACCTAATGATATGTTTGAGTAAAAAGATTTTGTAAGCTATCAAACCTAATTATATATTTGAGTAAAAAGATTATGTAACCTATCAAACCTAATGATATATTTCAGTAAGAAGATTATGTAACCTATCAAACCTAATGATATATTTCAGTATGAAGATTATGTAACCTATCAAACCTAATGATATATTTCAGTAAGAAGATTATGTAACCTATCAAACCTAATGATATATTTCAGTAAGAAGATTATGTAACCTATCAAACCTAATGATATATTTCAGTAAGAAGATTATGTAACCTGTCAAACCTAATGATATATTTGAGTAAAAAGATTATGTAACCTGTCAAACCTAATGATATATTTGAGTAAAAAGATTATGTAACCTGTCAAACCTAATGATATATTTGAGTAAAAAGTTTATGTAACCTGTCAAACCTAATGATATATTTGAGTAAAAGGATTGTGTAACCTGTCACATCTAATGATATATTTGAGTAAAAGGATTGTGTAACCTGTCACATCTAATGATATATTTGAGTAAAAAGATTGTGTAACCTGTCACATCTAATGATATATTTGAGTAAAAAGATTGTGTAACCTGTCACATGTAATGATATTTTTGAGTAAAATATTGTGTAACCTGTCCTGTCACACCTAATGGTATATTTGAGTAAAAAAAAATTGTGTAACCTGTCCTGTCACACCTAATGATATATTTGAATAAGATGATTATGCAACCTGTCACACCTAATGATATATTTGAAAAAGAAGATTATGTAACCTGTCACATCTAATGATATATTTGAGTAAAAGATTGTGTAACCTGTCACACTAAATGATATATTTGAGTAAAAAGATTGTGTAACCTGTCACATCTAATGATATATTTGAGTAAACGATTGTGTAACCTGTCCTGACACATCTAGTGATATATTTGAATAAGAAGATTATGTAACCTGTCACATCTAATGATATATTTGAATAAGAAGATTATGTAACCTGTCACACCTAATGATATATTTGAATAAGAAGATTATGTAACCTGTCACATATAATGATATATTTGAATAAGAAGATTATGTAACCTGTCACATCTAATGATATATTTGAATAAGAAGATTATGTAACCTGTCACATCTAATGATATATTTGAATAAGAAGATTATGTAACCTGTCACACCTAATGATATATTTGAATAAGAAGATTATGTAACCTGTCACATCTAATGATATATTTGAATAAGATGATTATGTAACCTGTCGCACCTAATGATATATTTGAAAATGATATAAGCTACAATATTTTTCAATGGCACACAAATGGCTGAGAAATCAAATGCCCTCCCTCTACCCCATTATTTTTTAAACAGAGAAGAATGCAAAGATGCACATCAAAAGTATTTACAGAGAGCAAACAGGTGAACTATATGAAGAAGACACTGTTTGATAATAAGGGAACTGAAAGTGTCTGCGGAAGACACGTGCTTCATTGGGGATTTGAAGAGAAGAGAATATGTTAGTGACTAGTCGAGACGTAGCTAGTATCAGACTGTTGTTATATCACATTGGAGGGTCGTTAGTAACTTACCGTGTTGTCGTTAGTATCTCATCGTGTTGTCGCTAGTATCTCACCATGTTGTTGTTAGTATCTCACCATAATGTTGTTAGTATCTCACCATGTTGTTGTTAGTATCTCACCATAATGTTGTTAGTATCTCACCATAATGTTAGTATCTCACCATGTTGTTGTTAGTATCTCACCATAATGTTGTTAGTATCTCACCATGTTGTTGTTAGTATCTCACCATAATGTTGTTAGTATTTCACCATAATGTTAGTATCTCACCATGTTGTTGTTAGTATCTCACCATAATGTTGTTAGTATCTCACCATGTTGTTGTTAGTATCTCACCATAATATTGTTAGTATCTCACCATAATGTTAGTATTTTACCATGCTGTTGTTAGTATCTCACCATGTTGTTGTTAGTATCTCACCGTGTTGTTGTTAGTATTTAACCGTGTTGTTGTTAGTATTTCGCCATTTTGTTGTTAGTATTTCACCGTGTTGTTGTTAGTATTTCGCCATGTTGTTGTTAGTATTTCACCGTGTTGTTGTTAGTATCTCACCATGTTGTTGTTAGTATTTCACCGTGTTGCTGTTAGTATTTCACCATGTTGTTGTTAGTATTTCACCATGTTGTTGTTAGTATCTCACCATGTTGTTGTTAGTATTTCACCGTGTTGTTGTTAGTATCTCACCATGTGATTGTTAGTATTTCATCATGTTGTTGTTAGTATCTCACCATGTTGTTGTTAGTATTTCACCGTGTTGTTGTAGGTATCTCACCATGTTGTTGTTAGTATTTCACCGTGTTGTTGTTAGTATCTCACCATGTTGTTGTTAGTATTTCACCATGTTGTTGTTAGTATCTCACCGTGTTGTTGTTAGTATCTCACCGTGTTGTTGTTAGTATCTCACCGTGTTGTTGTTAGTATCTCGCTTTGTTGCTGTTAGTATTTCTCCGTGTTGTTAGTATCTCACCATGTTGTTGTTAGTATTTCACCGTGTTGTTGTAGTATTTCACCGTGTTGTTGTTAGTATCTCACCGCTTTGTTGTTAGTATCTCACCGCTTTGTTGTTAGTGTCTCACCATGTTGTTGTTAGTATTTCACCGTGTTGTTGTTAGTATCTCACCGTGTTGTTGTTAGTATTTCACCGTGTTGTTGTTAGTATCTCACCGCTTTGTTGTTAGTATCTCACCGCTTTGTTGTTAGTGTCTCACCATGTTGTTGTTAGTATTTCACCGTGTTGTTGTTAGTATCTCACCATGTTGTTGTTAGTGTCTCACCATGTTGTTGTTAGTATCTCACCATGCTGTTGTTAGTATCTCACCGTGTTGTTAGTATCTCACCATGTTGTTGTTAGTATCTCACCATGTTGTTGTTGTTAGTATCTCACCGTGTTGTTGTTAGTATCTCACCATGTTGTTGTTAGTATCTCACCATGTTGTTGTTAGTATCTCACCATGTTGTTGTTAGTGTCTCACCATGTTGTTGTTAGTATCTCAGCATGTTGTTGTTAGTATCTCAACGTGTTGTTGTTAGTATTTCACCGTGTTGTTGTTAGTATTTCACCGTGTTGTTGTTAGTATTTCACCGTTTTGTTGTTAGTATTTCACCGTGTTGTTGTTAGTATCTCACTGTGTTGTTGTTTGTGTCTCACCATGTTGTTGTTAGTATCTCACCATGTTGTTTTTAGTATCTCACAGCTTTGTTGATAATATCTCACTGTGTTGTTTTTATTATCTCACCATGTTGTTGTTAGTATCTCACTGTGTTGTTGCTAGTATCTCACCGCTTTGTGGTTAGTATCTCACTGTGTTGTTGTTAGTATCTCACCATGTTGTTGTTAGTATCTCACCGTGTTGTTGTTAGTATCTCACTGTGTTGTTGCTAGTATCTCACCGCTTTGTTGTTATTATCTCACTGTGTTGTTGTTAGTATCTCACTGTTTTGTTGTTAGTATCTCACTGTTTTGTTGTTAGTATCTCACTGTGTTGTTGCTAGTATCTCATCATGTTGTTGTTAGTATCTCACCATGTTGTTGTTAGTATTTCACCGTGTTGTTGTAGGTATCTCACCATGTTGTTGTTAGTATTTCACCGTGTTGTTGTTAGTATCTCACCATGTTGTTGTTAGTATTTCACCATGTTGTTGTTAGTATCTCACCGTGTTGTTGTTAGTATCTCACCGTGTCGTTGTTAGTATCTCACCGTGTTGTTGTTAGTATCTCGCTTTGTTGCTGTTAGTATTTCTCCGTGTTGTTAGTATCTCACCATGTTGTTGTTAGTATTTCACCATGTTGTTGTTAGTATTTCACCGTGTTGTTGTTAGTATCTCACCGCTTTGTTGTTAGTATCTCACCGCTTTGTTGTTAGTGTCTCACCATGTTGTTGTTAGTATTTCACCGTGTTGTTGTTAGTATCTCACCGTGTTGTTGTTAGTATTTCACCGTGTTGTTGGTAATATCTCATCATGTTATTGTTAGTATTTCACCGTGTTGTTGTTAGTATCTCACCATGTTGTTGTTAGTGTCTCACCATGTTGTTGTTAGTATCTCACCATGCTGTTGTTAGTATCTCACCGTGTTGTTAGTATCTCACCATGTTGTTGTTAGTATCTCACCATGTTGTTATTGTTAGTATCTCACCGTGTTGTTGTTAGTATCTCACCATGTTGTTGTTAGTATCTCACCATGTTGTTGTTAGTATCTCACCATGTTGTTGTTAGTGTCTCACCATGTTGTTGTTAGTATCTCAGCATGTTGTTGTTAGTATCTCAACGTGTTGTTGTTAGTATTTCACCGTGTTGTTGTTAGTATTTCACCGTGTTGTTGTTAGTATTTCACCGTGTTGTTGTTAGTATTTCACCGTTTTGTTGTTAGTATTTCACCGTGTTGTTGTTAGTATCTCACTGTGTTGTTGTTTGTGTCTCACCATGTTGTTTTTAGTATCTCACCGCTTTGTTGATAATATCTCACTGTGTTGTTTTTATTATCTCACCATGTTGTTGTTAGTATCTCACTGTGTTGTTGCTAGTATCTCACCGCTTTGTGGTTAGTATCTCACTGTGTTGTTGTTAGTATCTCACCATGTTGTTGTTAGTATCTCACCGTGTTGTTGTTAGTATCTCACTGTGTTGTTGCTAGTATCTCACCGCTTTGTTGTTATTATCTCACTGTGTTGTTGTTAGTATCTCACTGTTTTGTTGTTAGTATCTCACTGTTTTGTTGTTAGTATCTCACTGTGTTGTTGCTAGTATCTCACCATGTTGTTGTTAGTATCTCACCGTGTTGTTGTTAGTATCTCACAGTGTTGTTGTTAATATCTCACTGTGTTGTTGCTAGTATCACACCGCTTTATTGTTAGTATCTCACCATGTTGTTGTTAGTATCTCACTGTGTTGTTGCTAGTATCTCATCGCGTTGTTTTTAGTATCTCACAGTGTTATTGTTATTATCTCACCTAGTTGTTGATATTTTACGCACCTGGTCCCACTTGGTAAATAGACAAGCACACTTACCACTTCGCAACTAAAACCTTTAATTATTCATACATTTATCATAGATTATTCAAAGATATGGACCACATTTTTCATGATTCTATTCCTGTGTCATGTCATCCACTCTGACCGAGACCAGGATGCATTTTCTGGGACTTAGTTTTTGCTTTTTTATGCCGCTGTAGCATCCTTTTAATGTTGTCTGTTTTTTCGGCTCTCTGCCGTTCATTACAGCCTGATAATCTGCCTTTGTAATCTTATCATGGTAATTTATCACTCTGATTCAATAATTAAATCATTTTTTTGGGGGCCTCTTGACAGCTTCTTCCTGTTCATCGACATAACGAGTGGCATCACGCAATACTTTGTCTTCTGTCATATAGTGCATACATTTCCAACAATACTTTAAAAAACAATTGTAACCTTGATCATCGGTAGTCCTTGACTTTCCTGTAGGGTAGCAAATGTATGTATATTCAAATTTGCTTATTTTGTTAATCTTCAATAGGTATCGGTAAACTTATTTATTTTGATGTTTTTTTTTTCAAAATGAAAGTGGAAGAGAAAGATCTTCACATAAGAGAAGATTCAAATAAGAAAATATTCTGAGGAAGAAAGATTTAAATAAGCAAAGATTCAAACAAGGAAATAATCATAAAGTATAATTCAATAAAGTAAAGATTCAAACTAGGAAAGATAAGAATAAAGAAATATTCAAATAAGTAAAGATTCAAACACGGAAAGATACGAATTAAGAAAGAATCAGATAAGTAAAGATTCAAACAAGGAAATATGCGATTAAAGAAAGATTCAAATAAAAAAAGATTTAAATACGGGCTCCAAAATCCTTCTGCCATATAAGTTATTCATTCTTTCTTCTATCCCTCTGCTGTTGCTTTGAAGTGTGGCAAGAGAAGAAAAGAAAGTATAATATGATGGCTACAGATGTACTGATTATGCTTTTAATCAAATTCCTTTCAACAAACGCCTATGGTGTCTTTCTTGGGCGTTTTTCGACGCTGTTAAGATTACACGTTTTATTTCTTGTATATGTCTTTCATTCCATCTATCCATCTTTTTCTTGGTCCACCTCTTACTCTGTGAAATTGATGTTTTGAGCCAGAAAGCTTTTTATGTTATTTGGTCTGGTTTCACTCCTGTCAAATGTCAGAACCATTTTATTTGTTGGTTCTATATACGCGTACATTCCAGGCACGGATTAATTCCCATCTGTTCTAGTTTGTCATTAAATGTGTTTATTTCTAAAGATAGTTACAAAAGGAGAAAAGCACCAGAACGTTATCGTCCAGGCAGTCACTTATATCCATTTCTCCCCAAACTTTAAAGAGTAAAAAAAAAAAAAACTAAAGGCCGAAAAAATTATCGAAGGGAGAGAGGTCAAAAGGAGAATAAATGTGCGCTCATTCTGATAATCAGGTTGCCACTTATAGCAATATCATCCAAATCATAAGTAATGATGATCGACATTTATTGCACATGCCATACGAAAAGAACGCATTGAGAATACTACAACAACAGGTAGAATGAATGGAGAGAAGAGCAGTGTAAAACCAAGAGGGAAAAAATATTGAACAGGTTATCCAAATAGCGTAACAATAGATCACCGACTGAAATGTTCTGGAGAGAGATGATCGCCTACGCCAACCGGCATGGCACCTGATGATGATGATGCTGACCTGTAGCAAAGTTTTTTTTTTATATAAAGAGTTTCTTGTCGTTATGGCACGATGTCTGACTTTCTAGAGCCCACTCTCTTTGTTTTTTTCTCTTCATCATTTTCATATCTTCTCCTAGAGAAGGGGGACTGGTTGGTCTCGAGGCAAGACGCCGTCCTCGAGACAGAGAGGTTGTGAGTTCAAATCCCGGCTGAACCAGTTGGGATTTTTATTTATGATTTCTCTCTGCGGTAACCACCCCTGGTCTCAGCAACGAGGCCCGGCTTGAAACGTCAATTACTCATCGACACAAAAAAAAAATATGAGTACCTCCGAAGACGGAGTTATCTGCCTGTACGGCGAGGGACCACTGTGCACACGGCTGCAAGGGAAAAATGGATTAACACGCAAAATTCAGTTCCTAGTCTCTAGGAACTTCGCCAGAGGTGAAAGCTGGTGAATGCAAAAAAAAATATATATATATATCTTCTCATTACCTGTCACAATATTTTTTTCCAAACAGAAGCAAATACGATTCCCCCCACCCCCCACCCCCTAACCCACCCTATACTTTTTCTCCTGTCCTCTCCTCTGTGCCGAACACACGCTTCTCCCTCTTTATAAAGTTTTTGACAATCTCGACATTTCTTTCAAGTTTTCAATTTATTGAGAAAACCGTTTAGAAAAAGGTAGGCATTCTTAATAACTTCATAAATTCTATGATCTTTTTACCCTAAAACAGAAAACGCTCTGTCTGCTTCACGTGAGATTAAAAAAAAACATACCAAAATTAAAGAAATTAATATTTAAAGAAAGAACAACGTGGACAAATATTGTGCGTATATCTTTCTCAATATATCTACAATTTTTGTGTAAACATCTTTCTTAATATCTATAAAGTTTGTGCGTTCATCTTTCCCAATATATCTACAACTTTTGTAAAAACATCTTTCTTAATAATAATATAACTTCTGTGCGAACAGCTCTCATAGTAGAACTTTTGAGTGAACATCTTTCTCAGTATATCTACAACTTTGTGTGAACATCCTTCTCAATATATTTACAACTTTGTGTGAACACCCTTCTCAATATATCTACACCTTTGTGTGAACACCCTTCTCAATATATCTACAACTTTGTGTGAACATCCTTCTCAATATATCTACAACTTTGTGTGAACATTTGTTCTCAATATTTCTACTACGTCTGTGCAAACATCCTTCTCAATATATCTACGACTTTTGTGCGTGCATATTTCTCAATACATCTACAACTTTTGTGTACACATCTTTGTCAGACATTTATTACTGTTCTGAATTACTTAGTTCATTCATTTCAAAGATTTGGCGGATGTGATCTCGACGAATGTTATATTCTAGAATCAGAAATGTGCGCAGGTTGTGAAGTGGACAATTTATCAGGCAGGTGGACGGGTGTTCGAAGACCCCAGGAGCCGAATCAATGTCCTTATAGATCGCCTTTCCCGTAAGATGCAAGAGCAAAAGAACGATTATTATTTTGTAGAAACAAATAACCCTCCCCAATTTTTTGGGAAGCAAAATAGGGGCAGTGATAGAAGTGTCCATTTTATTTGTGAGGAGTGTATGTGTTGTTGGAGGGAGGAGCTGACTTATGTATTATTATTGTTTTTTTTTTTTGGGGGGGGGGGGAGATTTTATTTAAGAGAGAGCGGCAATAAAAATAAACAAATTAGCAATTTGTATAACAAGAAAAAAATATGAGTTAATGAAGAAATGCAAATAAATATATCTTTTAAAATAAACGATGCCGCACATCTCACATAATTGCTGACTTACGGGATCTTAAAGTAGAGATCAGTCACTTTCTTCCTAAAATCGGGCAAACTATTTCTCTTGCTGAGAGTTCACATTTTTTTCCCCTTGATTCAGGGGAGAGTAATCCATGAAACATTAAGAGGATTCGAGAAGAAGACTACAGCTGCATCTGATCATAGAGATGTCACTTTGACTTGAGAAAAGCTAATCCATGGGATGATGTCGTTGGACGTGTTTGCTCCGGAGCTGTCAGGGGATTGAGCAAGTCCGCCCAAAGTCGTTGTTTGCACGAGTGCTGACACTAACCTTCGTTATCTGCATTCGTGAGAAGATATTATCTGTATATACGAGTATTTTATACTAAGATTTAATTAAGTTTATTTTGATTTGGGAAAGATGGTACATGCGTGGGATAAACAGTCTTACGATAAGTCCTGAATTGACTTTTGTATTCTATTTCTGCATACAAACCTTAGTTTATCTAGAAGGTTGATGGATTAGCCGCTAATGTACCTATACTGTGGTGTTAACTATTAACAAAGAAGTCGGTCGAAGGTCGTTAAGATCGTTACTGTTTTTAATGAGGCGATAGAAGAATGGTGAAAATAGAAATCTAGAAGATGGAATCAAGTGTTAAACGAGTAGGAGGGGACGATTGAAGATGAGGAAGGTGCTCGTCAGAATTGTTGTTGTTTTATCATAATTTATTTGTGGATTGAAGAAGAGGAGCATTTTTGGGGCTTTGACGAAGGCAAATACTTTCATCGAGTCAATCAATCAACTAGGCTACTAATGAACCATCCAAATAATCAATCAATCAACTAGGCTACTAATGAACCATCCAAATAATCAATCAATCAACTAGGCTACTAATGAACCATCCAAATAATCAATCAATGAACAACGATAATCCAACCATGTAAACAACCAACCAGCAGACCAACCAATCAATAGCTCAATCAACAAACCAATTAGTCTACCAATGAACCAAATAGCCAATTGATTAATAAATGATGCAACCAAGTAAACAACGAAACAACTAGCCAGACATACAAATAACCAATCAACAGACCATCCAACCAACAGATCAATCATCAAACCAATTAGCCTACCAATCAACTACATAACCAATCGATTAACAAATAATCCAGCCAAACTAACCAAGCGATAACTAATCAACTTCGTTCTAAGCTATATATCAACATTCCTCAGGCAATAGAAATGTTGACACTAGATCATATCGCACGAGAACAATCTAGTAAACCTAACATGGCATGCGTGATCACGGTCAATCGTTTTAGCACACACTGACCTCGTGGCCGACAAAACAAAATATACGGACGTACATCTAACGACGTAAGAGAGAGTGAGAGAGAGAGAGAGAGAGAGAGAGAGAGAGAGAGAGACTACTTGCTAAAATACGATGTTTTCCAAATAAAAAAACATTGCAGGCAACTTAACCTTCAACAAAAGAGCGATAAACACAGAACGATCAGAAATATATAACATAAATGAAAAATCCACATGAGAAAATGTAACAAAAATATAAAAATAAAACAGTTTTGCCAATATAAATATACATTGCATTTTTGAAGAGCTATGTTTTTTTATTTATTTATTTCTTTTTTCAAGAAAGATATTTCTGAGAATATTACAAGATGACGTCATATTTTTCAATTGGCAGGAAACTTCAACGTGAATAAACAGCTGGTTGTTGAGTGCTGGGAATAGGCAGGAAATTGAAATTACTGGAAATTCGTTATAGCAGCTTTGAACACAGAATGAGAACTTCATATAATAAGAATAGTAGAGGAGTAATAATAAGAATAAATGTTTATTGATATATATTATCAGTTATTAGGATGCAATAGCACGCAAGAATATTTACTATTTCAATATTTTACCGCTACATAGTTTGAATACGGTTTCGCCTTGTCATTATCTCCTGCATATTCTTGTAAGAAATGTCTCATTTTATAAGATCTAGTAATGAAGGATCAGATAAGATTCGATACTAGATCTACTTTGGTAGCTGTTTTTGTTTGAGCTCGATATATATATATATATATATATATATATATATTACTACAACAATAACAACAACAACAACAACGACAACAAACAAGAAAATCACTGGAGGCTGTAGAAATGTGGTTTGATAGTCGAATGTTGAGAATGCTATGGACAGCTAAGAAGAGTAATGAAAACGTTGTGAAAGAGGCCAAAGCAAAAAGAGAGCTAATTTACAATATTAGGATGAAGCAATCATCATTTTTGGTCATGTAATGAGAAGAGAACAGCTGGAATATATTGTAACAACTGGGAAAATTGAGGGACGATGAGATAGAGGAAAGCAAAGAAGAGAAAAAATACCAGACAGCTTAAGAGAATGGCTTGGCAGAAGGTCAAACACATAAATGATAAATAACTGTCGAGTTCGAAAATTGTGAAGAGACATGATCACCTACGCCAGCAGGCCCGGTACTTGATGACTACTACTACTACTACTACTACTACTACTACTACTACTACTACTACTACTACAAATACTACTACAACCACTACTACTACAACTACTACTACAACCACTACTACTACAACCACTACTACTACAACTACTACTACAACCACTACTACCACAACTACTAATACAACCACTACTACTACAACTACTACCACAACCACTACTACTACAACCACTACTACTACAACTACTACTACAACCACTACTACCACTACTACTACAACCACTACTACTACAACTACTACTACAACCACTACTACTACTACTACTACAACTACTAATACAACCATTGCCATTACTAATACTACTATTATTAGAACCTTATTATTGTTATATTATATTTATATATTATATATTATATTTTATCCATTATTTTATACTATATTTATTACTATGTTGCATTATATAACTATTTTGTGATATTTATTTTTATTGTATGCGTGATAAATTATTTTGTATGATATAATTCGTTATTATTATTATTGTTATTATTCTCAAAAAGATGTCTGAAGTCAAAGACGCCTGTACAACACCAGGACTGTATGTTGTCTGCGACTCATAACTGGCTACTTGCGTCAGGGTCAGCGGTAAAAACAGCTGATCAAGACTCAGCTACACCTCCACGTTGTAACTCTGGAAACCGACCAACTAGTTTGACCAGGCTAGTAGTGATCGAAGAGGAAAGGCATGATAGTACTAAACAATGTCGTGTGAGGTCGGATGTGCTGGGCCGAAATGTGTAAATATCACAGCTTTACTGTAAACCATAACATACCACATCTACGTTCGCCTAGCGTCCTTTTAAGGGCGGACGATGAACAGTAGTAATTGTCGGGTGAACGCAGAGACAGATATATATATATATATATATATATATATATATATATATATATAGATATAGAGAGAGAGAGATAAACAGAGAAAGAAAGAGAAAGAGAAAATAGTTTTTAAAAAATAAGAAAGATAGAAAGGGATATAAAAGTGGATACTAATAGGATAGAGAAATGCAAGGAAGGAACCAGATGTTGTAAGTGACCAGCAAGCTACCGGAAACTACGTCCTGCATGTTTATGCTCCTGTTCTTTTTTGAGAGGGAGAGAACAGCTATTCATCTAAGCGGAATGTAGTAGTATCGATTCTGTCCACCAGTAATTCTCAACTATAAAAGTAATAGAGAAAATGGCGGACTTGGGCATAATTGACAATGTCATGGTATCGATTCTGTCCACCAGTAATTCTCAACTATAAAAGTAATAGAGAAAATGGCGGACTTTGGCATAATTGACAATGTCATGGTATCGATTCTGTCCACCAGTAATTCTCAACTAAAAAAGTAATAGAGAAACTGGCAGACCTGGGCATAATTGACAATGCCATGGTATCGATTCTGTCCACCAGTAGTTCTCAACTATAAAAGTAATAGAGAAAATGGCGGACTTGGGCATAATTGACAATGTCATGGTATCGATTCTGTCCACCAGTAATTCTCAACTATAAAAGTAATAGAGAAAATGGCGGACTTGGGCATAATTGACAATGTCATGGTATCGATTCTGTCCACTAGTAATTCTCAACTATAAAAGTAATAGAGAAAATGGCAGACCTGGGCATAATTGACAATGCCATGGTATCGATTCTGTCCACCAGTAGTTCTCAACTATAAAAGTAATAGAGAAAATGGCAGACTTGAGCATAATTGACAATGTCATGGTATCGATTCTGTCCACCAGTAATTCTCAACTATAAAAGTAATTGAGAAAATGGCAGACTTGAGCATAATTGACAATGTCGTGGTATCGATTCTGTCCACCAGTAATTCTCAACTATAAAAGTAATAGAGAAAATGGCGGACTTGGGCATAATTGACAATGTCGTGGTATCGATTCTGTCCACCAGTAATTCTCAACTATAAAAGTAATAGAGAAAATGGCGGACCTGAGCGTAGTTGATTGAGATGAGCATGTCAGCAGGAGGAAGGGGCTACACACTAGTCTGATAGGAGGCGAACTCAAACGGACATGTTGCAGACTTGAGAGGAGCACAATTGAATCAAGAAGTCGCCACTAACAGAAGGCTAACATGATCACTAAGCTAACGTTTCTCTAGACGAGCTACCACAAGTTAGTAATCTACTTATTCCCGTATATTTGATCATCAGACATTGAATTCGAGCATTCCTCTGTTTGAACGATTTTTTCAATTCAACACATTATCTACAATGTTCGGAGTGCAATGATGATGACCCGCAAATAACTCAATAACTCAATAACTCATTATCTACTGGTCGTCATATTTCTATTTTACTCTGATTGTTGTTTATCCTTCGTTATCTCATGCAATCGAAATAAACTCTGACAGACTGAATTAGTCCATATTCTTAAAACATTTGTCCAGTTTCGAAACCAATGATCCGGCCAGATGACTTTTGTCGTAATGTAATTTATCAAGGATTTTCCAGAGACTCATTAAAAGGTCTAAAAAAAGACAAATTCCAGGGAAATCTTATCGTTAACAAGCGAAACCTTTAAAATGGGTGTTTTCTAGTATATACGGAATAACTGGAAGGGAAAGGCAGTCGAGGTTATTGACATACTGAACTGTATACGAGACGAGTAAAATATGAAACCATTAGTGCTGAAGTCAAGAATGTATTTGTTTATAATTATTATCATCAAGTACCATGCCTGCTGGCGCAGGTGATCATGTCTCTCCGCAATTTTCGATTTCGACAGTTATTTATCATTTCTGTTTTTGACCTACTGCCAAGCCATTCTCTTAAGCTGTCTGGTATCGTTTCTATTTGCTTCCCTCTATCTAAATTTTCCCCAGTTGTTACAATATATTCCAGCTGTTTTCTTCTCAATACATGGCCAAAAAATGATGACTGTTTTTTCCCCTAATATTGTAAATTAGCTCTCTCTTTGCTTTGACCTCTTTCAGAACGTTTTCATTACTCTTCTTAGCTGTCCATGGTATTCTCAATATTCTTATGTAAAACCACATTTCTACAGCCTCCAGTCCTCCAGTGATTTTCTTGTCTGTTGACCCATTGTTCATGATTGACTTCCATATACCAAGACTGGATCTACATAACATTTAAGAACTCTTTTCCTTGTTTCTAGTGTAATAAATTGATTGTTGCACGGTTTCTTCCTCATATTTTGGAAAGCTGTTTTTGCATGAGCCATTCTTCATTTCACATCTGTTAAATATCTACCAGTTGAGGTTAAAATTGTCCCCAGATATTCAAATTCATTTACGTGTTTTAATATTTCCCCCCTTGTCTTTATTGTGCATTGCGGTAATGTCTTCTTCTTTGTTGCTACCATTACTTGTCTTTTCGCTCTTAAGGTGGGGTCTTTTATTTACGCATTCCTTCACTATAATATCTGTATTTTTCTTGCAACTTATTTTTGCTCTTAGAGATTAAGATTGTATCATCAGCATACCTTAAATTAGTTATATTTAACATCATTAAGATTGTATCATCAGCATACCTTAAATTAGTTATATTTAACATCATTAAGATTGTATCATCAGCATACCTTAAATTAGTTATATTTAACATCATTAAGATTGTATCATCAGCATACCTTAAATTAGTTATATTTAACATCATTTTTTGGCCATGTAATGAGAAGAGAACAACTGGAATATATTTTAACTATTGGGAAAATTCAGGGAAGAAGAGATAGAGTGAAGCACAGAGAAAAAATAACAGACAACTTAAGAGAATGGCTTGGCAGAAGGTCAACAACAGAAATGATAAATAACTGTCGAGATCGAAAATTGCGAAGAGACATGATCACCTGCGCCAGTTGTTGGGCCGAAAAGCGCAAATATCACAGTTATACTGCAAACCACAACACATGGGAGACACGCCCACTTAATGTCGTTTTGAGAGCGGATGATGAAGAGGTACATTCATGTAGTTATCGGTCGCACGCAAGCAAAGCAAGCAACATTAATGTTATTATATAAAGTGAAATTTAAAGCTAAGCAGATAAATGTAGTGAGGATTGTTCGTGAACCCAACAATGACATAGCACATGATGATGATTGTTGGATTATTACTTAACTCGCTGGATAAACGCACTTTATAACTCCTCTACTAATGTAACTTTTAGACAATTCACATACTGATAGCAGGCATGCCAAAGACGCGTGTACAGGTCGAAAGGCGCAACTATGCTCGTAATCTAGTCAAATAATTTATTTAAAAAAAAAAAAGAAAGTTAAGTGCCCCCGTCATGCTAAGTGGCGTATTGGGAATATGGTGTTAGTGACCATCAATTTTACAGACCTTCAGCACATGATTTTTGGGGTAATGTGGTCGGTATTACGCCAGTTCCGCATTATTTTCCCAGAAAAAAAATCTGGTACCCATTTAAGGCTGGGTGAACCCGGAAGCCGTCGGTTGGGATCGAACCCTATGCCTTGTCCTTTGTAGTCCAGTTCACTAACCACTGAGCTATCGCGGCTCAAATAATTTATTTTATTTACGCCAAGTTAATGTCCTTTCAAAGCGGATGATGGAGAAAAGTAGTCTTTGTGTGAACGCAAACAGTAGACGAGCAAGATAACAAACGTAAGCTTGATCTGTGCAGGCCACGTACACGCGAAATGAAATAACCCAGACACGCCAAAGGCATAAAAGAAATATGATGTTTGTATCTACGTTGTTTTTCATTTCACCGGCATAATTTTTTGGTAATATATACCAGCAATACGCCAGAATAGTTTTTTCTTGTTGCAGAAATATTGGGTACCATTTAGGGATGGGTGAATCTAGAAATCTTTGATGGCGATTGACATTCAGTAAATCAGATGAATAAACTCTGCTCCCACGTACACAGTAGACACATAGTGTTAGTTAAATCTTTAAAAGAGAGCTTCTCAGCAGGAGGAAATCTGATCATCAGAAGTAGTTGCACCATCTGGCTTGTGTTTCACTCCTTTAGCTTTTTGACTCTCTTTGACTATCTTGGGTCATGACTACAAGGCGACGGCCTCATTCTGTATTTGAACATTAAATTCCACAATATGTTCAGCATATAGTATAAGAGACTCTTGTCTACAGTATATGTTCAGCATATAGTAGAAGCCATGGGTGATTATTAAATAGTATTAATAATACAAATATTAAATGATATCTACAACAGTGGATATATGCCAGACGACCTGCTCAAATCAATATTCATAGCCTGTGGTGCAACAATCAGATAAAACATCTGGTGCAACAATCAGATAAGACATTTGGTGCAACAATCAGATAAAACATCTAGTGCAACAATCAGATAAAACATCTGGTGCAACAATCAGATAAAACATCTTGTGCAACAATCAGATAAAACATCTGGTGCAACAATCAGATAAAACATCTGGTGCAACAACCAGATAAAACATCTGGTGCAACAATCAGATAAAACATCTGGTACAACAATCAGATAAAACATCTGGTGCAACAATCAAATAAAACATCTGGTGCAACAATCAGATAAAATATCTGGTGCAACAATCAGATAAAATATCTGGTGCAAAAATCAGATAAACATCTAGTGCAACAACCAGATAAAACATCTGGTGCGACAATCAGATAAAACATCTGGTGCGACAATCAGATGAAACAAGTGGTGCAACAATCAGATAAAACATCTGGGGGAAAAAAAAGACAAAACATCTGGTGCAACAATCAGGTAAAACATTTGGTGCAACAATCATATAAAACATCTGGTGCAACAATCAGATAATACATCTGGTGCAACAATCAGATAAATCTTCAGATGCAACAACCAGATAAATCTTCTGGTGCAACAATCAGATAAAACATCTGGTGCGACAATCAGATAAATCATCTGGTGCAACAATCAGATAAAACATCTAGTGCAATAATCAGATAAAACATCTGGTGCAACAATCAGATAAACCATCTGGTGCAATAATCAGATAAAACATCTGGTGCGACAATCAGATAAATCATCTGGTGCAACAATCAGATAAATCTTCAGATGCAACAACCAGATAAATCTTCTGGTGCAACAATCAGATAAAACATCTGGTGCGACAATCAGATAAATCATCTGGTGCAACAATCAGATAAAACATCTAGTGCAATAATCAGATAAAACATCTGGTGCAACAATCAGATAAACCATCTGGTGCAATAATCAGATAAAACATCTGGTGCGACAATCAGATAAATCATCTGGTGCAACAATCAGATAAAACATCTAGTGCAATAATCAGATAAAACATCTGGTGCAACAATCAGATAAACCATCTGGTGCAACAATCAGATAAAACATCTGGTGCGACAATCAGATAAATCATCTGGTGCAACAATCAGATAAAACATCTAGTGCAATAATCAGATAAAACATCTGGTGCAACAATCAGATAAAACATCTAGTGCAATAATCAGATAAAACATCTGGTGCGACAATCAGATAAATCTTCTGGTGCAACAATCAGATAAAACATCTAGTGCAATAATCAGATAAAACATCTGGTGCAACAATCAGATAAACCATCTGGTGCAACAATCAGATAAAACATCTGGTGCAACAACCAGATAAAACATCTGGTGCAACAACCAGATAAAACATCTGGTGCACTGGTGCAACAACCAGATAAAACATCTGGTGCACTGGTGCAACAACCAGATAAAACTTCTTGTGCAACAATCAGATAAAACATCTGATGCAACAATCAGATAAACATCTGGTGCAACAACCAGATAAAACATCTGGTGCAACAATCAGATAAAACATCTGGTGCAACAATCAGATAAAACATCTGGTGCAACAATCAGATAAAACATCTGGTGCAACAATCAGATAAAACATCTGGTGCAACAATCAGATAAAATATCTGGTGCAATAATCAGATAAATCTTCAGGTGCAACAATCAGATAAAACATTTGGTGCAACAATCAGATAAAACATCTTGTGCAACAATCAGATAAAACATCTGGTGCAACAATCAGATAAAACATCTGGTACAACATTCAGATAAAACATCTGGTGCAACAACCAGATAAAACATCTGGTGCAACAACCAGATAAAACATCTGGTGCAACAATCAGATAAAACATCTGGTGCAACAATCAGATAAAACATCTGGTGCAACAACCAGATAAAACATCTAGTGCAACAATCAGATACAACATCTAGTGCAACAATCCTGAATGAATATAAAGAGAGAGAGCTCGTTGACATTATACAATCCTGAACGAATATAAAGAGAGAGAGAGAGAGAGAGAGAGAGCTTGTTGACATTATACAATCCTGAACGAATATAAAGAGAGAGAGAGAGAGAGAGAGAGAGAGAGAGAGCTTGTTGACATTATACAATTATTGACCGAATATAAAGAGAGAGAGCTCGTCGACATTATGCAATTATTGACTGATATATATATATATATATATATATATATATATATATATATATATATAGAGAGAGAGAGAGAGAGAGAGAGAGAAAGGAAGTTGCCATTATACAATTATTGACCGAATATAAAGAGAGAGAGAGAGAGAGAGAGAGAGAGAGAGAGAGAGTGCTCGTTGCCAATATACAATCCTGAACGAATATAGAGTGAGATAGAGAGCAAGTTGCCATTATACAATCCAAACGAATATAGAGTGAGATAGAGAGCTCGTTGCAATTATACAATCCTTAACGAATATAGAGCGAGCGGAGGAGAGCTCGTTGTCATTATACAATTATTAACCGAATATAAAGAGAGAAAGCTCGTTGACATTATGCAATTATTGACTGAATATAGAGCGAGAGAGAGAGAGAGAGAGAGAGAAAGGAAGTTGCCATTATACAATTATTGACCGAATATAAAGAGAGAGAGAGAGAGAGAGAGAGAGAGAGAGAGAGAGAGAGCTCGTTGACATTATACAATTATTGACCGAATATAAAGAGAGAAAGCTCGTTGACATTATGCAATTATTGACTGAATATAGAGCGAGAGAGAAAGAGAGAGAGAGAGAGAGAGAGAGAGAAAGGAAGTTGCCATTATACAATTATTGACCGAATATAAAGAGAGAGAGAGAGAGAGAGAGAGAGAGCGAGAGAAAGAGAGTGCTCGTTGCCAATATACAATCCTGAACGAATATAGAGTGAGATAGAGAGCAAGTTGCCATTATACAATCCTTAACGAATATAGAGCGAGCGGAGGAGAGCTCGTTGTCATTATCCAATTATTAACCGAATATAGAACGAGAGAGAGAGAGAGAGAGAGAGAGAGGAGAGAGAGAGAGAGAGCTCTTTGCCATTACACAATCAATGGCCGAATATAGATTGTGCCATACCGGTTGTCGTAGGCGATCATGTCCTTCTATAATCTTCTATCTACAGTGCATCGTATCAGTTCTGTTGTTGACTGTTTTCCATCCATAAAACCAAACTATCTAGTATTTTCTCTCTTGGTCGTTCGCGATCTCTCTTTCCTTTTATTTTGTCCTGTTGTAACCAAGTATTACAACTTTCGTCTTCTTATGATGTGCCCGAAAAATGTTGATTGCTTCTTTCTGATTATATTTAGGAGTTCCCTTTTTGTGTTGGCCTCTTTGAGAATGTCCTGTTTGGTATTTTTAATTATCCAGGGAACTTTCAACTATCTTCTGAGAAATTCCATCTCTGTGGCTTCTAATCGTCCTTTTATTTGTATGTCTACTGGTCCATGATTCGCTTCCATCGGTCAGAATTAGTTATATATAGCACCGATGAACTCTCTTTCTCATTTCTATTTATATAAATTTGTTGCATAAGATATTTTTCATTTTCTGAAATACTGTTCTGTCCTGAACTATTCTGCTTTTTATTTCTGTGGTGTATCTTCCATCTGATGTTATTATTGTGCCCAAGTATTTGATGCATTGCACTTGTTTCAGATTTGTCCTGTTTGTTTTTATGCTGATAATGGTGATGATTGTTTCTTCGATATGACCATTACTTTTGTTTTCTTACTATTCAGACTGAGACATTTTTTTGTTGTTTTCTTTTACTATTATGTCTATAATTTCTTGTAGTTCATACTCTGTCTCTGCTATTAAGACTGTGTCATCCGCACATCGCAAATTATTTATGTTGTGACCGTTGACTTCAATTCCTTTTTTGTCTACTAGTGATCTCATAATATGTTCGATCGTAATGGTTCACTATACCGGCCGTGCGCTAATCTTACGGTCTGCTGTTTGTTGTGCGACGGGGATAATTTGACGACTAACTGTGTGTCTATATGTTCGGAATTGGAGTCATCAACGATGGCCTAACATCATCAAGTGCTACGACAATCATCATTTTCAGGAGGACGTGAATTACTGATATATGGGGATAGGCGGCGGGAACAATTGAAGACTATGCATTAAGAATGTTCCTTGTTGCAGTTTCCTCATATTACAAGTCGCATGTCTGTGTTAGTCACCTCTAGTGACTCGGGCAGATGGTGCTCGTAAACCTGGGAGGGCCCACCATCTAAGGGCAGAATCCCCCTACAGAAAAGATCATCTGCTGCCTTGCAGGAAGATTTGGGACAATCAAAGGCTAAGGAAAGCAACCCTGAACAAAATGCTGGCTGGGTCACTGGCGCAGTACACAGTGCAACGTTTTAACAGGTATTCAAGCTGAGTGGATCTAACAGGCTTAAATAGGCATCTGTCTTCGTGTGAGAGTCTGGAGTCCTACTCTGATTGAGTCCTGATCGCACAGAGAGAGAGAGAGAGAGAGAGAGAGAGAGATAATATGTTCGCTGTAAAGTGAAAACAAATCCGGCGACTGAACACCACCTTGTCTGACTCCTTGTTTTATATATTGAAATTGTTCTGTTTGGTTGCTAATTCGTATAGCTGCTGTTTGTTGCCAGTACATGTTTTTTATGATTCGCAGATCCTTGCCATCAATGTTTAATTTCTATCTATCTATTGACCTTTCGAGCCGTAACCGGCCCATAGGGCGTAGACCAAGATACACCTTCTCCTATATGAATTTTTGTTCTAGCAGTTTTCTTTTAAAGATATTTTATCAAATCTCGCCATCTGTCTCTGTTCTGTGCAAGCAGTTCTATCTCATTGAGGGAGCCGATTCCTGCTGCTCTTGCCTCTCTCATCAATGTTCTTCTCAGTGTCTCCCTGGGTCTTCCTATTTGAATAGCCTAAGTTTTGTGTTTGTGCTAATGAGTTTTGATTATTATTTAATTTCTCCAGCATGTTAATTATATCCACGTGCTTTACTTTGTCAAATGCCTTTGTGTAGTCTAAAAAGCACATATATAGATCGTTATTTACCTCTATAGATCTTTCTATCGATGTTCTTAAGATGTATATTGCATTATTGGTGCCCTTTCCTTCCACAAACCCACATTGTTCCTCACTTATTTCTGGTTTTACTTTGTTCCTAACACGTCTCATGATGTTCTTAGTAACATTTTCAACCCACTGGTAGAGAAGCATAAAGCTAGAAACGTCAGAGAGAGAGAGAGAGAGAGAGAGAGAGAGAGAGAGAGAGAGAGAGAGAGAGATAGTAGAGAGTTAGAGAAAGATTTGTAATATTTAGTGTATTTGAATGCAATGTATAATTCAAATTTCAAGATAGAGTAAGAGCAACCGGCGATTGTTGTTATTTTACAATTGTATATCCAATTATGAAGAATTACATATTTTAATGATGAATGTGCGATACAGATCGTGTCAAATGTAACATTTTTTTTAGTGCTCAGGTGGCATTAATCTAAGCGTGATTTCTGTCTTTAAGAGCGAAGATACTCTGCTTTCAGAACGTGCCGTGCTAGAATCCTATGTGCCATTTTTAGTTCACTCTCATTACCTTGTTTGGTGTGTGTGTGTGTGTGTGTCGCTTTGTTGTGTTGTTTACCGAACTTGTGTTGCGGTGATGAGATGCTTAAGGGATCAGCTAGAGTCGAAGGATTTATTAATGATGATATTTTTTAAAATCATTATTGCAATCGTCGTTGCTTATCATCAACATCATATTTATTGTAATCATCATTTTAATTAATGTCATCCCTTTTAGTTATAGTAATCTTTATTATTGTTTTTACCAGAATTATCATAAAGATGAATATACCTTTCTTGTGATTATCATTATTGTTATCAGGATCAGCAACAGCTTCCTCGTTGACATCATCATCATCATCATCATCATCAAAATCAAGTACCGTGCTTGGTGGCGTAGGTGATCATGTCTCTCCACAACTTTCGATCTCGACTGTTATTTATCATTTCTGTTGTTGACCTTCTGCCTAGACATTCTTTTAAGCTGTCTAGTATCTTTTCTTTTTGCTTCCATCTGTTTCTTCGCCCCTCAATTTTCCAAGTTGTTACAATATATTCCAGCTGTTCCCTTCTCATTACATAGCCAAAAAATAATGATTGTTAATTTATAATATTTACTATTAGCTCTATTTTTGCTTTGGCATCTTTCAGAACGTTTTGCATTACGCTTCTTAGCTGCCCATGGTATTTTCATTATGCTTCTGTAATTTCTGTAACATCATCATCATCATTATCATATGACATCATTATCATCATTATCTCCATCGCTGTTATCATCAAGAGCAATAGTGTCATTATTAATACCATCATTATCATGAGCAGCAGTAATAACATCATCATATCATTAAAATCAAACCATTGAGCTGCCTTTCAGTGAGTAGCAGTAGCTCAGTATCAGGGTCAGTCTCATCATCGTCACTAAAAGCTTCGACGCCGTGAATATAATCACCATCATCATGATAAGCGAAATCAAAAGAGGAAATATATAGATGGACTAGCTAAAGAGGCAGAAGAAGCAGCACATAAAGGGAATATGAAAGAACTGTACAACAGCACAAAGAAATTAAGTGGAAAATACAAACAGATCAATGCTTTTATTAAAGATAAGAAAGGAAATCTGCTTAGTAATATAAGGGAACAAATGGAGAGATGAAAAGAGCACTTTGAAGAACTTTTGAATAGACCCGGCTCAAATAATCCTCCAGATATACTACCAGCAGAAGAAGAGTTACACGTTAACTGTGGAAAACCAAGCATAGAAGAAATAATGAAAGCCATCAAACTATTAAAAAATGGTAAAGCCACAGGACCAGATGAAATTCCTTCGGAAGCCATCAAAGCAGATATTAATACCTCTACCAAGATGCTACATAATCTATTAGATAAAATTTGGGAGAGGAAAGAAATACCTAAAGACTGGAAAGAAGGTTATATGATCAAACTACCAAAGAAAGGAAGTTTACAGGAGTGCACAAATTATAGGGTATTATGCTACTATCAGTGCCAGGAAAAAAATATTAAGCAGAACCATTCTGGACAGACTAAAAGAGGCCATAGAGAAACATTTGAGAGATGAACAAGCAGGTTTTAGGAAGAACAGATCATGTGCTGATCAAATAACTACTCTACGTATAATAGTTCAACAAAGTTCAGAACTAAAATCCCCACTTTATATTGGATTCATAGATTACGAAAAGGCATTTGATAGTTTAGACAGAAAAATGCTTTGGAAGTTGCTGAGTCGTTACGGAATCCCCATAAAGAGAACCTGATAAAACAATGTATGAAGGAATGAAATGTAGTGTGGTGAATGAAGGACAGCTTACAGAAGCATTTGAAATAAGAATAGGAGTAAGGCAGGGATGCCTTCTGTCTCCATTTCTCTTTCTACTGGCCATAGACTGGATTATGAAAATAACTCAAAACAACAGAAATGGAATCCAGTGGTTACTGACCAAACAACTTGATGATTTAGACTTTGCTGATGACATAGCTCTCCTATCACACAGCCATCCACAGATGCAGGATAAAATGAGCATACTTGATGAGAGATCACAACAGCTAGGACTGAAGATTAATAGAGATAAGACCAACATTATGAGAATTAATACAGTTGGCAATGACCAAATAAAACTAGGAGAAATACCTCTACTAGACGTACAATCTTACATATATCTGGGCAGTAATATAGATAAAGAGGGAGGAA
The DNA here is from genome assembly GCA_032433765.1 of Megaustenia siamemsis. Taxonomy (NCBI): domain Eukaryota; kingdom Metazoa; phylum Mollusca; class Gastropoda; order Stylommatophora; family Ariophantidae; genus Megaustenia; species Megaustenia siamemsis. The sequence continues at coordinate 41,479,382 of JAVIAB010000156.1, read as the reverse complement.
CAGAAAATGATACCAAAATAAGGATATCAAAAGCAAGAGGAGCTTTCAATGCGCTGGGAAACATATGGAAGTCCAAAGAAATTAGGTTAAATACAAAAAATAAAAATGTTCAATTCAAATGTTAAGTCGGTCCTATTATATGACTGTAAAACATGGAGAACAACAAAATTGACAATCACGAAGATACAGACTTTCATTAATGGATGCTTACGCAGAATAAAAGGATGGGAATGGCAGGACAAAACCACTAACATAGAATTATGGAAATGTACCAGTCAAATACCATTGGATAAAGAGATACAGCGAAGACGATGGCGCTGGATAGGACACACACAACGGAAGCCAACTGAGAGTATTACACAATAGGCCCTTTTTTTTGGAATCCCCAGGAGAAAAGACAAAGAGAAAGACCAAGGAATTCTTGGAGAAGACAGATAGAAGCAGAGATGAAGATGATGGGGAAGACATGGAATGATCTTAAAAGAATGGCAAAAAACAGAATGACTTGGAAAGTGTTTGTTGAAGACCTAAGCTCCACTGGGAGCTAAAAAGGTAGAACACCAGTCAAATACCAGTGGATAAAGAAATACAACGAAGACGATGACGCTGGATAGGACACACACTACAGAAGCCAACTGAGAGTATTACACAACAGTCCCTTTTTTTGGAATCCCCAGAGGAAAAGACAAAGAGAAAGACCAAGAAATTTTTGGAGAAGACAGATAGAAGCAGAGATGAAGATGATGGGGAAGAGATGGAATGATCTTAAAAGAATGGCAAAAAAAAACAGAACGACTTGGAAAGTCTTTGTTGAAGACCTATGCTCCACTGGGAGCTAAAAAGGTAGAAGAAGAAGAAGAAGGAGAAGATGAGTAGTAGCAACCTTGTCGCCGTATGTTTCATCAGTATCATCATCATCATCATCAGCAGCAGCAAGAGCAAATCATCTTCGGTATCACGAAGACAGCAACCTTATTATCGTTGTCATAACATCATCTTCATTAAAATCAAAAGGAGCAGTATTGTCGTTTTCACAGTATTGTCGTTTTCACAGTATTGTCGTTTTCACAGTATTGTCGTTTTCAAAGTATTGTCGTTTTCAAAACATCATCATTATTAGGAACAGCAGCAAAGTTGTCGTCATCAATGCCATTAGTAGTAGGGATGGCGATTAATGCCCCCATTTTCTCCGTTTTCTGCGTTAAATGCCGTGTTATTTTCCTATATAAAAAGTATACACGCAGGTGCGTTTTGTTAAGTGCCCTGTGTTTTTGTCTTTATAAAAAGTATACACGCAGGTGCGTTTTGTTAAGTGCCCTGTGTTTTTGTCTATATAAAAAGTATACACGCAGTTGCGTTTTGTTAAATGTCCTGTTTTTGTGTGTGTCTATATAGAAAGTATACACCCAGCTGCGTTTTTCCTATATAAAAACTATACACGCAGCAAGACGGATCGACCAACACCGAGAGACCTCGATACCCTGTGTTTTTGTCTATATAGAAAGTATACACGCAGCAAGACGGATCGACCAAGACAGCGAGACCTCGGTGAGCATAGGTGACCTCGTGATGCGCACTGCCTCACGATATGTGTGTAAATAAATAGTGTGTTGTGATGATTTGAAAAGGGAGAAAAGCAGGTGCTAGCTCTCGCTTGCTCATCAGTAATAGTGGTTCGCTAGCTCTCTCTCTCTCTCTCTCTCTCGCTATCTCTCTCTCCCTCTCCATCGCTGTCTCTTTTGCTCTCGATCATTCTCTCTCGTTCTCTCTCCCTCTCCGTCTCTGTCTCTCTCGTTATCTCTCTCCCTCTCCATCACTCTCTCTCCCTCTCTCCATCTCTGTCTCTTTCGTTATCTCTCTCCCTCTCCGTCTCTGTCTCTCGCTATCTCTCTCCCTCTCCATGGCTCTCTCTCGCTCCCTCTCCAGCTCTGTCTCTTTCGCTCTCGCTATCTCTCTCTCTCTCGCTATCTCTCTCTCGATATCTCTCTCCCTCTCCAAAGCTGTCTCTCTCCCTCACCATCTCTGTCTCTCTCTCGTTATCTCTCCCTCTCCATCGTGTTCTCTCTCTCTCCCTCTTCATCTTTCTCACCTATCCTCTCTTAGACGCCTAACCTATCAGGCCACCCTCCCTCCTCTCCCGTTATCTCTCCCACATTGTTCCGCCTTCCCGTATATTTTTAGTGTCCCTCCTATTGTAACACTTGATTATTCTCACCCTTTATGTCTAGCACCTCGCCTTCCTTCTCCTAGACTTCTCTGTATCTCTCTCTCTCACTCTCTCTCTCTCGCTCTCTCGCTCTTCTAACCCCTACTAGACTTCTTTCCTACCATTCGTACTTTATACACATCACCATTAATACAACCGAAATTCCTTTAATGATAACCTACCACATCGTTATGAGATAAGAGAAAAACAGAAAAGAAAAAAATTCAACTTACACCGTAAAATATTCCACTACAACACAGACCGGTAGACTGAACAGTACTATGAAAATAAACTTCCGTGAATCAAGCGCGCTTATAACACGAAGTTTCACATGCGACTAGTTTAAATATAATCTGGTAAATAAAAAGTTGGACGACACTATTCCACTCTCGACTAACATCTAGGCTAACCAATCAGAGAAGAGGATTTCTATCGGACACCCATCAACGAAATAACTGACCTTTAGATTAACCAATCAGAGAAGAGGATTTCTATCGGACACCCACCAACGAAATGACTGGCCTCTGGATTAACTAATCAGAGAAGAGGACTACTTTTATCGTGATAACTGACCTCATTTTCCACTTGAAGTGCTGTCGAGTCTGACGCATGGGTTACTTTAAAGCGATTCGGTCCTGATACAATCCACCTGTCGGGTCATTGGTGGGGGAAATAATACAGGTGGCGGGTTACTTGAACGCGCTGTGACCCCTGATGCAATACCAGAGGAGTTCCATGACAGTCATAAATAGTTGGACACAACGAGCAGGAAGTTATATTCAAGGTCCAAAAAGTTAGGCCAAATCACACAAGTTTACCCACAGAACACGAAAATAAAGGCTCATATTTAAAAAGTCGACCTGAAAACCATACAAATCTACTCACATACTCATAAAAGTTAGACACATCGAACAGATAGTTACTTCCAAACTCCAAAAAGTTAGACCAAATCGTAAAAATATTACCACCAGATCACAAAAATTTAGGCTCATAAGCAAAAAGTCGATCTCAAAACCCTACAAATCTACTCCCATACTCATACTAGTTAGACACATCGAACAGATAGTTACATCCAAAGTCCCAAATAGTTAGGCCAAATCGCAAACATTTTACCCCCATAACACAAAAATTTAGGCTCATACTCAAAAAGTCGACCTAAAAATCCCAAAAAATCTACTCACATAGTCATACTAGTTAGACACAACGAACAGATAGTTACATCCAAAGTCCCAAATAGTTAGGCCAAATCGCAAACATTTTACCCCAGAACACAAAAATTTAGGCTCATACTCAAAAAGTCGACCTCAAAACCATAAAAATCTACTCACATAGTCATACTAGTTACACAACGAACCAATCGTTATTTCTAAAGTCCAAAATGTTGGACCAAATCACTAAGATTTTACCACCATAACACAAAAATGTAGGCTCATATTAAAAAAGATCGACCTAAAAATTTCAAAAAGCTACTCACATAGTCATAATTGTTAGACACATCGAACCGATCGGTATTTCTAAAGCCAAAAAAGTTTGGCCAAATCACAAATATTTTACCCACAGAACACAAAAATGTAGGCTCATATTCAAAAAGTCGACCTAAAAATCCCAAAAAGCTACTCACATAGTCGTAATAGTTAGACACAACGAGTAGAAAGTTATATTCTAGGTCCAAAAAGTTTTACTTATATTAAAAAGACTTAAGACTTATATTTAAAAAGTCGACCTCTAAACCATAAAAAAAATCTACTCCCATACTCATACTAGTTAGACACAACGAGCAGATAGTTATATTCAAAGTCCAAAAACTTTATTTTAGACATCCCCATAGCAAAAATGTACTTATAAATCACTTTTGAAATTGTTACCCCCTGACCGTTTTTGAGGGTTACGCCCATGGAATCGATAAAAATTGTAATTTAAAATCTACTCACATAGTCATACTAGTTAGACACAACGAACAGATAGTTACATCCAAAGTCCCAAAAAGAGTGGCCAAATCACTAACATTTTACCTCCAGAACACAAAAATTTAGGCTCATACTAAAAAAGTCGACCTAAAAATCCCAAAAAAGCTACTCACATAGTCATAATAGTTAGACACAACGAGTAGAAATTTATATTCAAGGTCCAAAAAACGTTATTTTAGACATCCCCATAGCAAAAAGGTACTATAACTCACTTTCGAAATGGTTACCCCCTTACTATTTTTAGGGATACGCCCATGAAATCGGTAAAAATCGTAAATTTTCACTCTACTCATACCCCCAAACTTTATTTTAGACATTGCAAAAATTTACATAAAAAACCACTTTTAGGATTTTACCCCCTTAGCATTTTGAGGGTTACGCCCATAAAATCGGTAAAAATCGTAAATTTTCACGCTAGGCGTACCCCCAAACTTTGTTTTAGACATCCCCATTGCAAAAATTTACATAAAAAACCACTTTTAGGATTTTACCCCCTTACCATTTTTGAGGGTTACGCCCCTGAAATCGATAAAAATCGTAAATTTAGCACGTAGGCTTACTTAAAACTTTATTTTAGACATCCCTACACCAAAAATTTACTTAAAAACCACTTTTGAAATTGTAACCCCCCCTTACCATTTTTGAGGGTTACGCCCTTTGAAATCGATAAAAAATTGAAATATTACCTCAAGGCATACCTCCCACATAATATTTGACACCCCTACATATCAAATTCCAACAAAAAAACAACAAAAAGCTAGTAGTAGGTGTGGCTGTTTAGCCAGCTAAAAGTGCATGTACATGCACCGAAAGACAATAGATATGGCACCGATACTATATCGTACAGTATCGGTGCCAAAACCGCACGAGAAGTAGTATGTTAGGGTATGTTCACCGCCACACCTACTACTAGCTTTTTGTTGTTTTTTTTTGTTGGAATTTGATATGTAGGGGTGTCAAATATTATGTGGGAGGTATGCCTTGAGGTTATATTTCAATTTTTTATCGATTTCAGGGGCGTAACCCTCAAAAATGGTAAGGGGGGTTACAATTTCAAAAGTGATTTTTAAGTAAATTTTTGGTGTGGGGATGTCTAAAATAAAGTTTTAAGTAAGCCTACGTGCTAAATTTACGATTTTTATCGATTTCAGGGGCGTAACCCTCAAAAATGGTAAGGGGGTAAAATCCTAAAAGTGGTTTTTTATGTAAATTTTTGCAATGGGGATGTCTAAAACAAAGTTTGGGGGTACGCCTAGCGTGAAAATTTACGATTTTTACCGATTTTATGGGCGTAACCCTCAAAAATGCTAAGGGGGTAAAATCCTAAAAGTGGTTTTTTATGTAAATTTTTGCAATGTCTAAAATAAAGTTTGGGGGTATGAGTAGAGTGAAAATTTACGATTTTTACCGATTTCATGGGCGTATCCCTAAAAATAGTAAGGGGGTAACCATTTCGAAAGTGAGTTATAGTACCTTTTTGCTATGGGTATGTCTAAAATAACGTTTTTTGGACCTTGAATATAAATTTCTACTCGTTGTGTCTAACTATTATGACTATGTGAGTAGCTTTTTTGGGATTTTTAGGTCGACTTTTTTAGTATGAGCCTAAATTTTTGTGTTCTGGAGGTAAAATGTTAGTGATTTGGCCACTCTTTTTGGGACTTTGGATGTAACTATCTGTTCGTTGTGTCTAACTAGTATGACTATGTGAGTAGATTTTAAATTACAATTTTTATCGATTCCATGGGCGTAACCCTCAAAAACGGTCAGGGGGTAACAATTTCAAAAGTGATTTATAAGTACATTTTTGCTATGGGGATGTCTAAAATAAAGTTTTTGGACTTTGAATATAACTATCTGCTCGTTGTGTCTAACTAGTATGAGTATGGGAGTAGATTTTTTTTATGGTTTAGAGGTCGACTTTTTAAATATAAGTCTTAAGTCTTTTTAATATAAGTAAAACTTTTTGGACCTAGAATATAACTTTCTACTCGTTGTGTCTAACTATTACGACTATGTGAGTAGCTTTTTGGGATTTTTAGGTCGACTTTTTGAATATGAGCCTACATTTTTGTGTTCTGTGGGTAAAATATTTGTGATTTGGCCAAACTTTTTTGGCTTTAGAAATACCGATCGGTTCGATGTGTCTAACAATTATGACTATGTGAGTAGCTTTTTGAAATTTTTAGGTCGATCTTTTTTAATATGAGCCTACATTTTTGTGTTATGGTGGTAAAATCTTAGTGATTTGGTCCAACATTTTGGACTTTAGAAATAACGATTGGTTCGTTGTGTAACTAGTATGACTATGTGAGTAGATTTTTATGGTTTTGAGGTCGACTTTTTGAGTATGAGCCTAAATTTTTGTGTTCTGGGGTAAAATGTTTGCGATTTGGCCTAACTATTTGGGACTTTGGATGTAACTATCTGTTCGTTGTGTCTAACTAGTATGACTATGTGAGTAGATTTTTTGGGATTTTTAGGTCGACTTTTTGAGTATGAGCCTAAATTTTTGTGTTCTGGGGGTAAAATGTTTGCGATTTGGCCTAACTATTTGGGACTTTGGATGTAACTATCTGTTCGATGTGTCTAACTAGTATGAGTATGGGAGTAGATTTGTAGGGTTTTGAGATCGACTTTTTGCTTATGAGCCTAAATTTTTGTGATCTGGTGGTAATATTTTTACGATTTGGTCTAACTTTTTGGAGTTTGGAAGTAACTATCTGTTCGATGTGTCTAACTTTTATGAGTATGTGAGTAGATTTGTATGGTTTTCAGGTCGACTTTTTAAATATGAGCCTTTATTTTCGTGTTCTGTGGGTAAACTTGTGTGATTTGGCCTAACTTTTTGGACCTTGAATATAACTTCCTGCTCGTTGTGTCCAACTATTTATGACTGTCATGGAACTCCTCTGGTATTGCATCAGGGGTCACAGCGCGTTCAAGTAACCCGCCACCTGTATTATTTCCCCCACCAATGACCCGACAGGTGGATTGTATCAGGACCGAATCGCTTTAAAGTAACCCATGCGTCAGACTCGACAGCACTTCAAGTGGAAAATGAGGTCAGTTATCACGATAAAAGTAGTCCTCTTCTCTGATTAGTTAATCCAGAGGCCAGTCATTTCGTTGGTGGGTGTCCGATAGAAATCCTCTTCTCTGATTGGTTAATCTAAAGGTCAGTTATTTCGTTGATGGGTGTCCGATAGAAATCCTCTTCTCTGATTGGTTAGCCTAGATGTTAGTCGAGAGTGGAATAGTGTCGTCCAACTTTTTATTTACCAGATTATATTTAAACTAGTCGCATGTGAAACTTCGTGTTATAAGCGCGCTTGATTCACGGAAGTTTATTTTCATAGTACTGTTCAGTCTACCGGTCTGTGTTGTAGTGGAATATTTTACGGTGTAAGTTGAATTTTTTTCTTTTCTGTTATTCTCTTATCTCATAACGATGTGGTAGGTTATCATTAAAGGAATTTCGGTTGTATTAATGGTGATGTGTATAAAGTACGAATGGTAGGAAAGAAGTCTAGTAGGGGTTAGAAGAGCGAGAGAGCGAGAGAGAGAGAGTGAGAGAGAGAGATACAGAGAAGTCTAGGAGAAGGAAGGCGAGGTGCTAGACATAAAGGGTGAGAATAATCAAGTGTTACAATAGGAGGGACACTAAAAATATACGGGAAGGCGGAACAATGTGAGAGAGATAACGGGAGAGGAGGGAGGGTGGCCTGATAGGTTAGGCGTCTAAGAGAGGATAGGTGAGAAAGATGAAGAGGGAGAGAGAGAGAACACGATGGAGAGGGAGAGATAACGAGAGAGAGACAGAGATGGTGAGGGAGAGAGACAGCTTTGGAGAGGGAGAGAGATATCGAGAGAGAGATAGCGAGAGAGAGAGAGATAGCGAGAGCGAAAGAGACAGAGCTGGAGAGGGAGCGAGAGAGAGCCATGGAGAGGGAGAGAGATAGCGAGAGACAGAGACGGAGAGGGAGAGAGATAACGAAAGAGACAGAGATGGAGAGAGGGAGAGAGAGTGATGGAGAGGGAGAGAGATAACGAGAGAGACAGAGACGGAGAGGGAGAGAGAACGAGAGAGAATGATCGAGAGCAAAAGAGACAGCGATGGAGAGGGAGAGAGAGATAGCGAGAGAGAGAGAGAGAGAGAGAGCTAGCGAACCACTATTACTGATGAGCAAGCGAGAGCTAGCACCTGCTTTTCTCCCTTTTCAAATCATCACAACACACTATTTATTTACACACATATCGTGAGGCAGTGCGCATCACGAGGTCACCTATGCTCACCGAGGTCTCGCTGTCTTGGTCGATCCGTCTTGCTGCGTGTATACTTTCTATATAGACAAAAACACAGGGTATCGAGGTCTCTCGGTGTTGGTCGATCCGTCTTGCTGCGTGTATAGTTTTTATATAGGAAAAACGCAGCTGGGTGTATACTTTCTATATAGACACACACAAAAACAGGACATTTAACAAAACGCAACTGCGTGTATACTTTTTATATAGACAAAAACACAGGGCACTTAACAAAACGCACCTGCGTGTATACTTTTTATATAGACAAAAACACAGGGCACTTAACAAAACGCACCTGCGTGTATACTTTTTATATAGGAAAATAACACGGCATTTAACGCAGAAACGCAGAAAATGTGGGCATTAATCGCCATCCCTACTACTGCCATTACCATAATCAACTCATTATTCTCATTATTTCAATATGTCAGTTGTATGACCATTCTAATTTATGAGATTCAACAGCCTTAGAAAACGATTCAGTGAGAAGGAAAACTCTTTATTGAGACTGTGCCAAACTTCTAGAATTATGTAAATATTGTTGTTGTTGTTGTTGTTGTTGTTGTTGTTGTTGTTGTTGCGTTCGCCAGCTTTCATCTCTGACGAAGTCCCTAGAGACTAGGAACAGAATTTTGCGTGTTAATCCATTTTTCCTTGGCAGCCGTGTGCACAGGGGTCCCTCGCCGCACAGGCAGATAACCCCGAATTCGGAGGTACTCATATGTATATATAAGAAATTGAAATATTTAATGTAATATAGATACAGAGAGAGGAACAGAAAATGATACCAAAATAAGGATATCAAAAGCAAGAGGAGCTTTTAATGCACTGGGAAACATATGGAAGTCCAAAGAAATTAGGTTAAATACAAACATAAAAATGTTCAACTCAAACGTTAAGTCGGTCCTATTATATGACTGTGAAACATGGAGAACAACGAAATTGACAATCACGAAGATACAGACTTTCATTATTGGATGCGTACTCAGAATAAAAGGATGGAAATGGCAGGACAAAATCACTAACATAGAATTATGGAAATATACCAGTCAAATACCAGTGGATAAAGAGATACAGCGAAGACGATGGCGCTGGATAGGACACACACTACGGAAGACAACTGAGTATTACATAACATGCCCTTTTTTGGAATCCCCAGGGGAAAAGACAAAGCGGAAGACCAAGGAATTCTTGGAGAAGACAGATAGAAGCAGAGATGAAGATGATGGGGAAGACATGGAATAATCTGAAAAGAATGGCAAAAAACAGAACGACTTGGAAAGTGTTTGTTGAAGACCTATGCTCCACTGGGAGCTAAAAAATTAGAAGAAAGAAGAGAATATTTGATAGTACAATTGGTAGCAAGAGCTAAGGGCTATCATGGTGCCGGGGAACACGTCTAAACCAAGAACGTTAATATTATGATTCGCGTAATCACAAGTCACAGTGTGAAGCTATCGTAAATGTACGAAGTCGGTACAGTGTGTTGGTTAAATGAAGTACGACTACATAAATAGAGATGACTAGCTCAGTAATGTTGGAAGGAAAGTTAAGTAATAAGTTGTAGATATCAAGAACACATGTTTGTATGCAGATTACTGTTCTCAAGCGATTTAGCAGATTCAACGGGACAACAAGAAAACATGCTGTTTAGGTTTTGCATAGATTATGCTTAAGTAAGTAGGAAATTGTTTGTGGATAAAATAACATGAGTTTTAAAACAACTAAAAATGAAAAGAGAACTACTAAACACAATAAGAACAAGACAAATGAAAATTTTGGGACATGTTAGAAGACACAACAGCCTAATAAAGGTAATATTGGAAGGTAAAATACAAGGTAAAAGAGGCAGACCAAAACTAACATAGACGAGTAACATCAAAAGATGGACAAGTCAACCTATGACAATCTGCACCATCAAAGCAAGAGACAGCGTGGAATGGCGTTCCATGGTAGCCAACATTCGATGCGGAGGCGACTCTCAATGATGATCAATGATGATGCGAAATAAAATTTTATATTATTTTTTGTTCAAAAGCTAGTAGGTAGAAACTATTGAAAAACTAATATACAGAGGCGTATCTGGGAATTTTAGTTCTCGGGGGCAAAGTCAACTTTTAGCTCCCCTTTCAGGCACCCTCCTGACAAGGTGTTAGCCATAAGGGAGTTCGTTATGCTTTCCTGGAAATTGTTGTTTTAGAACATGAAGACCTGGATTTCGTGGCATATGTGTAGGGAATGAGCAGGATGAAAGAAAGTACAATAATTAAGGCATCAATGGTGCTTTGAATGCATAATTGAATAGCAGAGAGAGAGACATGACCAAGAACCAAGAATGCATATAACAAATAACGCAGAATTATTTTATGCTAAAATATTAGTGAAATATAACATTACGAAAACTTAAAACATTACGTTGAATATAATAACCTATGAAGCTTACATCAGGTAAAAGAAATAGTTTGATGTAAATGTTCGCTACATGTAATTGAAAATCTGTTTTTAAAAAAGAAATATGGAAATTAATAACTTATCGTCTTGGAGCTTAATTTTTGTTTATATTATGAATATTCGAACAAGTATAATTTGAAATTTGCCCAATAAGAATAGACAAACATGACATTTCAGAATAAAACCGGAAATGGAAGTGCATTTAAGAGGGGAAAACATTCATACTGTGAAATTTGTTCGTAATTATTGAACACCAATGTGGCGTTCTCCAGCATCTGTGCTCGGGGGCGAATGCCTCCCCCTGCACAACCTAGCTACGCCTCTGGGTGTATAAAATTTTTAAATACCAACAAGGCAACAATCGATAAATGGACAACATCAGCATGAACGTACTGAAATATATATATATATATATATATATATATATATATACATATGTTATGTGTAGTGGCGTATACTACTGGTTTTGGTGGTCTGGGCTACCGCTGACATAATAAATAAAAACATACATTATATTAAGTAGGCTAACATAAAGTAATATTTCCTAATGACTTCACTACATTTTAAATTATTTATTTATGTTAATTATATCTCTCTAGTTTGGGACGAAAATGTTTTGATGACTTTGCCATTGAAAGTACTGTTGGGTTGGTTTCTAAGTTTCTGAGGGAATGATTTCTCAATGGACATTAATGCCAAACCAGATAAGCGTTCTTGTGTCTGAGTTGAGCGACAATAAGATTTGATTCTCTTGAGAGCAGGAAAAGTTCTTTCTACAGATGCCGATGCACATAACGTAGTTATAAATAGCTAAGGAAATTTCGGTAATGAGACATAGTTTGACATTCACTTTGTGACGATTCTGATTGGCTAGAGCTAAAAAAAAAAATAACCCATGAAACCGCATTCATCTAGCGGCAACACCCACTAAATAAATTTTGTTTCCCATCTTTGAATGTCAAGGTCGGTAATACTTGGTCCGGATAGAGGAAAATTGTACCGCTGGCTCCTAGAAGTTTCAATGTAGAATAGTTATAACATTCACAAACGTTATAGTGGTCAGAGGAAAACCTTGCTTTAATAAATGCAAATCAAAGCAAATAAATCATATTGGCCTACGAAATGTGTAATAGAATATTCGAAAATTTGTAATATAATTGTTAAAAAAAATATAATAAATTATCATTTCCTTTTGTATTTCATTAATATGTTCAGGCTACCAGCGGTAGCTACGGTATCATAGAGAATACGCCACTGGTTATGTGATATATATATATATATATATATATATATATATATATATATATATATATATATATATTTCATAATAACATACATATTATTTGTAATTTCTCAGAATTAAGAAACAGTACACAATTTTTGTAAAATATTCTAACTCTGAATATGGGGCATTATTTGTAAAAGCCCTCTTAAATGAATTCACGTCCTGTTAAAAAATTTTTGAGTTGTCGGCGTCAATTCTGCACATGTTTTAATCTGTTTATTAATCAGAACTCTAATCGTTTCAGAAGAGAAGTTAAGTAATTAGGTGCAGATAAGCTTTAATATCATCATCATCCTGTGCCATACCGGTTGGCGTAGGCGATCGTGTCCCTCCACAATCTTCTATCTACAGTGCATCGTATCAGTTCTGTTGTTGACCGTTTTCCATGCCATGACACCAAGCTATCCAGTATTTTCTCTCTTTGTCGCCCACGATCTCTCTTTCCTTTTATTTTGCCAGTTGTAACCAAGTATTCCAACTTTCCTCTTCTCATGATGTGCCCGAAAAATGTTGATTGCTTCATTCTGATGTTTTTTAAGAGCTCCCTTTTTGTGTTGGCCTCTTTGAGAACTTCCTCTTTGGTCTTTTTATCTGTCCATGGAACTTTCAACATTCTTCTGAGAAATCCCATCTCTGTGGCCTCTAATCGTCTTTTCATTTGTTTTTCTACTGTCCATGATTCGCTTCCAAAGGTCAGAATTGGTTCTATATAGCACCGATGAACTCTCTTTCTCATTTTTATTGACACAGATTTGTTGCATAAGATATTTTTCATTTTCTGAAATGCTATTTTGGCCTGAGCTATTATCTTTAATATATACAACAATAATGTCTGAGTTGTCGGCGGAAGTCGTGCAAACGTTTTAATCTATTCGCAAAGCTCTCCTTTCTCAGCATCTATATCTTTATTGCACTATTTATATTCACTAGTTGCGGGCCAAATAAACTGTGTTAAGTTTCATTTCTCGTTTAGTAAGAGCATTCACATTACTACAATTATAATTTATAAGGCCTGCGATGAATTTTCCCTGCTATGATTTTTCCCAGAGGTGAATTTTCTGGCGATGAAATTTTCCCGCGATGTTTTTTCGTGTTAGTTTCAGTATCTGTGCATTTTTTAAGTAGTTTTTGTTTTATTATTGATAGTTGGTGCAATAATCAGTAGATCTTTGAAATATTTGTTTCCATCTATGTTGCATATCTTGGTTATTTGATATTGGCCGTCCTTCTTTGTCATTTACAAGTAGAGTGGGAACGTTGTTTCATTCGGATGATCCATTTGTTTTTACTGCTTTGTAGAAGTCTCTCGCAGTTGTCTAAGCTTCTGCTCGTAATTTTGACCGAACTCGGCTCAAATATTTTATTTTGCTTCTTTGATCTAAGTTTTAACTTTTTATTCCGGGCTAAGGCACATTTTGAATATCGTTCTTCGTTCTTCGTCTCTGTCCAATCGTCTTCTTTTCTTTAACTGCTTCTCTGGTTTTGTCACGTCATCACGGGGTGCTCTTCGTCATGTTGATCTTCCTTAGTTGGGAGACTGGTTGGACTCGAGACAAGACGCCGGCCTCTAGAGAGAGAGGTTGTGGGTTTAAATGCCGACTGCACCAGTTAGGATTTTTATTTATGATTTCTCTCTGCGGTAACCACCCCTGGTCTCAGCAGCAAGGCCCGGCTTGAAACTTCAATTACTCATCGACAGAAAAAATATGAGTACCTCCGAAGACGGAGTTATCTGCCTGTGCGGCGAGGGATCTCTGTGCTCACGTCTGCCCAGGAAAAATGGATTAACACTCAAGTCTCTAGGGACTTCGTCAGAGGTAAAAGCTGGCGAACGAAAAAAAAAATCTTCCTTAGTTTAGTTTCACACACCGTTGTTGCGATGGTGGTTATTGTTTACTTAAGCTCTTCTTCTACTGTGCTTACTTCATTTTTAAGTTTCTTAAATTCCTCTTTTAGCTTTCCTTCGAATTTTTCTTGACTGATTTTTTAATTGTTTAATTTTTATTTTTTTAAATTCCTTTTGTTTCTTTTGTTTGTTTATCTTCTCATAAAGTTGAAGGAATACACCAGGCGACAGTTCAGAGCTACTACTACATTGGGCACACTATAACCAGTGATGGAAAATGTACAACTGAAATAAACACTAGAATAGGAATGGCAAAAAGTAATTTTAATGTCATGAAAAATCTACTCATCAAAACAAATAACATTAGGGTTAAAAGTAAGAATAGCAAAAAGTTATATCTTCTCAATATTCCTGTATGGTGCATTTATGTCAAAACATGGACATTTGACAAGAAAAGGAGAATAGAAAATTGAAGCCTTTGAAATGTGGATTTATAGAAGAATAGGAAGTACTGGATGTAAAGAAAAGAAAACAAACGATGAAGTCTTAAAACAACTAAAAATGAAAAGAGAACTACTAAACATAATTCAAACAAGACAAATGACATTTTTGGGACATGTTAAAAGACACAACAGCCTACTAAAAGTAATCTTGGAAGGAAAATACAAGGTAAAAGAGGCAAAGGCAGACCAAGATTAACATGGATGAGTATCATCGAAAGATTGACAAATCAAGGTGTGACCAAAAAAATCACAAGCTTACGATGTTAGGCTCGCCGGTGATGGGACTTGTTAAAGTTAAAGACCTAGTACTGAAGCACCTCTAGGATGGAAAAGCTGAAAGACCTCTAGCAGAACTTGGGTAATCAAGAAAGCAATCGTAGTCTTCCACATCCTCCAGAGTAAAGCATATATGTAGCCCCGTCACGCCAAGTGGCGCTTAATGAATATGGTGTTAGTGACCATAATTTTTATAGACCTTCAGCACATGATTTATTTGGGGGTTTATATGGTCGGTATTACGCCCGTGCCACTTTACTTTCACTGAAAAAAATCGTGTACCCATTTAAGACTCGGTGAACCCGGAAGCCGTCGATCAGGATCGAACCTGACCTCTTGTCCTTTGTAGTTCATTTGACTAACCACCGAGCTATCGCGGCTCCCACCTCATCCTCCATAGGTATAACAGTTAATGGCGCTTGTCGATTCCGTGACATTAAACCAATCAATAAATCCGCTTGGTTGATTTTTGTTTACTCAGAACGTCATCAAATACACATTTCGCCACTCATTGAGTTATTGAGTTATTTGCGGGTCATCATCATTGCACTCTGAACATGTCCATAGGTGCTCAGATCCCCTCCTCAGCAAGTCCCGCAGTGTCCAGCGACTGACGACCCCAGTTCTGTGTTGGTTGATAAGTCTTCTTACACGCCCACTAAGTTTCTCGTTTCTGGCTGTGCCCATCTTAGCTCCCATCTCTTTCATCCGAAGGAGTGACATGGACTCATGGTTGTCAAAGTCCTGTGCCCTTAACTAATCTCGGAGGGCATTGATGATGTTTGCCCGATCCATTGCTTGTCCGTCTTCAACAACAGCGTAGCTAGCCAACCTGTCCGCTCTTTCATTTCCCCGTACTCTCCACATTATTTATGTGGGAAACATTTTTTTAATGATAACGACAACAACAGCTGAAGTGGAGCTTACTTTTATCTGGAGGCTGCTCCTGTTTACCACACACTGACTGGACGCCATCGTCTTCTGAACACGTGACTGCAGAAAACTGGTACGCTTTGAAGTCTTTGCCACATGCAGGGGAGACGCTGTTGTCGCAGTAGTAGCATTTGATGGCCACAACTATAATAGAAGACACAAGTGAAAACACATTCTCAGCTTGATTGGTCATTGTGAGTACCTTTCGCTATCTATTTTAATGGAATAAACTTTTTATGTGTGCGTGTGTCGGTGTACGTATGTACATGTCTGTGTATTTGTGTGTGTGTGTGTGTGTGTGTGCGAGCGTATATTTGTGTATGTATATATGTATGTATATATGTATGTATATATGTATGTATATATGTATGTATATATGTATGTATGTGTTACAGTGTGACTCAGCCATGAACGATAATGGGAAGAGAGAAGAAGAACATGACAATAGACAGAAGAATAAAAGAATGATACGATACGACGATGATATGACGATGATAGGAGGTAAAATAGTTTTGGGTGGCGTGGAATTAAAGTCATGTCTTAAGGATTGGCAAGGAGACGTTAAGAACTCAGACGCGGTGGCGTAAGCGGCTTTAAGATTACAAGGCAAATACGTACGGGTGTTCAGCCAGAGCGTAGAAATGACTGACAAAATTGCGTAACGCAACGACGCTTTATGCTGGACCCCGTCGAACAGGTGTTGACGCGATATAGCTATAATACGACTAGCCCGGAAACATCCTTTGAAGGGCTGAGCCGAGCGAATTAAGGGGAAATTCTTTTGTCGGCAGGCACCGTTGAAGTACAGATAGACAGTCTGGGATGAAAGAATTCTGACGAACAAATCACCGCACGTAATCAAAGGGCCAATGAAAGTTTTAGTTGTTAGGGAACGATACTTAGGAAGATTGACGGGTGTCGACAGGACGCTTAAAGCAATAAGACCATGGACATAATTAAAAAGAAGGAGCTAACGATATAGTGACAGCAGACGGACGAAAGATAAGTCGTATCTAGACTAGATTCCCATGATATTTGGCCAGGTGGGAGTGGCTAAATGGACACTAAAAGGCCATGACTTGACTGGAAACAAAACACGACAGGACAGAGGAGTTAGAAAACTTAAGTCTTAGCTTAATAGAGACAGAAAAGAACACACAGAAGAGAACGTAGATTTAGATAAGAGAACTTAGACCCTAGACGCAGCACTTAAAGGAACATTTAGATTATAAGAAGACAATATAGTTTGTTCATTGTACGAAACCGGTCAGATGAGCAGGAGAGAGTAGTGAACCTGCCTGAAGTTAGAGTAGAGAAATCGAGAGTTTGACTAATAGAGTTCGCTCAGAGATTTGTGTGGTTTAGGTTTAGAAGTAAGACCTCAAGGTCTATAAGATCGAGAGTTAACTTGTATACGATCACGAGCGTTACTTGTGAATATACATCGCCGATAGGCTCAACACAGTAACAATAAAGGAACATTTATATTATCAGAGGACAGTATAGTTTGTTAATTGTATGGAACCAGTGTTAGCTGTTGTTAAAGTTTTGGTGTGGATGTCAACAATAAAGACTATATTATATTTGCTCGAAAACTATAATGATGACGAGTTGTGTGTCTCTATATACATATTATGAAAGTAGAAGATAGCAAGAAATGACAAGAACAAATACCAAAACAAATAGCAAGATAAGAGTACAGAAGATAGATCAACAAGATAGCAAAATAACAGATTCTGCCACATATGTAAGTATGTACGTACGTATGTATGTATGTATGTATGCATGCATGCATGTATGTATGTGTGCATGTATGTATGTATGTATGCGTGCATGCATGTATGTATGTATGTGTGTATGTATGTATATATGTATGTATATATGTATGTATGTATGTATGTATGTATGCATGTATGCATGCATGTATGTATGTATGTGTGTATGTATGTATGTATGTATGTACGTATGCGTGTGTGCATTTATATGTTTGTGTATGTATTTATAAATGCATATGTATGTATTTATGTATGAGTGTGTGTGTATGAAATTACTAAGAATCATTATGCTAAGAGTGCGAAACAAAATCAGTCCAGAAATTAGCGATGAATAGTGTGGTTTTGTTGGAGGTAACGGAACGAGCAATGCCATATATAGCATAAGATCTTTAGTAGAAAAAGCTATAGAGGAGAAAACAGATTTATACCTATGTTTCATAGATTATACCAAAGGATTTGACAAAGTAAAGCACCAAGAAATAATCACAATTTTAGAAAGCATAAATGTAGACTGCAAAGATCTAAGAATAATAAAGAATATGTACTGGCAACAAACAGCGGCCATAAGAAAATGGAAACCAATTGGCAATGTTTCAACAAATAAAACAGGGTGTTAGACAAAGTTGTGTGCTGTCACCAGATTTGTTTAATATTTATTGTGAGATTATTTTAAGATCCATAAGGGGCATGCCTGGAATAACAATTGGGGGTCATAATACAAATAATCTAAGGTATGCTGATGATACGGGAGCCGCGATAGCTCAGTGGTTAGTGAACTGGACTACAAAGGACAAAGGGTAGGGTTCGATCCCAAAGGACGGCTTCCAGGTTCACCCAGCCTTAAATGGGTACCTGATTTTTTTCTGGGAAAGTAAAGCACCACGAGCGTAATACCGACCACATTTCCCCAAAAATCATGTGCCGAAGGTCTGTAAAATATAGGGTCACTAACACCATATTTCCCTATACGGCACTAGGCGTGACGGGGGCACTTTACATTTTTTTTTAACGGGGTACTTTACTTACTTTATGCTGATGATACAGTCTTAATCGCTAAGAGTGAAAATAAATTACAAGAAATGTTGGACATTATAGTGAAAGAAAGAAAAAATAAAGGACTCAGCCTTAATAGCAAAAAGACAGAAGTAATGGTAACAACAAAGAAAAAAAATATCACCTCAGTGCAAAATAAAGACAAATAGAAGAATATTAAAACAGGTAAATGAATTTAAATATTTGGGAACTTTGTTAACCTCAGACGGAAGATGTACAAAAGAGGTGAGATGCAGAATGGCTCAGGCAAAAGCAGCTTTTAAAAAAAATGAGGAAGATATTATGCAATCCATTTTTGACAATAGAAACAAGAAAAAGAGTTCTTAAATGTTATGTAGAGTCAGTCTTAACATATGGATGTGAATCATGGACAATAGGACAACAGACAAGAAAATCACTGGAGGCTGTAGAAATGTGGTTTTACAGAAGAATGTTGCGAACACCATGGACAGCTAGGAAGAGTAATGCAAATGTTCAGAAAGAGGCCAAAGCAAAAAGAGAGCTAATTTCCAATATTAGGAAGAAAGAATCATCATTTTTTGGCCATGTAATGAGTAGAGAGAACAACTGAAATATATTGTAACAACTGGAAAAATTGAGCGACGAAGAGATAGATGGAAGCAAAGAGAAAAGATACCAGACAGCTTAAGAGAATGGCTTGGCAGAAGGTCAACAACAGAAATGATAAATAACTGTAAAGATTGAAAGTTGTGGAGGGACATGACAACCTACGCCAGCAGGTCCGGTACTTGATAATGATGATGATGATGATGATGACAGAGAAACTGTTTATAGAGACTGCTACACAGAGAGACTGTTTATAGAGACTGCTACACAGAGAGACTGTTTATAGAGACTGTTACACAGAGAGACTGTTTATAGAGACTGTTACACAGAGAGACTGTTTATAGAGACTGTTACACAGAGAGACTGTTTATAGAGACTGCTACACAGAGAGACTGTTTATAGAGACTGCTACACAGAGAGACTGTTTATAGAGACTGCTACACAGAGAGACTGTTTATAGAGACTGTTACACAGAGAGACTGTTTATAGAGACTGCTACACAGAGAGACTGTTTATAGAGACTGCTACACAGAGAGACTGTTTTTAGAGACTGCTACACAGAGAGACTGTTTATAGAGACTGCTACACAGAGAGACTGTTTATAGAGACTGCTACACAGAGAGACTGTTTATAGAGACTGCTACACAGAGAGACTGTTTATAGAGACTGCTGCACAGAGAGACTGTTTATAGAGACTGCTACACAGAGAGACTGTTTATAGAGACTGCTACACAGAGAGACTGTTTATAGAGACTGTTACACAGAGAGACTGTTTATAGAGACTGCTACACAGAGAGACTGTTTATAGAGACTGCTACACAGAGAGACTGTTTATAGAGACTGTTACACAGAGAGACTGTTTATAGAGACTGCTACACAGAGAGACTGTTTATAGAGACTGCTACACAGAGAGACTGTTTATAGAGACTGTACATATAATTCTTCCAATCAGTGATTTGTTACCTCGTAACCACCCCTAATTTGAACCTCAGTATAAAAACAATAATAAACTCAAACTTTCAAATTTATAGCAAATGTATTCTGTAATTCATTGATTACATTCATTATGTAAATATGTACGAATAAACTGTGTTGCTGTGATGTATGTATTATCTCAGGGAAATTGAAATTCTAGAGTACATATCTGGCGTCAATTTACCTTGGTTACCATGGAAATGTGCGTGATGTCAGCATGGACAAACAATATTTCATACTTTAATGTCATTAGTTTTATCATTACATATCAACATAACTTACTTAAATAATTTATTGAGGAAAATCATTTTTGCTGCCGCACTTTGTCTTCATTGTGTTATTTTTATCATAAAGTATGCCTAAAGTGTTTTTGCTGTTAAGTTTTATCAAAATAAGTATCGTTTAAGGTTCGGAACAAATATACTTTCTATGATTTCTAATGGGAACAATTTATTTTGATTTCGAACAAAAGCAGAACAATTCACATTTAATTCATTCTATTCACAACAATAACAATTCACATTTAATTCATTCTATTCACAACAATAACAATTCACATTTGGAATGTCCTCCTGCAATGAAATAATTTCTCAGTAAGCGACACGACTTTAACTCATAGATTAACATGCTTCGATTATTATGGATAATAGATACTAGTTTCCGACGACGACCTTTAAAAAAATACATGAATAAAGAAACAAAGAAATAAAGAAAGAAAGAAAGAAAGAAACAAAGAAAGAAAGAAATAAACAAAGAAATAAAGAAATAAATAAATAAAGAAAGAAAGAAAGAAACAAACAAAGAAAGAAAGAAAGAAAGAAAGAAAGAAAGAAACAAAGAAAGAAAGAAATAAACAAAGAAAGAAAGAAATAAACAAACAAAGAAAGAATGAAATAAAGAAAGAAAGAAAGAAAGAAACAAAGAAATAAACAAAGAAAAAAAGAAATAAACAAAGAAAGAAAGAAATAAACAAATAAAGAAAGAAATAAACAAAGAAAGTGAGAAATAAATATTCTTTCACATAGTGCGGTCAGCATAACGTCAGAGCTGTATGCCTCTTCCAAAATAAAATTCCGTACACCCATTTAAGGTTGGGTTAATCTGGAAGCGAATCATGGGCAGTATACAAACAAATGACAAAACGATTAGAGATCACATAGATAGAATTTCTCAGAAGAATGTTACGAGTTCCTTGGACAGCTGAAAAGAATGAAGAAATTCTCAAACCAAAAAAAAAGAGTTCATTAAATAAAATAATCAAAAAGGAATAATCGACAATTTTTGGACGCAAAGATAAAAGGAAAGTTTGAATACTTAGTTACGACTGGGAAAATATGAAAGAGAGATCACGGACGACAAAGAGAGAATACTAGATAGCTTGGTGTCGTGGCATGGTAAACAGTCAACATCGGAAATGATACGATGCACTTCCTCTTCTTCTTCTTCTATCCTTCCTCTGCTGCCGTTGGCGTCGAGGGGAGAAACAATCTGCGATTCTTTGCTCTTCTGTTGGCCTCTTCTGATGTTATCCCTCCTAGTGATTCTAGTATTCCCTTTATCCATCTCTTTCTCGGTCTTCCTCTTAATCTGGCGTTTTCGTAGCGTTTATTTATGGCTCTTTGTTTTTACTTTATCTGTTGTTTCTTTATGTATTCGATGGCTGGTTCAATTTCGAGTTTCTTCCTCAGGTCAGTGTTTCTTACTCTGTCCCTTAAGCAGTTTCCTGTCATTTTTCTGACACATTTCATTTCGGTGGTCGTTATCTTTCTTATTGTTCTAGAGTCCAGCGTCCAATTCTGGCACTGATAGCACAGAGTTGGTAGAAAAATTGATTTGTATATTGCCCTTTTTGCTTCCGTAGTTATTGCTTTGTTTTTCAATAGTGTTGATACTTGGCCTATAACTTGGCTTGCTTTGTTACACCTTATATCTATCTCGGTCTCTTGGTTATTGTCTTGTGTTAACGTAGTAAAGTAAAGTACCCCCCGTCACGCCAAGTGGCGTATAGGGAAATATGGTGTTAGTGACCCTATATTTTACAGACCTTCAGCACATGATTTTTGGGGTAATGTGGTCGGTATTACGCCCGTGCTGCTTTACTTTCCCAGAAAAAATCCGGTACCCATTTAAGGCTGGGTGAACCCGGAGCCGTCGGTTGGGATCGAACCCTACCCCTTGTCCGTAGTAGTCCAGTTCACTAACCACTGAGCTATCGCGGCTCCCCCTTGTGTTAACGTGCTACCCAGATATTTAAAATTGTCAACTTGCTTCACAGACGTATTATCTATTATGATGTTTAGTTTTTTCTTTCTTTCTCGCTATTGCCATTACTTCGGTTTTGCTTATGTTGATCTTCATGTTGTATTGTTTGCAAGTGTTGTTTAGCCTGTTGATATGTTCTTGTAGGTCCTCAGTTGTTTCATGTATCAGAACTTGGTTTTGCTACTTCGTTGGTGTTGACTCCTGAGTTTATTATGCTATAATTCATGTACGCTTTCCTTGTTTGTTTCTCCTTCAGTCTTGTGTCTGCTACTCGAAGTATTTTGATTCTTATTTTTTATCATAGCGTCGATTAATTGTTCTTCTTTGTCTCTGATACCGCAAATATTTATTGTTGCAATTTTATTTACATTATGTCATACGATGCACTATGGATAGCAAATTGCGGAGGGACAACATGATCGCCTACGCGAACCGATGTACGACACGGTGCTGATGATAATGAAAATAGAAGCACTCGATAGGAACAAAATCTGATCATCAACAGACAATCACACTAACCACTGATCGACCGCGGCTTTATCTTGAGTTTAATAAATGTGAAGAGTAGACAATTATTTGACAATTTTTATTACCAATGTTCGGAGTGACCAACCCAAAGAGGACGGTGGGTAGTAGAGAAGAGATCAGACAATTTAAAGATTGAGCATTCAATTTTGAACCTAAACAAGGCTGTAGAGTGAAGTTAGGCACTAGAAAGAGATCATCAACGGACGTCAAATCTAGTCTTTGGACAGGTCAATATAACTGGGATTTTAATTTTTGTTTTTGCATCTCCAATGACATTCCCAGAAAGATGTTGAAACATAGTGACTATAACGAAAAGTTTGCAAAT
The DNA here is from genome assembly GCA_032433765.1 of Megaustenia siamemsis. Lineage (NCBI taxonomy): Eukaryota > Metazoa > Mollusca > Gastropoda > Stylommatophora > Ariophantidae > Megaustenia > Megaustenia siamemsis. The sequence continues at coordinate 41,456,125 of JAVIAB010000156.1, read as the reverse complement.
CTCGCGAGATGACCATTGTACTATGAGAATCGAAATGAAAAAGATGGTTAGATTAAATTGTACTGTAATGATTGGAAGAAAGTAATGACAGTTGTGATTGACTGCAAGAATGCACATAGTGGCAGAACATTAACTGTGGGAAACCTCTGGCTTATATAATATTCTAGAAGTCCCTGGGCGTGGAAGGAACAGAAATAATCGTCAAAGTCTAGAAGTCCCTGGGCGTGGAAGTAACAGAAATAATCGTCAACGTTAGACAATACCTATTCTGGTAATCAAGAGCAGTGAAGCACAACAGTGAGAGTGGAACAGATAGTCTCATAGTATCTATCTATCTATTGACCTTTCGAGCCGTAGCCGGCCCATAGGGCATAGACCCGGATACTCTTTCTCTTTTCTAAATTTTTATTCTAGCAGTTTTCAATCCTTGTAAGATATTTGATCAAATACAAAGAGGGTGGAACACGTAGTCCCACCCTAGAGACGTATTAAATGTCAGTAGAGTCAAGATTGAGTAAAGTCTGAGTGACTAAAACAAATAAAGAAGGGTAAAAAAGTAAAAGTAAAGTACCCCCGTCACGCCAAGTGGCGTATAGGGAATATGGTGTTAGTGACCATACATTTTACAGATCTTCGGCATATGATTTTTAGGGTAATGTGTCGGTATTACGCCCGTGCCGCTTTACTTTCCCACAAAAAATCAGGTACCCATTTATGGCTGAGTGAACCCGGAAGCTGTCGGTCGGGATCGAACCTGACATGTTGTCCTTTGTAGTCCAAGTTCACTAACCACTGAGCTATCTCGGCTCCCATTAAAGAAGGGTAGATGCAAGTAAATATAGAAAATTCAAAATATAAGATTTGTCTCCTTTCATTCCTGATTTGCCTGTCATGGACGAGAGGAGATGCAGCTTGCGGTCATTAGCTCTTCTGTTGGCTTCACTACTGTTACGTTTTCTAGTGATTCTAATATTTCATTAATCCATATTTTTTGCGTTCGGTTAACTTCTAGGAATTCTCGACAATGTTCCACTAACGGGAATTATTTGACAACAATCAACCACCATGTTCCTGATTGGTTGTTTAAAGCGATTGTCGTTAGCGAATTTGTTCATGGCCTGTGGAAGGACTGAATTGTAATTTGTTTCTGAGGTGGAGAATAGGTAGGAATTTACTGGTTTATTTATTTATCTCTAGTTTTCTACCAGTCCATCCGTGTGTACATTCCCCCTACGTCTAATAAATATTTGTTACCCCAACAGACAATTTTCAGTTTTTACAATTGGAAGTACACTTCCTGTTTGATTAAAGATTATATTTCGCAATTGTCAATCATTCAATTGTTTCTTCACTAAACTGTTTCTGTAACTTGGAAACTATATTGTAATCTATGATACAGATTAAGACAACCAGATGACAAATTGCGTAATAAATGTAGTAGTTTTAAATATACTTCATTTCTCACTTTAAATCTCTTGCTATTAAATAATAGCAGGCATTCGGTATACCAGTAAATGTTTCAAGTGTTGTGTGGCCATCTAGTGTTCATTTTCTAAGAGGGGGCACAAACTTTTCATTTAGCTTAGCTCAGATTAGGGCATCAAAGTTTCATTTAGCTTAGCTCAGATTAGGGCATCAAAGTTTCATTTAGCTTAGCTCAGATTAGGGCTCACCATATCTAAATCTGGCCCAGCTTGAAGGGCTATATTAGCCAAGCTAGATCACTCTAAACAGAAAACACTTTACCTGAAAGGTAATTCGGAGATATATGTAGAAGAATTAAAAAAATGAAAGTTCAAATTTTTAGAAAATAAAACCGAGTTTATTATAATCCAAATATACAAGTGAACAGCAGAATATTCTGACGATGACTTCAATTTGACGGTTCCTTTCATAGATGAAAACTTTGAGTGCCATCATTTGCGCTTAAGATGTATTCCCTTTTGTAGAAGATTCACATGCATCATCCGTTCTGTAATAGACACAGAATAGAAACTTTCACCTTTAGCACTATGAAAGAATCATGAAGATAAATACTTTAATTAATGGATGCATACGCAGAATAAAAGGATGGAAATTGCAGGACAAAATCACTAACATAGAATTATGGAAATGTAGCAGTCAAAAACCAGTGGATAAAGAGATACAGCGAAGACGAAGGCGCTGTATAGGACACACACTGCGGAAGTCAATTGAGAGTATTACACAACAGGCCCTTTTTTGGAATCCCCAGGGGGAAAGACAAAGAGGAAGGCCAAGAAATTCTTGGAGAATACAGACAGAAGCAGAGATAAAGATGATGAGGAAGACATGGAATGATCTTAAAAGAATGGCAAGAAACAGAACGACTTGGAAAGTGTTTGTTGAAGACCTATGCTCCATAGGGAGCTGAAAGGTAGAAGAGAGAGATTATGAAAGAATTGAATCCCTTAGACACTGTTCTGTAATAGAAACTTTCATCACCAAACACTATGAAAGAATGGAATCTCGTACAAACTGATCTGTGTTTTATGAGAAACATTGGGTCAAATATGGCTGCAGCTATAGAACACAGCACCTTTGACCATTTGCCATGCCCGGCGATTATTTCAATTATTTCGCAAAGATGGTTTACTAAGCAAAAGCGAAATCAGGAAATAATATCCGCCTGCCGGGGTATTGTGGGACATTTCAAGCACTCTTCTAAAGCCAAGAAAATCTGACGAGCTTCTCGAACTAAGTCTGAAACCTCATCGTCTGATACAACACGAATCGGCTAGATGGAAATCTCCGCTTCACATGCTCACTCGTCTCATAGAAGCAAGTCAAATTGTTTTATTATTTGCTTCAAACTGAAATGTTCAATTAGTGCTCGACAGTGGGCAACTATAGTGATATGTTTCCTATATGTTTCATATATGTGTCATATGTTTTATATATATTTCCCATGTTTCCTATATGTTTTATTTATGTTTTCTCTAAATGTTTCTTATCATCATCATCAAGAACGGGCCTGCTGGCGTGGGTGATCATGTTTCTCCACAACTTTCGGCCTTGACATTTATTTATCATTTATGTTGTTGATTTTCTGCCAAAGCCATTATTTTAAGCTGTCTGGTATCTTTTCTCTTTGCTTCCCTCTATCACTTCGTCCTTCAATTTTTCCAGTTGTTACAATAAATTTCAACTGTTCTCTTCTCATTACATGGCCAAACAAATGATGATTGTTTCTTCCTAATATTGGAAATTAGCTCTCTTTTTGTTTTGGCCTCTCAGAACGTTTTCATTAATCTTCTTAACTGTCCATGGTATTCTCAACATTCTTCTGTAAAACCACATTTCTACAGACTCCAGTGATTTCCTTGTCTTCTATCCTATTGTCCGTGATTTACATCCATATGTTATGACTGGCTCTACATAACATTTAAGAACTGTTTTTCTTGTTTTTATTGTCAAAAATGGATTACACAGCATCTTCCTCATTTTTTGGAACCTATATGTTTTCTGTATGTTTCCTATATGTTTTGTATATGTTTCCTATATGTTTTCGACAGAGCTCTATTTGCGGCCAGTTCAACCAAGTAACATTCTCAAAAGTAATTTCTGTAGTAAATATCACCATTACTATTCTGTACAACTACAAATCAACTTTAGGTTCCGTACACGGTTTTCTCGTTGGCTCGTTTGCATCTCAACATTATGAGTGTTCTGTGACAAAACAAAATGATATGCTCTAGACACTAGACTGGATTTAAAGGAATTGTATTTGTGAGCAAAGACAACTTTCTTTTTCTTCTTCTTTCCTTCCTTATTTGCCTTTCAGCGTCGAGAGGACATATAGTTTACAGTCTTTTGGTCTTCTGTTCGCCTCTGCTGCTGTTATTTCTTAGTATTTTTAATATTCTGTTAATCCATCTTTTTCGTGGTCGGCTTTGGGGCTGGTTTTCTTTCAACGTTTATAGATGGCTCGTTGTGTTGTGTTTTGATCACTCTGCCTTGTCACGTAGCCAAACCAGTTTATCTGTTGTTTCTTTATATATTCTATAGGGAGGATTATTCTTAGCTTTTTTACACAGTTATTCATTTCTGATCTTATCTCATAGGCTGTTTCCTGCCATTCGTCTAACACTTTGTATCTTAGTAGATGTTATTTCGCAGCACAGAAACAACTTTGAGCATATTAAATGAACACTGGCCATTGACATTTCGATTAATATTTTGCAAGCAGATGACAATGATCTGCAGTGAGAACAAAGTCAAATTGATACCACTAAAAAAATCACCAACAGGACAACAAAAAGTTCATAGAATGTAGAATTACTGTTCTCAGTTGATGACATCATCTACCAGTAGTGAGCAGAGTTAGGTTTTGTCTCCTGAACAAGACATAAATGCCAGCTTAGCAGAAACGCTGCTTTTGGGAACATCTTTACATATTTGAAGGACAACGTAAAACATTAACATTTGAGGACACTCTCTACAAAGTTCTTAATCACATCACTATCGACAACAATGTCAGAAATACTAATCAGCGCATCATGTGTCACAGCTGATAGAAAACAAAGTAGGTTAGACCACAGCTATAGTTTTATAGATAGCGATGGTTAGACCTAGAGATAATTACAATGTTAGTTTGTTTTCAAATAAAATTCTGCATTAAAGGTTTCTGTTCTTCTTCTTCGCTTGTTCTAAAAGAGTTCAATATTTTTTATTAACCCTTAAAAAAAAACATGTTTTCGACTGTTCTTAATTTTCTTGAAAAGAATTATTAATAGTCACTCATGTTGAGGGTTAGCATACATTAACTCTTAAAAATACCCCCCCCCCCCCAAAAAAAAAAAAAAAAACACCTCGCGCACACACACACACACACACACACACACACACGCGCGCGCGCGCACGCTTAGATTTAAAGGAGAAAGGTTTTTGGAACGTTTGTTGTTTATTTAAAAGGGTAGAAATAGAAATGTTGTTGACTACTCAGGATCTGTTCACAGTGGCGTAGCATGTATTGTCAGAGACCGGAGCTTGGTAAGTGCGCTCCTAACTTGCAAAATGAAAAAAAAAATTGCTGCTACTGATTTCTTTTTTTCCTCTTTTCAAATGTTGTGCCCCTACGAATTTTTTTTTTTGCCCGGGACGAACCTTTCAGGCTTTGACCAGGGGACGTTGCTGCCTGATTCTAATACTCTTTTACAAGTTAAAATCTAATTTCAAATTTAAAAGATTGGTTGAAAAAGAAAAAAAGCTGAAAGAAATCTAAACTTAAAATAAAGTAAAGAGCCCCTCTACAGCTTAGGCGTATAGGGAGTATGGTGTTTGTGTCCACATTTTTCATTGATAAACAAAGAAAGGCAGCTGTAGTCCCCATCGTAGCAGTCTCAGCATGCGCCAAAAGACATACGGCGAAGCCACACAGAAAGTGAACACAAACGTCTGTACTCCGTCATACGACATCATCATTCATCGTAAACAATCGGAATATCCAAACATGATCAAAACGGATGAAACGCACAGCTCACTGTGTGCACAAAGCACTCAACTCAGTAGCTCCTGCAACATGTCATGAAAAATATACAAACATCAAAACAAATAACACCAGGGTAAAACTAAGAATAGCAAGATGGTATATCTTCTCAACATTACTATATAGTGTAAAAACATGGACATTAGACAAGAAAACAGAACAGAAAATTGAAGCCTTTGAAATGTGAATATATAGAAGAATAGGTAGAATTAGATGGAAAGAAAGAAAACAAACGATGAAGTCTTAAAACAACTAAAAATGAAAAGAGAACTACTAAATACAATTCAAACAAGACAAATGCGATTTTTGGGCCATGTTAAAAGACACAGCAGCCTACTAAAAGTAATATTGGAAGGGAAAATACAAGGTAAAAGAGGCAGAGGCAGACCAAGACTAACATGGACGAGTAACATCAACAGATGGGCAAGTTTTGGTGTTTGTAGAAATAGAAACAATTACGCAAACAATGACCGTTGTCAGGAGAAAATTTAATAGAAAGAAAAATGTAGCAAAAATGTTAAATTCTCGACGATATAAATATGAGAGTACTTCTGAGGTAGGAGAATATCTGCCCATATTGCGGGGGACACCTGAGCACTCGGCTGTGTGTGCGAAAAATAAAAAAAATGTTAAAGTCACGCAAATTAAGGCCCCCGAAATTTATCTAGAGATATTAAGCTGGCGATAGTGAGCAAACAACAACCCTTATCCATTATGGTCAACAGCGAGTACACTAACCAATCAGCCATCTTGGCTTCAAACTATGCTAACAAGAAAACGAGATAGAGAAAAAGAGGGAGAGAAGGATACATGGGAAAAGAGAACGAGAATAAGAAAAAGAAAGAAAAACTAGTATTACATTAGTTGGGAAGGGAGCCGCGATAGCTCAGTGGTTAGTGAACTGGACTACAAAGGACAAGGGGTAGGGTTCGATCCCAACCGACGGCTTCCGGGTTCACCCAGCCTTAAATGGGTACCGGATTTTTTTTCTGGGAAAGTAAAGCAGCACGGGCGTAATACCGACCACATTACCCCAACAATCATGTGCTGAAGGTCTGTAAAATATAGGGTCACTAACACCATATTTCCCTATACGCCACTTGGCGTGACGGGGTTACTTTACTTTACTTCACTTTTACATTAGTTGGGACGCTTCTAGTGTTGTGATACTAGTGATTTTAGTCGATTGAGAATGTTACTGGTAAGTAATAACGTATTGGACAGAGCAGAAACGACATTTTATGAAATACTACGTTAGCATTAATAATAGTAATAAACGTTTGGGAGAAGAAAAGAGCTCTTCCTTGTCACAGTGAACCAGTTCTGTCAAAGCGAAAAGAATCAAGGGGAATAATTAAATCAACAGGAAGGGAGAGGTCATCGAAGACTAGAATAAATGTGACTTGAATAGCTAAAATAACTAATGAAAATGTATGAGCGAAACAGACATAGTGTGGTAGCGAGAGTGACAGAGAGAGAGAGAGAGAGAGAGAGAGAGAGAGAGAGAGAGAGAGAGAGCGAAAGTGAGAGCGAGAGAGATGCACTATATGTAAAAGTGATTGCAAAGATCAGCGAGAATCATTCGTTTTGGCTATTGCTATTGTTATTATTGCAGCAACTTTTTCCACAAATGTCATTACGCTATTTTTTTTAAATCATCCTTTTGTTTGTTAAATAACACCCCATGAATGATAATGTGCAATGTACTACTGGGCGTGCAAGATTTGAAAGTTCAAAAAGATAATTAAATAAGGAAAAGAGACAGATAATGATTTGGCGAACCAATAATATTGTTACGGACGATAATATCACCCGTAACACATTTAATACACCATTATAGTTATCATTATTTGTTTGATGCAGTAACGGTTTATGTGAATAATATAAACGAAAAGATACATAACTCAAAAAGAACGAAGAGTTAAAGCGGTAACTACTTGTTACAAGTATTTTGCTTATCATCATCATCATCATCATCATCATCATCATCATCATCATCATCATCATCATCATCAAGTATCAAGCCTGCTGGCGTAGGTGATCATGTCTCTCCACAATTTTAGATCTCGACAGTTATTTATCATTTCTGTTGTTGACCTTCTGCCAAGCCATTCTCTTAAGCTGTCTGGTATTTTTTCTCTTTGCTTTCCTCTATCTCTTCGTCCTTCAATTTTCCCAGTTGTTCTCTTCTCATTACATGGCCAAAAAATAATGATTGTTTCTTCCTAATATTGGAAATTAACTACCTTTTTTTTTTTTTGCCTCTTTCAGAACGTTTTCATTACTCTTCTTGCCTGTCCATAGTATCCTCAACATTCTTCTGTAAAACCACATTTCTACAGACTCCAGTGATTTTCTTGCTTGTTGTCCTATTGTGCATGATTCACATCCATATGTTAAGACTGACTCTACATAACACATACAATTTTGCTATATCAGATAATAAAGCAGTCAGACAAAGGAAGGGATTATATTTGAGTGATATCTAAAGCTATATGTGTATATGCCAGCTGTCAACAAGTAACTTTAATGTATTCTGTATATGGTTTCCGGGTTCAGGTCCAAGAGGGAGGTTTGCTGTTCTTCATATTGATATGAGTGCTTGATCTGTAGCATAACAATCTGCCATCGTGAACAACTCATAATTATTGAACTATAGATCTCGACAAACACTCATAATTATTGAACTATAGATCTCGACAAACACTCATAATTATTGAACTATAGATCTCGACAAACACTCATAATTATTGAACTATAGATCTCGACAAACACTCATAATTATTGAACTATAGATCTCGACAAACACTCATAATTATTGAACTATAGACCTCGACAAACACTCATAATTATTGAACTATAGATCTCGACAAACACTCATAATTATTGAACTATAGATCCCGATAAACACTCATAATTATTGAACTATAGATCTCGACAAACACTCATAATTATTGAACTATAGATCTCGACACACACACATAATTATTGAACTATAGATCTCGACAAACACTCATAATTATTGAACTATAGATCTCGACAAACACTCATAATTATTGAACTATAGATCTCGACAAACACTCATAATTATTGAACTATAGATCTCGACTACTTAACTATTTTCGTACTTTACTATCAATTTGATTAGTGTAAACTGTCATCAAATCATATTCTTTTTATAGGTCTTGTATCATCTTGGTATTAATGAAATATAATTCCTTGTTTGATTATCTAAAACTTAATGTATATGTTATGTATTAGATAAATATAAGCATGTAGATTGATATTTAAAACCAGGAAAAATCTTGTCTCTTAAAACCTCTACCTCTAAATTGACAAGAACCTTCCGTAGTGAATGAGCTAACTCAGGATTTTAAAAACTGTGCGAGTATTATCCGCCCCTACTTATGGATGCAAGAGCTGGAAAACAACTAAAGAAAAAAGAAAAAAAAATGGATGCATTCGAAAACAAAAGCCCCAGAAAAATACTATGTTTATCACAGAATGAAATCAAGACTAACACGGAAGTAAGAGAAATGGGCATGCATAAAAAATATAGTCTATAAACAAGAAAAGACGGTGGGAATATATCGGTCACGTGATGAGGAGAGACAACATAATTCCAAAGGAAGCACTCACATGGGAAACAGAGGACACAAGAAAAAGAAGCAATCAAGAAACCCCCTAACAAATCAGCGAAAAGAAACAACAGCGAATATTGTTGATGTTATTGTTGTTATTAATGCGGTTTCTATTGTTGTATTATCATTGCTGTTGTTTTTAGTTTCAGTTTTTTTTCTTATTGTCATTTTTAAAGTTCTTTGTTTTGTATTCGCTGTTGCTATTGTTGTTATTATCTACGTTATTAATGTTGTAATCTACTGTTATTATTACTTTGGTTTTTGATATATATGTTATTGTCATTGATATTGTTCGTAATAATGTTTTCATTGTTGTTAATATTATTATAATTATTGTTATCACTGTTGTTATTATCGTTACTATAATTACTTTTTTAGTTCCTATATTTCTTCTTGTTATCATTGTTTTAAAGCGTGTTGTAATTCTTGTCTTGTTACCTTTGCTGTTGTTATTATTATACTTTTTTGGCTGGTATTGTTATTATTATTTTGCTTGGTTTTGTTGTTGTCGTTAAGGATTATTAAGATTATTATTTGTTGTTTTTATTATTATTATTGCTTTTGTTACTGTTGTTACTTATCATTGCTTTCATTACTGCTGTTACTAAAGTGGTTATCAAAAGACCCCACGCCCTAATTCATAACACGTACCATGATTTGAATACATGGGAACAAATATTATCATTGTACGCCTCAGAAAAAGACACAATTGACTCCATATTCACATGTATACATAACTGAATATTGGCACCTCAGCCACACGTACATGTGGACAGGCGCCTCACAGAGCTGAACACATAATTCAAGACTGTAGTGTATATAGTACACTGAGGAAAGCCCAATGGTCCATAGATAAAACATTACAGAAAAACTACATGGGCCTTTGCAAGAATTGAAAAAAAGCGTAAAATTTATACAAGAAACGACAGTGCAGATATACTTCTGGCAAACGAAAGATAGATAGATTGTAGTTGTAATTAACCTGTTTACTTCGCTGTTATTGTTAAAACTCTATTTGTTTTTGTTATTATTCGTATTGAAGGTATGGGTGGATCGATAGATATAGAGGGGCAGATAGACAGACAGACAGGGCGAACAGATGTATTGATCCAGCTGACCAGTTTCCACTCGTCACTCAAAAGACTAAATCTCATGGGAACACTGACCATCTAATTATTCTAATTGCATTAGTTTTCTTCTGGCCCTTGAAATATCTCAGTAACCATATACTTCACCAAGACCTTTCTCCTTTAAGTGCTTGTAAGTAATGATTTTCATGTACGGGCTTCTAAGAAAGAGTAAAGTAAACAGTCCCGTCACATCAAGTGGCATTTCCATATATAGAGAATATGGTGTTAATGACCATAATTGTATAGACCTTGGGCTCATGATTTCTGGGGTAATGTGGTCGGTATTACACCCGTGACGCTTTAATTTCCCAGAAAAAAATCAAGTACACATTTAAGGCTGGGTGAACCCAGATCCCGTCGATCAGGATCGAACCCAACTTCTTGTTCTTTGCAGTCCAGTTCACTAACCACTGAGCAATCGCGTTTCCCGTGAGATTCTAATACACCACCTTATTCAATCTTTCTTTTATTTGTCCACGCAACTATTAATATTAATGCTCTTTTATAATTCCTCATCAGAGAATTTCAAATGTTCTGTCTTTTTTTTTCTTTTCTCGTGTCCATTTTAATTTTTGTTCAGAATCACAAGGTTGTTCCATGGCAAAACCGCAAAGCTCTTTTTAACGAGCAAACACAAGACGATATTTTCAATGTTTGACTCATTTAGCAACATAAAGAACATGTTTTGGTGACAAAGGCGCCTCACAGTGGCAGAGCTGGAAGCTATCAGCCACCCACAGCTGATGGCTTGTAACAAGATCGGTGAACCAGAACCACCCAAACCATACTTTACCTCCCCGTAGTGCCCCCAGAACCACCCAAACCATACTTTACCTCCCCGTAGTGCCCCCAGAACCACCCAAACCATACTTTACCTCCCCGTAGTGCCCCCAGAACCACCCAAACCATACTTTACCTCCCCGTAGTGCCTTCAGAACCACCCAAACCATACTTTACCTCCCCGTAGTGCCTTCAGAACCATCCAAACCATACTTTACCTCCCCGTAGTGCCTTCAGAACCACCCAAACCATACTTTACCTCCCCGTGGTGCCTCCAGAACTATCCAAACCATACTTTACCTCCCCGTGGTGCCTCCAGAACTATCCAAACCATACTTTACCTCCCCGTGGTTCCTCCAGAACTATCCAAACAATACTTTACCTCCCCGTGGTGCCTTCAGAACCACCCAAACCATACTTTACCTCTCCGTGGTGCCTCCAGAACCACCCAAACCATACTTTACCTCCCCGTGGTGCCTCCAGAACCACTCAAACCATACTTTACCTCCCCGTAGTGCCTCCAGAACCACTCAAACCATACTTTACCTCCCCGTGGTGCCTCCAGAACCACTCAAACCATACTTTACCTCCCCGTAGTGCCTCCAGAACCACCCAAACCATACTTTACCTCCCCGTAGTGCCTCCAGAACCACTCAAACCATACTTTACCTCCCCGTAGTGCCTCCAGAACCATTCAAACCATACTTTACCTCCCCGTAGTGCCTCCAGAACCACTCAAACCATACTTTACCTCCCCGTGGTGCCTCCAGAACCACTCAAACCGTACTTTACCTCTCCGTGGTGCCTCCAGAACCATCCAAACCATACTTTACCTCCCCGTGGTGCCTCCAGAACCACTCAAACCATACTTTACCTCCCCGTGGTGCCTCCAGAACCATCCAAACCATACTTTACCTCCCCGTAGTGCCTCCAGAACCACTCAAACCATACTTTACCTCCCCGTGGTGCCTCCAGAACCACTCAAACCATACTTTACCTTCCCGTGGTGCCTCCAGAAATAGACTAACCTGTCTAGTCTGTCCTAGAGATTAGAGATCGAAGAGGGAAGACAACCCGGTACTTAAAAATGTCATTTTGAAGTCTGATGTGTTGGGCCGAAAGGCGCAAATATAGGACGAGCATTCTTGGTCGTTTTGTGCAATGTGTAGTGGGTGTAGTAAAGGCTGCAATGTCATCATCGGTACTTGTCACGGCAACTGTTCACATGGGATCTATGGACACGACTGTTCCGGGTCTTGTCTCAGTGTCTGTCCTTTATTTGAGGAAAAATCCGGAAAATGCTTACAATGTAAACATCTTGGCTATACCTGTAATGACACTTGTCCCGATGGTAATTTTGGGCTACAGTGCGAACTGATGTATTCTGATGGCTGTGACATATGTACTCTCAAATGCCCGGACAACTGTTTCAACGACACCTGTGAACAGTCAATCGGGAATCTGTACATGCAAGAGAACGTTCTATGGGTCAGACTGCACTCTCAAATCTCCGGACAACTGTTTAACGAAACCTGTGATTCCCACGTTCAGAAGAGTCTGCCGACTACAATAAGCCCAAGCATATGGGCACTTTAATGTGTTTCTGTGCTAGACATGGTTCATTTCTTGGTGTTTTTTAGTGAAGCCATGGCTCATATCTTGTTGTTTCTGTCCTAGCCATGGCTCATATCTTAGCTTGTGTGTGATGGCCATGGCTCATATCTTGGTGTGTGTCATGTTAATCATGTTAGTCATATCTCATATCTCGGTGTGTCCGTGTTAATCATGTCTCATATCTTTATGTGTGTCTGTGTTTAGTCATATCTCATATCTTAGTGTGTACCTTTTAGTCATATGTCATATCTTTGTGTGTGCTTGTCTGGGTTAGTGATATCTCATATCTTTGTGTGCATGTTTATGTTAGTCATATCTCATATCTTTGTGTGTGCATGTCTGTGTTAGTCATATCTCTTATCTTTGTGTGCATGTCTATGTTAGGCATGTGTCATATCTTTGTGTGTGCATGTCAATGTCAGTTATATCTCATATCTTTATGTGCATGTTTATGTTAGTCATGTGTCATATATCTTGATGTGTGTTAGTCATGCCTCGTATCGCTGTGTGCATGTCTGTATTAATCATATCTCACATCTTTTTGTGTGCATGTCTGCGTTAGTCACATCTCACATCTTTGTGTGTGCATGTGTTAGTCACCGCTAGTGACTCGGGCAGATGGTGCTCGTAAACCTGGGAGGGCCGACCATCTAAGGGCAGAATCCCCCTACAGAAAAGACAATCTGTTGCCTTGCAGGAAGATTGGGGACAATCAAAGGCTAGGGAAAGCAAACCCGAATAAAATGCTGGCTGAAATCGGATGCACTGGGCCACTGGCGCAGAATACAGTGCAACGTATTAACGGGTGTTCAATCAGAGTGGATATGGCGAACTCTACTTGTGATGTTCTGTCTGTGGGGGCGATCAACACACTTAGCCTGACAGCTGACTTCATATGAGAGTCTGGAATCCTTACTCTGATTGAGTCCTGATCGCAGAGAGAGAGAGAGAGAGAGAGAGAGAGAGAGAGAGAGAGAGAGTTCTACCGGAAACCACAACACAACGTATTTAACGCCCACTTAACGTCATTTTAAGGGCGGATGATTAAATTTAACTTTAATTTTTTGGTCATCGGGTGCATGCAAGCGAACGAAAGAACATGTTTTTCTTAAATGTCACATTCTAGTTGATTAGAAGAAGTTGGAACTCTTGGTTACAACTGGCAAAATAAAAGGAAAGCGAGATCGCGGACAACAAAGAGACAAAATACTGGATAGCTTGGTGTCATGGCATGGAAAACGGTCAACAACAGAACTGATACGATGCACTGTAGATAGAAGATTGTGGAAGGACATGATCGCCTACGCCAACCAGTATGGCACATGATTATGATTGGTAGAAGGTATAGATTACATTCTCATCTTCTTCTCCTTTCCTTCCTCATCTGCCTTTCAGCGGCGACGGCAGATATAATGTGCAGTCTTTTTCTCTTCTGTTCGCTTCTGCTGCTGTTACGTTTCCTAGTACTTCTAATATTCCATCGATCCGTCTTTTTCGTGGTCGACCCTTGGGTCTGGTGTTCTCACAATGTTTTTTGAAGGCTCGTTGTGTTGTGTTTTGATCACTCTGCCTTGTCACGTGGTCAGACCATTTTATGTGTTGTTCCTTTATATATTATGTGGCAGGGGTTATTCCTAGCTTCTTTTTCAGTTCTTCATTTCTTATCTTGTCTCTCTGGATGTTTCCTGTCATTCGTCTAACACATTTCATCGCAGTAGAGGTTATTTGTCTTATTGTTCTTGCAAGGTCCAGGTCTGGCATTGGTAGCACAACGTTGGGATGAAGATTGTATTGTCCAGTGCCTGTTGTGCATTTAGTGTTATTTCCTTGTTGGACAATAGTGGTGATAACTGTCCTATGATTTGACAAGCTTTGATGCACCGTGAGTCTATCTCTGTTGTTTGAGAATTGTCGTTTGTCACTAAAGTGTCTAGGTATTTGAATTCCTCTTCCTGTTTTAGTTGCCTGCCTTCTTTAGTTATGTTAATATTCTGTTTCGCTTTTGCGACATTCATGATTTCTGTTTTGTTGATGTAGAGACTTTTAATTATGTTGGTTAGAGGTTGATTTACTCCGTTTGTTGTTAGTATCTCCCACAGTTGTTCTCTATTTACTCTGTCGAATGCTTTTTACTGGTCAATGAAAGCTATATACAAATTTTGATTGCGTTCTGTCATTTTTTCTGCTAGCTGATTACTTTCTAATAACATTAATTCACATATAGATTAAATATCTTGGGTAATCTAACATTTAATACTAAAAGGAACACAGTTAATTAAAATTTTAAAAAAGTTTCTTCACATAAGCATTAATCTACTAAATATTCATCATCATCATGTACCATGCTGGTTGGCGTAGGCGATCATGTCCCTCCACAATATTCTATCTACAGTGCATCGTATCAGTTCTGTTGTTGACTGTTTTCCATGCCATGACACCAAGCTATCCAGCATTTTCTCTCTTTGTCGTCCGCGATCTCTCTTTCCTTTTATTTTGCCAGTTGTAACCAAGTATTCCAACTTTCCTCTTCTCATGATGTGCCCGAAAAATGTTGATTGCTTCTTTCTGATGTTTTTTAAGAGCTCCCTTTTTGTGTTGGCCTCATTGAGAACTTCCTCATTGGTCTTTTTATCTGTCCAGGGAACTTTCAACATTCTTCTGAGATATCCCATCTCTGTGGCCTCTAATCGTCTTTTCATTTACTAAATATTAGAAGAACAAAAAAAAAATAATAATTCAACTAAATGAGAACAATTCTAATTTTTGTGCTGACTCAAATTGGAGACACATTAAATATACCAATTTAAAGAAGAGTAACAGACTCAAACCATTTTCACCCATAAATTCATCATCATCATTATTATTATCATCATCATCATCATTATCATCATTATCATCATTATCATCATTATCATCATTATCATCATCATCATTATTATCATCATCATCATCATTATTATTATCATAATCATTATTATCATCATCATCATCATTATCAAGTACCGGGCCTGCTGGCGTAGATGATCATGTCTTTCCACAACTTTCGATTTCAACAGTTGTTTATCATTTCTGTTGTTGACCTTCTACCAAGCCATTCTCTTAAGCTGTCTGATATTTTGTTTACCCATAAATTAACCCAAACATAAGACGGTTGTGTCGGGACAAAAAACGCAGACATCGCGGCATTGTCGTAAACTAGCGACACAACGCAACCACGCTCTTTTAACAGACAAATGCAAAGAAGAAAAGTACGATTACCGTTCTCAACTCAGTGAGGTCATTATCATCATCTAACCTGTCTCTCTTAAAACCTGGCTTTCGTGACAGGAAAGTTTTATTTGTCAGATGTCCACCGTCTGCAGCAATCAATTCGAGCTTGTCTGTGATATCTTGCACCCACCTACGCCGTTCTCTCTCTCCTCATGTACTACTCCCTCCATAATTATCTATTTTAGATCAGCGGATCTCAAAATTCCCTTTACCGCGGACCCCCGTTAAATAAGTTTTGTAGTCGGGGAAACCATTAAATAAATCTTGTAGTTGCAGACCCCCATTAAATAAATCTTGTAGTCGTAGATACCAACCCCCCTTCCCCAGCGTATTCAACTTCAACTCAAGATTTTATACATAAAAGTGCATCAATCATTTAACTTTTTTAACTTTAATGTTTTTTCCATTTAGGTCCACTCTCCTACGAATGATTGTCATGGGGTCTACTTTACCTTAAACTGCACACTCCTGCAACATTTTGATTTGAATGATTTCTTACCAATGTAAAATAATAACATTTTAAACTGCTTTAATATTTCTAGAAAAAAGACATTACATACACATAAAATTATGGATATGAATTGGAATGACACATATTTGCATGACTTTAAATAAAAATGAAAACTTATAATCAGTGAAAAGGTGTACTTGACTAATCCAAAAGGTTGGAGAGAAAAGTTAACAATGTATACTCACATAATTAGCGAGAAGGATGTTGATGCATTGCGCTTGCAATCCTTTTATTTTGGACTTAATGTCTGAAATGTGTATTCTGAGATCTGACTCTATACGTTTTCTAAATGGTTACTGCATTTATGTTTCAGATAAGTGAGAGTAAAGAAAGATTTTTCACACAGATATTTTTTTAGGAAAATACTTTCACAGTCCCCTTCGATAATTCAGAAAAGAATCTGCTTGTCCGTGAGCCTGAAAATTAGGTTGTTCCTTGAGCTGTAATCTCAGAGCACTGTCCTCTACGAGCTTATCTTCCTCTGCTGTAGGGAGCCCTTTTAGCTCATCCACATTAACTGAAGAGGAATCTCTAATCCAGTTCTTGTTTGCATCTGGAACAGGAAAATCTTCGCGGAAACTGTGCAGCAAATCTTCCAAATGTTGTGCAGTAAGTGACATGTCCTCTGCAGACAACTGCTCGTCGACATATTCCAGAAAATGTGTGAGATTTGGAAAATGTTCCAAGTTTATATTCAAAAAGCGATGATGCCTTAATCCCAATTTTTGTAATCATTGCCCCGATGTTGTCTTCAACTTTAACAACTGTAACACTTTCTTCTTGAAAATTGAAGTTGAGCAAATTTAAATGAGTGAAAATACATGACGGATATGTCAATCTGATTAACCAGGAAAAAACTGTCAAACGGTTGGAGATGTGAAAGTGCTTCTCGGTGAGAAATAATCTGATTGTATCTCTCAATTCCCATAAACGCGACACAGCTTTACAGCCAGCGGTCGTCGAGGTGTAGCGAAAGTTGACAGTGATCACTTACTATATCTTCACAGATTTTGTTGATAAAGTTTTGACTTCAATGATTCGCATTTTAAAAATCTAACAATTTTGACTAATTCATTTAATGTCTCTTTCAATTCTTCTGGAATCGTATTAACAACAAGTGCTTCTCTATATATGCAATAAAAGCTTCGCTATGTATACAACAAGAGCTTCCATATGTATGCAATATGAGCTTCCCAATGTATGCAACAAGAGCTTCCATATGTATGCAACAAGAGCTTCCATATGTATGCAACAAGAGCTTCCATATGTATACAACAAGAGCTTCCATATGTATGCAACAATGATGCCAAGTTACCAGCGGCGTGATTTCCTTAATCCGTGTTACAGGTCTGGTAAGATTTCAGGACAATACTCGCGCCTGTACTAATTCCAACACATTGTAACCATTCTAAGTCATGAGATGTTGTACAATTATTGTAGCTGATCAATATTACTTTAGCTGTAGCGTGAACCAAGAAGCAGATAAACATTTGTCTTCACAAACAATTCTCTTGTGTTCATACTTAACGTAACACACTAACGTTGCTTTGTTTGTTACGTCTGTCAGTCAAGTCAAGTACCCCCGTCTCCCCAAGAGGGAATATGGTGTTAGTGACCATAATTTTTTACAGCCCTTCGGCACATGATTTTTGGGGTAATGTGGTCGGTATAGGCCCGTGCCGCTTTACTCCCCATGAAAAAATATGATATCCATTTAAGGCTAGATAAACCTGGAGGCGTCGATTAGGATCGAACCCAACCTCTTGTCCTTTGTAGTCCAGTTTACTAACCACTGAACTATCACGGCTCCCTTGTTATGTTTGTGCTTTCGACTAATTGCAGAACAGAATAGTGGGACAGTCGAACTCTTTCTAATAATTGTTCCTTCATATTGACTGACAAACTATTGGTTCGCCTTTTCCACAGTATCAATTGACAAAGATATTAAGGAAAGGTACTTGGCAGCTTCCTTGTTGATCAGGACTGAACCATTATTTTGCAGCAGACAATATAAGTTCTTCGGCTCTTGTGTACGGTTTTCCCATGTCTGCTATAGGATGAGGCACTTCAAAGGAAACCCTCACATTTTCATTTTCACGTCTAGTTCTCTCTTTTTTACCATTTTCGAATTTTCCTGAAACTCACGTTTCTTACTTTTGACAACAAAATATCGATGCTCTTTTGTGTAGCATGTTCTTCATCTTTTTTTTAAAAGGAAAATCGTGCTTCTTTTTACGATTTAATTTCTTTTGTGCTTCCACTCATTCATTCTCTCTTTCCATTGAGCTACACAATATGTTGATCTTTAAGCTTTTCGAACCGCATGTGAGAGCACCCCATACTCCTAGAGGGTCGCGGACCACAGTTTGAGAAACGTTGTTATAATATCGTTTAATATGACCGCATTATTGTATTTTCCTTGTTATTTTTGTCTTTAGCAACCGGTTTTCTAAGATATTAAATTGTTGTAAAATGATACGTTTGTTATATTATTTGTCCACAGTATTCTCAGTCTATTTAACACTTGCATCCTATGTAAGATATTAATATATGTT
Organism: Megaustenia siamemsis; assembly: GCA_032433765.1. NCBI lineage: Eukaryota > Metazoa > Mollusca > Gastropoda > Stylommatophora > Ariophantidae > Megaustenia > Megaustenia siamemsis. The sequence continues at coordinate 41,437,118 of JAVIAB010000156.1, read as the reverse complement.
TTCAGCGTGTCTATAAATAGTACAATTTGTACAGCTATATGTTGCTATAGAAACAATACAGACTTTCAGAAATCTAAATTCTGTTGCGATCCTTGTCATATATTTTTTCTAATTTTCTAAGCAATCTCCCCATGATGCCATGTTCTATCTTCTTGGTTGATAAGTGTAACAGTTCTGTAACTTGGTGCGCTCTTTTTCTTTAACTGAATGATCTTTGATTAAAAAATTACCTGGCAGAGCATAATGCAAATACAATATAGAGACAGCATTTAGGTTATACACTGACATCAAATGGTATTCGTAGAAGCTGTTAGGAAAGAGAGCGAGAACTAGTTCTTCATCTCTCTTACCACCTGGAAGTGATACAGGAAAGTGAAGGGAATGATGGAGAAATAAAGAAGAAGAATCACGCAGTCACGATAGTCGATACCCTAATGTTCACTTCTATGCCAATGAAAACGAAAGAAATCGAATCTAGAGATCGAAACTATGGAAAATAAACAAGATTTAAGAGGGATGAACACAGAAAGGAAGAGAATGGCGAGTAAAAATAAGAAAGCCACAGATAGCGGTTGTATCGCAAACAGAAAGAGGAAAAAATTCTAACAGATAACACATATAATATTAATAGATTGTAGGAGTACATAACAGAATTATTTTATGACGAAAGAGAAAAGAAGCCAAATGTAAAATGTACAGCAGGCTATACAATCTTAAAATATGAAGTGGAAAAAGCTATACAAACAATGAAAAAGGGAAAAGCAGCAGTACATGACAGCATACAGATAGAGATGATACAAGCACTAGAAGATTTTGGCATTGAAGTAATAACAGACATATGTAAAGACATATACCATAAAGGAACTAAATGAACAAAAAATTCCAACTTTCATTTCATTGCCTAAAAAGAATGGTGCAGTTGAATGCAGTGATGTTAGAATTCTGATGAGTCATGTAATAAATTCATTGTTAAAGGTTATACAAGGAAGGATTTAGAATAAAATCAATATTGAATTAGAAGAACAAAAATTAGGATTTAAGAAAAACAATGGGACAAAAGAAGCCATATTCTTCATGAGGACATTAATCGAAAAGTACACAGAAGTAAACAAACCAATATATGCCTGCTTCATAGATTACACTAAAGCTTTTGATAGACAATAAACAACATTCAGACTGCCTAAACGATGACAAATATGGATTAGATATGGATATAAAAAAGACTTAACTATAATCAAATATGAACAAAGATAATACTCAAAATTTTTACAAGTGGACATAAAAATTGATGGAATAGACCTAGAGACAGATCAGAGCTACATCTACTTTGGACATACTATATTAGTGATGGGCAATCGAAAACTTAAATAAACAAAAGAATAGGAATTGCAGAAAGTAATTTTAATGCCATGAACAATTTACTAACATCAAAACAAATAACACCAGGGCTAAAACTAAAAATAGCAAAATGTTACATCTTCTCACCATTCCTGTTTGGTGCATAAACAGAGAAATTAGACAAGAAAACAGAACAGGAAATTGAAATTTGGAAAAATTTATAGAAAAATAGGTAGCATTGGATAGAAAGAAAAGAAAACAAACGATGAAGTATTAACACAAACAAACATGAAAAGAGAACTACTAAATACAATCCAAACAAGACAAATGCGATTTTTGGTCCATGTTAAAAGACACACCAGCCTACTAAAAGTAATCTTGAAAGGGAAAATACAAGGTAAAAGAGGCAGAGGCAGACCAAGACTAACATGGACGAGTGACATCAAGAGATGGACAAACCATCCTACGACAACTTGCACCATCAAAGCAAGAGACAGAGTGGAATGGCGCTCTGTTGGCCAACCTTCGATGCGGAGACGGCACTCAATGATGATGATGATACCAATGAACCGTGATTGTAAACTAGTTCTTTTTTTTTCACATTAGACGCTATATAAGTGGCCTTTTCGTGTTGTTAGACGGTTTAGTGAAGACTATTGTGTGCTTTTTTTAGGTTTTGTTTTTGTCGAACAGCTTCTCTCGTGATTGCTTCTACCTATGTTTGACAAACACACACGGCCACAGAATGAACAAATCAGGCCCACTGATCCACAGGGTTTTCCATCCGTTTTCATGAGTCTTTTCTCTTCTAAGTTTAGCCTTAGCACAGTCTCAAATTATGTTATACCGTTCCTTATACATCCTCTCCATGATGTGTGATTACTTGCCAGATTTTCCCAGTCATTTTCACGGATGGAGAAGTCACTCAGAGATGATTTACAGATAATCCTATTTAGTAGTTTAGGTTTGCCGATTTGTCTGTTTCCGTTTATTAGTTCTCCATATAGTATTTGCTCGGGGATGCGTTTTTCTTTAATTCGTTGGACGTGCTCCAGCCATCTTAGCCTTCGGCTTCTAAGCATTGACATGATTGTTGGGGTCTTAACAAGTTGCAGGACAGTTACGTTTGTTATTTTGTCCTACCATTTGATGTGCATTATTCTGCGGAGACATCGCATGTTGAAGACAGTCTGTTTTCGTGTTTTGAGTATGTTGTCCAGGTTTCAGATCTATATAATAGTGTACTAAGTACATAGGTTATGTGGTTGCGATTATTGTTTTATTAAGAAAGAGAATGGACCCTGGCTGAATACAATGATGCTTGTTGTTTTATTAAGAAAGAGAATGGACCCTGGCTGAATACAATGATGCTTGTTGTTTTATTAAGAAAGAGAATGGACCCTGGCTGAATACAATGATGCTTGTTGTTTTATTAAGAAAGAGAATGGACCCTGGATAAATACAATGATGTATAGTTGGCTGCGTGGCAGTGTGCCAAGCGTTCGGCTTCTCGTGGCAAGGCGCGGTGCCACTGAGTACGGGTTCGATCCCACTTCGGACCATATATTGTTCTTCGTTTTTTTCTATTGTTGTTTGTCTGTCAATTTTTCCGAGTGCTAACACATACTTCTTTGTTCTATTATTCCCTATTATCGCCTCGGAAGTTCCCCATATAATAATATTTATGTATTATTATTTGTACTATCAACCCTTACGTATGCGTGTGAAAGCTGGAAAACAACAAGAGATATAGAAACAAAGTTGAACGCATTCGAAAATAAATGTCTAAGGAAAATACTTGGTATAGAATGGAACGAATTCAAAACAAACGAGGAAATTAGAGAAATCGCCAATCAACCACTAATATCTTCAGTAATAAAGAAAAGACGATGGTCATACGTTGGACATGTGATGAGAAGAGATAATAATCGAATAGCAAAGCAAGCCCTCATATGGGAAACAACAGGTAAAAGAAAAAGAGGAAGACCCAGGAAGACACTGAGAAGAACATTGATGAGAGAGGCAAGAGCAGCAGGAATCGGCTCCCTCAATGAGATAGAACTGCTTGCACAGAACAGAGACAGATGGCGAGATTTGATAAAATATCTTTAAAAGAAAACTGCTAGATCAAAAATTCATATAGGAGAAGGTGTATCTTGGTCTACGCCCTATGGGCCGGTTACGGCTCGAAAGGTCAATAGATAGATTATTATTTGTACCCTGAATACAATGATGCTTGTTGTTTTATTAAGAAAGAGAATGGGCCCTTGCTGAATACAATGATGCTTGTTGTTTTATTAAGAATGAGAATGGACCCTGGCTGAATACAATGATGTTTGTTGTTTTATTTAGAAAGAGAATGGACACTGGCTGAATACAATGATGTTTGTTGTTTTATTTAGAAAGAGAATGGACACTGGCTGAATACAATGATGTTTGTTGTTTTATTAAGAAATAGAATGGAACCTGGCTAAGTACAATGACGTTTGTTGTTTTATTTAGAAAGAGAATGGACCCTGGCTGAGTACAATGATGTTTGTTGTTTTATTAAGAATGAGAATGGACCCTGACTGAATACAATGATGTTTGTTGTTTTATTAAGAATGAGAATGGACCCTGACTGAATACAATGACGTTTGTTTTTTTTATTTAGAAAGAGAATGGAACCTGGCTAAGTACAATGATGTTTGTTGTTTTATTAAGAATGAGAATGGACCCTGACTGAATACAATGATGTTTGTTGTTTTATTAAGAAAGAGAATGGACCCTGGCTGAATACAATGATGTTTGTTGTTTTATTAAGAATGAGAATGGAACTTGGCTGAGTACAATGTTCTTTTTTGCCTAATTATGAAAGAGAATGGACCCTGACTGAGTACAATTTTTTTTTGGGAACTTTTAATAGAGTTTGGTCTTTAGTGTTTATTTCGTGTTGTTCCATGCCCTTTTTGTGAGTTTGCCGAGAATCGTAGCTGCCTTACCAATTTGGCTGTTTATTTCATGGAATTCATCGCCATCATTAGACGCTGTAACCACATACTTACACGGTTTGCAAATTTGCCTCGCATCATTATATTTAGACGTTCTCTATAAATATAAAACTTGATAAACCGTGTATCGTCTAACATTGTCAGTGAAACATCGAGAACAGCGACTGTCTTATGGGGAACAGGGAACTAACTGCAATGCTGCGGTAAAGCTGATAGCAAGGAGCCAGTAGTGGGGTGTGATGTACACTTTTAGGTATTGTGACAGTTTTATAAAAAGGGACACAACAAAATACTGACGTTTCGTCCTACGGCCTTCTTCAGAAAACGGGAACAACAACAAACGGTGAAGCACAAACAGCTATTGCTACATGTCGGCTGATACTGTCTTGTGGACTTATTTTTTTGTTTGTTTTCTTTTATGTTCTGTACTCATAACCCATTATTTATTATGATAATTGTTAGAAACATAATTTTCTTACAAATTTGCTAACTGGTCGACGATGTTTAGTTTCCACTTCACTTTGTTGTTGTTTTATTTCCTCGATAAATAATTTTAGTCTATCATTAAAAATGTATCAGTGGACATCACATACCATTTTATAAGGAGGAATTATGGCATTCACTGTCTTTCCTTCATCCAGTATTTCCCTCGTTCAGTTTTTTCCTTCATTCAGTTTTTACTTTTTTTTCAATATTTCCTTCATTCAGTTTTTGCTTCATTCAGTCATTTCTTCATTGAGTTTTTTTACTTCTTTCAGTCTTACCCTCATTTAGTTGTTACTTCTTTCAGTTTTTACTTCTTTCGCTTTCAGTCTTTCTTTCATTCAGTTGTTACTTCTTTCAACATTTTCTTTATTCAGTATTTACTTCATTCAGTCTTTCCTTCATTGAGTTTTTACTTCTTTCAATCTTTCCTTCATTCAGTTTTTACTTCTTTCAGTTTTTTCTTCACACATTTTTTCCTTCATTCAGGTTTTACTTCTTTCAGTTTTTTCTTCACACATTTTTTCCTTCATTCAGGTTTTACTTCTTTCAGTCTCTTCTTCATTCAGTCTCTTCTTCATTCAGTCTCTCCTTCATCTAGTCTCTCTTTCATTCCGTCTGTTCAGCAATCTCTAACGTAAGAAGCGTCACCACTAACAGTTCAGATCAAGACTTGTGGAATATTAAGAATTTGTGACTTGACACACGAATTGTGGGAGTCATTCCTTGTGTGTTCTGAGATAGTATGAAGAATTCCTGACGTGAAGCGCTGGATTATAATAAATCCCTGACGCGTCTTGTCGTCTTAGCAATCTGTCGATTGGTTTATGATCTGTCGAGGATTCCGTGAAGGTAACATTCACTCCTTTATGCCACAAACTTCAGCTCTGAATACATCGTTTCTCTTTAAACTCAATCATATTTAACTTGCAGTTGATCTCATCATTTTTCTTTCCTTTTAATTGTGTACAATAATTTTGTGTTTTACTTTACTTGTCGTTAAAATCTGTCGACAAAGAGTTTCTCTAGATAAGTAGGATGGACAGGGTTGCTGACCATATCATTCATGAATATGGTAATGCTCGTTAAAATAATGTACGGACACATTTAAGTTCCCATTTGTCTCAAAGCGTCAGTCGAAGTCAAATGTATGGACATATTTTAGTTCCCATTTGTCTCAAAGCATCAGTCGAAGTATTTTTTCTTGTTTTATTTTTCTTTTGTTGTTTGCAATTATTTTATTCCTAATGCTGTATTAAGACATTAAGAAACTATCGCGGTGTGAGCTACTACAGATACAACATGATTTTCTCTTTGTGCCGTTGTCATCCTGAACTGAGACAAAGACCATGAATAAGAGGTAATCACCAGTATCTGCAAAAGAAAGCTCACAAATGTTGAACATAAATTTGTCTTATCACATGCAGGGGGAAACATGGAACAGAAAAACAAATCATAATTGTGGCTTAAGACACCATGGGAAGCATTTCCACAAACCGAACAAAGAGGATGTATTTCATTTGCTGAGGTGTAAACACGGTGAGTCTATAGTTAGTTGCTTTGTTAATGTTTGACCAAGAATAATAAATACAAATGATGATAATGTTGAGTTTACAGTTTAATGTCACCTTAACGCCCTCAGCTATAAGAGCTTAAACCCAGTTAATATGGTGGTTTAATATGTTGGTTAATAATTGCAATACGGTGTCCAGCATGAGAATGGAGATAAAAGCAATGAGACGGTGATAATTTAACTGATGTTGACCTTCTGCCAAGCCATTCTCTTAAGCTGTCTGGTATCTTTTCTCTTTGCTTCCCTCTATCTCTTCGTCCCTCAATTTTCCCAGTTGTTAAAATATATTCCAGTTGTTCCTTTCTCATAACATGGCCAGATTTCTCTTACTGTAATTGGTCATCCTCTTTCTCTTTTACTTTTCCCTTTTCCTCTTCTTCAGCGATCATTTGTTGTTATACGTTTAGACATTTGGACCATCATTGGACATGTAAAAGACCTTGCGTTTTTAGGTCATTATCCTGTTCCCCATAACTTGCCATACAGGGTTGATTCTGTTGACTATGCTTGTGATCTTTGGATGCTGAAAGTGCTGCAGTCCTTTGGATATGCTCTGGAGTCTGTCCGGATGCCTCGCAGTCGATTATTGCAAAGTCCCTGCAATCGGTCGGTCGCAGAGTCATTATTCAGTAATGACCAATTCCATGATTTCACGACAGATTGGTTCCGTTATACGTTATTGATTTAAGCATCTGTTATTAAAGCGATAAAAGAAAAGTATCCTCTAGCTAAACGTGACCCATTCCGGCTACTAAAAGGACCTCGACTATCTACACAGCGACTGTCTGTATAACGACTATCTACACAGCGACTGTCTGTATAACGACTATCTACACAGCGACTGTCTGTATAACGACTATCTACACAGCGACTGTCTGTATAACGACTATCTACACAGCGACTGTCTGTATAACGACTATCTGCACAACGACTGTCTGTATAACGACTATCTACACATCGACTGTCTGTATAACGACTATCTACACAGCGACTGTCTGTATAACGACTATCTAAACAGCGACTGTCTGTATAACGACTATCTACACAGCGACTGTCTGTATAACGACTATCTACACAGCGACTGTCTGTATAACGACTATCTACACAGCGACTGTCTGTATAACGACTATCTGCACAACGACTGTCTGTATAACGACTATCTACACAGCGACTGTCTGTATAAAGACTATCTACACAGCGACTGTCTGTATAACGCCTATCTGCACAGCGACTGTTTGTATAACGACTATCTACACAGCGACTGTCAGTATAACGACTATCTACACAGCGACTGTCTGAATAACGACTATCTACACATCGACTTTCTGTATAACGACTATCTACACAGCGACTTTCTGTATAACGACTATCTACACAGCAACTGTCTGAATAACGACTATCTACACAGCGACTGTCTGAATAACGACTATCTGCACAGCGATTGTAGTATAACAACTATCTACACATCGCTACACAGCGAATACCTACACAGCGATTGTCCGTATAACGACTATCTACACAGCAATTGTCTATATAACGACTATATACACAGCGCTACACAACGACTACCTACACAGCGACTGTGCAAGAGATCAATTTTTCAGCTTTGTATAGCAGTTATAAACATTATTCAATCAAAAACGGACGAGACACACAGCTCACGGTGTGCACAGAGCCCTTAACTCAGTAGCTCCTGCAACAAGCCGAACCTGGAATACAAGGAAACTGCAACAAGGAACACTTTTCATGCATAGCCTTCAATGGTTCCTGCCGCCTATCCACCATATACCGGAAGTTCACGTTCTCCTGAAAATGATGATCGTCATATTTTAAAAAAAATGTATAGCGCTTGATGATGTTAGGCCATCGTTGTTGACTCCAATTCCGAACATATAAACACACAGTTAGTCGTCTGATTATCCCCGTTCCACATCAAACAACAGACCGTAAGATTAGCGTATGACCGGTCTAGGGATTGACGATGAGCCATTACAATGACGTAGCACACACAACAATGTCGCACACACAGCAATGACGCGCCCTTAAGATTCCTGATTACTCTAGTAAATGCAGCCAGCGACGAACAAAACACGGTAATAATTCCATAAGGAGATAAAACTGTCACTGACGAAGCAGTTCACATTAATGAGTAACATGTAAATATCTTGCGTCAAGCAATTCCAACAACGGTCATGAACAGCACCAATGTAACGTAAAGCGCAGATCAGCTCTAGACGGTGGACGGTCGCATTCACAACACTTAATTTGTCGAAAATGGAATATTGCGGGCGTACGACACTACTTTATCGGCGCAGATGTAATAAGTAGATCATTATTTTTACTTTAACGCAGAGAAGTGCAATGGAGAACCGAAATTAATCAGACCCCAAATGCACTTTTTGCAACGATCGAGAGAACGTGGACTAGATGCACCATCTTGGAAACGGAAGCCGGATCATAGAATCATGGTGAAATAAAATGTGTCTAAAGCAGCAGACATCACAACTTGCTGTAAGCCATATGTAGCCTTTTCGCGCCATTACAGCCGCTAGGAAACAGGCAGATGTTGAGCTTCGATAGTAAATACCCTACACTAATTTGCCGAGCAGCTTCTCTCATGGCTAATCTTGCCAATATTGGAATCGCAGGTCCGTTCTGCATAACGAACAAGGCAATGTTGTGTTGAGAGTCTCCCTTCTTTTCTATTGATTCTTTTTCTTCTTTCATCTGTGACAACATTTTATTTTCTAACGTTTTCATGTTGCTTTTTATGCTTCGCATCCATGTGCTACTACAACCTACAATTTTCCCAATTGTCACAATATATTCCAGCTGAACGTTGATGCTTTGGATGGTCCAGACTCACGTGCACTTACTCAGTAGCACGGTCCAGAACCCGTTTCCACGTTATAAACTGGCCAACTCCAGTAAATAGCTCTGCAGCACGCGGATACACTGAGAGCCTTCCACAAATTAAATGAATTACGCGTCCTTGACGACAGAACGGCGTAAACAAACCGCCATTTTTTTACGCGTTCAATAGTGCAGTCAACAAAGATGAGTATAAGTGTTGTAATAAGGAAAACGTAACAAAATGCAATAAATCAAAAGAAGCAAAGTGATTTACATCAAATAGAAAGCGCGTACAATCACATGATCCCTTAAAATATCAATAAAAACAAACAAATAAACAGAGAAGTTCACTGGAAAACAGCACTTATCTGTGAGTATTCGGAAGAGGCAATCTAACAGGGCGCCATATTCCCCGGAAGTTCTTTAGTACAGATACAGAGCATCCATTGCACCACGTGCTCAACACAGAGAAAGGTGACAGGCTAAAAAGAGGCAAATCATGGGTGGGCCGAGCAGAAGATGTCATCAAACAGGTCTGTGGGCTTACCAATATCAGCGTTGGTGAGGAGTGGATACCGGTGCCTACGTCATTCAAGGGGACTTTCTCGTGTATTGTCACACTCGACAGGAAAAGTAGGGAACAGAACCCGGTCGTGGATAATGCTGAGGTCAACGGTCTGATCTGCGATAACACCGATGAGAAAGATGCAGTCATCTATACAGACTGATCTGTAAGACGACACCAAAGAAGTGCATGGGCATTTACAGCACGCCCGGCAGGCAGAATAGTCTATGAAGACAGTGGTGCATACGTCATGACCACGAGTAGCATGACAATGGAGGTGATGGCAGTCACCAAGGCATTCAAATGGTTAGAGTCACAAGACTACACCCACGCATGTATACTGAGTGATTCGATGAGCATGATAAAAAAAGTGGAGGCGGGCTCTGTACGCATGCAATGGGTAGAGTCGTTGCAGAAATCCAAAATACGTAAGGTCACCTTTGTCTATGTTCCTGGACATGCGGGAGTACGAGGAAATGAAAAGGCGGACAGGTTGGCTAGCTGCGCTGTCGTTGAGGACGGGCAACCAATGGATCGGGCGGATATCATCAATGCCCTCCGAGATGTGGGAAGAGCACATGACTTCGACAAACATAGATCCGCTTCACTTCTTCGGATGATGGAAATGGGAGTTAAGTTGGGCACAGCCAGAAATGAGACACTTAGTGGCCGTGTAAGAAGACTTATCAACCAACATAGAACTGGAGTCGTCAGTCGCTGGACACTGAGGGAATTGCTGAGGAGGGGATCTGAGCACCTATGGACATGTTCGGAGTGCAATGATGATACCCGCAAATAACTCAATAACTCAATTCCAGCTGTTCCCTTCTCATAACATGGCTAGAAAAATTGTGATTGTTTCTTCCTAATTTTGGAATATTGCAACAAATAACATAGGGCTAAGATTACGAATAGAAAAATGTTACATCTTCTCAATATTCCTATATGGTGCAGAAACATGGACATTAGATAAGAAAACAGAACAGAAAATTGAAGCCTTTGAAATGTGGATATATAGAAGAATAGGTAGAATTGGATGGAAGGAAAAGAAAACAAACGATGAAGTCTTAAAACAATTAAAATTGAAAAGAGAACTACTAAGCACAATTCAAACAAGACAAATGCGATTTTTTGGGCCATGTTAAATGACACAACAGTCTACTAAAAGTAATCCTGAAGGGGAAAATACAAGGTAAACGAGGCAAAGGCAGACCAAGACTAACATGGACGAGTAACATCAAAAGATGGACAAATCAGCCTATGACAACCTGCACCATCAAAGCAAGAGATAGAGCAGAATGGTAGCCAACCTTCGCTGCGGAGACGGCACTCGATGATGATGATGAATATTGGAAGTTAGCTCTCTCTTTGGTTTGGTCTATCTCAGAACGCTTTCATTACTCATTTTAGCTGTCCATGGTATTCTTAACATTCCTCTGTAAAACGATATTTCTACACCATCCAGTAATTTTCTTGATTGTTGTCCTATTGTACATGATTCCCATCCATTTGTTAAGACTTGCTCTACATAACACTTAAGAACTCTTTTTTTTCTTGTTTCTATTGTCAAAAATGGATTGCACAGTATATTCCTGATGTTTTTGAAAGCTGCCTAAGCCATTCTACATCTCACCTCTGTTTTATGCTTTTAGATTTTGTTTATACTCACAGTACATTTTAACTAAATGCATCATGTTTGCTTCATCATCATCATCGTGTGCCCTCTCCGCAACGAAGGTTGGCTACCATGGATCGCCATTCTACTCTGTTTCTTGCTTTGATGGTGCAGGCTGACATAGATTGACTTGTCCATCTTTTGATGTTACTCGTCCATGTTAGTCTTGGTCTGCCTCTGCCTCTTTTGCCTTGTATTTTTCCTTCCAATATTACTTTTAGTAGGCTGTTGTGTCTTTTAACATGCCCCAAACATTTCATTTGTCTTGTCTTAATTGTGTCCAGCAGTTCTCTTTTTATTTTCAGTTGTTTTAAAACTTCATCGTTTGTTATCTTTTGTTTCCATCCAATTCTACCTATTCTTCTATAAATCCACATTTCAAAGGCTTCAATTTTCTGTTCTGTTTTCTTGTCTAATGTCCATGTTTCTGCACCATACAGGAATATTGAGAAGATGTAACATTTCGCCATTCTTAGTTTCAGCCCTGCTGATATTTGTTTTGTTGTTAGTATATTTTTCATGGCATTAAAATTACTTTTTGCCATACCTATTCTTTTGTTTATTTCAGTTTTGCATTTTCCATAATTGGTTATAGTATGTCCTAGGTAGTTGTAACTCTGGACTGTCTCCAGATGTGTTCCCTCCACTGTGATATTTAATTGTAGGTCTTGAGAATTTTCTTTGTTTATGATCATAGTTTTAGTCTTTTTGATATTCATTTCTAGTCCATATTTTTTGCTTGTTGTGTTTATCACATTAAGCAATTGTTGTAGGTCTTTAGGATTTTCTGCTAGTAGAACAGTATCATCAGCATATCTTAGGTTTTTCTTAGGTCTTTCCATTAATGTTTAGGCCAGGCATCTCTGTGATGTTTTTAAAGATTTGCTCAGTGTATAGATTGAACAAGCTTGGTGAAAGGATGCATCCTTGTCTTACTCCTCTTTTTATGTCCATGGGTGTAGAGTTCTCCTTGTTATATCTTATTATTGCAGTTTGCTCCCAGTACAAATTACACATAAGTCGTATGTCTGCGTCGTCTAGATTTATATCCTTTAGGCAGTCTATAAGTTGGTTATGGTGTATTCTATCGAAAGCTTTGGTGTAGTCTATAAAGCAGGCATATATTGGTTTGTTTACTTCTGTGTACTTTTCAATCAATGTTCTCATGTTGAATATGGCTTCTTTTGTCCCACTGTTTTTCTTGAATCCAAATTGTTGCTCATCTAATTCAGTATTGATTTTATTCTGAATCCTTCCCTGTATAACTTTTAGTAAAATTTTTGTTACTTGGCTCATTAGGCTTATTGTTCTGAAGTCACTGCATTCAACTGCACCATTTTTTTTAGGCAATGCAATGAAAGTTGATGCTTTTAGATCGTTTGGTATGTATCCTGTATGGTATATGTCATTGCATATGTCTGTGATCACTTCGACGCCAAACTCTTCTAGAGCCTGTATCATCTCTATCTGTATATTGTCAGGCCCTGCAGCTTTTCCCTTTTTCATTGTTTTTATGGCTTTTTCTACTTCGGATTTCAGGATTTTATAGTTGTATGTACATTTTATGTCTGGCTTTTTGTCCCTTTTGTCATGAAATAGTTCTGTTATATATTCTTGCCATCTATCTATTATATCTTTGTTGTCTGATAGCATTCTTCCCTCTTTGTTTGCAATACATCCGATTCCTGCAGCTTTTTTGTCTTTATTCGTCATTCTCTTTATTTCTGTGTGCATCTCTCTTAGGTTTTGTTTACTTTCCATAGTTTCGATTTCTAGACATCTTTGGTTGAGCCAGTCTTCTTTTGCCTTTTTGCACATTCTCCGTATTTCATTGTCTATATCCTTGTATCTGGCATTGTTTTTCGCTTGTCTTCTTTCTTCCCTTTTTTCTAATATTTTGTGTGTTATCCATTTTTTATTTTTGTTACTTTCCTTTTTGGGCAAGGTGTTGCAGGATTCTTGCATGCTGTTTTTTATGCATTGCCATTTTTTTGTCACTTTTTCCTCAGGATTTTCTCTTCTGTACTGCTCAATCCCCTCTTCTAGTAGCTTTTGATATGTGTTCTTTACTTGTACAGAATAAGTTTCTTGTATATATTTCTGGTTTAACGCTGTTATATCTATTGGTGTTGCTGCATTAGTTTTTTGTTTGTTTCTCTTTATTTTGATTTTCATTTTTATCATTACAGGATTGTGGTCTGAATTAATGTCTGCTCCTGGGTAGGTTTTGGCTTTCTTGACGCTGTTCCTGAATCTGTCTTTTATCATTATGTAATCTATTTGGTTTCTCTTCTTGTCTCCAGAGCTTTTCCATGTGTATAATTTCCTTTTCTCTTGCTCAAAGAAGGTGTTGCATATTATCAGTCTTTTTTCTTCGCAAAATTGTATTAATCTTTCTCCTCTGTTATTTCTTTTTCCTAGACCATGATTTCCTATTATGGTCTTATATTTACTTTTTCCTACTTTGGCGTTCATAAGTAGTATGGGTGGCTGTGAACCCATACCAAAAGTGCACGTGCATGCACCGAAAGACAAAATATTTGGCACCAAAACCGCACGAAACTTGCACCAAATCCGTGCAAAAGTCAGATAATCGGCTTATTATCTCGGTGGTCGTGACGGTAATCGGCTTATCTCGGTGGTTTGCGTTGGTGCGTGACGATCGGTGGTCGTGGTGTGCGTTGGTGCGTGACGGCTTATCTCGTGGTGATCGGCGCGTCGCTCGCTCGCCGGTTATCTCGGGGGACAGCGGTTCTAAAAGGGGTCGGGCGACAGCGGTTCTAAAACATGTGGGGATGGCGGGTCGTCGCCGGCTATCGAGGCGTGCGGGAAAGGGGGGCGCCTTTATTGGTCGAGTGTATTAGTATCATCATGTGGAACTACAGTCTCATTTCCACGTGACATAAATATGCGCTGATCACTGACATCAAACGAAATTGGCGTATTCAAGCTACACGACTCCATATTCAAAAGAAAAAATAAACACAAACCACCTGGCAACAGACGTTGGTTGTGTGTGTGTGCGTGTACACTGCTCGACTGGGGGGTTTTATACCCTTTACGTTTATCGGGTCGACGACCGTCTTTTTATAGCAGCTAACGCAATACGTTATCAGGCGTGGTAATCAGTCGTGTCGCGACATGTTCAGTGACCTCTGGAACTGACCCAATAGGGTGATGTGTGGGGAAATATGATGCGTGTAACAATTCGGTCTCAGGTGAGACTAGGAAACTCCTCCCACCTGTAGTGTTTATATAGGTTGTGGATTATAAAAATAGGTGTTAGTTGAAGAGGGGGAAACCTCGCGCGCTGACCTAAAATCACTCATTGTTATTTTCGTCGGGGGCGTAATCACTAAAGTTAGTAGCACTTGTGAGGATTGATCCCCCATGGAATCATCCCTTCACAGCTCTGATAGCCGGTCCTACCGGGTGTGGGAAAACGGTATTTGTGCAAAAGTTTATACAGAACCTTCATGTGCTAGCTGTCCCCGTACCGGAGGATGTTATATGGTGTTATGGGGAATGGCAATCGATATACGAGACTATGGGGTCAGTGAGATTTATCGAGGGTCTACCAGACGTCGATAAATTGGAAGGTGGTAAGAAGAGAAGACTGATCGTCATCGATGACTTGATGTCTGAGACGGACGAGCGGGTAACAAAATTATTCACCAAAGGTAGTCATCACAGAGATATTAGTGTGATGTACATTGTTCAAAAGCTATTCGGAAAAAATAAAGAACATCGAACCATAAGTCTCAATACGCACTATTTAGTCCTTTTCAAGAACCCGAGAGACGGGAGTCAAATTATGAATCTGGGTAAACAAATGTACCCAGGTCAGGTGGTGTACCTCCAAGATAGTTTTAAGGACGCAACAGCGACTCATCGGGGTTATTTGCTGGTTGATCTTCGTCAGGACACACCTGATAATCTTAGGCTGAGAACAAAAATATTCCCGGGGAAAGGACAAATCGTCTACGTGCCAAAGTAGAGAATCATGTGTGATGAAGCACTTAGACGGCACGGTGAAATGTTGAAATGTATGCGCGCCGCCTCGCCGACGGGTTTAAGAGCCATATTAAAAACAGCCTCTCCCAAACTCATTAACTTTTTGTGCGAGTGTTGTCATAACATATTAAATGGTAATGTTAGACTCACTCAGCGACAGAAGTGCGAGCTACGTCGACACAAGAACAAGTTGAGACTTCTCACTAAAAAGAAACCGAATCTTAAGCGGCGAAGAGAGATTCTACAAACCGGTGGGTTCATAGGTGCTTTGCTCCGTCCTATATTAAGTATTCTCGGTGGAGTACTAGGTGCGTAACAATGGCAAAAAAAAAATGATTTTGATGGATCCTCGATTCTTCGAGGGTCTTAAACAGACTACTAGCACGTCGTATAGCCCACCCGAGGCGATCGGTGACAACTTGAGAGATTTAGATGATGAAATGCAACGTATCCTATTCCGCGATGATTTAGCACCCGCCGAAAAGGCCAGAGTGTACCAACCTGCCCTACATCAATATTTAACTAGATTGGAGCAGTATAAACGACGCTCATTGGGCTCGGTCGATCTCATTCAACACAACACGGCAACAGAAAAAACACCTTCCCCACCACCATCAATCGAGGTATCACCAGAGCTGACCAAGACACCACCGCCACCAGCGGAAACCCCAAAGGTAGGTAATGAAACCACTCCGCCCGTAACCACGTATAAACTGAGACCTAAAAAAAGAAAGAGCGGAATCCCAACACCAAAATGTGAACGGTAGAGAAAATATTGAAACGTCGTTACTTTGACCCTAGTCGACCAGGGGCGTATAGTGGTGCAACGGCCCTGCAACGTAACACCAAACTGGGACTCGCAAAGATCAAACAATGGCTGAGTCATCAGGATACCTATACCCTTCATAAACCAATTCGAAACAGATTTGAAAGGCGTCCCATTATAACGAGTGGCCCCAACTGCAATATCAGGCAGACGTAATCGATTTGAGACTTTTGAAAAAACACAACGACGGATATTCCTATTAGGTTTCTTGCGTGGACGTTTTCAGTAAAACGCGTGGTCTGTACCGATACGAACCAAAACGGGGAAATCCTTAGTGGAAGCCGTCGGTAAGATATTTCTCGATGGGAAACCCGCGAGTTTTCAAACGGATAAGGGGTCAGAGTTTCTGAACAGAACATTTCAGAAATTCCTCGCTGACAACAACGTTCACTTTTTCACTACGCAGAACGAAGATATTAAGGCCGCCGTGGTGGAACGCTTTAATAGGACTCTGAAACAACGGATGTGGCGATATTTCACGAAATCCAATAAGTTGTCTTATGTCCGAGTCCTACCCGCCCTACTTCGAAGTTATAACCATTCGTATCACAGAAGTATAAAAATGGCACCGGTCGACGTCAACGCAGACAATCAAGAACAGGTATGGAACACGATGTATAATAGCAAACGCAACTTTAAATTTGAAAGACCCCTGTACAAGCCCGGTGATCGAGTTAGACTGGTCCTGGGCGAGCAAATTTTAAAAAGGGTTATGCCCCGGCTTAGACGGAGGAACTGTTTTCCATCAGTCGAGTAAACGAAACAAACCCCGTTACATATGTGTTGAAAGACGAAAGGGCGCTGAGATAGAGGGGTCATTCTACACACCGGAAATTCAAAAAGTTGGAGACAAGCACGAGTACAGAATCGAGAGTATCATAACCGAGCGTCGCACATCCTTTGGGCGAAAGGAGAGTTTAGTCAAATGGTTTGGGTACGATTTCTCATTTAACAGTTGGATACCGTCCAAGGACATTGTCAGATACAAAAACTAGAGATGCGAGAAGAAAAAGAAGAAGAAGTGGTAACTTTTGGTGGAGAGCCCGATTTGCGAGCCGTAAACTCGGGAGTGAGGAGAGAGGGCGAACCACGCTGCTGGGGGTCGATGTTTGGGAAACTATCCCCCTACTTAGAACTTGTCTTTATTTGTCAAGTGGTAGTTATATATACAGTTGTAGCGGTCTCGCTGTTCAATCTGACCACCGAAAAGCCAGACGCGAAGGAGGGAAAACTGTGGATAGCCCTACTGAGCAGGTGTTGGGTTACATGCTACCGCATCCAAACTTGGAGAGGCGACATTTCGACGCAGTATGAGATCGCACCGGTGGAGATACAGTTTCAGCTAAATTATTTCAATGTAATAGAGGGTGATGTCTGGATTCGGTACGAATCTCTCGATAACGACGATATTTGCGACGCTAGATTTTATTTCAACGTGACATTGGAGCCTGGGTTATACACGAAACCCGATGCGTTCATCGGCGCGTTGAACGCGTCGATTATAAAAGCGGAGGATGAGTCTTACAGGGGAGTGAAAGGAAAAAAAATGAGATTCATTTACGCAAAAGAGGTGAATAAAGCCATCTTGAAACTTTACGAAAAAGGAGTCAGTGTTACCATAAGCGACACTTTGAAAAACATGTTAACCTTCCCCACGACCTCAATATCAGACACGGCTCCCGATATCTTCAGCGTGGGTGTAATGGACTTGGAAAGTGTTGCGAAGAATGTCTACGTCTACTGCGATCTCGTTTCCCCCAGACCGGTCGGGGATGTGATGGTGCCTCTCCCCAGGAGCGTGCCTGTTCTCAATAGAAATCACACCTCGGTGTTTCAGATCTACGATAAGCCTCACTACCTACCCCTGAGTAGATTTTCCTTCGATACCGTGGAAATCCTTTTAGCCAACGAACACAACGAAAACCATTCCATTCACCAGCGGGACGTCGGTGCTAACGGTACACTTTCGAGTCAAGAAGCATCTCGAGCTGGTATAATGGTGAAACACACTCCCCTTCGTCGAGATGTTGAGTTATACGAAGACTTTTACTGCTGTCAGGCGGGCGATGGGATGCCCGTGTTTATAGGAGGTCGAAGTCAGAGCGGTCAAGGAATCGGTAGTTTCTTCGGTGGAATCGGGAGGGCTATTTTACCCTGGTTAAAAACCGGCGGTAAGGCCTTGCTCAGAGAAGGTTTGGGGACTGGTCTGCAGGTCGCACAGGACGCATTAGCCGGGAAAAATGTCGGTGAAGCTTTCAAAGAACGAGCTAAGGAGGCCGGTCAGCGGTTGCTACACGGGGCCGTAGACCACCTGCGTGATAACAACCAATCAGGAAGTGGTTTACGTCAAAGCAGAAAGCGAGTTATGAAGTTACCTCCACCAGGAGAACCCGGTACGAAGAGGATAAAACCGACAGCTGGACGGTTCCCCCTTCATTCGGTGCACAACAGCGGGAAGAAGACGAAGACGAGGGTGGCAAAGGATATTTTCGACTAAAAATGTCCCTCATTCACCCCAAATCGTGCGAATGTCTTCACTCTGGTTTGGATTTATTTAGCGTTCCACCAACGCAGACATCTCTAGACTCTAGCCAGATTATTGAAATTCGTCCGATCGCAGCTTTGTCGCATATCGCATCTATAGAGTTTTTCATTTCTGGAAACAGCGAGGAGTATCTAGATCTTTTCAACACGTTTTTACATCTGCGGGTCAAGATCACCCTACCGAATGGTGATAGTGTACCACCCGATGCTGAGGTAGGACCGATCAACAATTATCTTCACAGTCTGTATTCACAAGTCGACGTATCGCTAAACGACACGTTGGTTACACCGTCGGAGAATACCTATCCTTTTAGAGCAGTGTTTGAGGCCACGCTAAATTACGGGGAGGATGCGAAAACGGGATACTTGACGGCCGCTCTGTTCTACAAAGACACAGCTGGCCACCATGACGATTTGAAAGAAAATGAGGGTTTTAAAACACGGCGCGATTTGACTTCGGGTAGTAAAGAGGTTGAAATGATGGGTCGTTTGCACTCTGATGTCTTTGTGCAGGATCGTTACATGTTAAACAGAATCGACGTAAAGATAAAACTCACGCCCTCGAAGGATGTGTTCAGCCTCGCGGCTCACGATAGCTCTGAGGGTTATAAGAGTGTTATCACCTACGCCGCGCTCGTGGTCAGGAAAGCTAAGCTAAACCCCGCAATTTCTCTGGCCCACGAAAAGGCTCTCTTAAGCGGGAATGCGCGGTACCCGATCAAGAGGGTTATCATCAAGACATTTTCCATCGCTAGCGGGATGTTCTCCCACAGTCCAGACAATTTATTTTTGTCTCAAACACCGACCCGTATAGTGATACGTCTGATTACGGCCAATGCTTTTAATGGTGTTTACACAGCTAACCCGTTCAATTTTCAATTCTTTGGTCTGATTTATATGAACCTGACGGTCGAAGGGAAATGTATCTCGGGAAAGCCTCTAACTATGGACTTTGAACGAAATCAATACGCGAGAGCTTTCTTCGGCACAAATCTGGCCATGGGTCTGATTGGTAAAGACGCTGGGAATAACGTTGATTATAGAGAATTCAAGGACGGATACTGTCTATTTGGTTTTGACCTCTCGTCCAGCCTACTGGACGGCTCCCATTTTGAGCTAGCCACAAGCGGACCCTTGTCGATAGAACTCAAGTTTGCCGCTCCCACAACTACTCCCCTACAAGTTATCGTCTACGCCGAGTTGGACTCGGTGCTCGAGGTGTCCAAGACAAGGCAGATTATAACAGACTTCGCCGTTTGAGAGAGAAAGAAGAAGAATATGAACACGAGGGAGATTTACAACCTTTTGATGTCGGATATTTTCGTTCGACGTTGTTCCCTTGTTAGTGTAGTAGTAAACCACTTACCGCCAAGCATCGACCCAACGGCGACCGCGGCCTTTGTCATAAACACCGACCTTGCCCACGAACCCGGAGAGCATTGGGTGGCCCTATTTTACAACGGACTCGGCGAATGTGAGTATTTCGATTCCTACGGTTTGCCTCCCAGACACGTGGATATTTTAAACTTTATAGAGCAAAACTCACACGTTCCATTCGTCTACAACCCGCGGGTGTTGCAAGATTTGTTTAGCAACACGTGCGGTCTATATTGTGTTTATTATATACTTCTTAAGTGTCGTGGCGCGAAACTTAACAGAATTCTCATGACTTTTTCATCGAGACAGCACATAAACGACCGTATCATTTATCGATTGCTCGCCCCGTGGATACTTCGGCTTCGAGGGGCCCGCGGATGCCCACATTCAACAACCGGACAGTAATATATTTTCAAATATGTGTCGTATATTTGTTGTATTAATAATAAAGCTGTGAGAAATATAGAACGAATTTTGTTTTGCTTTACCATGAATGAGAGAGAGAGAGAGAGAGATTTTCGGTGGTTGATACTTTGTGTGGCTTGATGATAGGACATGAAGGGGATTGTGAGGGTGTTGAGGGTGGCATATGATGGTGTTGAGGGTGGCACATGATGATGATAGGAAGGGGTGATTGGTGTTGAGGGTGGCACATGATGATAGGAAGGTTTGCTGATGGTGTTGAGGGTGGCACATGATGATGATAGGACATGAAGGGTTGATGATTTTGTTGAGGGTGGCACATGATGATGATGTGTCACTAAAAAAATCGCTATAATCACACCTGGTACATGATACTACAATAACACACCCTGTGCCGACCAACCCCGTTCTCCCACCCTCGTCGCACGCGAGATAGTCGTATTTACCTTTTCCTAACCCCCCTTCAACGTCATTGCTTGTCAGCATTTTTTTTTACATGTCGCCTCCTGTTGCCTAATACCCACCTCACACATGATGATACTAATAACACTCGACCAATAAAGGCACCCCCCTTTCCCCACCAGCACGCCTCGATAGCCGGCGACGACCCGCCATCCGACCCGCGAGATAGCCGGCGACGACCCGCCATCCCCACAAGTTTTAGAACCGCTGTCGCCTACCCCTTTTAGAACCGCTGTCCCCGAGATAACCGGCGAGCGAGCGACGCGCCTATCACCACGAGATAAGCCGTCACGCACCAACGCACACCACGACCACCGATCGTCACGCCACGAGATAAGCCGATTACCGTCACGACCACCGAGATAATAAGCCGATTATCGGACTTTTGCACGGATTTGGTGCAAGTTTCGTGCGGTTTTGGTGCCAAATCTATTGTCTTTCGGTGCATGCACGTGCACTTTTGGTATGGGTTCACAGCCACCTATACTACTACTTTCATATCACCCATTATAATCAAGATGTCTGATGATTTCACTTGCTTCATAACTGTGTTTAGATCTTCATAGTATGCCTCTATTTGTTCGTCTGTATAGTCTTGAGTGGGTGCGTATGTCTGTAATATTGCTATGTCGAATGGCTTTGCCTTCATTTTTATTAGTATATTTCTATCATTATATGTCAATTGAGTATTTATATATTTTTGTAGTTCTCGTTTTATTAGAATGCCTACTCCTCTTTGATGTTCTTTTGTGTTTCCTGAATATATAAATGTATGTTTATCGTCTTGTATGTATCCACTTTCCTTCCATCTTGTTTCCGATATTCCTAAGATATCTATGTTTAGTCGTTCTGCTTCTACCATAAGATTTTCTAGTTTTCCTTGTTGGTATAAGGTCCTAACATTCCATGTAGCTATTTTTAATTCGTTCTTAATACGGTAGTTAGAATTTCTTTCCATGGCTTTCTTTGGATTGTTACGTGATGAGGCTCCAATCTCTTTCACGGTGGTATGCCGTTTTCGCCTTTCGTGTTCTGAAAATGCCTCATGTGTACAACACACTTTGCTGTTTTCGCTTTCTGGGCCGTTGATTATTTCAATTAATTCTTTCGCCCAATCCACCGTCGCAGACTTTTCCCATATGGGTTGAACACACCCGATTACCGCCGCCGACATTGTTGTCGAACCATATATATATATTATATATATATAAAAATATATAAAATCCACAAACACACATACACACACTCGTACATGCATATCTACAAATGACATTCGTACATGCATACCTACAAATGACACGCGTGCATCCATACCTACAAACGACACTCGTACATGCATACCTACAAATGACACTCGTGGATGCATGCCTATAAATGACACTCGTACATGCATACATACAAATAACACTCGTACATGCATACTACAAATGACACTCGTACATGCATACCTATAAATGACACTCGTACATGCATACCTATAATTGACTCTCGTACATGCACACCTATAATTGACACTCGTACATGCATACCTATAATTGACTCTCGTACATGCATACCTTTAAATGACACTCGTACATGCATACCTATAATTGACTCTCGTACATGCATACCTATAAATGACACTCGTACATGCATACCTACAAATGACACTCGTACATGCATACCTATAAATGATACTCGTACATGCATACTTAGAAACGACACTCGTACATGCATACCTACAAATGACACTCGTACATGCATACCTATAATTGACTCTCGTACATGCATACCTATAAATGACACTCGTACATGCATACCTATAACTGACTCTCGTACATGCATACCTATAAATGACACTCGTACATGCATACCTACAAATGACACTCGTACATGCATACCTACAAATGACACTCGTACATGCATACTACAAATGACACTCGTACATCTATCTATTGACCTTTCGAGCCGTAACCGGCCCATAGGGCGTAGACCAAGATACACCTTCTCCTATATGAATTTTTGTTCTAGCAGTTTTCTTTTAAAGATATTTTATCAAATCTCGCCATCTGTCTCTGTTCTGTGCAAGCAGTTCTATCTCATTGAGGGAGCCGATTCCTGCTGCTCTTGCCTCTCTCATCAATGTTCTTCTCAGTGTCTCCCTGGGTCTTCCTCTTTTTCTTTTACCTGTTGTTTCCCATATGAGGGCTTGCTTTGCTATTCGATTATTATCTCTTCTCATCACATGTCCAACGTATGACCATCGTCTTTTCTTTATTACTGAAGATATTAGTGGTTGATTGGCGATTTCTCTAATTTCCTCGTTTGTTTTGAATTCGTTCCATTCTATACCAAGTATTTTCCTTAGACATTTATTTTCGAATGCGTTCAACTTTGTTTCTATATCTCTTGTTGTTTTCCAGCTTTCACACGCATACGTAAGGGTTGATAGTACATTTGATTTGAATAGCCTAAGTTTTGTGTTTGTGCTAATGAGTTTTGATTTCCACAACTTTTCAAGGCTTCTGAAAGACATTGCTGCTTTAGCCAGTCTGATTCTAATTTCTTTGCTCGTATCCCCTTCTCGATCAATGTGACTTCCAAGATAGATGAAGTGATCGATCTCTTCTACTGGTTTGTTTTCCATGTATATTTTGTCACTTGTTGGAATTAAACTTTTCATGACTTTAGTCTTTTCATGATTGACCTCAAGCCCAATTTTGCTGGCTATTGATGATAGTTCATTTGTGTTTTCCTGCATCGTTTTTATCTGATTGCTGATGAGAACTATGTCATCAGCAAAGTCCAGGTCCTCCAAATGGTCTCCTTGTATCCATTCGATGCCTTTATTACCAGTGCAGCATTTCTTCATTATGAAGTCCATAACAATTCCAAATAACAAGGGCGATAAAATACATCCTTGTTTAACCCCAGTTTCTATTGGGAAACATTCGCTCAGTCCTTCCTCTGTTCGAACTGCACATGTGTAACCATCATACATGTCTTTGATAATATTTATGATTTTTGATGGTAAGCCATATTGCTTCAGAATTTTCCACAAAGAATCTCTATGAATACTACATGCATACCTATAAATGACACTCGTACATGCATACCTATAATTGACTCTCGTACATGCACACCTCTAAATGATACTCGCACATGCATACCTATAATTGACTCTCGTACATGCATACCTATATATGACACTCGTATATTCATACTTATAATTGACTCTCATACATGCATACCCATAAATGACACTCGTATATTCATACCTATAATTGACTCTCGTACATGCATACCTATAAATGACACTCGTATATTCATACCTATAATTGACTCTCGTACATGCATTCTTATAAATGACACTCGTATATTCATACCTATAAATGACACTCGTACATGCATACTTAGAAACGACACTCGTACATGCATACCTATAAATGACACTCGTACATGCATACCTACAAATGACACTCGTACATGCATACCTACAAATGACACTCGTACATGCATACTACAAATGACACTCGTACATGCATACCTATAAATGACACTCGTACATACATACCTATAATTGACTCTAGTACATGCACACCTCTAAATGACACTGGTACATGCATACCTATAATTGACTCTCGTACATGCATACCTATAAATGACACTCGTATATTCATACCTATAATTGACTCTCGTACATGCATACCTATAAATGACACTCGTATATTCATACCTATAATTGACTCTCGTACATGCATACCTATAAATGGCACTCGTATATTCATACCTATAATTGACTCGTACATGCATACCTATAAATGACACTCGTATATTCATACCTATAATTGACTCTCGTACATGCATACCTATAAATGACACTCGTATATTCATACCTATAATTGACTCTCGTACATACGTACCTAGAAACGCAGAGAGAGAGGGGCCTCTCGACAAAAACAGCGTTTGACGGCGAGGCTACTACCAACCGTTTATCTTTCCTCCCTCATCATGTAATCTTGGGGTCGTTGTGACACTACAGTCAGACATTATCAACTTTCTCCATTGATCTCTATATTCAGTTACTCTTTGAAACTCTGCAAATTTGAATCTTGTCCGTTCTTTGATGTTATCTTCCTACGTTTTCCTTTGTCTATTCCTCCTTCTTCCTCCTTTCATAGTTTCCTGCAGACTGGTCTACACTAGACCAGCAGTTTCAGATAAGTAGTCAAACCTCTACACTAGACCAGCAGTTTCAGATAAGTAGTCAAAAATCTACATTTAGTGTTTCTTCGCAACTGCCGAAAGATCCTCATGCTTTAAATTTCTTGTTGCATCATTTTGAGAACTTTTTCATTCGTGATGTGATCTAAGAAAGAGATGACCAAACCCTCCATTGCGCGTTAATAAACATATTTTTCGCAATAATTACCGTGTTTCACAAGCGTATTAAAAAAAAATGATATAACAAGGGTAAGCATCAACTTGATTTTAGAGGCAAGATAGGTGTTTTTTTTTCTTTCGATATAGATTTTAGCCCTGCAAAGAACGCTGTTTTCTCCTTTTCAACTCCATGTGGAGCAGAGGACTTCAACAAATACTTTCCAAACCGTTCTGTTTATTGCCATTTCTAAGATAGTTCCATGTCTTCCCCATCATCTTGATCTCTGCTTCCATCTGTCTTCTCCAAGTATATTTTGATCTTCCTCTTTGTCTCTTTTCCTGGTAGTTAAAAAAATAGGGCCTGTGTGATATTCTTAGTTTATTTCCGCAGTGTGTGTCATATCACGCCGTGGTTTTTGTCTGATCTCTTTGTCAACTGTTTGGTACTTTCCCATAATTCTATGTTAGTGTTTTTGTCCTGTCATCTCCATCCTTTTATTTCCACGCATGCATCCATTAATGAAGGTCTGGATTTTCTTGATTGTTATTTTTGTTATTCTCCACGTTTCACAGCCTCCACTCCTTAAAGATTAAGAAAAGACATTTGATAGTTTAGACAGAGGATCGAAGAGGGTGATGTAGCTTTGCGCAATTATAGACAATATTTCAGGTTTCTATCCTTCATCGCTGACAATTGATCTGAACTTTATCAACTGATTCTATGTCTTGTCTTTTTGTTTGAAATCTTGCAACCAACCCACCAGATCTCTTTGGCATCCGCTTTGTTTATTTCTGCATTAATCCCCACGTCATTAGCACGCGATGTGTTTTATTTAGTACCAGATCATCAAGATCTTGTTTTGTCCCAGCTAAGCCGTCTGTAAACAAGAAAATAACTAAGAATTATATTTTTAGAGCCTTCAGAATTAGGAACTCCAGTTATAAGAGGCCCAATTCTCCTCAGTATGCTGGAACTGATCGGTGATATATGAGATCAAAATGAGGTATCTTCTTGACTTTCCAATCATGGATGACAGAATCAAGATCTGGAGAGCACGAGCATACCTGAAGA
This sequence comes from Megaustenia siamemsis, assembly GCA_032433765.1. Taxonomy (NCBI): domain Eukaryota; kingdom Metazoa; phylum Mollusca; class Gastropoda; order Stylommatophora; family Ariophantidae; genus Megaustenia; species Megaustenia siamemsis. The sequence goes on along the minus strand of JAVIAB010000156.1, from coordinate 41,410,561 downwards.
TTAGTACAGATACAGAGCATCCATTGCACTACGTGCTCAACACAGTGAAAGGTGCCAGGCTAAAATGAGGCAAATCATGGGTGGGCCGAGCAGAAGATGTCATCAAACAGGTCTGTGGGCTTACCAATATCAGCGTTGGTGAGGAGTGGATACCGGTGCCTTTGCCATTCAAGGGGACTTTCTCGTGTATTGTCACACTCGACAGGAAAAGTAGGAAACAATACCCGGTCGTGGTTTATGCTGAGGTCAACGGTCTCATCTGCGATAACACCGATGAGAAAGATGCAGTCATCTATACAGACGGATCTGTAATACGACACCAAAGAAGCGCATGATCATTTACAGCACGCTCGGCAGGCAGAATGGTCTATGAAGACGGTGGTGCATACGTCATGACCACGACAATGGAGGTGATGGCAGTGACCAAGGCATTCAATTGGTTAGAGTCACAAGACTTCACCCACGCATGTATACTGAGTGATTCGATGAGCATGATTAAAAAAGTGGAGGCGGGCTCTGTACGCATGCAATGGGTAGAGTCGTTGCAGAAATCCAAAATACGTAAGGTCACCTTTGTCTATGTCCCTGGACATGTGGGAGTACGAGGAAACGAAAGAGCGGACAGGTTGGCTAGCTGCGCTGTCGTTGAGGACGGGCAACCAATGGATCGGACAGACATCATGACTGCCCTAGGAGATTTGGGAAGAGCACAGGACTTCGACAAACACAGATCCGCTTCACTTCTTCGGATGATAGAAATGGGAGTTAAGATGGGCACAGCCAGAAACGAGAAACTTAGTGGCCGTGTAAGAAGACTTATCAACCAACATAGAACTGGAGTTGTCAGTCGCTGGACACTGAGGGAATTGCTGAGGAGGGGATCTGAGCACCTATGGACATGTTCGGAGTGCAATGATGATGACCCGCAAATAACTCCATAACTCAATTTGAGATCAAATTATTTGAAACCTCAACCAGCTGGGTCTTGCTTTCATGTCAAAGTGTTCGCTGTAATCTTAACCATTAAAAAAACACCTTCATAAGTAAAGATGTCATGAGTCTCATATTAAAACTGATACACTGGTTTTTATAGCAATTAATAGTCAAGCTATCAGCCGTGATATTATCCCGTCCTAGAAGTCTCCCTGACAGGCTCCAGTAATGGTAAAATGGCGTAAAGATAGTCAAGCGATCAGCCGTGTTACAATGTGGCAATTTTAAAGGCAAATTCAATTTAGATAGCGTAAATAATTTTTCTTCAATTTTCATATAACATATTTGGCCTTTATCCGGCTTAAACAATAGATATTCGTGGCATAAAAAGAAAAAGAAATGCATACTATTCTTTCAAATGTATATCCATATTATCATCTTCATCAAGTACCGTTCCTGCTGGCGTAGGTGATCATGTCTCTCCACAACTTTCGATCTCGACAGTTATTTATCATGTTTAACATTGACCTTCTGCCAAGCCATTCTTTTAAGCTGTCTGGTATTTTTTCTTTTTGCTTCCCCCTATCTCTTCGTCCTTAAATTTTCCCAATTATTACAATATATTCCAGCTGTTCCCTTCTCATAACATGGCCAAAATGATAATTGTTTCTTCCTAATATTGGTAATTAGCTTTATTTTTGCACTGGCCTCTTTTATAACGTTTCCATAACTCTTCTTAGCTGTCTATGGTATCCTCAACGTTTATCTGTAAAACCACATTGCTACACCCTCCAGCGATTTTCTTGTTGTCCTATTGTGCATGATTAACATCCATTTATTAAGACTGACTCTACATAACATTTGGGAGCCGCGATAGCTCAGTGGTTAGTGAACTGGACTACAAAGGACAAGAGGTAGGGTTCGATCCTGACCGACGGCTCCGGGTTCACCCAGCCTTAAATGGGTACCGGATTTTTTTCTGGGAAAGTAAAGCGTTACGGGCGTAATACCGACCACACTACCCCAAAAATCATGTCCCGAAGGTCTGTAAAAATTATGGTCACTAATACTATGTTCCCTATACGGTACTTGGCGTGACGGGGGCACTTTACTTTTTTTTTTTACTACATAACATTTAAGAAGCCGTTTGTATCCGTATATATAAATATAGACTAAAGGTTTGCTCCATAGTGGCAATACATCAACGATACTTGCCAGAAATGGGATTCTCAGTTTCAGTTTTCTTATTTAGAACAAAAAAGAATTGAGTAAGCGGAGTTTTCTAACCGCAAAAACACCGGAACTGTGTTACCGTTACCGCATTAGGAGAAAACATAGAACGTGGTGAAAAACATGGCACCCTTCCATTTCTGTGCTCATTGCAAACCTTAACCTTCAAACAACAATGCTCTTGACCATTTTATACCCAAACAAATGGTAAAAAAAAATTCACAAGAAGCAGATAATTGACATGGTTTTAGGTAAAGCAAAATAATTTTCCGGTTTAATTTAGATTCTTTCGTTGGGTTCCGGCGGATTAACCAGTCGTTTAAGCTAAGTGATTCTGTATTTTATATTTTATATATACATATATTCTCCTATTCTTTCTATATTCTTATCTTAGCTCTCTTCTTTTTTATTTTTTCATCATCCTACTTTTTTCTTTTCTATCCTCTTCTTCTGATCATGTATTTATAGATAATTGTGTTTCATCGTTTGTTTTCGTTGTCCTTGTACTCTGAAAAAGGCCTCAGGCCGAAACGTCAGTATTGTGTTGTGTTCCTCCCTTGTGAATCTGTCTTCATACCTTGGAGTGTTCTACACTCCCCACCACTGGCCCCACAAGAATTTTCCCAGCGCTAAACACATAATACAAAGACGTAGAAATAGGAAATGAACTTACGTACGTAACTGATGTGTTTTGTGTAAATTGACTTCCCTTGTAAACAATAATATTCAATTTCTTCTCCCCACTACATTCAAGCCATCAGCACTCTTCAGTGTAAGGGAGCCGCGATAGCTTAGTGGTTAGTGAATTGGACTACAAAGGACAAGAGGTAGGGTTCGATCCCAACCGACGGCTTCCGGGTTCACCCAGCCTTAAATAGGTACAGGATTTTTTTTCTGGGAAAGTAAAGCGGCACGGGCTTAATACCGACCACATTACCCCAAAAATCATGTGCTGAAGGTCTGTAAAATTTATGGTTACAAACACCATATTCCCTATACGCCATGTGGCGTGACGGGGTTCTTTACTTTTTTTTTTTACGCTTCAGTGTAGGTAAAGTGCAGTAACAATTGTTCTATTTTCAGGATTTCACGTTTATTTGTTGCCTTTGTAGTTTACATGTATTATTGTCTGTGTTATGTTAATTACTGTACATTTATTATTATGAAAGTTTAAATAAATAACCAGCGGCGGTGGGAACGGATTGATACAATTTACTTCGTATCTTTGTGAAAAAAACGTGATTCGGTATTCGTTCAATTTGCCTTTCGAACATCCTCCTGGATCGAGTTGTGTACGAATAAATAATAGGGTTCCATTGCAATTCATAGGTTAAATGTGTGCAACCGCACTGAAGTTATTAAGCTAAATAAATACATGTTTTAGTGATAGTTGAGTAAGTTTATGAGAAGAAACATAGGAAAAGCGATCTATGTGGAGACTGGTATTATTCTATTATCTACCACAGATGTTACTACATTTTAACCTACCGTATACCTTCTTGCAAACAGCTTAGTGTACCGTAGAAAAAAACAAACATATACAGATTGTATTTGTTAACGAACAATTAGAGAAGTCAATAAAATGCTGTAACATAACATTGTTTTCTTTTATATCGTTATTGTTATTGACATCATCATCATCGAGTGCCTTTTCCACAACGAAGGTTGACTACCATGGATCGCCATTCTACTCTGTTTCTTGCTTTGATGGTGCAGGCTGTCATAGATTGACTTGTCCATCTTGTGATGTTACTGACGGATTCCCATATTTCTCATCTGGTACATTACATTTTCCTGCTATAAATCTCTCTCTCTCTCACTCCCATACCACCCTCCTCTCTCTCTCACTCTCTCTCTAACACGCTCTCACTCCTCCCCTCCTCGCTCAGATTTCTGTTATCTCATCCATTCACGCCGTTTTCTCTGCCCACACATTCACAATACTTGTCAGGCAATTCTATTCTCCCGCGTCAACAGACACGTGACCAGTTCTTGCCTCCAATCACTTTCTCAATTACAGAGCTACTAAATCATCTCAGTTTATTGCTGGCAGAAAGGGGTTCCCTCCTCGGTTGTTGCCCCTTGTTAGCAAGGGCAATTTACTCCTACAGTTTTCTGCAAAAATGGCCGGCTTTTTCACGCAGCAGTGCTAGAGTGTAAAAGTCCTCTACTAATAACTGCATGCATTGAGCAGCCTGGGAACACACATTCAAACGTAAACGCGCTATACTTTCATTTCATGACACAGTCGTTTGTCAGTGGTACTTTAGATGATTAACTCATTTGTGTCTTTCCAGGAAAATAAAATACACAAACCTTTTTTCTACGAAACATTTTTTCTACGAGCAGAAGAAGATGTATCTTAACATTGAAAAACGTTTGTGGTGAAAACGTGAATATTGCAGCCCGGAAACTCACAGATTTGCCACTCATTATTGCTACGAGCATTAACAACTGAAATACTATTCACTCATAAATATTGACTTGCAGTTTGAGTTGCAAATCTGACTTTTTGTGTGTGGTGTCACAAACTGGAACCACTTCCGTAAAATATCAATTGTAAGTACGGGGCAATGTAATATAGTTGTCTTATGACTGCTTTGTCCATAAACGATGGAATACTTCCAAAAATTATAACTAAAAAGTCACTTTGAGATGAAACAAACAATCGTGATGTCATTATTTACAGGGCGTCCACAAGCTAGTGGTAGTCTAGACGTTTTGTGTGAATTCTTGACTATAGTACATCACCATCATGTGCCATACCGGTTGGCGTAGGCGATCATGTCCTTCCACAATCTTCTATCCACAGTGCATCGTATCCGTTCTGCTTTTGACCGTTTTCCATGCCATGACACTAAGCTATCCAGTATTTTCTCTCTTTATCGTCCGCAATCTCACTTTCCTTTTATTTTGCCAGTTGTAACCAAGTATTCCAACTTTCCTCTTCTCAAATGTTGCTTGTTTCTTTGGGTCCTCATTAACGTCGTTAGCTGTAGATATTAAGTTGTGTTTTGACATAATTATTCTAGGCAATATAGAAATGTAGTTTGCCATTCCTTTCCTTCTTGGCAGTGACTGTACTAGTCGGAGATCGCAGCCATTGTCTCTATACGTGAGATCCTCTGCCTGCCATCGCGGAGTGGGGACCATAACCGGCACTACTTGTCGGCTGCTTCAACAACTCTATGCACCACCTGCTCTAATGGCTTCACATAACCCTGATTAGGGGGGGGGGAGGCGGTAAACAGGAGCTCCACCTTGCCCAAGGGTGTCCCGAAGACTAGCGGAGGAAAGGAGACGTCTTACTCCTCCTTTAGCAAGGCAGAACCCCGCTAACCGTGACTACAGTACAACTGACAAGAATGAGGTCACAAAAATATGGTTTTATTGCAGAATATGAGATCACCATGGGCAGCTAGTAAAAGTAAATGGTTGTTCTAAAAGAGGCCAAAGCAAAAATAAAACAAATTCCCAACATCGGAAGAAAACAATAATAACTGTTGGCCATGCAATGAGAAGGGAACAACTCGAATTTACTGTGACAGTGAAACAAAATAGGGGAACAAGAGACAGAGGAAAATAGAGAAAATAATTCAAAACAGTTGAAGAGAATGGCTTTGTAGGAAATGTATACCATAATTTATAAACACCAAACAGTTGTAAAGATATGACACTTGATAATGATAACGATTACGATGATCACAGTGAAATGTAACACTTTACTCCTTGACGTCACTAGACTATGCCACCGGACACTTTGCGTTATCATAAGTGTTTTCTTAAACTATTTTAATGTCTTGTTGTTTGCTGTTTGTTAGTTGTTGTTTGTTGTTGTGCGTTGTTTGTTGTTCGTTGTTTGTTGGTTGTTGTGAGTTGTTTGTTGGTTGTTGTGCGTTATTTGTTGGTTTTTGAGCGTTATTTGTTGTTTGTTGGTTGTTGTTTGTTGGTTGTTGTTTGTTGTTTGTTGGTTGTTGTTTGTTGTTTGTTATTTGTTGTTTATTGGTTGTTGTTTGTTGGTTGTTGTTGTTTGTTTGTTGGTTGTTGATATTTGAGCGTTGTTTGTTGTTTGTTGGCTGTTGTTTGTTGTTTATTGGTTGTTGTGCGTTGTTTGTTGGTTGTTGTTTGTTGTTTATTGGTTGTTGTTTCTTGTTTGTTGTTTGTTGGTTGTTGTTTGTTGGTTGTTGTTTGTTATTTGTTTGTTGGTTGTTGTGCGTTGTTTGTTGGTTGTTGTGCGTTGTTTGTTGTTTCATTGTTTTTGAGTGTTGGTTGTTTTTTGTTGTTTGTTGGTTGTTGTTTGTTGTTTTCATTGTTTGTTGGCTGTTGTTTGTTGGTTGTTTTTTCGTTGTTGTTTCTTGTTTGTTGGTTGTTGTTTGTTGTCTTTTGGTTGTTGTGTGTTGTTTGTTGGTTGTTGCGCCTTGGTTGCTGTTTGTTGGTTTTTGAGCGTTGTTTGTTATTTGTTGATTGTTGTTTGTTGGTTTTTTAGCGTTGTTTGTTGATTGTTGTTTGTTGGTTTTTGAGCGTTGTTTGTTGTTTGTTGGTTTTGTGCGTTGTTTGTTTGTTGCTGCGTGTTATTTGTTGTTTGTTGAGCGTTGTATATTGTTTGTTGGTTGCTGCGCGTTGTTTGTTGGTTGTTGTTTGTTGTCTGTTGCTAATTGTGCGTTGTTTGTTGTTCGTTGATTGTTGTTTGTTTTGCGTTGTTTGTTGTTTATTGGTTGTTGAGCTTTTTTTGTTGGTTGTTGTTTGTTGTTTGTTGTTTGTTGTCTGTTGTTTGTTATTTGTTGCTTGTTGTGTGTTGATTGTTGTTTGTTGTTTGTTGGTTGTTGTGCGTTGTTGGTTGTTTGTTGGTTGTTGTGCTTTGTTTGTTGTTTGTTGATTGTTGTTTGTTCTTTTTTAGTTTTTGAAGCTTGTTTGTTGTTTGTTGGTTGTTGTTTGTTGTTTGTTGGTTTTTGAGCGTTGTTTGTTGATTTTTGCGCGTTGTTTGTTGTTTGTTTTGCGTTGGTTGTTGTGCGTTGTTGTTTTTTGGTTGTTATTTGTTGGTTGTTGTGCGTAGTTTGGTTATTGTTTGTTGATTTTTGAGCGTTTTTTGTTGTTTGTTATTTGTTGTTTGTTGTGCGTTGTTTGTTGGTTTTTGTGCGTTATTTGTTGGTTGTTGTGCGTTGCTTGTTGGTTGTTGGTTGCACCTAGTTTGTTGTTTGTTGAGAGTTTTTTGTTGGATTTGTGCGTTGTTTGTTGTTGTTTGTTGGTTGTTGTTTGTTGTTTGTTGGTTGTTGTGCGTTGGTTGTTGTTTGTTAGTTGTTGGTTGTTGTTTTTGTTTGTTGGTTTTTGTGCGTTGGTTGTTGTGCGTTGTTTGTTAATAGTTGTTTGTTCGTTGTTGTTTGTTAGTCGTTGGTTGTTGTGCGTTGGTTGTTGTGCGTTGGTTGTTGTGCGTTGGGTGTTGTGCGTTGGTTGTTGTGCATTGTTTGTTTGTTGGTTGTTGTTTATTGGTTGTTGTTTGTTGGTTGTTGTTTGTTAGTTGTGCGTTGTTTGTTTTGCTTTGTATGTTTTGCTTTGTTTATTGTTTGTTGGTTGTTTTTTGTTGGTTGCTGTGCGTTTTTTGTTGTGCATTGTTTGTTGTTTGTTTGTTGTTGTTTGTTGTTTGTTGTCTGTTGTTTGTTGTGCATTGTTTGTTGTTTGTTGGTTGTTGTTTGTTAGTTGTTGTGCGTTGTTTGTTGTGCATTGTTTGTTGGTTCTTGTTTGTTGTTTGTTGTTTGTTGGTTGTTGTGCGTTGTTTGTTGTGCATTGTTTGTTGTTTGTTGGTTGTTGTTTGTTGGTTGTTGTTTGTTGGTTATAGTTTGTTAGTTGATGTGCGTTGTTTGTTGCGCATTGTTTGTTGTTTGTTGGTTGATATGCATTGTTTGTTGTGCATTGGTTGTTGTGCATTGTTTGTTGTGCGTTTTTTGTTGTTTGTTTTGCGTTGATTGTTGTTTGTTGTTTGTTGTTCGTGTTCACAAGTTTTATATCACTAGCAAAGTACCAAGAGACTGAATTATAAGGGCACATCACTTTTACCCTATTATCACACCGGTACCCATGTGTTCAGATGTCACCCGCCATTCAGGCAAATATTCTCTAACTTCAGATGTACTCTCCTATTTTTTTCGTGGAGAATTTTAACGTTTTTAGGTATATTTTTTCATATTAAATTTGAACCAGACAGCGACCATGTTTACCCTACTCTTTTTTCATTTCCAAATGCTGGGTTCTTTAACGTGCGCAGAATGCACACAGGACCTACTGTTTTTCGAGGTTTTCCTAGAGGGCTCGACATCGATTCAAACTACCCAGAGACCAGGGTAGTCTAAAGTCAAGGATTCGATTTTTGTTTCTATCGTCTGCGGTGTGAATCGAACTCGGAACCTACTAGCCAGAGTCTGACTTCTGAAATCTAGCCTACCTAAGCCACATCCGAATGTCTAATTTGTTTTGTTTATATCTTTATTTAGTGAAGAATTCTTTGAATATAAACGTTGGTTTGTTCAGCCTTCTCTTATTCGAGGACCTGAAATGTTACATTTTGAAACTTATTTTCTGTATCAAGACCATTGATGACAAAAATAATGTATATGTTGTTCTGTTAACATTAGAATTGTTCAGCAGTTATATTCATCCAGGGCTAAAACTAAGAACAGCAAAATATTACATCTTCTCAACATTCCTATATAGTGTAGAAACATGGACATTAGACCAGAAAACAGAACAGAGAATTGAAGCCTTTGAAATGTGGATATATAGAAGAATAAGTAGAATTGGATGGAAGGAAAAAAACAAACAAACGATGAAGTCTTAAAACAACTAAAAATGAAAAGAGAACTACTAAACACAATTCAAACAAGACAAATGCGATTCTTGGGCCATGATAAAAGAAATAACAGCCTACTAAAAGTAATCCTGGAGGGGAAAATACAAGGTAAAAGAGGCATAGGCAGACCAAGACTAACATGGACGAGTAACATCAAACGATGGACAAACCAGCCTATGACAACCTTCACCATGAAAGCAAGAGACAGAGCAGAATGGCGCTCCATGGTAGTCAACCTTCGTTGCGGAGATGACACTCGATGATGATGATATATCCATCCAGACGGCGCTTGGGACAGAAAACAAACAGCTAACAAACACTATTATGTGCATTGCCACCTATATTGAAAACCTATGGGCTGAGAGGATTTTCCAAGAAGCAGCCCAAGCTTGTGGCGTCTTCAGCCTTGCGAGTTCTAGCTGGCTGACGTTATGCCAACAGTCATCCCTGATCTCAATGCTGAAAACGTCTTAGGGTGGTCCCCTTCAGCGGGCAGGCATTCAGTATGAGTGGCAATGTGTTATGTAGTATCTTTCGCACTTTTAAACACATAACGATCCAACTCTGTTGATAGATTAATGTAGGCTTTTTTGGTGTCTGCTTTTGCTAGTATAATCTCGTTTTTGTTTAAATGTCTTCAAGAGTCAGTTCATGCTAATGGGGGTATTCTATGGTTATCTCAGTGGTTTCCAAACTTTTGACACCAGCGACCCTCTCTCCTTGATAACCCTATACCGGCGGCGCAATCATGGCAGTTACGATCGTATAATTCTGGTAAATTCTGATTCCCTGACAGAATATCATCATCATCATGTGCCATACTGATTGGCGTAGGTGATCATGTCCCTCCACAATCTTCTATCTACAGTGCATCGTATCAGTTCTGTTGTTGATTGTCTTCCATGCCATGACACCAAGCTATCCAGTATTTTCTCTCTTTGTCGTCCGCGATCTCTCTTTCCTTTTATTTTGCCAGTTGTAACCAAGTATTCCAACTTTCCTCTTCTCATGATGTGCCTGAAAAATGTTGATTGCTTCTTTCTGATGTTTTTTAAGAGCTCCCTTATTGTGTTGTCCTCTTTGAGAACTTCCTCATTGGTCTTTTTAGCTGTCCAGGGAACTTTCAACATTCTTCTGAGAAATCCCATCTCTGTGGCCTCTAATCGCCTTTTCATTTGTTTGTCTACTGTCCATGATTCGCGTACATAGGTCAGAATTGGTTCTATATAGCACCGATGAACTGAACCGATGAAATGACAGTATAAGATGATAAATGACGACAGAATTAACACATCCCATATAAACTTGCTTATATACTAACATATATTAAACTATTATGAATGTTGCTATTTTATTATTTCTATCTACCGAGTAGACACACGACAATATCGTCTGCGCGATTCCCTTGTTCATAGTTTGATAGTGCTTCTTTGAGTCATGGCGCATACTCTGGGAACCACTGTGTTGTCCATTAGCACATATTTCTGTTGTGCCCAGTCTGCATTTATTACTGTGGGAGACCACATAGCTAAACAACGAAAACCGTTGAGACTGGTAGTTAATAGGTTGACGTCCTCAACTGGGCTGACGACCTCATGATGACGGCGGTGATTGTTATATATTTTGTTAAATTAAAAATGTATTAAAATGAAGAGAACGAATTAACCGAAGCTGATTAAATCAGAGAAAACATTTGTTTATACGGGAGGGGAGATTATGGCGGTCGGCGGGAACTCGTGTTGCTTGTTTGAAGAGCTTACCTCATAAAATAGATGCGTATAATAAAATAAAAACCCGAATTTATTTCAGCATTTTAAGGATATAATAACATCACAAAGGATATAATAACATCACAAAGGATATAATAACATCACAAAGGATATAATAACATCACAAAGGATATAATAACATCACAAAGGATATAATAACATCACAAAGGATATAATAACATCACAAAGGATATAATAACATCACAAAGGATATAATAACATCACAAAGGATATAATAACATCACAAATCCAGCGTGTCGGCCCTAGCGGCCATTTTCAGGAGCACCAACGCCTGAAGATAAAAAGAAAAAAAAACCCAAAGGAAATAAATATAACTTTGAATTCTGGTCTCAGGACTTTCTCCCAGACTAATCAGTTGATTACGTAAATGTGACGAGGGGCCTGCACTGATCCTCACAACATTTTACTGTTCCCATGGAATGTAATTGAAATCTAATAAAAACGGGCTAATAAAATATTGTATCGCCATTTTAGGACTTTAGTTTATCTTTACGTTCTTTATAGCGTCTCGTTCACAATCCATTGAGAATATCAACAATTCACTTACTCGCGTATGTTGATTATATAGCTCAGCGCTCTTTAAACTTTTCATGTGGGCGGCCAATTTTTGTTAAAATGTTAATATTAATCAAATGTCATTAACATCCACTGATAATTCAAATGAAAGACAAAAGCTATATCCCCAATACACGCGGAAGCCTTTGTTGTCTTTGCTGACTAGCAAGCAATCAGTAAATGCCAGAAGATCTTATCTCGTGTATTTTTCAACGAACATCTTCTCTCGTGACTGAATCTGCCGTTATTAGATCAGCAGCAGCAAGAAGTGCTTGTACGTTGATGTGTGATACTGCATTCCTTATACATTTCTCTCATTTAGAACTTATCCTACTATCTTCTCATAAATTTCCTTTTGACCGCGGTGGCGTTTTTCTTTATTTCTGACCAGTGATTCATGACCCAGACGCGCTCCCCTCCAACCAAATTTCACGAAACTAAAGAGCTGAAACACTTGCTCGACGGGAATGCTTCTGATGATCAGGTTGCTCCTACTGTGAAGCTCCGTATAAAGTGTTTCCTATTACTGGTCTCCGTGAAATCTGATCTCTATATCCCTACTTAACAGTTACTTGAAGCTCTGTATAGTTTCCTATTACTGGTCTCCGTGAGATCTGATCTCTATATCCCTAAATAAAACAGTTACTTGAAGCTCTGTATAGTTTCCTATTACTGGTCTCCGTGAGATCTGATCTCTATATCCCTAAATAAAACAGTTACTTGAAGCTCTGTATAGTTTCCTATTACTGGTCTCAGTGAGATCTGATCTCTATATCCCTAAATAAAACAGTTACTTGAAGCTCTGTATAGTTTCCTATTACTGGTCTCCGTGAGATCTGATCTCTATATCCCTAGATAAAACAGTTACTTCAAGCTCTGTATAGTTTCCTATTACTGGTCTCCGTGAGATCTGATCTCTATCATCATCATCATGTGCCATACCGGTTGGTGTAGGCGAACTTGTCCTTCCACAATCTTCTATCCACAGTGCATCGTATCAGTTCTGTTGTTGACTGTTTTCCATGCCATGACACCAAGCTATCCTGTATTTTCTCTCTTTGTCATCCGCGATCTCTCTTTCCTTTTATTTTGTCAGTTGTAACCAAGTATTCCAACTTTCCTCTTCTATTGATGTGCCCGAAAAATGTTGATTGTTTCTTTCTGATGTGTTTTAGGAGTTGCCTTTTTGTGTTGGCCTCTTTGAGAATTTCTTCATTGGTCTTTTTAGCTGTCCAGAGAACTTTCAACATTCTTCTGAGAAATCCCTTCTCTGTGGCCTCTAATCGTCTTTTCATTTCTTTGTCTACTGTCCATGATTCGCTTCCATAGGTCAGAATTGGTTCTATATAGCACCAATGAACTCTCTTTCTCATTTCTATTGACATAGATTTGTTGCATAAGATATTTTTTATTATCTGAAATGCTATTTTGGCCTGAGCTATTCTGCCTTTTATTTCCGTGGTGCATCTTCCATCTGATGCTATTATTGTGCCCAAGTATTTGACGCGTTGCACTTGTTTCAAATTTGTCCTGTTTATTTTTATGTTGCATGCTGGTGATGATGGTTCTTCCATATGACCATTACTTCCGTTTTCTTACTATTCAGACTGAGACCTTTCTTGTTGCTTTCTGTTACTATTATGTCTATCATTTCTTGTAGTTCATTCTCTATATCTGCAAGACGTACTTTAAGACGGCAATACTAAAAAGAATATATTAACTGATTTAACGTTTGAAAACAAGACTGGCTTATAAATACCATTCCACACAGGAAATTAAAATACTGTGTCAGCTGTGGTAACTGCAAAGTTATGTGGAAGATCTGGCTAGAATAAAGAGATTCTTTCAGACCGGGTGTGGTAACTGCAAAATTCTGTGGAAGATCTGGCTAGAATAAAGAGATTCTTTCAGACCGGCTGTGGTAACTGCAAAGTTCTGTGGAAGATCTGGCTAGAGACAGAGATTATTTCAGACTGGCTGTGGTGAATGCAACGTTCTGTGGGAGATCTGGCTAGAGACAGAGATTATTTCAGACTGGCTGTGGTGAATGCAACGTTCTGTGGGAGATCTGGCTAGAGACAGAGATTATTTCAGACTGGCTGTGGTGAATGCAACGTTCTGTGGGAGATCTGGCTAGAGACAGAGATTATTTCAGACTGGCTGTGGTGAATGCAACGTTCTGTTTAAGATCTGGCTAGAATAAAGAGACTCTTTCAGACCGGGTGTGGTAATTGCAAAGTTCTGTGGAAGATCTGGCTAGAATAAAAAGATTCTTTCAGACCGGCTGTGGTAACTGCAAAGTTCTGTGGAAGATCTGGCTAGAGACAGAGATTTTTTCAGATCAGCTGTGGTGAATGCAACGTTCTGTGGAAGATCTGGCTAGAGACAGAGATTCTTTCAGATCAGCTGTGGTGAATGCAACGTTCGTGGAAGATCTGGCTAGAGACAGAGATTCTTTCAGATCAGCTGTGGTAACTGCAAAGTTCTGTGGAAGATCTGACTAGAGACAGAGATTCTTTCAGATCAACTGCGGTAACTGCAAAGTTCTGTGGAAGATCTGGCTAGAGACAGAAATTCCTTCATATCAGCCGTGGTGAAAGCAACGTTCTGTGGAAGATCTGGCTAGAGACAGAGATTCTTTCAGATCAGCTGTGGTAACTGCAAAGTTCTGTGGAAGATCTGGCTAGAGACAGAAATTCTTTCAGATCAGCTGTGGTAACTGCAAAGTTCTGTGGAAGATCTGGCTAGAGACAGAAATTCTTTTAGATCAGCTGTGGTAACTGCAAAGTTCTGTGGAAGATCTGGCTAGAGACAGAAATTCTTTCATATCAGCTGTGGTAACTGCAAAGTTCTGTGGAAGATCTGGCTAGAGACAGAGATTCTTTCAGATCAGCTGTGGTAACTGCAAAGCTCTGTGGAAGATCTGGCTAGAGACAGAGATTCTTTCAGATCAGCTGTGGTAACTGCAAAGCTCTGTGGAAGATCTGGCTAGAGACAGAGATTCTTTCAGATCAGCTGTGGTGAAAGCAACGTTCTGTGGGAGATCTGGCTAGAGACAGAAATTCTTTCAGATCAGCTGTGGTAACTGCAAAGCTCTGTGGAAGATCTGGCTAGAGACAGAGATTCTTTCAGATCAGCTGTGGTAACTGCAAAGCTCTGTGGAAGATCTGGCTAGAGACAGAAATTCTTTCAGATCAGCTGTGGTAACTGCAAAGCTCTGTGGAAGATCTGGCTAGAGACAGAGATTCTTTCAGATCAGCTGTGGTAACTGCAAAGTTCTGTGGGAGATCTGGCTAGAGACAGAGATTCTTTCAGATCAGCTGTGGTAACTGCAAAGCTCTGTGCAAGATCTGGCTAGAGACAGAGATTCTTTCAGATCAGCTGTGGTAACTGCAAAGTTCTGTGCAAGATCTGGCTAGAGACAGAGATTCTTTCAGATCAGCTGTGGTAACTGCAAAGTTCTGTGCAAGATCTGGCTAGAGACAGAGATTCTTTCAGATCAGCTGTGGTAACTGCAAAGCTCTGTGCAAGATCTGGCTAGAGACAGAGATTCTTTCAGATCAGCTGTGGTAACTGCAAAGTTCTGTGCAAGATCTGGCTAGAGACAGAGATTCTTTCAGATCAGATTTGGTGAAAGCAACGTTCTGCAAAGGACATGCAGGCTGATGATGATTATGATGAGATTAACACTTGCTACACCAAAACCAATACAAATAGAAACTCAATGACAAAATATCACCTGCTTTATTAAGCTCAGCTACCTAGGACTATATCTTTCCAGTAGCATATTACAGCTGTGATTATTCACACTGGCAGCTGCAACGTGAATTTTTTTATTTCAAACTGCTACAGAAAAAATATATCCTTCATATATCCTTAATAGATAAAAAGTAAACCGATAAAAGCACATAAAGAGATAAGAGAGATAGAGATAGCAAAAAATATTTACAAAGTGAGTTTAATTTAATAAGAAAAATAGATAACTTACATTTTTGGTTATATCGATCATTGTATTGTAGGAAAATGGGGAGGGGGTATAGATTTTTTTTTATTGAAGAAGGAGAGGACCTGAAGTCACAGACCTAGACACCAAAAGAATCCCTATAGACTTGACTCACTGCGGCAGGCGACATAGCTTGACAACGAGAACAATTCAAACTGACAGTCAAAAGAACTCTATAGAGAACCCTATTTATTAAGTGAATTAATCAGTGCCGATTAAATGATTGAATCTGCAGATTATAAATAAAACAACCGTGAAGATTATATATAATGTGACAACATTCTACAATAATAAACGCTAATGCTGTTTAATCGATATTAAAACAAAAATAGCCATAATTAAAATGCTTCTTCTAAAACTGATAATTACTATTTTTTTCCCTATAATTCTTGCACTAATGTTGAATTAAATTTTAAAAACTGTTTTTAGCATAGAATATAATTATTCTTCCTTCGCCCACCAGCAAACCATAAGTGGTCAGTATCGCCCAGGTCGTACAGCACTGATGCAGTTAGCATGACACAAAAGGAATACAGATAAAGTTATCAGGAGAATCAGTAAAACAAACAAATGGACATAACAGGTAAAAAAAAAAACAAAAAAAACAAACTTGGCTTCGTATTAAATTTATCTTGTGTTTTCTGTTATATCTATAACGTGGGTCATATCTAGATATTCTTCCGCCTCGCATAGAGACAGGTCTGGTTGAGTAATTTTACCTGCTACTGTGTGCAGTAGATATTAGTAAATAATGCTGCCTTGCAGGTAAGCTCGGGAGAGTTAAAGGCTAAGGGAGGGTACCCTAAAGTAAAACAACCCCACTGCCTTGTGGGTGAGATTTAGTCAAAGGCTAGCGGAGCCAATCGTAAACAAACCGACGGAAGGCAACAGAAAACCACCATCGTAAGTTCTTTGTATAATCATGGGTCGTCACAATTACAAAATTCACAACAACAACGTTAAGAGGGATTTCATTGGAATACCCTCGGTAGGGGACATCATGTTCTTCAGGTGATACTCGATCGTCATCAAGATACCATAAACAAGATAAAGATAAAACATGCTCTGAAGATAGGTACTTGGAACGTAAGAACACAATCATGTAATGATAAAAATGAAAATCAAATTAAAGAGAAACAAACAAAAAACTAATTCAGCAACACCAATAGATATAACAGCGTTAAACCAAAAAGATGTAAAAGAAACTTATACTGTACAAGTAAAGAACACATCAAAAGCTGCTAGAAAAGTGAATTGAGCAGTACAGAAGAGAAAATCCTGAGGAAAAAGTCACAACAAAATGGCAATGCATAAAAAACAGCATGCAAGAACCCTGCAACACCTTGCTCAAAAAGGAAAGTTACAAAAAACAAAAATGGATAACTGACAAAATCTTATAAAAAATGGAAGAAAGAAGATCAGCGAAAAACACTGCCAGATACAAGAATATAGACAATGAAATACGGAGAATATGCAAAAAAGCAAACGAAGACTGACTCAACCAAAGATGTCTAGAAGTCGAAACTATGGAAAGTAAACAAAATTTAAGAGAGATGCACACAGAAATAAAGAGAATGACTAATAAAGACAAAAAAGCTGCAGGAAACCGATGTATTGCAAACAAAGAGGGACGAATGCTAACAGACAACAAAGATATAATAGATAGATGGCAAGAATATATAACAGAATTATTTCCCGACGAAAGGGACAAAGAGCCAGACATAAAATGTACTTACAACTATAAAATCCTGAAATCCGAAGTAGAAAAAGCTATAAAAACAATGAAAAAGGGAAAGGCAGCAGGACCTGACAATATACAGATAAAGATGATAAAGGTTCTTGACGAGTTTGGCATCGAAGTGATCACAGACATATGCAATGACATATACCATACATGATACATACCAAACGATAAAAAAACATCAACTTTCATTGCATTGCCTAAAAAGAATGGTGCAGTTGAATGCAGTGACTTCAGAACAATAAGCCTAATGAGCCAGGTAACAAAAAAATTACTAAACGTTATACAGGGAAGGATTCAGAATAAAATAAATACTGAATTAGATGAGCAACAATTTGGATTCAGGAAAAACAGTGGGACAAAAGAAGTCATTTTCAGCATGAGAACATTGATTGAAAAGTACACAGAAGTAAACAAACCAATATATGCCTGCTTTATAGACTATACCAAAGCTTTTGATAGAATACACCATAACCAACTTATAGACTGCCTAAAGGATATAAATCTAGACGACACAGACATACGCCTAATATGTAATTTGTACTGGGAGCAAACAGCAATAATAAGATATAACAAGGAAAACTCTACCCCCATGGACATAAAAAGAGAAGTGAGACAAGGATGCATCCTATCACCAAGCTTGTTCAATCTATACACTGAGCAAATCTTTCAAAACATCACAGAGATGCCAGGCCTAAACATTAATGGAAAGATAATCAATAACCTAAGATATGCTGAGGATGCTGTTCTACTAGCAGAAAATCCTAAAGACCTACAACAATTGCTTAATGTAATAAACACAACAAGCAAAAAATATGGACTAGAAATGAATATCAAAAAGACTAAAACTATGATCATAAACAAAGAAAATTCTCAAGACCTACAATTAAATATCACAGTTGAGGGAATACATCTGGAGACAGTCCAGAGCTACAACTACCTTGGACATACTATAACCAATGATGGAAAATGTAAAATTGAAATAAACAAAAGAATAGGTATGGAAAAAGTAATTTTAATGCCATGAAAAATATACTAACAAAAAAAAAATATCAACAGGGCTGAAACTAAGAATGGCAAAATGTTACATCTCCATATTCCTGTATGGTGCAAACATGGACATTAGACAAGAAAACAGAACAAAAAATTGAAGCCTTTGAAATGTGGATTTATAGAAGAATAGGTAGAATTGGATGGAAACAAACGATAACAAACGATGAAGTTTTAAAAGAACTGAAAATAAAAAGAGAACTACTAAATACAATTAAGACAAGACAAATGAAATTTTTGAGGCATGTTAAAAGACACAACAGCCTACTAAAAGTAATATTGGAAGGGAAAATACAAGGTAAAAGAGGAAGAGGCAGACCAAGACTAACATGGACGAGTAACATCAAAAGATGGACAAGTCAATATATGACAGCCTGCACCATCAAAGCAAGAAACAGAGCAGAATGGCGATCCATGGTAGCCAACCTTCGTTGTGGAGAAGGCACTCAATGATGATGATGATGATGATACAAGTTTATGCACAAACAGCAGACAGTCTAGAGGAAACAATTGATAATTTTTACCACGAGCTTAATATGGAATTTCGTGAATGCAAATCAAATGAAAATCATAGTTCTAGGGGATCTCAATGCAAAAGTAGGAAAGGAAAGAGTTGAGAAAGTTGTTAGTAATTATGGAGGGAATGAGCAAATAAATGCAGTGCTGAGAGAAAGCTGGTAGCAGGGAGCCAGTAGTTGGGTGTAACGGACACTCCAGTAAGACATATTGCAATAGTGATCATGTACCAGTTGTAGGAAAGCTTACAGTAAAATTGAAGGCAGCAAAACGAGCCTCAGGTAATATCAAGTTAATTTAGATTTACTCTAATCAGACAAGAGGTTACAAGACAAATATAACATCACAATTTAGAACCGGCACAATGCAATAGAGAATATACAAAGGTTTGATGAACTGTGGGGAATGCTAACAGAATCAAGGCAGCAAACATCAAAAGAGTTCATACCCACCTGTGATAACAAATTCAAGAAAGACATGGATGATAGATGACATTTTGCAGCTGATGGATACAAGAAAAAAATGATAAAAAAAGATTATAAGTATAAAAGAATATAAGAGATTAAAAAAGGCAATTTTAATAAAATGCAATGAAGCAAAGTAAGCATGGCTAAAACAGAGTTGCCAAAGAGATTGAAACGAAACAAAAGGTGATGTCAAAGCTATGTATCAACAAATTGAAAAATTGATAGGAAGTAAAACACAATTTTAAAAAAAAACTGGATGTTTAAGATCAAAGGAAGGAGAACTGTTGATTGAACAAAAATGCATAAGGGAACCATGGACATAATACATTAAAGATCATTATGATGATGAACGAACAGAAGTAAATATTAAGTATTATTATTTTAAAATTAAATTTAATATATAATAGGAAAATACCAGAAATACTCAAAGAAGAAGTGGAAGACGCCTTGCGCAATATGAAAGCAGGAAAAAACCTGGACTAGATAATATAATAAAAAAAAGAAATTTAAGTCAAAAATAATTTTGAAATAAAAATAATAACAAAAATATTGAATGATATCTACAATAGCGGATATATACCAGACGACCTGATAAATTCAATATTCATAGCCCTACCAAAGAAATCTGGTGCGACTGAATTTGATGATCATCGCACAATAAGCCTTATGTGTCACATGACTAAGAATCCTCATGGGTAGAGGGCGAAACAAAATCAGTCCAGAAATTAGTAATGAACAGTGTGGTTTTGTTAGAGATAAATGAACGAGCAATGCCATATACACCATAAGATCTTTAGTAGAATGAGCCATAGAGGTGAAAACAGATCTATCTTCTTCCTCTTTCTTCTTCTTCTTTTCTCTTTCTCACTGATACCTAAAAGGTGTCGTGGTTTATATCATTTGTCGTTCTTGAGCTGCCCGAACTGTCTGAATTAGTGATCTCCCTTTGTTGTTACATGTCTCTGTCACTGCATCTATCCATCTTCTTCTGGGTCTTCCTCTTGTTCTTTTTCCATGCATTCTCGAGAACAACGCCGTTGATGGTGATTGGTGAGGATTCATTCTGACCAGGTGGTCCAACCATTTAAGTTGTTGTTCTATATATTCTCGGCAGGGTTTTGTTCCTACCATTTTTCTTATGGTCTCATTTGGTATTCTATCTCTTCTTGTGTTGTTTGTTACTTTTCTCAAGCATCGCATATCACATGTATTGATCTTTCTTAATTGTGATTTAGAAAGAGTCCATGTTTGACTTTCATAGCACAAAGTTGGTATGAACATGCTATTTATCATTTGTTGTTTAGCTGGCATAGAAATGTTTGGATGTCTTAGCAATGGTGAAAGCTGGTATGTGACAGCATTTGCTTTTTGTATTCTCATGTCAATTTCTCTGTCTAGTTTTCCATCTTCTGTGAACATTGTGCCTAAATACTTGAATTCCTCTACTTGTTTTATTTCTTTATCTTTGATCTTAATGTTTAATTGGTGTCTTAATTTGCTTATTCTTATAGCCTCTGTTTTTGCTGTGTTAATTTTCATACTGTAGTTTGTGCAGCTTTTATCTAGAGATGTTAAATGCTGTTGTAGCAGGTTTTCATCCTCATATATTAGGCATTGGTCGTCTGCGAAGAGTAGCTCGTTGATGTTGGAGTTTTCTACCTCTATGTTATTATTTGATTTTTCCTTATTGTTGATTGTTTCCTGATTTATTTTGTCCATATATATGACGTAGAGGAGTGGTGAGAGGACATATCCTTGTCTTACACCTGTTGTAACCTGAAACCATTCTGACAGACCTTCTGTTCTAACGGCACTTTGGCTGTTTTTATATAATCCCATTATATTATCTAGTAGTTGTCCTGCCACACCGTAGGTTTCAAGAGTTTGGCAAAGTTTGTTCCTGTCCACACGATCAAACGCTTTTTCCTGATCTATAAACACTATATTTGGGTTTCTGTCATATTCTATTGTTTTTTCACATAGTTGTCTCAATGTAAATATAGCATCAGTAAAGCTTTTGACTTTTCTGAATCCGAATTGATTATCACTTAATTGAGGTTCTATTATGTATCTTACTCTCCTCTCCAATATTTTAGCATACATATTACCAACTTGACTCAATAGGGATATTCCTCTGTACATTTCACACTCCCCTTTGCTTCCTTTATTCTTCCAAAAAGGGACAATGATATCTTTTTGTCAATCGTCTGGGACTTTTCTTTCTTCCCACGCCATATTGAATATTATCGTAAGCCATTCTATAGCTGTTTCCTTACAGGCTAGTAGCATTTCTTTTGTTATTCCATCTATACCAGATCTATACCTATGCTTTATAGATTATACCTAAGCTTTTAACAAAGTAAAGCATCAAGAAATAATCACAATTTCAGGAAAGGAGAGGCGAATGGTTGGACTTCCGGGGAATATGGCGCCCTGTTCGCTGGCTTCTTCAGAGGACTCACAGATAAGTGCTGATTTCCAGTGAACTTTTCTATTTATTTGTTTGTTTTTATTGATATTTGAAGGGATCATGTGATTGTACGCTCTTTCTATTTGATGTAAATCACGTTGCTTCTTTGGATTCATTGCATTTTGTTACAATTTCCTTATTTTAATCACTTATACTCATCCTTGTTGACTGCACTATTGAACACGTAAAAAAATGGCGGTTTGTTTTCGCCGGTCTGTCGTCAAGGACGCGTAATTCATTTAATTTGTAAAAGGCTCACAGTGTATCCGCGTGCTGCAGAGCTATTTATTAGAGGTGACAAGTTTATAACGTGGAAACGGGTTCTGGATCGTGCGACTGAGTAAGTGCACGTGAGTCTAGACCATCCACAGCATCGACGTTCAGCGACTAAATCATCTATGATACTATGACAAGGGTAAGTATTCAGATGCAGCCCAAACGACAACATCGAAGAAGGAAAACACGACAAGGCAAGCGTGGTGGCACTAAACTGTCGAAGTGTGAGAGGCTAGGCCTAAAGTATGTGCGCGTTACATATTGGAATTGTGGGTTCATAAATCAACGACGCCCATTCTTGATAAGCTACTGTGCGGCGCCGATATAATGGTTTTACAAGACAGGACAGTAAGTACTCCTGGTTTTCATTGTTTCTACAATAGACGACACCTTGGGCAGGCCATCCTTGTGCGCAACAATATGGTGGCAGCTAAGGTTGATATGTCTGTGTGTAACAATGCAGAATTGCAGGTACATGCGGTTAGGGTGCAGACCCCAGTTCATTTCGTGATTGTTAATGTGTATGCCTGTAATGGGAAGGTGGACACACAACAATGGCAGAATCTATCCGAGTTCGATGAAGAGAACGTCATTTTCTGTGGAGACTTTAATGCTAGAGGAAACCAGTGGGGTAACGGCATAACCAACAAGCAGGGAGAAGACCTAGAGAACGCACTAGTGCCAGTCGATTTAGTGTACTTGAATGATGGAAGGGCAACAAGAATGGCCACTCGAACAGGGACTCTGATAGTGTCATTGACCTTGCACTGGTGTCTTCCACCTCCGGACCGGTTTGCAGGTGGAGTGCACTGGGGTTCCACGGAAGTGATCACAATCCGTGTGTCCTCCTAATAAAAAAAAAAGCAGAAATAGAAGCCAGAAAAGAAAGCTGCACACATTCAACTACGAGAAAACAGACCAGGACGTCATTAGCGAAATCAGACATAGGAAACAGAGCGCCCCTCGTAGGAGGCAGGAGAGATGGACGTAGCCACCCTGGTGGAACGTAGATGTCGAGGAAGCTTGGCGGAGCAAGAGACAAACGGTCAAGACATGGCAGAAAGCCAGAAGGAATGGAAGAACACAACCTGAGCTCTTGAAGCGTCTGAAAGTAGAGGTCGACCAAAAAATGATGCACTTTAAACTATGTGCTAAGCAGGCTAAGGATGCCAAATGGGATGACTTCTGTAAAAAAAAGTGTGCTTTGCAAAATCGCTAGCCACATTCTGGCGCCTTCATCAGAGCATGAATGTCACAACACGACACATAGGCATACCAGACTTTCAGAGCACAGACCGGATATGGCACAAATCTGATGAGAGCAAAGGGAAGGCCCTGCTTGCCAGCTACATTGAGCAGACGGACCAAAAAATGAGGCTGTAAGAATGAGAATACGGGGATTGCTGTCAACATTGTGTTAGGATGTAGTGCTGAAAGAAGATCTCACAATCACAACCGATACCATTCGCACGACACTTAAAAGGTTACACAACACTGCTCCTGGTCCAGATGGTGTTCGGTACGATGACATAGGCGATTTAGCTGACGACGACTTGACAACACTGGCCAATGAGTTTAATGCCAACATTCAGAGTGGCCAGATTAAGGAGGATTGGCTGCACAGCTACTTACTACCGCTACCGAAGTCAAACAAAGACCATTCTCAGATCAGTGCCTACAGAATCATCACAATGTAGAACACTGCGGGCAAGCTGCTGGAGAAAATAGTTGCCCGTGTCTTCACCTGTCTCCTTGAACAGAAACGTGCATTTCCACCCACACTCGGATGTTATAGATATAACAAAGAGACATGGCTCAATGCGATGTGGAAGTTGGTCTTCCGAGCCAGCATCCATTTGTCCAGGGCTGCCACAAGACTCACCATTGTCACCAGTTCTATTTAACGTGTACACAATAACGATCACGGCCCAACAGCTGGATGGGAGGGGAAGAACTATGACTTTTGCTAATGATATTCTGGTATATCGACAGGGAAGAGACAGACGGAAAATCGCCTCCACAATGCAAGACAAATTCGATAGCATTTCTTCCTGGTGTGGGGTTTCATGTGCCTTGGTTAATCCTAATAAAGCATCAGTCAGTTTCATGGTTCTCCCTTAACAATCATATCGTTAATACGACCACACCGGTAGTACGAATGGGAGCTGATGAGGTGACCAGGGACAAGTTGATGACATACCTCGGAGTTAAGTTTGATTGCAGCCTGTGTTTTTGGGACCACGTCGACCATGTGATAACAAAATCCCGCAAAGGATTAGCCGCCTTGAAGGTCATGGCAGCTGCCAACATCGAGCAGAGGCTACTTACTCTTCTGTTCTAGGGATTAGTCCTCACACCAATCGAGTATGCCCTGGCAATTCTTACTGTCAGTACGACTCAAATTGATAGGCTGGAGAAAATATAGAATGAAGCCATGCGCATTATCTTGGGATGTACAAGGGACACTCTCTGTGTAGCAATGAGGCATCTTCTTGACTTTCCAAACATGGATGACAGAATCAAGGTCTGGAGAGCACGAGCATACCTGAAGATTAGTACAGATATAGAGCATCAATTGCACCACGTGCTAAACACAGAGAAAGGTGCCAGGCTAAAAAGAGGCAAATCATGGGTGGGTCGAGCAGAAGATGTCATCAAACAGGGCTGTGGGCTTACCAATATCTGCGTTGGTGAGGAGTGGATACCGGTGCCTACGTCGTTCAAGGGGACTTTCTCGTGTATTGTCACACTCGACAGGCAGAATAGTCTACGAAGACAGTGGTGCATACGTCATGACCACTAGTAGTATGACAATGCAGGTGATGGCAGTGACCAAGGCATTCATATGGTTAGAGTCACAAGACTACACCCACGCATGTATACTGAGTGATTAGATGAGCATGATAAAAAATGTGGAGGCAGGCTCTGTACGCATGCACTGGGTAGAGTCGTTGCAGAAATCCAAAATACGTAAGGTCACCTTTGTCTATGTCCCTGGACATGCGGGAGTACGGGGAAATTAAAGAGCGGACAGGTTGGCTAGCTGTGCTGTCGTTGAGGACGGGCAACCAATGGATCGGGCGGACATCATCAATGCCCTTCGTGATGTGAGAAGAGCACATGCCTTCGATAAACACAGATCCACGTCACTTCTTCGGATGATGGAAATGGGAGTTAAGATGGGCACAGCCAGAAATGAGAAACTTAGTGGCCGTGTAAGAAGACTTATCAACCAACATAGAACTGGAGTCGTCAGTCGCTGGACACTGCGGGTATTGCTGAGGAGGGGATCTGGGCACCTATGGACATGTTCGGAGTGCAATGATGATGGCCCGCAAATAACTCAATAACTCAATCAAAATTTTATAAGTGATAAACATTGTCAGGAATGATCTAAGAATAATAAAGAAAATGTACTGGCAACAAACAGCGGCCATAAGAACTGGAAATGAATTGTGAATGTTTCAACAAATAAAACAGAGTTTTAGGCAAGGTTGTATGCTATCACTAGATTTATTTAATATGTATAGTGAGATTATTTTAAGGCCCATAAAGGGCATGCCTGGAATAACAGTCTGAGGCCATAATATACTAATCTAAGTTATATTGATGATACAGTCTAATCACTGACAGTGAAAATGAGTTGCAGGAAATGTTAGACATTATAGTGAAGGAAAGCAAAACTAAAGGACTCAGCCTTAATAGAAAAAGACAGAAGCAATAGTAACAACAAAGAAAAAGACATCACCGCAATGCGCAATGAAAACAAATATTACATAATAAAACAGGTAAATGAATTTAAATACTTGGGAACAATGTTAACCTCGGATGGTAGATGTTTACCAGAGTTGAGATGCAGAATGCATCAGGCAAAAGCAACATTCAAAAAAAAGGAGGAAAATATTGTGCAATCTAATTTGGCAATAGAAATAAGAAAAAGAGTTCTTAAATGTTATGTAGAACCTGTGTGGACATATGGATGTCAATCATGGATAATAGGACAACAGACAAGAAAAATGTGGTTTTACATAAGAATTTTGAGAAAACCATAGACAGCTAAAAAGAGTAATGGAAAAGTTCTGAAAGAGGTCATGGCAAAAATGCAGCTAGTTTTCAATATTAGGAAGAAACAATCTTTATTTTATTTTACCGTGTAATGGAAACGGAACTGTTGGAATATAATATGACAACTGGGAAAATTGAGGCACGAAGAGATAGAGGGAAGCAAAGAGAAAAGATACCAGACAGCTTAAGATAATGGCTTGGTAGAAGATAGACAACGGTAATGATAAATAACTGTCGAGATCGAAAGTTGTGGAGAGACATGATCGCCTACGCCAGCAGGCACGGTACTTGATGGTGATAGTGACGTATATAAAAGAAGTAGTACCAATTTATAGATTTCGAACAGATCGTACCAGACAGAAATATTATTTCCAATTTGTGCCACTTGTATTCCCAGATGCATTCCCTTGTCGGAAAGGTGTAAAACCTATATTCTAATGTCTTTTTTATCATTTAGTTTTAGTGATTCATTAAATACCGGACTATTTTACTTCAGAGTCGCAAAAATGTGTTATGATTACAATTAAAACAAGTTATAACAGCAGAAGCTGCGATAGAGGCCCACAGAGAGAAATGATGCAAGGTAAGTAAGATGGCATAAATAATTACCAGTCTACAACAGAACTGATAAACAGCTGTAGAGACCCACAAAGTTGGAGAGAAACACAATCGCCTTCGCCAGCAGTCTAAGTAAATGATGATTATAAAATATTACACTTTAAAGAAACTCGATAACTTTTCATGTCTCGCTTAAGTAAATGATGATTATAAAATATTACACTTTAAAGAAACTCGATAACTTGTTATGTCCCGCTTCTATGTAAACATAATATTGAAGAGTGTCTTTTGTCCCTAGTTCCCAGCTTCAAATGAAACAAACTAGATTTTGTAACACAAGTTGGTTGTACTTTTCCTGAAACGATCTTTGATCCTGGTATGTTCAGTTCATTGTTTTAAAGTCATGCTTACAAGCAAACATATTGAGGCAGCTATATGTGTGTACAAGCGCCAAATGAAATACAATATTTATATTATAAACATATAAAGTTTTGTGTTACATTGTTAACGTCATGTACTTTACCGGTTAGCGTAGGCGATCATGTTCTTCCACAATTCGCTGTCAGTGCATAGTATCAATTTTGTTGTTGACCGCTTGCTTTGCCACTACACAATGCTATCTATACAGTACATTCTCTTCTTGTAGTCCGCAATCTCTCCTTCCCTGTATTTTTCCAGTTTTAACTTCTATCTATCTAAAAATCTATCTATTGTCTTTTCGAGCCAAGGACGGCACATAGGGCAGAACCACAATCTCAAAAACAGAAACCTTGCGTGCCAAAATGTCACATATTGCAGAGATCGCTGCTTCTAAAATTATGGCTCTGCTTCCATAACAATACTTTTTTTACAATGACAGCTTGTCAAGCCATCAATCAACTTCCTTAGTCGCCTCTTACAACATGCCTAGAAGGTCACAGTGATACTATTCTATACTTCCCTCATAATGAGGCCGTGGTAACAAACGGGAAAGTTTTAACTTAGTATTCCAATTTCTTCCTCTCATGATGTGCCCGAAAAGTGTCCAGTTTCTTTCTGATGCATTTATTAGCTTTATATTTGTGTTGGCCTTGTTGAGAATGCCCTCTTTGGGATTGTATCATGTTATAAAAGCATAACTAGACAAGAAAGCAGAACTGAGAATGGAAGTCTTTGAAATGTGGATATATAGAAGAATAGGTAGAATTTCGAAAGAAAAGAAAACAAACGATGAAGTCTTAAAACAACTAGAAATGAAAAGAGAACTACTAAACACAATTCAAACAAGACTAATGCAATTTTTGGGTCATGTTAAAAGACACAACAGCCTACTAAAAGTAATCTTGGAGGGGAAAATACAAGGTAAAAAAGGAATAGGCAGACTAAGACTAACATGGACGAGTAACATCAAAAGTTGGACAAATCGGCCTATGACAACCTGCACCATCAAAGCAAGAGACAGAGCAGAAGGACGCTCCATGGTAGCCAAACTTCGTTGCGGAGGTGGCACTCGATGATGAGGATGATCATAAAACGATCTCTATTCTTTCTTGCTCGACTACAACTCATTGTTGTTGTTCTCTCTTGCGTGTATTGTGTCGTTGTTTTACAGGAAACTATTACATCTGCGCTCGTCGGCTCAAAACATCCGAATTCAGCATGCCATTTTTGAGTACAGTACTGCATACCTTCATAGATTATAAACTCACTTGGACAAAGTGGGTTAGTTATCGTATTTGCTAGTGCATAAGACGAATTCTTTTCTTTGAATACAGGTCTGAAAAGCAGGGTTTGTTTTTTAAGCCGATACTCACTTTTCAGAAACTTTTCACCTTTCACTTTCACCTTCCCTCAAAAAATGAGGAAGATACTATGCAATCCATTTTTCATAAAAGAAAAAAGAAAAATAGTTCTTATATGTTATGTAGAGCTAGTCCTAACAAATGGATGTGAATCATGAACAATAGGACAACAGACAAGAAACTCGCTGGAGTCTGTAGAAATGTGGTTTTACAGAAGAATGTTGAGAATACCATGGGCAGCTAAGAAGAATAATGAAAATATTCTGAAAGAGAACGAAACAAAAAGAGGGCTAATTTTCAATATTAGGTAGAAACAATCATCATTTTTTGGCCATGTAATGAGAAGAGAATAACTAGAATATATTGTAACAACTGGAAAAATTGAGGGACGAAGAGATAGAGGGAAGCAAAGAGAAAAAAATAACAGACAGCTTAAAAGAATAGCTTGGCAGAAGGTCAACAACAGAAATGATAAATAACTGTCGAGATCGAAAGTTGTGGAGAGACATGATCACCTACGCCTGCAGGCTCGGTACTTGATGATGATGACTGACTTTTCGATTACTTTCATTTATAACAATTTCAGCGTCAGGACGCGCATGCGCTGTCATCGACATATCACGGCTGCGTTTCTTGAATCTTTCAAGTTATGGTGATCAATTTTTAAGCGCGTTACAATGGTGTTGTTGAACTTCTCTAATTTGCTGGCAAGTTATGGCTCTAAAAAAACATATTGGGATAGCTGTAACATAACAGGCAAGCTACGTGTAGCTGCGTATCTGAAAGTTCATCAATATTGATTGAATAATAACGATGCATACTATTACAAACTGGTATTTCCCAGTGTTTAGTTTCACACTACAGTCCAGTTCCTTTCAGATTATTGTTCCTACAAAACCTCAATTTATTTATTTTTGATTGGTGGTGGGGGTGTGTTCCTGGGTGGTTGTTTTGTTTTTATTAAAATGTCTTTATGTTGTATTATTATGAACAGTGAGCCAATAGGCGCCTTGCAATTGGTACTTTCTACCGTACTTGAAAACCTTACTGGTTTTATTACTAATGAAGCAATACCTCTAGTACAACTCTACTGAACCTTTAATCTTTATTTTTTGAACAACTTGTTTATTATTTATGACGAATTATGAATCAATTGTCAACACTTCAATGAACATCAATTAAATTTAAAAAAAACAGTTCTCGCTACGTGATCAATTCAACTAAAGTTCAACAATATAAACTTAACAACCAAGATGATTTTATTTACAAAAACCTGCTTCGAAGTATCATCACTTGTCCATGTTCACTCTCTGTTAATTTCTCAGAGAAATATAACCGACAATCCCTTGCACACGTTGCGAAGATAGGGTTGTGTCAGATGCCCAGAGGTCAAGACCAGGCCACACAGGCCCACTCTGGTCAGTTTCGCCTTGCGACGAAGGACACTCCTTGGCCACGATCTTAGTTGAGACGTCGTTGAGACACTGTTAAACCATCCCAGCGGTGATTGCAACTGCTCATCAGTACTGTTTGCCCATGCAAACCATCAGTACCACAGGCAGTGAGAGTCGCCACAGTTAGACTTCAATCAGGCATCAGCTATTGGTTTTCTGTGCATCTGTGTTGGCTGCATCACTCAGCAACCATTCCTACCCACTGCATGGCTCCACCTTCACTCTGGCCTCTCTAACCGACGCTCCCGCAACTTCTCAAATTTCTAACTGCCAAAAGCTACGTCATCATATTTTACGTGGAGGCGAAGGCGCCCTCCCCCCAGCACCAGAGCTGGAAGTTGTCAGCGAATCATAGCTGATGGCTTGCGCCAGGATCGGTGAACCAAAACCATCCAGACCCTGCTACACCTCTCCGCGGTGCATCCAGAAACAGACTAACCTGTCTAGTCTGGCCAAGCGAGCAGGGATCGAAGAGGGAAGACAAACCCGGTACTCAAAAATGTCGGCTGAAGTCGGATGTGTTGGGCCGAAAGGCGCAGATATCACAGTGTTTCACTGCAAACTTCAACACAACGTAACTACTTCCACTTAACGTCCTTTTAAGGGCGGATGACGAGGAGGAAGTCTACGGTTCGTATCCGCTAGAATACCTCAAATCATCGGGCGACCGCATCCATCCATCCATCCATCCATATTTTACGTCACTTTATTCTCCCTACGCACTGCACCAATTCGTCTCCTCACATTTTTGGTGCGCAATTTCACGTCTACAGGTGTATTCCAAAAATTGATGAACAAGTTAAACAAGCTTGCTGCCAAAATATGAGCCAGAAAATTTTATTTGATAATTTTCTTTTTTTGCCGAATAGAAGAAAATGTCCAAAGGCGGGGGACGGTTTTTTTTTTGGGGGGGGGGGGAAGAGAGAGATCGTGTATACTTCCAAATTTGAGATGAGAATGTGAGACGTTGAAACAAGAAAGTGAGATAAAGAAATCAGCCAAAACTTGTAGAAAATAGTGAATCAAAGGGGCCAAGACAAGGGGCATCACTCGACTTAAAACTAGTCAGTAACTCGTAGCTAACTGATCAGCCACTAAACAAGACCCTGCTCCACCTTCGCTCACTGAATTGGGTAACAGATTACACAGTCTAGCCCCATGGAGTTGCGATTGAGTACACGTTTCAGAAATGTAACCTTGTAATTAAAAAGGCCATATCACAAATCGAGTTGAGCATGTTAGGAAAAAAACGTGCAGATATCCCAGTTTGCCGTAAACGGCAACGAAACGTAACTACACAAAATTACCTTATTTTTAGGCCAGGCGACAAAAAGGAATCAGCAGTCGCAACATACGATGAAGAAACAGGCCCATGATAACAACCGCTTACCTGTTGTATTTTCTCCCAATATGATGTATTTTATAGCGTGGTTATTTCATACATGAATTATCTTTCTCATGAATTTTGTTGACATTCAAAGGAGAGAAGTGAATTATGTTTGTCATGAATTTTGTTGACATCAAATGGGAGAAGTGAATTATGTTTGTCATGAATTTTGTTGACATTCAAATGTGAGAAGTGAATTATGTTTGTCATGAATTATGTTGACATTCAAAGGAGAGAAGTGAATTATGTTTGTCATGAATTTTGTTGACATTCAAATGAGAAAAGTAAATTATGTGTGTCATCAATTTTGTTGACATTCAAAGGAGAGAAGTGAATTTTGTTTGCCATGAATTTTTATTGACACTCAAATGAGAGAAGTGAATTATGTTTGTCATGAATTATGTTGACATTCAAATGAGAGAAGTGAATTATGTTTGTCATGAATTTTATTGACATTCAAATAAGAGAAGTGAATTATGTTTCTCGTGAATTATGTTGACATTCAAATGAGAGATGTGAATTATGTGTGTATGAGAGAATTGAATTATGTGTTTCATGAGTTTTGTTGACATTCAAATGAGAGAAGTGAATTATGTTTGTCATGAATTTTTTGAATGTATGATCATACGCTTTGTTGGCCTGTCAATGAGAGACATGAATGTATGATCATACGCTTTGTTGGCCTATCAATGAGAGACATGAATGTATGATCATGCGCTTTGTTGACCTATCAATGCGAGACCTGAATGTATGATCATGCGCTTTGTTGGCCTGTCAATGAGAGATATGAATGTATGATCATGCGCTTTGTTGACCTATCAATGAGAGACATGAATGTATGATCATACGCTTTGTTGACCTATCAATGAGAGACATGAATGTATGATCATACGCTTTGTTGACCTATCAATGAGAGACATGAATGTATGATCATACGCATTGTTGGCCTATCAATGAGAGACATGAATGTATGATCATACGCTTTGTTGACCTATCAATGAGAGACATGAATGTATGATCATACGCTTTGTTGGCCTATCAATGAGAGACATGAATGTATGATCATACGCTTTGTTGGCCTATCAATGAGAGACATGAATGTATGATCATACGCTTTGTTGGCCTGTCAATGAGAGATATGAATGTATGATCATGCGCTTTGTTGACCTATCAATGAGAGACATGAATGTATGATCATGCGCTTTGTTGACCTATCAATGCGAGACCTGAATGTATGATCATGCGCTTTGTTGGCCTATCAATGAGAGACATGAATGTATGATCATACGCTTTGTTGGCCTATCAATGAGAGATATGAATGTATGATCATGCGCTTTGTTGGCCTGTCAATGAGAGACATGAATGTATGATCATGCGCTTTGTTGGCCTGTCAATGAGAGACATGAATGTATGATCATGCGCTTTGTTGGCGTATCAATGAGAGACATGAATGTATGATCATGCGCTTTGTTGGCGTATCAATGAGAGACATGAATGTATGATCATGCGCTTTGTTGGCCTGTCAATGAGAGACATGAATGTATGATCATACGCTTTGTTGGCCTGTCAATGAGAGACATGAATGTATGATCATACGCTTTGTTGGCCTGTCAATGAGAGACATGAATGTATGATCATACGCGTTGTTGGCCTATCAATGAGAGACATGAATGTATGATCATACGCTTTGTTGGCCTATCAATGAGAGACATGAATGTATGATCATACGCTTTGTTGGCCTGTCAATGAGAGACATGAATGTATGATCATACGCTTTGTTGGCCTGTCAATGAGAGACATGAATGTATGATCATACGCTTTGTTGGCCTGTCAATGAGAGACATGAATGTATGATCATACGCTTTGTTGGCCTATCAATGAGAGACATGAATGTATGATCATGCGCTTTGTTGGCCTGTCATGGAGAGAATAAGAAAATTGCCTTGCGAGAAGGCTAGAGAGCGTTCGAAGGCTACGGGAGCAAACCCAAACAGAAAATACGGAGGGAGGGACCCTAAGGCAGTCGATGATGTATTATCCATCTTCTGGTATTTCCTTGAACTCAACTTTGGTTCAGAACGTAAGGACTTCGGCCCTCCTTCGCTCAGAATGTTTCAAAGAGGAGCCGAGAGAAAGGTAGTGCGTTCTATTATTGGTCCAGGGATAGCAAGCAAACAGAGGACAAGAGGTAGGGTTCGATCCCAACCGACGGCTTCCGTGTTCACACAGCCTTAAATGGGTACCGGATTTTTTTTTCTGGGAAAGTAAAGCGGCATGGGCGTCGTAATACCGACCACATTGCCCCAAAAATCATGTGCTGAAGGTCTGTAACATTTATGGTCACTAACACCATATTCCCTGTACGCCACTTGGCAGGACGGGGTTCTTTACTTACTTACATAGTAAGCAAACAGTAACTAACTCTAATGTCTTAAAACGCTTAAAACATGTATTTATATGAAAATTCATATAGCCATATTTGGAGATTGCAGTAAAATCTAACCAGACAGACAAAGTGAGCGGCCATTCTGAATTATTGGCACTTGTATTTCCGTCTACGATTAAATAAGGGGACAGCACTCTGGTCGGAATCTCCATAAACGATAACTACTTCACTGTAGAAACATTTCGCATTTTTCATCTGTCTGTCTGTCTGTATGCCTGTCTTTCTATTTGTCTGTCTTTGTGTGCGTTTTCCTGACACTATTTTCTGGCTCACTCACAGCCACACTACTCTTTACCTTCTCAAACATTTCAAACTCTCTCCCTCCCCTCTCCCTCCCCCCCCCCCTCTCTTCTCTCTCCCCTCTCACTCAACACATTCTTCGTTATACAGCCACTAACAAACACAAACGCAGAAATACACTCTTTATCAATTTTCTTTTCTTCCTTTCCATTTTTTTCTGTCAAGAACATACCGTTCTCAGTATTACATTGTACACCTGCTGTAAAAAAAAAAAAAACATCTACACATTCCTGCCCGACATATCCGACTTTGAAAGCTGTAGAGTAGCAGATATTGAACTGATCTAATGAAGGTAAAGGGTGGGGTTTGATTCCGATCCACATTCTTTAGTTTCAACTAGCCTTTCATTTATACCGGAGATTCTCGCTTGAAAAGGCAGACGGCATTGGCATTGTGCTGAAAATAAAGTAGTAAAGTGCCCCGTCACGCCACGTAGCGTATAGGGAATATGGTGTTAGAGACCATAATTTTTACAGGCCTTCGATATTCGATTTTTTGGGGTAATGTGGTCGGTATTACGTCGTGCCGATTTACTTTCCCAGAAAAAATCTGCTACCCATTTAAGGCTGGGCGAATTCGGTAGCCTCTTGTCCTTTGTAGTCCAGTTCACTATCAACCACTGAGCTCTGGTGGGTCCAGTACTGATTAAATTATCTCCAAAATCTGTCGATAGTAGAGAAAAAAATATGAACACATTAACACAAACATAATTTTGTCAAGGCGATGGTCCACTGGTGTTTTGTGTTCCATGAATATAGTATTACTTTCATCACAGTTGAGGAGAACTTTATCGGGGACAAAAGAAATCAGTCCATAATTGGACCAAGTTGGCGGCTGATCTGTTTACTTTCAACGCAATAGCTCGGTTCGTGCCTTTTGATGTCACTCTAGCTTGGATTAATTAACATAAATGAGGCATCACAAATATCGTTAGTCTCCTTCCTGTACAGAAAGATGTTGTATGCAATTTTTACATAATGATTAAGGCGTGTTGAATTGTTTGTATCAACGTATATTCAACTCAAGTTGTTATTGCCAGAAATAACAAGCCATATTTAAATGTAGCACACCCACACACATACGTACGCGCACATATACGCACGTGCATACACACAATTTACTCAAACATTCGAATATCTCTCTCTCTCTCTCTCTCTCTCTCTCCTATAGGGATCGGATATATAATATTCTGTTTACCCTAAGACACCACAAAGTCTCACTTCTACAAGCATGAACTGTCAGAAAATAAAAGGTAAAGTTCTACTAGCACAAATTGTCATCAAATAAAAGGTAAAGTTCTACTAGCACGAATTGTCATAAAATAAAAGGTAAAGTTCTACAAGCATGAACTGTCAGAAAAAAAGGTAAAGCTCTACTAGCACGAACTGTCAGAAAATAAAAGGTAAAGTTCTACTAGCACGAATTGTCTGAAAATAAAAGGTAAAGTTCTACAAGCACGAACTGTCAGAAAATAAAAGGTAAAGTTCTACAAGCACGAAATGTTAGAAAATAAAAGGTAAAGCTCTACTAGCACGAACTGTCAGAAAATAAAAGGTAAAGTTCTACTAGCATGAACTGTCAGAAAATAAGAGGTAAAGTTCTACAAGCACGAAATGTTAGAAAATAAAAGGTAAAGCTCTACTAGCACGAACTGTCAGAAAATAAAATGTAAAGTTCTACTAGCATGAACTGTCAGAAAATAAAATGTAAAATTCTAGTAACATGAACTGTCAGAAAATAAAAGGTTAAGTTCTACTTTAAAGAACTGTCATAAAATAAAAGGTAAAGCTCTACAAGCACGAACTGTCAGAAAATAAAAGGTAAAGCTCTACAAGCACGAACTGTCAGAAAATAAAAGGTAAAGTTCTACTAGCATGAACTGTCAGAAAATAAAAGGTAAAGATCTACAAGCATGAACTGTCAGAAAATAAAGGTAAAGTTCTATAAGCATGAACTGTCAGAAAATAAAAGGTAAAGTTCTACTAGCATGAACTGTCAGAAAATAAAAGGTAAAGTTCTACAAGCATGAACTGTCAGAAAAAAAGGTAAAGTTCTACAAGCATGAACTGTCAGAAAATAAAAGGTAAAGTTCTACAAGCATGAACTGTCAGAAAATGAAAGGTAAAGTTCTACAAGCATGAACTGTCAGAAAATAAAAGGTAAAGTTCTACAAGCATGAACTGTCAGAAAATAAAAGGTAAAGTTCTCCTAGCATGAACTATCAGAAAATAAAAGGTAAAGTTCTACAAGCATGAACTGTCAGAAAATGAAAGGTAAAGTTCTACAAGCATGAACTGTCGGAAAATAAAAGTAAAGTTCTACTAGCATGAACTGTCAGAAAATAAAAGGTAAAGTTCTACAAGCATGAACTGTCAGAAAAAAAGGTAAAGATCTACTAGCACGAACTCTCAGAAAATAAAAGGTAAAGTTCTACAAACACGAACTGTCAGAAAATAACAGGTAAAGTTCTACAAGCACGAACTGTCAGAAAATAAAAGGTAAAGTTCTACAATTAGGAACTGTCAGAAAATAAAAGGTAAAGTTCTACAAGCACAAACTTTCAGAAAATAAAAGGTAAAGTTCTACAAGCACAAACTTTCAGAAAATAAAAGGTAAAGTTCTACAAGCACGAACTGTCAGAAAATAAAAGGTAAAGTTCTACAAGTAGGAACTGTCAGAAAATAAAAGGTAAAGTTCTACAAGCACGAACTGTCAGAAAATAAAAGGTAAAGCTCTACAAGCACGAGCTGTCAGAAAATAAAAGTACAGTTCTACAACCACGAACTGTCAGAAAATAACAGGTAAAGTTCTACAAGCATGAACTGTCAGAAAATAAAA
Source organism: Megaustenia siamemsis (assembly GCA_032433765.1). Classification (NCBI taxonomy): domain Eukaryota; kingdom Metazoa; phylum Mollusca; class Gastropoda; order Stylommatophora; family Ariophantidae; genus Megaustenia; species Megaustenia siamemsis. Next base: position 41,373,860 of record JAVIAB010000156.1, on the reverse strand, counting down.
GTAGAGTTCTACAAGCACGAACTGTCAGAAAATAAAAGTTGAGTTCTACAAGCACGAATTGTCAGAAAATAAAAGTAGAGTTCTACAAGCACGAACTGTCAGAAAATAAAAGTTGAGTTCTACAAGCACGAACTGTCAGAAAATAAAAGGTAAAGTTCTAGAAGTAGAAACTGTCAGAAAATAAAAGGTAAAGTTCTACTAGCATGAACTGTCAGAAAATAAAAGGTAAAGTTCTACAAGTAGAAACTGTCAGAAAATAAAAGTTGAGTTCTACAAGCACGAACTGTCAGAAAATAAAAGGTAAAGCTCTACTAGTACGAACTGTCAGAAAATAAAAGGTAGAGTTCTACAAGTAGAAACTGTCAGAAAATAAAAGGTAAAGTTCTACTAGCATGAACTGGCAGAAAATAAAAGGTAAAGTTCTACAAGCACGTACTGTCAGAAAATAAAAGGTAAAGTTCTACTAGCATGAACTGTCAGAAAATAAAAGGTTAAGTTCTACTAGCATGAACTGTCAGAAAATAAGAGGTAAAGTTCTACAAGCATGAACTGTCAGAAAATAAAAGGTAAAGTTCTACTAGCATGAACTGTTAGAAAATAAAAGGTAAAGTTCTACTTGCATGAACTGTCAGAAAATAAAAGGTAAAGTTCTACTAGCAGGAACTGTCAGAAAATAAAAGGTAAAGTTCTACAAGCATGAACTGTCAGAAAATAAAAGGTAAAGTTCTACAAGCACGAACTGTCAGAAAATAAGAGGTAAAGTTCTACAAGCACGAACTGTCAGAAAATAAAAGGTAAAGTTCTACAAGCACGAAATGTTAGAAAATAAAAGGTAAAGCTCTACTAGCACGAACTGTCAGAAAATAAAATGTAAAGTTCTACTAGCATGAACTGTCAGAAAATAAAAGGTAAAGTTCTACAAGCACGAAATGTTAGAAAATAAAAGGTAAAGCTCTACTAGCACGAACTGTCAGAAAATAAAATGTAAAGTTCTACTAGCATGAACTGTCAGAAAATAAAATGTAAAGTTCTAGTAACATGAACTGTCAGAAAAAAAAGGTTAAGTTCTACTTTAACGAACTGTCATAAAATAAAAGGTAAAGCTCTACAAGCACGAACTGTCAGAAAATAAAAGGTAAAGTTCTACTAGCATGAACTGTCAGAAAATAAAAGGTAAAGCTCTACAAGCACGAACTGTCAGAAAATAAAAGTTAAAGTTCTACTAGCATGAACTGTCAGAAAATAAAAGGTAAAGATCTACAAGCATGAACTGTCAGAAAATAAAAGGTAAAGTTCTATAAGCATGAAGTGTCAGAAAATAAAAGGTAAAGTTCTACTAGCATGAACTGTCAGAAAATAAAAGGTAAAGTTCTACAAGCATGAACTGTCAGAAAAAAAGGTAAAGTTCTACAAGCATGAACTGTCAGAAAATAAAAGGTAAAGTTCTACAAGCATGAACTGTCAGAAAATAAAAGGTAAAGTTCTACAAGCATGAACTGTCAGAAAATAAAAGGTAAAGTTCTACAAGCATGAACTGTCAGAAAATAAAAGGTAAAGTTCTACAAGCATGAACTGTCAGAAAATAAAAGGTAAAGTTCTACAAGCATGAACTGTCAGAAAATAAAAGGTAAAGTTCTACAAGCATGAACTGTCAGAAAAAAAGGTAAAGATCTACTAGCACGAACTCTCAGAAAATAAAAGGTAAAGTTCTACAAACACGAACTGTCAGAAAATAACAGGTAAAGTTCTACAAGCACGAACTGTCAGAAAATGAAAGGTAAAGTTCTACAATTAGGAACTGTCAGAAAATAAAAGGTAAAGCTCTACAAGCACGAACTGTCAGAAAATAAAAGTATAGTTCTACAAGCACGAACTGTCAGAAAATAACAGGTAAAGTTCTACAAGCATGAACTGTCAGAAAATAAAAGTAGAGTTCTACAAGCACGAACTGTCAGAAAATAAAAGTTGAGTTCTACAAGCACGAATTGTCAGAAAATAAAAGTAGAGTTCTACAAGCACGAACTGTCAGAAAATAAAAGTAGAGTTCTACAAGCACGAACTGTCAGAAAATAAAAGGTAAAGCTCTACTAGCACGAACTGTCAGAAAATAAAAGGTAAAGTTCTACTAGCATGAACTGTCAGAAAATAAAAGTATAGTTCTACAAGCACGAACTGTCAGAAAATAACAGGTAAAGTTCTACAAGCATGAACTGTCAGAAAATAAAAGTATAGTTCTACAAGCACGAACTGTCAAAAAATAACAGGTGAAGTTCTACAAGCATGAACTGTCAGAAAATAAAAGTAGAGTTCTACAAGCACGAACTGTCAGAAAATAAAAGTTGAGTTCTACAAGCACGAACTGTCAGAAAATAAAAGGTAAAGCTCTACTAGCACGAACTGTCAGAAAATAAAAGGTAAAGTTCTAGAAGTAGAAACTGTCAGAAAATAAAAGGTAAAGTTCTACTAGCATGAACTGTCAGAAAATAAAAGGTAAAGTTCTACAAGTAGAAACTGTCAGAAAATAAAAGTTGAGTTCTACAAGCACGAACTGTCAGAAAATAAAAGGTAAAGCTCTACTAGTACGAACTGTCAGAAAATAAAAGGTAGAGTTCTACAAGTAGAAACTGTCAGAAAATAAAAGGTAAAGTTCTACTAGCATGAACTGGCAGAAAATAAAAGGTAAAGTTCTACAAGCACGTACTGTCAGAAAATAAAAGGTAAAGTTCTACTAGCATGAACTGTCAGAAAATAAAAGGTTAAGTTCTACTAGCATGAACTGTCAGAAAATAAGAGGTAAAGTTCTACAAGCATGAACTGTCAGAAAATAAAAGGTAAAGTTCTACTAGCATGAACTGTCAGAAAATAAAAGGTAAAGTTCTACAAGCATGAACTGTCAGAAAAAAGGTAAAGTTCTACAAGCATGAACTGTCAGAAAATAAAAGGTAAAGTTCTACAAGCATGAACTGTCAGAAAATAAAAGGTAAAGTTCTACAAGCATGAACTGTCAGAAAATAAAAGGTAAAGTTCTACAAGCATGAACTGTCAGAAAATAAAAGGTAAAGTTCTCCTAGCATGAACTATCAGAAAATAAAAGGTAAAGTTCTACAAGCATGAACTGTCAGAAAATGAAAGGTAAAGTTCTACAAGCATGAACTGTCAGAAAATAAAAGTAAAGTTCTACTAGCATGAACTGTCAGAAAATAAAAGTAAAGTTCTACTAGCATGAACTGTCAGAAAATAAAAGGTAAAGTTCTACAAGCATGAACTGTCAGAAAATAAAAGGTAAAGTTCTACAAGCACGAACTGTCAGAAAATAAAAGTAGAGTTCATTGTGCAAAACCGAGATTACTAGCAACGAATGTGCAGAACACACCGTTCACTCAGTACCGACAGGTTACCAACTGCATCTGTCTTTCCTTCCAACAGTTACAACAGTGACAGGATCCAAGGCAACATTAACAAAATAATGAGGCTGACGTTGCGGAACTCTGCCTCATTGAAGTGAAACACACCCAAAAAATGAAGCTTATACATGGCCTTTGGCGTCTAAACAGCGGTTGGTATCAAACAATCATGATTTATCTGTAGTTTGGTAATATATACAAAGGTCAAGAGGTCGGGTTCGAACCTGATCGACAGCTTCCGGATTAACCCAGTCTTAAATGGGCACCGGATATTTTTCTGAGAAAGTAAAGCGGCACGGGCGTAATACCGACCACATTACCCCAAAAATCATGTACCGAAGGTCTGTATAAAGTACGGTCACTAACACCATATTCCCTATTCGCCACTGGGGGTGACGGGGCTCTTTAATTTTACTTTGGTTTTATATATATATGTATATATGTTAGTGTCTTATCCATGGTCATGTTTTGCTGAGCATTTTCTCTCGTGAGTGAATATGTCAATATCAGATAGGCAGACTCGATCGCACAATGAACTAAATGCGCCTGTGTTGCCTGGTCTAATCTCCCCTCCCTTACTACTTGTATCTTCTAATTTTAACATCATCTCTTTCTCAAAATTTGCCGTGCCACTTTAATTTTTGTCAAGCATGTGTTTCGATCTGAATCCAGGTTTGCCCAATTTCCTTCGCTGATAGAAAATTCTCTTAAAGAAAACAAGCAAACATCCTTGTAATCTCTGCACTGGTCTGCCCTTTGATCTCTTCCAATCCCTACGAAGTGAAGTCTATATTGAACAAAATAAATACGTCATCCTCTGTGTGCCAGGGTATGTGCCTTGAATTCAAGCACATAAATAAAGACATGCACAAATACTTTGATCCCTTTGCTCTCACCATATTCTCCCCAAGTGGGATTAGGTTATGCATCAGTCATCTTCAAAAAGAGATTACTTCAAGTCATCGATGAATGTCTGTGGTCAAACATTCATCGAAATGTGTATGAATTTACAAACGTCTTAAGCATTACCGGTTTTAGACAGTAAATATCAGTAATGACGCGAGCGCGTGGGATTTTCAAGTCCATGCTACATTTACAAGACGGTATGTGTTCCAGTGAGCCGCGATAGCTCAGTGGTTAGTGAACTGGACTACAAAGGACAGGAGGTAGGGTTCGATCCCAACCGACAGCTCCGGGTTCACCCAGCCTTTAATGGGTACCGGATTTTTTTCTGGGAAAGTAAAGCGGCACGGGCGTAATACCGACCACATTACTCCACAAATCATGTGCCGAAGGTCTGTAAAATGTATGGTCACTAACACCATATTCCCTATACACCACTTGGCGTGACGGGGGTACTTGAATTTTTGTGTGTTATGTGTTCCAGTAGACAGGGGTGGTTACACACAGGACGATGGCGATAAAGAGACTCGACAATGTTACATGACATCACAACATTGATTGGAAATCATCTCTGTCCATGATATAGTGGAAATAAAATGTATTATCTCGTTGTTTTGGTCTTTAAAAATATATTACCATCATCACAGTATGGAGGACTGGTTGGTCTCGCCTCGAGACAGAGAGGTTGTGGGTTCAAATCCCGGGTAAACCGGTTGGGATTTTTTTATTTATGATTTCTCTCTGCGGCAACCACCCCTGGTCTCAGCAGCAAGGCCCGGCTTGAAACGTCAATTACTCATCGACGGGAAAAAATATGAGTACCTTCGAAGTCGGAGTTATCTGCCTGTGCGGCGAGGGACTCCTGTGCACAAGGCTGCCATGAAAAAAATGGATTAACACGCAAAATTCAGTTCCTAGTCTCTAGGGACTTCGTCAAAGGTCAAAGCTGGCGAACGAAAAAAAAATGACAATAAATAGTTCATATCATATTACTCGTTCTGAAGGCACTATCTAATTGAAAGCTATTGATTTGGTTACAACTGGCAAAATACAAGGAAAGAGATATCGCGGACGACAAAGAGAGAAAATACTAGATATCTTGGTGTCATGGCATATCAAACAGTCAACAACAGAACTGATACGATGGCATGTAGATAGAAGATCGTGGAAGGACATGATCGCCTACGCCAACGGGTATGGCACATGATGGTGAAAGTTATTTATCTAAGACGCTCAAGAGGTTTTCTTATTGGGGACATCTGACTTATTGGGGACATCTGACTTAATTGTTCTCTTCATAATTACACTCTCTGAGAATATTCTGAAGTTGTATCTTTCGTTAACTATTCCACTTCAGCTACTGGCTGGACGCCCAGACTCAGCTGATATTATAACATAGCTTGAGGTATTCTAGACAATCTATTCTCTGTCTAATTTATTATCGTTTAATACAATAATTAGAATCAATGAACTATATATTCTCCCTGAAACACAAAGAACTTTGGAGTCAAACTTTTGAATACACTTCTTAACTGAACTGTCTAAGTCTTCATGACTGGTATCAATATCTAACTTGACTGGTATAATTAGGATGTACTATCTATATAAATACGAATCATGGACAATAGGACAACAGACAAGAAAATCACTGGAGTCTGCAGAAATGTGGTTTACAGAAGAATGTTGAGGATACCATACACAGCTAAGAAGAGTAATGGAAACGTTATAAAAGAGGCCAATGCAAAAAGAAAGCTAATTTCCAATATTAGGAAGAGACAATCATCATTGTTTGGCCATGTAATGAGAAGAGAACAACTGGAATAAATTGTAACAACTGTAAAAATCGAGGGACGAAGAGATAGAGGGAAGCAAAGAGAAAAAAATAACAGACAGCTTAAGAGAATGGCTTGGCAGAAGGTCAACAACAGAAATGATAAATAGCTGCCGAGATCGAAAATTGTGGAGAGACATGATCACCTACGCCAGTAGGCCCGGTACTTGATGATGATGATCTATATACGTCTGGAATCTAAGCTCGCTCTCTCTCTCTCTCTCTCTCTCTCTCTCTCTCTCTCTCTCACTTTAATTTAGTGAATATATTCGACTAAATACTCGCCTCTTATTTTGATAAATTATCTGCAGTGCTGAGATCCATTGTCTATTTATCCAGTGTAAAGAAAAAATGTTAACCTGTGGAACAACTTCGTGTCAAAATTTGAATAACAAGACACCATCTTGACATCTAACTAACCCCATGATTGTCAAAATAATTGTAGTGCACGTATTTCAAGACATATTTACTCTCTCAACCTTGCCCTCTTACTCCTTCAATTTGAAGTTGTTATCAAGTGCTGACTTCTAGACCATTTCTAGACATCGGCTTTAGGTGAATATCAAACTCAGGTTAATACCCCCATCCTTTTCTAACAGCTATAATTTATCCATGTTCATTCCTAAAATTTGCTACTGCTTTTGGATACTTCATCATATATACTACTATACGTACAACTCAAAGCTGTATCTGTCATTCTATGTTTCTGTCCTCTCCCTAGTGCATGAATCCTACTAGTTATATGATTACTATTATAATATGGAGCATTAGAGTGCACTAGAGTTGAAGCTACATCAGAAACAGTAGAAACAACAAAGAAACAACGTGTTTGGAGTAATGCGTTCCCTTTTCCAGGTCCTTGATGGTTGTTTATTGCAACCCTTAAAATGTTTCTGTTTATTGTAAAAACATACACTTGTGTATTGGTGTTTGATTTATTTATCGCTTCTTTATTGTTTTCTCAAAGGAAGGAAGTATACTAATGGAACAGGAAAAGACAATGGAAAGATGGACAGAATATATTAGTCAACTCTATGATGATGAAAGACCAGAATTAAACAATTCAAATGAAGACACAGGCCCACCAATAATGCAAAGTGAAGTGGAGGACGCAATTCAACACATGAAAAGAGGCAAAGCTCCAGGTCTCGACAATATAACAATCGAAGAGATAAATGCATTAGGAGAGCTAGGAGCACAAGTCATAACAAAACTACTCAATGACATATATAACACTGGACACATACCCGAAGATCTACTAAAATCTATCTTTGTAGCCATACCGAAGAAGTCAGGAGCCACTAATTGTGAAGACCATCGCACTATTAGTCTCATGAGCCACATGACGAAAATATTACTAAGAATCATAATGAGACTTGTAAGGAACAAAATGAAACCAGAAATAAGCGAGGAACAATGTGGATTTGTGGAAGGAAAGGGCACCATTAATGCAATATACATCTTAAGAGCATTGATAGAAAGATCTATAGAGGTAAAGAAAGATCTATATATGTGCTTTATAGACTACACGGAAGCATTTGACAAAGTAAAGCATGTGGAAATAATCAATATGCTGGAGAAATTAAACATTGATGGCAAGGATCTGCGAATCATAAAAAACATGTACTGGCAACAAACGGCAGCTATATGAATTAACAACCAAACAGGGCAATTTCAATTCATAAAACAAGGAGTCAGACAAGGCTGTGTTCTGTCGCCGGATTTGTTTTCACTTTACATCGAACATATTATGAGATTAATAGTAGACAAAAAAAGGAATTGAAGTCAATGGTCACAACCTAAATAATTTGCGATATGCGGGTGACACAGTCTTAATAGCAGAGACAGAGAACGAGCTACAAGAAATGATAGATATAATAGTAAAAGAAAGCAACAAGAAAGGTCTCAGTCTGAATAGTAGGAAACAGAATTAATGGTTATATCGAAGAAACAATCATCACCATCATGCAGCATTAAAATAAGCAAGACAAATCTGAAACAAGTGTAACGTTTGAAATACTTGGACACAGTGATAACATCAGATGGAAGATGCACCACAGAAATAAAAAGCAGAATGGCTCAGGCCATCTTGGAAACAAGAGGGTTCATCATAGCACCGATGAACCCTCTTTCTCATTTCTATTGACATAGATTTATTGCATAAGATATTTTTTCATTTTCCGAAATGCTATTATAGCATTTCGGAAAATGAAAAAATATCTTATGCAATAAATCTATGTCAATAGAAATGAGAAAGAGAGTTCATCGGTGCTATATAGAACCAATTCTGACCTATGGAAGCGAATCATGGACAGTAGACAAACAAATGAAAAGACGATTAGTGGCCACAGAGATGGGATTTCTCAGAAGAATGTTAAAAGTTCCATGGACAGCTAAAAAGACCAATGAGGAAGTTCTCAAAGAGGCCAACACAAAAAGGGAGCTCATAAAAAACATCAGAAAGAAGCAATCAACATTCAAAAGAGTAAAGTTGGAATACTAGGTTACAACAGGCAAAATACAAGGAAAGAGAGATCGCGGACGACAAAGAGAAAAAAATACTGAATAGCTTGGAGTCATGGCATGGAAAACAGTCAACAACAGAACTGATACGATGCACTGTGGATAGAAGATTGTGGAAGGACATGATCGCCTATGCCAACCTGTAAGGCACATGATGATGATTGTTTTCCATATGATCTTGTTCGCCATACCTTATTGAGCAGCTAAATCTGAGACACGTGTTCCGTTTGTAAATTGAGTCAAACGTTTATTTTTGTTATCAAATTCATTCTCATCGATGTCCTTAATAACTGGCTTGAATAGCTAACTCATTTAACACATTTTTCAATGAAAATATAAAAAAGATCTCGGAGTAATAAAAGACAAAAACAACATTTCATGGAGCTTGCCCCGGCCAGCGAACGCGAGATTGACCTAAAAGTTCAAGTTACCATCATCAACTTTGAAACTGAAACTGCACGTTCTACTTTGGCTACTGTCGTCGATATGTTGCTATTTTGGAGCATAAAGTACTTTTAATTTTAAAGAAAATATATTTCAAATATTTTGCTTCGTAATTACAACACAACTAATATAACAAGAAAATCAGAATATTATATTGAAAGATAATCGCTGATCTTAAATGAAGCAAAACAATTATCCAACACTAACTAAATTTAAAAAGCTACATTTCTGGAACCGTGTAAGAGTCAAAGTAGACCAAACACTGTCTGAATTCCGAGAAAATGTGTGGTAACCAAGTTACATTTTATTTTAAAATGGCTGTAGCAATTCTGATTATTCCAAATATGCTGCTGCATAAGTAAAGAGACGTTCAAGTACTAGTGTTTCTTTATATTCGTGCTTTTTTTCTTTTTCTAGCTCATTGTTCTCAATGTTAATCTGGCATTTTCTAAATATCTTTTCTACTTATGATTATAGTGTCTGTGTGTTATGCGCTGATCTTCATAACATTGTTCTGTCAGACCGCATTTACCTCATTCGGACATTGTTGTAGTTCATGCATCACCTATGATGTTATTCAGACACTGTTGTAGTTCATATATCACCTATGATGTTATTCAGATATTGTTGTAGTTCATATATCACCTATGATGTTATTCAGATATTGTTGTAGTTCATGTATCATCTACGATGTTATTCAGACACTGTTGTAGTTCATGTATCACCTATGATGTTATTCAGACACTGTTGTAGTTCATGTATCACCTATGATGTTATTCAGACACTGTTGTAGTTCATGTATCATCTATGAAGTTATTCAGACACTGTTGTAGTTCATGTATCACTTATAATGTTATTCAGACACTGTTGTAGTTCATGTATCACTTATGATGTTATTCAGACACTGTTGTAGTTCATGTATCACTTATAATGTTATTCAGACACTGTTGTAGTTCATGTATCACTTATAATGTTATTCAGACACTTGTAGTTCATGTATCACTTATAATGTTACTGATACACTGTTGTAGTTCATGTATCATCGATGATGTTATTCAGACACTGTTGTAGTTCATGTATCACCTATGATGTTATTCAGACACTGTTGTAGTTCATGTATCACTTATAATGTTATTCAGACACTGTTGTAGTTCATGTATCACTTATAATGTTATTCAGACACTTGTAGTTCATGTATCACTTATAATGTTACTGATACACTGTTGTAGTTCATGTATCATCTACGATGTTATTCAGACACTGTTGTAGTTCATGTATCACCTATGATGTTATTCAGACACTGTTGTAGTTCACGTATCACTCATGATGTTATTCAGACACTGTTGTAGTTCATGTATCACCTATGATGTTATTCAGACACTTGTAGTTCATGTATCACTTATAATGTTACTGATACACTGTTGTAGTTCATGCATCACCTATGATGCTATTCAGATATTGTTGTAGTTCATGTATCATCTACGATGTTATTCAGACACTGTTGTAGTTCATATATCACCTATGATGTTATTCAGACACTGTTGTAGTTCATGTATCACTCATTATGTTATTCAGACACTGTTGTAGTTCATGTATCATCTATGATGTTATTCAGACACTGTTGTAGTTCATGTATCACCTATGATGTTATTCAGACACTGTTGTAGTTCATGTATCACCTATGATGTTATTCAGACACTGTTGTAGTTCATGTATCACCTATGGTGTTATTCAGACACTGTTGTAGTTCATGTATCACTCATGATGTTATTCAGACACTGTTGTAGTTCATGTATAACTCATGATGTTATTCAGACACTGTTGTAGTTCATGTATCATCTATGATGTTATTCAGACACTTGTAGTTCATGTATCACTTATAATGTTACTGATACACTGTTGTAGTTCATGTGTCATCGATGATGTTATTCAGACACTGTTGTAGTTCATGTATCACCTATGATGTTATTCAGACACTGTTGTAGTTTATGTATCACTTATAATGTTGTTCAGACACTTGTAGTTCATGTATCACTTATAATGTTACTGATACACTGTTGTAGTTCATGTATCACCTATGATGCTAATCAGACACTTGTAGTTCATGTATCACTTATAATGTTACTGATACACTGTTGTAGTTCATGCATCATCTATGATGTTATTCAGACACTGTTGTAGTTCATGTATCATCTATGATGTTATTCAGATATTGTTGTAGTTCATGTATCATCTACGATGTTATTCAGACACTGTTGTAGTTTATGTATCACCTATGATGTTATTCAGACACTGTTGTAGTTCATGTATCACTCATGATGTTATTCAGACACTGTTGTAGTTCATGTATCATCTATGATGTTATTCAGACACTGTTGTAGTTCATGTATCATCTATGATGTTATTCAGACACTGTTGTAGTTCATGTATCACCTATGATGTTATTCAGACACTGTTGTAGTTCATGTATCATCTATGATGTTATTCAGACACCGTAGTAGTTCATGTATCACTTATAATGTTACTGATACACTGTTGTAGTTCATGTATCACCTATGATGTTATTCAGACACTGTTGTAGTTCATGTATCATCTATGATGTTATTCAGACACTTGTAGTTCATGTATCACTTATAATGTTACTGATACACTGTTGCAGTTCATGTATCACCTATGATGGGAATGCACAGTTAGAACTTGTTTACGTTGATCTTAATTTGCTTAAATCTCTCAACACCCAACTAAAAAATATATATATACATTTCCCCGGAAGCATATATTATAAGTTCTGTCTTTCTGAATCGGACATATAACAGTTTTGTACATTTTCTGGTGACTAACAGTAGGGACTTATATCAATGTCTCCAAAGTTGAGTTTATTATGCACACACAGTCTAATAATATTTTGTCTTGTTCTTGGCCTGGAAGCTAAATTATTGATTGCCCTATCCCAGAAACGTAAAGGATAAAATATGTTTTTTTTTTTGGGTCACGGTAATGTAGTAATTTCCATCCCTTATGATAATTGAACTTTATGATGATTGTCATGATATCGTAGGTCAACTGGTCTTTAACCTGTTGGTAATTGCCACTCGTTTTTCGACGATTGGGCCGAAATTTCATTACCGTGCATTTCATTCACTAATTCTTCATCTTTCTTTCTTTCAACTGAATGTGGAGCATCGGTCTTCAACACTTTCCAATCCGCGTTATTTAGTTCCATTCTCTTAATGTCTCTCTATCTCCTTCCCATCCTCGTTATCTATATTTTCACCTGTAATGTTTTATAAATTTATATTGCTACCTGTACTACGTTTGATTGCTCATTTAAAGTGCGCATACACCATGTTCCAATTTTAAAGATTTCCTGGACGAAAGAAGATGAGTCGACGACCCAGATTTATTGTGTCCCTCCCCTTGTTGACTTCCTATATCTCTTAGACAAATTACCTGGATGGATGAATTACTTTTTAAAATTTCTTTGAATTGTTCACGTTTGTGATGTTTTTTTACCTTATTTTTTTACAGTACATGATAGCCAGTCCCATAACTTACTCTCAGTTGCTTGTCCTCTTCCCTCTTTGGGGTTGAGACACGATTGAGACATGTTGGCGAGACACGATCTTTCAACCGCAGACTAAGTCTTCCAAGTTATATTAGATAGCAATTCCATTGTCTAACAAGGAAATAACTTTAGAGGCAAACGGACACTCTACAATACAATCCATAAGGGGCATGCCTGGAATAACAATCGGAGGCCATAGTATAAATAATCTAAGGCAGGGATGGCCAATTAGGTGCCCGCGGACCACAAGTGGCTCGCGACGTCCTTTTTGTGGCCCGCGGCGGATAAAAAATAAAATCAGGTTGCATTGAGCAAAAAGTCCTGGGTAAAATTGATTAAAAATTTGTTACATTAACTTCTACCGTGAAGAAAACTAACTCAAATATTCCCTAGTAGACCTATGTTTAAAACTCGGAACACTCTAGTAGTTAGTTTAACGTCAACTTCCCGTAATTCCCGGCCATTCCTTTTTTTCCTTTTGATCATCCTGCGACCGACTTAAACAAAGGAAGAAGCCAACGAATGGTTCTAGAGCCGACTCTCTGTTCGGCGAGTTCAAACAGTTTCCGCCAAGAAATACTGTCAGTCACCCACCTCATCCACCCCAACACATTCACCTCACAATTATTTTACTGTCAGTTTCTTTCTCTCCAAACCTCTTTTCATCAGTCAAAATTATATATCCGATCTGATCATTCTGATTTTGTCGAGTTACAGTGAACAGTTCCATTTTAACAGGAAACAGTGCTATTGTTGTAATCTGTGTTTTCATTGTCTGTTGCTTCGGTCGTGGTATAATATGAACAATAAACGTCAATTAAATGAAAAAATAAGATTTTTTCATGAGAAATGGGAACATGATTTTTTATTTATCAACAATAAGGATAGCAAACCGCAGTGCCTTGTGTGTTTGCAAGTGTTGTCTGTAAATAAAGAGTATAATCTTAAACGACATTACACACAGCATCATGCCGCTAAATACAAGGACTACATTGGTACAATACGTTCTAAACTTGTGTGCGATTTGAAGAAAAAAGTTAGTGCTCTGAAATATGTTTTTACTACATTAACAACAAAACAAACACGTTCCTTAATGGCATCGTTTGTTGTAAGCGTAGAGATAGCGAAATAAAAAAAATCATTATGTGACGATGACTCCATTGCCCAGCATTACACTGCATTATACATCAGGAGGCGCTGTGTTGCAAGATTCTAGACGTGGAGGATGTTATGAAAACTGTAATAAAGTGTGTGAATTTAATAAAAGGCGGGAATCGGTCTTTGACACACCGACAGTTTATAAATTTTCTATCAGAAGTTGAAGCATAATATGGCGATTTGGTGCTCTACACACAAGTAAGCTGGCTAAGCAGAGGGAATTGTTTGAGGCGGTTTTTGCTTTGAGAAACGAGATAAAGCAGTTTTTAGAGAAACATGATACTAAGAAAGAACTGATCAGAAAAATGTCTGACCCACATTTTGACAGCGTATTGGCCTTTCTAACTGATATCACCAGCACATGAATGAACTCAACGTGAAGCTACAGGGACGTTCCCAAACAGTCTCAGATTTGGTAGGACACCTAGATGGATTTATAAGTGAACTACAAGTTTTTAGATTTACCCTGGCCAAAGAAAACTTCATTCATTTTCCTTCGTGCAAAGAATTGAATGAGGAGCTCAGTGACACTGATTTCAAATTTTCTGTATTAATGTTAGACAAACTATTGGAGCAATTCATTGAACGATTTTCTGACTTCAGTGGTATACGACCAGAACTGGCATTGTTTAACAACCCTATGAAGTGTGACATTTTCCAACAACATGACACTTTTCAATTGGAGTTATGTAACCTCCAAAGTGACCACTTTTTCCAATCACGGATGGAGATAGGAGTTGACTTTTGGAAACTTGTGCCACAGGAAAAATATCCCGCATTGAGTGATTTCAGTTTGAAAATTACTTCTATGTTCGGAAGCACATATATATGTCAAATCATATATATCATCTTTCAACAATGAAGGAGATTAAATTGTCACAAAGAAACCGACTCACTGATGGCCACCTTCAGGATTTATTACGATTAGCATCATCATCTTTACACATTGACTTTGATGAACTTGTTGCTGCACATGAACGTCCACATTGTTCTCATTAAGGTTTGTTACATGTCAACTTTAAAATGACCTAACTAAAACATGTTTGTTAAACAATATAAATAGCAAATTTTATTCATTTTTATAAATCAACTAAGCATTTTTAACTCTGTTGCAACAACATGATTTATGTAAGCAAATAATGCCGATAAATAACAAAAATATTACCTTAAAACAAATGCCAAGTTTATTTGTATTGATGTTGTTATGTGTGTGGCCCGCCACAAAAAAAAAATAATAAAAAAGTGGCCCGCCATTTGAAAGAAATTGGCCATCCCTGATCTAAGGTATACTGATGATACAGTCTTAATCGCTAAGAGTGAAAATGAGTTACAAGAAATGTTAGACATTATAGTGAAAGAAAGCAAAAATAGAGGACTCAGCCTTAATAGCAAAAAGACAGAAGTAATGGTAACAACAAAGAAAAGAACATCACCTCAGTGCAGAAGAAAAACAAGTGGAAGAATATTAAAACAGGTAAATTAAATTAAATATTTTGGAACTTTGTTAACCTCAGATGGTAGATGTATAACAAAATGACTCAGGCAAAAGCAGCTTTCCAAAAAAATGAGGAATATACTGAGCAATCCATTATTGACAATAAAAACAAGAAAGAGAGTTCTTAAATGTTATGTAGAGCCAGTCTTGACATATACGTGTCAATCATGAACAATAGGACAACAGACAAGAAAATCACTGGAGGCTGTAGAAATGTGGTTTTACAGAAGAATGTTGAAAATACCATGGAGAGATAAGAAGAGTAATGAAAGCGTTCCGAAAAAAGTCAAAGCAAAACGAGAGCTGATTTCCAATATTAGGAAGAAATAATTATCATTTTTTGGCCAAGTAAGGAGAAGGGAACAGCTGGAATATATTGTGACAACTGGTAAAGTTGAGGGACGAAGAGATAAAGGGACGCAAAGGGAAAATATACTAGACAGCTTAAGAGAATATGCTGGCAGAAGGTCAAAATCAGACATGATAAATAACTGTCGAGATGGAAAGTTGTTGAAAGACATGATCACCTGCCAGCAAGCATGGCAGTTGATTTGATGATACTATGTGTAATTAAATACACTTTTATATAAAGTTTAAGCTATGTGTAAATACATATACGTTTATAGACAGTTTTATACTAAGTGTAATTGTTTACACGAAGCCGCGGTGGTTGAGTGTTTAGCGCGCTCGATACAGAAAATTACGGTCCGAGTTCAATTCTCAGTTATGGTAATTTTTTTTCAACATGGCTGTGGAGTTCATTAAGTCTCTGAAAATGGGTATCAGAGATTTCTTTAAAATGTAGGGCGGCCTGGCGTAAAATACCAAACATTTCAAAAACAGATCGCGCCGTTGGTAATTGAACAATATAGGCACCACTCTGTACTTCTAAAACGCTCAACGGCGCAGAGCCTTTTATATATACAAACATGCGTACCAACAACATCATATTTCCGTGTGGTCAAACATGGCACATTAAGCAGAAACCGTTGCTACATGGAGCATTATGTAACATTGAAGCCGAAGACGGGCCCTTTTCATTTGCTAGTCCTGCTTAGCCTCTTTTTGGCTTCCTCATTTTCTCTTGCCAAATGAAGTTCATTTGTGTTCAATTTTCGCTCGTCGTAAGCACAAGAGTGCTCATCAGTTCTTCCTTATAAAGACTACGACACAAAGTCAGCAAATTCTTTGTGTACGATTTGATTTGATTTACAAAAACTCTACGTCTGACATTTAACTTTTGACATTTTTGTTTTGTTTTTTTCTTTTGACCAAGAAAAGGCTTTCGATTGGGTGGACAGGGAACAACTATGGTCCGTATTGCCCTTGTACGGAGTGAGTCACCACCTAGTAGAGATATGCAAGAGCCTCTATGAAAGTAGTCGCACTACAGTAAGATCTTTAGCAGGCTACTCTAAACATTTCACCATTAACTCCGGAGTATGACAAGGCTGCGTGCTTTCCCCTTAACTTTTCATCACATATAAGGACAATATATGCAAATTAGCATGCCCAATCAAAGGAAATATACCACCACGGATGATAACAAACGATAAAACAAAAGAGAACGAAATATACGTACCAGAAAACAACAGAAGAGTGGAAGAAATAAATGAAATACTATTTGCAGACGACCAAGTTCTGATACATGAAACAACTGAGGACCACAAGAACATATCAACAGGCTAAACAACACTTGTAGACAATACAACATGAAGATCAACATAAGCAAAACCGTAGTAATGGCAATAGCGAGAAAGCAAGAAAAACTAAACATCATAATAGATAATACAACTTTGAAGCAAGTTGACAATTTTAAATATCTGGGTAGCACGTTAACACAAGAAATAAACCAAGAGACCGAGATAGATATAAGGTGTAACAAAACAAGCCAAGTTATAGGCCAAGTATCAACACTATTGAAAAACAAAGCAATAACTACGGAAGCAAAAATGGCAATATACAAATCAATTTTTCTACCAACTCTGTGCTGTCAGTGCCAGAATTGGACGCTGGACTCTAGAACAATAAGAAAGATAACGACCATCGAAATAGAATGTGTCAGAAGAATGACAGGAAACAGCTTAAGGGACAGAGTAAGAAACACTGACCTGAAGAAGAAACTCGAAATTGAACCAGTCATCAAATACATAAAGAAACAACAGATAAATTGGTTCGGCCACATAACAAGACAAAAAGAACTAACAATGAATCAAAGAGCCACAAACAAACGCTACGAAAACGCCAGATTAAGAGGAAGACCGAGAAAGAGATGGATAAAGGGAATATAGGAATATATATATGAATAGAGCAAATAATCGCAGATTGTTTCTCCTCTCGACGCCAACGGCAGCAGAGGAAGGATAGAAGAAGAAGATTAATTTCTTTTCCTGTACAGACTTCCAGCTCTCAGAACCATGTATATTATGTACTAAAGACAACTAATAATAAATGAATATTATTATATAGGTTATATACTATTATCTGTTGTTGATTATATGTGATTTGTTTCCGAGTGTTGTAAACATACCTCTTCCCCTGAAATTATATTATGTACTAGTTGCACGGCATGATTCTTTTACTGAGTACATTTTCTTTTTAACTTTCATATATTTGCTGGTTTTCTAAACGCAGCTGAAGCTTCTCTTTCTTATCTTTATCTTCCTCGTGTGCTTCTTCTTTCCTTCCTCATTTGCCTTTCAACGTCGAGGGAAATATATAGTTTGCGGTCTGTTGCTATTCTTTTGCTATGCTTCCTCATTTTTTGGAAAACTGCTTTTGCCTGAGCCATTCTGCATCTCACCTCTTTTGTACATCTTCCGTCTGAGGTTAACAAAGTTCCAAAATATTTAAATTCATTTACCTGTTTTAATATTGCTCCACTAGTCTTTATTTTGCACTGAGGTGATGTCTTTTTCTTTGTTGTTACCATTACCTCTGTCTTTTTGCTATTAAGGCTGAGTCCTTTATTTTTGCTTTCTTTCACTATAATGTCCAACATTTCTTGTAACTCATTTTCACTCTTAGCGATTAAGACTGCATCATCAGCATACATTAGATTATTTATATTATGACCTCCAATTGTTATTCCAGGCATGCCCCTTATGGATCTTAAAATAATCTCACTATAAATATTAAACAAATCTGGTGACAGCACACAACATTGTCTAACACCCTGTTTTGTTTGTTGAACCATTCTCAATTGGTTTCCAGTTCTTATGGCCGCTGTTTGTTGTCAGTACATGTTCTTTATTATTCTTAGATCTTTGCTGTCTACGTTTATGCTTTCTAAAATTGTGATATGTCTTGGTGCTTTACTTTGTCAAATGCCTTGGTGTAATCTATGAAACATAGGTATAGATCTGTTTTCACCTCTATGGCTCTTTCTACTAAAGATCTTATGATATAAATGGCATTCCTTGTTCCTTTATCTCTAACAAAACCACACTGTTCATCGCTAATTTCTGGACTGATTTTGTTTCGCACTCTTCGCATGATGATTCTTAGTAATATCTTAGTCATGTGACTCATAAGACTTATTGTGCGATGATCATAGCATTCAATCGCACTTGATTTCTTTGGTAGGGCTATGAATATTGATTTGTGCATGTCGTCTGGTATATATCCGCTGTTGTAGATATCATTCAATATTTTTGTTATTATTTCTATTCCAAAATCACCAATGGCTCCAATCTCTTCTTTAATTATATTATCTGGTCCAGGAGCTTTGCCTGCTTTCATATTGCGCAAGGCGTCTTCCACTTCTTCTCTTAGTAGTTCTGGTCCTCCATTATCCTTAATATTTACTTCCGTTCGTTCATCATTATGAAGATCATTATTCTGTCCATCGTTCCCTTATGTTTTCTTGATCAATCAACAGTTCTCCTTCCTTTGATCTTAAACATCCAGTTTTTGATTGCGTTTTTCTTCCTGTTAATTCCTCGATTTGTTTGTATATAGCTTTAGCATCTCCTTTTTTGTTGCATAATCACTAATAGATTAGACAAATAGTTTTATTTTTTCCGCTTTTAAAGTGTGATTTAATCTTATCCTTTTTTTCGCTGTTTTTATATTTTCTGTAATCTTTCTAATGGATGTTTTTATTTTTCTGGACATATAATTAATAGTGGTCATTGTATTTTTCTTCATCAAAACTTGCGGTTGCTGTAGACTGATGTCTAGTCTGTCGCAGTTTGATGATCTTTCTATACCGACGTCATTTCTTTTCAGTTACCAACACAATTTTTCCTTGTCTTTAAGTGGACTATTTCTGGCAGCTGGTAGTTGTGCAGCTGTTTGAGATGGTTTGATACACAACTTTATTGTTTCCTGTATCAGCCGATTTCGTCGCCTCAAGATCTGCGTTGTTTATGAAAATGTGTTTATCTCACTCAATATGTACAGGTTTTTACATTTTCTTATGAATTGTGCTGTCAGTAATATATAGCAAAATGATAAATATAATAAGCTGTTTAACAAAAAATATATAATTTTCTGCTGTGATATTAATAAGCATTGAACGAGATAGCGATACTTTAAGTTCAAAGATATAAAATCGTGTACATGCAGTCGCATCTACACTTTTAGAGTTGCCATATGCGATCAAACATTGCTTGATGATTGTATTCCGTTTTGTTAATTTTGTTTACATTTATATTGAAGTTCATTTCAGACAAATGTAGAGTAAACTGACAGTTGATTTTATCATCATTAGTAATAATTAGTAAGCGAATTGCAGAATTAATGAAGGTTGTGGCTTATAATATTCATCCGTTAGTTATTCTTCGCGTTTAGAACGTTCGAAAGTGAAAGCACAGTTGGGAGGTTGAGAACACAATGAGGGAAATGGTGATAAAACACACTCACATACTCTCTCTCTCTCTCTCTCTCTCTCTCTCTCTGCGTTCAGGACTCAATCAGAGTAAGGATTCCAGACTCTCATATGAAGTCAGCTGTCAGGCTAAGTGTGTTGATCGCCCCCACAGACAGAACATCACAATTAGAGTCTGTCAGATCCACTCTGACTGAACACCCGTTAATACGTTGCACTGTGTTCTGCGCCAGTGGCCCAGTGCATCCGATTTCAGCCAGCATTTTATTCGGGTTTGCTTTCCTTAGCCTTTGATTGTCCCCAATCTTCCTGCAAGGCAGCAGATTGTCTTTTCTGTAGGGGGATTCTGCCCTTAGATGATAGGCCCTCCCAGGTTTACGAGCACCATTTGCCCGAGTCACAAGAGGTGACTAACACAGACATGCACACACAAAGATGTGAGATGTGACTAACACAGACACGGACACACAAAGATGTGACTAACACAGACATACACACACAAAGATGTGAGATGTGACTAACACAGACATGCACACACAAAGATATGAGATGTGACTAATACAGACATGCACACAGCGATACGAGGCATGACTAACACTGACACACATCAAGATATATGACACATGACTAACATAAACATGCACATAAAGATATGAGATATAACTGACATTGACATGCACACACAAAGATATGACATATGCCTAACATAGACATGCACACAAAGATAAGAGATATGACTAACATAGACATACACACACAAAGATATGAGATGGGACTAACATAGCCATGCACACACAAGGATATGAGATGTGACAAACACAGACATGCACACACAAAGATATGAGATATGACTAACATAAACATGCACACAAAGATATGAGATATCACTAACCCAGACATGCACACACAAAGATATGACATATGACTAACACTGGTATACACTAAGATATGAGATATGACTAAACACAGACACACATAAAGATATGAGACATGATTAACACGGATACACCGAGTTATGAGATATGACTAACATGACACACACCAAGATATGGCTAGGACAGAAACACAGCAAGATATGAGCCATGGCTTCACCAAAAAACACCAAAAAATGAACCATGTCTAGCACAGAAACACATTAAAGTGTCCATATGCTTGGGTTTGTTGTAGTCGGCAGACTCTTCTGAACGTGGGAATCACAGGTTTCGTTAAACAGTTGTCCGGAGATTTGAGAGTTCAGTCTGACCCATAGAACGTTCTCTTGCATGTACAGATTCCCGATCGACTGTTGACAGGTGTCGTTGAAACAGTTGTCCGGACATTTGAGAGTACATATGATGTCACAGCCATCAGAACACATCTGTTCACTCACATACAGACACACACGCACACACACGCACGCACACACACATACACGCGCGCGCACACACACACACACACACGGGAAACTAAAATTAGCAAAGATGACGTTCTGGAAGAGGTCAAAGCAAATTATTAAGTTTATTACCGACATAAGGGGGAAGTAATCATTTTCCTTTTTTCACCAAACTACAGAGAAAAAAAAAAACAGATATGAAACGTTTTTTTCCTTACAAGATTACACGAAATATTAACAGACTTTGAGAGCGGTGCCGTTCTATCTGAGGCTATCTTAGTTTTCTATTCTCGTATTGTATTTTGGATTCAAAGCTCTCCAGACGGCCCTTTAATTGTTATCTCTAATATTCTACTATTAACAAAACTGATTCTTCATCTCCTATGGAGTCTAATCAACATATTAAAGGATTCGTGGTCTTTTTAAGATCCCGAATAATAAATAAGCAGTGAAATTGTTCGAACCAGGTGCGCAATGCCCCAGACCTTCGCAAACACTAATCTAAACATCTGCTAACATATTTACAAGAAATAATTTTAGGAAATATAGGTGAATCGCATAGCCACAGCCAAAATATAGCGACCGCACTTCGATCACTAAGCAAAGCCTGAAATTCAAAACCAAATTGTACAACTAAAAAAAATAAGTCTGATGTTTCAGTTGAGGACAGATTATATTCATGTGAATAAACACTTCAACCAAGTGAACACTTTTATCTGAACCAAACGGTAGGCATTGTCAAAACCATATGTAAATGGTTGAAACACAAACAGCTACATTGCTACAGATGATCGGATACGATACCACATCTCATCTCTTAATACTGCAATAGGCAACATTCTATACAGCAACACAACCTAGGAATACAACTACAGTTGTTACAGATGCCACGGGGTGTCAAAAGTGACCAGCTCACAGCTAAAAAGGATTAGACCACCATAATCATCATCACCATCACCTCCACCATCATCATCACTATCATCACCACCATAATCATCATCACCATCATCACTACCATCATCATCACCATCATCTTCATCACCATCACCTCCACCATCATCATGACCATCATCACCACCATCATCTTCATCATCATCACCTCCACCATCATCATCTTCATCACAATCACCTCCACCATCATCATCACCATCATCACCACCATCATCATCACCATCATCACCACCATCATCACCACCATCATCTTCATCACCATCACCTCCACCATCATCATCACCATCATCACCACCATCATCATCATCATCATCACCTCCACCGTCATCATCATTATCATCATGTCAGCAATCCCTTTCAGCCATCTAGTGTGAAGAGAATAGCTGTAAAGGAGATAGAGTGAGATGGATACCACAAAGTTTCAGTGAATATTTTGATACGAAGTCAAAAAAGCGGAAAAAGTAAAAGATTGTAATGATGTAAAGTTGTAGAGAGACATAATCACCTATACGGGTATGTGCGGTACATATTGACAACAATGACAATAATGACAACAATGACAATAATGACAACAGTGACAATAATGACAACAATAACAACAATGAAAAATGACAACAATGACAAAAATGATAACAATGATAACAATGACAAAAATGACAATAATGACAGTAATGACAATAATGACAACAATGACAACAATGAGAACAATGGCAATAATGACAATAATGATAAAATTTACAATAAATACAACAATGGCAATAATAACAACAATGACAATAATAGCAACACTGACAATAATAACAATGACAATAATAGCAACACTGACAATAATAACAACAATGACAGTAATAGCAATGACAATAAGAACAACAAAAACAACAACGACAATAATAACAATAACGACAACAATTACAATAATAACAACAATGACAATAATGACAATAATAACAACAATGACAATAATGACAATAATAACAATAACGACAACAATTACAATAATAACAACAATGACAATAATGACAATAATAACAATAACGACAACAATTACAATAATAACAAT
Source organism: Megaustenia siamemsis (assembly GCA_032433765.1). Classification (NCBI taxonomy): domain Eukaryota; kingdom Metazoa; phylum Mollusca; class Gastropoda; order Stylommatophora; family Ariophantidae; genus Megaustenia; species Megaustenia siamemsis. The sequence continues at coordinate 41,350,323 of JAVIAB010000156.1, read as the reverse complement.
AACGACAACAATTACAAAAATAACAATAACGATCACAATTACAATAATAACAAAAATGACAATAATGGCAATAATAACAACAATGACAATAATGACAATAAGAACAACAATTACAATAACAACAACAAATACAAGAATGACAATAATAACAACAATGACAATAATGAAATAATAACAATAACGACAACAATTACAATAATGAAAACAATTACAATAATAACAACAATGACAATAATGACAATAATAACAACAATTACAATAATGACAATAATAACAACAATGACAATAATGACAATAACGACAACAATTACAATAATAACAACAATGACAATAATGACAATAACGACAACAATTACAATAATAACAACTATGACAATAATATCAACGCTGACAATAATGACAACAATGACAATAATGACAATAATAACAACACTGGCAACAATGGCAAAAATAACAACAATGACAATAATAACAACACTGACAATAAAGACAACAATGACAATAATAACAACAATGGCAATAATGAAAATAATGACAATAACAACAAAACTGACAACAATGACAATAATGAGAACAATGGCAATAATGACAATAATGATAATAATGACAATAAATAGCAAAGGCAATAATAACAAAAATGACAATAATAGCAACACTGACAATAATAACAACGATGACAATAATGACAATAATAACAATAACGACAACAATGACAATAATAACAATAATGACAGCAATGCCATTAATAACAACAATGACAATAATGACAACAATGACAATAATGACAATAATAACAACACTGACAATAATGACAACAATGACAATAATAACAACACTGACAATAATGACAACAATGACAATAATAACAACACTGGCAATAATGACAACAATGACAATAATGACAATAATAAAAACACTGACAATAATGACAAAATGACAATAATGACAATAATGCCAATAATAACAACAATGACAATAAAAACAACACTGACAATAATGACAACAATGACAATAATAACAACAATGACAATAATAACAACACTGACAATAATGACAACAATGACAACAATGACAATAATAACAACACTGACAATAATAACAATAATGACAATAATAACAACACTGACAATAATAACAACAGTGACAATAATGACAATAATAACAATAATAACAACAATGAAAATAATTACAATAATAACAATAATGACAATAATAACAACAATGACAATAATAACAACAATGACAATAATGACATCAATGAAAATAATGACAATAATAACAAAACTGACAATAATAACAACACTGACAATAATGACAACAATGACAATAATGACAATAATAACACTGAAAATAATAACAACAATGAGAATAATAACAACAATGACAACAATGACAATAATAACAATTACAATAATAACAAAAATGACAATAATAACAACAATGACATTAATAACAATAACGGCAACAATTACAATAATAACAACAATTACAATAATAACATCAAGGACAATAATGACTATAATAACAACAATGACAATAATGAGAATAACGACAACAATTACAATAATAACAACAATAACAACAATGACAATAATGACTATAATAACAACAATGACAATAATGATAATAACGACAACAATTACAATAATAACAATAACAACAACAACAACAATAACAACAATGACAATAATAACAACACTGACAATAATAACAACACTGACAATAATGACAACAATGACAATAATGACAACAATGACAATAATAACAACACTGACAATAATAGCAACACTGACAATAATGACAACAATGACAATAATAACAACAATGACAATAATAACAACAACGACAATAATAACAACAATGACAATAATAACAACACTGACAATAATAGCAACACTGACAATAATGACAACAATGACAATAATAACAACAATGACAATAATAACAACAACGACAATAATAACAACAATGACAATAATAACAACACTGACAATAATGAGAACAGTGACAATAATGATAACAACTACAAAAATGACAACAATGACAGCAATGACAATAATGACATTGACAACAATGGGAATAATGACACCAATGACTGCAATGACAACAATGAGAATAATGACAATAACGACAATAATGACAACAATGACAACAACGACAATAATGACAACAATGACAATAATGACAACAATGACAATGACGACATTAATAACAGCAATGACAATAATGACAAGGATGACAATAATGACATTAATGACACCAACGAAAATAATGACATTAATAACACCAACGATAATAATGACATTATGGACAATAATGACAACAATGACAATAACGACAATATTGACAACAGTGACAAAAATGACATTAATGGCAAGAATGTCATTAATGACAATAATGACAACAATGGCATTAATGACGCCAATGGCAAGAATGCCATTAATGATAACAATGACAATAATGACAATAATATCATTAATGACACCAATGATAATAATGACATTTATAACACCAACGATAATAATGACATTAATTACAACAATGACAATAATGACAACAATGACAATAACGACATTATTGACAACAGTGACAAAAATGACATTAATGGCAAGAATGTTATTAATGACAACAATGACAACAATGGCATTAATGACGCCAATGGCAAGAATGCCATTAATGATAACAATGACAATAATGACAATAATGCCATTAATGACATCAACGATAATAATGACAATAATCATAACAATGACAAAAATGACAACAATGACAATAACGACATTAATGACAACAACGACAATAATGCCAACAATGACAATAATGACATTAATGACAACAATGATAATAACGACGACAATAACAATAACGACATTAATGATAACAATGACAATAATGACATTAATGACGACAATGACAATAACGACATTAATGACAACAATGACAATAATTACTTTAGTGACTACAATTACAATAATGACGAAATTGACGACAATGACAATAACGACATTAATGCCAACAATGACAATAATGACAACAATGACAATAATGACAATAATATTATTCATGGAATCAGTTTCACTGTTGGCTGAGCATCCCCATATCCTCTACACCGCCCGACCCACCATCCCTCTAATCGGATGTAGACTAAATGTTCCATTAAGGTCTTTATTATAGATACATCTGCTTTTCCCACTAAGCCCTCCGGATCGACCAGATCCCTTTTCCACATTTAGAATCTTCAGTCTCTCAATTTGTACACCATTGTCCCACCCATTTTCTTCACCTCTTCTCTTAAGGAATGAATAACAAACATGGCGATGTCCCCTTTGTTGAGAGTAATGGTACACTCAGTGACAGAGCTTCCAGTGAGCTTATCGTTTATTTTATTGTAATGTTAAGCGGTCAAGAGCCGGTCCTTATTTCGCACTGATGCAATTCCAGTATCATACATTGACATAATTCCTGCGCAGCCTCTCTACTTTCGATTCAAGTTTTATTTTCCTCCCTGTCCTTCATTTATGCGCACAGCAACAGTGTCCACGTTTCGTATCGAAATGAGTGTTGTTGCTGTTCATGCTGCGGAGTGAGTCGAACTCAGCGCTAGAAAAACTCTGCAGCACAAGCGACCAATCCGGGTAACTTCTATCGAATAGAAAAATCACTTACAATCGCATGATCTCTTCGAAGAACAATACAAACAAACAAATAAACAGAGAAGATCACTGGACATCAGCACCTATCTGTGAGCCCTCTAAACCAGCAGCCACATTATCCAGAAGCTCTGTTGATTATGTATTTATATACACAAAGAGCAGACCAATGCTGAGATATAAGAATGTTTGCAGGGCTTACACGGGGACATTCTCTATCAGTGAAAGAAAGTGGGATTATCTGACTGTAGATCATAGCATAAGGAAAACGAAAATTAAAATAAATAGCACAACTTTCAGTGCTGATATCACATTCAGAAGATAAAAAGCGCAAGAGAAAGAAAACCGGACAAGGCACCACGAATATATCTTGTTCTTTCTGCGGATGGATCAGTCTGTCCAATATTGGCAAATTCAACCACGAGAGACGCTGTTCAGTAAAGCAGCATCCTACATAAGACAGTAATATTTGTACCGAACTACTGATTTATCATGATTACTTGCTACCAACCGTCTCTCAAGAGGCCAAAGACCGTATCATTTCATAGCATATCATTATTATCATTATACATACATATATATATATATATATATATATATATATATATATAGAGAGAGAGAGAGAGAGAGAGCTCCAAAAGATAAGTAACGTAAGCAACAAGTAATATTCAAAATAAAAATAAGCAGCAGATGACTAAAAAATCTTTTAGTTCAGAAACTCTTGAGGACATGATTCCACAATTAACATTAAGGGACACTTCTTGCTGGTCTTGCCCTGGGTTAACAGGCAAGGCCGCAATTAATTGTTAGATAAGTTTCTAGGCTTCTCTCTAAATATTTCCCCCTCACGGCATCGGAATTAATAAATCGCTTCAATTAAAACGCGATTTCTTTACCATTAGTCTGCATTATCTGTTTTAAAAAAAATAATAAACTTTACTGATTATAAATGAAGAAGCCGAGTTAGTTCTCAATGGTTAGTGAATTGGACTACTAAGAACAAGTGCTGTGGTTCGATCCCTCTCGGCGGCCTCCGGGTTCACGTAACCTTAAATTGGTACATTTGTTTGTTCGAGGAAGGAAAGACGGCACTGGCGTAATATTGACTACATCATCCACAAAAATAAAGTGTCGAAAAGATTTGAAAAATGACACTAGTACCATATTGCTTACACGCCACCTCGTGACGTAATTTGGCTCTTTCATTAAAAAAAATTATATGGTATCTGTTTCAAGATAACAAGATAAGATCTGTTTTTGTAGACAAAAAAGGAATTGAAGTCAACGGTCACAATATAAATAATTTGCGATATGCGGATGACACAGTCTTAATAGCAGAGACAGAGAATGAACCACAAGAAATGATAGACATAGTTGTAAAAGAAAGCAACAAAAAGGGTCTCAGTCTGAATAGTAAGAAAACAGAAGTAATGGTCATATCAAAGAAACAATCATCACCATCATCCAGCGTTAAAAATCAACAGGACAAATCTGAAACAAGTACAACGCGTCAGACACTTGGGCACAATAATAACATCAGAAGGAAGATGCAACACAGAAATAAAAAGCAGAATAGCTCAGGCCAAAATAGCATTTAATAAAATGAAATATATCTTATGCAACAAATCTATGTCAATAGAAGTGAGAAAGACAGTTCATCTGTGCTATATAGAACCATGGCGAATCATGGACAATAGACAAACAAATGAAAAGACGATTAGAGGCCACAGAGATGGGATTTCTCAGAAGAATGTTGAAAGTTCCCTGGACAGCTAAACAGACCAATGAGGAAGCTCTCAAAGAGGCCAACACAAAAAGGGAGCACATAAAAGACACCATAAATAAACAATTAACATTTTTCGGGCACATCATGAGAAGAGGAAAGTTGAAATACTTGTTTACAATTGGCAAAATAAAAGGAAAGAGATATCGCGGACGACAAAGAGAGAAACTAGATAGCATGGTGTCATGGCTTGGAAAACAGTTAACATACTTAATACGATGCACTGTAGATAGAAGATTGTGGAAGGATATGATCGTCTGCGCCAACTGGTATGGCACATGATGATGATGAATGTATGACCCGCGCTATTTCTGCACATTTCAGCCATTTTTAGCCTGTGTGCGATTTCTCCCACTAGTACCTCATTAGTACTCTAACTACACTTGCAGGTTTTCTTTTTTTCGCGATCATCCATTAATGAATGTTGCCATTTTAGAAATTATTCTGTTGTCCGTGTACTCCATGAATCTGATTCAAACAACAGTAATGGTTTCACATTGTGACAAGGCTTCACTTTGTATTATGTCAAATTTATTTGTAAATATATTACAATTTCAATACCATAAGAAAGTAAGTGTTTTATTGTTTTCTGTTTTTGCTATTACTTATGTTTTCTATTTTTACATGCAAAAATAAAAACACTGCATAGTTATCAAATAAACCTGTCGGTAAAGTTGCTTTTTATTTGTTTTGTTGGTCGCTCATATAAAGTTTCATTTACATTTTTAGTTTAGCAATTTTAAGTAAATTTCAAATCCGCGTGTAATTTGGTCAAATTAAGGACGTTTTGTTATATTTCTAGTCGAGTTATGCCAAGGAAGTTTCATTTTGTGTCTAATTTGGACGCTTTAATTAAGGGAGTTTTCCTTTCATATGTAACCTGGTTAACTTATTAAAAACTACTATTTTAACGTCTAGTTTGATTACTCTAGGTGGATTGTTTTTTCATTCATATTTGTGTCTTTTTACGAAAGTTTTAGTAGATAAAGTCTATTTGTACCTTCAGAATATTGTAATATCTAGTTCGTCACTTTAATAAAGTGTCTTTTCCTTAACCAATTTCGACACTTTAAAGAAATATTAAAAAAAAAACTTTTCCATAGCCTGGGCTAAAGCCTGCGTTGAAAAGTTACCTGACGACAAAATACACATCACACAACAAGATACCTGACGACAAAAGACACATCACACAACGAGATACCTGACGACAAAAGACACATCACACAACGAGATACCTAACGACAAAAGACACATCACACAACGAGATACCTGACGACAAAAGACACATCACACAACAAGATACCTGACGACAAAAGACACATCACACAACAAGATACCTGACGACAAAAGACACATCACACAACAAGATACCTGACGACAAAAGACACATCACACAACAAGATACCTGACGACAAAAGACACATCACACAACAAGATACCTGACGACAAAAGACACATCACACAACAAGATACCTGACGACAAAAGACACATCACACAACAAGATACCTGACGACAAAAGACACATCACACAACAAGATACCTGACGACAAAAGACACATCACACAACGAGATACCTAACGACAAAAGACACATCACACAACAAGATACCTGACGACAAAAGACACATCACAAGAGTATATTTTACAAACAAGAGCTAGAATTAAGAAGACAATACCGAAGATGACACTAGCGGAAGAAAAGTATTAAACTGGTATCTTCAGTCTACATAAAGACAAAGGAAAAGAGTGGAAGCACTGTCACAAGTTTGTATAAAGAACGAACTAGAGAAACTATCAGTTCGTATCCTTTACGTCTATTGGAAAGGACTGAGCACCTATGAGTCTGTCCTGAGTGCACTATTACTGTCATCAACAATTGCAATTCTTCGATAAATGTTCTAAAGATGAATTTCACGAAAAATGTAACTGAGTTCAATAAGAAATGTATAAATGTTTTATTTCAAAATTGAAATTGGAAGTTTTTATGGATAATGAAGTTATTGAGGATTTCTCTTTAAGAAAACTAAATTACATAAAGTATAAGAAAAATGTTCTTTAATGTAGAATGGTCATAGAGAAATGTAGCAAGAAAAGCAGTGTTCTATTTCCACCAATGACAAAAATATACTCTTCATAACCAGCGTTTATTGGCACTCCCAATAGAAATGGAATTGTGGGTATGGAAAAAAGAAAAGCCGATAACAAAGGATTGGAAAGATGACAATACTGGAGGATGTGCAGCGTAATGAGCATTGAAGCGGGGGCAAATGGAGGTGGAAATAATTCCGAAATAGAACGCCTTAAGACAGAACAGATCATTTAATAAGAAATGTGCTTGTGCGTCGAGATATTGTATCACGAAAGAGAATCTTTTATCTAAAAGGAAATATCTGGAATTTCGCCGCTGATTTTTTTTTTTTTTTTTTTTTTTTTTTTTTTTTTTTTTTTTGGTCGTAGAGTAAGACAGACCGAGTTTTATATTTAGCTCGTTTGTTGTTTCTTAAGTTGTAAGTTGGATACTGTCTTTTGTCGAGTGCCGAGGTTGCCATTTTATATAGAGAATTAGACAAATATCGTCTTTGACAATAAAAAGTTTGAAATGGCAGGACAAAGTCACTAACAAAGAATTACGGAAAAGTACCAGTCAAATATCAGTGGATAAAGATCAACAGCGAAGATGAAGAGCTGGATAGAACAAACACTGTGTAAACCAACTGAGAGTGTTACACAACAGGCTCTTTTTTGGAACCACAAAGGAAAACGACAAAGAGGAAGACCAATATATTCTTGGAGAAGACAGATGGAAGCAGAGATGAAGATTATGGGGAAGACATGGAATGATCTTAAAAGAATGGCAAGAAACAGAACGGCTAGGAAAGTGTTTGTTGAAGATCTATGCTCCACAGGGAGCTGAAAAGGTAGAAGAAGAAAAAGAAGACATATATTCATGCAGGATTCAGTCTTTGGTACAGTCGTATTGGTACAGTCGTCATAGGTTGAAGCCATTGAAAGCAAAAAAAAAAACACGTTGTTGAAGGTCTTTGTCGGTGCTATGGAATTCGTGCACCTGAGCTGAAACATCTTCAAAGCTCTTGCTAATGTATGGTGGGCATGCTTGGGAGCAATGTGATGAACATGGTGCCTGGGCAGTGTGCAGTTGTTCGTTGTGTGATGACTAAACTGAACTAAACTAAAGTAAACTAAACTAAAGTAAACTAAACTAAAGTAAACTGAACTAAACTAAACTAAACTAAATACACATTGTGTATGTACACGTTAAGAACTTAATGATATGCTAAAGAAGATCGCAACTGGCTGCACCTGACGACAGTAGTTAGAGTCTCTGAAGAGGCCTAGTATCACAAAAAATCTGCTTCACTTCCGAGCCAAGACATACGAGTGTAAGGGGTAATGAACGTTCTGACAGGGTTGCCAGGACATACGAGTATAAGGTGTAATGAGCGTTTTGACAGGGTTGCCAGGACATACGAGTGTAAGGGGTAATGAACGTTCTGACAGGGTTGCCAGGACATACGAGTCTAAGGGGTAATGAGCGTTCTGACAGGGTTGCCAGGACATACGAGTGTAAGGGGTAATTAACGTTCTGACAGGGTTGCCAGGACATACGAGTGTAAGGGGTAATGAGCGTTCTGACAGGCTTGCCATGACATACGAGTGTAAGGGGTAATTAACGTTCTGACAGGGTTGCCAGGACATACGAGTGTAAGGGGTAATGAGCGTTCTGACAGGGTTGCCAGGACATACGTGTATAAGGGGCAATAAACGCCCTGACAAGCTTGCCAGGGTATACGAGTTTCAGAGGCAATAAACGTTCTGACAGGCTTGCCAGGACATACGAGTGTAAGGGGTAATGAGCGTTCTGACAGGTTGCCAGGACATACGAGTGTAAGGGGCAATAAACGCCCTCACAGGCTTGCCAGGGTATACGAGTTTCAGAGGCAATAAACGTTCTGACAGGTTTGCCAGGACATACGAGTGTAAGGGGTAATGAGCGTTCTGACAGGGTTGCCAGGACATACGAGTGTAAGGGGCAATAAACGCCCTGACAGGCTTGCCAGGGTATACGAGTTTCAGTGGCAATAAATGTTCTGACAGGGTTGCCAGGACATACGAGTGTAAGGGGTATTGAGCGTTCTGACAGGGTTGCCAGGACATACGAGTATAAGGGGTAATGAGCGTTCTGACAGGGTTGCCAGGACATACGAGTGTAAGGGGCAATAAACGTCTTGACAGGCTTGCCAGGGTATACGAGTTTCAGAGGCAATAAACGTTCTGACAGGTTTGCCAAGGTATACGAGTTTAAGGGGTAATGAGCGTTCTGACAGGATTGCCAGGACATACGAGTTTAATTGGTAATGAGCGTTCTGACAGGGTTGCCAGGACATACGAGTGTAAGGGTTAATGAACGTTTTGACAGGGTTGCCAGGACATACGAGTGTAAGGGGTAATGAGCGTTCTGACAGGGTTGCCAGTGTAGAAGGGGGAGAAATTGAGAGAATAGGGAAGTTAAAACAAAGACGAGAGAACAAGGTCAAGGAGAAAAAAGAAAAAAGACATTGAAACGAAGTCACGATTAAAGTAAAGAGGATGGGTCGAAATGCACGGGAAAAACGCGAAGGCCATTTCCAGAAGTGAGTGGGCAGACAGACGCGTAGGGGTAGAAGGAGAGGAAGGAGAGAATAGAGGCGCAAACAGACGAGAGAACAAGGTCAAGGAGATAAAAGGAAAAAGACATTAAGACGAAGTCAGGAGAAAAATGAGACTATGGGTCGAAATTCAAGTACAAAACGTGGAAGGCCATGTCCAGAAGTGAGTGGGCAGACAGACGCGTAGGAAGTCAATTTTGATTGGCTGACAAGATCCAAGTTTAAGAGGTAAACACTAAAGATTGACAAGCACTAGGAGACCAGACACTTGGAGAATTGTAGTCGGCAGGGCACACACGCTCGTTAGGAGACGGGCGACCATGTGGTCGGCCTATAGAGAGGCTAACCTTAGCCTTGTAGAATTAGATTAGAATGTGAGTTAGAATAATAGTGAGGACTTTTTGGATACCGAAGACTGGAAGAGACTGAGTTGGCAGCGAGTGACGATCTAGAGTCAGGACACCAAGCAAGAGTAATAGAATTTTAGTCAGCAAAAACGCACGATAGTTAGAAGATGCAGAGACTAGAGAAGAACAGTTAAGCGGACAGATTAGTGAGTAGCACTATTAAGAGATAGTTAGTAGCAGTGGCCAATAGACAGCCGGACCGGTAGAAGTTAGATAATATAGGTGGGCCGTCAATGGGGACGGTCCACATATAGTGTAGATGAGAGTATGAATGCGGTTAGAGCCCAGAGATAAGTATGAGGCGATAGACTCAAGAATTGTAAGAGTGCGCTTTAAGTGTGTTACCTGCCATATCCAGTGTGTAACGAGAGTCCGATGTGACAGTATTAAAAGTCGGAACCAAATCTTATAACCAATGCGTTGTTATATGTTACACAGTTATATTTATCTGCCTAGCGTCAACCCTTGGGGACGAATCATAACAGCAATAAAGTTGTCGCGGAACCACAACGTGAAACGGTCATCTTAACAACAAACCAGAAGTACTAAAGTGACCCGGCAAGGTCAGGGCTGAGACGATAGCCAGGCGGCACGAAGACGTGTTGGCCCGATTGTAAACACGAACAGTGCATTCCAGCGGAGGTCACGCTGACAGAGAACTGACAGGGGCAGTACAGGCTGTCATAAAGTAACGATCGATATATCAACAGAGCGTGCGAGTAGAACACGCATCAGCTGTACATTACGCTGCACGAAAGCTGCCCTGCACGCCCACAACGCGATTACGACATAATCGCAAGGAAAGCACGACAAGTAAATAATAAACCTTTAACGGGTACACCAAGACATACAAGTGTAAGGGGTAATGAACGTTCTGACAGGCTTGCCAGGACATACGAGTGTAACAATAATTAGCGTTCTGATTGGGTTGCCAGGACATACGAATCTAAGGGGTATGAGCGTTCTGACAGGCTTGCCAGGACATACGAGTCTAAGGGGTAATGAGCGTTCTGACTGGGTTGTCCGGACATACAAGTGTAAGGGGTAATGAGCGTTCTGACTGGGTTGTCAGGACATACAAGTGTAAGGGGTAATGAGCGTTCTGACTAGGTTGTCAGGACATACAAGTGTAAAGCTGGGTATCGCGTCTCCTCCCTACACAATCGTAGGCACCGTGTAAAATGATTGGTGCCCTTTCAGAAGAAACACTCTCAATCTTTTGCACACACAGGAGAGCACTTTGATTGTTTGTACATGACTTTGTTTGTATATGGCTTTGATTGTTTGTACATGACTTTGATTGTTTGTACACACACAGGAGAGCACTTTGATAGTTTGTACATGACTTTGATTGTTAGTACATGGCTCTGATTGTTTGTACATGACTTTTATTGTCGGTACATGACTTTGATTGTTTGTATATGATTTTGATTGTTTGTACAAAAACCGGAGAGCACTTTGATTGTGTTGTACATGGCTATGATTGTTTGTACATGACTTTGATTGTTTGTACATAACTTTGATTGTTTTTCCATGACTTTGATTGTTTGCACACGCACAGGAGAACACTTTGATTGTTTGTACATGACTTTGATAGTTTGACCATGACTTTGATAGTTTGTACATGACTTTGTTTGTTTGTATATGACTTTGATTGTTTGTACATGACTTTGTTTGTTTGTATATGACTTTGATTGTTTGTACATGACTTTGGTTGTTTGTACATGACTTTGATTGTTTGTACACATGTAACACAATCACCAAGAATCAGAATTCCGGAATAGTACTAAAAACTAAATGTAACATAGGAAGAAAGAAAGAAAGAAAGAAAGAAAGAAGGAAATAAAGGAAGGAAGGAAGGAAGGAAGGAAGGAAGGAAGGAAGGAAGGAAGGAAGGAAGGAAGGAAGGAAGGAAGGAAGGAAGGAAGGAAGGAAGGAAGGAAGGAAGGAAGGAAGGAAGGAAGGAAGGAAGGAAGGAGGAAATCAAGATTGAACGAAAGAAAGAAAAAAGAAAGAAAGAAGATAAACTAGTAAAATATCAAGCTGGAGGAGCTTTGCCCATTAAAACATCAGAACACATAAATGATTAAGTACGAAACAAACCGCGGAGTAAACTCACTTTTCCTTTGTTGAATTCACAAGAGAACAGAAAGAAAATAGTCAGAACACATTTTCTACGTTTATCTTCACAATGTTTTTTATTTAAATATTTTTTTAACGTGGAATGTTTAATGAAGTAACAATGTTGAGGGAGGGGGAGGGTATAAATATAATAATAACACTCTATAAGTAACAGAGTTGGTTGAGATGTTATATATTTTAATCAGCGACATAAAACAGGGAGCTATTTTTCTTTGACACTATCTCGACTGCATCCTTAACACTTTTCTGATCTCATTTTCTGAAGGTAGCGATTGTGTCAAATTTTGTTTGCAGTTCAAGACGCTAGAAGGAACATTATCATTGGGCTTCATATAGACAGGCGTAGGCAATCATGGGTCTCTATAACTATGTCTTCAGTGCTCTTCGATCAATTCTAGTATTAACTTTTTCTGTGTACAGTTGGATATTAAACTATCCTGTGGCTACGTTCTCTTTCGACAGTTTCTTGTGTTTTAGTGTGAACTAGTTATCACTCAGAAAATGTTTTATTGCTTTTATATTATCTCTATGTCTCTTTCTTTCTCTCTATCACTTAGAAGCTCTTTATATCGCTATCTCACACACCGCACTTTTCTTTCTCTATCGCACAATATCTTCCACATTCCAATTAGAATAAGTGCCAAGCAAAGTGGAGCTTGCTGTGCAATAACAACCAATGAGAGAAAAGGGAAATAGTTACTGCTGTCATCAAGTGAGTTTCAACGACATAGTTATATAGGACAATTATTGTGACGATATTCCGTTCAACGTTTTACAATTATTTATGTCTGAAATGTGGTTTTACAAAAAAATGTTGAGAATACCATGGACAGATAGGAAGAGTAATGAAAATGTTCTGAGAGAGGTAAAAGCAAAAAGAGAGCTAATTTCCAATATTAGGAAGAAACAATCATCATTTTTTTGCCATGTAATGAGAAGAGAACAACTGGAATATATTGTAACAACTGGAACAATTGAGGGACGAAGAGATGGACATGATCACCTACGCCAGCAGGTCCGATACTTGATGATGATGATGATGATGTCTGTTTAACAAAACTGGCTCTGTTTTAGCAATAAGGTTTCTTTAAAAACTTCTTTCAAATTTCTTGTTGCACAGGAAACGTTAAACATAATGACAAGACGTTGATGCTTCACTGACTCTGTTCTTTCATTCTTATGTGTAAACCCAACACGTTTTTTATCAAATTCCCTTGAAAATAAATCAATGCACCTGTTAAAACGTGTTTTCTTTGATGTGAATGCAGCATTTTATAGATTTCTGTTTACAAGAGAAGACTTACTTCTGTTCTCCCGTTGTTGCAGCAAACGTCTTTCAGTCTTTCTTCATTTTACCATCACCACATTATTTTACTCTTACCTTCGCCGATGTATGTTGTCCTATTGTATGTAGCCAGATGTAGAAAAGTGTCACTTTTGATCGATTTCTGGACGCAATAAGTTGTATAGTTGGAGTTGCCATCTTGAATGTACTCAGTGGTTGATCTCGTCAATCCACCTTTTTTTGGGTCGTCCTTTCATTTTGTAGCCCAATATATTCATGCAGAATGATCATGCTTCAGGTTTGTCGGATTTCATTCAGGTCACATGCCCAAAATTATTATTTTTTAAACTTCCGATGTCATTATTTTTATTTTTAGTTTAGTTCCAATTAATTTTTTTGTAACGTTATCTCTCCTTGTTTTGTTTTCATGGTTTCGTTGATTTGTATCTCATTTTACACGATGTGATTTTAATTTCTGTTTTTCTCTTATTCTACTTGAGCCGCTGAATGTAGCACCAGGAGTGGCCATCGTTAATTATGTAGCATGAGTTGTTCTCATGTCGAATGTACTTACTGTATCACTGATTATGTTTGTCTGCCTATCCGTCCGTCCACCCATCCATACATCCATCAAACTATCCATCTATCCACCCATTCACCCACCCACCAAACCATCCATCCAACAGTCCATCCATCCATCCATCAATCCATCTATTCATCAATCCATCAATCTATCCATCCATCCATTCATCCATCCACCTATATATCCATTCATCAATTCATCCATCCATCCATCCATCAATCTATGCATCCGTCCATCCATCAATCCATCCATCCATCCATCAATAAAACTATCCATATATCCATGAATCAATCCATTAATCCATCCATCCATCTATCCATCCATCAGTCTATCTATCTATCTATCAATCCATCCTTCCATCCATCCATCCATCCACCCATCCATCCATCCATCCATCCATCCATCCATCCATCCATCCATCCATCCATCTCATCTATCTAATCCGTCTATCTATCCATCCATCCACCCATTCACCCACCCACCTATCCATCAATCAGTTCACCCACCCATCCATCTATCTGTCCATCCGTCCGTCCGTCTGTCTGTCTGTCTGTCTGTCTGTCTGTCTGTCTGTCTATCCCTTTCTCGATTTCCTTTTTACTATGTAGCAGTGTTGTTTTCATGTAATGTGTTCAAACTATAGATTGCTGAATTTTATGCTGCTAAGATGTTCAAATCGTTTCTGACCTTACGCCAGCGTTTTTTTAAGGATTGACTTAGTCTGGTATTGCTAGAGTAATATAAGTACACAGAGTGTATCTATCAATTTAATGTTACTTGCATAAGATCATTTCTTATGGTTCAGGATCGATAATATTTGATCATTTATGTTGTTTGCTCTAAAGATTCTGGTTTAAATCTCCGTCTAATTTGCAGTCGTCTATGAAGATACTGGAGCCTCGGTGGCTGAGTGGTTAGTGTACTCTCTTCCTGATCAGAAAGGTTCGGTTTCGATTCCCAGAAGTGTGGAACGACAAGGCTCTTGGGTTATTGCAGTCTCTAGGAATTGGTAGCAAAGATTTTCCTGGGAAGTAAAGTCGGCCTGATGTGATACCGGTCACATCATCCAAAAAATGAGCCCTGGTCATGAAAAATATTATTACTTACACCACTAGGCATAGCTAGGCGTCAAAGGAATCTTTTACTATGAAGATACTGCATACATACTTGAATTCTCTTATTTGTTCTATTCTGAAGTCTATGTCTAGAAAGCTGTCATTTCGATTCTTCTTCTTTCTAACTTTTCAGCTCCCTGTGGAGTATAGGTCTTCAACAAACACTTTTCAAGCCGTTCTGTTTCTTGCCATTCTTTTAACATCATTCCATGTTTTCCCCATCATCTTCATCTCTGCTTCCATCTGTCTTCTGCAAGAATATCTTGAATTTCCTCTTTGTCTTTTTCCTTGATCCTTTTTTTCCCGTGCGCTGCCGGGGCCCGAAATGGGAATAAAGAATTGTGGCGCTTTTCCCTCTCTACCAGGCATGTTGGTAAGAGGCTACTAAGGAGAGTTGGGCATGGGACTGGCTATCCTGTACTGTAAAAAAAAAATAAGCTGAAAAAAAAAACTTCACAAACGTGGACAAGTTTAATGAAAGAACAAAAGTAAATCCGCCACACAGGAAAGATAAAGACTGTCTGTATAAGATATGTATGATGCAATCCGGAGAAAGCTGTAAGGAGTCCGGGTTACAGACTCGCCTGACTTTTCGATTAATTAACTTAAACTCTCGTTCTTTATTTAGTGTATTTTCTTTGCTTTTAATATAATTTCTTGATGGATTAAAGTAGCTTCATGACTGCATCAAACATAAATTCAGAGGCTTAGCTTTGTCAATCATGTCAGTTTCAAACAAAACAAAAAAAAATTCAAACCAAAAACATGTTCTAGATCACATCCTAGTGAAACAAAATGCCAGGTAGAATACCCAATCAAAAGTCAGTAGCGAGGCAGTAATGAAGGCGGATGCACTTGGTTGCCAAATGTAAAATTAAAACAAAAATGAAAGGGAACGTCGCTGTGCGAATTAAAAGATCAGCGAAGAGGAATCCTATGATTTCTTGAGATTCTTGTTCCTTTGAGATTATGTGCATTGGTTCTTGTTTCTGTAATATTATGTCAGTCCAATAATATTCTTCGTTCAATGAAACTTAAAGTTTCATCAGCTGTCCAGATTACATCTCATATGATCACATAACATGGTATTAGGCACACATATTGTTTATTAGATGCTCTTCCAATTGGTTTCTGATTTTATTTTATATTATCGATTTATTATATCGTGTGTCCCCGGTACAACATTTGTTCTGTAAACATACAGTGGACATCAGAGGACTTCAGGAAAATAATATACTAAGACAGTTTGGTTGAGAATATTGAAGTACAGAGTAGATCAAACTTAGGGCACATTTCATTCAAGGGCAGAAGAGATAAGACTTAGGGCACCTTGCAATGTATGGCAGAGTAGATCAAATTCAGGACACCTTTCATTCAAGGGCAGAATAGATAGGAGTTAGTGTACCTTGCAATCAAGGGCAGAGTAGATTAAACTTAGGGCACCATTCATTCAAGGGAAAAGTAGATAAAACTTAGGGCACCTTTCAATCAAGGGCAGAATAGATAAGATTTAGGGCACCTTGCAATGAATGGCAGAGTAGATAAAACTTAGGACACCTTTAAATCAAGGGCAGAATAGATAAGACTTAGGGCACCTTGCAATGAATGGCAGAGTAGATAAAACTTAGGAAACATTTAAATCAAGGGCAGAATAGATAAGATTTAGGGCACCTTGCAATGAATGGCAGAGTAGATAAAACTTAGGACACCTTTAAATCAAGGGCAGAATAGATAAGACTTAGGGCACCTTGCAATGAATGGCAGAGTAGATAAAACTTAGGAAACATTTAAATCAAGGGCAGAATAGATAAGATTTAGGGCACCTTGCAATGAAAGGCAGAGTAGATATAACTTAGGACACCTTTCAATCAAGGGCAGAATAGATAATACTTAGGGCACCTTGCAATGAAAGACAGAGTAGATAAAACTTAGGACACCTTTAATTCAAGGGCAGAATAGATAAGACTTAGGGCACCTTGCAATGAATGGCAGAGTAGATAAAACTTAGGACACCTTTAAATCAAGGGCAGAATAAATAAGACTTAGGGCACCTTGCAATGAATGGCAGAGTAGATAAAACTTAGGGCACCTATAAATCAAGGGCAGAATAGATAAGACTTAGGGCACCTTGCAATGAATGGCAGAGTAGATAAAACTTAGGGCACCTATAAATCAAGGGCAGAATAGATAAGACTTAGGGCACCTTGCAATGAAAGGCAGAGTAGGAAAGAAGATCGACAAATTATCTTATTTTCCCACGAGACATCAGAAGGCATGTTAATTAGATTTTGTTTTTATTTGTATTTTTTTCCGGCCCAACACCATGGAAAGAAAGATGAAAATAGAAGAAGAAAAATACGAAGTAGAACGAAATTAAATTAAATAAATTTACGTCTTAAATTATTAATTTTAACTGCAACAATTTTTTTTCAACTTCAGCTTTTTAACTATCTCAATTTATGTTTATTTTTTCATCATTTACAATGAATCCTTTTGGATCGATACTCGTTTTACTAAAAAGATGTTTCATGAATTAAAAAAGATGTAACAATGTTGGTGTTTTAAATGTCAGGAATATGTCAAATTGTTGACATTCTTTAAAGTAATATTTTTGAGGAAATAGTTTCAGTTTGCGAAACCTCACTTAAATGTGAATATTTTAGTTTAGTTTCAAAGATACTAATATTTCATTGTAACTCTGCTCACTGCTGGATACAATATTACTGAGCAAATATGTATCATCACAGAGAAGGATAACACTATCAACCACACATTTTCTTCCAGCATTATTCTTTTAATATAAAAACCTTTCACATCAACAGCCATAGAAAAATCGTCACAACGGAAATGAGATGCATAAGAAGAATATTGGATGTGAAAGGGAGAATAAGAATTAGAAATGATGATACAAGGAAATGAGAAAAAAAAATACAAATCAAATGGTTTTCACATGAAAAACAATCATGAGTCAGCGTCAATCGCAGAGCTAATTTAACACAGCGGACAAAAGTTAAGACCCAACAACGCTTTTGTGACTCGATAGAGTTATGTTTGGATTGTTTAAAATGAAAAAAGTTATAAACTGCCTATAAATTGTATTATTTGTCACTTTGTGAATAAGAACAGATAATGTGTATCAAACAAATATCAATAAAAAATCTAACAAAAATCAAATAAATATCAAACAAATATCAAACAACTAACAAGCAAATATCAAATAAATATTTAAAAAATATCAAACAAATATTAAACAAATTTCAAACAAGTATCAAACAAATATAAAAAAATAGCAAACAAATATCAAGAAAATATCAAACAAATATCAAACAAATATCAAGCAAATATAAAAAATACCTATATATTACTATATTTCTATACTATGTTCCCTCTGTAGGCCAATATGTTACATCTATAGGCCGACATGTTCCCTCTATAGGCGGATTTGTTACTTCTATAGGCCAATATGTTACATCTATAGGCCGGCATGTTACATCTATAGGCCGACATGTTACATCTATAGGCCGAAACGTTACATATATAGGCCGACATGTTACATCTATAGGCCGACATGTTACAGCTATAAGCCGATACGTTACATCTATAGGCGAACATGTTACATCTATAGGCCGATACGTTACATCTATAGGCCGACATGTTACATCTATAAGCCGATACGTTACATCTATAGGCCAGCATGTTACATCTATAGGCCGATACGTTACATCTATAGGCGAACATGTTACATCTATAGGCCGATACGTTACATCTATAGGCCAACATGTTACATCTATAGGCCGATACGTTACATCTATAGGCCGACATGTTTCATCTTACGGCCGATACGTTATCTTTATAGGCCGACATGTTACATCTATAGGCCGACATGTTACCTCTATACCACACAGACCTCTTCCCCTCATTTTAAGATTCGTAAAATTCATACCTGGAATATCACCTGGCGGTCATAAGAGAAACAACCTGATGTCTGCAGCTGACAAAGTGTTAGCTACTAAGAGTGAAAATGAGTTACAGAAAATGTTTGGCCTTATAGTAATGGAAAGAAAGGACTAAATATGGGCTTCGTCTAACAGCAAAAAGTCGGAAGTAGTATTCTCAGCAACGAAAACGATCTCTCTTAAATGTATAATTATTGTGTACTGGACTTTATTAAAACAGGTCAATGAAATAAATATCTGGTAACGATGCTAACTTCACATCGTGGATGTAGAAAGGAGGCGAATTGCAGAAAAGTTCAGGCAAATGCATTTAAAAAAAAAATTAGAAAAGTGAGATTACATAATTCATCTTTGACAATGCAGATTAAAAAAAAAAACCAGTTTATCAGATTTATCTAGAACCAATATTGACATTTGGAAGTGAATTTTGGACAATCGGACAACAAACAAGAACATCGTCGGGAGCCACAAAAATGTAGAAGAATATTGAGATTGTCGTGAACAGATTAAAGGATAACGAGAATATTCTATGAGCAGATTAAAGGATAACGAGAATATTCTAAAAAAAAAAAATAAATAAAAAAAAAAAAAAAAAAGAAAAAAAGAAAAGAAAAGAAAAGAAAAGAAAAGAAAAGAAAAGAAAAGAAAGTGTGCTACAAATATTAGGAAGAAACCATTATAACATTTTGGCCATCTAAAGGGAAGGAACCGTTTGGAATGTGATATCTGGAAAATTTGAAGAAAGACATGGTAAACAGAAACAGAGTGCACAGATTTCAGTTTAAGAGAGTCGTTTCATAGGAAATCAAGAACAACACTGATAAACAGCTGTCGAGATTGAGAGTTGTTTAGATAGATGATCACCTGCGCCAACAAACACGGTAACTGATGACGACGATATAAAACAACTGTACATTGCTACAAAGATGGGTTTCTTCGGAAGTTCTTGAGTACATCGTAGTTGGTATGTTTCTATTGCACTTGTGTCATTTCAGTTCCCTCAGTGCCCATGTTGAAGTCCTGCTTTGATAGTAATATCGAATGGTTCTCCGCCGCACTTAACCACAAACAAGGTGTAACCATGACCTTCTCCATTTTGGTCTCTACATTCTCATTCTCAGTAAACAACCAAACCACTTTAATTTAAGGGAGCTGCGATAGCTCAGACGTTAGACAACTGGACTACAAAAGACAAGAGGTAGGGTTCGATCCCAACCAACGACTTCCGGTTGACCCAGCATTTAATGGGCACCGGATTTTTTTCTGGGGAAGTAAAGCGGCACGGGCGTAATGCCGACCACATTACCCCAAAAATCAAGTGCCGAAGGTCTGTAAAATTTATGGTCACTAACGCCATATTCCCTATACGCCACTTGGCGTGACGGGGGTACTTTACTTTTTTTAACTTTAACTTAAGTCTTATTTACATGCCCGATACAGGATGTTTTCCAACACGCTTTCTTACGTCATTGTTTCTCATTCTGATTTATTCTACTCGCATCTGAGTTGTAAACATCTCATATACAAATGTAATCATCATTCTGTCTCAGATTTTTAATAAAGATCATATTGACCTTCAAACGAAAAAAGTGCAAGAAAATGTTATTTTTTTATGTGTGTGGCCATCTTTATGTTTTGGTTCTTCAATAATGGCGATGTAATATGTTAACATATTTTTTTTTTATTTCCTCGCTGCATCATTTATTTTCTGTTGAACTACGTCTTCTTGCGTACTTGAAGAGTTCCTTGTTGTTTTTTCCTTAACAGGGAGAGACAACAAATTGTTTTTGACTTCACCGGGGAATTATTCTCACAGACAATTATACAATAACAATCTAGGGTCAGATGAACTATAAGAATGTTGAAAGATATAAATAAATGTATTTTGTTGAATGAAAGATATAAACAGATTAGCTCTGTTAAATGAAAAACATAGATACATCTTTTTGTTAAAAGAAAATATAAACAAATTAACTTTGTTAATTGAAATAAAATAATAAATCTACATTGTTAAATGAAAGATATAAATAAATGTACTTTGTTAAGTGAGAAATATAAATCAGCCCGCGCTGTTTTATTTCGGGTTTGTCTCTTGTGAATTTAATTTTCTCGACCTCTTATTTAATTGACTTAAATATCTTATTTGTTTTAATTGCAAGATTACATTTTATTTCAACAAGCACCTCTCATATGAAAAACAAATGATAAAAAAAAAAAAAAACGACGGTGCAATATTTTATAAATCTTTAATCATGTTTCTCTATGATGTTCAGCGCTTAATATATTTATAAATTAACTGATTCTCGAAAACTTCTTGTTTTCCATCTCGTTTACTTGAAAGTCTTTTCAGAATACGCGCCATTCCTCTCAAGATCGAAGGGAGCAAAGGGAGACAAGACGCCTGACAACAGCTGAGCTGGAAACTGTCAGCGACTCATAGCTGATCGCTTGTGCCAGGATGGGTTTACCAGAACTATCCAGACATTACCCCACCTCTTTGAGGTGCCACTAGAAACAGACTAATCAGACTAGCCTGGTCAAGCTAGTAAGGATCAATGAGGAAAGGTGACAAGGTACTTAAAGTATTGTGGTGAAGTCGGATGTTATGGGCCGAACGGCGCTATTATCACAGTTCTAATGCAAATCTCAACAAACAGCAACTATACGAATTAGCAACCAAACAGGACATTTCCAATATATAAAACAAGGACTCAGACAAGGCTGTGTTCTATCGCCGGATTTGTTTTCACTTTACAGCGAACATATTATGAGATCAATAGCAGACAAAAAAGGAATTGAAGTCAACGGTCACAACATAAATATTTTCCGATATGTGGATGACACAGTCTTAATAGCAGAGACAGAGAATGAATTACAAGAAATTATAGACATAATAGTAAAAGAAAGCAGCAAAAAGGGTCTCAGTCTGAATAGTAAGAAAACAGAAGTAAAGGTTACATCTAAGGAACAATCATTATCATCATGCAGCATAAAAATAAACAGGACAAATCTGAAACAAGTACAACGCTTCAAATGCTTGGGCACAATAATAACATTTGACGGAACATGCACCACAGAAATAAAAAGCAGAATAGCTCAGGACAAAATAGCATTTCAGAAAATTAAAAATATCTTATGCAACAAATCTATGTCAATAGAACTGAGAAAGAGATTTCATCGGTTTTATATAGAACCAATTCTGACCTATGTACGCGAATCATGGACAGTAGACAAACAAATGAAAAGGCGATTAGAGGCCACAAAGATGGGATTTCTCAAAAGAATGTTGAAAGTTCCCTGGACAGCTAAAAATATCAATGAGGAAGTTTTCAAAGAGGCCAACACAAAAAGGGAACTCATAAAAAACATCAGAAAGAAACAATCAACATTTTTTGGCACATCGTGAGAAGAGGAAAGTTTGAATACTTGGTTACAACTGGCAAAATAAGAGGAAAGAGAGATCGTGAACGTCAAAGAGAGAAGATACTGGATAGCTTGGTGTCAAGGCATGGAAAACAGTCAACAACAGAACTGATACGATGCACTGTGGATAGAAAATTGTGAAAGGACATGATCGCCTACGCCAACCGGTATGGCACACAATGATGATTGCAAATATCTACACAACGCACCTGCGCGCACTTAAAGTCCTTTGAGAGACGGATGATGATGATGAAGTCAATCAATTCCTTTAGAGGTCGTTGGGTGAACACCAGAGAGATATCCGATTCTCGATATGATAATGAGACCAGGGGTAGGATCAACGGATTAAAACAGCATCTATTCCGTCTCCTCAACGTGTGCTTTCAGAAATAGGTTTCTTAATCTGGCCACGGTCAGCTACATCCAGGGCCCACCGGCTGAAAGGGATCACCTAAAGCTTGTGACGCTTTCAGCATTGCGAGCTGGGGCCGTTCTGTGTAAAATTACTTCGTCCGTCTATATCTCTCATAGCTGAAGACGTCACAAGCTTTGGGTGTTTTCGGGAGCACCCTCTCAGCCTGTGGGCCTGCCATATAGTTGGCTGTGGTCTCGTTTAATTAGCAAGTCTCCAAAAGAGAAGCTAAACCCGGCCATAAATAAATACCTTGTCGACATATACTCGTGTCGGACCGAAATCGTAAACTTGTAAACCAAACTCTCAACGACACCTGTTTCTTGATTATTAGCGAAGAAGAACATGAGGAGAATGTGGCATGTGAAAAGCAAGTACACAAGACATCTATTTGTGTGTATATATGGCTCTTTTCGTATTGTCAGACGGTCTAGTGGAGGCTATTGTGTATTTTTTTGAGGGTTTGTTTTTGTCGAAAAGCTTCTCTCGTGGCTAATTCTACCAATGTTTGACAAACACACACGGCCACAGAATGAACAAGTCAGGACCACTGATCCACAGGGTTTTCCATCCTTTTTCATGAGTCTTTTCTCTTCTAAATTTTGCCTTATCACAGTCTCAAATGTTGTTATACCATTCCTTATACATGCTCTCCATGATGTGCGATTACTTGCCAGATGTTCCCAGTCATTTTCACATATGGAGAAGTCTTTCAGAGATGATTTACAGATATCTCTATATCGTAATTTAGGTCTGCCGATTTGTCTTTTTCCGTGTATTAGTTTACCATATAGTACTTGCCTAGGAATGCGCTTTTCTTCCATTCGTTGGACGTGCCCCAGCCATCTTAGTCTTCGACATCTGAGTATCGACATGATTGTTGGGGTCTTAGCACGTTGCAGGACAGTTAATTTGATTATTTTGTTCTGCCATATTATGTGCATTAATCTGCAGAGACATCGCATGCGGAAGACGTTTATTTGTACATACATAACATACATTTGTGTCCAAGTTTTACAAATTGTTTTATTTAAATGTATATGTTATTGTTATTGACATTTGAATTATCTATTCTACCGAATATAATTCATCATCATTTAATCTGTCCTTCTCTGTCCTACGCAAGAACTGCTTATCAGATCTCGTTGAATTAAACACCCAGAAATTATAATTCAATTATATATAATTACGTTGTTTATAAATCTTTTGAACATAATAGAGTGTGACAGTTTCATGCTGCAGCGTGAATTTGAATGGGCAGTAATTAATTGGCAGTTGAAACGGTTCGTTCTTAAAGTTTGACAACGGAAATGAAAGCAGTCGCGCGAGCGATGACAGACATTGAAACACATCATGCAACATTAAGGATAACAAAAATCAACTTCCTCATAAATATTTTCTTTTCTGGAGAGGGTAGGGGGCTCTTGTTGTTTCTGCATATTGCCAGTTAGTTGGCTCAGGCCATCAGCTTGTTAATGGTTATCCCTTATTGATAACTTAATGATCATCTATTGATCACCTATTGATTGTTAATTGATCACTTAGTGATCACGTATTGATTCCTTGTTGGTCACTTATTGATCACTTATTGATCGTTTATTGATTACCTATTGACCACCAATTTATCGCTTATTGATCATGTCAAAACTTCACAGAGATCGGAGATTTTAAATTGATTGAACAAGAGCATTGATCACCACTGCAATATTGTTTCCGCCGCTGATATTTTAGTTGTATTGTTGTGTTATTCAGTTCAAACCTATAGCCCGCATATGATTACTTCAGTGAACGGGTAGATGAAACAATACATTTACATCAAGAGAACACATGTTTACAACACCTTCACATCAAGAGAACACATGTTTACAACACCTTCACATCAGGAGAACACAGGTTTACAACACCTTCACATCAGGAGAGCACAGGTTCACAACACCTTCACATCAGGAGAACACAGGTTCACAACACCTTCACATCAGGAGAACACAGGTTTACAACACCTTCACATCAGGAGAGCACAGGTTCACAACACCTTCACATCAGGAGAACACAGGTTTACAACACCTTCTCATCAGGAGAGCACAGGTTTACAACACCTTCACATCAGGAGAGCATATGTTTACAACACCTTCACATCAGGAGAGCACAGGTTTACAACACCTTCACATCAGGAGAACACAGGTTTACAATACCTTCACATCAGGAGAGCACAGGTTTACAATACCTTCACATCAGGAGAACACAGGTTTACAATACCTTCACATCAGGAGAGCACAGGTTTACAACACCTTCATTCACATCAGGAGAGCACAGGTTTATAACACCTTAACTTCAGGAGAACACAGGTTTACAACACCTTCACATCAGGATAGCACAGGTTTACACCTTCACATCATGACCACGAATATCATGACGATGGAGGTGATGGCAGTGACCAGGGCATTCAACTGGTTAGAGTTACAAGACTTCTACCCATGCCTGTATGCTGTGTGATTCGTTGAGCATGATAAAAAAAAAACGCGGAGGCGGGCTCTGTACGCTTGCAATATTTAGAGTCATTGCAGAAGTCAAAAATACGTAAGATGATCTTTGTCTATGTCACTGGACATGCGGGAGTACGGGGAAATGAAAGAGCGGACAGGTTGGCTAGCTGCGCTGTAGTTGAGGATGGTCAACCAATGGATCGGGCGGACATAATCAGTGCCCTCCAAGATGTGGAAAGAGCACAGGACTTCGACAACCACAAATCCACGTCACTCCTTCGGATGAAAGAGATGGGAGTTAAGATGGGCACAACCAGAAATGAGAAACTTAGTGGGCGTGTAAGAAGACTTATCAACCAACACAGAATCGCTGGATGATGTTCATCGTCTTTATTGAGTGCCGTCTCCGCATCGAAGGTTGACTACCATGGAGCGCCATTCCACTCTGTCTCCCGCTTTGATGGTGCAGATTGTCATAGGTCGACCTGTCCATCTTCCGATGCCACTCGTCCATGTTAGTCTTGGTCTGCCTCTGCCTGATTTACCCGGTATCCTCCCCTCCAATACCACTCGCATCAGGCTGTTGCGTCCCCTAACATGCCCCAAAAATCCCATTTGTCCTGTTCTAATTAAGTTTAGTAGTTCTCTTTTCATCTTTAGTTGTTTTAAAACTTCATCGTTTGTTTTCTTTTCCTTCCATCCAATTCTACATATCTTCCACAAATCCACACCTCAAAGACTTCAATTTTCTGTTCTCTTTACCTGCCCTAAGTCTATGCCTCCGCGCCGCACAGGAATATCGAGAAGACGCAACATTCTGCCATTTCCAGCTCCAGCCAAGGCGTTACCTGTTTTGACGCCAGTATACTTTTCATGGCATTACAATTACTTTTTGCCATTCCTATTCTTTTGTTTATTTCAGTTTTATATTTTCCATCACTGGTTATATAATATGTCCCAGGTAGTTGTAGCTCTGAACTGTCTCAAAATATATTACTTCAAATTTGATATTTAATTGTAGGTCTTGAGAATTTTCTTTGTTTATGATCATAGTTTTAGTATTTTTGATATTCATATCTAATCCATATTTTTTGCTTGTCATGTATATTACATTAAGTAATTGTTGTAGATCGTTAGGATTATGTTAGGACATTGTTTTGTCTCCAAATCCGACCATATGAAACACAGTTATTCGTCTCCGATATCGAACAATAGTCCAAGCGCTGTGATCTCCCCTGCAATGTAAATCTGTGAAATGATAAACCAGTCCACAAGTATAAAATGATGATTGTTTCTTCCTAATATTTTTAATTAGCTCTCATTTTGCTTCAGCCTCTTTCAGAACGTTTTCATTACTCTTTTTAGCTGTCCCTTGTATTCTCAATATTCTTCTGTAAAACCACATTTCTACAGCTTCCAATGATTTTCTTGTCTGTTGTCCTATTGTCCATGATTCATATCCATATGTTAAGATTGGCTCTACATAAACTCTGTTTTATGTTGCACAGCCATATAATAATACTGACTTAACATTGGAGTTGAACAGCTTTAGTTTATAGATGAATGTGGCTAGAGAATAGTCAGTAAGAGGAAGAAACAGTCCCTGGTATAAGATAATAAGATAATGCTGCTCTACCGCTACCATTGCTCTCATTGCAGTCCGGCTCTCTCTGGCTGTCATAACTACTTGGTCTACGAGCTAGTTACAGGCATTACGATCAAACCACAGTCCTGGCTACTTTATTGCGGTGGTCTTCTCTACAATCCCCAAATACAGACACCCGACTGGTGTTTGTTGATAATGGTGCTTTTTTGAGTCACTCAGAACCTGACGAGGGAGGCCAACAATAGAACACTTTCAAGGATATTCCACTTTCAAGGATATTCCACTTCCATTGATATTGAAAGGCATCAGAGGATAGAAAACATGATTAAAACACTGAACAGCACGTTTTTACGTGCATGTAACAAAATCATTAATAATGTTAAACTTATTTTGTTTTCTTCTGGTTTTTTCTTTTTACCAAAGAATAGTATTTAAAGTTAAACAGCCCACGACTGTCCCTTATTAACTAATCATGGAGTCTTATGGTAGACGGATTAGTGGAACCCTGTTGGAGCGCTACCTACTATAACAGACGTTCTGTTTATCGCTGCGGTCGTTGAAGCAGCCTTGATGACGGCATCCCAAATTTCTTTCAAATCATTCGGTTAAAAGCTGCTTTCTAAGATGTAAAAAAAAAAAAAAAAAGTGAAGTACCCCCGTCACGCCAAGTGGCGTATAGGGAATATGGTGTTAGCAACCATCAATTTTACAGACCTTAGGCACATGTTTTTTTTGGGTAATGTGGTCAGTATTACGCCAGTGCCTCTTTATTTTCCCGGAAAAAAATCCGGTACCCATTAAAGGCTGTGTGAACCTGGAAGCCGTCGGTTGGGATCGAACACTACCTCTTGTCCTTTGTAGTCCAGTTCACTGACCACTGAGCTATCGCGGCTCCCTTTTTTCTAAGATGTGGCGGGATTTAATTCTGTCTGTTCTCTGATGTTGTCTTCTCAATTGCTCCTCTGCCCGCCGTTTCTTGTTGTGTCTGGTGCGCTGCCTACAGGATGGTCTTAGTAAGGCGTGTAGATATTGTCAGGAGAAATGAACAAGAATATAGAGAGAGAAAAATAAAAAAAAAAACGTTATGATTAAAGCTTTACGTAATAAGTGATGACACAAATTAGAACAACGTTTCGGCTCAAAAGGTCTTCAGCAGAATCAAATATACAACACACACACATATATATATTTAAAACACACACACAATATTAAATAATAATAGAATAATAATTTGGAACTAGAATAAGAAATAAAAATAAGAATAAAAGATTTTGCCTACAATTTTCTCACTTGACAGTTGACTTGACATTCTTTAATTGATCACGCGAATGGTTATAGTTCGCTACCGCGACGCACTTTCTCGCTAGCGATATGTCCTATATAATACGAGCGCAAGATCTTTCTATATCATATAATTTCAAAAGATTGTATGTATTCTTCCTTTAAGATCAACAGTGAGTGTCCATGTTTCACAAGCTCCCGGAAATAAAGATGACATTATTGTTAGTAATAATTGTACCTTTCTTATTTTGGAGATATTTTTACTTTTCAATGTATGAATGTACTAAGAAAATACATTAACACGAAATAAAACGTATATCTGACAACTTGTTTATACACGCTTAAGCTCTTTGTACACCCGATTGGGACACATATATACATTTTGTAAGGGGCCAAGAGTAAAGCTGGACAAACTTGAACAAATAAATGTAAAATTTTTGGACAGCTAAACTGAGAGGGAAACAAGTCAAAATACAACGTTTCGGCCATCTTCTTCTTCTTTTCTCTTTCTCACTGATACCGAAAAAGCTGTCGTGGTTATATCATTTGTCGTTCTTGAGCTGTTCGAACTGTCTGAATTAGTGATTTTCCTTTGTTGTTACATGTCTCTGTCACTGCATCTATCCATCTTCTTCTAGGTCTTCCTCTAGGTCTTTTTCAAAGCATTCTCGAGAAGAGCACCCTTGATGGTGATTGGTAAGGATTATTCTGACCAGGTGGCCCAACCATTTAAGTTGTTGTTCCTCTTTATATTCTCGGCAGGGTTTTATTCCTACCATTTTTCTTATGGTTTCATTTGGTATTCTATCTCTTCTTGTGTTGTTTGCTACTTTTCTCAAGCATCGCATCTCACATGTATTGATCTTTCTTAAATGTGATTTAGAAAGGGTCCATGTTTGACTTTCATAGAACAAAGTTGGAAGTCAAACGTTTCGGCCATAGACTTTAATTATTTGTACATCACTTTGCAGGTTGCCAGGGAGGCATTGCCATAATTATAAACTACAAACAGTAACTATTTTAAATATTTGGCAGGACTTTTGTAAATATGTTTCAGCGCGGCTAACGAAATGTTCACCACAAGAATTTAATTACAAATGTGAACAGAGTTAATCAACTCTGACTTTCTGATGTGTTTGCTGATTTCATTTTACACGTCTGCCGATGCGAAGTCTAGAGAATGTTCACCTGTGTGGTAACTTTAATTCCAACAAAATAATATTTCTGTGATTAAAAGTATTTTTTTTTAAATTACCATTTTTAATCAAAGTCGATTGTACTGATCAGTTTAGGTTTCTGTAAAAGCTGTGTTATTCTAGAAGTTCCAGTTACCAAACCCCTGTTCTATTGAGAAGAAGAAAAAGGCTGAGATCGATGCTAAATCGGACCGGTTTTTAGTTTGCTTCGGACTTATATGAGTACCTGAGATTTTTGTGTGGCAAAAGTAATAGTCTCTAGCCGAGTGTTGTACTTATTACCCAAAATATTTTGATGGTTAAACAACACGTGGCTACGGACACCAAATGAACGCCAGAATGAAGGCATGAAAAGATGTTCTTTCATTTCTGATTCCTTTCATGCCTTGTATTACTTTATGGTCACTACCTCGCAATGTATTCTGAAGTAATCATTATATGTTTAGTATGGAACAACACACTCTCTCATATTTTCTCTCTCTTTGACCAACGTTTGCGTGTGTCCTAGTTGCAAGACATCTTTAATCGATTTTTCTTCTGCTTTTCTTTTTGTAAGACACCACTCATTTGCCACTTTCCATTTCAAGTTGATATTTCTCAACTCTTTTGTTCGTGCTATTAGCAACGTGGTGTATAATTTCAGCCCTTGAAAATATAATGAAACGACATATAAAATGGTTTGGCTATGTGATAAGATAGAATGAAGAGTAAAACATCACAACGAGCCTTTAATAAACGATACGAAAACACACGACTCAAGGGTCGATCACGAAAAAGATGGACTGTTGGAATATTAAAATCATTAAGAAACAAAACAGCAGCAGATGCTAACAGAAGAACAAATGACCGCAAATTATATCTTCCTTTGATGCTTAAAAGGCTATTGAAGAAGTAAAGGAGAAGAAGTGTATATTCCCTCCCTTTTTCCCATTTAAAGTTGATATTTCTCAGTTCTATTGTTGGTGTTTTCGGCAAAGTTGTTTGTGATTCATCCCATTTGTCCTGTTCCATTAATGGGGTTATTATTGATTTCTGTTGTTGGTGTCTCAGTGTCCTCTCTGAGAGTGAAGTAAACACAGCCCCAGATTCTAGAGTTGTCAACCTTTAACATTTCTTTTTTGCTCGAAATATAAAGTCCTTGCTTTGTTATTTTATTCAGCGAAATAATTCTGGAGATTGTTCATTCATTAGTCTCGGACATCTTGGCGGTCGTTAGAGCAGCTTCACGACAACTGTCATCCAACTATTACGATGAAGAAGGAGTTGCTTGTGGTCAGAAAAACCCGAATCAGCTTATTTTCCTTTCACCCTTAGACATTACACACATGCAAAACTTGAACGTCTCTGTTGTCTTATGAAGATAATAACAAACAACATCACATATATAGTCATTATATAGTGTATTCGCTGTTTGGTTCTGTTTTGTACAATTGATAATAGTTGTAAAGTAAACTAATATATTCAGTAATAAAGAAAAGACGATGGTCAAGCGTTGGACATGTGATGAGAAGAGATAATACCCGAATAGCAAAGCAAGCCCTCATATGGGAAACAACAGGTAAAAGAAAAAGAGGAAGACCCAGGGAGACACTGAGAAGAACATTGATGAGAGTGGCAAGAGCAGCAGGAATCGGCTCCCTCAATGAGATAGAACTGCTTGCACAGAACAGAGACAGATGGCGAGATTTGATAAAATATCTTTAAAAGAAAACTGCTAGAACAAAAAATTCATATAGGAGAAGGTGTCTCTTGGTGTACGCCCTATGGGCCGGTTACGGCTCGAAAGGTGCTGTGTGTGTGTGTGTAAAGTAAAGAGTCCCGTCACGCCAAATGGCGTTTAGGGAATATGGTGTTAGTGACCATCAATTTTACAGACCTTCAGCTCATGATTTTTGGGGTAATGTGGTCGGTATTACGCCCGTGTCGCTTTACTTTTCCAGAAAAAAATCCGGTACCCATTTAAGGCTGGGTGAACCCGGAAGCCGTCGATTGGGATCGAACCCTACCTCTTGTCCTTTGCAGTCCAGTTCACTAACCACTGAGCTATAATTTATAAATGACTAACATTATTTCGGCAGAAATTCAATAGTCTTTGTGTTTAGAGCAGAAATAGTGTCTTGGACAGATCATCTTCCTTGTACAATGGTCAACTCCAAGTGCTGAGACCTTTCTTCTCGGTGGCAACCACGCCCGCCACACATTATCAAAAGCACTGAAGATGGCTTCAGCTCAGATGTACGAACTCCATTATACTGGTGAAGACCATAACCCCATTCTTCTTAGTCGCCTCGTGGGAGATTTTTTTCTGTTCTGTTCTGTTCTGTTTTGTTCTGTTCTGTTCTGTTCTGTTCATGGAATCAGTTTCACTCCAGTCAGAAATCCCCAATATCCATCAAACTGACGTCACAGCTCACGCTGCGACAGGTTGGCAAATTCTATTTACAAATTCACAAAGGACGACATCTATGACAGGTAACAGTGGCTTTCTTGCTTTTTTCCACTGACCGTGGTCAGGTCGCCTGTAATGGCGAGATAAAAAAAAAAAAAGACGTAAATCAAGACAAAGAATCGAGCCTTAAAAAGTGGTCAATCTGCACATAAATAGGAAGAATTGCATATCGGGGTGGGACAACAATAACGTTTTGAAGCAGCTGAAAAATAATTTTTTTATTAACATTTTCATGCAAAAACAATTGAAATATTGAAGGGATCTATTACCGCAGAGAAAGAAACGAACATCGTCTCCATGTTATCCAAATAAAACTATTACTAATTGAGCATAAAGGGTTCAAATGAGAGAGACAAGTACAGGCTTACGTGTATCGATGACATTAAAAAGTGCACTTAGAAGTCAATTGTTGAAAGCACAGCCACCAGAGGGACGGTCTAGAGAAGTCGCAGAGGACGCAACCATGAAAGGAGACACTGTTTAAAGATGTTGCAGAGAGGGAAATCACCATAGAGACGGTTTAAAGATGTTGCAGAGAGGGAAATCACCATAGAGACGGTTTAAAGATGTTGCAGAGAGGGAAATCACCATAGAGACGGTTTAAAGATGTTGCAGAGAGGGAAATCACCATAGAGACGGTTTAAAGATGTTGCAGAGAGGGAAATCACCATAGAGACGGTTTAAAGATGTTGCAGAGGACGTAACCACCAGAAGGACGATCTAGAGAGTTCGCGAGGGTGCAAACATCATAGGGACGGTCTAAAGCGCTCACCTGAGGGACGATTTAGAGCAGTCACAGAGGGTGCAACCACTAGATGAATGTTTTAGAGCAGTCACAGAGGGGACAACCACCAGATGAAAGTTTTAGAGCAGTCACAGAGGGTGTAACCACTAGATGAATGTTTTAGAGCAGTCACAGAGGGGGCAACCACTAGATGAATGTTTTAGAGCAGTCACAGAGGGGGCAACCACTAGATGAATGTTTTAGAGCAGTCACAGAGGGGGGCAACCACTAGATGAATATTTTAGAGCAGTCACAGAGGGTGCAACCACTAGATGAATGTTTTAGAGCAGTCACAGAGGGGACAACCACTAGATGAAAGTTTTAGAGCAGTCACAGAGGGGGGCAACCACTAGATGAATGTTTTAGAGCAGTCACAGAGGGGGGCAACCACTAGATGAAAGTTTTAGAGCAGTCACAGAGGGGGGCAACCACTAGATGAAAGTTTTAGAGCAGTGACAGAGGGGGCAACCACTAGATGAATGTTTTAGAGCAGTGACAGAGGGGGCAACCACTAAATGAATGTTTTAGAGCAGTCACAGAGAGGGCAGCCACTAGATGAATGTTTTAGAGCAGTCACAGAGAGGGCAGCCACTAGATGAATGTTTTAGAGCAGTCACAGAGGGGGCAACCACTAGATGAATGTTTTAGAGCAGTCACAGAGAGGGCAGCCACTAGATGAATGTTTTAGAGCAGTCACAGAGGGGGCAACCACTAGATGAATGTTTTAGAGCAGTCACAGAGAGGGCAGCCACTAGATGAATGTTTTAGAGCAGTCACAGAGGGGGCAACCACTAGATGAATGTTTTAGAGCAGTCACAGAGGGTGCAACCACTAGATGAATGTTTTAGAGCAGTCACAGAGGGTGCAACCACTAGATGAATGTTTTAGAGCAGTGACAGAGGGTGCAACCACTAGATGAATGTTTTAGAGAAGTCACAGAGGGTGTAAAAACTAGATGAATGGCTTATAAAAGTCGTAGAGGGTTCAACCAATAGAAGGAAGGTTTAGCGGAGTCGTAGATGCAGCATTCACTAAAGAAAATGATTTAGATAAGTCCTAGAGTGCTCAACCCCCAGAGGGATGGTTTGAGGAACTTACAGAGGCGCACTTCACATGTCAAACAGTGGAATTCAAAACGTTTGGGCAGAGTTCTTCATGTGCTCAAGCGACAACATATTTCAATCCCAGCAGGCATCAATGTTATGCAATATCTTCACCTTCGTCAAATCCCACGATCAATTATCAGGTGGCCATGATAGTTAGTTAGCATTTGATGCACTTGAGGTACAGCATGGGCGATGAAGGTTCAAATGAACAGAATACTGTTGTAGCATTGTACCAGTCTATATAAATGGCTGCCACGAAGCACATGTGGTACAATACCAATATGGAGGTAAAATTAAAACTACTGACGGCATGTATCTTCAAACTAGCAACTTATGGTTGTGAATTATGAACAATCTTGCAAACAACAATAAGGAAAATTGATTCCTACGAAACGAATTGCTACAGAAAAATCCTAAGGATACCTTAGATAATGTAAAAGAGCGATGAAGACAACCTAAATATTGAAGAAGAAAAATTGGATTATAAATACTATCTTCGATAGCAAATTAAAATAATACGGTCACGTGAAAAGATAGCGTGTTGGAAAGAACAGTAACAGAAGTCTTGGTTCAAGCAAGACGAGACAGGAAGAAGGTGGTTTCATGAAATCAAAGAAACATAGAACTTTTAACAGAAGAACGAGGGAATCTGACTAGAGACAGGTTCTTTCCAACGTCTGTGATGAGTCCAACGTTCTACGAACGACAGGTAACTTGATATCTCGTAAATATTAATCACTAGTTTTATATTGTCATTACTGTAAAGTTAAGATTTTTTCAAATCATGATTTTTGTTGCGTAGATATATTGTCGTGATTTGTTTTCTAATAATTTAAAGCAGCGGAGATTCTGTACTTTTATGTAACAATCTTATATTACACGAGGACAGATTGTTTTATTTCAACAAAAGGGAGTCGATGATTTAAAACGTGTCTTTGTATATTGGTAGAGGTTCGAGGAAAACATCTTATTTCTGGGAATGGACGGTATATACTTCCAAATGTCCCTCTCTCTCTCTTTTTATCTCTCTTTCTCTCTATCTCTCTCTCTCTTTCTCTCTATCTTTCTCTCTATCTTTCTCTCTATCTCTCTCTCTTTCTCTCTCTCTTTCTCTCTCTATCTCTCTCTTTCTCTCTCTCTCTTTCTCTCTCTTTCTCTCTCTCTCTTTCTCTCTCTATCTCTCGCTGGAACACTTTACATTTTTAGTGTTTTTTTTAAAGTCGGTTTTATATACAATCAGCCATTCTTGTAAATAAAAATGGGGCAGTTTAGCAAGTATCAATGTATGCCTGAACATGGATTTTATGAGAAAATCTATTTTTGTGAACAAAACTCTCAAGCTGATTCTCGTGGATTTTGAGGAATTCAGTCCTTGAGGAGAGCGGGTGGAAATTCGATAACTTGTCGAGCTCCGGACCAGGAGAACAGATGGAGATTCGATAACTTGTCGAGTTCCAGACCAGGAGAACAGGTGGAGATTCGATAACTTGTCGAGCTCCAGACCAGGAGAACAGGTGGAGATTCGATAACTTTTCGAGCTCCAGACTAGGAGAACAGGTGGAGATTAGATAACTTGTGGAGCTCCAGACTAGGAGAATGGGTGGAGATTCGATAACTTGTGGAGCTCCAGACTAGGAGAATGGGTGGAGATTCGATAACTTGTCTAGCTCCAGACTAGGAGAATGGGTGGAGATTCGATAACTTGTCGAGCTCCAGACCAGGAGAACAGGTGGAGATTTGATAACTTGTCTAGCTCTAGACCAGGAGAACAGGTGGAGATTCGATAACTTGTCTAGCTCCAGACCAGGAGAACAGGTGGAGATTCGATAACTTGTCTAGCTCCAGACCAGGAGAACAGGTGGAGATTCGATAACTTGTCGAGCTCCAGACCAGGAGAACAGGTGGAGATTCGATAACTTGTCGAGTTCCAGACCAGGAGAACAGGTGGAGATTCGATAACTTGTCTAGCTCCAGACCAGGAGAACAGGTGGAGATTCGATAACTTGTCTAGCTCCAGACCAGGAGAACAGGTGGAGCTTCGATAACTTGTCGAGCTCCAGACCAGGAGAACAGGTGGAGATTCGATAACTTGTCGAGCTCCAGACCAGGAGAACAGGTGGAGATTCGATAACTTGTCGAGCTCCAGACCAGGAGAACAGGTGGAGATTCGATAACTTGTCTAGCTCCAGACCAGGAGAACAGGTGGAGATTCGATAACTTGTCTAGCTCCAGACCAGGAGAACAGGTGGAGATTCGATAACTTGTCTAGCTCCAGACCAGGAGAACAGGTGGAGATTCGATAACTTGTCTAGCTCCAGACCAGGAGAACAGGTGGAGATTCGATAACTTGTCGAGCTCCAGACCAGGAGAAAGCGAGTTCGAACCCCGGTAGATTGAAACTTTTTTTTTCATCGGGGGTGAAATAAAAACAATGATCCGAACTCCTCGCGGCAACTGCACTGGACAAGAGGTCTTTATCCTCCGGTCCCTTAAGTCCCCCCCCCCTCCCCTCTCCACCCCAACAGACCCCAGTGAAGGGAAAATGTAAAGAAATATATTTATAGAATATTACTATTATTAGAGTCATAGACTGATACATTTATTAGAATCATAAATTGCTACATTTACTAGAGTCAAATTATCTTTATGTGCATGTTTATGTTAGTCATGTGTCATATATCTTGATGTGTGTCAGTGTTAGTCATGCATCGTATCGCTGTGTGCATGTCTGTGTTGGTCACATATCCTATCTTTGTGTGTGCATGTCTGTGTTGGTCACCTCTAGTGACTCGGGCAGATGGTGCTAGTAAACCTGGGAGGGCCGACCATCTAAGGGCAGAATCCCCTTACAGAAAAGATCATCTGCTGCCTTGCAGGAAGATTGGGGACAATCAAAGGCTAAGGAATGCAAACCTGAATAAAATGTTGGCTGAAATCGGATGCACTGGGCCACTGGCGCAGAACACAGTGCAACGTTTTAACGGGCGTTCAATCAGAGTGGACCTGGCAGACTCTAATTGTGATGTTCTGTATGTGGGGGCGATCAACGCACTTAACCTGACAGCTGACTTCATGTGAGAGTCTGGAATCCTACTCTGATTGAGTCCTGATCGCAGAGAGAGAGAGAGTGTGTCAAATTAAGCTTCTGTGGAGAGTCCTGTGGTATTGTAGTTAGTGCACTCGCCTGCGTACTTGAAGGTTCTGGTTTCAAATGTCAATTGAGGCAAGATTATTTTCCAACTTAAAATCTCTAGGGTTCCATTCATTCTTTCTAAATGGGAAGCAGAGATATTCTCTGGCACAGACAGCAGAGAAGAAGGGGACTACCGTGATGATGCGGGTTAGTGAAATGAAATAATCTTTACCTCCATCTCTGTGAAAGACCAAAAACATCATTTTTATTTGTATGGATGAGATTTAAGATTGTTCTTACGAGAGAAGTAAAAAAAAGGAGGCCCTTAGCTATGAAATATAAATTTGAAAGACTTGGATGGATGGAGACAACTTAATAATACAAATTTGGTGGCTGAAAAGGAACAGCTTTATAAAACACAATTTAACACGTTTTCGGACATACAAATATGATAGCATACTAGAATAAAATAAATCTGGATGTTCGCAAGGAAGAACTTCTTAAAAAATACAATCAATGAGTCAGGTAGCTCAACTAGTTGACGGTGAAAAACATCGAGATTGACACTCTGAAAAGGGAATCCTCGGCTGGAAAAGCTGTCTGATTAATCTTTTTCTACTTCTACCTTTTTAGCTCCCAGTGAAGCATAGGTCTTCAACAAACACTTTCCAAGCCGTTCTGTTTCTTGCCATTCCTTTAAGATCATTCCATGTCTTCCCCATCATCTTCATCTCTGCTTCTAACTGTCTTCTCCAAGAATTCCTTGTTCTTCCTCTTTGTCTTTTCCCCTGGGGATTCCAAAAAAGGGCCTGTTGTGTAATACTCTCAGTTGGCTTCAGTAGTGTGTGTCCTATCCAGCGCCATTGTCTTCGCTGTATCTCTTTATCCACTGGTATTTGACTGGTACATTTCCATAATTCTATGTTAGTGATTTTGTCCTGCCATTTCCGTCCTTTTATTCTGTGTAAGCATCCATTAATGAAAGTCTGTATCTTCATGATTGTTAATTTTGTTGTTCTCCATGTTTCACGGCCATATAATAGGACCGACTTAACATTTGAGTTGAACATTTTTTGTGAGTATTTAACCTATTTTTTTTTATTTCCATATGCTTCCCAGTGCAACGAAAGCTCCTCTTGCTTTTGATATCCATATTTTGGTATCATTTTCTGTTCCTCCCTCTTTATCTATATTACTGCCCAGATATATGTAAGATTGTACGTCTAGTAGAGGTATTTCTCCTAATTTTATTTTGTTATTGCCAACTGCATTAATTATCATAATGTTGGTCTTATCTCTATTAATCTTCAGTCCTAGCTGTTGTGATCTGTCATCATGTATGCTCATTTTATCCTGCATCTATTGATAACTGTGTGATAGGAGAGCTATGTCATCAGCAAAGTCTAAATCATCAAGTTGCTTGGTCAGTGATCACTGGGTTCCATTTCTGTTGTTTTGAGTTATTTTCATAATCCAATCTATGGTCAGTAGAAAGAGAAATGGAGACAGAAGGCATCCCTGCCTTACTCCTGTTCTTATTTCAAATGCTTCTTTGACTTGTCCTTGTTTTTGAAGTTTTTTCGGCTCATTTTTTTACAGTATGGGATTGCCAGTCCTATGCCCAACCCTCCTTTCTCACCTCTTACGAACATGCCTGGTAGGGTACAGCGCCGCTATTCTTTACTCCCCTTTCAGGCCCCGGCAGCGAACGGGCGCTGATTAATATAGGAACGACATAATGGCAGTCTTCCTATGTCTAAAAACAATATACTGGACTAAAGAAGTAGAGATGGGCAAATTAGAATGATTATATCAGGAGTGAAACTCGAGACTGAAATTAGAATGATAATATCAGGAGTGAAACTCGAGACTGATGTAATGGAAGGAGCGGATGGACGGGATAGTTTCAAAAACTCTGATCCTACAAAATTAAAAGAAAGAATCCGCTTCAATAAAAGTACCAGAATAGCGAACCAGATCTCCGGTAGAGGAATTACCTTCACGGCAGTGATTCCCTAGTAAAGAAAGACACAAATATCCGGAGATACAAGGCCAATCACAATCTTTCAACCAAGGCAACTATTGCCTATAAGAACACTTAACCAAACTCAACAGCACAGGCACAAAATACAACATGAAAATCAACATGTATGAAACAGAAGTCATGAATGTCGCCAAAAATAAACAGAACATCAACATAACTATAGAAGGCAGGCAACTAAAACAAGTTTAGAGGAATTCAAATACCTAGGAAGTTTAGTGACAAACAATAATTCACAAACAACAGAGATAGAATCAAGATGCAACAAAGCTTGTCAAATCATTAGACAGTTATCACCACTATTGTCCAACAACGAAATAACTCTAGTGGCAAAACGAGCAGTATACAATACAATCTTCATCCCAACGTTGTGCTACCAATGCCAGACCTGGACCCTAGATACAAGAACAATAAGTAAAATAACCTCTACTGAGATGAAATGTGTTTGACGAATGACAGGATTGAGAGGGTCTGAAAGATAAGATCAGAAATGAAGAAATGAGAAAAGGTTAGGAATAGCCCCTGCTATAGAATATATAGAGAAACAACAGATAACATGGTTTGGCCACGTGACAAGGCAGAAAGATCAAAACACAACACAACGAGCCTTCAACAAATGTTGTGAGAATACCAGATCCAATGGTCGACAACGAAAAAGATGGGTCGATGGAATCTTAGAAGCACTAGGAAACATAACAGCAGCAGAGGCGAAAAGAAGAGCAAAAAACCGCAAAGTATATCTCCCCTCAAGGCAAATGAGGAAGGAAAGAGGAAGAAGAAAAAAAGGAAGAAAGAAGAAGAATCATGTCTAAACAGTGTTGGAAACTATGAAAAACGTAACAAATCAATCCACAGCAAAACATATCATAAATAGAAGATAAAGGAGATAGATAGGAATGATGATTCAAAAGACTACCGCATGCATTACAAGCAGGATTCCTTGTGAAGCACATAGGGAAAGAGACAAGCGGGGAGAGCTAGAGAAAATGGAGACGAAATATTGAAACATGAATTCATGAACGTGTACTGTTGCTGGATGAGACTGGCAAAACAAACAACAGAAAATATATAGAGCTCTTGATGATGATCTAATGGAAGTTAAACAAGGCAACAATTGAATAGCATAGACAGGGAAGTCAATTACGATTTTATTTCAAAGTCGAGAAAGAGAAATGTTGGAAAACAAACAACGGCTTTATTCGTGGGGGCTATTGTGCTGTTTCTAGGACTTGCCAGTAGTAAGTAAATTCATTACTACAACATTAGATGTAATAAACTAAACTAAATTAAACTAAACTAAACTACTACAACTAATGTTGTCTGAGAATGAAGCAAAATTTACCATTCCCTCATCCAAACTTGAAGAGCTTTTAAAGAAAGCGCAAATATGTTTTGTTGTCTCGTTCTTGGCTAAAGATTTCCAGCGACAAAATCAATCTTTTCCCTTTTAACTTGGTCTTGCCAAGAGTACATAGCGTAGGCTACTGTTTTCCCATTTGTCTGGTCTAACAATTCTTCTCAGCAATGACCACACAGAGGAACTTCCGGCATCATGATTCGTGTTATTTCCAGGGAAAATGTGAGAAATGCTAAGTGTTTAATTTACTCTTGTGCAGAATTGTTGACATTTCACTTTATATATTGTTTCTGTCTAACACCAACTCCTATATCAAATTGCTGTGTCACTGTAAGGCGGAGTGTAATACTTCACTCTTCGATATTTTATGTACACTTTACGTGATACCGTAACTTGAATAGCAACTTTATATATTTTTTTTTCACGAAGAGATCAGGGAGAGCAAAAATTTTAAAATAAAAATAGGTGAGACTATACGAGAACGTGACATAGAGACACAATTAATCTTCAAAAAGACAAAACAAATGGACGTTGCTTGAGCACACAACGTGAAACATCACGAATAAATTGATGAATATATGACTGAAATAACAGAACCAGTGGTGGGGAGTGTTAGACACACCAAAGTATGAAGACAGGTACCTCCCCTCATGTAGCTTTCTTCTTTTTTCATTTTTCTACATCCTACTTCCTTCTTTTCTGTCCACGTCCTCTTTCTTATGATCATGTAGTTATAGATAATTGTGTTTCATTGTTTGTTTTCGTTGTCCTTGTATTCTGAAGAAGGCCACAGGCCGAAACGTCAGTATTGTGTTGTGTTCCTCCCTTGTAAAGCTGTCTTCATACCTTGGAGTGTCTAACACTCACCACGACTGGTTCCTTGCTACCAGCTTTACCGCAGCATCGCAATTATTTGCCTATTCCCTACCTGAAATAACAGAAGATAAACCACAATCACTAAACAAATTGCGACTTTATTGACTGTCAGGGAATATTGAGAAATTTACTATTATTCCCATATTATTTATATCATCATGGAATTAACGCATTTTTGTAAATATTTAACATGAAATAGCATTTTGCTGTATATCTTCTTCTGGCTTTTCTCCTTTCCGAAATATTTACAAAATAGTTTCATCCAGTATAATAATGTAATGGCGTTACATGTGTAAAGAAAGTGAATCACAAATGAGAAGATAACCTAATGTCCGACATATAAGGAAGAGTTACTTCGCGGGTTGAGCAACAGCAAGTGAGAAGAGTTCAGTTCAACGCTCATGGTTGCTCCATGGGAAGTATATTTTTGGTGAGATCACGACAACTAGGAGGAGGATAGTTCCTTTGTTCACAGCGAAACGGAATACGAGTAGTGATTGAGTCACACAAAGGGAGACAGATAGGTCCTCATACAAGAGGTTGACATCATGCTGGGAGATTACTAAATTCGGAAAGAAGATGTTGGCATCATGCTGGGAGATTACTAGATTCGGAAAGAAGATGTTGGCATCATGCTGGGAGATTACTAGATTCGGAAAGAAGATGTTGACATCATGCTGGGAGATTACTAGATTCGGAAAGAAGATGTTGCCATCAGACTGGGAGATTACTAGATAAGGAGAGATGATGACATCAGACTGAGAGACGACACTAATCATGGAGTCTTATGGTAGACGGATTAGTGGAACCCTGTTGGAGCGCTACCTACTATAACAGACGTTCTGTTTATCGC
The DNA here is from genome assembly GCA_032433765.1 of Megaustenia siamemsis. Taxonomy (NCBI): domain Eukaryota; kingdom Metazoa; phylum Mollusca; class Gastropoda; order Stylommatophora; family Ariophantidae; genus Megaustenia; species Megaustenia siamemsis. The sequence goes on along the minus strand of JAVIAB010000156.1, from coordinate 41,307,735 downwards.
TGCGGTCGTTGAAGCAGCCTTGATGACGGCATCCCAAATTTCTTTCAAATCATTCGGTTAAAAGCTGCTTTCTAAGATGTAAAAAAAAAAAAAAAAAGTGAAGTACCCCCGTCACGCCAAGTGGCGTATAGGGAATATGGTGTTAGCAACCATCAATTTTACAGACCTTAGGCACATGTTTTTTTTGGGTAATGTGGTCAGTATTACGCCAGTGCCTCTTTATTTTCCCGGAAAAAAATCCGGTACCCATTAAAGGCTGTGTGAACCTGGAAGCCGTCGGTTGGGATCGAACACTACCTCTTGTCCTTTGTAGTCCAGTTCACTGACCACTGAGCTATCGCGGCTCCCTTTTTTCTAAGATGTGGCGGGATTTAATTCTGTCTGTTCTCTGATGTTGTCTTCTCAATTGCTCCTCTGCCCGCCGTTTCTTGTTGTGTCTGGTGCGCTGCCTACAGGATGGTCTTAGTAAGGCGTGTAGATATTGTCAGGAGAAATGAACAAGAATATAGAGAGAGAAAAATAAAAAAAAAACGTTATGATTAAAGCTTTACGTAATAAGTGATGACACAAATTAGAACAACGTTTCGGCTCAAAAGGTCTTCAGCAGAATCAAATATACAACACACACACATATATATATTTAAAACACACACACAATATTAAATAATAATAGAATAATAATTTGGAACTAGAATAAGAAATAAAAATAAGAATAAAAGATTTTGCCTACAATTTTCTCACTTGACAGTTGACTTGACATTCTTTAATTGATCACGCGAATGGTTATAGTTCGCTACCGCGACGCACTTTCTCGCTAGCGATATGTCCTATATAATACGAGCGCAAGATCTTTCTATATCATATAATTTCAAAAGATTGTATGTATTCTTCCTTTAAGATCAACAGTGAGTGTCCATGTTTCACAAGCTCCCGGAAATAAAGATGACATTATTGTTAGTAATAATTGTACCTTTCTTATTTTGGAGATATTTTTACTTTTCAATGTATGAATGTACTAAGAAAATACATTAACACGAAATAAAACGTATATCTGACAACTTGTTTATACACGCTTAAGCTCTTTGTACACCCGATTGGGACACATATATACATTTTGTAAGGGGCCAAGAGTAAAGCTGGACAAACTTGAACAAATAAATGTAAAATTTTTGGACAGCTAAACTGAGAGGGAAACAAGTCAAAATACAACGTTTCGGCCATCTTCTTCTTCTTTTCTCTTTCTCACTGATACCGAAAAAGCTGTCGTGGTTATATCATTTGTCGTTCTTGAGCTGTTCGAACTGTCTGAATTAGTGATTTTCCTTTGTTGTTACATGTCTCTGTCACTGCATCTATCCATCTTCTTCTAGGTCTTCCTCTAGGTCTTTTTCAAAGCATTCTCGAGAAGAGCACCCTTGATGGTGATTGGTAAGGATTATTCTGACCAGGTGGCCCAACCATTTAAGTTGTTGTTCCTCTTTATATTCTCGGCAGGGTTTTATTCCTACCATTTTTCTTATGGTTTCATTTGGTATTCTATCTCTTCTTGTGTTGTTTGCTACTTTTCTCAAGCATCGCATCTCACATGTATTGATCTTTCTTAAATGTGATTTAGAAAGGGTCCATGTTTGACTTTCATAGAACAAAGTTGGAAGTCAAACGTTTCGGCCATAGACTTTAATTATTTGTACATCACTTTGCAGGTTGCCAGGGAGGCATTGCCATAATTATAAACTACAAACAGTAACTATTTTAAATATTTGGCAGGACTTTTGTAAATATGTTTCAGCGCGGCTAACGAAATGTTCACCACAAGAATTTAATTACAAATGTGAACAGAGTTAATCAACTCTGACTTTCTGATGTGTTTGCTGATTTCATTTTACACGTCTGCCGATGCGAAGTCTAGAGAATGTTCACCTGTGTGGTAACTTTAATTCCAACAAAATAATATTTCTGTGATTAAAAGTATTTTTTTTTTAAATTACCATTTTTAATCAAAGTCGATTGTACTGATCAGTTTAGGTTTCTGTAAAAGCTGTGTTATTCTAGAAGTTCCAGTTACCAAACCCCTGTTCTATTGAGAAGAAGAAAAAGGCTGAGATCGATGCTAAATCGGACCGGTTTTTAGTTTGCTTCGGACTTATATGAGTACCTGAGATTTTTGTGTGGCAAAAGTAATAGTCTCTAGCCGAGTGTTGTACTTATTACCCAAAATATTTTGATGGTTAAACAACACGTGGCTACGGACACCAAATGAACGCCAGAATGAAGGCATGAAAAGATGTTCTTTCATTTCTGATTCCTTTCATGCCTTGTATTACTTTATGGTCACTACCTCGCAATGTATTCTGAAGTAATCATTATATGTTTAGTATGGAACAACACACTCTCTCATATTTTCTCTCTCTTTGACCAACGTTTGCGTGTGTCCTAGTTGCAAGACATCTTTAATCGATTTTTCTTCTGCTTTTCTTTTTGTAAGACACCACTCATTTGCCACTTTCCATTTCAAGTTGATATTTCTCAACTCTTTTGTTCGTGCTATTAGCAACGTGGTGTATAATTTCAGCCCTTGAAAATATAATGAAACGACATATAAAATGGTTTGGCTATGTGATAAGATAGAATGAAGAGTAAAACATCACAACGAGCCTTTAATAAACGATACGAAAACACACGACTCAAGGGTCGATCACGAAAAAGATGGACTGTTGGAATATTAAAATCATTAAGAAACAAAACAGCAGCAGATGCTAACAGAAGAACAAATGACCGCAAATTATATCTTCCTTTGATGCTTAAAAGGCTATTGAAGAAGTAAAGGAGAAGAAGTGTATATTCCCTCCCTTTTTCCCATTTAAAGTTGATATTTCTCAGTTCTATTGTTGGTGTTTTCGGCAAAGTTGTTTGTGATTCATCCCATTTGTCCTGTTCCATTAATGGGGTTATTATTGATTTCTGTTGTTGGTGTCTCAGTGTCCTCTCTGAGAGTGAAGTAAACACAGCCCCAGATTCTAGAGTTGTCAACCTTTAACATTTCTTTTTTGCTCGAAATATAAAGTCCTTGCTTTGTTATTTTATTCAGCGAAATAATTCTGGAGATTGTTCATTCATTAGTCTCGGACATCTTGGCGGTCGTTAGAGCAGCTTCACGACAACTGTCATCCAACTATTACGATGAAGAAGGAGTTGCTTGTGGTCAGAAAACCCGAATCAGCTTATTTTCCTTTCACCCTTAGACATTACACACATGCAAAACTTGAACGTCTCTGTTGTCTTATGAAGATAATAACAAACAACATCACATATATAGTCATTATATAGTGTATTCGCTGTTTGGTTCTGTTTTGTACAATTGATAATAGTTGTAAAGTAAACTAATATATTCAGTAATAAAGAAAAGACGATGGTCAAGCGTTGGACATGTGATGAGAAGAGATAATACCCGAATAGCAAAGCAAGCCCTCATATGGGAAACAACAGGTAAAAGAAAAAGAGGAAGACCCAGGGAGACACTGAGAAGAACATTGATGAGAGTGGCAAGAGCAGCAGGAATCGGCTCCCTCAATGAGATAGAACTGCTTGCACAGAACAGAGACAGATGGCGAGATTTGATAAAATATCTTTAAAAGAAAACTGCTAGAACAAAAAATTCATATAGGAGAAGGTGTCTCTTGGTGTACGCCCTATGGGCCGGTTACGGCTCGAAAGGTGCTGTGTGTGTGTGTGTAAAGTAAAGAGTCCCGTCACGCCAAATGGCGTTTAGGGAATATGGTGTTAGTGACCATCAATTTTACAGACCTTCAGCTCATGATTTTTGGGGTAATGTGGTCGGTATTACGCCCGTGTCGCTTTACTTTTCCAGAAAAAAATCCGGTACCCATTTAAGGCTGGGTGAACCCGGAAGCCGTCGATTGGGATCGAACCCTACCTCTTGTCCTTTGCAGTCCAGTTCACTAACCACTGAGCTATAATTTATAAATGACTAACATTATTTCGGCAGAAATTCAATAGTCTTTGTGTTTAGAGCAGAAATAGTGTCTTGGACAGATCATCTTCCTTGTACAATGGTCAACTCCAAGTGCTGAGACCTTTCTTCTCGGTGGCAACCACGCCCGCCACACATTATCAAAAGCACTGAAGATGGCTTCAGCTCAGATGTACGAACTCCATTATACTGGTGAAGACCATAACCCCATTCTTCTTAGTCGCCTCGTGGGAGATTTTTTTCTGTTCTGTTCTGTTCTGTTTTGTTCTGTTCTGTTCTGTTCTGTTCATGGAATCAGTTTCACTCCAGTCAGAAATCCCCAATATCCATCAAACTGACGTCACAGCTCACGCTGCGACAGGTTGGCAAATTCTATTTACAAATTCACAAAGGACGACATCTATGACAGGTAACAGTGGCTTTCTTGCTTTTTTCCACTGACCGTGGTCAGGTCGCCTGTAATGGCGAGATAAAAAAAAAAAAAGACGTAAATCAAGACAAAGAATCGAGCCTTAAAAAGTGGTCAATCTGCACATAAATAGGAAGAATTGCATATCGGGGTGGGACAACAATAACGTTTTGAAGCAGCTGAAAAATAATTTTTTTATTAACATTTTCATGCAAAAACAATTGAAATATTGAAGGGATCTATTACCGCAGAGAAAGAAACGAACATCGTCTCCATGTTATCCAAATAAAACTATTACTAATTGAGCATAAAGGGTTCAAATGAGAGAGACAAGTACAGGCTTACGTGTATCGATGACATTAAAAAGTGCACTTAGAAGTCAATTGTTGAAAGCACAGCCACCAGAGGGACGGTCTAGAGAAGTCGCAGAGGACGCAACCATGAAAGGAGACACTGTTTAAAGATGTTGCAGAGAGGGAAATCACCATAGAGACGGTTTAAAGATGTTGCAGAGAGGGAAATCACCATAGAGACGGTTTAAAGATGTTGCAGAGAGGGAAATCACCATAGAGACGGTTTAAAGATGTTGCAGAGAGGGAAATCACCATAGAGACGGTTTAAAGATGTTGCAGAGAGGGAAATCACCATAGAGACGGTTTAAAGATGTTGCAGAGGACGTAACCACCAGAAGGACGATCTAGAGAGTTCGCGAGGGTGCAAACATCATAGGGACGGTCTAAAGCGCTCACCTGAGGGACGATTTAGAGCAGTCACAGAGGGTGCAACCACTAGATGAATGTTTTAGAGCAGTCACAGAGGGGACAACCACCAGATGAAAGTTTTAGAGCAGTCACAGAGGGTGTAACCACTAGATGAATGTTTTAGAGCAGTCACAGAGGGGGCAACCACTAGATGAATGTTTTAGAGCAGTCACAGAGGGGGCAACCACTAGATGAATGTTTTAGAGCAGTCACAGAGGGGGGCAACCACTAGATGAATATTTTAGAGCAGTCACAGAGGGTGCAACCACTAGATGAATGTTTTAGAGCAGTCACAGAGGGGACAACCACTAGATGAAAGTTTTAGAGCAGTCACAGAGGGGGGCAACCACTAGATGAATGTTTTAGAGCAGTCACAGAGGGGGGCAACCACTAGATGAAAGTTTTAGAGCAGTCACAGAGGGGGGCAACCACTAGATGAAAGTTTTAGAGCAGTGACAGAGGGGGCAACCACTAGATGAATGTTTTAGAGCAGTGACAGAGGGGGCAACCACTAAATGAATGTTTTTAGAGCAGTCACAGAGAGGGCAGCCACTAGATGAATGTTTTAGAGCAGTCACAGAGAGGGCAGCCACTAGATGAATGTTTTAGAGCAGTCACAGAGGGGGCAACCACTAGATGAATGTTTTAGAGCAGTCACAGAGAGGGCAGCCACTAGATGAATGTTTTAGAGCAGTCACAGAGGGGGCAACCACTAGATGAATGTTTTAGAGCAGTCACAGAGAGGGCAGCCACTAGATGAATGTTTTAGAGCAGTCACAGAGGGGGCAACCACTAGATGAATGTTTTAGAGCAGTCACAGAGGGTGCAACCACTAGATGAATGTTTTAGAGCAGTCACAGAGGGTGCAACCACTAGATGAATGTTTTAGAGCAGTGACAGAGGGTGCAACCACTAGATGAATGTTTTAGAGAAGTCACAGAGGGTGTAAAAACTAGATGAATGGCTTATAAAAGTCGTAGAGGGTTCAACCAATAGAAGGAAGGTTTAGCGGAGTCGTAGATGCAGCATTCACTAAAGAAAATGATTTAGATAAGTCCTAGAGTGCTCAACCCCCAGAGGGATGGTTTGAGGAACTTACAGAGGCGCACTTCACATGTCAAACAGTGGAATTCAAAACGTTTGGGCAGAGTTCTTCATGTGCTCAAGCGACAACATATTTCAATCCCAGCAGGCATCAATGTTATGCAATATCTTCACCTTCGTCAAATCCCACGATCAATTATCAGGTGGCCATGATAGTTAGTTAGCATTTGATGCACTTGAGGTACAGCATGGGCGATGAAGGTTCAAATGAACAGAATACTGTTGTAGCATTGTACCAGTCTATATAAATGGCTGCCACGAAGCACATGTGGTACAATACCAATATGGAGGTAAAATTAAAACTACTGACGGCATGTATCTTCAAACTAGCAACTTATGGTTGTGAATTATGAACAATCTTGCAAACAACAATAAGGAAAATTGATTCCTACGAAACGAATTGCTACAGAAAAATCCTAAGGATACCTTAGATAATGTAAAAGAGCGATGAAGACAACCTAAATATTGAAGAAGAAAAATTGGATTATAAATACTATCTTCGATAGCAAATTAAAATAATACGGTCACGTGAAAAGATAGCGTGTTGGAAAGAACAGTAACAGAAGTCTTGGTTCAAGCAAGACGAGACAGGAAGAAGGTGGTTTCATGAAATCAAAGAAACATAGAACTTTTAACAGAAGAACGAGGGAATCTGACTAGAGACAGGTTCTTTCCAACGTCTGTGATGAGTCCAACGTTCTACGAACGACAGGTAACTTGATATCTCGTAAATATTAATCACTAGTTTTATATTGTCATTACTGTAAAGTTAAGATTTTTTCAAATCATGATTTTTGTTGCGTAGATATATTGTCGTGATTTGTTTTCTAATAATTTAAAGCAGCGGAGATTCTGTACTTTTATGTAACAATCTTATATTACACGAGGACAGATTGTTTTATTTCAACAAAAGGGAGTCGATGATTTAAAACGTGTCTTTGTATATTGGTAGAGGTTCGAGGAAAACATCTTATTTCTGGGAATGGACGGTATATACTTCCAAATGTCCCTCTCTCTCTCTTTTTATCTCTCTTTCTCTCTATCTCTCTCTCTCTTTCTCTCTATCTTTCTCTCTATCTTTCTCTCTATCTCTCTCTCTTTCTCTCTCTCTTTCTCTCTCTATCTCTCTCTTCTCTCTCTCTCTCTTTCTCTCTCTCTCTTTCTCTCTCTATCTCTCGCTGGAACACTTTACATTTTTAGTGTTTTTTTTAAAGTCGGTTTTATATACAATCAGCCATTCTTGTAAATAAAAATGGGGCAGTTTAGCAAGTATCAATGTATGCCTGAACATGGATTTTATGAGAAAATCTATTTTTGTGAACAAAACTCTCAAGCTGATTCTCGTGGATTTTGAGGAATTCAGTCCTTGAGGAGAGCGGGTGGAAATTCGATAACTTGTCGAGCTCCGGACCAGGAGAACAGATGGAGATTCGATAACTTGTCGAGTTCCAGACCAGGAGAACAGGTGGAGATTCGATAACTTGTCGAGCTCCAGACCAGGAGAACAGGTGGAGATTCGATAACTTTTCGAGCTCCAGACTAGGAGAACAGGTGGAGATTAGATAACTTGTGGAGCTCCAGACTAGGAGAATGGGTGGAGATTCGATAACTTGTGGAGCTCCAGACTAGGAGAATGGGTGGAGATTCGATAACTTGTCTAGCTCCAGACTAGGAGAATGGGTGGAGATTCGATAACTTGTCGAGCTCCAGACCAGGAGAACAGGTGGAGATTTGATAACTTGTCTAGCTCTAGACCAGGAGAACAGGTGGAGATTCGATAACTTGTCTAGCTCCAGACCAGGAGAACAGGTGGAGATTCGATAACTTGTCTAGCTCCAGACCAGGAGAACAGGTGGAGATTCGATAACTTGTCGAGCTCCAGACCAGGAGAACAGGTGGAGATTCGATAACTTGTCGAGTTCCAGACCAGGAGAACAGGTGGAGATTCGATAACTTGTCTAGCTCCAGACCAGGAGAACAGGTGGAGATTCGATAACTTGTCTAGCTCCAGACCAGGAGAACAGGTGGAGCTTCGATAACTTGTCGAGCTCCAGACCAGGAGAACAGGTGGAGATTCGATAACTTGTCGAGCTCCAGACCAGGAGAACAGGTGGAGATTCGATAACTTGTCGAGCTCCAGACCAGGAGAACAGGTGGAGATTCGATAACTTGTCTAGCTCCAGACCAGGAGAACAGGTGGAGATTCGATAACTTGTCTAGCTCCAGACCAGGAGAACAGGTGGAGATTCGATAACTTGTCTAGCTCCAGACCAGGAGAACAGGTGGAGATTCGATAACTTGTCTAGCTCCAGACCAGGAGAACAGGTGGAGATTCGATAACTTGTCGAGCTCCAGACCAGGAGAAAGCGAGTTCGAACCCCGGTAGATTGAAACTTTTTTTTTCATCGGGGGTGAAATAAAAACAATGATCCGAACTCCTCGCGGCAACTGCACTGGACAAGAGGTCTTTATCCTCCGGTCCCTTAAGTCCCCCCCCCCTCCCCTCTCCACCCCAACAGACCCCAGTGAAGGGAAAATGTAAAGAAATATATTTATAGAATATTACTATTATTAGAGTCATAGACTGATACATTTATTAGAATCATAAATTGCTACATTTACTAGAGTCAAATTATCTTTATGTGCATGTTTATGTTAGTCATGTGTCATATATCTTGATGTGTGTCAGTGTTAGTCATGCATCGTATCGCTGTGTGCATGTCTGTGTTGGTCACATATCCTATCTTTGTGTGTGCATGTCTGTGTTGGTCACCTCTAGTGACTCGGGCAGATGGTGCTAGTAAACCTGGGAGGGCCGACCATCTAAGGGCAGAATCCCCTTACAGAAAAGATCATCTGCTGCCTTGCAGGAAGATTGGGGACAATCAAAGTCTAAGGAATGCAAACCTGAATAAAATGTTGGCTGAAATCGGATGCACTGGGCCACTGGCGCAGAACACAGTGCAACGTTTTAACGGGCGTTCAATCAGAGTGGACCTGGCAGACTCTAATTGTGATGTTCTGTATGTGGGGGCGATCAACGCACTTAACCTGACAGCTGACTTCATGTGAGAGTCTGGAATCCTACTCTGATTGAGTCCTGATCGCAGAGAGAGAGAGAGTGTGTCAAATTAAGCTTCTGTGGAGAGTCCTGTGGTATTGTAGTTAGTGCACTCGCCTGCGTACTTGAAGGTTCTGGTTTCAAATGTCAATTGAGGCAAGATTATTTTCCAACTTAAAATCTCTAGGGTTCCATTCATTCTTTCTAAATGGGAAGCAGAGATATTCTCTGGCACAGACAGCAGAGAAGAAGGGGACTACCGTGATGATGCGGGTTAGTGAAATGAAATAATCTTTACCTCCATCTCTGTGAAAGACCAAAAACATCATTTTTATTTGTATGGATGAGATTTAAGATTGTTCTTACGAGAGAAGTAAAAAAAAGGAGGCCCTTAGCTATGAAATATAAATTTGAAAGACTTGGATGGATGGAGACAACTTAATAATACAAATTTGGTGGCTGAAAAGGAACAGCTTTATAAAACACAATTTAACACGTTTTCGGACATACAAATATGATAGCATACTAGAATAAAATAAATCTGGATGTTCGCAAGGAAGAACTTCTTAAAAAATACAATCAATGAGTCAGGTAGCTCAACTAGTTGACGGTGAAAAACATCGAGATTGACACTCTGAAAAGGGAATCCTCGGCTGGAAAAGCTGTCTGATTAATCTTTTTCTACTTCTACCTTTTTAGCTCCCAGTGAAGCATAGGTCTTCAACAAACACTTTCCAAGCCGTTCTGTTTCTTGCCATTCCTTTAAGATCATTCCATGTCTTCCCCATCATCTTCATCTCTGCTTCTAACTGTCTTCTCCAAGAATTCCTTGTTCTTCCTCTTTGTCTTTTCCCCTGGGGATTCCAAAAAAGGGCCTGTTGTGTAATACTCTCAGTTGGCTTCAGTAGTGTGTGTCCTATCCAGCGCCATTGTCTTCGCTGTATCTCTTTATCCACTGGTATTTGACTGGTACATTTCCATAATTCTATGTTAGTGATTTTGTCCTGCCATTTCCGTCCTTTTATTCTGTGTAAGCATCCATTAATGAAAGTCTGTATCTTCATGATTGTTAATTTTGTTGTTCTCCATGTTTCACGGCCATATAATAGGACCGACTTAACATTTGAGTTGAACATTTTTTGTGAGTATTTAACCTATTTTTTTTTATTTCCATATGCTTCCCAGTGCAACGAAAGCTCCTCTTGCTTTTGATATCCATATTTTGGTATCATTTTCTGTTCCTCCCTCTTTATCTATATTACTGCCCAGATATATGTAAGATTGTACGTCTAGTAGAGGTATTTCTCCTAATTTTATTTTGTTATTGCCAACTGCATTAATTATCATAATGTTGGTCTTATCTCTATTAATCTTCAGTCCTAGCTGTTGTGATCTGTCATCATGTATGCTCATTTTATCCTGCATCTATTGATAACTGTGTGATAGGAGAGCTATGTCATCAGCAAAGTCTAAATCATCAAGTTGCTTGGTCAGTGATCACTGGGTTCCATTTCTGTTGTTTTGAGTTATTTTCATAATCCAATCTATGGTCAGTAGAAAGAGAAATGGAGACAGAAGGCATCCCTGCCTTACTCCTGTTCTTATTTCAAATGCTTCTTTGACTTGTCCTTGTTTTTGAAGTTTTTTCGGCTCATTTTTTTACAGTATGGGATTGCCAGTCCTATGCCCAACCCTCCTTTCTCACCTCTTACGAACATGCCTGGTAGGGTACAGCGCCGCTATTCTTTACTCCCCTTTCAGGCCCCGGCAGCGAACGGGCGCTGATTAATATAGGAACGACATAATGGCAGTCTTCCTATGTCTAAAAACAATATACTGGACTAAAGAAGTAGAGATGGGCAAATTAGAATGATTATATCAGGAGTGAAACTCGAGACTGAAATTAGAATGATAATATCAGGAGTGAAACTCGAGACTGATGTAATGGAAGGAGCGGATGGACGGGATAGTTTCAAAAACTCTGATCCTACAAAATTAAAAGAAAGAATCCGCTTCAATAAAAGTACCAGAATAGCGAACCAGATCTCCGGTAGAGGAATTACCTTCACGGCAGTGATTCCCTAGTAAAGAAAGACACAAATATCCGGAGATACAAGGCCAATCACAATCTTTCAACCAAGGCAACTATTGCCTATAAGAACACTTAACCAAACTCAACAGCACAGGCACAAAATACAACATGAAAATCAACATGTATGAAACAGAAGTCATGAATGTCGCCAAAAATAAACAGAACATCAACATAACTATAGAAGGCAGGCAACTAAAACAAGTTTAGAGGAATTCAAATACCTAGGAAGTTTAGTGACAAACAATAATTCACAAACAACAGAGATAGAATCAAGATGCAACAAAGCTTGTCAAATCATTAGACAGTTATCACCACTATTGTCCAACAACGAAATAACTCTAGTGGCAAAACGAGCAGTATACAATACAATCTTCATCCAACGTTGTGCTACCAATGCCAGACCTGGACCCTAGATACAAGAACAATAAGTAAAATAACCTCTACTGAGATGAAATGTGTTTGACGAATGACAGGATTGAGAGGGTCTGAAAGATAAGATCAGAAATGAAGAAATGAGAAAAGGTTAGGAATAGCCCCTGCTATAGAATATATAGAGAAACAACAGATAACATGGTTTGGCCACGTGACAAGGCAGAAAGATCAAAACACAACACAACGAGCCTTCAACAAATGTTGTGAGAATACCAGATCCAATGGTCGACAACGAAAAAGATGGGTCGATGGAATCTTAGAAGCACTAGGAAACATAACAGCAGCAGAGGCGAAAAGAAGAGCAAAAAACCGCAAAGTATATCTCCCCTCAAGGCAAATGAGGAAGGAAAGAGGAAGAAGAAAAAAAGGAAGAAAGAAGAAGAATCATGTCTAAACAGTGTTGGAAACTATGAAAAACGTAACAAATCAATCCACAGCAAAACATATCATAAATAGAAGATAAAGGAGATAGATAGGAATGATGATTCAAAAGACTACCGCATGCATTACAAGCAGGATTCCTTGTGAAGCACATAGGGAAAGAGACAAGCGGGGAGAGCTAGAGAAAATGGAGACGAAATATTGAAACATGAATTCATGAACGTGTACTGTTGCTGGATGAGACTGGCAAAACAAACAACAGAAAATATATAGAGCTCTTGATGATGATCTAATGGAAGTTAAACAAGGCAACAATTGAATAGCATAGACAGGGAAGTCAATTACGATTTTATTTCAAAGTCGAGAAAGAGAAATGTTGGAAAACAAACAACGGCTTTATTCGTGGGGGCTATTGTGCTGTTTCTAGGACTTGCCAGTAGTAAGTAAATTCATTACTACAACATTAGATGTAATAAACTAAACTAAATTAAACTAAACTAAACTACTACAACTAATGTTGTCTGAGAATGAAGCAAAATTTACCATTCCCTCATCCAAACTTGAAGAGCTTTTAAAGAAAGCGCAAATATGTTTTGTTGTCTCGTTCTTGGCTAAAGATTTCCAGCGACAAAATCAATCTTTTCCCTTTTAACTTGGTCTTGCCAAGAGTACATAGCGTAGGCTACTGTTTTCCCATTTGTCTGGTCTAACAATTCTTCTCAGCAATGACCACACAGAGGAACTTCCGGCATCATGATTCGTGTTATTTCCAGGGAAAATGTGAGAAATGCTAAGTGTTTAATTTACTCTTGTGCAGAATTGTTGACATTTCACTTTATATATTGTTTCTGTCTAACACCAACTCCTATATCAAATTGCTGTGTCACTGTAAGGCGGAGTGTAATACTTCACTCTTCGATATTTTATGTACACTTTACGTGATACCGTAACTTGAATAGCAACTTTATATATTTTTTTTTCACGAAGAGATCAGGGAGAGCAAAAATTTTAAAATAAAAATAGGTGAGACTATACGAGAACGTGACATAGAGACACAATTAATCTTCAAAAAGACAAAACAAATGGACGTTGCTTGAGCACACAACGTGAAACATCACGAATAAATTGATGAATATATGACTGAAATAACAGAACCAGTGGTGGGGAGTGTTAGACACACCAAAGTATGAAGACAGGTACCTCCCCTCATGTAGCTTTCTTCTTTTTTCATTTTTCTACATCCTACTTCCTTCTTTTCTGTCCACGTCCTCTTTCTTATGATCATGTAGTTATAGATAATTGTGTTTCATTGTTTGTTTTCGTTGTCCTTGTATTCTGAAGAAGGCCACAGGCCGAAACGTCAGTATTGTGTTGTGTTCCTCCCTTGTAAAGCTGTCTTCATACCTTGGAGTGTCTAACACTCACCACGACTGGTTCCTTGCTACCAGCTTTACCGCAGCATCGCAATTATTTGCCTATTCCCTACCTGAAATAACAGAAGATAAACCACAATCACTAAACAAATTGCGACTTTATTGACTGTCAGGGAATATTGAGAAATTTACTATTATTCCCATATTATTTATATCATCATGGAATTAACGCATTTTTGTAAATATTTAACATGAAATAGCATTTTGCTGTATATCTTCTTCTGGCTTTTCTCCTTTCCGAAATATTTACAAAATAGTTTCATCCAGTATAATAATGTAATGGCGTTACATGTGTAAAGAAAGTGAATCACAAATGAGAAGATAACCTAATGTCCGACATATAAGGAAGAGTTACTTCGCGGGTTGAGCAACAGCAAGTGAGAAGAGTTCAGTTCAACGCTCATGGTTGCTCCATGGGAAGTATATTTTTGGTGAGATCACGACAACTAGGAGGAGGATAGTTCCTTTGTTCACAGCGAAACGGAATACGAGTAGTGATTGAGTCACACAAAGGGAGACAGATAGGTCCTCATACAAGAGGTTGACATCATGCTGGGAGATTACTAAATTCGGAAAGAAGATGTTGGCATCATGCTGGGAGATTACTAGATTCGGAAAGAAGATGTTGGCATCATGCTGGGAGATTACTAGATTCGGAAAGAAGATGTTGACATCATGCTGGGAGATTACTAGATTCGGAAAGAAGATGTTGCCATCAGACTGGGAGATTACTAGATAAGGAGAGATGATGACATCAGACTGAGAGACGACACGATTCAAAGAGAAGAGGCTGACATCAAACTGAGAGACGAAACGATTCAGAGAGAAGAGGTTGACATCAGACTGAGAGACGAAAAAATCCAGAGAGAACGGGCTAACATCAGACTGAGAGACGATATGATTCAGAGAGAAGAGGCTAACATCAGTCTGAGACACGACAAGATTCAGAGAGAAGAGGTCGACATCAGTCTGAGACACGACAAGATTCAGAGAGAAGAGGTTGACATCAGACTAGGAGACGACACGAACCAGAAAGAGGTAATCGACATCAGCTTTGGAGACTACCCTAGATTAACTAGTTGAAATATAGTAACTCCAGAAGGTAAACTTTACAGAATTTAGTTGAATAGCTTATATAGTATTACTTGGTCCACCTCGAACAGTGAATGAACATAAAATGTTCACCCAGCGTTAGTTAAGTACGACACTAACAGCAATCTCTAGAATTTGATTGATTGTTAAGGGTTTCTATGCTGTGTTCTTTTGTAATTACTTTATTATCATAATTTTTGTGTAAATAAAGAGGAGAGCTGAACGGGATCAACTCGGTCTCCTATGTCATTTCGTTATCTTTTCCTCCTCCATCTGATTGCCTTGTGTTGTGATATTAAGTAAAAGTAAAGTAAAGGGTCCCTAATGGGACATACTATAACCAATGATGGAAATGTAAAATTGAAATAAACAAAAGAATAGGTATGATAAAAAGTAACTTTAATGCCATGAAAAATATACTAACAACAAAACAAATATCAGCAGGGCTGAAACTAAGAATGGCAAAATGTTACATCTTCTCAATATTACTGTATGGTCAGAAACATGGACATTTAGACAGGAAAACAGAACAGAAA
The DNA here is from genome assembly GCA_032433765.1 of Megaustenia siamemsis. Lineage (NCBI taxonomy): Eukaryota > Metazoa > Mollusca > Gastropoda > Stylommatophora > Ariophantidae > Megaustenia > Megaustenia siamemsis. Next base: position 41,292,443 of record JAVIAB010000156.1, on the reverse strand, counting down.
ATTGAAACCTTTGGAATGTGGATTTATAGAAGAATAGGTAGAATTGGATAGAAAGAAAAGAAAACAAACGATGAAGTTTTAAAACAACTGAAAATAAAAAGAGAACTACTAAATACAATTAAGACAAGACAAATAAAATTTTTGGGGCATGTTAAAAGACTCAACAGCCTACTAAAAGTAATATTGGAAGGGAAAATACAAAGTAAAAGAGGCAATGGCAGACAAAGACTAACATGGGCGAGTAACGTCAAAAGGTGGACAAGTCAATCTATGAGAGCCTGCACCATCAAAGCAAGAAACTGAGTAGAATGGCGATCCATGGTAGCCAACCTTCGTTGCGGAGTTGGCACTCAATGATGATGATGATGATGATGATGAAAGGGTCCCTCCACGCCTTGCTAGGCGTATGGGGAATATGGTGTTAGTGACCATATTTTTTAATGACCAAAGCACATTTTTGGGTGATGTGGTCAGTATCACGCCAGGCCGCCTTTACTTCCCAGAAAAATCTCTGGTACCCTATTTTTAGAGGTTGGGTGAACCCCGGAGCCTTGTCAAGTCTGAAAAAAAATCCACCACTGCTGGGATCGAACCTGGACCCATCTGGGCAGAAAGCGAGCACACACACTAACCGCTCAGTCACCGAGACGAGCACACTAACCACTCAGCCACCGAGCGAACACACTAACCACTCAGCCACCGAGCGAGCACACTAACCACTCAGCCACCGAGGCGAGCACGCTAACTACTCAGCCACCGAGGCGAGCACACTAACCACTCAGCCACCGAGCGAGCACACTAACCACTCAGCCACCGAGGCGAGCACACTAACCACTCAGCCACCGAGGCGAGCACACTAACCACTCAGCCACCGAGGCGAGCACACTAACCACTCAGCCACCGAGCGAGCACACTAACCACTCAGCCACCGAGCGAGCACACTAACCACTCAGCCACCGAGCGAACACACTAACCACTCAGCCACCGAGCGAGCACACTAACCACTCAGCCACCGAGGCGAGCACGCTAACTACTCAGCCACCGAGGCGAGCACACTAACCACTCAGCCACCGAGCGAGCACACTAACCACTCAGCCATCGAGCGAGCACACTAATCACTCAGCCACCGAGCGAGCAGATTAAAACCTCAGCCACCGAGACGAGCACACTAACTACTCAGCCACCGAGCGAGCACACTAACCACTCAGCCACCGAGGCGAGCACGCTAACTACTCAGCCACCGAGGCGAGCACACTAACCACTCAGCCACCGAGCGAGCACACTAACCACTCAGCCACCGAGGCGAGCACACTAACCACTCAGCCACCGAGGCGAGCACACTAACCACTCAGCCACCGAGGCGAGCACACTAACCACTCAGCCACCGAGTGAGCACACTAACCACTCATCCACCGAGGCGAGCACACTAATTACTCAGCCACCGAGGCGAGCACACTAACCACTCAGCCACCGAGCGAGCACATTAACCCCTCGGCCACCGAGACGAGCACACTAATCACTCAGCCACCGAGCGAGCACACTAACTACTCAGCCACCGAGCGAGCACACTAACTACTCAGCCACCAAGCGAGCACACTAACTACTCAGCCACCGAGCGAGCACACTAACTACTCAGCCACCGAGCGAGCACACTAACTACTCAGCCACCGAGGCGAGCACACTAACCACTCAGCCACCGAGTGAGCACACTAACCACTCAGCCACCGAGGCGAGCACACTAACTACTCAGCCACCGAGCGAGCACACTAACTACTCAGCCACCGAGGCGAGCACACTAACTACTCAGCCACCGAGCGAGCACACTAACCACACAGCCACCGAGGCTCCTTATGTTATTAAATAAACCACTATTTACAGACACTGAATATTAGCAGATGAGTCATGTCTCAAGGACTCCCATTGTACTTGCCAGATGAGAAGACCCAGAAGACCAGATACTGTCTAGCTATGATTATCCGAGAGACGAAATAATCTGTATATCGTCAACGATGCGATGACAAATTAACACTTAAAATGTTAACCAAGATGTCATCTTCCTGCCAGAAGGTGTACTTGCTCTGCACTTGCAACGTGGATTTCCCGGCCAGATGATTTAGACGGCCAATCGCGATGCCCATTTCAACCCTCATTGGATGAACATGTAAGTTATACCATCGCACCCGTTCAGGGTGTGCCTTCTTTGATAGTTACCCCTAACTTTTCGGTACCATTCACTTCTATATTGGGTGATCGTCAAAGTATCATTACACAACAATACATGGTTTCCTTCACCTGGGACGAGGTCAACATTATTTGACCTGGACTTATACGACCTTGACTAATACGACCTTTACTAATACGACCTTGAGTAATACGACCTTGAATAACACGACCTTCTCTATCACGGCCTTTACTAACACGACCTTGACTAATACAACCTTGACTAATAAGACCTTGGATAACACGACTTTGACTTGCACGACCTTGACCAATACGACCTTGACCAATACGACCTTGAATAATACGACCATGATTGTTATGACCTTGACTAACACGACCTTGACTAATATGACCTTGACTAATATGACCTTGACTAATACCACCTTCTTCATCCCCAAAAATAGTTCTATAAATGTACTTTTTATTTGGTGAATTAATTTATATAAAATAATTGCTAAACTATTTGGAAAACCCAACGCTTGGAGCATGATATGGTTAAATAGATGGAGATAAGTAATAAACTAAGCAAGTAAAGAGAGACACAATTGAAAATAGCCAATCAAAATATGAGAAAACAGATGACATTTTTTGTTTTAAATAATGAACCAATTAAATTATGAGAAAATTGATTTTTTTTTTTTTTTGGTTTAAATAATAAACCAAGCATGTGGGACTGGTTTACATTTGTAAACAATATTAACTTAAACCAATCGAAAAATCTTGAATGGGGAGTACGAGCGTTTTTTGGTTTGGGCGGCAGAGATAGTAACTCATAGTTGATCAAAACCTCACTTTTCCTGTTCGAAGTCTACCAGGTAAGAGAATGTTTCACAACGGACTGACAAACGAGGCGAGATCGATGTAGCCTCATCAGCAATGGGGTCTGCTGATATAGGGAACTGGATATTGTGCTGCATGAGCAAACTAGAGCATCTCCAGCAGGAACTACAACGTCTACAGCAGGAACAAGAACGTCTCCAGCAGAACTACGACGTCTCCAGCAGGAACCAGAACGTCACCAGCAGGAACTACGACGTCTTCAGCAGGAACTAGAATATGAAAAAGCCATTGCTGTATTCCGCCACTTTGGCAGGCCTTTTGAGCATACCGCTTCAAGTCACAAGACATCTTCAGTCACAAGACATCTTCAGTCACAGGAAATCTTCAGTCAAAAGACATATTCAGTCACAAGACATATTCAGTCACAAGACATCTTCAGTCAAAAGACATCTTCAATAACAAGACATCTTCAGTCACAAGATATCTTCAGTCATAAGACATCTCCAGTCACAAGACATCTTCAGTAACAAGACATCTTCAATCACAAAGCATCTTCAGTAACACGGCATCTTCAGTCACAAGGCATCTTCAGTCACAAGGCATCTTCTGTCATAAAGCTTCTTTAATCACAAGGCATCTTCAGTCATAAAGCTTCTTCAATCACAAGGCATCTTCAGTCATAAAGCTTCTTCAATCACAAGACATCTTCAGTCATAAAGCTTCTTCAATCACAAGGCATCTTCAGTCATAAAGCTTCTTCAATCACAAGGCATCTTCAGTAACAATGGCATCTTCAGTTTCAAGGCATCTTCACTAACAAGGCATCTTCAGTTCACAAAGCATCTTCAGTCACAAGACATCTTCAATCACAAGGCATCTTCAGTCACAAGGCATCTTCTGTCATAAAACATCTTCAATCACAATGCATCTTCAGTCACAAGGCATCTTCTGTCATAAATCTTCTTCAATCACAATGCATCTTCAGTCACAAGGCATCTTCTGTCATAAAGCTTCTTCAAACACAATGAATCTTCAGTAACAAGGCATCTTCAGTCACAAGGCATCTTCAGTAACAAGGCATCTTCAGTAAAAAGGCATCTTCAGTAACAAGGCATCTTCAGTAACAAGGCTTCTTCAGTAACAAGACATCTTCTGTCATAAAGCTTCTTCAGTCTAAAGGCATCTTCTGTCATAAAGCTTCTTCAATCACAATGCATCTTCAGTCACAAGGCATCTTCTGTCATAAAGCTTCTTCAAACGCAATGAATCTTCAGTAACAAGGCATCTTCAGTCACAAGGCATCTTCAGTAACAAGGCATCTTCAGTAAAAAGGCATCTTCAGTAACAAGGCATCTTCAGTAACAAGGCTTCTTCAGTAACAAGACATCTTCTGTCATAAAGCTTCTTCAGTCTAAAGGCATCTTGTGTCATAAAGCTTCTTCACTCACAAAGAATCTTCAATAACAAGACATCTTCAGTCAAAAGACGACGTCTTCAGTCACAAGACATCTTCAGTAACAAGACATCTTCAGTCAAAAGGCATCTTCAGTAACAAGGCATCATCAGTCACAAAGCATCTTCTGTCATAAAGCTTCTTCAGTCACAAGACATCTTCTGTCATAAAGCTTCTTCAATCACAAGACATCTTCTGTCATAAAGCTTCTTCAATCACAAGGCATCTTCTGTCATAAAGCGTCTTCAATCACAAGATATATTCTGTCATAAAGCGTCTTCAATCACAAGACATCTTCTGTCATAAAGCTTCTTCAATCAAAAGGCATCTTCTGTTATAAAACTTCTTAAATCACAAGGCATCTTCTGTCATAAAGTTTCTTCAGTCACAAGACATCTTATGTCATAAAGCTTCTTCAATCACAAGGCATCTTCAGTTACAAGGCATCTTCAGTAACAAGACATATTCAATTACAAGGCATCTTCAGTTACAATACATCTTCAGTTACAATACATCTTCAGTAACAAGGCATCTTTAGTAACAAGGCATCTTCAGTAACAAGGCATCTTCAGTAACAAGGCATCTTCAGTAACAAGACATCTTCTGTCATAAAGCTTCTTCAATCAAAAGGCATCTTCAGTCACAAGACAACTTCAGTCAAAAGACGACATCTTCAGTCACAAGACATCTTCAGTAACAAGACATCTTCAGTCACAAGGCATCTTCAGTAACAAGGCATCATCAGTCACAAGGCATCTTCTGTCATAAAGCTTCTTCAATCACATGGCATATTCTGTCATAAAGCTTCTTCAATAACAGAACATCTTCAGTTACAAGGCATCTTCAGTAACAAGGCATCTTCAGATACAAGACATCTTCAGTTACAATACATTTTCAGTTACAAGAAATCTTCAGTTACAAGACATCTTCAGTTACAAGAAGTCTTCAGTCACAAGGCATCTGCAGTAACAAGACATCTTCAGTTACAAGACCTCTTCAGTTACAATACATTTTCAGTTACAAGACATCTTCAGTTACAATACATCTTCAGTTACAAGCAATCTTCAGTTACAAGACGTCTTCAGTTAACAATACATCTTCAGTTACAAGACATTTTCAGTTACAATACATCTTCAGTAACAAGGCATCTTCAGTTACAATACATTTTCAGCTACAAGACGTCTTCAGTTACAATACATCTTCAGTTACAAGATGTCTTCAGTACCAATATATATTCAGTTACAATACATCTTCAGTTACAATATATCTTCAGTTACAATACATCTTCCGTTACAAGACGTCTTCAGTTAAATACATTTTCAGCTACAAGACGTCTTCAGTTACAATACATCTTCAGTTACAAGATGTCTTCAGTTACTATACATCTTCAGTTACAATATATCTTCAGTTACAAGAAATCTTCAGTTACAAATCATCTTCAGTTATAAGAAATGTTCAGTTACAATGCATCTTCAGTTACAAGACATCTTCAGTTACAATACATCTTCAGTTACAATACATCTTAAGTTACAAGACATCTTCAGTTACAAGACGTCTTCATTTACAATACATCTACAGTTACAAGGCATCTTCAGTAACAAGACATCTTCTGTCATAAAGCTTCTTCAATCAAAAGGCATCTTCAGTTACAAGACGTCTTCATTTACAATACATCTACAGTTACAAAATGTCTTCAGTTACAATACATCTTTAGATGATAAATTGTAGATGATGTCATCGGATGCACAAACTCCGTTACACAGACCTGGACCATGTCCTCAACCAACTTAGTCGCCTCTCACGAAATACGCGGCAGATAGAGCTGGCTCTGTTCTTTTCACTCCTCACCTTGGTCAGGCTTAATGGGTACCGGATTATTTTCTGCGAAAGTAATTCGGCACGGGCGTAATACCGACCACATTACCTCAAAAATCATTGCCGAAGGTCTGTAAAATGTATGGTTACTAATACCATATTCGGGAGCCGCGATAGTTCAGTGGTTAGTGAACTGGACTACAAAGGACGAGGGGTAGGGTTTGATCCCAACGGACAGCTTCCGGGTTCACCCAGCCTTAAATGGTTACCGGATTTTTTTCTGGGAAAGTAAAGCGTCACAGGCGTAATACTGACCCCATTACCCCCAAAATCATATGCTGAAGGTCTGTAAAATGTATGGTCACTAATACCATATTCCCTATATGCCACTTGGCGTGACGGGGGTACTTTACTTTTACACTATATCCCCTACACGCCACTTGGCGTGACGGGGCTCTTTGCTTCACTTTTACACCATATTCCGTGTACGCCACTTGGCGTGACGGGGCTCTTTGCTTTACTTTTACACCATATTCCCTACACGCCACTTGGCGTGACGGGGCTCTTTGCTTCACTTTTACACCATATTCCGTGTACGCCACTTGGCGTGACGGGGCTCTTTGCTTTACTTTTACACCATATTCCCTACACGCCACTTGGCGTGACGGGGCTCTTTGCTTCACATTTACACCATATTCCGTGTACGCCACTTGGCGTGACGGGGCTCTTTGCTTTACTTTTACACCATATTCCCTACACGCCACTTGGCGTGACGGGGCTCTTTGCTTCACTTTTACACCATATTCCGTGTACGCCACTTGGCGTGACGGGGCTCTTTGCTTTACTTTTACACCATATTCCCTACACGCCACTTGGCGTGACGGGGCTCTTTGCTTCACTTTTACACCATATTCCGTGTACGCCACTTGACGTGACGGGGGTACATTATTTTTACTACCTTGGACAAGCCCACTGTAGCCCGGGCTGATGCCTATTTAAAGTTACAGAAACGTAGAAGCCGTCGACCGAGAAGGAACTTGATCACTTGTCTGCATCAGTTAACTAACCACAGCTTTACCGTCACTCGTAGCAAATTACGTTGTTTCATATTTCCCTAGTCCGTCTGTATTATAGTTTTCTCTTTAAACATAGAATTAAAGTAAAAAACATCAAAATCTACGTGCGGCCGTGAACGATAATTAGATCGAACGTGTATGTTCAGACCTCCAAGCACGAAGAGGTGTCCCTCTTTAGGAACTAATAAGATGGTGCTCTGAAAACTGCTTGTAAACTTTATTTTTCTCCTGAAAGGTCACTGATATTGCATCTACAGAAAGGATGTATTTACAGTAATGATGTATCTACAGTAATGATGTATCTACAGTAATGATGCATCTACAGTAATGATGTACCTACAGTAATGATGTACCTATAGTAATGATGTTGATTATCCAGTCATTAGTGTGGAGATAAAGACACATTATGTGCTCCTACTTTCTAATAGAGAAAGATATAACATTTCAAGGATATAACATCTAAAGGATATAACATTTCAAGGATATAACATCTAAAGGATATACCATTTCAAGGATATAACATCTAAAAGATATAACATTTCAAGGATATAACATCTAAAGGATATAACATTTCAAGGATATAACATCTAAAGGATATAACATTTCAATGATATAACATCTAAAGGATATAACATTTCAAGGATATAACATCTAAAGGATATAACATTTCAAGGATATAACATCTAAAGGATATAACATTTCAAGGATATAACATCTAAAGGGTATAACATTTCAAGGATATAACATCTAAAGGATATAACATTTCAAGGATATAATATCTAAAGGATATAACATCTAAAGGATATAATATTTCAAGGATATAACATCTAAAGGATATAACATTTCAAGGTTATAACATCTAAGGATATAACATCTAAAGGATATAACATTTCAAGGTTATAACATCTAAAGGATATAACATTTCAAGGATATAACATCTAAGGATATAACATCTAAAGGATATAACATCTATAATAAGAACCTACTGCTAAACCTATCCGTATAAGTGGTCTAGGCTTTGATAAAAAAACGTGTACATTTATTTAAAAAAAACTGAAATCTACAGTCAGCGAGTGTTGTCTCCTGCAGGGCTGTCCAATCAACCTTCAGGCTGTCAAGTCCCCTGTCATCAGTGGGTTCTGTTTCTTAATACATTCATTATTTGAGTAGACTGAGATGTCATCTCCCACGTACATGGTCTTAAAGTTCTATGTGCCGATCTTGAAGGGTGTCTTTTACCATCCAGCTGACGTGCATTGTTTTGCTTGCAGTGATTGGGCAGAAGATTTGGAGATAGCGCTGTGCCCATTTTATGTGGAACAATAATCAAGAAAATTGTTTCATTCAAAACAAAAGCTGCAGACAAATCCTTAAAAATACCTTGGATAAGGAAAAAATGTAATGAAGACATACTAAAAGATTTTATACTTTGAAAAGAACAGGTTAATAAATATCTTGCAAATAAAATTAAAATACTACTCCCACGTCAAAAGATACATGGCTAAAAACAGTGGAAGACGAGACAGATGTAGACAAAGAAGAAAATTATTTCAAGCAATGAAAGAGACCTTGATTCTAACAACAAAAGTGGCAGATATGGCTACACACATAGATTGTTTCCGCTTTTTTTGTGTTTGATGCGTGCAACGTTCTGAATATGGAACCGATGTATAAAAATAGCAAAAGAAACATAATAGTAATAATAATGATGATGAAGCTGATGATTGCATATTTGAATATCTTCAATTTCTCCAAATCATTTTCTGATAGCATATTAATACCTTTTTAACAGAAGCTTCTCATATTCACATCAGAATTTTTAAACATTTCTCATTTTATCGATTTCAAAAATCTGTTCCTCTTCTCTCCGGTGAAAAGCAAGACAATAGCAGAAGCCTCATAAAAGTTATTGAAATACAAGAAATCAATTGGACATTTTTTGATGTCCTATTTGTTAAAAATTAAAACAGAGAGAAAAATGCTCTAATGTTAAGACTTTTATTTATGTAGCAAGAGGAAAACTTGATTCTCACAGGTTCTCAAAATGTAATGAGAATAAGGGCAAGCGACCATTTAAAAATAAAATGAAGTCTTAGTTACAACAGAAAGTGAAAAAAATAACTCTACTGAATATGAATAATGCTGATTTAATGTAAACAAACATAAAAAGAGCAATGACATTAAAGGGAGAAAGAAAAGAAAAATGGACAGAAATAACATACCTCAATCATATCTCAAAGAATGGACAGAAATAACATACATCAATCATATCTCAGAGAATGGACAGAAATAACATACCTGAATTATATCTCAGAGAATGGACAGAAATAACATACCTTAATCATATCTCAAAGAATGGACAGAAATAACATACCTTAATCATATCTCAGAGAATGGACAGAAATAACATACCTCAATCATATCTCAGAGAATGGACAGAAATAACATACCTGAATCATATCTCAGAGAATGGACAGAAATAACATACCTGAATCATATCTCAAAGAATGGACAGAAATAACAAACCTTAATCATATCTCAAAGAATGGACAGAAATAACATCATCATCATCATCATCATCAAGTACCGGGCCTAGTGGCGTAGGTGATCATGTCTCTCCACAACTGTCGATCTCGGCAGCTATTTATCATTTCTGTTGTTGACCTTCTGTCAAGTCATTCTCTTAAGCTGTCTGTTATTTTTTCTCTTTGCTTCCCTCTATCTCTTTGTCCCTCAAATTTTCCAGTTGTTACAATATATTCCAGTTGACCTTCTCATTACATGGCCAAAAAATGATGATTGTTTCTTCCTAATATTGGAAATTAGCTCTCTTTTTGCCCTGACCTCTTTCAAAACATTTTCATTACTCTTCCTAACTGTCCATGGCATTCTCAACACTCTTCTGCAAAACCACATTTCCACAGACTCGAGTGATTTTCTTGTCTATTGTCCCATTGTCCATAATTCACATCCATATGTTAAAACTGGCTCTACATAACACTTAGGAATTCTTTTTTTTTTTTGTTTCCATTGTCAAAAATGGATTGCATAGCATCTTCCTCATTTTCTTGAAAGCTGCTTTTGCCTGAGCCATTCTGCATCTCACTTCTTTTGTACATCTTCCGTCTAAGGCCAAGAAAGTTCCCAAATATTTAAACTCATTCACCCGCTTTAATATTGTTCCACTTGTCCTTATTCTGCACTGAGGTGATGTCTTTTTCTTTGCCGTTACTTTATTTTGCTTACAGTAGCTTGATGACGATATATAGACAATAATCTTTACTGGTCAACGTGGCTTCTCTCCTGTGTGACCGGAAGTCGGTAACCACTTTTCATCTAATAGTATTTTCGCTGGAAAAATGCAGCATTAGTATTCCGACAATAAACTGTCAACGTGTCAAGCTACCTTCTCGTAAAACACCTGCCCTGTTAATATGCAGGTTGGACCGGAAGTTGTTAAATTGACCGAAGTGTCAAATAGCTGCTTTCTCCTGTCCACCTGTCATCTTGACTCTCGACCGGGAGTGTATAGTAGTCTGTTGCATCTCTGCACCTATCCACTAATGTACCTACACAGTTGTACCACCACCCAATATTATTACACCTGCCTGCCTTCCTTCATTCTTTCCTTCCTTCCTTCTTTCCTTCATTCTTTCTTTCCTTCCTTCCTTCCTTCCTTCCTTCCTTCCTTCCTTCCTTCCTTCCTTCCTTCCTTCCTTCCTTCCTTCCTTCCTTCTTCCTCCCTTCCTTCCTTCCTTCCTTCTTTTCTTCTTTCCTTCGTCATTTCATAATCCTTGGGGCTTAGGGTACCACCATCAGGCTTCATCAACCTTTTTCACATATCTTTATCTACAGTTCTCGTTGGAACGCTGCGAATTCAATATATGTCTATTCTTTGAGGTTATCTTCCTAATCTCTTTATATACCTAATCATCCTTACTTCCACATCCACCTTTCACAATCATCCTTACTTCCACATTCACCTTTCACAATCATCCTTACTTCCACATCCACCTTTCACAATCATCCTTACTTCCACATCCACCTTTCACAATCATCCTTACTTCCACATCCACCTTTCACAATCATCCTTACTTCCACATCCACCTTTCACAATCATCCTTACTTCCAAATCCACCTTTCACAATCATTCTTACTTCCACATCCACCTTTCACAATGATCCTTACTTCCAACAAGAAGGGAGAAGACCTAGAGAACGCACTGGTATCGGCCGATTTAGTGTGCTTGAATGATGGAAGGGCAACAAGAATGGCCACTCGAACAGGGGACTCTGATAGTGTCATAGACCTGGCACTGGTGTCTTCCGCCTTCGCACCGGTTTGCAGGTGGAATGCACTGGAGTTCCACGGAAGTGATCACTATCCATGTGTCCTCCTAATTGAGAAAATCAAAAATAAAAGCCAGAAAAGAAAGCTCCACACATTAAACTACGAGAAAACAGACCAGGACGTCATTAGCAAAATCAGACATAGGAAACAGAGCGCCCCTCGTAGGAGGCAGGAGTGATGGATGCAGCCACCCTGGTGGAACGTAGATGTCGAGGAAGCTTGGCGGAGCAATGCCAGCATTCGGAGTGGCCAGATTAAGGAGGAGTGGCTACACAGCTACTTACTACCGCTACCGAAGCCAAACAAGGACCATTCTCAGATCAGTGCCTACAGAATCATCACAATGCAGAACACTGCGGGCAAGCTGCTGGAGAAAATAGTTGCCCGTGTCCTCACCTGTCACCTTGAACAGAAACGTGTATTCCTACCCACACTTGGAGGTTATAGATATAACAAAGAGACATGGCTCAATGCGGCAGTATTTGCCTATGACGTCTTCGAAGGCTTCCACAGACGAGAGGAGACATGTGCTGCTGATATAGATCTGGAGGATGCATACAACAGGGTACCATTTGAATATCTCATGCATATGATCCTCAAACTGGCGGTGAACCCCTTCCTCATTAGATGGATCGCCGCGGCACTGTTTCAGAGGAAGGTGATACTCAGATGTGGAAGTTGGTCTTCCGAGGCAACACCCATTTGCCCAGGGCTGCCACAAGGCTCACCATTGTCACCAGTTCTATTTAACGTGTACACAATAACGATCACGTCCCAACAGCTGGATGGGAGGGGAAGAACTATTACTTTTGCTGATGATATTCTGGTATATCGACAGGGAAGAGACAGACGGAAAATCGCTTCCACAATGCAAGCCGAACTCGATCGCATTTCTTCCTGGTGTGGGGTATCAGGTGCCGTGGTTAATCCTAATAAAGCATCAGTTTCATGGTTCTCCCTTTACAATCATATCGTTCATACGACCACACCGGTAGTACGAATGGGAGCTGATGAGGTGACCAGGGACAAGTTGATGACTAACCTTGGAGTTAAGTTTGATCGCAGCCTGTGTTTTCGGGACAACTTCGACCATGTGATAACAAAATCCCGCAAAGGATTAGCCGCCTTGAAGGTCATGGCAGCTGCCAACATCGAGCAGAGGCTACTTACTCTTCTGTTCCAGGGATTAGTCCTCGCACCTATCGAATATGCCCTGGCAATTCTTACTGTCAGTACGACTCAAATTGATAGGCTGGAGAAAATACAAAATGAAGCCATGCGCATTATCCTGGATGTACGAGAGACACGCCCTGTGTAGCAATGAGGTATCTTCTTGACTTTCCAACCATGAATGACAGAATCAAGGTCTGGAGAGCACGAGCATACCTGAAGATTAGTACAGATATAGAGCATCCATTGCACCACGTGCTCAACACAGAGAAAGGTGACAGGCTAAAAAGAGGCAAATCATGGGTGGGCCGAGCAGAAGATGTCATCAAACAGGTCTGTGGGCTTACCAATATCAGCGTTGGTGACGAGTGGATACCGGTGCCTACGTCATACAAGGGGACTTTCTCGTGTATTGTCACACTCGACAGGAAAAGTAGGGAACAGAACCCGGTCGTGGTTAATGCTGAGGTCAACGGTCTCATCTGCGATAACACCGATGAGAAAGATGCACTCATCTATACAGACGGATCTGTAATACGACACCAAAGAAGTGCATGGGCATTTACAGCACGCTCGGCAGGCAGAATAGTCTACGAAGACAGTGGTGCATACGTCGTGACCACGAGTAGCATGACAATGGAGGCGATGGCAGTGACCAAGGCATTCAAATGGTTAGAGTCACAAGACTACACCCAATCCTGTATACTGAGTGATTCGATGAGCATGATAAAAAAAAGTGGAGGCGGGCTCTGTACGCGTGCAATGGGTAGAGTCGTTGCAGAAATCCAAAATACGTAAGGTCACCTTTGTCTATGTCCCTGGACATGCGGGAGTACGGGGAAATGTAAGGGCGGACAGGTTGGCTAGCTGCGCTGTCGTTGAGGACGGGCAACCAATGGATCGGGCGGACATCATCAATGCCTCAGTGATGTGGGAAGAGCACAGGACTTCGACAAACACAGATCCACGTCACTTCTTCGGATGATGGAAATGGGAGTTAAGTTGGGGACAACCAGAAATGAGAAACTTAGTGGCCGTGTAAGAAGACTTATTAACCAACATAGAACTGGAGTCGTCAGTAAAAGGACACTGAGGGAATTGCTGAGGAGGGGATCTGAGCACCTATGGACATGTTCGGAGTGCAATGATGATGACCCGCAAATAACCAAATAACCAAAATAACCTTACTTCCACATCCACCTTTCACAATCATCCTTACTTCCACATCCACCTTTCACAGTTTTCTTCAGAATAGTCCAGACCAGATGATCGAGATGTACGCTCAAACCGTTCTATTTTGCGTTTCATCTTAACAGTCACAAGATTATCCTGTCCTCCTTTGCTTGTATATTTTTGAGAACTTTTCAATTCGGAATACACACCAAGTAAAAGATGCCCACAACTTTTCAATTCGGAATACAAACCAAGTAAAAGATGCCCACAACTTTTCAATTCGGAATACAAACCAAGTAAAAGATGCCCACAACTTTTCAATTCGGAATACAAACCAAGTAAAAGATGCCCACAACTTTTCAATTCGGAATACAAACCAAGTAAAAGATGCCCACAACTTTTCAATTCGGAATACAAACCAAGTAAAAGATGCCCACAACTTTTCAATTCGGAATACAAACCAAGTAAAAGATGCCCACAACTTTTCAATTCGGAATACAAACCAAGTGAAAGATGCCCACAACTTTTCAATTCGGAATACAAACCAAGTAAAAGATGCCCACAACTTTTCAATTCGGAATACAAACCAAGTGAAAGATGCCCACAACTTTTCAATTCGGAATACGAACCAAGTAAAAGGTAAAAGATGCCCACAACTTTTCAATTCGGAATACAAACCAAGTAAAAGATGCCCACAACTTTTCAATTCGGAATACAAACCAAGTAAAAGATGCCCACAACTTTTCAATTCGGAATACAAACCAAGTAAAAGATGCCCACAACTTTTCAATTCGGAATACAAACCAAGTAAAAGATGCCCACAACTTTTCAATTCGGAATACAAACCAAGTAAAAGATGCCCACAACTTTTCAATTCGGAATACAAACCAAGTAAAAGATGCCCACAACTTTTCAATTCGGAATACAAACCAAGTAAAAGATGCCCACAACTTTTCAATTCGGAATACAAACCAAGTGAAAGATGCCCACAACTTTTCAATTCGGAATACAAACCAAGTAAAAGATGCCCACAACTTTTCAATTCGGAATACAAACCAAGTGAAAGATGCCCACAACTTTTCAATTCGGAATACGAACCAAGTAAAAGGTAAAAGATGCCCACAACTTTTCAATTCGGAATACAAACCAAGTAAAAGATGCCCACAACTTTTCAATTCGGAATACAAACCAAGTAAAAGATGCCCACAACTTTTCAATTCGGAATACAAACCAAGTAAAAGATGCCCACAACTTTTCAATAACATTTGATCTTCATAGCGTGCATTTTTAAAATCAGAAAATGAATAATTGATGTACTTCCGAAACGATCACTTCACAAATAAATCTTGAGTGCAACATTATCTTCCTAGATATAACAGATTCTTGTCTTTACCGTAACAGACAGTTCACGACTAGTTGAGCCCTCAGTGGTCATCTCCACACACATTGTAATAGATCATGATAGCAGCTTCCACACAGAGGGACAAGCAATAGCAGCTAGGAGGTGTGGAGATAGACAGACATTGTAAATCAGAGACTATCATACATTTGTGAATCAGTTCACTGTTTTTAAATGTTATCTGAATTAAGTGAATTTATAATCCACTGTTTCTATAAACTGTCGCAACGTAATTAAGAAGTTCAGTTATGCGAATTAAATCACGTGAAAAATAACGTTTTTTTTTTTACATGGCTCTGTTTTAAAGTAATTTTAGTAATTAGTTTCATTACTGCATAACAACAAGTACGAACAATTTTAAAATATATTTAGATAAATAAATAAAGGAGTGTCACCTGTAACTTTGAGGTTAGTGGTCGCGTTACTTTCAAATTACCAAAAATAACATTTTCCAATTGGATGTTTAGATATCGGTTTTTAATGTAATCATCTTTGATATCAATTCAGGTTAAATCGTACACGTTTACTTATAGTTTAGTTTAGTCGACGGATCATTCTCATTGCACCTTGGACATGGCCATAAGTGCTCAGATCGCCTCCCCAGTATGTCCCCCAGTGTGTGGTATATGACGACTCCAGTTCTGTGTTGATTTGTTATTCATCTGTGTTTCCCCGCGCAGCGCTCCCTTCTGACATCCCCATGTTTTACTTGATGTTCTTGCAGTCCGAACATGGTTAAAGTTGATTGATTCATGATAATTGGCTGAATCATCAGCGGGCACTGTCTCCCCGAGGGCATTCATTTTGTCAGCACGGTCCATTCCACGTGCCTCATTCACAGCGGTTGCTACATCCAGGCTGTCAGCTCGTTCGTTTCCTCTACCGCTGGAGTGTCCCAGATCGAAGACGAAGATATCACATTGAGACCTGAGTTCTTTATTGGCTCCAAACACAGTCTTCGTGCTCAATATAACTCCAAACACCTTCCATTTTTCTGAGCACACTTATCGAGTCACTCAGAGAGCGCACTCATCGAGTCACTCAGAAAACACACTCATCGAGTCACTCAGAAAGCACATTCATAGAGTCACTTAGAGAGCCCACTTATCGAGTCACTCAGAGAGCGCACTCATCGAGTCACTCAGAAAACACACTCATCGAGTCACTCAGAAAGCACACTCATAGAGTCACTCAGAGAGCCCACTCATCGAGTCACTCAGAAAGCACACTCATTGAGTCACTTAGAGAGCCCACTCATCGAGTCACTCAGAAAGCACACTCATCAAGTCACTTAGAAAGCACACTCATCGAGTCACTCAGAAAGCACACTCATCGAGTCACTCAGAAAACACACTCATCGAGTCACTCAGAAAGCACACTCATAGAGTTACTCAGAAAACACACTCATCGAGTCACTCAGAAAGCACACGCATAGAGTCACTCAGAAAGCACACTCATCAAGTCACTTAGAAAGCACACTCATCGAGTCACTCAGAAAGTACACTCATAGTCACTCAGAAAACACACTCACCGAGTCACTCAGAAAGCACACTCATCAAGTCACTCAGAAAGCACACTTCAGTATAAGATTGTGTTTCTAGCCAGGCCATTATTTTAGTTACTGCCATAATCTACATGGTCAAACTACTGGTAGTTACCGAGAAAGCACTGTTTTCCTCCTTTACTATTCTTTCTTTAACCAGGGCAGTGAAAGTCCACGAGCACCGACTGCACCGAACAACAGATCCATCAGTTAATGACTGCCGCATCCTCAGGTGAATTTTCATAGATCGGATCCTGCACCTCTCCCTCCATGGCTACATGGTTTTTTCTTGTCCGCATTCTCTGTTCTCTTGTCTGCATTCTCTGTTGTCTTGTCTGCATTCTCTCTTCAGAGTAAAGCAAACCAAAAGGATGAAGAACACTCTGCTGACGTCCACTCTTCTATGGGGTTCAATGTAACGAAGTGGACAAATCTGCTGATCAATATCCTCAGCCGGCGACATCCATCATCTTCCTCTTTTGAGCCTGTCTTCTTATAAGAGACCTCGATACAATGTACAATGTAGGTCTCACGTTGAAGGTCTTAGCCAAAGCCACGACAAGCAAAATGTTCAAGTTTAAAACATTAACAAAATTTCACATGGAGAAAACAGATGGGGGAAAATAATTTTTAAAAAGTAAAATTTGTACCAACCATCATCGAAATTTAATTGGTTAACTTTCTAAATAAATAACTAGTTTGTTTAACAGGACTGGTACCAAGATCTTTCTGAATGACCAAGAAAGAGATGGCTGCTTGTAAACACTGTCCAAATACAATCCTACATACAAAAACAAAAGCAAAAGCTATAGAATCGCATAAAGACAAAACCACAGATATAGACTGAAACGCAAGAAAGTAAGAAGATTGAGGTGTTCACATTTTTAATTGTGTTTGAGTAGGGAGTCAGTAGTGTAGTGGTAACGCGCTGGCTTAGCGATAAAGTGAATGTGGATTTGAGTACAGGTTGAGGCTCTTCACTCGACCCAACGGCAAAATATGGAATGGGTACCTGAGTTACTAAGTTGGAGCAAAGTACTGACGGCGAGTAGGAACACCACCACTCCAACCATCACAACCAACCATCACAACCAACCATCACAACCAACCATCACAACCAACCATCAAATCTTGTAGTCTAGAACGGTATCCGAAGACATTTGATGTTGATGGATACTATCGAGTTATTCGTTTGATGTTAACAGACATTACACCATTATTTGTTTGATGTTAATAGACATTACAGCATTATTCGTTTGACGTTAACAGACATTACAGCATTATTCATTTAATGTTAACAGACATTACAACATTATTCGTTCGATGTTAACAGACATTACAACATTATTCGTTCGATGTTAACAGACATTACATCATCATTTGTTTGATGTTAACGGGCATTACAACATTATTCGTTTCACGATAATGGACTTTACACCATTATTTGTGTTATGTTATAAGGCATTAAACCATTATGCTTTTGATGTTGTGTGGCATTATAACATTATTTACTTTTGAAAGTGAAAGTTAAGTATTTCGAACAAACCCAAAAATGCTCAGTTGCTGTCAGTAGATAGCGATGTGTACACGCATTAGTTACAATAGCAGGGTCACTATGTACACGTAGATTTATATGTTTACACTCAGTGATCATAACAATAGGTGCTTGATGGTGTAAATATTGATTTCATGTGTAAGTAAGTAAAGTACCCCCTTCACGCCAAGTGGCGTGTAGGGAATATGGTGTTAGTGACCATACATTTTACAGACCCTCAGCACATGACTTTTGGGGTAATATGGTCGGTATTACGCCAATTCCGCTTTACTTTCCCAGAAAAAACATCCGGTACCCATTAAAGGCTTGGTGAACCGGAAGCCGTCGGTTGGGATCGAACCCTACCTCTTATCCTTTGTAGTCCAGTTCACTAACCACTGAGCTATCGCGGCTCCCGATTTCAATGTGTACACGCAGTTATAGTTACAATAGATAGTTGATTTTGTATACAGCTGTCGTTTCTACAACATTCGGCAAACTCACAGAAAAGGCCTGGAACAACACGAAACTAATACTAAAGACCAAACTCTTAATATTAAACTTGTGTGCTTAGCACACTATTATATGGATCTGAAACCAGGACAACATACTCAAACCAGGAAAAAATACTAAATGTCTTCCACATGCGATGTCTCCGCAGAATAATGCACATCAAATGGCAGGACAAAATAACCAACTTAACTGTCCTGCAACCTGATAAGACCCCAACAATCATGTCAATGCTCAGATGTCGAAGACTTAGATGGCTGAGGCACGTCCAGCGAGTGGAAGAAAAACGCATCCCCAGGCAAATACTATAAGGTGAATTAATACACGGAAAAAGACAATTTGGCAGACCTAAATTACGATATAGAGATATCTGTAAATCATCTCTGAATAACTTCTCCATCTGTGAAAATGACTGGGAACATCTGGCAAGTGATCGCACATCATGGAGAGCATGTATAAGGAACGGTGTAACATCATTTGAGACTGTGCTGAGGCAAAACTTAGAAGAGAAAAGACTCGTGAAAAAGGATGGAAAACCCTGTGGATCAGTGGGCCTGACTTGTTCATTCTGTGACCGCGTGTGTTTGTCAAACATTGGTAGAATTAGCCACGAGAGAAGCTGTTCGACAAAAACAAAACCTCAAAAACAAAACCTCAAAAACAAAACCTCAAAAACAAAACCTCAAAAACAAAACAATACACCATAGCCTCCACTAGACCGTGACCTGCTGACAGGACGTAAATGGCCATATATGTGTATTGATAACTAGAATATCCTGAAATTCGCCAGCTTATATGAAAAATAAATACAACTTTAAAGACAACCAAATATGGCGAATAAGTAGGAGCATGTGGAAATGGCCGTGTTAGATTATCTAGCTTTTTTTCTGTGATAGATAGCTGTAGCTAAAAAGAGTAATGAGGACGTTCCAAAAGAGGTCAAGTCAAACGAAAGCTTCTTACCAACATCAGGATGGAGCCATCGTTATTCTTGACCATGTAGGGAGAAGGAAACGGCTGGAATATATTGTGACAACAGTAAAAATTGAGGAAAGTTGAGATAGATGAAAAGAAAAAGATACACTACAGATTACGAGAGCTGTTTGGTAGAAAGTCATAAAAAAAGTTATAATAAAGAATGATAGAGACAGAAAGTTGTGGAGAGGTATGATCGCTAACGAAATCAAGCACGATACTTGATGATGATGATGCATATTTGTTCGACGTCTTCTTGTGCACGAGAGAAAAGCACAAAATCATCGATAGTTGTAGTCACCCACACAGCCAGTGATTAACTCGTGCAGCTCCCCTAGGAATGGAAGCGATTACTACCTCCCGACAAAAGCAAATCTAAGGCCAGCTCAGTGAGAGTTGAGCAAGAGACGAGGACAAAGCTAGAACGTACAAAAGAAGATTACACTGGCTTGGTAGAAGAAAGAGACGAGACTCGGTGAAATCGTTTAATGAGTACATGACATCGATCAGTGACGAAACTGGCAGCAGAAACATTCGGCACTGTCTGCTTGTGGCGAAAATGATGAAAAACCACTTGTCATTCAAGTAAAATAACAACCCGTTTCAATGCGAGGCAATAAGTTTCAAGATTAACGAATACAAACTTGTCAGCTGTTGAAAAGAGATGTACTCGTACTATATCACACTTTAGGGCACTTAAAAGTTATATGTAAAATGATACAGCGATAGTAGTCTTTTGGTAGTCACGTAGAAAAATGGCATTATTTAATAGCAACGTCATAAATAACAGAGCTTTTAACTTCTGAGAACATGGCGACTGTTCACTAGACCTACCTATAATAACTTTAGCTATATTTATAGCCTGGAATAACACTCTGGTAAAGCCAGGAGACAATAATAAATAAATATTATTATAGAGAGAAACTTCTGAGGCGATATATCAGCGAATCAATTCAGAGGAGGAAGTATGTTAACAGCGTTCAGAAAAAATCACAAATGATCAACAACATAAAAAAGAAAATCAAAGAACAATATATTGTCCGTGCTTCTCGGCACAGCGACTTGCCACGGAAAAACAAACGCTAGAGCACACGGCCAATTCAGCTATCTATCTATCTATCTATCTATCTATCTATCTGCAATGTTGTTTCCTGTATAATTTTACTGTCCTTTGTAATTCTTGCAGTGGCCAATATATAGTTTTGTATTTATGGGCCAATGGATTTTCCTCAGTCTACTATATTAAGTACAGTCTTGGAGTATGTGTTCAGCAGTCTGGGGCGCCTGTCCACATGTACATGTAGTTGAGGTGACGATCTTGAATTGTGTATACATGAGACTGTTGAGTCCATTGTGTCCTGTTCTGAGGCGTATAATGATAACTTGTTCATATCTATTCATATTATGAAAGGCATCCTGATTTGGGGCTTGTGTTCCTCTGATTGATTTGATTATCTGTTTATTCTGATGGTATATAACCGGAGCATCTGGTTGTGTGCCTCTTACACCTTCTTTTGCCAGCTGATCTGCTCTCTAGTTTCCTGGTATTCCACAGTGAGATGGGATCCACTGCATGGCAACCCTGTGGTACTTGCAGAGTTCAGTCAATAAGGTATGCAGCTGTGGCAATTCTCTGGATTGTAGTGCCTGGAGTACTGATCTTGCATCTGTCAAAAACACTGCCGGCTGTGAGCTAAGATTACTGTTCAGCAGTTTCTCTATTGCCAACTTTATTGCTTGTATTTCTGCATCGTAATTGTGACAATAATTCCCTGTTGCTATTTTATTCTTATCCTTAGTGTTATTTGGGAACTCTATGTATGTATCTGCTCCCCCATCATTTACTGTATTCTGTGCTGATCCATCTTTCCACACCCGAATCCATAGGTCGTGCGTGTATTCTTTATCCAAGAAACAGAGACTTATTGCTTTATGCAGTGCACTATTCTGCTCCTCCTTGTCAAGTTTTCCTATCACTTCTGTCCATATTTGTATTGACAATCCTGATTCCTCTGTTCAGGGAGAATGTTCTGGTATGGGCAGTAAAGGGGGGGGGAGCAACTCTTGGTATGTCTGGTGTTTGTCTACTAATACGCTTGGCTTGGTGGATAAAACTGCTTCTCTTAAGTCGTCCCAATGCAAGATTTTGGAATCGGTCCTTCTTTGGATGTCTCGGCATGCATTAAAATGTTTCTGCCTGTATCAGCACCTTTGTATTCCTCCGTTCTCTCAGTGCTGGTATCCTCCACAATTCTCCATCTCCAATATTGGTGTTGATTTCATTGCTCCTGTGATGAACTGAAGTGCCAGGTTTTGTACTTTATCCAGTTCTTGCAGTGTGGTGTTTGATGTTGAGCATCACGCAGATGATCCATATTCTAAATGTGGGCATATACTCTGTTGGTAAACTTTACTGAGTATTTTCCCGCTTGCACCCAATGTGGTTCCACACAGTTTTCTTAGAATAGCCAACTTCCTCCTTCCTTTTGGGTTGCCTTATTTATCTGCTGTTTCCAAGATATTTTGTTATCAAGTGTAACTCCGAGATATGTAGCTTGTATGTCTTCTTTCACAGGTTCATTGTTTATGTAGATGGTCCTGCTTTTTGTTTTGGGGAGAGAGTGAAAAGTGTAGCACTGCATTTGTCTGTATTGATGCTGATACACCATCTATTTATACATGAGTTCAGTGCATTCATAGCTCTTTGCAACAATTTGGAGGCTATTGTTGCATACTTCTCTGTGCACCACATTACCAAGTCATCTTGCTACTTTGATTCAATGTGGTAGTTCAGTAACTAGGTCATTGATGTAGACTAGAAAAAGTGTTGACAAGAGTACACGTCACTGTGGGACGCCCTGCCGCAGCAGGATCTTCTTACTTCCAGCTTCACTCAGACCTGCACGCTAGACTCAAAAACATTAAAAATAAGTAACCACTACCGAAGTTAAATGTGTCAGACGCATGGCAGGAAATAGCCTGAAAGTTAAGATCAAAAACCAAGAACCGACAAGAAAAAGCTTGGCATAATTGTCACAATTGAATGCCAAAAGAAACAACTGACAAAATGATTTGGCCACATGATAAGACAAGAAAGATGATATGACAGAAAGATGAAAACACACAACAGTCTATAATAAACGTTGCGATGATATCAAACCTAAGGCCGGACCACGAAAAAGATGGACTGATGAAATAGTAGGAGCATTAGGTAACATAACTGCAGTTGAAGCCAACAAAAGTGCAAAATGCAGCAATCTATATCTCCTGTCTACGCTGAACGGCAAACGATAATGGAAAGAAGAAGTCGCATGCTATATGCAGAACCTTGCCCTCCTCGCACTTTCCCTTAAGAATCTTTATTTCTCACCAGATATCGCATTTCCTACTTTGCCAGTTTCATGGTTTCTTTTATGTCTACTACCTTATTCTGGCTGTTACTATAGTGTTAATATTATGTTTCGTGTATTACCTCTGTTTACTCTTGTCTGGTTCACAGTACAAGAAAGGCGAATATCAAAGTGGGAAGAAATTGAAACGATTTTATAGAAACTGATCAGCGAGATGGTCTAACAGCAGTAAATAGACATACAAATGTATGTTAACGTTCATAAACATGCAGAGCTGCAGTATTTTATAGATTTAATTTCATTTTTTTTTTCCAATGTTCCAAACTCTTCATTTTCATTGGGCCTTCAATGCCCCTCCCCCCCCCCAATCACTATTTTTAGACCCACTCCTTACTGGTCACGCAACAACACGAGTCAGCCTACTTTTATTGGCTTCATTTTTCTTATGATGACCACTTGTATGCAACTGTCATGGCTTTTAGGCCCCCTTTATAAGCAGTTACGACGTCGTTGTTCATCTTAGTTTGCACGTACAATTTAGTCTTGTTTTTCTATCTTTCCTCTATCCACAGATGAAGACTGCGTGGGTCGATACGTAGTTGTGTAATCAAGTTATTTGTCTGTCAAACCAAAAATAAATAGTTTTTTTGGGCAATCTCCCCCCCCCCCCCCCCCAATTTAAAAGCAATCGATGAAAAACATCCGTCCAAGAATAGAAACCTGCAGAATTGTAATCAGAGTGAGCATAGTCAACAAATCCAGGAAATAGCAAGTATTAATCACCACCATGTTTAGCTCGTTAGCTAATCAAGAAATTGTTAGCGCACAACTCGCGACTTGTTTTCCTGACTAAACTGCTAATAAAATCCGACAATAGCTACCCACAATGCCAATGATAGGACGCAGAAGTTGTGAAATAGACGAGAAATGATGAAAACTAAAGTAAAATGCCTTAGCGTCTATAAATAGATATGGTATCATCATCATCATCAAGTACCGTGCCTGCTGATGTAGGTGATCATGTCTCTCCACAACTTTCGATCTCGACAGTTTTTTATCATTTCTGCTGTTGACCTTCTGCCAAGCCATTCTCTTAAGCTGTCTGGTATTTTTTCTCTTTGCTTCCCTCTATCTCTTCGTCCCTCAATTTTCCCACTTGTCACAATATATTCCAGCTGTTCCTGTCTCATTGCACAGCTAAAAAATTATGACTGTTTCTTTCTAATTTTGAAAATTAGCTCTCTTTTTACTTTGGCCTCTTTTAGAACGTATTCATCATTCTTCTTAGCTGTCTTCCTTGTGAAGCTGTCTTCATTAGCTCTCTTCTTTTTTCATCATCATCCTTTTCTATCCTCTTCTTCTGATCATGTATTTATAGATAATTGTGTTTCACCAATTGTTTTCGTTGTCCTTTTACTCTGAAAAAAGGCCTCAGGCCGAAACGTCAGTATTGTGTTGTGTTCCTCCCTTGTGAATCTGTCTTCATACCTTGGAGTGTTCTACACTCCCCACCACTGGCCCCCTTCTTAGCTGTCCATGGTATCCTCAACATTATTCTGTAAAACCACATTTCTACAGCCTCCAGTGATTGTCTTGTCTGTTGTCGTATTGTCCATGATTTACATCAATATGTTAAGAAATATGTTAGAAATAAATATATTGCAGAAAAAAAACGAACAAGCCAAAACAAAAGAAGAGCGTTACTGATGTGAGAGCAACATCAAAGGATGTTTGTAGAAAGAGGAAGTCAGAATGTACCAACAATATGTCAGATAAACATCCTTCATGTGTGTGTGAAATGTAGTTCTTTTCCCATATCTTCTAATGACCAACGCCACATGTTGAGGTTGTTGAGGCCGCGATAGCTCAGTAGTTAGTGAACTGGACTACAAAGAACAAGAGGTAGGGTTCGATCCCAACCGACGGCTTCCAGGTTCACGCAGCCTTTAATGGGTACCGGATTTTTTTTCTGGGAAAGTAAAGCGGCACTGGCGTAATACCGACCACATTACCCCAAAAATCATGTGCCGAGGGTCTGTAAAATTTATGGTCACTAATACCATATTCCTTATACGTCACTTGTCGTGACGGGGGTACTTTACTTTTTCTTTTACTTTTCACATGTTATGAGTGTCGTGGTCGTTAGCTTCCCCTTACCTCCTTCTTCATCTTCTCTTTCTCTTTCTTCCTTCCGTTCTTCTTGTCCCCTATATCATTCTTTCTCTCTTTCCACTTTTCTTCCTTCTACTCATTCTTTTCTTCAGCTCCTTCTTTATAAACTTCTTCTCTTTCTCCTCCACATTCTCATTCGTTTCTGCCATCTTCGCCCTTTCTTCATTCATTTCCACAGTCTTCTCCTTTCATCATCCTTCTCCGCCGTCTTCTCACTTTTCTCATCCTTCTCCGCCCGTCTTCTCACTTTTCTCATCCTTCTCCGCCGTCTTCTCACTTTTCTCATCCTTCTCCGCCCGTCTTCTCACTTTTCTCATCCTTCTCCGCCCGTCTTCTCACTTTTCTCATCCTTCTCCGCCGTCTTCTCACATTTCTCATCCTTCTCCGCCCGTCTTCCCACTTTTCTCATCTTTCACCGCCCGTCTTCTCCCTTTTCTCATCTTTCTCCGCCCGTCTTCCCACTTTTCTCATCCTTCTCCGCCCGTCTTCCCACTTTTCTCATCCTTCTCCGCCAGTCTTCCCACTTTTCTCATCCTTCTCCGCCCGTCTTCCCACTTTTCTCATCTTTCACCGCCCGTCTTCCCACTTTTCTCATCTTTCACCGCCCGTCTTCTCCCTTTTCTCATCTTTCTCCGCCCGTCTTCCCACTTTTCTCATCTTTCACCGCCCGTCTTCCCACTTTTCTCATCTTTCTCCACCCGTCTTCCCACTTTTCTCATCTTTCACCGCCCGTCTTCCCACTTTTCTCATCTTTCTCCGCCCGTCTTCCCACTTTTCTCATCTTTCACCGCCCGTCTTCGCACTTTTCTTATCTTTCACCGCCCGTCTTCCCACTTTTCTCATCTTTCACCGCCCGTCTTCCCACTTTTCTCATCTTTCACCGCCCGTCTTCTCCCTTTTCTCACCTTGTCCGCCCGTCTTTCCACTTTTCTCATCCTTCTCCGCCCGTCTTCCCACTTTTCTCATTTTTCTCCGCCTGTCTTCCCACTTTTCTCATTTTTCTCCGCCCGTCTTCCCACTTTTCTCATTTTTCTCCGCCCGTCTTCCCACTTTTCTCATCCTTCTCCGCCCGTCTTCTCCCTTTTCTCACCTTCTCTGCCCGTCTTCCCACTTTTCCCATCCTTCTCCGCCCGTCTTCTCCCTTTTCTCATCCTTCTCTGCCCGTCTTCCCACTTTTCTCATCCTTCTCCGCCCGTCTTCTCACTTTTCTCATCCTTCTCCGCCGTCTTCTCACTTTTCTCATCCTTCTCCGCCCGTCTTCTCACTTTTCTCATCCTTCTCCGCCGTCTTCTCACTTTTCTCATCTTTCACCGCCCGTCTTCCCACTTTTCTCATCTTTCACCGCCCGTCTTCTCCCTTTTCTCATCTTTCTCCGCCCGTCTTCCCACTTTTCTCATCCTTCTCCGCCCGTCTTCCCACTTTTCTCATCCTTCTCCGCCCGTCTTCCCACTTTTCTCATCTTTCACCGCCCGTCTTCCCACTTTTCTCATCTTTCACCGCCCGTCTTCTCCCTTTTCTCATCTTTCTCCGCCCGTCTTCCCACTTTTCTCATCTTTCACCGCCCGTCTTCCCACTTTTCTCATCTTTCTCCACCCGTCTTCCCACTTTTCTCATCTTTCACCGCCCGTCTTCCCACTTTTCTCATCTTTCTCCGCCCGTCTTCCCACTTTTCTCATCTTTCACCGCCCGTCTTCCCACTTTTCTTATCTTTCACCGCCCGTCTTCCCACTTTTCTCATCTTTCACCGCCCGTCTTCCCACTTTTCTCATTCTTTCACCGCCCGTCTTCTCCCTTTTCTCACCTTGTCCGCCCGTCTTTCCACTTTTCTCATCCTTCTCCGCCCGTCTTCCCACTTTTCTCATTTTTCTCCGCCTGTCTTCCCACTTTTCTCATTTTTCTCCGCCCGTCTTCCCACTTTTCTCATTTTTCTCCGCCCGTCTTCCCACTTTTCTCATCCTTCTCCGCCCGTCTTCTCCCTTTTCTCACCTTCTCTGCCCGTCTTCCCACTTTTCCCATCCTTCCCCGCCCGTCTTCTCCCTTTTCTCATCCTTCTCTGCCCGTCTTCCCACTTTTCTCATCCTTCTCCGCCCGTCTTCTCACTTTTCTCATCCTTCTTCGCCCGTCTTCTCACTTTTCTCATCCTTCTCCGCTGTTTTCTCACTTTTCTCATCCTTCTCCGCCCGTCTTCCCACTTTTCTCATCCTTCTCTGCCCGTCTTCCCACTTTTCTCATCCTTCTCCGCCCGTCTTCTCACTTTTCCCATCCTTCTTCGCCAGTCTTCTCACTTTTCTCATCCTTCTCCGCTGTTTTCTCACTTTTCTCATCCTTCTCCGCCCGTCTTCTCCCTTTTCTCATCCTTCTGCGCCCGTCTTCCCACTTTTCTCATCCTTCTCCGCCCGTCTTCTCACTTTTCTCATCCTTCTCCGCCCGTCTTCTCACTTTTCTCATCCTTCTCCGCCCGTCTTCTCACTTTTCTCATCCTTCTCCGCCCGTCTTCCCACTTTTCTCATCCTTCTCCGCTGTTTTCTCACTTTTCTCATCCTTCTGCGCCCGTCTTCTCACTTTTCTCATCCTTCTCCGCTGTTTTCTCACTTTTCTCATCCTTCTGCGCCCGTCTTCCCACTTTTCTCATCCTTCTCCGCTGTTTTCTCACTTTTCTCATCCTTCTCCGCTGTTTTCCCACTTTTCTCATCCTTCTCCGCTTTTTTCTCACTTTTCTCATCCTTCTCCGCTGTTTTCTCACTTTTCTCATCCTTCTCCGCTGTTTTCTCACTTTTCTCATCCTTCTCCGCTGTTTTCCCACTTTTCTCATCCTTCTCCGCTATTTTCTCACTTTTCTCATCCTTCTTCGCTGTTTTCTCACTTTTCTCATCCTTCTCCGCCCGTCTTCCCACTTTTCTCATCCTTCTCCGCCCGTTTTTTCCCTTTTCTCATCCTTCTCCGCCCGTCTTCTCACTTTTCTCATCCTTCTCCGCCCGTCTTCTCACTTTTCTCATCCTCCTCCGCTGTTTTCTCACTTTTCTCATCCTTCTCCGCCCGTCTTCCCACTTTTCTCATCCTCCTCCGCTGTTTTCTCACTTTTCTCATCCTTCTCCGCCCGTCTTCTCACTTTTCTCATCCTTCTCCGCCCGTCTTCCCACTTTTCTCATCCTTCTCCGCCCGTTTTCTCCCTTTTCTCATCCTTCTCCGCCCGTCTTCTCACTTTTCTCATCCTTCTCCGCCCGTCTTCCCACTTTTCTCATCCTTCTCCGCCCGTCTTCTCACTTTTCTCATCCTTCTCCGCCCGTCTTCTCACTTTTCTCATCCTTCTCCGCCGTCTTCCCACTTTTCTCATCCTTCTCCGCCCGTCTTCCCACTTTTCTCATCCTTCTCCGCCCGTCTTCTCACTTTTCTCATCCTTCTCCGCCCGTCTTCTCCCTTTTCTCATCCTTCTCCGCCCGTCTTCCCACTTTTCTCATCCTTCTCCGCCCGTCTTCTCACTTTTCTCATCCTTATCTGCCCGTCTTCTCCCTTTTCTCATCCTCCTCCTTTTTACTTTATCTTCTTCTCCTTCTACATTGTCGTTATCCATGTTAAAACTTCACATTTTCATGTGACAGGCGTGAACTGAGCGTTTCCCTTTCTAGTACCAAAGTTAGCTAACGCCAGGAGAGAGAGTGTTTCACCATGAAGTTCTTACTTCTACTTAAAGAACCGGTCTGTAACAGATATTAAGCTGTCAATATCACGGTGTCTGTGCTGCATCTTCGAATATTTCTTTCTCTAATATTGTATTTGGTGAAAAGACTGCCCCATAAAATATTATGTCCAGTCCGTAACCGGAAGATGATTACTTGAACTCGTCCGGGTACTTGGTGATAGACATCTGTTGTAATATGACCTGGGAGTTTTTATTTTTTATTTTTCTAATTTGGCTCTGAACAAATTTTATTTGTTTTGTTTTTTAAACCTACTTTATTTTTGTTTTGTAGAATTTTGCAAAAACGGTATTATTAAATAATTGTTATTTTTTGTTATTGCCACGGGCGTAATACCGACCACATTACCCCAAAAATCATGCGCCGAAGGTCTGTAAAATTTATGGTCACTAACACCATATTCCCTATACGCCACTAGGCGTGATAGGGGTACTTTACTTTTACTTATTTTGTTATTATTCTGTATAGGACAATGATCACCCAGTGTTCATTAGTACTCCGCTTTCTTGTTTAGTCATACAGAGGAAGAAAAAAATTATGTTATGTTATGTTATGTTAGAATCATCATCACTGCACTCAGGGCACATCCATAGGTGCTCCGAGATCCATGTCATGGGATCTATAAGAAATATTTGTTTTGTGCCAGAACTCCATAGGATCCTTGAGTGCAGTCAAGATATGTTCAAGACGTATTCTAATATTATAGGACACTATGTTCTAACTTTGAAATGTTTTTTAAATTGTTTGCCGAGTGAATGTAGATCTTCAGCCGTTGTCTGCCTTCGTCAAACAACTACTTTCTTTATCGGCGGCTAACAAAATAGCATTACATCGGTGTAGATGTATTATTTGAGACATAATGCCACATACAAATCCTTTAGATAACTTGGATAATGAAAAAGAGTAATGAAAACATATTGAAAGATTTAAATATTAAAAAGAACTGGCTTGTAAACACCATTCTACAAATAAATTAAAACACTATGACCACGTTAAAAAACACAACGGGCTGGAAAGAACAATAATGGAAGGTTAGGTTCCTATGCGACGCAATAGGGGCAGACCAAGAAGATGGTGGTATCAAGACATCAAGAAGACCCTGAACATGACAATAGAAGAAGTGGAAGATCCGGCTAGAAAAAGAGATTCTTACAGACGGGTTATGGTGAATGTAACGTTCTGTGGGAGATCTGGTTAGAGATAGAGATTCTTACAGACGGGTTATGGTGAATGTAACGTTCTGTGGGAGATCTGGTTAGAGACAGAGATTCTTACAGACGGGTTATGGTGAATGTAACGTTCTGTGGGAGATCTGGTTAGAGACAGAGATTCTTACAGACGGGTTATGGTGAATGTAACGTTCTGTGGGAGATCTGGTTAGAGACAGAGATTCTTACAGACGGGTTATGGTGAATGTAACGTTCTGTGGGAGATCTGGTTAGAGACAGAGATTCTTTCAGACGGGCTGTGGTGAATGTAACGTTCTGTGGGAGATCTGGTTAGAGACAGAGATTCTTTCAGATGGGCTGTGGTGAATGTAACGTTCTGTGGGAGATCTGGTTAGAGACAGAGATTCTTTCAGATGGGCTGTGGTGAATGTAACGTTCTGTGGAAGATCTGGCTAGAGACAGAGATTCTTTCAGACGGGCTGTCGTGAATGTAACGTTCTGTGGGAGATCTGGCTAGAGACAGAGATTCTTTCAGACGGGCTGTGGTGAGTGTAACGTTCTGTGGGAGATCTGATTAGATACAGTGATTCTTTTAGACGTTTTGTGGTGAATACAACGTTCTGTGGGATATCGGGTTAGAGACAGAGATTCTTTCAGATGGATTGTGGTGAATGTAACGTTCTGCAAAGATCATGCGATCTGATGGTGATGATATGCATTATGTTGTCATTTACAGCAAGCTGCAATATTTTGCGCTTTAGGCCCAGAACATTCGACTTCAGTAAGGCATATTTAGGTACGAGTTTGTCTCCCCCTTCAGCCTCTGCTGTTTCGATCAGACTGGCTAAGCTGTTTCCAAGACCAATGAGAGATATGGTATGGTCTTGATCAATTCTGAGTCACTAATACGGGCTCAAGCAGTCAGCTATGAGCTGTGATACTTTCGATGACGATCCACTGGTACTAATATAGGGTCAAGAATTGTTCTTTATGACAGGGGTAGTTGCAGTAATTACTTTTACCTGTACATCGCCTGTTGACTGCACTGGGTCTGCCGCCTTTATCCCTCCTCCATTTAACAACTCTCTCCCCTCAATCCATACTTCAGTAATGGAATAATTTAATTGTTGTTTCACATTCATCTTACAATCATTTCACATTCGGCTCTTTTTTTAATTTTTAATTTAGAACTGTCACTTTTAACCCTTGTTCTTTTTAAATCTGTGCTACAGAATTTCTTTTATGTGTTTAACTTGAACATGTTTAATTAATGCACGTTTACGTCAGTCTCTTATAGACTATGCACGTTACATCACTCACACTATAAATAATTTTTCTTTCACTTCACAATTGATTAGAACTAAGTACTTTTGATCAAAGACTGTACACCAAACTTCACTGTCAGTAACACACTCACCCATACAGTACACCAAACTTCACTGTAAGTAACACGCTCACCCATACAGTACATTAAACTTCACTGTAAGTAACACGCTCACCCATACAGTACATTAAACTTCACTGTCAGTAACACGCTCACCCATTCAGTACATCAAACTTCACTGTCAGTAACACACTCAACCATTCAGTACATCAAACTTCACTGTCAGTAACACACTCAACCATTCAGTACATCAAACTTCACTGTCAGTAACACACTCACCCATACAGTACATTAAACTTCACTGTCAGTAACACACTCACCCATACAGTACATCATACTTCACTGTCAGTAACACACTCACCCATACAGTACATGAAACTTCACTGTCAGTAACACGCTCACCCATACAGTAAGTACATAAAACTTCACTGTCAGTAACACACCCACCCATACAGTAAGTACATAAAACTTCTCTGTCAGTGACACACTCACCGATACAGTACATTAAACTTCACTGTCAGTAACACACTCACCCATACAGTACATCATACTTCACTGTCAGTAACACACTCACCCATACAGTACATGAAACTTCACTGTCAGTAACACACACACCCATTCAGTACATCAAACTTCACTGTCAGTAACACACTCAACCATTCAGTACATCAAACTTCACTGTCAGTAACACACTCAACCATTCAGCACATCAAACTTCACTGTCAGTAACACACTCACCCATTCAGTACATCAAACTTCACTGTCAGTAACACACTCAACCATTCAGTACATCAAACTTCACTGTCAGTAAAACACACACCCACACAGTACATCAAACTTCACTGTCAGTAAAACACACACCCATACAGTACATCAAACTTCACTGTCAGTAACACACTCACCCATTCAGTACATCAAACTTCACTGTCAGTAACACACTCAACCATTCAGTACATCAAACTTCACTGTCAGTAAAACACACACCCACACAGTACATCAAACTTCACTGTCAGTAACACAAACATCCATACAGTACATCAAACGTCACTGTCAGTAACACACACACCCATACAGTACATCAAACTTCGCCGTCAATAGCTTCCACGCGCGTCCTCATGTTAAAGTGCAGGTAATGAGGAAGATCTTGATGCCACAGGGTCGATGCGTTTGTGATATGACAGGCTGCATTGATTTTCTTTTTCTAAAAAAGTTAGAGGTGTACTGCAATTTATAGATCTTCAACATCTGTACGTTTTTTAGTATTTACTACAGGTGAGACCAAATACGACGTAAAGTGATACCTTGATCAGCTCTGGGTCAGTGATCCTGCCGTCGCCTAACTTGAGATCTCCAAGATGAATCAAATTTGTGAGGTGGAGGACAAAGGAAGAGGGGTGAAAAAGGGGGGGGGGTGACAACAACAATAACACTCACCTGTGCTGAAGATGAGGTGAAAAGGGGGGGGGGGTGACGACAACAATAACACTCACCTGTGCTGAAGATGAGGTGAAAAGGGGGGGGGGTGACGACAACAATAACACTCACCTGTGCTGAAGATGAGGTGAAAAGGGGGGGGGGGGTGACGACAACAATAACACTCACCTGTGCTGAAGATGAGGAAACAGAAGAGAACGCTGAGTATTCTCAATCCAATCATCGTGCTGGAAGAACCTGGCACATATCAGTAGTCAATGCTGTAATCTGTGGTGTCAGGTAGATACACCTGCAGGTAGAAGACACACAATAAGCTCTATGTAAAGTGTAAACAATCAATAACTTTGTATATCTCTATACAATTACAGATAGTCGACAGTTTAGATCGAGCTTTCGGTGAGTAGAGTTTCTTAGGTGGAAAAACTCTAATAAAGATCAATTTTCTTTTCGTAAAGATATTTTATTACATATATATTATGATATAAAAAGAGGAGTAAGACAGGGATGCATTCTATCACCAAGCTTGTTCAATCTATACACTGAGGAAATCTTTAAAAACATCATAGAGATGCCAGGCCTACAAATTAATGAAAAGATAATCAATAACCTAAGATATACTGACGATACTGTACTACTAGCAGAAAATCCTAAAGATCTACAACAATTACTTAATGAAATAAAAATTACAAGCAAAAAATATGGACTAGATATGAATATCAAAAAGACTAAAACTATGATCATAAGCAAAGAAAATACTCAAAACCCACAAGTGGATATCAAAATTTAAGGAATAGACCTGTAGTTCAGAACTACAACTACCTTGGACATACTATAACCAGTGATGGAAAATGTACAACTGAAATAAACAAAAGAATAGGAATGGCAAAAAGTAATTTTAATGTCATGAAGAACATACTAACATCAAAACAAATAACACCAGGGCTAAAACTAAGAATAGCAAAATGTTACATCTTCTCAATATTCCTATACGGTGCAGAAACATGGACATTAGACAAGAAAACAGAATAGAGAATTGAAGCCTTTGAAATGTGGATATATAGAAGAATAGGTAGAATTGGATGGAAGGACAAGAAAACAAACGATGAAGTCTTAAAACAACTAAAAATGAAAAGAGAACTACTAAACACAATTCAAACAAGACAAATACGATTTTTGGGCCATGTTAAAAGACACAATAGCCTACTAAAAATAATCCTGGAGGAGAAAATACAAGGTAAAAGAGGCAGAGGCAGACCAAGACTAACATGGACGAGTAACATCAAAAGATGGACAAAACAGCCTATGACAACCTGCACCATCAAAACAAGAGACAGAGCAGAATGGCGATCCATAGTAGCCAATCCTCGTTGCGGAGACGGCACTCGATGATGATGAAAGATATTTTATTTTCTAGATATCTTTCTCACGTAAAGGACCCGCGATAGCTCAGTTGTTAATGAACTGGACTGCAAAGGGCCAGAGATCGAATTTGATGCTGATCAACAGCTTCCAGGTAAATCCAGCCTTAAATGAGTACCGGATTTTTTTCTGGAAAAGTGAAGCGGCACGGGTGTAATATCAACCACATTACCCTCAAAATCATGTGCCGAAGGTCTATAAAAGTTATGATCACTAACACCATATTCCCTATAAGCCACTTGACGTGATGGGGGTACTTTACTTTGCTTTCTCACATAAGTCGTACCATTTGAAGTTCGACTGTAATAATCTTGGTTTATTGCTCCAATCAAGCTTTGTTAGCGAGAGGGCTTGCTTAAAATGGAAGAGGAGAGTTAAAGAGGTAGGGAGGGGAAAATGGAAACAAAGAAAATGGGATAAAGAAAAAAAATAAACCTAAAGAACTGGGGTATCATCAGAAGCTATACAATTCTAGTAACAAAACAGTGACAGATAATTACATTGTAATAAAAAAGAGCGTATTTATTAATCACTTTAACAATTTTATAAATAAATTTGGTATAATGAAAGTTCCTGAAATTATAATAAAAATTTTGTGGATACCATTTAAAAAAAAAAATTATGAAATGAAAGTACAAAATATGGGTACCACTAGAAATTCTTCTAACAAACTTGGTGCAATGAAACGTGTTGAAATTTTGATAGCAATTAAAATCATCAACTGTGTTGAAATTCAAGAAACGTAAAGTTGGGATAATCAAAAGCTATATAAATTTTATTTAAAAAGTTAATATAATCAAAAGTAATACATTCTTTTAAGAACAGGATTCACCATCAAAGTTAATGAAAGTCAATTGAAAAATGATTCACCGTCAATGTTGATGGAAGTCGAGTAGGAAAAAATGATTCACCATTAAAGTTGATGAAAGTCAAGTAAAAAAAAAATGATTCACCATTAAAGTTGATGAAAGTCAAGTTAAAAAAAAAAAATTTTTTTAAATGATTCACCATTAAAGTTGATGAAAGTCAAGTAAAAAAAAAAAATGATTCAACATCAAAAGTGAAGAAATTCAAGAAGAAAAGACCCACCACAAAATGTCGTGAAATTTTAGCATAAAAAAAAGAAGAAAAGTACAAATGATGGCATTACAGAACCAGACAAAACGAAAATCCTCCCCCTAAAACACTGATCCCTACCACTTCCACTCCGCCCTCCATAATGATCTATAATGTTCTAGGTGAAAATTGCTCTAACTTCATAGAACAACATTTCGAGAAGGAAAGAGTTTATTTTATCAGGGCTACTGACTTGCCAGATTCGAGAACTGAAACCAATTTTGCATGACACCAAGGTTAACCGGAATACGTTCGGTTTTGGCTTCCTAGAAGCAAACCACTAAACATAACTCTTCAGTTACCTTCGAGGTAATAACCTAAAACAAAATATTGTGAATATAAAACAAAGTCGCCGAAGAAATTGGAAATACCAGACGGCTGTCATAAAACCTGACAAATTATTTTCGAGAAATCGTTAATGGGGTATTTTAATTATTT
Organism: Megaustenia siamemsis; assembly: GCA_032433765.1. NCBI lineage: Eukaryota > Metazoa > Mollusca > Gastropoda > Stylommatophora > Ariophantidae > Megaustenia > Megaustenia siamemsis. The sequence goes on along the minus strand of JAVIAB010000156.1, from coordinate 41,256,265 downwards.
TGACAACGACGACAATAAAAACACTCCAAGGAAAATATAAATATGTATGTGTGTGTGTGTGCGTGTGTGTGTGTGTGTGTGTGTGTGTGTGTGTGTAATTATTATTATATATTATGTAAAAGTTCGTACAAAATTGTTGGAAAGAACATTTTTAAAGCATAATAAATAGCAATACTACCGTCAACTCGGAAACTCTAATGAGACGAGATTAAACTCAAGGTTTTATTCTAACAATGTGATATAACATATTTGTGTGTCATTAGCGCAAACTAAATGAGACAAAAGTAAGGAAGGAATTATGTCTTTCTGTGCGTGTGAGAGTGAGACAGACGGTTTGCAAAAGTACAGGTGGGTTTTCAACTGAAAATCTGTTATTGATTTGCATTTTAATTAAAAAAATTATATTGCTTTCATCTTTACGTTTTACTTTACACACAGGAGAGAGGATTTTCGTGAAAACATAAATATGTTATATCATCTATTGCACCATCAGTGCGCATGATGGAAATATTTCTAAATGTTTCTATTTAAATTAAGTGATAAGAATTATTTCCTAATGGAACTTCCGTTCAATATGGCGGATAGGCGACTGGGGACCATTGAGTCATTTCATGAAAAATGTTCCTTGTTGCAGTTTCCTCATATTCCAAGTCCGACCTGCAGCCGGAGCCATTGAGTAGTGCTCTGTGCACACAGTGAGCTGTGTGTTTCATTCAAATGGTGTTTCTATATTCAGATTGCTTACGTTGAATGATGATATCGTATGACGTAGGACAGCTTAGATGCGTTCAATTCGGTGTGGAAACGCCTTATGTCTTTTGACGTGTGCTGTATCTGCTATGATGAGGACTGCAACCGCCTTTCTTTGTTTGGATATCCGATGAATTGTTAACTCGAATGCTTCCACTGGCACGGGCGGTTGGGCAATTATGGATTTCCATTCATTTGAGGTGATACCGGGGCCTTCAAACGTGACTTTAACTTAAATTTCCTTTACTTCTCGCATGTGTTAATCATTGAACATTAGAAATATGGATTGTAAATATGGGTTTACAGTTTGAAATGAAAAAAAAAACACAGATGACCCTTCCTGAAACGTTTGTAGAATAACACTTCTCAGTTGAGACGTTGAATGTCGGTGCTACTAGTTTGGTCTAAAGACAAATAATAATAAATGAATATTATTATAGAGGGAAACATCCGAGGCGATAATCAGTGAATCAATTCAAAGGAAGAGGTATGTTTACAGCACTCGGAAAAATGACAAATAATCAACAACAGAAAAAAATATGGACCAAGGCAGGATCGAACCCGTACTCAGTGGCACAGCGCCTTGCCACGAAAAGCCAAATGCTAGGGAACACTGCCACTCAGCTAACAAAAAAATTAGCTTCGTAGGCAAGGTCCTTTCGCGAAGGCTTTCCCATGACTATAGCATAAGGCTGCGATCACAGCTCGGAAATATTTTTCCTGTTAAGACAAGTATCTCCCGGATAGGGTAGGGCTGAATACTTGCGTTGCAGACAAACATTTAGGACGAAACAGCACGAATAGTAGTTTCCAGTGGTTAAGACTGGAGACAAATAATAATAAATGAATATTATTCCTCTATAATAAAATGGACAACGGAAAGTAAAAACAAACATGGAACAATACCAAGATAATGCATGACGTAAAAAGAATATGGTTTGATGACGCTTCACACTAATAAAGATTAGAGTGACGCACTGTGCAGTGAAACGTGCGGAAAGAGTTAAGAACAGTGTAGCACACAGCGCTAATAATTGTATGAAGAATATGCTTAGTGTTGTCTATGGATATTTATGGTTTATTTATTTCAACAGAAACGCCAAACGAATTGACTCAGGTTCTTGTAAGTTTCCATATCTATAGTGAAGGTTTCCCTCGGTACCGAACCCGGCATTTTTAAAATGGTTTTACCACTAAACACTCGCTCTTCCAGAGTGTACGAACACATTTTCCAGCTAACTTGTGTGAATTCACAGGGACAGTACAATAGCACTCATGAACAACAACCGTATTGTGTTAGTAAACTCAGCCAAATTGCACAGGTTGGAAGGGAGGCACGTCAGGCAGGCAGCACTACTCAGTGCCGCAGCAATAAGTCGCCAAACACTACAGAGACATTTCTTGTCATTTTTCACACAACGAACGCACTCCTCTTCACATTTTCTTGCTATATCTTCATTATTTTACCGCGATACAATTATTGAGGAAATGCCGGGTTCGGAACGAATAAGACATTCTGTATCATCTCCATGACTTCTATGTCATTGGATCGTTTTGTTTAAATCTGCATCTTGATGTCTCTCCAAAATTACTTCTGGAGACCATCTCTCTCTCTCTCTCTCTCTCTCTCTCTCTCTCTCTCTCTCTCTCTCTCTCTCTCTTTCTGGTTCTGTGATCTAATTATTAGAATGCACATCCCCAGCGTCGTTACCTCTGTTCCACAGCAACATAACCGACTCTCGACCTCAACATCTCAGATGTTATCACGACATTTCCGTTGTTGACTCTGAATGACCTTAACTGTAACACGAGAGAGTCATTCATTTCTTCTTCCACTGAGTTTACGTCGATTTTAAAACTTCCACTTCTTCTACTTCAGCTAATATTTTATTAAATCTTTTGTACATTAAAATATCATAAAATGGTCGTCAAAACAGCGTGTTGTACTCTCAGCAAGCAGCTTTATCTGCATTTTTCGGCCCAACACATCCGACTCAGTACAAAACTTGTGAGCAACAAGTTGTTTTGACTCTCTTCGATCCCTTCTCTTGGTCACAATAGTTAATCAGTTTACAAGCCCACAATGGTTAAACAGTTTACAAACCCACAATGGTTAAACAGTTTACAAGCCCACAATGGTTAAACAGTTTACAAACCCACAATGGTTAAACAGTTTACAAACCCACAATGGTTAAACAGTTTACAAACCCACAATGGTTAAACAGTTTACAAACCCACAATGGTTAAACAGTTTACAAGCCCACAATGGTTAAACAGTTTACAAACCCACAATGGTTAATCAGTTTACAAGCCCACAATGGTTAAACAGTTTACTAACCCACAATGGTTAATCAGTTTACAAACCCACAATGGGATGTGGAAAATGATTTTCATCAGTTCTGGCTCATTTTCCCTGCCGCAAACACTCAGCTATGAGTCTCTGATCATTTTCAGCCAAGTCATTGCAGAAGATCTTGATCTTTTCTCCCCTCTCTATATACTCTATGCTTCAATTGGATATGAATCACGATCATCGATGTTCAGTCAACTCCAAGTTGCTTGAATATAAACATGAAAGGATGACCTCTAACAAGATACTAGCAGGGGAGGAAGGTGTTAAACGTAACCCCACAAGGCCACAACATTTGTAAATTGAATGTCGACACTCACATACAATTGGGAAGGGGGAGAGGGGATTTCCCTAATCGGCATCTACCCTAGGAGAGGGAAAACTCTTTCGTCAAACGGAGTGTTACAGCCACGGCGTGAGGTTTAGAGAAGTCATGATACGCACGGATATACACGTAATGACCATGCGACCAGCTCATCTTGTGTCAAGTTGATGTTACTACCCCTCCATCATGATACACACATTTTATACTAGTAATTACCATGCGACCATTCATCTTGTGTCATGATGTTACTCCCCCACCATCATGATACACACAGATATACGAGTGATGACCATGCGACCACCTCATCTTGTGTCATGATGTTACTCCCGCACCATCATCATACACACAGATATACGAGTGATGACCATGCGACCACCTCATCTTGTGCCATGTTGTTACTACCCCTCCGTCATGATACACACAGATATACAAGTAATGACCATGCGACCACCTCATCTTGTGTCATGATGTTACTCCCGCACCATCACAATACACACAGATATACAAGTAATGACCCTGCGACCACCTCATCTTGTGTCATGTTGTTACTACCCCTCCATCATGATACATGACAAAACAAACCAAGTTCCCTGGACCAAAATACTAGAAAGTTGAAGATATTGACTAGAGAAATCTTCCCCACTGTTATTATCTCTCATAACTCACTGAGTCAGGCAGACAGCTATTTGTAAAGCTGAGTAGACCAGAGAACATCAGGTATGAATTGAACCAAAGTTTGTTTCGTCTCTACGTCAGACTGCTAACCATCACGCTACTGTCGCTTACAACGTGTATCAACGAGTATAATTCGTGGAATCGTAACTCCTCTCTATTCCTCGTTAAAACTGCGGTACATGAGTGGTTAATGAGTTAAATGGTCTATAGAGGACATGGGGCTGGGCTCTCGCTTTATGGTTATAGATTTACTCAGGTTTAAATAGGTATAGTATTTATTCTGAAAAAAAGAGACTGCACAGACGTAATTCTGACCACATTACCCAAAATCCAGGATATTAAACACGCTACAGAGCTCGACTTGGGGCTTTCTTTATCGGTCAAATCTGATCCGTGTTGTTCCAAAGTCTAGATGTTGGTATTCCCTCAAATTTTGTCCAGGTACTCGTTAAATATTGATCAATCAAACTGTCTGTACAAGCTCTAGTTGTCCATGCAGCTGGTCAGTCCCTCACTGGAAACATCATTACGTGACCGACCGATGTTTAACGGTGACTCACAGTGAAAACATTGTTTTTATCTGGAGCAACTCCCATGTGAGTTAAAGCTGCCAGTTTGACCACAGTTTGTAGCTCCCGAGTTAATGTCCACCTGTTCCTGAGCCTCAATATTGATGCCAACCAATCAATACCTGAACCGTCCCATTTACCGATCGATAGCTATATTATTTACGACCATTTACCGATCAATAGGTATATAATTTTTACTATCAACTTCTAAGCGTTTTTCGTATTGTTTTTCTTTCTATCTTGCCCTGTACCTATCGAATTTAGAAAACGATGTCACACGAGTCCAATCATATAGTCTTGAATAAAGAACCACTATAGTTCTACTTGTTCTTCAGCACAAAGCACAACATTCTATTTTGAACTGGTTATAGTCCCTAAGCTACAATCTGTGGACAAAATGCTACAGTTCATTACAAAATTCGTGCTCACAGAGTTGATTAATTATCTTGGAAACTGATGAATTTCTGTAACTCTTTTTTCGCGAAATCTTATTTTTTCACGACCTTAGATCTGATTTTTCCGCTACTGTCATGCATTTAGAAAAGATTTTTGCGTCTTTGAGGTATATAAAAATTTGATTTTCTCGGTTGTCCTACTTTTTAGCATTTTACAATACGCACATTTGTTGTAATCAACTCACCGTTTAAAAATGCAAATTTTACGTGCTCTCCACACAATCTTAGCACCGTTTCGCACTCACTCAACCGTAACTTGTAAAACGCAATCCACCGAGAGGTTTGTTAAAAAATTAACATAATTTACATTAAAATCTAATGTTTAGAGCACACGATTTGATATTTTCCTAAAATTATATAACAATGTTATAAAATCTTAATGTGGGCACGAATTTCTGAACGAACTATAATTTTGTAGAAAAGTCATATACAATTCGCGCAACATAAAATCGCAGGTAAGTTGTCTTAACCTTCACTTTACTAGCCCAACACATATAAAGTTGAGTGGGCCAGTGTTTTAAATTTTATTTGTTAACTTCTTCATCTTCTTTCCTTCCTCATCTGCCTTTCAGCGTCGATGGGAGATATAATTTGCAGTCTTTTGCTCTTCTGTTCGCCTCTGCTGCTGTTATGTTTCCTAGTGCTTCTAATATTCCATCGACTCATCTTTTTCGTGGTCGACCCTTGGGTCTGGTACTCTCACGTTTGTTGAAGGCTCGTTGTGTTGTGTTTTGTTCTTTCTGCCTTGTCACGTGGCCAAACCATTGTATCTGTTGCTTCCTTATATATTCTATGGCGGGGGCTATTCCTAGCTTTTTTCTCAATTCTTCATTTCTGATCTTATTTCTCATACTGTTTCCTGTCATTCGTCTAACACATTTCATCTCTGTAGAGGTTATTTTTCTTATTGTTCTTGCATCTAGGGTCCAGGTCTGGCATTGGTAGCACAACGTTGGGATGAAGATTGTATTGTATAGTGCTCGTTTTGCCTCCAGAGTTATTTCCTTGTTGGACAATAGTGTCCAATGATTAGACAGCTTTGTTGCATCTTGATTCTATCTAGGCTGTTTGAGAATTATCGCTTGTCATTAGACTTCCTAGGTATTTGAATTCCTGTACTTGTTTTAGTTGTCTGTCTTCTATAGTTATGTTGATGTTCTGTTTATTTTTGGCGACATTCATGACTTCTGTTTTGTTTATGTTGATTTTCATGTTGTATTTTGTGCCTGAGATGTTGAGTTTGTTTAAGTGTTCTTGTAGGTCTTCTATTGTTTCATGTATTAGTGCCTGGTCGTCTGTAAATAAAAGCTCGTTGATCTCTTCTGTCTCTGATGCCAGTCAGGTACCGACCCCTTTTTTAAGCAGGACCTCTGGAGAGCGCTACGATCAATTGTGTCGCCAAGTCAATGCGCTATCCACTAGACTGTTGACGTTCTCAATCAAAGGTATTATTAATGTGTGAATGTATAACAAAATTACAACTGCATGAAGTATTGGGCAAATACTTCATCTGTTAATTTAAACAAAATATTAATTTAAAAAAAACATGAATTACTTATGTGCTTTAAATAATTAAAATGACTATACATTGATTTTATGATCAAGATAAATTGTTTGATGCGAAATGAGCTTAATGAATGTTAACAATGGGATGAAAAAAACAAAGAGTAATCAAGAAATGAGTTTAAAAGAAAGTTACCAATGAGACGGAAAATAAAACAAAGAGTAACCACGAAATGAACTTAAAGAAAGTTAACAATGAGACCGAAAATAAAACAAAGATTAGCCACGAAATGAGTTTAAAAGAAAGTTAATAATGAGACGGAAAATAAAACTAAGAGTAACCACGAAATGAGTTTAAAAGAAAGTTAATAATGAGACGGAAAATAAAACTAAAAGTAACCCCGAAATGAGATTAAAGAAAGTTAACAATGAGACAGAAAATAAAACAAATAGTAACCATGAAATGAGATTAAAGAAAGTTAACAATGAGACTGAAAATAAAACAAAGTGTAACCACGAAATGAACTTAAAGAAAGTTAACAATGAGACTGAAAATAAAACAAAAAATAAGCACGAAATCCACAACCGAAAGTTTAGGGAGAATAAATTAAATCAAACAACAAAATTCAAATTTGAAGTAACGACATACACAATAACAACAAAAACAATAGCAAGAAGTACACGTTAACTAAGAGTAATAACGAACATATAATAAATTAATAGGAAAGTGAATATTAATCATCGTAAAAAGTCTGATCACTTTCAGATGAGAGAGCAAACTCTGTACCTTGTTGTTGATACTTTCCTGAACTCACCAAGCAACTTCAGCTAGAGAATTGGGACTGAACCACTATCGCTAGACTAGTAAGTCCTCCTCTTCAGAACACTAATAAAGAAACAGAAAGATAGAGTCTCCGAACACTTCTGGATAGACGGCCGAGCACATAAGGGTGAAAACTCGCATACTAAGATACCGATTCAAGTCTCATACTTTATCTTTACTAACAGAGAAACAGCATTGAGTCTACAAATACATTCTAAGTGTCAGCGAAATAGAAAACAGAAAATAAAGGGGAAACTGATTTTAATTTGAAGAAATAATGGAATAATAATAAAAATAAAAAAAAGTAAAGTGCCCCGTCACACCAAGTGGCGTATAGGGATATGGTGTTAGTGACCATAATTTGTATAGACCTTCGGCACATGATTTTGGGGTAATGTGGTCAGTATTACGCCCGTGCCGCTTTACTTTTCCAGAAAAGATCCAGTACAAATTTAAGGCTGGGTGATCCCGGAAGTCGTCATCCCACAATTGAACCCGACCTCTTGTCCTTTGTAGTCCTGTTCACTAACTACTGAGCTATCGCGGCTCCCGAAATAATGGAATGCCTTACATTAGATAGTTAGTCCAACACAACGCAGACACACCCACTTAACGTCCTTTTAAGGGCGGATGATGAAGAGTAATTCTGTAGTCTACTAGAATACTGTAGAATACTTGAGTCATCGAGCGAACGCAAGCAAGCAAGATAGTTAGTCGATGCCATCAAAGTGTAGATATTCAACGTTGATTACTCATTGTTTCTTCATAATAGGTTAACATACATGGGAGCCGCGATAGCTCAGTGGTTAGTGAACTGGACTACAAAGGACAAGAGGTAGGGTTCGATCCCAATCGACGGCTTCCGGGTTCACCCAGCCTTAAATGGGTACCGGATTTTTTTTCTGGGAAAGTAAAGCAGCACGGGCGTAATACCGACCACATTACCCCAAAAATCATGTGCTGAAGGTCTGTAAAATATAGAGTCACTACTTACTTTTTACTACTTCACTTTATCATTCCAAATCATATCTCCCTACTTCACTTCATCATTCCAAATTCCAAGGTCACTACAGTGTTAGATATTACAAACTAGGAACCTTGCAACTTCTAAGATGTCGTTCGTCGTCTTCACCAAAATTGAAAGCTTATGTCAAGGATTAAAGCTTTTACTATGCGATAGTCAAACCCTTCTACCGACTATACAAGATGATCCCCATGTCTATCTCTCCATCAGCAGCTGTGTGCTAACATTATTACTGCCACATACCCAGACTAAATCTCTACAGATTCTGAATTCCAATTAGAAATTGGGATAATCAAAAGTCGCCAAAATATAGGCTAGGGGTTGGTTATCAGTGAAGTCCCCTGATTAATGGGACTGTCAAGAATGGTTAGATATTTGTTGAGATAAATGTGTATGTGCCCTCTAATAATATTTTGGTGAGGAATAACAAGTGCTTAAATCTCAACTATAATACCAGGTAATGGGAAATATTTAATCCTCACCTCAATTACTTGGTAATGAGAAATATTTAATCCTCACCTCAATTACTTGGTAATGAGAAATATTTAATCCTCACCTCAATTACTTGGTAATGAGAAATATTTAATCCTCACCTCAATTACTAGGTAATGGGAAATATTTAATCCTCACCTCAATTACTTGGTAATGAGAAATATTTAATCCTCACCTCAATTACTTGGTAATGAGAAATATTTAATCCTCATCTCAGTTACTAGGTAATGGGAAATATGTAATCCTCACCTCAATTACTTGGTAATGAGAAATATGTAATCCTCACCTCAATTACTTGGTAATGAGAAATATGTAATCCTCACCTCAATTACTTGGTAATGAGAAATATGTAATCCTGAGAAATATGTAATCCTCATCTCAGTTACTAGGTAATGGGAATTGTTTACTCATCAACTTAATTACTGGATAATGGAAAGTGTTTAATGTTCACCTTAATTACTAGGCATTGGAGTTGTTTAATCATCACCTCAATTACTAGGTTATGGAAAGTGTTGAACCTTCACCTTACAAGACTATAGCAACGTAAAGGGTTCATCTAAGCCGTGAACGTATGTGAAACATGACGTCAGAACCTATATACATGATCAACAACGCTTGATGTGGTCGGTATTAAACCTCCCCTTTCTTTTCGCTTGGCTATAACAAGCTCCAGTACCAATTTTCAGAAGCTGAATTAACCCGCGTCACCCCATCCTACGCCTCCCCCTCCCCCCAAACGAATGTGGCTACATCTGTGAACCACTCAAGCTCTGACCACTCAACCACTGAGGCTTCATCAAGCAACATCTTCTTCTTCTTTCCTTTCTCAACTGCCTTTCAGCGTCGAGGGGAGATATAATTTGCAGTCTTTTGCTTTTCTGTTCGCCTCTGCTGCTGTTATGTTTCCTAGTGCTTCTAATTTTCAATCGATCCATCTTTTTCGTGGTTGACCATTGGGTCTGGTATTCCCACAACGTTTATTGAAGGCTCGTTGTGTTGTGTTTTGATCTTTCTGCCATACCACATGGCCAAACCATTTTATCTGTTGTTTCTTTATATATTTTATGGCGGGGGCTATTCCTAGCGTTTTTCTCAGTTCATCATTTCTGATCTTATCTTGACATCTTATCAAGGAACTAATTTGCATTATTTGCCTGTAAGGGGCAGAGTGGCGCTTCTTTTCTGATAATAGTTTACAGAAGAGATCGAGCTCGATAAATAATTGTAGTTGTACTAGCTGGGTTACAGATCAAATGTCTGAGATAAAGGCCTGAGATTGAGGAAACCAGGAAAGAACACGTTCTTAAGAAGAAATAATCAAGTTTAAATTAAATTCAAAAATAATTTTTTTAAGAACAAAGTTATTGCGCACTTTTTTTGTCATGTCTCATTGTTCGAGTGCTCATTTCTTGTTAACGTGTGTGCTGTGTTCCCTTGTTTCTTTAATTCATGGTTCACTGTTGTTTTAGAGATAACAAAGAAGCACTACGGTCTAGCCCATAGGCGATCATTCCTTCAAGCAGATGACGAAGTATAAACAGTAGTTCAAGTAGCTCGCTGGTTGTGCACTTACCTAGCTCATCCTTGGAGATCGTCATTTATAGATCTCCGTCACTGTATTTGAAGTTGTTGCCATCCCAGTACATCATCATAACTCATAACCACGTGGATTACCGAAAGGTATTCGTTGAGGGCGTTCATAGCATTTCGCTTTTTAGCGCTGACTGAGGTAGCAACATAACAATTGACCTATCAGAGTTAGGTAACAACGAAAGTTATTGACTATCTCATGTAACTGACTGAGATACCAACATAACAATTGACATTTCAGAATTAGGCAACAAGGAAGGTTACTGACTATTTTATGTAACAGTCTGAGTGGCACAACGTGTAGTCGACAGAAAATCCCCAAAGCAGAACGGACAACTCTTGGGTACTCAGATCTTCTCAGGAAGCTCTCCATTCCAGGAAAACACGTTCACCACACACTAGCGAAACCACTGAAGATGGCTTTACCTCAGATGTACGAACTCCGTAGCACCGGCAAACCCTAGACCCCAACTAGCTGGGCCGCCTCTTACAAACATGAATGGTGGGTAAAGTGACTATTTCTCTCCCTCTGAACGTGGTCAGGGTAGCCACACGGGTGAGTTCAAGTAAAGAAAGTAATGAGCCCCCGTCACGCCAAGTGGCGTATAGGGAATATGGTGTTAGTGACCATAAATTGTACAGACCTTCAGCACATGATTTTTGTGGTAATATAGTCGGTATTACGCCCGTGCCGCTTTACTTTCCCAGAAAACAAATCCGGTACCCATTTAAGGCTGGGTAAAACCCGGAAGCCGTCGGTTGGGATCGAACCCTACCTCTTGTCCTTTGTAGTCCAGTTCACTAACCACTGAGCTATCGCGGCTCCCGGGCGAGTTCAAGCAGCATGTAAAATACATACAAGACTGAATATTTATTGATGTTATTGACAATAGTTAACTCACTGAGAAAGTGTTCACACACTAACTACGTGATAGCCATGTTTCAATGGTGGCAACCAAACGGTGACAATAAAAATGTTGTTGCGGCCATTGACTCCTTTTATCGTGATACAGTGCTATAAAACGCCAAATAAACAATATGTAGAATTGTCTGAGATGCTTTCTATCGCCAGTTGCGGTGTAACCAGAATGGACTGCTATTAATTTTAATTTTTAAAAATTATTTTAAAATTAATTTTAGGTACTGTCAAGCCTAATGCATGTACTCATTGTTCAGTAAAACGAGTGTTCAAATTCCGATTATTCAACGGTACTAATTCCAGATCAGGTCATTCAGCGAGACGAATTCCAGATCAGGTCATTCAGCGAGACGAATTCCAGACCAGGTCATTCAGCGAGACGAATTCCAGATCAGGTCATTCATCGAGACGAATTCCAGATCAGGTCATTCAGCGAGACGAATTCCAGATCAGGTCATTCAGCGAGACGAATTCCTAATCGGCGTTCTCGTGTTAATTATCCCAAATGCACTCAGATATCTCGGAGATCCGAGTTTTTGTGCTCCTTCCAGCTAGAGTGCATTTAAATAGTTGCGTATACAGGCAGGTGACCTGTACTAAATAACTTAACCTTGAACTAAAAACTTGTGACTTATCGCTGCTCAGTCTCGTGGGACTCGTTCGACTAAGGCGGAGATATTGATCACCACACCCAATTTGATCTCAGAGTTATCTGTCAAGGGAGCTCACTCTCGTACTTGAATTAACGAGATCAACCTGTAAACGGATTCTTAGCAGACAAAGAGTGCATGACCTGACGGATGGACTGTGAAATATGAGAATGAACAAAAATGATGACGTCAAAAGGGCAAGTTATGCACTCTGCGGACCTGGAGGCGACTAACAGATTCGTTCTTTACCAAAGGCTAAACGTCATAGCATAGCATGATCAAAATCTTCTCGTACGTGGAGAGGAGAAATGTAGATACATATATAAGAAACAATAGAAAACCATTGAAGGTATTCAGTTGTTCAAAGTCATATAGCACGGCACATAATGATGGTGATAAAGTGTGGGTTCAACTTACTGTCATTATTAGCTGAAAATCTTCAAATGTCTGTGCTAGCCAAGTACTGGAAATGATAGACATAATAGTAAAAGAAAGCAACAAGAAAGGTCTCAGTCTGAATAGTAAGAAAACAGAAGTAATTGTCACATCGAAGAAACAATCATCACCAGCATGCAGCATAAAAAGAAATAGGACAAATTTGAAACAAGTGCAACGTGTCAAATACTTGGGCACAATAATAACATCGGATGGAAGATGCACCACGGAAATAAAAGGTAGAATAGCTCAGGCCAAAATAGCATTTCAGAAAATGAAAAAAGTCTTATGCAACAAATCTATGTCAATAGAAATGAGAAAGAGAGTTCATCGATGCTATATAGAACCAATTCTGACCTTTGGAAGCGAATCATGGACAGTAGACAAACAAATGAAAAGACGATTAGAGGCCACAGAGATGGGATTTCTCAGAAGAATGTTGAAAGTTCATTTGATAGCTAAAAAGACCAATGAGAAAGGACTCAAAGAGGCCAACACAAAAAGGCAGCTCCTAAAAATCATCAGAAAGAAACAGTTAACATTATTCGGACACATCATGAGAAGATGAAAGTTGGAATACATGGTTAGAACATGGTTAGAAAATAAAAGGAAAGAGAGATCGCGGACGACAAAGAGAGAAAATACTAGATAGCTTGGTGTCATGGCATGGAAAACAGACAACAACAGAACTGATACGGTGCACTGTAGATAGAAGATTGTGGAAGGACATGATCGCCTACGCCAACCGGTATGGCACATGATGATAATGATGAACCAAGTACATAACTTTACTTACGGATAATATAATGACTTAATGTATTGAATGAACGGACAGATTTCACGACGTCATGAGTCCAGATGGTGCACGACTTGATGAGGAGATAATAAATATGTCGTCATTAAATAAACCAACAAACATTACGTCATATACATTTCAGTACGTACTCCTCTATGATAGACATGGAGAATGAATCTTGACGTTGCATCTTGAGAACAATGAAACGCTTACAAACACATTTAATTAACATATCAAGTCAGACAAAAAGAATATGCTCTAAATCATACGATAAGAAGTTATACAGAGAAAGACAAAAACAAATACATATTTAGTCAAAAGAACATATATAGATTAAGCCAGGCATAAACAACATCTACAAAGTCAGACAAATCAACATTTAAAGTCACGTAACAAGAATAAACCTAGTCAGACATCGAGAAGAGGTAATGACAGCGGGCAGTGTATGGGTTGAAAGTAGTCAACGACTCTTAGCAAACTGCTTGCATCAGGAGCAATTAACTCAAACTGGCCAAGATCTTACTGAATCTCTTTGTCGACGACTCAGCTGACCAAGTGAGTATTGCTCCATAAGGGAAGGAAACCCGATATATAAAAATCTATCTATCTATCTATTGACTTTTCGAGCCGTAGCCGGCCCATAGGGCGGATACTCTTTCTCTTATCTAAATTTTTACTCTAGCAGTTTTCAGTCCTTATAAAGATGTTTTATCAAATCTCGCCATTTGTCTTTGTTCTGTGCAAGCAGCTCTATCTCATTGAGGGAGCCGATTCCTGCTACTCTAGCTTCTCTCATCAATGTTCTTCTTAGTGTCTCTCTGAGTCTTCCTCTTTTCCTCTTACCTGTTGTTTCCGACAAAATTAACAACCACGAAGATACAGACGTTCATTAATGGATGCTTACGCAGCATAAAAGGATGGAAATGGCAGGACAAAATCACTAACATATAATTATGGAAATGTACCAGTCAAATACCAGTGGATAAAGAGATACAGCGAAGACGATGGCGCTGGATAGGGCACACACTACGGAAGCCAACTGAGAGTATTACACAACAGGCCCTTTTTTGGAATCCCCAGGGGAAAAAACAAAGAGGAAGACCAAGGAATTCTTGGAGAAGACAGATAGAAGCAGAGATGAAAATGACGGGGAAGACATGGAATGATCTTAAAAGAATGGCAAAAAACAGAATGATTTGGAAAGTGTTTGTTGAAGACCTATGCTCCACTGGGAGCTAAATAGGTTGAAGAAGAAGAAGATACCCGGGCCTTTCATAACCAAATAACCAAATGCTGCACAAGTTCTAGAATTATATCTTAAACTGTTAAATTTATCATATAATAAGCTGGCATGGCAGGTTGCATATTAAAATGTCTAGGAACCACCGGCGAATAGCCCAGGTTACAGAAGTGGGACGCAGATCTGGAAGCATCTTCTTCAGGATTGTAACGCTCGTTCTGAACTTCTACGTCAAATCTGTCACAAGCACACAAATGTTGGGAACACCACGAGGACCTGAAGAGAAATTCCAGTTTAATCTTGGCGACCAAAAAAAAAAAAAACAGAAAAAAAAGAAAAAAAAAAGAAAGAAGTCATAGAATGACCAAAAATGTCTCAGACGCGGGGCAGAGTATAAAAGACAGAGAATAAGATACATCATTAAATATTTTGAAATGTTCAGTCACATGGCACGGCACATAATGATAGTGATAAAGTGTCGGTTGGAGTTACTGCCCTTATTGGCCCGAGATTCTTGAAATGTCAGTGCTAGTCAAGTTCAATTTAGCCATTTCGTAAAGTAGTTTCATGTTTAAAGGAAACAAAATTCCCATTATAAAATCAATATTGAAAGTACTTGGCTCCACGTTTAATTCAGGTTCCTATGAAGCAGAGAAGATGGAAATGTATTCAAGAGTGTTGCCTTTACATAACATCGAACATGTTTGTCTCCTTATAGAGAACAACCAATATGTTTTAAAACTCTTGTAAAGAAAAAACAATATGTTTTAAAACTCTTGTAAAGAAAAAACAATATGTTTTAAAACTCTTGTACAGAACAACAAATATGTTTTAAAACTCTTGTACAGAACAACCAATATGTTTTAAAATGTTTATACAGAACAAGAATGTTTTAAAATTCTTGTACAAACAACAAATATATTAATGTTCTTGAACAAAAAAAAAAAACAAATATGTTAACACTCTGGTAGAGAGCAATCACTACTTTGACACCGTTGTACAAAATAGTTATATCTTAATAATCGTGTGCAGAGCAACCAATATTTAAATACTCGTGTACAGAGCAACCAAACTTTAAACAATCGTGTACAGAGCAACCAAACTTTAAACAATCGTGTACAGAGAAACCAATATTTAAACATTTCTGTAAAGGGCAACGAAACTTTAAACACTCGTGTACAAAGCAACCACACTTTAAACACTCGTGTACAAAGCAACCAAACTTTAAACAATCGTGTACAGAGCAACCAATATTTAAACATTTCTGTAAAGAGCAACGAAACTTTAAACACTCGTGTACAGAGCAACCAAACTTTAAACACTCGTGTACAGAGCAACCAAACTTTAAACACTCGTGTACAGAGCAACCAATATTTAAACATTTCTGTAAAGAGCAACGAAACTTTAAACACTCGTGTACAGAGCAACCAAACTTTAAACACTCGTGTACAGAGCAACCAAACTTTAAACAATCGTGTACAGAGCAACCAAACTTTAAACAATCGTGTACAGAGAAACCAATATTTAAACATTCGTGTACAGAGCAACCAATATTTAAACATTCGTGTACAGAGCAACCAAACTTTAAACAATCGTGTACAGAGCAACCAATATTTAAACATTTCTGTAAAGAGCAACGAAACTTTAAACACTCGTGTACAGAGCAACCAAACTTTAAACACTCGTGTACAGAGCAACCAAACTTTAAACACTCGTGTACAGAGCAACCAATATTTAAACATTTCTGTAAAGAGCAACGAAACTTTAAACACTCGTGTACAGAGCAACCAAACTTTAAACAATCGTGTACAGAGAAACCAATATTTAAACATTTCTGTAAAGGGCAACGAAACTTTAAACACTCCTGTACAAAGCAACCACACTTTAAACACTCGTGTACAAAGCAACCAAACTTTAAACAATCGTGTACAGAGCAACCAATATTTAAACATTTCTGTAAAGAGCAACGAAACTTTAAACACTCGTGTACAGAGCAACCAAACTTTAAACACTCGTGTACAGAGCAACCAAACTTTAAACAATCGTGTACAGAGCAACCAAACTTTAAACAATCGTGTACAGAGAAACCAATATTTAAACATTCGTGTACAGAGCAACCAATATTTAAACATTCGTGTACAGAGCAACCAAACTTTAAACAATCGTGTACAGAGCAACCAAACTTTAAACAATCGTGTACAGAGAAATCAATATTTAAACATTTCTGTAAAGAGCAACGAAACTTTAAACACTCGTGTACAAAGCAACCAAACTTTAAACACTCGTGTACAAAGCAACCAAACTTTAAACACTCGTGTACAGAGCAACCAAACTTTAAACACTCGTGTACAGAGCAATCAAACTATAAACACTCGTGTACAAAGCAACCAAACTTTAAACACTCGTGTACAAAGCAACCAAACTTTAAACACTCGTGTACAGAGCAATCAAACTATAAACATTCGTGTACAGAGCAGCCAATATTTAAACATTCGTGTACAGAGTAACCAAACTTTAAACACTCGTGTACAGAGCAAGCAAACTTTAAACAATCGTGTACAGAGCAACCAAACTTTAAACAATCGTGTACAGAGCAACCAAACTTTAAACACTCGTGTACAGAGCAACCAAACTTTAAACACTCGTGTACAGCGCAACAAAACTTTAAACAATCGTGTACAGATCAACCAATATTTAAACAATCGTGTACAGATCAACCAATACTTAAACATTCGTGTACAGATCAACCAATATTTAAACATTCGTGTACAGAGCAACCAAACTTTAAACACTCGTGTACAGAGCAACCAAACTTTAAACACTCGTTTACAGAGCAAGCAAACTTTAAACACTCGTGTACAGAGCAACCAATATTTAAACAATCGTGTACAGAGCAACCAATATTTAAACAATCGTGTACAGAGCAACCAAACTTTAAACATTGGTATACAGAACCACCTATATTATAATTTCTACGTTGACAACTAGAAATACTTTAACAACTTCGCGCAGAGCAACTAACATTTTAACTTTATAATCAGGAGCAAGAATTACGCAAAAAAAAAAAAAAAAAAAATTATACAGGTTGTCTGCTGAAGAAGGGTTTGAAGCCGGATCGTTTAGTTTGTAGACTTTGTGTAATTTTCATAAAGCTGTAAATTATAATTTTATGTTTTTTTCCCCACCACAGAAGTTTTAATTTCACCACACCAGATACTTCACAATTTATGTCAGATAAATCTACTCAAAAAAAGAAAATAACTCCACGGTTAATGATATAAACTATGACACTAGAATGTAGTTTACCATTCACTTGAAAGCTATAATGTAGTTTACCGTTCACTTGAAAGCTATAATGTAGTTTACCGTTCACTTGAAAGCTATAATGTAGTTTACCATTCACTTGAAAGCTATAATGTAGTTTACCATTCACTTGAAATATAATGTAGTTTACCATTCACTTGAAAGCTATAATGTAGTTTACCTTTCACTTGAAAGCTATAATGTAGTTTACCATTCACTTGAAATATAATGTAGTTTACCATTCACTTGAAAGCTATAATGTAGTTTACCTTTCACTTGAAAGCTATAATGTAGTTTACCATTCACTTGAACCGTTAACGTAGTTTACCATTCACAATTCACTAGGCTTGATCGTTTAGCCTGTTCTTTTAGATGACCACATGAGGATAGTGTAGTATCTTGGTCATCTATACTTCGCAGACTCTATAAACACAAGAATTCCGCTGCGGACCTTTGCCAGTTAGCGGATCTTTGCCAGTTATCTGCTCATGGGAAAACCATCCGATTGGGCTACCGACATTCGGACAACCCGCGTTCAATTCCCGCTGGAGCAGTGTGAATTGTACTGGTGGTTGGAAAAAAAAATACCTCCACGGTCGACCCAGCCGCTGGCAGAAATGGGTACCAGGGTATTACCCTGGGAAGGTGAGGAATGTCGCCTCGCATCTGAGTTTCGATGCTTGTGGCTACACTATACAGAAATCTCCAACCATTTCTGGATAGGCGGCCGAGCACATATGGGTGGAAGCTATAGTAAACAGTAGGCTGTTGTGTCTTTTAACATGGCCCAAAAATCGCATTTGTCTTGTTTGAATTGTGTTTAGTAGTTCTCTTTTCATTTTTAGTTGTTTTAAGACTTCATCATGTTTTCTTGTCCTTCCATCCAATTCTACATATTCTTCTATATATTCACATTTCAAAGGCTTCGATAACGATAAATTATCATATGCACGACGGAAAACAACAATTTCTCTTAGTTTGAGAGTGACGTAATCTACAGTGATGTCTGTAGCTTGCAACCACTGGAGGCACGATTTGTTGGTCTCTCTACGATTATTCTATTGGTGACCTAATGTGTAAACATTGTCGATGGTCAGTAGTTAAATTTGCAGATTACAGAAAAATGCTACAGTTAACAGACTAAGAAATTATAGAATGAGCAGATATTAAGAATTAGCCCAGAGTAGAATACTGAGACTTGGGAAAATAGTAGAAAACTGAAAATAGGTCGAATTAGAATACAATTAAAAAATGTATAATTTGGTACAGATTGTATGAAAATGGTAGAATTAGTAGAATATTGAATGCTTGTAGAACTCGGAAGCAGAACTTCCGGAGGAAGTAGGGAAGGAGAAATGTTGATTGAACATGAAAGCATAAGGGAACGATGGACAGAATACATTAAAGATCTTTTTAATGATGAACGAACAGAAGTATATATTAAGGATAATGGAGAAGGACCAGAAATACTCAAAGAAGAAGTGGAAGACGCCTTGCGCAATATGAAAGCAGGAAAAGCTCCTGGACCAGATAATATAACTAAAGAAGAGATTGAAACCATGGGTGATGTTGGAATAGAAATAATAACAAAAATATTGAATGATATCTACAACAGCGGACATATTCCAGACGACATGCTCAAATCAATATTCATAGCCCTACAAAAGAAATCTGGTGCGATTGAATGCGATGATCATCGCACAATAAGCCTTATGTGTCATATGACTAAGATATTACTAAGAATCATCATGCGAAGAGTGCGAAACAAAATCAGTCCAGAAATTAGCGATGAACAGTGTGGTTTTGTTAGAGATAAAGGAACAAGCAATGCATTTATATCATAAGATCTTTAGTAGAAAGAGCCATAGAGGTGAAAACAGATCTATACCTATGTTTCATAGATTATACCAAAGCATTTGACAAAGTAAAGCACCAAGAAATAATCAAAATTTTAGAAAGCATTAACGTAGACAGCAAAGATCTAAGAATAATAAAGAACATGTATTGGCAACAAACAGCGGCCATAAAAACTGTAAACCAAATGGGAATGTTTCAACAAATAAAACAGGGTGTTAGACAAGATTGTGTGCTGTCACCAGATTTGTTTAATATTTATTGTAAGATTATTTTAAGATCCACAAGGGGCATGCCTGGAATAACAATCGGAGGTCATAATATAAATAATGTAAGGTATGCTGATGATACAGTCTTAATCACTAAGAATGAAAATGAGTTACACGAAATGTTAGACATTATAGTGAAAGAAAGCAAAAATAAAAGAAGCAGACTTAAAAGCAAAATCATCATCATCACCGATTGCCGTCTCCGCAACGAAGGTTGGATTCCCATTCCACTCTGTTTCTCGCTTTGATGGTGCAGGTTGCAAAAAGACAGAAGTAATGGTAACAACAAAGAAAAAGACATCACCTCAGTGCAAAATAAAGATAAGTGGAACAATATTAAAACAGGTAAATTAATTTAAATATTTAGGAACTTTGTTAACCTCAGACGGAAGATGTGCAACAGCGATAAGATGCAGAATGGCTCAGGCAAAAGCAGCTTTTCAAAAAATGAGGCAGATACTATGCAATCTATTTTTGACAATAGAAACAAGAAAAAGAGTTCTTAAAATATTATGTAGAGCCAGTCTTAACATATGGATGTTAATCATGGACAATAGGAAAACAAACAAGAAAATCACTGGAGTCTGTAGAAATGTGGTTTTATAGAAGAATGTTGAAAATACCACGGACAGCTAAGAAGAGTAATGAAAACGTTCTAAAAGAGGCTAAAGCAAAATGAGAACTAATTTCCAATATTAGGAAGAAACTATCATCATTTTTGGCTATGTAATGAGAAGAGAACAGCTGGAATATATTGTAACAACTGGGAAAATTGAAGGACGAAGAGATAGAGGAAAACAAAGAGAAAAGATACCAGACAGCTTAAGAGAATGGCTTGGCAGAAGGTCAACAACAGCAATGATAAATAACTGTCGAGATCGAAAGTTATGGAGAGACATGATCACCTACGCCAGCAGGCATGGTACTTGATGATGATGATGATGTAGAACTCGTAGAATATTTTTAAATGATATAATCAGTTATTAGAAGAAAATCAAGAATTGGAAGAATTAGTTGAATATTGAGAGATGATAGAATCAGTAGAATTTTGTGGACAATTAAAATGATTAAATTACTGAGAACAGGTAAGGTTAGTAGATTATAGTGAACAAGTACAAAACATAGATCGCTGAAAGCACGTAGAAGTAACATATTTTTTAGAACAATTAGAATGATTGGATTATTTCGAGAAAAGATAGAACTCTTAGATTACTGATAACAGGTATAACTAGTAAATTATTGATTACAGGTACGGTTATCTATAGCCATGTTTTACGGCCTGAGCACCAAAACCATTGCCGAGACTATTGAGACAGGAGCTTTACTCGTGGCAGGTTCTACCAGGCTGGACGGAGTGAGATATAAAGAGACACCCTTCTAGGCTTGAGCTAGCATCATTGTTGGAATAAAAGCCCTATATGCATGCAAAAATTAAACATTTTAGGAAAGAGAGTAGACATTTTGTCACGAGATAAAAGTCCGGAGATCGTTGCTTCAACGGTCGACAGTGGTAAAAGCTTACAATAGTGTGAGCCATACACGGAGCACTCGTAGGTAAAGCACTAGCGGCCTTTAGTCTACTGTGTCAGTTTGTGACAAATGAAATAATAAAGAAGAATTTTCTGAGGACAAAAAATATGGTTGGAAGAAACGAATAAATAAAATCAATAAATTATACAGAACAAAGTTAGCAGAATATTTATTTGAGATGAAACTAATATAATAAATACACTACTGTTACAGTTCATACACAACAATTGTAGTTCACACAGTGTAATGAAAATATAGAGTTCGCAATTTTAAACGAAGATCTAAAGTTGTAGAGAGCAAAACAACGTTAAATAGATTACAAGGAAGACATTAAATAAAGCAAATTATAGAGAACAAATGCAAGTTGGAAATTAAATAAAGTAAATAAATTTGGTAAATTACAATAAACAAATAATTTGAACTGATTACACCATAAAAAGGTAGCCGCGATAGCTCAGTGGTTAGTGAACTAGACTACAAAGGACAAGAGGTAGGGTTCGATCCTAACCGACGGTTTCCGGTTCACACAGCCTCTAATGGGTACCGGATTTTTTTTCTGTGAAAGTAAATCGGCACGGGCGTAATACCGACCACATTACCTCAAAAATCATGTGCCCAAGGTCTGTAAAATGTATGGTCACTAACACCATATTCCATATGCGCCACTTAGCGTGACGGGGGTACTTTACTTTACTTTTTTTTTACACCAGAACAACATATGTGTGAAAAAAATAAGACTAAAACGATGTTTGTAGTATCAGTATATTATGACTTGTTAAGAGCCATCAATACGCATACTCTTGATGTCTGTTTAAGGGAACTGAGCATTAACGAGTTTGTCCAGTATGCGGTAATGCTGATTCTTCATCTTGATTAATTAAAAAAATCAGTGTGACGTGGGGGGGGGGGTTGTGGGGGTGGGGGAGGCTAGGTGGTCTAAAGGTAAGACGTCGCCATCTAGACAAGCAGTTTATGGGTTCAAATCCCACCACAGGAGGTGGAAAATAAAATAAATAAATAAAATCGAATCCGTGAATCGACCCTGCCTTGGTCTCCTGGTAGTGAGATACGACGGTTAGCCGTCTCGAACAACGGGGAAAAACCGGAGGTCCCAGATGCATTCTGCTGACGTTAAAGAACCTTTGGCAGTTGGGAATCGGAAATAGTAGGCCAAAAGATGTCCGCTACCCGGGAAAAATTGATAGGAAAAATCTACCCGAAGCGTTCTCGACACAAAAATATCAGACTGAGTAGCTCTGAAGTTGGAGAATATATGCTTATATGGCGGGGGACACCTGAGCACGCTCTGACAGTGTGAAAATAGGACATAGTGATAGTCTCTTGGGACTTCGCTAGAGATATAAAGCTCGCGAATACAAACAAACAAACAAACAACAAACAAACAAACAAACAACAAACAAACAACAAACAAACAACAAACAAACAACAAACAAACAAATAAACAATCAAACAAACAACTAAGTGACGTTAAAAGATTGTAAATTACATATTAAATTGTTATATTATGAGACAATATCTTAATTCAGTCATTTAGAGCAGCAAACATGGTAAGATGCGATCACAGTTTTGTTCCCCCAACAACAAAAATAATTACAGATGGCCAACTCATTTGAATTTACTGTCAAACTGAAAATAATTAAAGATGGTGTCAGAATGATCAGAAATGTTATTGACCTATTGAGTTATTTGCAGGTCATCATTACTGCACTACGAACACGTCCATAGGTGTTCAGATCCCCTCCTCAGCAAGTCCCGCAGTGTCCAACTACTGATGAATCCAGTGCTGTGTTGGGTGATGATAAGTCTTCTTATACGTCCACTAAGTTTCTCGTTTCTAGCTGTGACTATCTTAACTCCCATCTCTTTCATCCAAAGGAGTGACGTTGACTCATGTTACTCGAAGTCCTGTGCCCTACTCACATGATTAAAAATGTAAGATCTTCAATATCGAGTTACTGTCTTTTTAATAAACAGTGATTCTATTTAATCTTATCATCATGGCGTGCCATATCAGCAACGAAGTTTGGCTACCATGGAGCGCCATTCTGTTCTGTCTCTTGCTTCGCCGGTGCAGATTGTCATAGGTTGACCTGTACATCTTTTGATGTTACTCGTCCATGTTAGTCTTGGTCTGCTTCTGCCTCTTTTACATTGCATTTTCCCTTCCAATATTGCTTTTAGCAGGCTGTTGTGTCTTTAAACATGCCCCAAAAATTTAATTTGTCTTGTTTGAATTGTGTTTAGTAGTTCTCTTTTCATTTTTAATTGTTTTAAGACTTCATCGTTTGTTTTCCTTTCTTTCCATCCAATGCTACATATTCTTCTATATATCCGCATTTCAAAGGCTTCCATTCTGTGTTCTGTTTACTTGTCCATGTTTCTACACCATATAGGAATGTTGAGAATATATAACATTTTAGCTATTCATAGTTTTAGCCCAGATGTTATTTCTTTTTGATGTTAGTATATTTTTCATGACATTAAAATTACTTTTTGCCATTCCTATTCTTGTGTTTATTTCAGTTATACATTTTCCATCACTGGTTATAGTATGGCCAAGGTAGTTGTAGCTCTGAACTGTCTCCAGGTCTACTCCTTCAATTTTGATATCCACTTGTGAATTTTGAGTATTTTCTTTTTTTATGATCATAGTTTTAGTCTTTTTGATATTCATATCTATTCCATATTTTTTGCTTGTAATTTTTATTTCATTAAGTAATTGTTGTAGGTCTTTAGGATTTTCTGCCTGTAGTACAGTATGGTCAGCATATCTTAGGTTATTGATTATCTTTGCATTAATTTGTAGGCCTGGCATCTCTATGATGTTTTTAAAGATTTGCTCAGTGTATAGATTGAACAAGCTTGGTGATAGGATGCATCCTTGTCTTACTCCTATTTTTATATCAATGGGTGTAGAGTGCTCTTTGTTACATTTCATTATTGCTGTTTGCTCCCAGTATAAATTACATATTAGTCGTATGTCCATGTCATCTAGATGTATCTCTTTCAGGCATTCTATAAGTTGTTTGTGGTGTATTCTATTAAAAGTTGGTGTAGTCTATGAAGCAGGAAGTTATTGGTTTGTTTACTACTGTCTATTCTTATAGTTTTAAAAGAAATATTACACCGAGCTATGGCGTCAAACTCAACAAAGAAAGCGGGAATTAGACAAAGATTAGGGTTTGTTTTCTGACAATGAGGAAACTGTCAATTTTGTTCTGTGGATTGACATGTAGACCTCTTGAAGTGATGATGATTGATGATGACGATTGATGATAATGATGATGATTATTATGATGATAATTACGATGATGATGATGATGATTATGATTATTATTATTATGTTGAGGATGATGATGATGATGATAATGATGGAAAAAATGTTCGAATTGGCATAAGAAAAAGATAAAAGAAGATCGTGATTATGGTAAAGGAGAGAAGAAGAAGAAAAAAGATTAGACGACTAAGAAACTATTATAATAATGATGATGCAGATGGTGAAAGAAGCGAAACAAAGCAGGAAAGTGAAAATAATATGAAGACAAAAAAAAAGAAAGTGGGGAAACAACCAGAGCAGAAGAAACATAAGAAATGGTGATACAGATTAAACAAAACACCATAATGAAGCAAAGGAGGTGAATACTAAGATGATGATGTTGGCTAAGAACACGAAAAAGAAAAAAGAAAAGAAAAGAAGTTAATGATAATGATAATTATATTAATAATAACGATAAAGATCATGAAGATCTATCTATTCTATTCTACTCTTAATATATTCTATTCTATTCTATTCTACTCTTAATATATTCTATTCTATTCTACTCTTAATATATTTTATTCTATTCTATTCTACTCTTAATATATTCTATTCTATTCTACTCTTAATATATTCTATTCTATTCTACTCTTAATATATTCTATTCTATTCTACTCTTAATATATTCTATTCTTAATATATTCTATTCTATTCTATTCTACTCTTAATATATTCTATTCTACTCTTAATATATTCTATTCTACTCTTAATATATTTTATTCTATTCTATTCTACTCTTAATATATTCTATTCTATTCTATTCTAATCGTGGAATCAGTTTCATTGCAGTCGAGACATCCCTGTATTCGCCTCACCGCCTTTCCAAACATTTCTCAAAGTTGATTCAAACTGCTTGTTCCTGTAAAGTGTTGGTTATAGATACATCAGCTTTTCCCACTAAGCACTAGTAGTAGACCAGGAGGGAAATGGTCTTACTTTTTTAGTTGACCAAAGAGTAGGGTATACCCTACGAAGTCCAGTACCCTATGAGTACAAGAGTTATATAGAGATTGCGCCAAGCTGCGCCAAGCTGCACCAAGCTGCGCCAAGCCAGAGTGATGTCATGATATATATGTATATATATGAATAGGGGTTGTATAGTCCATGAAGAGAGTTCGTGGTTGAGGGGATAATTACTGAGGCATGTATTGGACATCAGTTTTTCCCGCCAAAGTGACTTCCAATAGGAGCTAGTGTGTGTGTGTGTTGTCCGGCTATAGACCACGCCCACTCCGGAAGTGAAAGTACCATATTAGGGAGTAGTGATACGTTAGTTATTTCATAGATATGGTGAGTATATATACATATAATAGTAATAAACTAGTAGTTATTATATCCAAGTGACCGTAAGGGACCGTAAGGGACCGTATTTAAGATAGATACGGACCATAATCAGTTATATTTAATCAGGTATTTCACGCTGACGACATGAAAGAACGATAGTCTCCTACCGTGTCACATAATGACCCAATCAATAAACCGCTCCCGTGAGATTAAAGATTTCTTTTTCCCAAGCGGTCTCGCTGCGTCGCTATGCTGACTGGAATTATCGAATTTATAACATAGGTTTAAGAAATATATTAAGATCAAGCTAAGTCCACTAATAGAGGAGATCGAGAGTGCACCCCAACGTTCATAGCAGAAAAGATAGGTGTAGTACATGTCAGTTGCCTCTCTGATACATTTTATTAGTTATTAATTATTTTTAAATATTTATTAACAGATCACAAAGAAGCCTGTGTTCGTGTTCATGTGTGTTTGTGCACAGTAATCAGAGAGTAGACAAAAGGAAAATTCTTCGGAAAACTTAGCTGGCTGAAAAAAAAGTAATAATTGTTGGCGGCGAGGTGCCTATATTCGTGTGTGGTCATAGAACAAGTGGACGGATAGCTGGGTTTGATGGAGAGGTGTGTGTGTGTTTGTCTGTGGGTCCTAGAGCAAGTGGACGGTTAGCTGGGTTTGATGGAGAGGTGTCTGTATTTGTCTGTGGATCCTAGAGCAAGGGCACAGTTAGCTGGGTTTGATGGAGAGACGTGTGTGTTTGTCTGTGGGTCCTAGAGCAAGTGGACGGTTAGCTGGGTTTGATGGAGAGGTGTCTGTGTTTGTCTGTGGGTCCTAGAGCAAATGGACGGTTAGCTGGGTTTGATGGAGAGGTATGTGTGTGTGTTTGTGTGATTCAGTATCCAAATAGTGATATAAATATATGTTGAAGTGATGGGTGACTGGCTAGAGTGGTGACTAAGTAGATCGATCAATCCCTCACCCAATATTTCCAAACACACTCGTTACATCACTAAAGATAAGGGTTATCAATATTAGCACAACGTAATCAAAACGCTAATAAAATAGGGTAATTATGGGGGCGATCCAGTCTGTCTGGTTTATTACGTGACCACATTATTCAGCTTTCGCATCCATAGGCTGTTAATGGGGAAAAAGTACTAAGAATATTTTTGTATCAGTGTCCCCTACCATTCATCAACACATTCAAACGGACACAAGGCGTCTAACATATTTTATCTTTGTTGTGGTAAGTTTTCTTACTGCTTTGCCTTTATAAACATGTCAATGATAATAACAACTCAAAGATCAGATGAAGAAGTTAACGTAGACTGAACTGTAGACAGTTATAATATATGTTTAAGGCTGTGACACATTATGTTCCAGCTTAAGTCTATGTCGGACATCGATGCGATCTCATGTCTTATTAAACAGCCTAGGTAATTAATGTTAATCGGAGGTGAGCTTTATGATAAAAAAATTAATTAAATTAAACTACAAAACCAGTGACGTCATGACAGACGGGTTGTAGGAACCAATCATGATAAGTAAGTAGTTTGGTGAAACATTTGTGTCTCATACTGGGTGCTGTCTCACTGAAAAGCGTCGCACGTGGCTGAATTTGCCAATACTGGACAGACAGATCCATCTACAGAATGAACAAGATACGTTTTTATTTGTCTTCTGAATTTTATAACAGCACTGTCTCGAAACTTGCCGTGCCATTTTTTTTTTATTTTGCTTTCCATGTGCTACGATCCGCAGCCAAATTTTCTGTTTCTTTCACTGATAAAAAATGCCCCCAAGAAAGTCCTGCAAACATTCTTATATCTCAACACTGGTCTGCCCTAATGCCTCGCTCCATCTCTAAGTTTTCCTTACAATATTTTTATTAATATATTTGTATTTACATTCAATTTTTTTTTTGGTTGTATTTTTTTTTTTTTTTTTTTTTTTTTTTTTTTATTTTACATTCTTCTCGCGTGACTCACCCACTATAGTCTCCGATTCCTAAGTAATACCATAATGGACGGGAGTGTGGCTCACTGCAAGACGTTAGCTTGTTAATCTGTCCAGTCTTTAGCTTACAAAGACAACGTACATTTTAAAAAATGTATAACCTGTTATTTTTCCCAACATAGGTAGTTCAAAATTATGATCCATTTAAAAGTGTACCATCATCCTACAGAGCTAGTTTAATTATGTCGTCTAATGTAGGTGTACCTAACCCAAGTATAAATAATCGGTATCTGTCTCCCATAACGGAAAGTCGGCTTCCTCCCCCTCTTTAGTTAGTTCATCTATATATTTCCTCTTATCCCTTTTAATGCATCTTCCCACTTCCTTGTTCACCTCCGTGTAAGCTTCCTGTGTCTTGGCTTTTATTTCCTCTCGTTTTGCTTTTATTTATGTCTACCTTCTTATTCTTCTCTTTTCTTTAATTTTATCCAGAGTCTCTGCTGTCATCCATGTCTTTTTCTAGCAATCTTTTGTGCTCAGCGTTTCTTCGCATGTCTCTTTCCATATTTCATTTACCTGTTTTCAATAATCGTCTGTAGTAAATGTATTTTCTAGTTGATGGAGGACATGGTATATGTTTGATATTGTGATTGTTGGTAGCAAACAATCATAATAAGTCAGTAGTTTGGTAAAGCATTTGTGTCTCATAATGGGTGCTGTGTCACTGAAAAGCGTCGCACGTGGGTGAATTTGCCAACACTGGACAAACAGGTCCATCTACATAATGAACATGAGGTATTTCTGTGTGTCTGCCCGTGTCTCTTTTCTGTTGCACCTATGTCATCTGAATTTGATAACAGCACTGTCTGGAATTGTGCTGTGCCACTTTTTACTTTTAGTTTTGCTCTCATGTGCTTCGATATGCAACCACATTTTCTGTTTCTTTCACTGATAAAAAATTCCCCCAAGAAAACCCTGCAAATATCCCTATATCTCAACAATAGTTTGTTCTTTTGTCATGTTCCATTCGCTGAAAAACTACCCACGTGGCTGAAATTGCCATTACTTGACAGACAGATCCATCTACAGAATGAACAAGAGGCAGTTTGTGTGTCTGACCATGTCTCTTTTCTATGCACTTTGCGGCTTTTGAATTTGATAACAGCACTGTCTCGAATCGCGCTGTGCCATTTTTTTATTTTTATTTTTGCTCTCATGTGCAACGATATGCAACCACAGTTTCTGTTTCTGTCACTGATACAAAATTCCCCTGCAAACATCCTTATATCTCAACACTAGTTTGGTCTGCCGTCTCGTCCCATCTCTAAGTTTTCCATACAATATTTGTTTGGGAATACATTATTCATTCTTTACATGACCCACCCACGGTAGTCTCTGATTCCTAAGTAATTCCATGATGGACGGGAATATGGCTCGCTGCAAGACGTTAGTTTGTTACTTTCTCCGCTATATTATGAGCGTTAGCTTGCAAAGAGAACACACATTTTTTAAAAATGTATAACCTGTTATCTTTCCCAACATAGGTAGTCCAAGACTATGATCCACATAAAGTGTACCATCATCATGCAAACCTGGTTTAGCTATGTCGTCTAATGTTGATGCACGTAATCCAAGTATAATCAATCGGCATCTGTCTCCCATAAATGAAAATCGCCCCTATCGAAAAAGATCCTCCTCTATTTAAGGTCATCTTGTTAAACTGGAAATATTGATATGGTGATAAGGGGAATTAACAACAAGATATGTTTGACGGCGTAATCCCCCAAAAACTCACGGACAGCGTTACAAGTGACGTTGATAATTTTTGTTTTGTTTGTCTGTTTGTGTGGAAAATTTGAGTCATCTCACTGAAAGGCTCCTTTAGGTGGTCAGGGAACGTGTAGAGCACATTCCAAAATACCAAAACATGTATCTAAATGTAACCAATGTCTCACTGTGCATGTAGGCGCTCTCCTAGTTCTGTAACCCTCGCTCTCCAATTATCAGTATAGATCTGTCTGACATCATATGGAAGAATATCTAAAGCGTCATCGTCAACTGTTAGTTTTCTTCTTTTCGCAGAACATCCAGTTTCCACTCGATGTGATAGCTCGTTTGTGTGACGCCGATGAAGAAGTAGAAGGAGTCTGTATGGGGAACGATGAATACTGCTGTAGTTCGTATGTCAATTGTCGCTACTATTAAACGACGAACTGTAAAGAGGCCGTATGGGTGAGTGGTAGCGATACAGGTAGTGATATTGCATTTTTGGTTTTCTAAATGTTTTTTTTCTTTAGATTGTTGAGGTGCATTTGCACACGAAATATCACCAATAGTTTTGTTTTCACTAGCAGAAAATCACCATAAACTTTTTTTTCTCCCACAGATCCTCATTTCTTATCTTATATCCGAACTTATCTTGGAACTAGTTTCCTGACGTATTTGTGACACAGGTGACCTCCTACCGCTGAGAGTTATTTTCACGATCCATCGTTTAAGAGCTGTTGAACTGGGCTCTTTTCAATATTGGATATTCAGATGAGTCCAGAATCAAGGCTGAATCCATAATGACTGAGCTACTCGAAACACTGAGATGTGCTGTTGGTGACACATGTGAAAATAGAGGATGGTGTTGTTGTCGAAACATCATGATGGCTGAGTGAACATGTTGTTGACATGACAGATACTGTTGTCGTTATTGATGCTGACAGCACCGTTTTTTTCGGTGATGAGCATGTGAAAGGTTGTATCTCCCATCAACCGACAATATGGTAAAAACTTGTAGTCGGTGGCTCTGGTGTACGACTCGTTATGACAGAGGTTGACACACTCACAGAGTTTGTAGTGTCAACATAAGAACATACCCAGATTTGTCGACGCATCAGAGATTGTAGGATCAGCACAGTTGACATGCTCACGTGCCTCAACTCACACTCGATTGTAATGTCTCTGCTCTACATGTATTATCGGTGTTCTTGTAGTCGACACTGTCGTGGTGTGATCGTTCAAGATGTCATAGATGTCGACACACTAGGCTGTAATGTCGGTGATATATGTGATGGTATTGGTGTAGGGAGAATACAATTTGTAATGTCAACACCCCACATTCTCTCTTATTAACAACTAGTCGAGTCACCTTTCATGATAAGCGTGGTCGGTGACGAACACATTTCGATGTTGTTTTAATGGTGTCGAGCAAAATTTAATATCAAAATATATCCAAAATGTTCAAACTTTTTTATTTTTAATGTTGATGTAGTTGTAGTCTTGCGCGCATCAGAATAACGAGATCGCCATCACTGAGACCGGTGTCGACACGCTCTCTGTTTTGTGTGAGATATGTCAACTGAACGTATGTTTTGTTTCTACCCTAGCTGTGTTCGAGTAAGTTGGTTTTTGTGTACCAGATCAACCTTTTATTCATCATCTTCCACAGCAACTTTCCTACATAAGGGAGCAGGCAGATGGGTCTGTAATTCTTGGAGATCATTTGTGTGTGTGTGTTTGACTTTTCTGAGTCAAGGTATGGTATGTAGAGATCTCCTCCCAAGCAGATGATACGTGTCCTAAGTGTCAAATATTGTTAACGATCATGAAAAAAAACAGTCATCGAGGTGGCATTGTCGACAGGCTTGAAGAAATCAATGTCGAAATTTGACATTGACAAATACCTGAACACTGTCCTTCACCCTCATTGTAATGTTTAAGTAAGATTTCCTGGAATGAAATTCGACATCTAGGTGAGCATCGCGTCAAACATATCCTAGGCTGTGATTGAGCTCGATGTTTTACACCCCTTTGACTGGAGGATGATGAGCCTGTAAATCACGGAAGCCGTGTTGTCATCGAACGGTCTAGGTATGGTATGTAGAGATCTCCTTCCAGGTAGATAATACATGTCTTGAGTGTCAAATTCGGTTAACGATCCTGAAAAAAAAGACATGATGACGGAATCCTCGAGGTGTGAGGAATATTGTTATAAGACCATGATTAGCATGTACCATACCAACGGACGTAGACAATAATCATACCCGACCACATTTGTCTGTCCACACTGCAACTTATCAGTTCAGTTGTTGAGTGTTTTCCATCTTCTCTCTTTATCGAACACGATCTTTCATTCTTTTTTTTTATTTTGCCACTTGTACCAAGTATTCGAACTTTACTTTTTTCATGATGTGCCTGTAAAACATCGATTGTTACTTTCGACTGTTGATTAAGAGCTCTCTTTTTGTGTTGGACTGTTTTCAAACATTCAGGGAACGCTCAAATTCTTCTGAGAAAGGCCACATATGCGGCCTCTAAGCGGCTTTTCATTTGGTTGTCTGCTGACCAGCGATGTCACCACCACCTCATGTATACTTGACTCTGACATGCGATTTGCGAAAAAAATAAGAGGGAAGCAAGTAGGTATGAACGCCGTATACAAACAAGACATGAGAATCTGTGGCAAAATCAATCTAGCCAGGGGTCTGATGGTGACATATATCGAATGATTTGACATGAACCCTCTACTTTTCAACATCTTCACTTTTAAAAGTAACAGATGAATCGACTAAGGTATAGATAGCATACTACCCAAAACCGGCGCTTTTTATTCTGCTGCGAAGATAGAGATAGTGGACACGATGTACGTACACGATCAGTAGACTGAACTTACCCAATTGTTCAAAAGACTTGAGCAATTGAGTGAGAATCGAACACTGGTGAACCAGACAAAGACGACTTCAAATTTGTGTCTCTCCGATCAAAGATATTGTGAACACACTTTCAAAACTTCCACAAGTTGATTCAGAAACTATCGCGATGACCCGCGAAACACAGGTGA
The DNA here is from genome assembly GCA_032433765.1 of Megaustenia siamemsis. Taxonomy (NCBI): domain Eukaryota; kingdom Metazoa; phylum Mollusca; class Gastropoda; order Stylommatophora; family Ariophantidae; genus Megaustenia; species Megaustenia siamemsis. Next base: position 41,223,308 of record JAVIAB010000156.1, on the reverse strand, counting down.
GTCGGAAAAAAAAAAAAAAAAACACGAGCCATTGTTTCACGGGTCATCGCGATAGTTTCTGAATCAACTTGTGGAAGTTTTGAAAGTGTGTTCACAATATCTTTGATCGGAGAGACACAAATTTGAAGTCGTCTTTGTCTGGTTCACCAGTGTTCGATTCTCACTCAATTGCTCAAGTCTTTTGAACAATTGGGTAAGTTCAGTCTACTGATCGTGTACGTACATCGTGTCCACTATCTCTATCTTCGCAGCAGAATAAAAAGCGCCGGTTTTGGGTAGTATGCTATCTATACCTTAGTCGATTCATCTGTTACTTTTAAAAGTGAAGATGTTGAAAAGTAGAGGGTTCATGTCAAATCATTCGATATATGTCACCATCAGACCCCTGGCTAGATTGATTTTGCCACAGATTCTCATGTCTTGTTTGTATACGGCGTTCATACCTACTTGCTTCCCTCTTATTTTTTTCGCAAATCGCATGTCAGAGTCAAGTATACATGAGGTGGTGGTGACATCGCTGGTCAGCAGACAACCAAATGAAAAGCCGCTTAGAGGCCGCATATGTGGCCTTTCTCAGAAGAATTTGAGCGTTCCCTGAATGTTTGAAAACAGTCCAACACAAAAAGAGAGCTCTTAATCAACAGTCGAAAGTAACAATCGATGTTTTACAGGCACATCATGAAAAAAGTAAAGTTCGAATACTTGGTACAAGTGGCAAAATAAAAAAAAAGAATGAAAGATCGTGTTCGATAAAGAGAGAAGATGGAAAACACTCAACAACTGAACTGATAAGTTGCAGTGTGGACAGACAAATGTGGTCGGGTATGATTATTGTCTACGTCCGTTGGTATGGTACATGCTAATCATGGTCTTATAACAATATTCCTCACACCTCGAGGATTCCGTCATCATGTCTTTTTTTTCAGGATCGTTAACCGAATTTGACACTCAAGACATGTATTATCTACCTGGAAGGAGATCTCTACATACCATACCTAGACCGTTCGATGACAACACGGCTTCCGTGATTTACAGGCTCATCATCCTCCAGTCAAAGGGGGTGTAAAACATCGAGCTCAATCACAGCCTAGGATATGTTTGACGCGATGCTCACCTAGATGTCGAATTTCATTCCAGGAAATCTTACTTAAACATTACAATGAGGGTGAAGGACAGTGTTCAGGTATTTGTCAATGTCAAATTTCGACATTGATTTCTTCAAGCCTGTCGACAATGCCACCTCGATGACTGTTTTTTTCATGATCGTTAACAATATTTGACACTTAGGACACGTATCATCTGCTTGGGAGGAGATCTCTACATACCATACCTTGACTCAGAAAAGTCAAACACACACACACAAATGATCTCCAAGAATTACAGACCCATCTGCCTGCTCCCTTATGTAGGAAAGTTGCTGTGGAAGATGATGAATAAAAGGTTGATCTGGTACACAAAAACCAACTTACTCGAACACAGCTAGGGTAGAAACAAAACATACGTTCAGTTGACATATCTCACACAAAACAGAGAGCGTGTCGACACCGGTCTCAGTGATGGCGATCTCGTTATTCTGATGCGCGCAAGACTACAACTACATCAACATTAAAAATAAAAAAAGTTTGAACATTTTGGATATATTTTGATATTAAATTTTGCTCAACACCATTAAAACAACATCGAAATGTGTTCGTCACCGACCACGCTTATCATGAAAGGTGACTCGACTAGTTGTTAATAAGAGAGAATGTGGGGTGTTGACATTACAAATTGTATTCTCCCTACACCAATACCATCACATATATCACCGACATTACAGCCTAGTGTGTCGACATCTATGACATCTTGAACGATCACACCACGACAGTGTCGACTACAAGAACACCGATAATACATGTAGAGCAGAGACATTACAATCGAGTGTGAGTTGAGGCACGTGAGCATGTCAACTGTGCTGATCCTACAATCTCTGATGCGTCGACAAATCTGGGTATGTTCTTATGTTGACACTACAAACTCTGTGAGTGTGTCAACCTCTGTCATAACGAGTCGTACACCAGAGCCACCGACTACAAGTTTTTACCATATTGTCGGTTGATGGGAGATACAACCTTTCACATGCTCATCACCGAAAAAAACGGTGCTGTCAGCATCAATAACGACAACAGTATCTGTCATGTCAACAACATGTTCACTCAGCCATCATGATGTTTCGACAACAACACCATCCTCTATTTTCACATGTGTCACCAACAGCACATCTCAGTGTTTCGAGTAGCTCAGTCATTATGGATTCAGCCTTGATTCTGGACTCATCTGAATATCCAATATTGAAAAGAGCCCAGTTCAACAGCTCTTAAACGATGGATCGTGAAAATAACTCTCAGCGGTAGGAGGTCACCTATGTCACAAATACGTCAGGAAACTAGTTCCAAGATAAGTTCGGATATAAGATAAGAAATGAGGATCTGTGGGAGAAAAAAAAAGTTTATGGTGATTTTCTGCTAGTGAAAACAAAACTATTGGTGATATTTCGTGTGCAAATGCACCTCAACAATCTAAAGAAAAAAAACATTTAGAAAACCAAAAATGCAATATCACTACCTGTATCGCTACCACTCACCCATACGGCCTCTTTACAGTTCGTCGTTTAATAGTAGCGACAATTGACATACGAACTACAGCAGTATTCATCGTTCCCCATACAGACTCCTTCTACTTCTTCATCGGCGTCACACAAACGAGCTATCACATCGAGTGGAAACTGGATGTTCTGCGAAAAGAAGAAAACTAACAGTTGACGATGACGCTTTAGATATTCTTCCATATGATGTCAGACAGATCTATACTGATAATTGGAGAGCGAGGGTTACAGAACTAGGAGAGCGCCTACATGCACAGTGAGACATTGGTTACATTTAGATACATGTTTTGGTATTTTGGAATGTGCTCTACACGTTCCCTGACCACCTAAAGGAGCCTTTCAGTGAGATGACTCAAATTTTCCACACAAACAGACAAACAAAACAAAAATTATCAACGTCACTTGTAACGCTGTCCGTGAGTTTTTGGGGGATTACGCCGTCAAACATATCTTGTTGTTAATTCCCCTTATCACCATATCAATATTTCCAGTTTAACAAGATGACCTTAAATAGAGGAGGATCTTTTTCGATAGGGGCGATTTTCATTTATGGGAGACAGATGCCGATTGATTATACTTGGATTACGTGCATCAACATTAGACGACATAGCTAAACCAGGTTTGCATGATGATGGTACACTTTATGTGGATCATAGTCTTGGACTACCTATGTTGGGAAAGATAACAGGTTATACATTTTTAAAAAATGTGTGTTCTCTTTGCAAGCTAACGCTCATAATATAGCGGAGAAAGTAACAAACTAACGTCTTGCAGCGAGCCATATTCCCGTCCATCATGGAATTACTTAGGAATCAGAGACTACCGTGGGTGGGTCATGTAAAGAATGAATAATGTATTCCCAAACAAATATTGTATGGAAAACTTAGAGATGGGACGAGACGGCAGACCAAACTAGTGTTGAGATATAAGGATGTTTGCAGGGGAATTTTGTATCAGTGACAGAAACAGAAACTGTGGTTGCATATCGTTGCACATGAGAGCAAAAATAAAAATAAAAAAATGGCACAGCGCGATTCGAGACAGTGCTGTTATCAAATTCAGAAGCCGCAAAGTGCATAGAAAAGAGACATGGTCAGACACACAAACTGCCTCTTGTTCATTCTGTAGATGGATCTGTCTGTCAAGTAATGGCAATTTCAGCCACGTGGGTAGTTTTTCAGCGAATGGAACATGACAAAAGAACAAACTATTGTTGAGATATAGGGATATTTGCAGGGTTTTCTTGAGGGAATTTTTTATCAGTGAAAGAAACAGAAAATGTGGTTGCATATCGAAGCACATGAGAGCAAAACTAAAAGTAAAAAGTGGCACAGCACAATTCCAGACAGTGCTGTTATCAAATTCAGATGACATAGGTGCAACAGAAAAGAGACACGGGCAGACACACAGAAATACCTCATGTTCATTATGTAGATGGACCTGTTTGTCCAGTGTTGGCAAATTCACCCACGTGCCACGCTTTTCAGTGACACAGCACCCATTATGAGACACAAATGCTTTACCAAACTACTGACTTATTATGATTGTTTGCTACCAACAATCACAATATCAAACATATACCATGTCCTCCATCAACTAGAAAATACATTTACTACAGACGATTATTGAAAACAGGTAAATGAAATATGGAAAGAGACATGCGAAGAAACGCTGAGCACAAAAGATTGCTAGAAAAAGACATGGATGACAGCAGAGACTCTGGATAAAATTAAAGAAAAGAGAAGAATAAGAAGGTAGACATAAATAAAAGCAAAACGAGAGGAAATAAAAGCCAAGACACAGGAAGCTTACACGGAGGTGAACAAGGAAGTGGGAAGATGCATTAAAAGGGATAAGAGGAAATATATAGATGAACTAACTAAAGAGGGGGAGGAAGCCGACTTTCCGTTATGGGAGACAGATACCGATTATTTATACTTGGGTTAGGTACACCTACATTAGACGACATAATTAAACTAGCTCTGTAGGATGATGGTACACTTTTAAATGGATCATAATTTTGAACTACCTATGTTGGGAAAAATAACAGGTTATACATTTTTTAAAATGTACGTTGTCTTTGTAAGCTAAAGACTAGACAGATTAACAAGCTAACGTCTTGCAGTGAGCCACACTCCCGTCCATTATGGTATTACTTAGGAATCGGAGACTATAGTGGGTGAGTCACGCGAGAAGAATGTAAAATAAAACAACAACAAAAAAAAATACAACCAAAAAAAAATTGAATGTAAATACAAATATATTAATAAAAATATTGTAAGGAAAACTTAGAGATGGAGCGAGGCATTAGGGCAGACCAGTGTTGAGATATAAGAATGTTTGCAGGACTTTCTTGGGGGCATTTTTTATCAGTGAAAGAAACAGAAAATTTGGCTGCGGATCGTAGCACATGGAAAGCAAAATAAAAATAAAATGGCACGGCAAGTTTCGAGACAGTGCTGTTATAAAATTCAGAAGACAAATAAAAACGTATCTTGTTCATTCTGTAGATGGATCTGTCTGTCCAGTATTGGCAAATTCAGCCACGTGCGACGCTTTTCAGTGAGACAGCACCCAGTATGAGACACAAATGTTTCACCAAACTACTTACTTATCATGATTGGTTCCTACAACCCGTCTGTCATGACGTCACTGGTTTTGTAGTTTAATTTAATTAATTTTTTTATCATAAAGCTCACCTCCGATTAACATTAATTACCTAGGCTGTTTAATAAGACATGAGATCGCATCGATGTCCGACATAGACTTAAGCTGGAACATAATGTGTCACAGCCTTAAACATATATTATAACTGTCTACAGTTCAGTCTACGTTAACTTCTTCATCTGATCTTTGAGTTGTTATTATCATTGACATGTTTATAAAGGCAAAGCAGTAAGAAAACTTACCACAACAAAGATAAAATATGTTAGACGCCTTGTGTCCGTTTGAATGTGTTGATGAATGGTAGGGGACACTGATACAAAAATATTCTTAGTACTTTTTCCCCATTAACAGCCTATGGATGCGAAAGCTGAATAATGTGGTCACGTAATAAACCAGACAGACTGGATCGCCCCCATAATTACCCTATTTTATTAGCGTTTTGATTACGTTGTGCTAATATTGATAACCCTTATCTTTAGTGATGTAACAAGTGTGTTTGGAAATATTGGGTGAGGGATTGATCGATCTACTTAGTCACCACTCTAGCCAGTCACCCATCACTTCAACATATATTTATATCACTATTTGGATACTGAATCACACAAACACACACACACACCTCTCCATCAAACCCAGCTAACCGTCCATTTGCTCTAGGACCCACAGACAAACACAGACACCTCTCCATCAAACCCAGCTAACCGTCCACTTGCTCTAGGACCCACAGACAAACACACACGTCTCTCCATCAAACCCAGCTAACTGTGCCCTTGCTCTAGGATCCACAGACAAATACAGACACCTCTCCATCAAACCCAGCTAACCGTCCACTTGCTCTAGGACCCACAGACAAACACACACACACCTCTCCATCAAACCCAGCTATCCGTCCACTTGTTCTATGACCACACACGAATATAGGCACCTCGCCGCCAACAATTATTACTTTTTTTTTCAGCCAGCTAAGTTTTCCGAAGAATTTTCCTTTTGTCTACTCTCTGATTACTGTGCACAAACACACATGAACACGAACACAGGCTTCTTTGTGATCTGTTAATAAATATTTAAAAATAATTAATAACTAATAAAATGTATCAGAGAGGCAACTGACATGTACTACACCTATCTTTTCTGCTATGAACGTTGGGGTGCACTCTCGATCTCCTCTATTAGTGGACTTAGCTTGATCTTAATATATTTCTTAAACCTATGTTATAAATTCGATAATTCCAGTCAGCATAGCGACGCAGCGAGACCGCTTGGGAAAAAGAAATCTTTAATCTCACGGGAGCGGTTTATTGATTGGGTCATTATGTGACACGGTAGGAGACTATCGTTCTTTCATGTCGTCAGCGTGAAATACCTGATTAAATATAACTGATTATGGTCCGTATCTATCTTAAATACGGTCCCTTACGGTCCCTTGGATATAATAACTACTAGTTTATTACTATTATATGTATATATACTCACCATATCTATGAAATAACTAACGTATCACTACTCCCTAATATGGTACTTTCACTTCCGGAGTGGGCGTGGTCTATAGCCGGACAACACACACACACACTAGCTCCTATTGGAAGTCACTTTGGCGGGAAAAACTGATGTCCAATACATGCCTCAGTAATTATCCCCTCAACCACGAACTCTCTTCATGGACTATACAACCCCTATTCATATATATACATATATATCATGACATCACTCTGGCTTGGCGCAGCTTGGTGCAGCTTGGCGCAGCTTGGCGCAATCTCTATATAACTCTTGTACTCATAGGGTACTGGACTTCGTAGGGTATACCCTACTCTTTGGTCAACTAAAAAAGTAAGACCATTTCCCTCCTGGTCTACTACTAGCACTCCGGATTGACCAGTCCCCTTTTCAACATTTAGACTCTCCAGTCTCTCAATATATACATCATGAGAAACCATCATGTTGATGAAAAAAGACAAAGAAGATGAAAATAACGATGATGCTGAAGAAATGATGAGAGAATAAAATAATTTGCAAATGCAAAAACAGAATTTTAAAAAAAATGACAAAAAGACGTTTTTTTGGGTAAACATAAAGCGAGCATTTATTTCGCAATTAACAGTTTAAAACTAGGACAGACAGACAGATAAATGGATGGATGGATGGATGGATGGATGGGTGGATGGATAGATGGATAGATGGATAGATGGATAGATGGATAGATTGATTGATTGATTGATTGATTGATTGATTGATTGATTGATTGATTGATTGATTGATAGATGATAGATAGATAGATAGATAGATAGATAGATAGATAGATAGATAGATAGATAGATAGATAGATAGATAGATAGATAGATAGATAGATAGATAGATAGATAGATAGATAGATAGATAGATAGATAGATAGATAGATAGATAGATAGATAGATAGATAGATAGATAGATAGATAGATAGATAGATAGATAGATAGATAGATAGATAGATAGATAGATAGATAGATAGATAGATAGATAGATAGATAGATAGATAGATAGATAGATAGATAGATAGATAGATAGATAGATAGATAGATAGATAGATAGATAGATAGATAGATAGATAGATAGATAGATAGATAGATAGATAGATAGATAGATAGATAGATAGATAGAGGCAGATTGAAAAAATAATCTTACTTAAAATATAATAGTTGTTTGCTCGATAAAAAGACACATAATTTTGTTTCGTTGTTCGAACATGTCTCAACGTCCCATTAAATCTTAAATAAGGTGAGAAAAATATAGCAGCAACAACAAATAAAAATTGGCCAGACTAACAAAATCTAGGGCTCTAATGATGATATAAAGACAACGGAAGGATAACAAAACAGAAAACGTGCATTCTATGCTCAAATACTTTTTTTTTAACTACTCCAAATTAGAATCATTAAACGTTTTAACAGGAAAAGGAAAGTCTGACGACCTGAGACGACCCGGCTAAGTGTGCAACAAGTGTTATTACAGGCAGCACAAACAAGGTAATAGTCTCGGCCATCAACGCCAGGTCTGGACAAACAGTCTGGAATGTTTTTGTATTAGTTGTGGAGTCACCAACATTTAGGATGTTGTTGTACTTTGTTGTGACATACTTGATTACAAAAGTGGTAGCGAGAGAGAGAGAGAGAGAGAGAGAGAGAGACAGAGAGAGAGAGAGAGATAAAGAGAAAAGAGTGTGTGTGAGTGGGAGATGGATCTGCAGTCCATGGTGTTATTGTTTGAATATGTTTAGATATTTATATTTCGAAATATTATAGAGTGATTTTTTAAATTAAGAGTCTTATATAGTGTCGAATATTCTTGTATACAAAATTTGTGAATTAGAGTCAACACCCTAGGATATTCTTGTATACATAATTTATGAATTAGAGTCATCAACACCCTAGGATATTCTTGTATACATAATTTATGAATTAAAGTCATCAACACCTTAGGATATTCTTGTATACATAATTTATGAATTAAAGTCATCAACACCTTAGGATATTCTTGTATACATAATTTATGAATTAGAGTCATCAACAGTCTAGGATATTCTTGTATTAGTAGTTTATAATTGTAGAGCCATCAACAGCCTAGGATATTCTTGTATTAATAGTTTATAATTGTAGAGCCATCAACAGCCTAGGATATTCTTGTATTAATAGTTTATAATTGTAGAGTCATCAACAGCCTAGGATGTTCTTGTATTAGTAGTTTATAATTGTAGAGCCATCAACAGCCTAGGATATTCTTGTATTAGTAGTTTATAATTGTAGAGCCATCAACAGCCTAGGATGTTCTTGTATTAGTAGTTTATAATTGTAGAGCCATCAACAGCCTAGGATATTCTTGTATGAATAGTTTATAATTGTAGAGCCATCAATAGCCTAGGATATTCTTGTATTAATAGTTTATAATTGTAGAGTCATGAACAGCCTAGGATATTCTTGTATGAATAGTTTATAATTGTAGAGTCATCAACAGCCTAGGATGTTCTTGTATTAGTAGTTTATAATTGTAGAGCCATCAACAGCCTAGGATATTCTTGTATTAGTAGTTTATAATTGTAGAGCCATCAGCAGCCTAGGATATTCTTGTATTAGTAGTTTATAATTGTAGAGTCATCAACAGCCTAGGATATTCTTATATTAATAGTTTATAATTGTAGAGTCATCAACAGCATAGGATATTCTTGTATGAATAGTTTATAATTGTAGAGCCATCAATAGCCTAGGATATTCTTGTATTAATAGTTTATAATTGTAGAGTCATGAACAGCCTAGGATATTCTTGTATTAGTAGTTTATAATTGTAGAGCCATCAGCAGCCTAGGATATTCTTGTATTAGTAGTTTATAATTGTAGAGTCATCAACAGCCTAGGATATTCTTATATTAATAGTTTATAATTGTAGAGTCATCAACAGCCTAGGATATTCTTGTATGAATAGTTTATAATTGTAGAGCCATCAACAGCCTATGCTATTCTTGTATTAGTAGTTTATAATTGTAGAGTCATCAACAGCCTAGGATATTCTTGTATGAATAGTTTATAATTGTAGAGCCATCAACAGCCTATGCTATTCTTGTATTAGTAGTTTATAATTGTAGAGTCATCAACAGCCTAGGATATTCTTTTATTTATAGTTTATAATTGTAGAGTCATCAACAGCCTATGATATTCTTGTATTAGTAGTTTATAATTGTAGAGCCATCAACAGCCTAGGATGTTCTTGTATTAGTAGTTTATAATTGTAGAGCCATCAACAGCCTAGGATATTCTTGTATTAGTAGTTTATAATTGTAGAGCCATCAACAGCCTAGGATATTCTTGTATTAGTAGTTTATAATTGTAGAGTCATCAACAGCCTAGGATATTCTTGTATTAATAGTTTATAATTGTAGAGCCATCAATAGCCTAGGATATTCTTGTATTAGTAGTTTATAATTGTAGAGTCATCAACAGCCTAGGATATTCTTATATTAATAGTTTATAATTCTAGAGTCATCAACAGCCTAGGATATTCTTGTATGAATAGTTTATAATTGTAGAGCCATCAACAGCCTATGCTATTCTTGTATTAGTAGTTTATAATTGTAGAGTCATCAACAGCCTAGGATATTCTTTTATTTATAGTTTATAATTGTAGAGTCATCAACAGCCTATGATATTCTTGTATTAGTAGTTTATAATTGTAGAGCCATCAACAGCCTAGGATGTTCTTGTATTAGTAGTTTATAATTGTAGAACCATCAACAGCCTAGGATATTCTTGTATTAGTAGTTTATAATTGTAGAGCCATCAACAGCCTAGGATATTCTTGTATTAGTAGTTTATAATTGTAGAGTCATCAACAGCCTAGGATATTCTTGTATTAATAGTTTATAATTGTAGAGCCATCAATAGCCTAGGATATTCTTGTATTAATAGTTTATAATTGTAGAGTCATGAACAGCCTAGGATATTCTTGTATGAATAGTTTATAATTGTAGAGTCATCAACAGCCTAGGATGTTCTTGTATTTGTAGTTTGTGCCATCAATAGTGTGAGGTATTCTTGTAGAAGTATTTGTCATTGTAAAGCCATCATATCGAATGTCGTCACCAGAAATAAAGTTGACTCTACTGGAGCATAAACGTTATCTTCTCTTTCAATGTTAAAACATTCTGACGTATTTCTATTTGCCCATCTCGTTACTTTACTTGATGTAAGTTGCGCTACGTCTTCGTCGGTCTTTCTTTCATCCTCTTGTAAACCCTGCAGGATAACAATGCGCGACAGCTGGAGTAGAACATGGTTTGCTATGATCGTACAAGTTTTTCTGCATGACTAACAGCGCCTTTCTCACACCACAGAGCGTTGTTACAAACTTCAGAATTCTAGATTCAATTATGAAACAATGCACCTGGCAAAGTGGAGAACTTTAATAGCAATCACTAACTAAAATATAAAAAAGGAGAAAAGAAAAGGGACACGTCACGCCATTTGATGTATAGGGAAAATGGAATTAGTGCTAAGATTTTTTTTTTTTACAGATCTTCGGCACCTTATTTTTGAGGTAATGTGGTCAGTATTATGCCGTTGCGGCTTCCCTTTCCCAGTAAAAAAATCCGGTACTCATTTAAGGGTGAGTGAACATGGAAGCCGCCGATCAGGAGCAATTTCAACTTCTTGTCCTTGGTAGAATGCAAAGCAATAGAAGATAAATGAACTAGTGCAAGTGCTTCCGACCATCAACGTGAAGCAACCAGCCTACACAATCTCCAGTTGGTCTAACAAGATTCAGGTAACAACACAAGAGAGTTTATTTCGCAGAGAGAACAATCTACCATTCCTGGACGTTTCTATGGGCGGAGAATGGTGTGGAGGAAGCAAACAGGCTAAGCGGAGAGAACAATCTACCATTCCTGGACGTTTCTATGGGCGGAGAATGGTATGGAGGAAGCAAACAGGCTAAGCGGAGAGAACAATCTACCATTCCTGGACGTTGCCATGGGCGGAGAATGGTATGGAGGAAGCAAACAGGCTAAGCAGAGAGAAGAGCAGGTCTTGGATGATATAATAAAAAGGTAGCAAGTATCAACTGGAGTGCAGAAATAACATTTTGAAGAGTCTCTTTATACGAGGAATTCGACCGAGTCTTGAATATGGCGGGACAATCAGAACCATAACTTTTAATCAATATATTGCTAAATTAGCAGAATATAAAACAAAGGAACATAACGTATTGCTTGATTCAATGAAATTTACACCTACAGACAATTTGGAAACCTTAACAGCCCATGTAAGATAAACGACACATAAAGCTATAGAGCATATGAAAGTAATGCAACAAGTAGACGTTTCAACAAGCAATGAAATATAACACTTCTGAACCAGCCGTTGAGTAAAAGATAATTCACTATGGAGAAGTCACTCTAAAAGAAGAACAATTTAATATAAATCGCAAAGGACATTATAAAGAAAGGCTTATTACTTGTGCAAGATGAAAAAATACGCGCTCAACTATATAATTCCTACAGGGAATAGACCAACGCTCAAAGAACAAATAGAAGGTATCAAGAAAATTGAAATACAAAATTGGAGATAAAATTTATCACAGAGAGCATAAAGCCGCTAAGTATCCAGAAGACTCTTAAATTCACGTATTTGCAGAAAATAGTTCTGCTTCTTGGGTGTCCGGTTAGCGCAATCGATAGGCGGTTGGCTTACCACGGCAACAGCCGGAGTTCGTACCCTGGCGAGGACACCTGGGTTTTACTAATTCCCTAAAAATTAGTGGGAGCCGCGATAGCTCAGTGGTTAGTGAACTGGACTACTACGGACAAGGGATAGGGTTCGATCCCAACCGACGGCTCCGGGTTCACCCAGCCTTAAATGGGTACCGGATTTTTTCTGGGAAAGTAAAGCAGCACGGGCGTAATACCGACCACATTACCCCAAAAATCATGTGCTGAAGGTCTGTAAAATATAGGGTCACTAACACCATATTTCCCTATACGCCACTTGGCGTGACAGGGGTACTTTACTTTTTTTAGTTCTGCTTCTTTATCCAATATTAACGGACAGCAGGGAAGAGGGGATGGGAGTTCTGATTCAAGGATGGGGAAGAACTCATCTTTGCTATAACCAGATCAAGGAAATTCTCAAGTAATTACAAGACTTAGGCTGACGCTCTCATCACTGGAGCTGGAGTGTCTCTTCAACTCAAAAATAATATTCACTGATTCTGACTGATGCTCACTGATTCTGACTGATGCTGACTGATGCTCACTGATGTTTACTGATGCTCACTGATGCTGACTGATGCTCACTGATGCTGACTGATGCTGACTGATGCTGACTGATGCTGACTGATGCTGACTGATGCTCACTGATGCTGACTGATGCTCACTGATGCTCACTGATGCTCACTGATGCTGACTGATGCTCACTGATGCTGACTGATGCTGACTGATGCTGACTGATGCTGACTGATGCTCACTGATGCTCACTGATGCTCACTGATGCTGACTGATGCTCACTGATGCTCACTGATGCTGATGGATGCTGACTGATGCTCACTGAATCTCACTGATGCTGACTGATGCTGACTGATGCTGACTGATGCTCACTGATGCTGACTGATGCTGACTGATGCTCACTGATGCTGACTGATGCTCACTGATGCTGACTGATGCTGACTGATGCTGATTGATGCTCACTGATGCTCACTGATGCTCACTGATGCTGACTGATGCTCACTGATGCTGACTGATGCTGACTGATGCTGACTGATGCTCACTGATGCTCACTGATGCTGATAGATGCTGACTGATGCTGACTGATGCTGACTGATGCTCACTGATGCTGATGGATGCTGACTGATGCTCACTGAATCTCACTGATGCTGACTGATGCTGACTGATGCTGACTGATGCTGACTGATGCTCACTGATGCTGACTGATGCTGACTGATGCTCACTGATGCTGACTGATGCTCACTGATGCTCACTGATGCTGACTGATGCTCACTGATGCTGACTGATGCTCACTGATGCTGACTGATGCTGACTGATGCTCACTGATGCTGACTGATGCTGACTGATGCTCACTGATGCTGACTGATGCTGACTGATGCTCACTGATGCTGACTGATGCTGACTGATGCTCACTGATGCTGACTGATGCTCACTGATGCTGACTGATGCTCACTGATGCTGACTGATGCTGACTGATGCTGACTGATGCTCACTGATGCTGACTGATGCTGACTGATGCTCACTGATGCTCACTGATGCTCACTGATGCTCACTGATGCTGACTGATGCTGACTGATGCTGATTGATGCTGACTGATGCTGACTGATGCTCACTGATGCTCACTGATGCTCACTGATGCTCACTGATGCTCACTGATGCTGACTGATGCTCACTGATGCTGACTGATGCTCTATGAACAACAATCTGTAAATCTGTATTGAATAATGAGGTGAATAAGCTGAGAGAAGTCACAGTGCAACTGCTTCAACATTTAAGGAGAGTAGAGATCGAATACCCTCACACAGGAAATGAGGTCGCAGATAAAATGTCGAAAGAGACGGAAACTACGAGAATCTGGTCAGCTATTAAGATCAATATAATAAAAAAAACGTTCATCATCATGTGTTATACTGGTTAGCGTAGGCGATCATGTTCTTCCACAATTCTCTGTCTACAGTGTATTGTATCTATTCTTTTGTTGACTGTTTACCGTGCCACGACATCAAGTTATCTAGTATCTTCTCCCTTTGTGGTCCGCGATCCAGTTGTAACCAAGTATTGCAGCTTTCTTCTCATCAGTTTGACAAAAGATATCATTTACTGATGTTCTATAGAAGGGTCATTTTTTGTGTGTTGTAATCCCGAATTATTTCCTCATTTGTCTTTTCAGTTTCTAGGGAATTCTCAACATTCATCTGAGAACTCTCTGTGGCCTCTAATCGTCTATTTATTTGTCCATGATTCACTTCCACAGGTCAGAAGTAGCTTTATCTAGAACCGATAAACTCTCTGTGGCCTCTAATCGTCTATTTATTTGTCCATGATTCATTTCCACAAGTCAGAAGTAGCTTTATCTAGAACCGATAAACTCTCTGTGGCCTCTAATCGTCTATTTATTTGTCCATGATTCATTTCCACAAGTCAGAAGTAGCTTTATATAGAACCGATAAACTCTCTGTGGCCTCTAATCGTCTATTTATTTGTCCATGATTCATTTCCACAGGTCAGAAGTAGCTTTATCTAGAACCGATAAACTCTCTGTGGCCTCTAATCGTCTATTTATTTGTCCATGATTCATTTCCAATGGTCAGAAGTAGCTTTATCTAGAACCGATGAACTCTCTTTCTCACTTCTATTGACAAATGCCTGTTGCACAAGATGTTTTTTTTTCATTTTCTGCAATGCTATGTTGGCCTGTGCTGTTCTGCTTTTTATTTCTGTGGTGCAACCTCCATCTGATAAAGGTAAAGGTCAAGTACGAGACATGAATCGGTGTCTTAGCACGTGAATTTTCACCCGTAAGTATTCGGCCGCCTATCCAGAAGTGTTCGTAGACATATGGATAGTGATGCTTCAAGGATCGAAACTCACGATGTGAAGCGGTATTCATCACCTTCCCAGAGTACTACCCCGGTACCCATTTCTGCCAGCGGCTGGGTCGACCGCGGAGGTATTTTTTTCCCTACCACGTGTACAACTCAAACTGCTTCTAGGGGGAATCGAACACGGGTTGTGAGAACGTTGGTAGTCCAGTCGGGTGATTTTTCCAACTTGGCTACCGAGACCCTCAGTCGGATGGTTTTCCCAACTAGGCTACCGGGATCTCCTCCATCTGATGTTATCATTGTGATCCCGTATTTGATTATCTGCACCTGTTTCGGATTTGTTTCTTTTATTTGTATGCAGCATAATGGTGACGATTTCCTACATCGATATGACCATTACTTCTGTTTTATTTACTTTTGGGGCTGAGACCTTTCGTGTTACTTTCTGTCACTATTATTTTCTGTCACTTATTGTAGTTCTTTCTCCGTCTCTGCTCTTAAGACTGTGTCATACGCATTGCTTATATTGTGACCGTGGACTTTAATTTCCTTTTTTGTCTACTATTGATCTGATAATATTTTCGCTGTGAAGTGAGAGCATATCCGGAGACAGAACAGAGCTTTGTCTGACTCCTTGCTTAGATATTGAAACTATCATGTTTGGCTGCTAATTATTATGTCTGCTATTTGTTGTCAATACATGTTTTTATGATTCTCAGATCCTTGCCATCAATGTTTAATTTCTCCAGCTTATTGGTCATGTCCACATGCTTTACTTTGTCAAATGCTTTTGCGTAGTTTTGTAATAGTATATAGACAAGGGTAGAATGGCACATAATTGAAGACATAGATAAAGCTTAGGTAGGATAGATTAGTAGTTACCCAAACTAAATAGATGATTGCAGTAACAAATATAAAGGTGTTAATTGATTCCTTTCACGTCATGAGATGATTCTTTGTAATACAAAAGTAAAGTACCCCCATCACGCCAAGTGGCGTATAGGGAAATATGGTGTTAGTGACCATACATTTTACAGACCTTAGGCACATGATTTTTGGGGTAATGTGGTGGGTATTACGCCCCTGCCTCTTTACTTTCCCAGAAACAAATATGGTACCCATTAAAGGCTGGGTGAACCGGTTCCGTCGGTTGGGATCGAACCCTGCCTCTTGTCCTTTTCAGTCCAGTTCACTAACCACTGAGCTATCGCAGCTTCCCGATTCTTCGTAATATTTGGATAATTTCGTCCATAAGACAAATAGTGCGATGGTCATTGTGAGCAATGACCTTTCTGAGATAGGTACATATATATTTTAGTAGAACTTCGGGTTTATGCTACTGTTGTATTTCCCATTGAGTAATGCTACTGGTGTATGTGTCATTAAGAAATGCTACTTTAGTATGTGCCATTGAGTAATGCTGCAGTTGTATGTGTCATGGTGTAATGCTACTGCTGTATGTGTCATTGAGTAATGTTACTGTTGTATGTGTCATTGAGTAATGCTAATGTTGTATGTACCATTGAGTAATGTTACTGTTATATGTACCATTGAGTAATGCTACTGTTGTATGTGCCATTGAGTAATGCTACTGTTGTATGTTCCATTGAGTAATGTTACTGTTGTATGTGCCATTGAGTAATGTTACTGTTATATGTGCCATCATTGAGTAATGTTACTGTTATATGTACCATTGAGTAATGTTACTGTTATATGTACCATTGAGTAATGTTACTGTTATATGTACCATTGAGTAATGCTACTGTTGTATGTACCATTGAGTAATGTTACTGTTGTATGTACCATTCAGTGTAATGCTACTGTTGTATGTGCCATTGAGTAATGCTACTGTTGTATGTACCATTGAGTAATGCTACTGTTATATGTACCATTGAGTAATGCTACTGTTGTATGTACCATTGAGTAATGCCACTGTTGTATGTATCATTGAGTAATGATACTGTTGTATTTCCCATTGAGTAATGATACTGTTGTATGTATCATTGAGTAATGCTACTGTTGTATGTACCATTGAGTAATGATACTGTTGTATGTATCATTGAGTAATGCTAATGTTGTATGTACCATTTGTGTAATGCTACTGTTGTATGTACCATTGAGTAATGCTACTGTTGTATGTACCATTGAGTAATGCCACTGTTGTATGTATCATTGAGTAGTGCTACTCAACTGTTCAGATTGTTATTTTGCGCTCTCGCATTTGCCACAACAAAAGCAGCTTCACTTGTTTTTTTTTCAAATTCAAGGTGGAGTTCAACACGTAGACTAGAGTAGAAGAATGTGATTTCAACACATAGACTAGAGTAGAAGAATGTGATTTCAACACATAGACTAGAGTAGAAGAATGTGATTTCAACACATATACTAGAGTAGAAGAATGAGATTTCAACACATAGACTAGAGTAGAAGAATGTGATTTCAACACATAGACTAGAGTAGAAGAATGTGATTTCAATACGTAGACTAGAGTAGAATAATGTGATTTCAAAACAATGACTAGAGTAGAAGAATGTGATTTCAACACGTAGACTAGAGTAGAAGAATGTGATTTCAACACGTAGACTAGAGTAGAAGAATGTGATTTCAACACGTAGACTAGAGTAGAAGAATGTGATTTCAACACGTAGACTAGAGTAGAAGACGTAGCGGAGTAGGGTTTTCCCCTACCAAAGGAGTAAGACTTCGCCTTTCCTTCGATAGTCTTCATGATACCCTTGGGCAAGCCGGAGTTTTCGTTTAGTCCCCAAATCAAGTTTACGTGAAGCCATTAGAGCAAGTGGTGGATGGTGTTGTGGGTGCAGCCGACAAGTAGTGTCGGTTAAGGTCCCCACTCCGTAATGGCAGACAGAGGATCTCAGTTGTCGAGACAATGCCTGCGATCTCCGACTAGTACAGTCACTGCCAAGAAGGAAAGGAATGGGAAACTATCGTCTTACATTGCCAAGTAAAATTATGTTCAAATACAAATTAATATCTACAGCTATCGACGCTAATGGGGACTCCACAGTCACCTCGTCCGGTAGGGAGCGTCATGTGCTACAGGTGACACCCGATCGTCATCAAGTTACTGTATGCGAGATCGAAAATAAAGAGACACTAGCAATAGGAACTTGAAACATTAGAATCGGCATTCCAGTTTGGCAAACTAGAAAACATCAGCCAAAAATATCAAGAGAATGTAACTGATACTTCCTGGGACTATGTGACATAAGATGGAAAGAAACAGTTATGTAACAAAGCGAGAATGGAAATGTAATTTACTCTGGAGGAACCACACATGAAAGAAGAGTAGGCATCATGTTAGATAGAGAAAGAAGCAAAACAGTGAAAGGACTTTGGCCAGTATCAGATAGAATTGTGCTAGTAAAATTGAGAGGTAGACCAATGGATATCACCATAATTCAAGCTTATGCACCATCAAGTAACAGCGGAGAAGAATTCGTTAACACTTTTACAACGAGCTAGAGATGACCATGAAACAGTGTAAATCCCAAGAAATAACTATTATATTAGGGAATTTCAATGCGACACATGCAATTAGTATAGGTATCACCGGGTTAAATCAACACCCTAGACGACTATGGACATAGCAAAGCTCCGACAACAAAGTACACAATCGAATTGATTTTATACTGGTACAGGGAAGATTCAGGAATGGGCTAACATTTGTTAAAACAGGACGAGGATCAGATTGCAATAGTGACCATATCCCTGGAGTTGAAAAAATTAGAATAAAACTGAGGAGTATACAGACATCCCCAAGAAATATGAAAATACAAATAGATTTGCTTAGAATAGATAGACATATGAGTGATAAGTACAGCATGATAGAACAAAATATACATAATGCTATTGTTGAAATATAGAACATGAGGAACAGTGGGAAATGCTCAAATAATCGATTCAAGAAAGATCAAAAGAAGTAATACCATTGACTAAAAGAACCAACAACAAGAAATAGATGACAGAAGAAATACTACAATTAATGGACAAAAGACGAAAACGTAAGAAAGAATAACGGATATACAAAATAGTGCACAAAAGAGATCCAAAACAAATGCAGAGAAGCTAAGGAAGGATGGCTAAGGCAGATATGCAAAAAAAAAAAAAATGGAAAAACAACAAAAGAAAAACACCAAATTTATGTACAATCAGTTGAATGAATTAACGGGATGAAAAGAAGTCAGTTTCCAGAATGTCTTAAATCAAAGGAAGGAAATATAATAATGGGACAGGAGAAGATAATGGCAAGATTGACAGAATATATCAGTCAACTCTATGATGATGAAAGACTACAGCTAAACAAACAAAGACACAGGACCACCAATAATGCAGAGTGAAGTGGAGGATAAAAAGAGGCAAAGCTCCAGGTCCCGACAATATAACAATGGAAGAGATAAATGCATTAGGAGAGCTGGGAGTACAAGTCATAACAAAACTACTCAATGACATATATAACACTGGACACATACCTGAAGATCTACTAAAATCTATCTTTGCAGCCATACCGAACAAGTCAGGAGCCACTGATTGTGAAGACCATCGCACTATTAGTCTCATGAGCCATATGACCAAAATATTACTAAGAATCATCATTAGACAGGTAAGGAACAAAATAAAACCATAAATAAGTGAGGAACAATGTGGATTTGTGGAAGGAAAGGGCGCCAATAATGCAATATACATTTCAACACGTTGAGTTGAGTCGAAGAATATGATATAAACACATTGAGTTGAGTCGAAGAATGTGATTTCAACACATTGAGTTGAGTCGAAAATGTAATTTCAACACATTGAGTTGATACGTGAAAATATGATTTCATCAGGCAGACTAACGATGAGAAACGTGTTTTAAACAAACAGATGTGTGGAGAAGAATATGACTTTTGCGCTCTGAATGGATAATAGTATGACTTTAGCACGCTGACTTGAGAAGAATATGTCTTTAGCACGTTAAATTGAGAAGAATATATCTTTAGCACGTTAAATTGAGAAGAATATGTCTTTAGCACGTTAAATTGAGAAGAATATGTCTTTAGCACGTTAAATTGAGAAGAATGTCTTTAGCACGTTAAATTGAGAAGAATATGTCTTTAGCACGTTAAATTGAGAAGAATATGTCTTTAGCACGTTAAATTGAGAAGAATATGTCTTTAGCACGTTACATTGAGAAGAAAATGTCTTTAGCACGTTAAATTGAGAAGAATATGTCTTTAGCCCGCTGACTTGAGAAGAATATGTCTTTAGCACGCTGACTTTTGTAGAAAAATTAAAGTTTGATTCCAGAATGCAGATTTGACGAGAAGAATATGATTTCACCAGGAAGACTCGAGTAGGAGAATGTTGTTTCAGTGGTGAGCTCACTTTCCTAACGAAAACTGAGAGGAAAAATAAGTGGGTCTGAATGAGCACCGGAAGTCAGAGTATTTCGCAACCAAAACTTACATTTAGAAAAGGAGATGTCGAGAAAGATATCGATCTCATAACCAGATATCGATCTCATACCCAGATATTGATCTCATGCCCAGATATTGATCTCATGCCCAGATATCGATCTCATAACCAGATATCGATCTCATACCCAGATA
The DNA here is from genome assembly GCA_032433765.1 of Megaustenia siamemsis. Taxonomy (NCBI): domain Eukaryota; kingdom Metazoa; phylum Mollusca; class Gastropoda; order Stylommatophora; family Ariophantidae; genus Megaustenia; species Megaustenia siamemsis. Next base: position 41,202,323 of record JAVIAB010000156.1, on the reverse strand, counting down.
TCGATCTCATGCCCAGATATCGATCTCATACCCAGATATCGATCTCAAACCCAGATATCGATCTAATACCCAGATATCGATCTCATAACCAGATATCGATCTCATACCCAGATATAGATCTCATACCCATATATTGATCTCATACCCAGATATAGATCTCATACCCAGATATCGATCTCATAACCAGATATCGATCTCATACCCAGATATCGATCTCATACCCAAATATCGATCTCATAACCAGATATCGATCTCATACCCAGATATTGACCTCATGCCCAGATATTGACCTCATGCCCAGATATTGACCTCATACCCAGATATTGACCTCATAACCAGATATCGATCTCATACCCAGATATTGATCTCATGCCCAGATATTGATCTCATAACCAGATATCGACCTCATAACCAGATATCGATCTCATACCCAGATATTGATCTCATACCCAGATATTGATCTCATACCCAGATATTGATCTCATACCCAGATATTGATCTCATACCCAGATATTGATCTCATACCCAGATATTGATCTCATACCCAGATATTGATCTCATGCCCAGATATTGATCTCATACCCAGATATTGATCTCATGCCCAGATATTGATCTCATACCCAGATATTGATCTCATGCCCAGATATTGATCTCATACCCAGATATTGATCTCATACCCAGATATTGATCTCATACCCAGATATTGATCTCATACCCATATATTGATCTCATACCCAGATATTGATCTCATGCCCAAATATTGATCTCATAACCAGATATCGATCTCATACCCAGATATTGATCTCATACCCAGATATTGATCTCATACCCAAATATTGATCTCATACCCAGATAGTGATCGCATACCCATATATTGACCTCATACCCAGATATCGATCTCATACCCAGATATTGATCTCATACCCAAATATTGATATCATTCCCAGATATTGATCTCATACCCAGATATTCATCTCATACTCAGATAATGATCTCATACCCAGATATTGATCTCATACCCAGATATTGATCTCATACTCAGATACTGATCTCATACTCATATATTGATATCATACCCAGATATTGATCTCATACTCATATAATGATCTCATACTCATATATTGATATCATACCCAGATATTGATCTCATACCCAGATATTGATCTCATACCCAGATATTGATCTCATACTCAGATAACGATCTCATACTCATATATTGATCTCATACCCAGATATTGATCTCATACTCAGATAATGATCTCATACTCATATATTGATATCATACCCAGATATTGATCTCATACTCAGATAATGATCTCATACTCATATATTGATCTCATACCCAGATATTGATCTCATACTCAGATAATGATTTCATACTCCTCCTCTCCATGACTTCCTCTGCCTTCCTGGCTTTCTCTTTCCCTATGGGTTCCATGACAGTGTCTGTAAACGTGTCTGTAACCTGCGAAATAATGTTATATGTGACATCTTGTTAGCTTATCCGCTGATCTAGCTTCCTACGACATTCGTGACTGGTGACAGTGACTCTGTTCTTTTCTTCCCTGACCATAGTAAGAGCCCCGCTAGACACACGTACGAACATTCTCATAAATGAGAAAACTAATCAATTTTGCTGTTCACAAGCGAACAATACCAATGTGGATACCATCACGTTGTGTGTAAAAGGCAAAAGGAAGAACAGATAGATACACTTGATTTTGACTTACACTTAACAGATTAGGATAAACTATTACCTTCCGGCGTAGAACAGGTAGAAACAAATTCAGTATAACCATAGATCTAGACCTCAGGGAAGTGACTTATTTTCCTTTTTTGAGAGTCTATCATATTATTGCAATGTAGTTAGATTTATCTGCACATCCTTATATATTTTGTTGTTGTGATTTGTTGTTTCTGCTGAAGGATTATTGGTCGAAACGTCGTTCTACTTTTGTGTTGTTTCTCACCTACGTAAAGCTGTTACCATACCACTTTTTCTTTTGTTTTTACATTTTCATTATCATCAGCTTTACACCAGCTTCCCATTTCTATGCATCTTAATGCCTTTCCCATTTACTAAAACCATAATCTTCGGCTGCACTTGCACATTGCTAAGCACAAGTGGTTCTAAAGTTCAAACTACAAAGGGAAAACAATATATAACACGAAATTGAATACATTTGACAAGTAAAGAAAGATGTATTAATGCAATGACCCATCATTACAAACAAAGCTGTCTGGAGCTAAAGAAAAGCCCGAGACAAGAGTTTAATTTATCATAAATACTTTCTTGGCGGTTTAAAGGCAAAAATATGAAGACAGGTATAAAGCAAGAGAAAATGTTTAGTGGTGATGAGACTCCGAAAAAGAGACACCATCATTAATCGCATATCTCAGCCAAATTAATTTATAATAAGCATAAAATTTCATAATATCAATAAAATATTTTGTTTTATAGAATTATAAATATCTAAATAAAATAAGTAACTGTAATGTTGATGTGATCATAGTGTATAACAAAAAGTTACCACGACAAAATCAAATTATATTACAGCAGATCTAATACTGAAACAGAAAAGCATAGCCCTACTGAAGCAATAATGTTTTCATTATCACAAGTTAGTGCTGAGCAAAATGTAAAACTGTCAACAAATTACGCCGAAATTAATTGTAATATTTTATAGCAAAATAATGCCATTCAATATGGCGTGTAAACATGGACTATATATGTAAGTTAGACAACCCATCAGAGACAGAGATCAAGGAGCTTCTATTTGCAGATGATCGGCATTAATGCATGAAAAACTAGAAGACCTCCAAGAACATTTAAATAGACTTAACAGCATAGGCACAAAATACAACATGAAACTCAACATCAACAAAACAGAAGTCATGAAAATCGCATAATAAAAACCGAACATCAACATAACTATCTATAGAATGCAGACAACTAAAACAAGTAGAAAAATTCAAATACCTAGGAAATCTAGTGACAAACGACAATTCACAAACAGCAGAAATAGACTCAAGATGCAGCAAAGCGTGTCAGATCATTGGACAGCTATCGCCACTATTGTCCAACAGGGGAATAACTCTAGAGGCAAATCGGGAACTTTACAATACAACCTTCATCCCAACGTTGTGCTATGAATGCCAGACATGGACCCTAGATGCAAGAACAATAAGAAAAATAACCTCTACTGAGATGGAATGTGGAGTCGAATGCCAGGAAACAATCTGAGAGATAAGATCAGGAATGAAGAACTGAGAAAAAAAGCTGGGAATAACCCGCCGCCATAGAATATATAAATAAACAACAGATAAATTATTTTGGCCACGTGACAATGGAGAAAGATCAAAACACAACACAACGAGCCTTCAATAAACGTTGGGAGAACATCAGAGGGCCGACCACGTAAAAGATGGATTGGCGGAATATTATAAACACTAGGATGCATAACAGTAGCAGAAGTGAACAATGAAGAGCAAAAGACCGCAAATTATATCTCCCCTCGACGCTGAAAAGGAAATGAGGAATGAAAGAATTAGAAAAATATGGCGTGTTTTATGACTAGATTAAATGATATTCACTTTTTGTCATTTTACTTCACATTTCTGTCCTTCCATGCGAAACCTACATCTGAGGATGAAACCAGAGAGTTCAACTGACAAGGTTGGTCGTTTGGGACAGCTCGCTAAGGATAGTCAAAAACTTGTCTATAGCTTGTTTCATAAGTCTTGCCCAAGTTTAAAAATCAATATCTTTTAAACCGCTTTTTGTAATTTTTTCAAAATTTGCATGTATAGTTATAATGATTAGAACCCAACAGGGAATTAATTTCATTAAAAACAAACATTTGGTTATTATTATTGCTTATTTGATTTATATAAATTTATAACGACCCATTGATGTCGTCAAAACTTAGTGTTTACGGTATTTAAGTTAAAAATAGCTATTACAAATCTATAGACGGTCCAATTTACGATTTTGCACGCTTTCCCCGTGATTTATCTGACACAAATAGACACTTGTAGTAAACACGAGACATTGTGTTTTCCATTTCCGTTAATTCAACGGCGTATCGTGGAACAATAACATTTATCATGAGTCTTAAAATGAAATTCTGCAGTTTACAAAACATCGCAATAAAAATGTATGACTATTTTTGCAAAGAGGCTAAACGAGGAAGATTATTTCATTCTTTAGAAAACCCAGAGAATAGGACAAGACACATTTTGGATTTATCTAAACGGTCATTTAATCGCTGGATTCAAGCACGTGACCGTCAATGTTCCAAATATACAAAATCACAAGGAAGAGCAAAAATGTTGGATAATTTCGACAGTGAACTTATTAGAAGTGAAATTCGCAAAATGTTGGGTATGAATGAAACTGTTACAATAAGAAAATTAAAAGTATCGCTGAAAAAGAACAACAGTATTGAAATATCAAAGTCTACATTATGGAGGAACGTGAGAGCTGCAGGCTTTACATTCAGAAAGTATTCCAATGGACGAAACATCATCTGTGAGAAGCCACATATAGTAGTCATGAGAAGCAAGTACTTACGTGAAGTAAAAGAGGTGCGCAAGCAAGGTTATGATATTGTGTACTTGGATGAAACATGGATCAATGCTCACCACACTAACCAAAGGGAATGGCAGTCATCAGATGGAAAGATTAAGAGATTAATACCTAGCAGCAAAGGACAGCGCTTGATAATTGCTCATGCAGGTAGTCGACAACATGGACTAATACAGAATGCAGAGCTCATTTTTCTTTCAAAATCCATAGACAATCGGGATTATCACTCTGAGATGAATGGTCACATATTTAGACATTGGATTGAAAATTCTGTTCTCCCATCACTAGATCGACCATCTTGCCTAATAATGGACAATGCAGCGTACCACAACATTGTTGCACTTGAAGATAAAGTCCCGACGTCATCCAGTACAAAAGATGCTATTAAGATATGGCTCACAAAGGAGCACATACAATTTAATAACATGTACTTAAAACCTGAATTACTATCTCTAGTAAAGCAAAAACAAAGGACAAAGATTTTTCAAATAGATAAGATTATCCAAGAGCACGGTCATATAAGTTTGAGGCTGCCACCTTACCATGCTCATTTAAATCCAATAGAACTAATCTGGGCAAAATTAAAAGGACAAGTGGCAGATGAAAATACAACATTCAAAATATGCGATGTAAAGACTCTTGCTAATCTCGCTTTATTAAATATAGACAAAGATTATTGGGCTAAATGTGAAGACCACGTCTTAAAACAGGAAGAGGAATATTGGAAAAATGATGGTTTGTGGAATGTTCAACCCCAAACAGTTATTAATCTTTTAGACTCGTCTGATTCAGAATGAAAGTATATAGCCCCCACAATGTTGGCCCCTATATTACCTTAAATTATTTCAACAAACGGTCCTTTTCAGGACCACACAACTATGAAAATTGGACATACAGGTATACCTTGATATTATCGTCCGTCCTCGAACTGAGCAGACAATAATTATCCTGGTGTTTTGTTTTATCCAGTTATTTCCCCATTACGGCCACGCCTTTACCTAGTGAAAATTAATCGTAGACCAGCAACTACGGTAATTTCTATTCTTTAGGGCTTCACAATTTACAATTTTGACAAACATCAAAGAAATATCGCCGCTTTAAGAAAACTGCAGCTGCAAGATATTTGTTAAATATAGATTTAAAGGGTCTTTTGCATTCTAATAACATATGGAAAATTTCAAAAGTATTTATCAAACGGTTAGAGAGTAATAGCGTTTTGAAATTGGGCAAATGTTTTGAAACGAGCTATAGACATGTAACCTGCGCTGCTGCTTTTTCTTCCTCAATCGTGTTGTCGTTGTCAAGTCACTGGATTAAGTGAACCATCGACGTGAGAGTCGATGACGTTGCGCAGCTCTCTTTCAATGTAATCTGTTTCACACACAAATCATTCATTGAAGGTTTGTATCATCACCGATCATCGATCCCACTCTAACAGTAACTTATCATAATGATTCTTAATAACACCCCGGGTATCCTTCCCAGTGGTTAGAGCTTTGAATGCGGCTATTACTCTCGTAGAGAATACCGTGGACAGCTAAGAAGAGTAATGAAAACATTCTGAAAGTGGCCAAAGCAAAAAAGAGAGCTAATTTCCAATATTAGGAAGAAACAATCACTTTTTGATCATGCATTTAAAAGGGGGCAGCTGGAATATATTGAGACAACTAGAGAAATCGAGGGACGAAGAGATGGAGGGAAGCAAAGATAAACGATACCAGACAACTTAAGAGAATGGCTTGGCAGAAAGAAATGATAACTAACTGTCGAGGTTCAAAGTTGTGGAGAGACATGATCCCCTACGCCTGCAGGCACTGTACTACATGATGACTTGATTACTATCGTGGCCTGTCTCGTCGTTGGACAGATTTGGCGATTTTTTAATTGATGCAATTTTTATAAAAGATTATATAATTTACAACATTAACCTTTAATCAAGATTATATTATATATAAAACTTATTCACTTCATGAGATGAATTTTAATTCCGATGATTACACTGGCACAACTGGTTGAGCAATGATGAATTTTAATTCGGATGATTACACTGGCACAACTGGTTGAGCAATGCTGGATTTTAATTTGTTTGCAGTGATACCGGAGCTTTCGACTAACCATAACCATTACTTCACTACAATATAAAGTAAAGAGTAAAGAGCCCCCATCATGCCAAATGGCGTATAGGGAATATGGTGTTAGTGACCATAATTTACCCGACCTTCAACACATGATTTTTGGGGTAATATGGTGGGTATTACCCCCGTGCCGCTTTACTTTCCCAGAAAAATATCCGGTACCCATTTAAGGCTGGGTGAACACGGGCAGTCGGTTGGGATCGAACCCTACCTCTTGTCCTTTTTAGTCCAGTTCACTAACCACTAAGCTATCGTGACCACCTTCACTACAATATAATTCACAAAATTAACATGTTTATTTGCGCATACGAAACTGCAACATGCCATTGGTTGTTGATAAAGTAAAGCCTGTTCTAATCGTTCCGACTCAAGCTGGAAGTCATAAATCTCTATGTCCTTTACGTTCACCATGAGATCTACTTTGCATTTCTTCCGTGATATAGGTTCACAAAAAATCATCTTGGAAAGGAAAATACAAGTAAAAGAGACAGAAGAAAAATAATATCTAACATGGACGAGTAACATTAAAAGATTTACAAGTCAGCCTATGACAACCTGCACTATCAAAGCAAAAGACAGTACGGAATAGCGCTCCATGGTAGCCAACCGTCGATGCGGAGACGGTATTCAATGATGATGATGATGATAGGTTCACAACGTCCCGGATTTCTCTCTGTCTCTCTCTTTCTTTCTCACTTTCTCTCTCTCTCTCTCTCTCTCTCTCTCTCTATCTATCTATCTCTCTCTCTCTCTCTTTGTCTCTGCTTTCCAATCTCTGCACTCTTTCCAAAGAATTTTCCTGTTTTCACAGTGTTTTTTTTTTACCCCTCTTTCACTTAACATGCAAGAAAACGAAAACTGTACATTTTCTAATCAGTTACAAACGTTTTAACACCTGTTACAACCTTCTTCGTTTGTCATCTTAAATTTCTTTCTCACTTCCATCCACAATTATTTATTTTATTTTCTGCAGTAATAACATTGTCCTATCCAGTATTAAATATGACTACATTTTCAACTAAACCACTGCATTAGTAAAACAAAGTGAGTCTGTTCATGTGATTTGTAAATGAGAAAAATATAACGAGAACCTTTTTAACCACAAAGAAATCTCTATTCGTGATCAGTGCATCAGATAGGTACATTTTCATAAAGGGATAGGAGAAACTAGAGAAATTTTCATAGACGAGAAGAGTATTTATGTAGAAATATGAGAACCACTTCGATCTGGGAGACAGCGACAAGGACAGCGAAATGGCTGACAAAGAAATCCTGAGAAAACAATTTGAAAAGGAAAATAAAACTTCGTGCCGATTACAAATTGGAGGTAGTTGGGGTTTTAACGAATTGTAAAAGATTGTTACCAGCTTCTGATAGAGATAATTGTCTACTTATTTGCTGGGTGTGCTTATAGGGAGGAAGGTCTGCTTATAGAGAGGAAGGTCTGCTTGTAATAGAGTGAGCTTGAGAGCATGGGGGCAGGTAACTTAGTTGTTACCCGCTTCTCAATAGACAATAGCAGTAATAAATAGTAGCTACCAGCAGTAATTAGGGCATGAAGTTGGGGAATGGAAATTTTCCAGAATAACAAGTTGTAGAGACAAAGTTGAAGGAGCAGGTTTATAGTGGGTGGTAGACACACGAAGGTAGGAAGGAGGTAATGTCCAGAATTGTTGGACGACACATAATAGTTAGGTCCATGGAAATTTCCTTCAACCAAGATTGTGAGTGAGAGGAGATGCAGATTTCCACAAGAGCAGGTTGGGGAAATAACAAAATAGCATGCGTTGCCCCCATGACTTTGGTCCGTCTGATAAATAAGTTGTCATCCAACTACCAGGAGAGGACATTGTCATGAGGTAACCATTATTTTAAATAGGTTATAGAAGTCACGAAAATAATCTGTTATTGTCAAAGTCTTGGACAGTTGAGACACAGGCCAAGTTGCAGAGTTCAAGTCTCGGACACGAGGCTGCAAGTGATCAGGAGGGAGTCGGAATTTGTCACTTCTCGACAATTTTATTGGCTACTAATTTTCAGACGTAGAGTTGTGGTTGGAGTATTTAAACTTCAACACAATAGGTTTAAGGCAGTTACAGTCAGAGATGAATTAGTCAGGAGTAGAAAGTCAACAGTTCGAGTTAGTTATTCAGGAATGAGAATTAGACAGTAAGTATAGTCAGGACAGTTAGAAAGTTAAGATTAGAAAATGAAGCCAGTTAGTTAGGAAGTTAGAATCTCCAAGTTGTAGTTCAAGTCAGTTGAGAAGTTATTAGTAGAAGTTGATAGAGAGTATTATGAACTTAAGCTGTGAAGTGTTTTTAAGAGTATTTCAATTTGTGTTTCACATTCCTCATGAACGTAAATTGAATAATGTTGTATGCAAGATATGCACTTACGGACATTCAAATAGTCACCGACGATAGTCTCTTGAGTGTCCCGAATTAACATTAATTTAAGATAAGTGCATCAACCACTAGTCAATCATTGTACCTAGAGATCAATAAGCTGATTATGATTATATAATGAGAGAGAAAGAGTCTGTCATGATTTACCTGTTGTAACCAACTAAAAATAAATGTGATGTGCTGTGAACAATAACATCAAGATATAATTACAATAAAGAGTCCGTGTGGGTCTATAACATGCTTATTTGCTGGGTGTTCTAATAGAGAGAAAGGTCTGCTTATTTGCTGGGTGTGCTAATAGAGAGAAAGGTCTGCTTAATTGCTGGGTGTGTTAATAGAGAGAAAGGTCTGCTTATTTGCTGGGTTTGTTAATAGAGAGAAAGGTCTGCTTATTTGCTAGGTGTGCTAATAGAGAGAAAGGTCTGCTTATTTGCTGGGTGTGCTAATAGGGAGGACGGTCTGCTTATTTGCTGGGTTTGTTAATAGAGAGAAAGGTCTGCTTATTTGCTGGGTGTGCTAATAGGGAGGACGGTCTGCTTATTTGCTGGGTTTGTTAATAGAGAGAAAGGTCTGCTTATTTGCTGGGTGTGCTAATAGGGAGGACGGTCTGCTTATTTGCTGGGTTTGTTAATAGATTCATAATGTTCTCGCTGTTTGAAGTCAGGCAGAACGAAATACAGAAATAGACAGAGAAAGAGAAGCAGAGAAAGAGTTGTTTGCTGATAAAATTTGAGATTTTCGCTGTAAGAGTCCAGATGTATTGGGGGGAGGGGAGGGGGGGTGTAGAAAAGTTCAGATTCCGCAAGTGAGGACAACAGGCAGGCAGAAGAACAAATCTTTGAACTTCTTTTACTTCAGAACTGTCAATATGTCGACGCGTTGCTACAGCAATATTAATGACGGCTTAGCAAAGTTTTGCACTGAGAGATTAGACGTGAAACCTCGTCTTACAGTCGACTCTGCTGAGACTAAGAATAGCTGAACTTTAGTCAGAGGCGGAACAACACTGGATGAAATGAGCACTGGGTCGCGTTTTATGAAAATATATTATAGTTATAGTTAGTCGAAGCCCCCGGGTATCACTGCAAGAGAATTAAAATCCTTAATTGCTCAACCGTCCTTGCCAGTGGAATCATTCGAATCAACATCTCTTTTCATTGAAGGTTAACAACAAAAATAAAGGTAGTTGCAGTCCCCATCACAGCAGCTACAACACACGCGAAAAGACGCAAGCGCAAGCGGCACCGAAACTGAACATAGCTGAACTATCCTTCGTCATACGACATCATCATTCATCGTAAGCAATCGAAATATTGAAACACGATCCGGATGTAAAACATGGTGTGCACAGAGCACTAAACTCAGTAGCTCCGGCAACAAGCCGGACTTGGAATATGAGGAAACTGTAACAAGGAACACTTTTCATTTTCAGACATACTCTGAACGGTTCATGTCGCATATCCGCCATATTGACCGGAAGTCCTATGAAAATATGTAATGAAAAGAAGTGGAGGCTCAGCTCTCTAATGAGATTAATGCTTTAAGGATTTTTTAAAATCTCACACTAAACAGGGCCCTAGCAAAGAAATGAGAGCCCTTGTGAAACATCAACAAAGGTGGGCTCAAGTTTAAAGTTCAAAGTCTTATATTACGTGTGGAGGAGAATGGGCTTCATGAAAGACCTGGTTCACGTGCTAACTCGCTTAAAAAGTAAAACCTGAAAGCCGTGATTAAAACAGTCTGGGGGTTTGCTTTCACGGTAAGCGGTGCTGTTTTGGCACTATCTGGATATAGTGTTCAAGAAAATATTTCGTTATAGATAGTCAGAGAAAAGTTACTTATAAAGTGAAATACAACTAAGTGGTAACTGGTGGGTATGTGTCACCTACATCCGGAAGTGTCCGTAGAAAAGTCATCGTGACTTGATGAAATGTCGTGTTCCTAGAAATAAAACTCACCACATAGATTTGTGAGTACCAAGTGAGTTATATTACCAGAAGCTTCATGATTGATTTATTAGTCAGTAAAGGAGTTGAGTTAATTAGGAGGCGAATCCACACACCAGGGCACCTAGCCTTTTACATTCGTTCTTTCTAATCAAGTAATACGTCTATGACGTGTCAGTGGACAAAGCGGTGCGAGTTGTAAGACTGAATGAGACTGATAGATAACTGAGAACTGAATGAGACTGATAGATAACTGAGAACTGTATGAGACTGATAGATAACTGAGAAATTGTATGAAACTGATAGAATATTGGAACTGTATGTGATTGATAGAATACTGGAACTGTATGATATTGCTAGAATACTGGAACTGTATGAGATTGATAGAATACTGAGAACTGTATGAGATTGATAGAATACTGGAACTGTATGAGATTGATAGAATACTGGAACTGTATGATATTGACAGAATACTGGAACTGTATGAGATTGATAGAGTACTGGAACTGTATGATATTGAAAGAATACTGGAACTGTATGAGGCTGATAGAATACTGGAACTGTATGAGACTGATAGAATACTGGAACTGTATGAGACTGATAGAATAATGGAACTGTATGAGACTGATAGAATACTGGAACTGTATGAGACTGATAGAATACTGGAACTGTATGAGACTGAAAGAATACTGGAACTGTATGAGACTGATAGATAACAGAGAACTGTATGAGACTGATAGAATATTGAGAACTCTATGAGGCTGATAGAATACTGGAACTGTATGAGACTGATAGATAACTGAGAACTGTATGAGACTGATAGAATACTGGAACTGTATGAGACTGATAGAATACTGAGAAATGTATGAGGCTGATAGAAAACTGAGAACTCTATGAGACAGATAGATAACTGAGAACGGTATGAGACAGATAGATAACTGAGAACTGTGTGAGACTGATAGAATACTGGAACTGTATGAGACTGATAGAACGACGTGAACTGTAAAGACTGACAGAATGATGTGAACTGTAAAGACTGACAGAATGATGTAAACTGTAAAAGACTGACATAATTATGTGACTTGTAAAAGAAAAATAGAATGATGTGAAGAGACTGACATAATGATGTGAGCTGTAAAGACTGACATAATGATGTGAGCTGTAAAGACTGACATAATGATGTGAGCTGTAAAGACTGACAGAATGATGTGAACTGTAAAGACTGATAGAATGATGTGAACTGTAATTGACTGACAAAATGATGTGAACTGTAAAGACTGACATAATAATGTGAACTCTAAAAGACTGACATAATGATGTGAAGTGTAAAGACTGACATAATTATGTGATCTGTAAAGACTGACAGAATGATGTGAACTGTAAGTGACTGACATAATAATAGCAACTATAAAGACTTACATAATAATGTGAACTCTAAAAGAATGACATAATGATGTGAACTGTAAAAGACTGACATAATAATATGAACTGCAAAAGACTGACATAATGATGTGAACTGTGAAAGACTGACATAATAATGTGAACTGTAAAAGACTGACAGAATGATGTGAGCTGTAAAAGACTGACAATGATGTGAACTGTGAATGACTGACATAATAATGAGAACTGTAAGAGACTGACATAATGATGTGAACTGTAAAAGAATGACAGAATGTTGTGAACTGTAAACGAATGACAGAATGATGTGAACTGTAAAGGAATGACAGACTGATGTGAATTGTAAAAGAATGACAGAATGATGTGAATTGTAAAAGAATGACAGAATGATGTGGTGAACTGTAAAGGAATGACAGAATGATGTGAATTGTAAAAGAATGACAGAATGATGTAAATTGTAAAAGAATGACAGAATGATGTAAACTGTAAAAGAATGACAAAATGATGTAAACTGTAAAAGAATGACAGAATGATGTAAACTGTAAAAGAATGACAGAATGATGTGAACTGTAAAAGAAAGACAGAATGATGTGAATTGTAAAAGAATGACATAATGATGTGAACTGTAAAGACTGACAGAATGATGTGAACTGTAATTGACTGACAAAATGATGTGAACTGTAAAGACTGACATAATAATGTGAACTCTAAAAGACTGACATAATGATGTGAAGTGTAAAGACTGACATAATTAGGTGATCTGTAAAGACTGACAGAATGATGTGAACTGTAAGTGACTGACATAATAATAGCAACTATAAAGACTTACATAATAATGTGAACTCTAAAAGAATGACATAATGATGTGAACTGTAAAAGACTGACATAATAATGTGAACTGCAAAAGACTGACATAATGATGTGAACTGTGAAAGACTGACATAATAATGTGAACTGTAAAAGACTGACAGAATGATGTGAACTGTAAAAGACTGACAATGATGTGAACTGTGAATGACTGACATAATAATGAGAACTGTAAGAGACTGACATAATGATGTGAACTGTAAAAGAATGACAGAATGTTGTGAACTGTAAACGAATGACAGAATGATGTGAACTGTAAAGGAATGACAGACTGATGTGAATTGTAAAAGAATGACAGAATGATGTGAATTGTAAAAGAATGACAGAATGATGTGGTGAACTGTAAAGGAATGACAGAATGATGTGAATTGTAAAAGAATGATAGAATGATGTAAATTGTAAAAGAATGACAAAATGATGTAAACTGTAAAAGAATGACAGAATGATATAAACTGTAAAAGAATGACAGAATGATGTAAACTGTAAAAGAATGACAGAATGATGTGAACTGTAAAAGAAAGACAGAATGATGTGAATTGTAAAACAATGACATAATGATGTGAACTGTAAATGAATGACAGAATGATGTGAATTGTAAAAGAATGACAGAATGATATAAACTGTAAAAAAATGACAGAATGATGTAAACTGTAAAAGAATGACAGAATGATGTGAACTGTAAAAGAATGACAGAATGATGTGAACTGTAAAAGAATGACAGAATGATGTGAAATGTGAAAGAATGAATGATGCGAACTATAAAGACTGACATAATGATGTGAACTGTAAAAGAATGGCAGAATGATGTGAATTGTAAAAGAATGACAGAATGATGTGAACTGTAAAGACTGACAGAATGATGTGTACTGTAAGTGACTGACAGAATGATGTGAACTGTAAAGAATGACATAATAATGTGAACTGTAAAAGAATGACATAATGATGTGAACTGTAAAAAACTGATACAATAATGTGAACTGTAAAAGACTGAAATAATGATGTGAACTGTAAAAGACTGACATAATTATTTAAACTGTAAAAGAATGACAGAGTGATGTGAACTGTAAAAGACTGACATAATTATTTAAACTGTAAAAGAATGACAGAGTGATGTGAACTGTAAAAGAATGACAGAATGATGTGGTGAACTGTAAATGAATGACAGAATGATGTGAACTGTAAAAGAATGACAGAATGATGTGAACTGTAAAAGAATGACAGAATGATGTGGTGAACTGTAAATGAAAGACAGAATGATGTGAATTGTAAAAGAATGACAGAATGATGTGAACTGTAAAAGACTGACATAATTATTTAAACTGTAAAAGAATGACAGGATGATGTGAGTTGTAAAAGAATGACAGAATGATGTGAACTGTAAAAGAATGACAGAATGATGTGGTGAACTGTAAAAGAATGACAGAATGATGTGGTGAACTGTAAATGAATGACAGAATGATGTGAACTGTAAAAGAATGACAGAATGATGTGAACTGTAAAAGAATGACAGAATGATGTGGTGAACTGTAAAGGAATGACAGAATGATGAGAACTGTAAAAGAATGACAGAATGATGTGGTGAACTGTAAATGAATGACAGAATGATGTGAACTGTAAAAGAATGACAGAATGATGTGAACTGTAAAAGAATGACATAATGATGTGAACTGTAAAAGAATGACAGAATGATGTGAACTGTAAAAGAATGACAGAATGATGTGGTGAACTGTAAATGAATGACAGAATGATGTGAACTGTAAAAGAATGACAGAATGATGTGAACTGTAAAAGAATGACAGAATGATGTGAACTGTAAATGAATGACAGAATGATGTGAACTGTAAAAGAATGACAGAATGATGTGAACTGTAAAAGAATGACAGAATGATGTGGTGAACTGTAAATGAATGACAGAATGATGTGAACTGTAAAAGAATGACAGAATGATGTGAACTGTAAAAGAATGACAGAATGATGTGAACTGTAAAGGAATGACAGAATGATGTGAACTGTAAATGAATGACAGAATGATGTGAACTGTAAAGCAGTAACAGCCACTGTCAATCATAAATAACTACGGATTTTGCAGCAAAAATGATTTTTTTTCTGTTCTTTCGCGATGTATTATCTTCTTCTATGATTGTGTCTGCCTTTTGCTTGAGTTGGAGCTTAAGCGTGTTTCCAAAGATTCCGGTCTGCAGCTATTTCTTTCGTGGCTGTAGGGGTTATGTTTAGAGCGTTTGCATCACCTTTAAACACGTCTATAAATCAGTATTTTTTGTGTACCCTCTTGCCATCTGCTTGTTGTCCACAAAATCGTTTAGCACACCCCATGTTTCATACGATGTTAGTAGCCATGCCAGCGTAACCTAAGTTGTTTGAGCAGCGACCTCGTGCTGCTCTGTTCGCCTCGACTGCTGTTATGTTTCCTGGAGTTTCTAATAATCCGTCAATCCATATTTTTCGTGGTCGGCCCTTGGGTCTGGTGTTCTCGCAACGTTTATTGAAGGCTTATTATGTTGTGTTTTGAGCGTTCTGCCTTGTCACGTGGCCAAACCATTTTATCTGTTGTTTCTTGATATATTCTATGGCGGAAATTATTCCTAACTTTTTCCCAGTTCTTCACTTATGATCTTATCTCTCAGACTGTTTCCTGCCATTCGTCTAACACATTTCTTCTCAGTAGAGGTTATTTTCCTTATTGTTCTTGCAACTATGGTCCAGGACTGGCATTGGTAGCACAACGTTGTGATTGTATTGTACAGTGCCTGTTTTACCTCTACAGTTATTTCCTTCTTGGACAATAGCGGTGATAGCTGCCCAATGATTTGACAAACTTTGTTGCATCTTCTATTTGTGAATTGTTGTTTGTCACAAAACTTCCTAGGTATTTAAATTCCTCTACTTGTTTTAATTGTCTGCCGTCTATGGGTATATTAATGTTCTGCTTCTCTTTTGCGACATTCATAACTTCTGTTTTGATGATGCCAATTTTCGTGTTTTTTGTGTGTGTGCATGTGCTGTTGAGTCTATTTAAGTGTTCTTGTAGGTCTTCTATTTTTCCACTAGTATCCAATTTGTTCCAAAAATATGCTCCAATTGCCAGTCGTATAGTTTTTCACCAGAGAAATAATGTCATTTGGAGTAATCCGGTCAAGCTTGTATTTTAAGCTTTGTGATAATAAATAATGATATTCATAATTAGATGACTTATACCTTCCGCTACATTATCCCTTAACACGATTATTTATTTCTCACCAAGGATAAGTTGGTCGATTTCGTAATACTGTGTTGCGTCACCACATCTAAAACACGAGCACAACTTTCAAACTTGGTCAATAATTCCGTAACATTTGGAATGTCTTTTTTCACTGTTATCATTTTACGGCTTGCGTGGGTTGTTAGCTCACTTTGGACTTATAATTGACTTACTTTCAATTTAAAAAAGGCTGTACGGTATTTAACTTATACTTAGTGTCTGCCAAGGTGGGGGGGGGGAGGAACGGGGAACTTAGCAGCCCAGACCGGGAGAATAAAGGCCAATACAGTCGCCACGCTGTTTTCTGTTCTGTGTTTGTTTTTATTTAACCATCAAAATAAAAAATAAAACTCGCGTTCTCCTGCTTTGAAGCAGGATATATTATCGAACTTACCACTCGCTCTAAAAATATCATAACATAGCAAAGGAGAATAACAAACTTTGCATAAAGCTGGTACAAAATCTGGCGAGCAAACTTGTGCCAACTTTCAGGTTAACAGTCCAGTGAAATAAGACCATTAATATTCACACTGAAACTGCACTTCAAATTATTGTCACTATCGTTCATGCTTTGCTATACCGTTGAGCAAAAAAAATTTTTTTAAGATTATAAATTGGTATTATCATCATCATGTGCCATATCGGTTGGCGTGGACGATCATGTCTTTCCACAATCTTCTATCCATAGTGCATCGTATCAGTTCTGTTGTTGATTATTTTCCATGCCATGACACCAAGCTATCCAGTATTCTCTCTCTCTTTGTCGTACACGATCTCTCTTTCCTTTTATTTTGCCAGTTGTAACCAAGTATTCAAATTTTCCTCTTCTCATAATGTGCCCGAAAAATGGTGATTATTTTTTTCTGATGTTTTTTAAGAGCTCCCGTTTTGTGTTGGCCTCTTTGAGAACTTCCTCATTGGTCTTTTTAGCTGTCCAAGAACTTTTAACATTCTTCTGAGAAATCCCATCTCTGTGGCCTCTAATCGTCTTTTCATTTGTTTGTCTACTGTCCATGATTCGCTTCCATAGTTCAGAATTGGTTCAATATAGCACCAATGAACTTTCTTTCTCATTTCTATTGACATAGATTTGTTGCATAAGATATTTTTCATTTTCTGAAATGCTATTTTGGCCTGAGCTATTCTGCTTTTTATTTCTGTGGTAATCTTCCATCTGATGTTATTATTGTGCCCAAGTATTTCAAACGTTGCACTTGTTTCAGATTTGTCTTGTTTATTTTAATGCTGCATGATGGTGATGACTGTTTCTTCGATATAACCATTACTTCTGTTTTCTTACTATTCAGACTGAGACCTTTCTTGTTGCTTTCTTTTACTATTATATCAATCATTTCTTGTAGTTTATATAGTACAGCAAATATTTGGTAAAGGTAAAATACGAAACTTGAATCGGCGTCTTGGCACACGAGAATTCACACATATTTGCTCGGTCGAATATCCAGAAGTGTTCGGAGACTTCTAGATAGTGTCGCTTCAAGCATCGAAACTCACGATGCGATTCCTCACTTTCCTAGAGTAATACTTCTATACCTATGTCTGCCAGCGGCTGGGTAGATCGCGAGGGTATTTTTTTTTCCAACCACGAGTACAACTCACACTGCTTCCAGCGGGAATCGAACACGGTTAGTCCGAACACCAGTAGCCCAATCGGGTGGTTTTCCCAACCAGGCTACCGAGACCCTCCGCTAATATTTTTGTTCAAAGTAAAATAAAAACACAACATACTCTAAGATATTTTCCCATATTAACTAAATGTAAACAAATAAAAAAATAATTTCTGGAACCAAGTGAGTTTTGCGATGGCTCAAATACTGTGCGAATTCTGTGATAATGTAGGAATACCAAATGTTAGTTTCATCTAAAACGTTTGCGTATTTCGAGTAGTTCGAGTAGAGAGCCGTACGAGTACAACTGCACTTTTCTATTTACGTTATATTTTCTAGCGTTATTCAAACTGTAATTGTAAAATATTGGAGCGAACTCGAATGAGCTTGAAGATTTCCTTTCTTCCATTAGCCGACAACCACTAAAAGGCTGTTGAGCTGGTACCAAAACTTCAATTTTGGAGCCGAATATAAGCTATTAAATAAGCTCTTTGATCCGATATTATTATTTTTTTAATTCTCAAAAATAAAAATAATTAGATTTGTCTTTGTGGCTTCTCGCCTGCATCGATATTGCATTTTACAGAATACAAATGTACTTTCTCTAAACAAACACACACACAAAAACTGAAACAATTTGCAACATTTTATCAATAAAAATTAAACTGTTTTGCATTGAAAGCATCAACCCAATGTTAATCGAGATGCGAATGTTAACACTCTGTGTGTTCATTTGTATTTAAACGTAAACATTAATAAGAAGCAGAGTCTGCGAGTAGAAAAATGTGTTAATGTGGTTCGTGGTCGCAAGGGAACAGTCCTGTTAAAACAGGCAGGCGGAAGGAGACAAACTGGAACTAACTAAGCCTTGTCATTGTTCAACGGTGCAGACATACATTTCCCGAGTGCTTGCCTTTGGGGGCTGTGTTAATGCGACAAAAAGGGAACTTCTTGATGCTTAAATACACAGGACTTCTTGATAAAATGAAGCGATACAAAATTGATGCAAGAAATAACAGCACCATTAAGCGCTAATGTCATCGGGGTTGTAAAAAGAACGTAATAAACACAAGATGTTTACATCATCATCATCATCAAGTACCAGGCCTGCTGGCGTAGGTGATCATTGTCTCTCCACAACTTTCGATCACGACAGTTATTTATAATTTCTGTTGTTGGCCTTCAGTCAAGCCATTCTCTGAAGTTGTCTGGTATATTTTCTCTTTGCTTGCCTCTATCTCTTCGTCCCTCAATTTTCCCAGTTGTTACAATATATTCCAGCTGTTCTCTTCTCATTACATGGCCAAAAAAAATGATGATTGTTTCTTCCTAATATTGGAAATTAGCTCTATTTTTGCTTTGACCTCTTTCAGAACGTTTTCATTACTCTTCTTAGCTGTCCATGGTATTCTCAACATTCTTCTGTAAAACCACATTTCTACAGACTTCAGTGATTGTCTTGTCTGTTGTTTTATTGTCCATGATTCACAACCATATGTTAAGATTGGCTATACAAAATGTTTACCTCTGGACATAAAAACACACATCTGCGATATCATCTGTTTCCACCGACAATTAATCTTCTGCATATTATTTTACTCCCTTCTAGTTTTCCGGCTCCACAACTTGCAGTGGCCCACTTCATCGTAATTTCATAATGTTTTTTTTTTTTTCGTTCGCCAGCTTTTACCTCTGGCGTGTGCACAGGGGTCTCTCGCCGCACAGGTAGATAACTAAGACATCGGAGCTACTCATATTTTTTCCGTCGATGAGTAATTGACGTTTCAAGCCGGGCCTCGCTGCTGAGACCAGGGGTGGTTGCCGCAGAGAGAAATCATAAATAAAACTTCCAACTGATGTAGTGTGATTTTAACCCACAATCTCTCAGACCAACCAGTCCCCCCTTACAGTTTATTTGATGTTGTTACTTTATACTTTTCTTAGTCTGCATATAGCTTTGATTGTTTGCTACCAACCGTCTGTCAAGACGCCAAAAGCTATATATAATAGCTTTGAGTTCTCCTCTTCTTAGATGTCCCTTGTATAAAATGGTTTAATTAAAAAAAGATGCACATTTATGACTATGATATTATGGATTTCCCTTGTCTTTCATTGATAACGTTTACGATTATTTGTAGTCGTTGATATTTAAGTCAAGGCTGTGTGGTTATTTTAACTCTGTTCATGACGTACACTGGACCAGGTGAGATATCTTCTTGTCGGGTAAACACTCTTCATGACGTTCATTGGACCAGGTGAGATATTTTCTTGTCGGGTAAACACTCTTCATGACGTTCATTTGACCAGGTGAGATATTTTCTTGTCGGGTAAACTCTCTTCATGACGTACACTGGATCAAGTCAGATATTTTCTTGTCGGGTAAACTCTCTTCATGGCGTATACTGTATCAAGTCAGATATTTTCTTGTCGGGTAAACTCTCTTCATGGCGTATACTGGACCAGGTGAGATATTTTCTTGTCGGGTAAACTTTCTTCATGACGTATACTGGACCAGGTGAGATATTTTCTTGTCGGGTAAACTCTCTTTATGGCGTATACTGGACCAGGTGAGATATTTTCTTGTCGGGTAAACTCTCTTTATGGCGTATACTGGACCAGGTGAGATATTTTCTTGTCGGGTAAACTCTCTTTATGGCGTACATTGGACCAGGTGAGATATTTTCTGGTCGGGTAAATTCTCTTTATGGCGTACATTGGACCAGGTGAGATATTTTCTTGTCGGGTAAACTCTCTTTATGGCGTATACTGAACCAGGTGAGATATTTTCTTGTCGGGTAAACTCTCTTCATGACGTACATTGGACCAGGTGAGATATTTTCTTGTCGGGTAAACTCTCTTCATGACGTACATTGGACCAGGTGAGATATTTTCTTGTCGAGTAAACTCTCTTCATGACGTACATTGGACCAGGTGAGATATTTTCTTGTCGGGTAAACTCTCTTTATGGCATACATTGGACCAGGTGAGATATTTTCTTGTCGGGTAAACTCTCTTTATGACGTACATTGGATCAGGTGAGATATTTTCTTGTCGGGTAAACTCTCTTCATGATGTACATTGGACCAGGTGAGATATTTTCTTCTCGAGTAAACTCTCTTCATGGCGTACATTGGATCAGGTGAGATATTTTTTGTCGGGTAAACTCTTTTCATGACGTACATTGGATCAGGTGAGATATTTTCTTTTCTGGTAAACTCTCTTCATGACGTACATTGGATCAGGTGAGATATTTTCTTTTCTGGTAAACTCTCTTCATGACGTTCATTGGATCAAGTGAGATATTTTCTTTTCTGGTAAACTCTGTTCATGACGTATATTGGATCAGGTGAGATATTTTCTTTTCTGGTAAACTCTCTTCATGACGTTCATTGGATCAGGTGAGATATTTTCTTATCTGGTAAACTCTCTTCATGACGTACATTGGACCAGGTGAGATATTTTCTTGTCGGGTAAAGTCTTTTCATGACGTACATTGGATCAGGTGAGATATTTTCTTTTCTGGTAAACTCTCTTCATGACGTTCATTGGACCAGGTGAGATATTTTCTTTTCTGGTAAACTCTCTTCATGACGTTTATTGGACCAGGTGAGATATTTTCCTACAAAAACATCGTGGTCAATTTATGGGGATGTTCTAACAGAAGCGTCACCTTCACACTGCTTGTTAAAATTCATCTTCTACACCATCTAGACTCCCGTAGGTTTGGGCCCAAATATTGCTTACAACACAAATTTGCACAGGTGATCATTTCAGCGGTCATAGCGGGATTGGATAATCGAATGGGTCTGCGGCAAGATGGTTGGTGTGTTCAGCTAACTGTTATTAACTATTTCCCTGTGAATCGTCCGAATCAACTGCACACCTTATCTCCGAAAAAAATGTTGAGTTATTTCAGCACATAACCAATCATTCTGCTTCAACAGCACGTTCGAAAATATCGCATGATTGGACCTTTCTATTCAACAACAAAAGTTGCCGCCCGCATCATGGGAGTCATGTTGATGTTTTCTCTTGTGAAATAGCAATCTTGTATCACAATATCTAATAGTTTGTGGATCTTTACTTCGAGTAACAATGAGTTCCATAGGTTCGACAGTAAAAAAGTAAAGTAAAGAGCCCCGATCACGCCAAATGGCGTATAGGGAATATGGTGTTAGTGACAAAACATTTTACGGACCTTCAGCACATGATTTTTAGGGTAATGTGGTCGATATTACGCTCGTGTCGCTTTACATTCTCAGAAAAAAAAATCCGGTACCCATTTAAGGCTGGGTGAAACCGGAAGCCGTCGGTTGGGATCGAACCCTATCGAGTCCAGTTCACTAACCATTGAGCTATCGCGGCTCCCTAAGGTTCGACAGTGATGGATGTGAATTGTTTCTATAGAAGTATTATCTTTAATTATATAGATTTTCTTTCTTTACGTGAATGAACATTGATTTTTGTGGTTGAATGGCATTTCTTGCACATAAGACGTCGTAGAAATGGCTAATTAGTTTTCATTTTGAATGTAACTGAGTGTACATATTTGTACTCATTTATGTTGACGTACAGATCTGTGATGTATCAGTGGCTGAGTTACGAGTTCATGGACACATGTCAGTGTTTTCCTTGTAGTTCGCTGTATTTCCAAGAAAGAATCAATGCATATATGGATGTGTTGGGGTGCAGCGGTGATAACCCTAACATAACATCCATACCAACACTGCAGTAAAGGCTTAATGCATATTCCAGGTTTGTATTGCCCATCAGCCATATCTAACCCCACTCTAACATAGAACAATAACAGCGTAGTCCTCATCGACTCATTTATATGGACACCAGTGACAGCTTACCACATAACAACTTCTTTGGTGTATGTATATATTCATGCATTCGAAAATAAATGTCTAAGGAAAATACTTGGTATAGAATGGAACGAATTCAAAACAAACGAGGAAATTAGAGAAATCGCCAATAAAAGAGGAAGACCCAGGGAGACACTGAGAAGAACATTGATGAGAGAGGCAAGAGCAGCAGGAATCGGCTCCCTCAATGAGATAGAACTGCTTGCACAGAACAGAGACAGATGGCGAGATTGGATAAAATATCTTTAAAAGAAAACTGCTAGAACAAAAATTCATATAGGAGAAGGTGTATCTTGGTCTACGCTCTATGGGCCGGTTACGGCTCGAAAGGTCAATAGATAGATAGATATATTCATGGCACTGGATATATATATACACATACCGTCCTTGTGGTGGCTACCGTAGCCCTGACCACAATGAGGGGAGAAAAGTGTATAGGCACTGTCAAAAGTCACAAATGTCGTGGCGACTAAGGATGTTTTGGAAAAAAAAGGTCTTCTGCTATGGAGTTCGTATATCTGAGCTGAAGCCACCTTCACTGCTTTCGCTAGTGTTTAGCATGTGTGGTAGCATGTGTGGTTCAAACTGGGAAACGTGCTGTGGAGGGTGTTACAGTATCATCATCATCAAGTACTGGGCCTGCTGGCGTAGGTCATCATGTCTCTCCATAACTTTCGATCTCGACAGCTATTTATCATTTCTGTTGTTGACCTTCTGCCAAGCCATTCTCTTAAGCTGTCTGTTATTTTTTTCTCTTTGCTTCCCTCTATCTCTTCGTTCCTCAATTTTTCCAGTTGTTACAATATGTTCCAGATGTTCTCTTCTCATGACATGGCCAAAAAATGATGTTTGTTTCTTCCTAATATTGGAAATTAGCTCTCTTTTTGCTTTGACCTCTCACATAACATCTTCATTACTCTTCTTAGCTGTCCATGTTACTCTCAACATTCTTCTGTAAAACCACATTTCTACAGACTCCTGTGATTTTCTTGTCTGTTGTCCTATTGTCCATGATTCGCATACATATGTTAAGACTGCCTCTACATAACATTTAAGAACTCTTTTTCTTGTTTCTATTGTCAAAAATGGATTGCATAGTATCTTCCTCATTTTTTGGAAAGCTGCTTTTGCTTGAGCCATTCTGCATCTCACCTCATTTGTACATCTTCCGTCTGAGGTTAACAAAGTTCCCAAATATTTAAATTCATTTACTTGTATACAGTATAGGGCCCTAAATCAGAGAAGAACAGAAAGAGCGTACATAAAAAAGATATACAGAAGGTAAGAGAGTTCCAGAAAATGGTAACACATCTCAGATTTTGACAATCGTCTTGTAAAGAATAAGTCAGAGGTCATGAACTTGGGAAGTAAACTAGAATAATAGTTCAAGGAAAGTTCATACTGTTAGAATAGACGTATAACCTTGACATGAGGCCCAGTTACCACATGAAAGTTATTACGAGCCATGAAGGTTCACTCATGAGCTGCTCGTGCAAGGAGGGAAACATTTGATCGTCACCCTCTATATAGCACATTAGCCATTGGTTGTCACCCTATGGAGAACATTAGCCATTGGTTGTCACCCTCTAGAGAACATTAGCCATTGGTTGTCACCCTATGGAGAACATTAGCCATTGGTTGTCACCCTCTAGAGCACATTAGCCATTGTTTGTCGCCCTATGGAGAACATTAGCCATTGGTTGTCACCCTATGGAGAACATTAGCCATTGGTTGTTACCCTATGGAGAACATTAGCCATTGGTTGTCACCCTCTAGAGAACATTAGCCATTGGTTGTCACCCTATGGAGAACATTAGCCATTGGTTGTCACCCTCTAGAGCACATTAGCCATTGGTTGTCACCCTATGGAGAACATTAGCCATTGCTTGTCACCCTCTAGAGAACATTAGCCATTGGTTGTCACCCTCTAGAGAACATTAGCCATTGGTTGTCACCCTCTGGAGAACATTAGCCATTGTTTGTCACCCTCTAGAGAACATTAGCCATTGGTTGTCACCCTCTAGAATAAACTTGCCATTGGTTGTCACCCTCTAGAGAACATTAGCCGTTGGTTGTCACCCTCTAGAGAACATTAGCCATTGGTTGTCACTCTCTAGAGAACATTAGCCATTGGTTGTCACCCTCTAGAGAACATTAGCCATTGGTTGTCACTCTCTAGAGAACATTAGCCATTGGTTGTCACCCTCTAGAAAACACTAGCCATTGGTTCGAGAACTTTCCAGATCGAGTCAGACAGCCAATGAACGATGAGACCAAACTTTAAAAAGGAAAATTTAAGAAACACACAAGCAGAAACACATAAGGCATAGCGTGTACGTTTTGAGATTCTTCTTGAGAGTAAAGACAGGTCATACAAAATCAGGCTACGATAAAAGATAGATTGATGGACGGCTAACGATAAGACATATACGAGCTATTTAGCCAAAGAAGCTATATAACGATAGTATGAGTTAGCTAGATACTGTTCACGGGATATCACAGACGTTACAATAGTGATTTTTATTATAATTCTTAACGACCAACTGTATTAGTTTGAAAAGAATGGGTAATTCGATGTAAAGTATCTTACTAAACCAGATCGGCAACTGTACTGGTTGAAGACCATAGACATGAGTGAAGAAAATGTCCATAATGATCAATGTCCCACATTCACATTTATTAGTTGTTACCTCAAACGTGAGCAACGGCCAGCAATAACGTATTCATGTCAACCAAATAAGGAGTATGTTTGTACAGGTTGATAAGCTGATCCTGTTTGATACTGTGGACCTAGGGCAATGTGCAATTATTGTGTACGTGTGGAAGTGATGAGCTTCTAACTATCACGAGGAAACAGATGCTTTTACACAGACATCGATGGACCAATGAAATGGCATTTGTTATTGATAACTCCATATCGTCTTGCGTCGCAATTGTCCTGTTGACTACACACACTTACATACGCATGCGCACAAGCACGCACAGAACCAGAATGACAAGGGACAGATTTTCATGAAAACTCAGAAAATGTGAAAACAAAAAATACTAAGCATAAAATCTAATCGTAAGATATTCCAAATAAACAGTAAATGTTCACACTTACTTATAAATATAGAAGTTAAAAGGTAACGATAGAGAGAACAAACAGATACATTCGAAACATATTTTTAAAAATATGTCTTTACTAATGTCACATGAGCTTAAAAAAAATGGTAAAAATAATTTCTTTCTTTACAAATTACACTATTATTAATTAATTTCCGGTCAATATGGGGGATAGGCGGCAGGAACCATTGAGGCTAAGTCTGAAAAGTGTTCTGTATTGCAGTTTCCTCATATTCCAAGTGCTGCCGGAACTACTTAGTTTAGTGTTCTGTGCACACCGTTAGCTGTGTTTTTCATTCGGATCGTGTTTCGATATTGCGATTGCTTACGTTAAATGATGATATTGTATGACGAAGGACAGTTCAGCCGCGTTCACTTTCAGTGCCGCTTGACCTTACGCCTTTTGACGTGTGCTGTAGCAGCTATGATGGGGACTGCATCTGCCTTTCTTTGTTTGGATCCTTCAGTGAGATGAGTTTTAATTCGGATGATTCCACTGTCACGGGCGGCTGAACAATTATGGATTTTAATTTGTTTGCAGTGATACTGGGGTCTTCGACTAGCCATAACCATAACCATACCATTTGAAAATAAATGTCTCCGACAAAATCCGTGTATACAATAGCATGAATTCAATACTAGTGTAGAAAGGAGAGATGTTGCCTTGCAACCAAACATTTCATCTATAATCAAGAAAGAAAAGGTATGCATGTATCAACAATGTAATGAGGAGTAATAACAAGCGGAAATCATTGGAAAAAGGACTCAATAGAACAAATGAACTGAGAAGAGAGGCAAGGCCAGTTGGCAACCGAGTTCACTGAAAAGTTCGCCTAGAACGAGAATTTATGGCGAGGTACAGTGCGAGATCTGAGGACGCTCAAAAAATAATGTTGAAGACACTACATGAAACGATGTTGAAGACCCTACAAGAAATTAGGTTGCAGACAGAACAAAAAATGATGTTGAAGACACTAAAAGAAATGATTTTGAAGACACTACAAGAAATGATGTTGCGGACACCGCTGTAAATGATGTTGAAGACACTGCTGGAAATGATTTGAGGACACTGCTGGAAATGACGCTGAAGACACTGCTGGAAATGATGTTGCGGACACTGCTGGAAATGATGCTGAAGACACTACAAGAAATGATGTTGAGGACGCTACAAGAAATGATGTTGAAGACACTACAAGAAATGATGCTGAAGACGCTACAAGAAATGATGCTGAAGACGCTACAAGAAATGAAGCTGAAGACACTACAAGAAATGATGTTGAAGACACTACAAGAAATTATGTTGAAGACGCTACAAGAAATGATGTTGAAGACGCTACAAGAAATGATGCTGAAGACACTACAAGAAATGATGTTTAAGACGCTACAAGAAATGATGCTGAAGACACTACAAGAAATGATGCTGAAGACGCTACAAGAAATGATGCTGAAGACACTACAAGAAATGATGTTGAAGACACTACAAGAAATTATGTTGAAGACGCTACAAGAAATGATGTTGAAGACACTACAAGAAATGATGTTGAAGACGCTACAAGAAATGATGTTTAAGACGCTACAAGAAATTATGCTGAAGACACTACAAGAAATGATGCTGAAGACACTACAAGAAATAATGCTCAAGACACTACAAGAAAGGATGCGCTGAAGACACTACAAGAAATGATGCTGAAGACACTACAAGAAATGATGCGCTGAAGACACTACAAGAAATGATGTTGAAGACGCTACAAGAAATGATGCGCTGAAGACACTACAAGAAATGATGTTGAAGACACTACAAGAAATTATGTTGAAGACGCTACAAGAAATGATGCTGAAGACACTACAAGAAATGATGTTGAAGACGCTACAAGAAATGATGTTGAAGACACTACAAGAAATGATGTTGAAGACGCTACAAGAAATGATGCGCTGAAGACACTACAAGAAATGATGATGAAGACACTAAAAGAAAGGATGCGCTGAAGACACTACAAGAAATGATGCTGAAGACACTACAAGAAATGATGCGCTGAAGACACTACAAGAAATGATGTTGAAGACGCTACAAGAAATGATGTTGAAGACACTACAAGAAATGATGTTGAAGACGCTACAAGAAATGATGCGCTGAAGACACTACAAGAAATGATGATGAAGACACTAAAAGAAAGGATGCGCTGAAGACACTACAAGAAATGATGCTGAAGACACTACAAGAAATGATGCTGAAGACACTACAAGAAATGATGCTGAAGACACTACAAGAAATGATGCGCTGAAGACACTACAAGAAATGATGCTGAAGACACTACAAGAAATGATGTTTAAGACGCTACAAGAAATGATGCGCTGAAGACACTACAAGAAATGATGATGAAGACACTACAAGAAATGATGTTGAAGACACTACAAGAAATGATGCGCTGAAGACACTACAAGAAATGATGATGAAGACACTACAAGAAATGATGATGAAGACACTACAAGAAATGATGATGAAGACACTACAAGAAATGATGCGCTGAAGACACTACAAGAAATGATGATGAAGACACTACAAGAAATGATGATGAAGACACTACAAGAAATGATGATGAAGACACTACAAGAAATGATGCGCTGAAGACACTACAAGAAATGATGATGAAGACACTACAAGAAATGATGATGAAGACACTACAAGAAATGATGATGAAGACACTACAAGAAATGATGCGCTGAAGACACTACAAGAAATGATGATGAAGACACTACAAGAAATGATGTTGAAGACACTACAAGAAATGATGCGCTGAAGACACTACAAGAAATGATGCTGAAGACACTACAAGAAATGATGCTGAAGACACTACAAGAAATGATGCTGAAGACACTACAAGAAATGATGTTGAAGACACTACAAGAAATGATGTTGAAGACACTACAAGAAATGATGTTGAAGACGCTACAAGAAATGATGCGCTGAAGACACTACAAGAAATGATGTTGAAGACGCTACAAGAAATGATGCTGAAGACACTACAAAAATTGATGCTGAAGACACTACAAGAAATGATGTTGAAGACACTACAAGAAATGATATTGAAGACGCTACAAGAAATGATGCGCTGAAGACACTACAAGAAATGATGCTGAAGACACTGCAAGAAATGATGCTGAAGACACTACATACAAGAAATGATGCTGAAGACGCTACAAGAAATGATGTTGAAGACACTACAAAAAATGATGTTGAAGACACTACAAGAAATGATGTTGAAGACACTTCAAGAAATGATGTTGAAGACACTTCATGAAATGATGCTGAAGACACTAAAAGAAATGATGTTGAAGACACTAAAAGAAAGGATGCTGAAGACACTGCTGGAAATGATGTTGCGGACACTGCTGGAAATGATGCTGAAGACACTACAAGAAATGATGTTGAGGACGCTACAAGAAATGATGTTGAAGACACTACAAGAAATGATGCTGAAGACGCTACAAGAAATGATGCTGAAGACGCTACAAGAAATGAAGCTGAAGACACTACAAGAAATGATGTTGAAGACACTACAAGAAATTATGTTGAAGACGCTACAAGAAATGATGTTGAAGACGCTACAAGAAATGATGCTGAAGACACTACAAGAAATGATGTTTAAGACGCTACAAGAAATGATGCTGAAGACACTACAAGAAATGATGCTGAAGACGCTACAAGAAATGATGCTGAAGACACTACAAGAAATGATGTTGAAGACACTACAAGAAATTATGTTGAAGACGCTACAAGAAATGATGTTGAAGACACTACAAGAAATGATGTTGAAGACGCTACAAGAAATGATGTTTAAGACGCTACAAGAAATTATGCTGAAGACACTACAAGAAATGATGCTGAAGACACTACAAGAAATAATGCTCAAGACACTACAAGAAAGGATGCGCTGAAGACACTACAAGAAATGATGCTGAAGACACTACAAGAAATGATGCGCTGAAGACACTACAAGAAATGATGTTGAAGACGCTACAAGAAATGATGCGCTGAAGACACTACAAGAAATGATGTTGAAGACACTACAAGAAATTATGTTGAAGACGCTACAAGAAATGATGCTGAAGACACTACAAGAAATGATGTTGAAGACGCTACAAGAAATGATGTTGAAGACACTACAAGAAATGATGTTGAAGACGCTACAAGAAATGATGCGCTGAAGACACTACAAGAAATGATGATGAAGACACTAAAAGAAAGGATGCGCTGAAGACACTACAAGAAATGATGCTGAAGACACTACAAGAAATGATGCGCTGAAGACACTACAAGAAATGATGTTGAAGACGCTACAAGAAATGATGTTGAAGACACTACAAGAAATGATGTTGAAGACGCTACAAGAAATGATGCGCTGAAGACACTACAAGAAATGATGATGAAGACACTAAAAGAAAGGATGCGCTGAAGACACTACAAGAAATGATGCTGAAGACACTACAAGAAATGATGCTGAAGACACTACAAGAAATGATGCTGAAGACACTACAAGAAATGATGCGCTGAAGACACTACAAGAAATGATGCTGAAGACACTACAAGAAATGATGTTTAAGACGCTACAAGAAATGATGCGCTGAAGACACTACAAGAAATGATGATGAAGACACTACAAGAAATGATGTTGAAGACACTACAAGAAATGATGCGCTGAAGACACTACAAGAAATGATGATGAAGACACTACAAGAAATGATGATGAAGACACTACAAGAAATGATGATGAAGACACTACAAGAAATGATGCGCTGAAGACACTACAAGAAATGATGATGAAGACACTACAAGAAATGATGATGAAGACACTACAAGAAATGATGATGAAGACACTACAAGAAATGATGCGCTGAAGACACTACAAGAAATGATGATGAAGACACTACAAGAAATGATGATGAAGACACTACAAGAAATGATGATGAAGACACTACAAGAAATGATGCGCTGAAGACACTACAAGAAATGATGATGAAGACACTACAAGAAATGATGTTGAAGACACTACAAGAAATGATGCGCTGAAGACACTACAAGAAATGATGCTGAAGACACTACAAGAAATGATGCTGAAGACACTACAAGAAATGATGCTGAAGACACTACAAGAAATGATGTTGAAGACACTACAAGAAATGATGTTGAAGACACTACAAGAAATGATGTTGAAGACGCTACAAGAAATGATGCGCTGAAGACACTACAAGAAATGATGTTGAAGACGCTACAAGAAATGATGCTGAAGACACTACAAAAATTGATGCTGAAGACACTACAAGAAATGATGTTGAAGACACTACAAGAAATGATATTGAAGACGCTACAAGAAATGATGCGCTGAAGACACTACAAGAAATGATGCTGAAGACACTGCAAGAAATGATGCTGAAGACACTACATACAAGAAATGATGCTGAAGACGCTACAAGAAATGATGTTGAAGACACTACAAAAAATGATGTTGAAGACACTACAAGAAATGATGTTGAAGACACTTCAAGAAATGATGTTGAAGACACTTCATGAAATGATGCTGAAGACACTAAAAGAAATGATGTTGAAGACACTAAAAGAAAGGATGCTGAAGACACTTGTTTTCCATTTACACTTATAAGATGGCAGGACTGCTGCCAGTATTACCATCAACTGCATGCGGTATCTGGGTAATTACGTATCAGTTAGTACTTTCTTTCCTTATTTCTTTCCTTATTTCTTTCCTTTTTTCTTTCTTAATTTCTTTCTATATTTCTCTTTCTTTCTTGTTTCTATTTCTTTCTATCTTTCTTCCTTTCTATCTTTCTTTCATTCTTTCTTTCTTTCTGACATGTTTCTGTTTTTCTTCCGTTTCCCATTCTTTATATGTTTAGAGCAATTACTTTTGTCAGATTTGGTAGAATGTATTTTCTTCATCCAATTAGGAGAGAATAACGAGCAGGTTGAAAGGTTGAGAGAGTTCAATGGATGTCATGAAGCCCTCCCTGAAATCCGTAAGTCTATGTGAATGTTCTATTCCTCTTTCGTATTAAGCCGATATTTTTAGAATGTCTTGCATGCAGTCTCTAATTCCACTCCCATTAATGAAGTCTCAGATTGTCTACGACTTTCTATGATTGGATAACCAAGCCTGCCCTACTGCAAAGTAAATATGGGTTCAAATCACGGTAGTGTCATTATTTTGTTTCTTTAAATCGGGATTGGAAAAAATAACTTTGACTGGAACATCTGGTGGCGCCAGCAATACGCATGATTTATTCTCTAACTATAGACACGACATTCTCCACAACCCCTGGAATTAGATAAAGGATGCGAGGTAGTTTATTTTTATTAAATACACGTGCAGCCTCTAGATTTAAATATCTAGGAAGTCTAGTGACAAACGACAATTCACAAGCAGCAGAAATAGATTCAGGGAGTAATAGACGCAGCAAAGTTTGTTAAATCATCGTACAACTATCAAGCTCTTGTCCTATAATGAGATAACAGTATAGACAAAATGAGCACTCTACAGCACAATTTTTATCCCTAGAATGACAGACAAGATACAAGAACAATAAGTAAAATAACCGCTACCGAGTGGAAATTCATTAGACAAACGACAGGAAACAGCCTGAGAGATAAGATCAGAAATGAAGAACTGAGGAATAGCTCGTAATAATTCCATCCATATAATACATAAAGAAACTACAGATAAAAGGGTTCGGCCACGTGACAAGGCAGAAATATCAAGATGCAACAAAACATTCCTTCAATAAGCGTTGCCAGAACACCAGACCCAAGAGCCGACCACGAAAAAAATGGATTGATGGAATATTAGAAACACTAGGAAACATTTAGCACAACAGCAGCAGAGGTAGGAAGCCACGATAGCTCAGTGGTTAGTGAAATGGACTACAAACAACAAGAGGTAGTGTTCGATCCCAACCAACGGTTTCCGGTTCACCCAGCCTTTAATGGGTACCGGTTTTTTTTTTCTGGGAAAGTAAAGCGGCACGGGCGTAATACCGATCACATTACCCTAAAAATCATGTGACGAAGGTCTGTAAAATGTATGGTCACTAACACTATATTCCCTATACGCCACTTGGCGTGACAGGGGTAATTTATTTATTTTTTTTTTACAGCAGAGGTGAAGAGAAGAGCAAATGGCCGAAACTTATTATCTCTCAACGACGCTGAAAGTTATGAAAGTTAAATGAGGAAGAAAGGAAAAATGAAGAAGATGGTGAAGAAGAGGAAGCTCGTAGATTAGAGAATTTGATGTGGGGACAATTTTAATATGCTAAAGGACAGATAAGAAAAATATTAAGATACCGAAGGGAGTATACTGTCACCTAACAAAGACTTCAAATGCAAGGATGAGATTATCTGTCGTATTCTGCGAAAATGTGCAATTCTTTGAAATGGATGCCTCTATCCTTGTAGAGCTATACTGCTGTGATTACAAGTGTTCAGAAAAATTCATCTACGGCTTGCTGTACTTTAATGTAGACCTTGTGTCGTCACTGACGCGATTGTCTCTAGGGCAGGACTATGTTTAACCCACGACCTGCTATCAATAAACCACCAAAGAAGAGTAGCGGGTAGTGTCCTTCCTTCCTTCCTTCCTTCCTTCCTTCCTTCCTTCCTTCAGCTTCCGATTGAACGTTATGGATACACACGTCCCAATGATGAGGTTCAGGACATGTGATAGACGGCACAGATATCGCCATTGCGCACTACCCGGGCAGATGAAGCGCAAAAGCTAAAAATAACACTGTATTAAAATCTGCACAGGTGAATGTAACACCGCTGTTGCCTTATGATAATTCCTGTCAGTAAAAAATGCTGAAGCGAAAAAAAACTATAAGAAATATAAGTAAACAAAAGTAAACTATAAGTCTCGAAAGTTAGTATGGGATAAGGCAGACAGAAACAAATCTCAACTGTCGATGCAGGCCCAAGTGACGTGAGACTGGAAAGCCAGCATCTACGTAATACGGACAGTGCTAGGGAACACATGAAAATTTTTTTAAAAAAGGAAAAAGTGATATGGTAACAGCCTTAAATGGGTGAGAAATAAATCAAAAGTAGAACGAAGTTTCCATCAAGAAGGCCTTAAACTGGAACTACAAACAACAACACAAACATATATAAGGATACACAGAATCTAACTACATAGCGATAATATGCTAGACTCAAAATAGGGAAATAAGTCACTTCCCTGTGATCCGGAGCTTGGTCAGGTACCGACTCGATTAAAATTGATGTGACGGGCTGACAGGGCAGACCCAGGTGTGAAATACAGCAAAAGGGAAGGGTTCTAAAAATATGTAGAGGTGGGTACAAGATCCCAGACTCTCTGGAAAACACTCTGCTATGGAACACATTATGCTATGGAGCACACTCTGTTGTGGAACACACTCTGCTATGGAACACATTATGCTATGGAGCACACTCTGTTGTGGAACACACTCTGCTATGGAACACATTATGCTATGGAACACACTCTGTTGTGGAACACACTCTGCTATGGAACACATTATGCTATGGAGCACACTCTGATGTGGAACACGCTCTGCTATGAAACACACTCTGATATGGAACACACTCTGATGTGGAACACACTATGATATAGAACACACTCTGCTATGGAACACACTATGCTATGGAACACACTCTGATGTGGAACACAATCTGCTATGAAACACACTCTGATATGAAACACACTCTGGACCGATCAGC
Source organism: Megaustenia siamemsis (assembly GCA_032433765.1). NCBI lineage: Eukaryota > Metazoa > Mollusca > Gastropoda > Stylommatophora > Ariophantidae > Megaustenia > Megaustenia siamemsis. The sequence goes on along the minus strand of JAVIAB010000156.1, from coordinate 41,167,360 downwards.
AAGTAAAGATAAGGCCCTAAAGGAATGATATTTAATCAAGAGCTAACACAGTCTGACAACAATTAGGAATCCACCCATCTCTTGCAGAAACGACTACGAAAGATCAAGTACAAGAATTAAATCGCTGAGGGAGTTGAAAAAAAGGTTTTGAAAAATGTCTACGAGAACACGATAGTGATGCGGGCTTCATCCAGGAAACGCACATTGATTGGTTGACCTAAAAGTCTTCTTGACAAGATACTGTTCGTTCATTCTCTGTCTTTTAGGCTACATTAGGCCACAATTGCCATTAGAAATTATAGTGACACGTTTATATATTTCTCGATGTAGACTTTCTTATAATTTATATTTGTCATGTTACCAACTCTTTAAGAGGCTTCAGAATTCTTTAATTCTAAACTCATACAATTATAATATAGACCTCACAAACGTGTTTAATATAAATGTTAGGATTAAATGTTCGTTAATAATTATAACAGTATAATGTTTCAAAAATAATCTTAAAGAAAAAAAACTACGAATAATAAAATGTTATATCTTCTGAAAATTCCTGTGTGGCAAAGAAACATGGACACTAAATAAGAAAAAAAAGTCTTTGAAATGCGGATCTATAGAAATAGGGAGAATTGGGTGGAAGGAGAAAATGACAGGCATTGAAGTTTTAAATCAAAGGGAGAATGAAAAAAAAAGACAACTGAAAATTGTGTAACATGCAAAGAAGATACAATACCCTACTGAAGATGGTCGTGGAAGGGAAGCTACAAGGTAGAGACTAAGACTAAAATGGGCTGATAACATGAAATGATGGTCAGGTAGGTCTATGAGAACACGTGACAAGAGTAAACGGTGCTCCATGGTAGAAAACCTCGGTGTGGAGACAACGAACAACAACATTAACAATAACTGTAAAATTCCTATATGCAGAGTATGTCATTAGAATCTACAAATAATTCAATCTCTTAAAGAATATATGACATTATAACAAGTAATTATATTACATCATCATCATCATTAAGTACCGGGCCTGCTGGCGTAAGTGATCATGTCTCTCCACAACTTTCGATCTCGACAGTTATTTATCATTTCTGTTGTTGACTTTCTGCCAAGCCATTCTCTTAAGCTGTCTGGTAATTTTTCTCTTTGCTTCCCTCTATATCTTCGTCTCTCAATTTGTCCAGTTGTTACAATATATTCCAGTTGTTTTCTTCTCATTACATGGCCAAAAAATAATGACTGTTTCTTCCTAATATTGGAAATTAGCTCTCATGTTTGCTTTAACCCCTTTCAGAACATTTTCATTACTAATTATATTACACTTAAGTTATATCCTTTGAGTGTCAACAAAATCATTTTTAATTATGTCCCGATAACATTCATTATATTGAACATTGAAATAGAGATCTATATTTTGAAAATAAAGTACTCATCTTAGAACGTGGTGAAATAATGTGTAGTTTATGTAGCATACGATGGCTCAGTGCTTAGTGAACTGGGGAGCCGCGATAGCTCAGTGCTTAGTGAACTGGGGAGCCGCGATAGCTCAGTGCTTAGTGAACTGGGGAGCCGCGATAGCTCAGTGCTTAGTGAACTGGACTACAAAGAACAAGAGGTCGGGTTCCATCCTGATCGACGGCTTCCGGGTTCACCCAGCTTTAAATGGGTACTGGATTATTTTTCTGGGGAATAAAGCATTACGGGAGTAATACCGACCACATTACCCCAAAACTCATGTACCGAAGGTCTGTAAAAATTATGGTCACTAACACCATATTCCCTATACGCCACTTGACGGGGCTCATTACTTTCTTTTACATAACATATATTATCTAATAATTTTAATGAGCATATTACGAAGGTTGCATTAAAATAGGTGCAGTAGTTGTTAGCTGCTAAAAAGTTTAAACAGTGAGCAGCTTCAAGTTCTGTCTTCAGTGGAGCATCACTTAAGCTGTAAATAATATCTGAAATAATTCTCTAAACATCTCACTGTCTCTACATTTAATGGCATAATTTTTAGTTGTATACAGTTTTATGTTGAAAGTTCCCTGGACAGCTAAAAGACCAATGAGGAACTTCTCAAAGAGGCCAACACGAAAAGGGAGCTCTTAAAAAAACATCAGAAAGAAGCAATAAACATTTTTCGGGAACATCATGAGAAGAGAAAATTTGGAATACTTGGTGACAACTGGCAAAATAAAAGGAAAGAGAGATCGCCGGCGACAAAAGAGAGTAAATACTGGATAGCTTGGTGTCATGACATGGAAAACAGTCAACAACAGAACTGATACGATGCACTGTAGATATAAGATTGTGGAGAGACATGATCGCCTACGCCAATCGGTATGGCACATGATGATGATGATGATACAGTTTTATAGTTATCAAACAATATTTTTGTAGGTACTATTTCATGGGGGAACCGCGATAGCTCAGTGGTTAGTGAACTGGACTACCACGAACAAGGGGTAGGGTTCGATCCCAACCGACGGCTTCCGGGTTCACCCAGCCTTAAATGGGTACCGGATTTTTTTCTGGGAAAGTAAAGCAGCATGGGCGTAATACTGACCACATTACCCCCAAAAAATCATGTGCTGAAGGTCTGTAAAATATAGGGTCACTAACACCATATTTCCCTATACGCCACTTGGCATGACGGGGGTACTTTACTTTTTTACTATTTCATGGGGAGCCGCGATAGCTCAGTGGTTAGTCAACTTGACTACAAAGTACAAGGGGTAGGGTTCGATTCTAAACGACAGCTTCCGGGTTCACCCAGACTTAAACAGGTACCGGATTTTTTTCTAGGAAAGTAAAGCGGTACGGGCGTAATACCGACCACATTACACCAAAAATCATGTGCTGAAGGTCTGTAAAATGTATGGTCACTAACACCATATTCCCTATACGCCACTTGGCGTGACGGGGGCTCTTTATTACTTTTTTTTCTATTTCATGAGGAGTTTGAAAGGTCTCATTCAGCTTCATTATTATAACTGCACAGTCTTATTCAGCCTAACATGGTGATTATAATCCAGGTAAACAGGCAGCTACTCGACACCTACTCCTATCGGTTTTATCCATTTGTAGATACACAAAGCACAGCACTATCTAATGAGAGAAATACCCTCCTAACCGTGTCAGGCAAATGTGGCAATGTATATTCTTGAACCCGTGATAACGAGAGATGGAATAATTAATAGCAGAAACATATTTTCTGTCGGACCATGAAAGGGGTCATCTACTGACACCCCCTGATACATTAACATGAAACAATGGCCTGTTTGGAATATGAAACCCATTTTATGACGTATATTTGCGAATGCTATTGCCAGTGTTGCTGAACAGAATACTGCGAGGATAAAGCGAAGGCTCATCCACAGAAATAGCCCGATATTTAATCCTAATTATTATTTTGGCTCACCCACACGTTCAGAGCTGGTGATAATGTCTCTCCACAACTTTCGACCTGAACAGTTATTTATCATTTCCGTTGTCGGTCTTCTGTCAAACCATTCTCTTAAGCTGCCTGGTATCATTTATATTTAATTACCTCTATCTCTACATCCCTAAATTTTCCCAGTTGTTACAATATATTCCAGTCGTCCCCTTCTCATTCATCATCATCATCATGTGCCATACCGGTTGGCGTAGTTGATCAGGTCCCTCCACAATCTTCTATCTACAGTGCATCGTATCAGTTCTGTTGTTGACTGTTTTCCATGCATGACACCAAGCTATCCAGTATTGTCTCTCTTTGTCGCCCGCGATCTCTCTTTCCTTTAATTGTGCCAGTTGTAACCAAGTATTCCAACTTTCCTCTTCTCATGATGTTCCCGAAAAATGTTGATTGCTTCTTTCTGATGATTTTTTAAGAGCTCCCTTTTTGTGTTGGTCTCTTTGAGAACTTTCTCATTGGTCTTTTTAGCTGTCCAGGGAACTTTCAACATTCTTCTGAGAAATCTCATCTCTGTGGCCTCTAATCGTCTTTTCATTTGTTTGTCTACTGTCCATGATTCGCTTCCATAGGTCAGAATTGGTTCTATATAGCACCGATGATCTCTCTTTGTCATTTTTATTGACATAGATTTGTTGCATAAGATATTTTTCATTTTCTGAAATGCCATTTTGGCCTGAGCTATTCTGTTTTTTATTTCTGTGGTGCATCTCCCATCTGATGTTATTATTGTGCCCAAATATTTGAAACGTTGCACTTGTTTCAGATTTTGTCTCGTTTATTTTTATGCTGCATGATGGTGGTGATTGATTCTTCGATATAACCATTACTTCTGTTTTCTTACTATTCAGACTGAGACCTTTCGTGTTGCTTTCTTTTACTATTATGTCTATCATTTGTACGAACTTGTAGTTCGTTCTCTGTCTCTGCTATTAAGACTGTGTCATCCGCATATCGCAAATTATTTATGTTGTGACCGTTGACTTCAATTCCTTTTTTGTCTACTATTGATCTCATAATATATTCGCTGTAAAGTGAAAACAAATCCGGTGACAGAACACAGCCTTGTCTGACTCATTGCTTTATATATTGGAATTGTCCTGTTTGGTTGTTAATTCGTATAGCTGCTGTCTGTTGCCAGTACATGTTTTTTATGATTCGCAGATTCTTGCCATCAATGTTAAATTTCTCCAGCATATTGATTATTTCCACATGCTTTACTTTGTCAAATGCTTTCGTGTAGTCTATAAAGCACATATGTAGATCTTTATTTACCTCTATAGATCTTTCTATCAATGTTCTTAAGATGTATATTGCATTATTGGTGCCCTTTCCTTCCACAAATCCACATTGTTCCTCACGTATTTATGGTTTTATTTTGTTCCTTACACGTCTCATGATTATTCTTAGTAATATTTTAGTCATATGGCTCATGAGACTAATAGTGCGATGGTCTTCACAATCAGTGGCTCCTGACTTCTTCGGTATGGCTACAAAGATAGATTTTAGTAGATCTTCGGGTATGTGTCCAGTGTTATATATGTCATTGAGTAATTTTGTTATGACTTGTACTCCCAACTCTCCTAATGCATTTATCTCTTCGATTGTTATATTGTCAGGACGTGGAGCTTTGCCTCTTTTCATGTGTTGAATTGCGTCCTCCACTTCACTCTGCATTATTGGTGGTCATGTGTCTTCATTTGAATTGTTTAATTCTGGTCCTTCATCATCATAGAGTTGACTGATATATTCTGTCCATCTTTCCATTGTCTTCTCCTGTCCCATTATTATATTTCCTTCCTTTGATTTCACACATCCTGAAACTTTGACTTCTTTTCTTCCTGTTAATTAATTTAACTGATTGTGCATACATTTTGAGTCTTTCTTTTGTTGTTTTTCCATTTCTTTACATTTCTGTTTTAACCATCCTTCCTTTGCTTCACTGCACTTGTTTTGGAACTCTTTGTGCAATATTTTGTATGTCCGTTCTTCTTTCTTATGTTTTCTTCTTTCGTCCATTAGTTGTAATATTTCTTCTATCATCCATTTCTTTTTGTTGATTCTTTTAGTCACTGGTATAGCTTCTTTTGATGCTTGTTGAATTGATTGTTTTAGCATTTGTCACTGCTCCTCGATGTCCTGTATTTTCTCAATAGCATTATATCTATTTTGTACTATCGTGCTGTACTTATCACTCATCTGTTTATCTACTCTTAGCATATCTAGTTCTAATTTTATATTTCTTGGTGATTTCTGTGCCTTCCGCAATTTTATTCTTATCTTTCCAACTACTTGTACATGGTCACTATTGCAATCTGCTCCTGGCCTTGTTTTAACAGATGTTAGCCCATTCCTGAATCTTCTTCTTGTGCCAGTATAAAATCAATTTGATTGTACACTTTTTTGTCTAGGCTTCGCCATGTCCATAGTCGCCTAGGGAGTTGTTTGAACCAGGTGTTACCTATAATCATTTCATATGTCTGCCCAGTCTTTCAACCTATCCCCTCTGTCATGTGCCTCTCCAAGGCCGTGCCCCGCCCCCCCCCCCCCAGTAATATTTTGCACTTTAGCTGTTCCTACCTTTGCATTGAAATCCCCTAATATAATAGTTATTTCTTGGGGTTTACACTGTTCCATGGTCGCCTCTAGCTCCTCGTAAAAAGTATCAATGTCTTCTTCTTCGCTATTACTTGTTGGTGCATAAACTTGAATTATGTTGATATTCATTGGTCTGCCTCTCAATTTTACTAGCAGAATTCTGTCTGATACTGGCCAAAATCCTTTCACTGTTTTGCTTCTTTCTCTATCTAACATGATGCCTACACCTCTTTAGTGTGTGGTTTCCCCAGAGTAAATTATATTTCCACTGTCGCGTTGTAATAATCCTGCTCCTGTCCATCTCATTTCACATAGTCCCAAGATGTTCAATTTCATTCTCTTCATTTCTTGTCTGATGTTTTCTAGTTTTCCAACCTGGAATGCTGATCTAATGTTCCAAGTTCCTATTGCTAGTGTCTCTTTATTTTTGATTTTGCATACAGTTGCTTGATGACGATCGGGTGTCACCTGTAGCACATGACGCTCCCTACCGGATAAGGTGGCTGTGAAGTCCCCATTAATGTCGTTAGCTGTAAATATAAGGTTGTGATTTGTCATGATTAATCAAGGCAATTTAAGAAGGTAGTTTGCCATTCCTTTCCTTCTTCTCAGTGACTGTACTAGTCGGGGATCGCAGCCATTGTCTCTGCTGTATACATGAGATCTTCTGCCTGCCATCGCGGTGTGGGGACCATAACAGGCACTACTTGTCGGCTGCTCCCACAACACTATCCACCACCTGCTCCAATGGCTTCAAATAACATTGATAGGAGGGGCTAAACGGGAGCTCCACCTTGCCCAGGGGTGTCCCGAAGACTAGCAGAGGAAAGGAGACGTCTTACTCCTCCTTTGGTAGGGCAGAACTCTACCCCGCTAACCTTCTCATTACATGGCCACAAAATTATGATAATTTTTTTTCTAAAATTGGAAATTAGCTTTATTTTTCCTTTGGTCTCTTTCATAACGTTTTCATTACTCTTCTTAGCTGTCCTTGGTATTCTCAACATTCTTCTGTAAAACCACAATGATTTTCTTCTCTGTTGTCCTACTGTCCATGATTCACCCTATGTTAAGGCTGGTTCTACATAAAATTTAAGAACTCTTTTTCTTATTTCTAGTGACAAAAATGGATTGCGCAATATCATCCCCATTTTTTTGGGGGGAAAGCTGTTTTTGCCAGGGCTATTCTGCATCTCACCTCTGTTGTACATCTACCGTCTGAGGTTAACAGTGTTCTCAAGTATTTGTATTCCTTTACCTGTTTTAATATGGTTCCACTTGTTTTTATTGTGCATTGCAGTGATGTTTAATAATTACGTAATTTATAAAATAAAAATCCGGCACTACATTAGTTTTATAATAGATGTCGGTTTTGGGAATTCCTCTTCATATTCGTGGTTTCCACGTGGATTTGCGCTCCCCTTATCTGTGGGTACTGGGATCCGATGTCTAACCCTCTTAATGGAGAAAGGCAGGAGGTCCCTCGTGCACTTTGCGCATGTCAAAGAACACTTAGTGTATAAAAGTTAAAAAGAGCAGGCCAAAAAAGGCCGCCGCACGGATAAAAAAATGTTAAAATGGTAAATCTACACATGCTGAAGATGGATATGTCGGGCCGAAAAGTGCATATATCGTGGCTTGTCTAAACTTGCGGCACAACGTGTCCACGCCAATATAGCAGGTGGACGCGTTAGAAGATCGTTTATAGTTGTCCTGACTTAAGCGCTTCGCTATCTAAATATTGATATAAAAATTATTAATATTTTCATTTATCAATGCATAGCGGGGAACTGTGGTGGAAATATAAATTAAAAGTGTGGACTGACTTTGAACACTCTGTGAAAGATGTTCATGAATCGCCCAATCTGAAAGGCTATTGTTAGTTATAGTCATGTCGGCCAATGTCTGCATTTCAGTAAATGGGTAATGGAGACGTGGAAATATAACTTGTCGTTACACACTTTAGTACCTTAGATCCGTATTTAAACAAGACAAAATAATGTTATATTCAAGAATCCTCGATCTGCTTTGAAATAGGACAATATAATCAGACTTTATTCTAGTTACATTAGATATGTATTGAAATAAGACAATATACTTACACATTATAGAACTTTTGATCTGTATTGAAATAAGACAATATAATTATTCATTCTAGAATTTTTTATCTGTATTGAAATAAGACAAAATAATTACACATTATAGAACTTTTGATCTGTATTGAAATAAGACAAAAATAATTACACATTATAGAACTTTTGATCTGTATTGAAATAAGACAAAATAATTACACATTCTAGAATTTTTTATCTGTATTGAAATAAGACAAAATAATTACACATTATAGAACTTTTGATCTGTATTGAAATAAGACAATATAATTACACATTATAGAACTTTTGATCTATATTGAAATAAGACAAAATAATTACACATTCTGGAATTTTTATCTGTATTGAAATAAGACAAAATAATTACACATTTTAGAACTTTTTATCTGTATTGAAATATATATATATATATATATATATATATATGGCCCTTTTCGTCTTGTCAGACGGTCTAGTGGAGGCTATTGCGTATTTTTTTGAGGTATTGTTTTTGCCGAACAGCTTCTCTCGTGGCTAATTCTACCAATGTTTGACAAACACACGCGGTCACATAATGAACAGGTCAGGCTCGCTGATCCACAGGGTTTACCATCCTTTTTCATGAGTCTCTTCTCTTCAAAGCCCTGTCCTAGCACAGTCTCAAATGTTGTTATACCGTTCCTTATGCATGCTCTCCATGATGTGCGATCACTTGCCAGATGTTGCCAGTCGTTTTCACAGATGGAGAAGTCTTTCAGAGATGATTTGCAGATATCTCTATATCGTAGTTTAGGTCTGCCGATTTGTCTTTTTCCGCGTTTTAGCTCACCATATAGTACTTGCCTAGGAATGCGTTTTTCTTCCATTCGTTGAACATGCCCCAGCCATCTTAGCCTTCGACTTCTGAGCATCGACATAATTGTTAAGGTCTTAGCACGTTGCAGGACAGTTAAGTTGGTTATTTTGTCTTGCCATTTGATGTGCATTATTTTGCGGAGACATCGCATGTGGAAGACATTTAGTCTTTTTTCCTGGTTTGAGTATGTTGTCCAGGTTTCGGATCCATATGTTAGTGTGCTAAGCACACATGTTTGATATATTAGGAGTTTAGTCTTTCGAGTTAGTTTCGTGTTGTTCCATGCCCTTTTTGTGAGTTTGCCGAAGGTCGTAGCTGCCTTACCAATTCGACAGTTTATTTCTTCATCAAGAGAGATGGTTTGCGTAACTGTGGATCCAAGATATGTAAATTTCTGTACTGATTCTAGTGGGCAGTCTTTTAGAGTAATAGATAGAGGTTTGAAGTCACCTTGATTTAGTATTACTGTCTTCTGAACATTAATTGACAGTGAAAAAAGGTCGCATGCTTTATCCAGGTTGTTGATCAGCGACTGTAGGGTGGCCTCACTATGAGCGACTAGGGCTGCATCGTCAGCAAATAAAAATTCTTTAAGTAGGGCAACATTTGTTTTGGTTTTTGCTCTTAGTCGTGCTAGGTTGAACAGTGAGCCATCTGGTCTAGTGCGAATGTAAATATCTCCTGAGCTGTTTTCAAAGGCGTTATTTAGGAGGGCAGCAAAAAATATACCAAAAAGGGTGGGGGCGAGGACACATCCCTGTTTCCCTCCTTTGTTGACTTTGAAATTCTCTGATGGACTCCCATCAAAATGGACTTTGCCATTCATGTCTTCATGGAAGGAAATTATCAGCCTAAGTAATTTAGGAGGGCAGCCTATGCCTTCTAACACCTTGTAGAGACCATCTCTGTTTACTGTGTCGAATGCCTTTGTGAGATCCACAAAGGCAATATAGAGCGGCATATTTTGTTCCCGACATTTTTCCTGCAGTTGTCTAAGAGTGAAGATCATATCTATGGTTGATCTCCCGGGTCTGAAACCGCATTGGGACTCGGGAAGCACCCGTTCTGCAAGTCTATGCAGGCGATTAAGTACGACTCTAGCAAAAGCTTTGCCTCTTGTGCTAAGGAGAGAAATGCCTCTGTAATTGTTGCAGTCGCCCCTGTCTCCTTTATTCTTGTACAGCGTTATAATCTTGGCATTTCTCATATCATGAGGTATTTCTCCGTTTCTCCAGCATTTAATTAGCAGTTTGTATAGGTGTGGAAGTAGTACGCTTAGGTTGTCCTTTAGTACATCTGTGGGAATGTTGTCATTTCCTGCAGCTTTTCCTCTTGAGAGGGCATTTATAGCGTCAGCAAGTTCGTTCATTGTAGGCTCAACATCCAGTTCAAACATTGTAGGATATTTGGGTATTGATTGTGCTAGAGCTGTCTTTGCTGGTCTGTCGTCACTGTATAGATTAGAGTAGTGTTCAACCCATCTTTGCATTTGTTGTCCCTTGTCAGCAATAGGTTCTCCAAACTTGGATTTTAGGGGGGCTAATTTTGTTATTTTTGGTCCAAGGGCCTTTTTTATATTGTCATGCATGGTTTTTGAGTCGCCCCTGTCTGAGGCTTTCTGTATTTCAGAGCATAGATTGTTCCAGTATTCGTTTGCGCATCTTCTTGCTTCGCGTTGTAGGGTGGCTTGCGCATGTTTGAGCTGATCCTTGGTGATTTGATTGGGATTATTATTGAAGTTCAGTAGAGCCTTTTTCTTATTAGCTATTAGTGGGTCTAGTCTTGCTGCATTTTCTTCGACCCAGTCGTTCTTTGAGAACCGTTTTTGGCCGTAGGTAGATAGAGTGCAGTTATAGATGTGTGTTCTCAGGGAGCACCAGTTGTCATCCACACTTGATGAATCTTCTACTTCTTCTACCAGTTCATCAAACTTGGATCTAAAAATGTCTTTGGTTGGTGTGGTTTTTGTCGCTGTGATGTTGATCTTGGCTGCTGCAGGCTCTCTTGATTTGTAGATACGACTACTTCTGGCTTTGATCTTACTAATGACTAGAGCGTGGTCTGTGTTGCAGTCTGCGCTGTGATATGTTCGTGTTATTCTGATGTTATTTAAAGACTGCCTACGTGTAAGAACTAGGTCTAGTTGGTGCCAGTGACCACTTCTAGCATGACGCCATGTTACTTTATGCTTGTGTTTCACATTAAAGTAGGTATTTGTTACACATAGGTGATTATTTGAGCAGAATTCTAGGAGTCGCTGGCCATTTCCGTTGATTTTTCCAATGCCGTGGTGACCTAGACATGTTGGCCAATATTGCTGATCAGATCCTGTGCGTGCGTTGAAATCACCGAGTAAGTATAATAGTTCCTCTTTTGGAAGTGAGTCAATGATCAGATCCTGTGCGTGCATTGAAATCACCGAGTAAGTATAATAGTTCCTCTTTTGGAAGTGAGTCAATGGTCATTTGTAGTTGTTGGTAGAAGTTGTCTTTCTCTTCGTCTCATGCAGCCAACGTTGGTACATAGGCACTAATGATATTTATTAATCCACTCTTCGTATGTAGCTGGAGTATCATTGAGCGTTCGGACACTTCTTTTGGCGTGGTTATGGAGTTGATGTGTTTGTTATGTACAGCAAAGCCTACTCCATGTATACGTGGTTTTTCGGGGCTTAGGCCTTGCCAGAAAAAAAGTATAGTTTTCTTCCTTTACAGAACCACAGTCTGAGAGTCTTGTTTCTTGTAGGGCAGCAATATCAACATGTAGCCTATTTAGTTCTTTATCTATGAGTGCTGTTGTTCTAATTTGTCCTTCTTTCAGTGTGCTTGTTTTAGTAAGTCCAGGGCACATGGTCCTTACGTTCCATGTGCCAAGTTTAAACATTGGTGCTTTCTTCCTCATTTAACTTTGCCTACTCTGCCTGGGCACAGGATATGGAGATAGTGCTTTACCCAGTCGCACTATCCCCCTCTCGACTTCGTTTCAAGGATTTCCGAAGGAGGGACAAAGTCCATACGTTCGGAATTGAAAGAAGGTGCAGGGGATGCCAGAAAGACGATTAAGGCCGTCCACTGCCTTAGGGTCCCTCCCTCCGGATTTTTACTCTGGGTGTACTCCCATAACCTTCGATTCTAACTAGAAACTAGTCCACAAGGTAGTGGAGGGTTTTGTGGTCGAAGTTTCTCTTCTTCTAGACGGGTTGCCAGCCAAGGTTTACGAGTCCCGTCCGAGTCCCGGAGCGATATCTAAAGATACGCCTTTATTGAAATAAGACAAAATAATTACACATTATAGAACTTTTGATCTGTATTGAAATAAGACAAAATAATTACACATTCTAGAATTTTTTATCTGTATTGAAATAAGACAAAATAATTACACATTTTAGAACTTTTTATCTGTATTGAAATAAGACAAAATAATTACGCATTCTAGAATTGTTTATCTGCATTGAAATAAGACAAAATAATTACACATTATATAACTTTTGATCTGTATTGAAATAAGACAAAATAATTACACATTTTAGAACTTTTTATCTGTATTGAAATAAGACAAAATAATTACACATTTTTGATCTTTTTATCTGTATTGAAATAAGACAATATAATTATAGATTCTTAAACCTTAGATCTGTATTTAAAAAGAAAAAAAAAACATTCCAAAACGTCATAAGACATTCTGAAATCATAAATCTGTATCGAAATATCCCAATACTACTTATCATTGAAGAACCTACGATCGGTTTTGAAATTGGATAATATTTTTAGACACTGAAATAAAACATTTATTTGTTTTTTTTTTTTTTTTTTTTTTTTAATAAGACACTGTTACCAAGCATTCCGAATATTTAGTCTCTACTGAGCTATAACAATAGTATCAAATAGTGTAATAAATTTAATTAATCTTTGTTGAAATATGACAATATGATTAGACCGTCTATTATCTTTCGTCTTTATTGAAATGTGACAATATTATTAAACATTCTAGAATTTTAAATCGCTTTTGAACTAAGGCAATATTATGAGACAGTGTAATATCTTTAATCTCTCCTGAATGTCTCGTTGTCTGCAACCTTTTCGTGCCTTTACAAAATATGACAAGCTTTCTCAATGTTTAATCCTCTTAAAGAAATGATGATTGCTTTGTTCTTGTGTTTGTTGGTCTTTTTTTTTTCATTTCTTAAACAATCAAGCATTATAGCATTATGTTATGTGACAGCAATGTTTTGCAGGGAATTTGTATTCAGTGTTATAAGTTGTAATGTTTAGCAAAAAAGTAAATGCATAGATAAAGGTAAAGATAAAGTACGAGACTTGAACCGGCGTCTTAGCACGCGAGTTTCCACCCATATGTGCTCGGCCGCCTATCCAGAAATGTTCGAAGATTTCTGGATAGTGTCGCTTCAAGCATCGAAACTCACGATGCGAGGCGACATTCCTCACCTTCCAAGGGTAATATCCTGGTACCCATTTCTGCCAACGGCTGGGTCGACCGTGGGGGTATTTTTTTTGTTTCAGCCACGAGTACAACTCACACTGCTCTCAGTGGGAATCGAATACGGGTTGTTCGAACGTCGGTAGTCGGGTGGTTTTCCCAACTAGGCTACCGAGGCCCCCATATAAATGCATCTGTTGTTCTAGTTACAAGCAGCAATGCTTTAGATGTGAAGCAAATGTTTATATGAAGCAAGGTTTTAAAATATAACATTCAAATAATGTTACGTGGTTAATGCCAGCCTTTAGTTGATATGCTCAAGTCAGTGATTCATAGCTGACTGACTACAGGCGCCAGGATCTGCGAACGACTGAGATGGTACTACTCTCAGTCTCTACTCCATCTCCTCGCGGTGCCAACGTTGACACGTATTGGCCCAGCGAAGATGAAGGACCATCAGTACACAAAAACATCATTATAAGGTCGATCTCATATAAAACCCTTTGTTTTATTCATTTTTAAAATTATTCTGTAATATTGTACTTTTTCATGCCCGTTTTTATGGAACGTACTGTTCTTTACCACATTAATAGTATTAAATTATTTTATAATATATACTCATAAGTATTATATAGAAAAGTGAAGGTTCTCCCCCCCCCCCCCCAGGCCTTTTTGCTAGGCTTATGGGGAAAATGGTGTTAGCGAGATATCTTTTTATGACCACGGCACAAATTGGGTGATGTGGTAGTATCACGCGAGGCAGAAATATTATATACAGTATTATATATATATATATATATATATATATATATATATATATATATATATATATATATTTATATATACATATATATATGAATTTTCGGTTTCAAGATGGTGAAATGGAGTTCATTTACTCTCTTGACCACTGCAGGATTTGCATTTGGGGACTGATTAATTTCAGCTGTCCAATGCAGTTTTCTACGTTAAAGTCAACCTGATGTTCCACTTAACGGATTTGCGCCGGTGCTGCTGAGTCTTGCACATGGCAATATTCATCTTTGGCAGGTCACGTGTTGTGAATGCGACCTTCCCCCGTCTTGGAGTTGATATGCGGTTTACGTCAACACATAAAGTGGTGTTCAAAGGCCGCCGTTGGAATTGTTTGAGGCCAATTATTTACAAGCTACAACTCATTAATGTCAACTGCTCTGCCAAGTTAACCGGCGGTTTCACCTTAGAGATTTTGCATCGTCGTTACGGTGTTTCGTGCGTTGTTCGCTGCATTCACTAGATTAAGCGGCTGTTTGTAGGCGCATCCATTTTTGTGTGTGGTATGTCATTATGATGGCCTATCTTATATCCCTTAACCAGCTGTACACTTATAATGAAGGGCGAAATGACGGAGTTTTGTTCTTGACTTTGCAGCTCCGGTGTGACACCCGGAGATTCATGTTGGTCAAGAAGGATGTTGTCTAAATTCAAGAGGGTGAAAATCAAAATTTTCAGGAGGACGTGAACATCCGGTCAATGTGGACGCGCCTCGTCAGTGGCTCACGCAATAATATTGCTAAAGGATGTGTTATGTTTAGCAAATTACGAATTCACAGCAGTAAACACTGATAATTCTATTGTATCAGTAGTCAGACAGTGATAGTAACATTTCTTTCTACAATGTATTGTTTTAATAAACATACCTCAGATATGACATTAATGAAGCATTACTACTTGCAATATTAGACTCGTCCAATTACATCGAGAATGATGAGTTTTTTTTTTTTTTTATTTTTTTTTGTCGACGGAGTCCCTAGAGACTAGGAACTGAATTTTGCGTGTTAGTCCATTTTTCCCTGACAGCCGTATGCGCAGGAGTCCCTCGCCGCACAGGCAGATAACTCCGTCTTCGGAGGTACTCATATTTTTTCGTTCATGAAAAATTAAGCCGGACCTCGCTGCTGAGAGCAAGAGTGGTTGCCGCAGAGAGAAATCATAAATAAAAATACCAACGGATGCAGCCGGGATTTGAACCCACAACCTCTCTGTCTCGAGGCCTAGTCTTGCCTCGAGACCAATCAGTCTCCCAGTGATGAGTTTTTGATAATTTTTATCAGCTTATTTTTAACACTAACAACCAATGCATCAATGCGTCGCGTAATATCACTGAAGGAAAAAGACTTTATTGCTTCGAGCCCTGGTGGATTACACATGAGGTAACATCATTCTTTGATTGAATTATGGCATTATCAAAGTTTCTGCAATGACTTTTACCACTTCATGCAACTCATTGTGATATAAAATAAGATCCAATTAATCCATCTTCGTTCTTTACACTTTGGTTATTGAAAGATGTTATTATTGTAGGCTACAACAATTTTGAAATCTTCTAAACAATTATTTAACATAATCCAAGAGCTTATCTGTATCTCTTGGATGCTTTGTGGCAAGATGCTCTTCCAATATACTTGGCTTCTTTAGAAAATATTTGGTGGCATAGCTAACACACTGGAAGCTGCTTGTTATATATTCAATGAATCCCCCGTTACAGATATTCAGGAAAATAGTCTCGAGAATATTTCTTTTTTGAGACATTGTTTTAGATTTGTTAAAGTCACAATCAATAAAAATGTGTGTGAACGAAACAAGTAATCACATATCCAACAGCATCGAGTGATGAATAAGTTATAATCGTTTAAAACAATCGTGAACTAAATAAGAATTTTAGCTGTCAATGCAGGATTGAGCGAAGAAGAGAGAGAAGACCAAACCTTCAGCAAGAGAGGGGTATTTGTCAGGATATTCTGGCTATTGATGTTTAAAAAAATTATCAGGATATTCTGGCTATTGATGTTTAAGAAAATTATCAGGATATTCTGTCTATTGATGTTTAAGAAAATTATCAGGATATTCTGGCTATTGATGTTTAAGAAAATTATCAGGATATTCTGTCTATTGATGTTTAAGAAAATTATCAGGATATTCTGGCTATTGATGTTTAAGAAAATTATCAGGATATTCTGTCTATTGATGTTTAAGAAAATTATCAGGATATTCTGGCTATTGATGTTTAAGAAAATTATCAGGATATTCTGTCTATTGAAGTTTAAGAAAATTATCAGGATATTCTGGCTATTGATGTTTAAGAAAATTATCAGGATATTCTGTCTATTGATGTTTAAGAAAATTATCAGGATATTCTGTCTATTGATGTTTAAGAAAATTATCAGGATATTCTGTCTATTGATGTTTAAGAAAATTATCAGGATATTCTGGCTATTGATGTTTAAGAAAATTATCAGGATATTCTGGCTATTGATGTTTAAGAAAATTATCAGGATATTCTGGCTATTGATATTTAAGAAAATTATCAGGATATTCTGGCTATTGATGTTTAAGAAAATTATCAGGATATTCTGGCTATTGATGTTTAAGAAAATTATCAGGATATTCTGGCTATTGATGTTTAAGAAAATTATCAGGATATTCTGGCTATTGATGTTTAAGAAAATTATCAGGATATTCTGGCTATTGATGTTTAAGAAAATTATCAGGATATTCTGGCTATTGATGTTTAGGAAAATTATCAGGATATTCTGGCTATTGATGTTTAAGAAAATTATCAGGATATTCTGGCTATTGATGTTTAAGAAAATGATCAGGATATTCTGGCTATTGATGTTTAAGAAAATTATCAGGATATTCTGGCTATTGATGTTTAAGAAAATTATCAGGATATTCTGGCTATTGATGATTAAGAAAATTATCAGGATATTCTGGCTATTGATGTTTAAGAAAATTATCAGGATATTCTGTCTATTGATGTTTAAGAAAATTATCAGGATATTCTGGCTATTGATGTTAAGGAAATTATTAGGATATTCTGTCTATTGATGTCTAAGAAAATTATCAGGATATTCTGGCTATTGATGTTTAAGAAAATTATCAGGATATTCTGGCTATTGATGTTTAAGAAAATTATCAGGATATTCTGTCTATTGATGTTTAAGAAAATTATCAGGATATTCTGGCTATTGATGTTTAAGAAAATGATCAGGATATTCTGGCTATTGATGTTTAAGAAAATTATCAGGATATTCTGGCTATTGATGTTTAAGAAAATTATCAGGATATTATGGCTATTGATGTTTAAGAAAATTATCAGGATATTTTGGCTATTGATGTTTAAGAAAATTTTCAGGATATTCTGGCTATTGATGTTTAAGAAAATTATCAGGATATTCTGGCTATTGATGTTTAAGAAAATTATCAGGATATTCTGGCTATTGATGTTTAAGAAAATTATCAGGATATTCTGGCTATTGATGATTAAGAAAATTATCAGGATATTCTGGCTATTGATGTTTAAGAAAATTATCAGGATATTCTGGCTATTGATGTTTAAGAAAATTATCAGGATATTCTGGCTATTGATGATTAAGGAAATTATCAGGATATTCTGGCTATTGATGTTTAAGAAAATTTAGAGAGAGAATAAATTTCCTCGATCATCCACCGGATGGCATCGTCATCGAGTGCCGTCTCCGCAACGAAGGTTGGCTACCATGGATCGCCATTCCACTCTGTTTCTTGCTTTGATGGTGCAGGTTGTCATAGATTGACTTGTCCATCTTTTGATGTTACTCGTCCGTGTTAGTCTTGGTCTGCCTCTGCCTCTTTTACCTTGTATTTTCCCTTCCAATATTACTTTCAGTAGGCTGTTGTGTCATTCAACATGCCCCAAAAAATTTCATTTGTCTTGTTCTAATTGTGTTTAGTAGTTCTCTTTTCATTTTTAGTTGTTTTAAAACGTCATAGTTTGTTTTCTTTTCTTTCCATCCAATTCTACCTATTCTTCTATAAATCCACATTTCAAAGGCTTCAATTTTCTGTTCTGTTTTCTTGTCTAATGTTAATGTTTCTGCACCATACAGGAATATTGAGAAGATGTAAGATTTTGCTTTTCTTAGTTTCAGCCCTGCTGTTATTTAGCTGAGTGTGTATTTGATATATCAGAGCACGTAATTATCTGCTACCTCCCACCTAAAAGTCAAAATTATTCAGTACTGGGCGGTAAATCCGAGGTTTAAGAGAACTGGGCTAAACAAATCAAAGGCGGAGGTAGAGGAGGATGTGCGCCTTCGAGACATCCATAATAAATGAAATGAAAGTGACATGCAGAGTTGAAGAAAAGATAATGATGAAGAACAATTCCGTTGTGGAATGAAGAAGTTGATGAAACAGTAAAGAAACATAAAAAATACAAAGCATGCATTGAAAGGAAACAGTTTAAGATGATGTTGAGCAAAGCAACGTTCAAAAACACAAACAACTGCAATGGAGAATTAAGTATAAAAACACAACAAGATTAAAGTTTAACATTAAATAATGATTATAGTGAGTCCAATATTTATTCTACGAAAAAGAGTATAGCAATGAGAAACAACAGAATATTACGATTCCTAACAAAAATCATAAATGATGAAGCAGGGAAAAGATAATACTAGTACATGTATTGAAAAGAGGTTGTTCAACCCTTGAGATAATGGAAGATGCTTCAACCACCGCTGTTAAAACTATTCTGAAAAAATAGGGACATCATAATCAGTTTAAAAAAGTAGATTGATGTATTTAATGCATGTTGCACTGACTCATCTGTCGAATGTGGAAGCTTTTCTGCCACCAAGTTGACTCAAATGTCACGCAATATTCGCTCATTTTGATTGGGTTAATATGCCGTATTTTCCATCATGTTTGTTCTATCTTGTATGTTCTCCATCTTGATTGTTTTATCTTCTATGTTCTATCTTGCATGTTCTCCATCTTTAATAACTTCACCTTGTATGCTCTTCATCTTTTATGTTCTCCATCGTAAATATTTTCATCATGTATGTTCTCCATCTTGTGTATTCTTCATTTTGTAAATTGCCCATCTTGTATGTTCTCCATCATGTATTGGTTATTGGTTATGGAAGGCCTCGGTATCACAGCAAACGAATTAAAATCCATAATTGCTCAACCGCCCGTGCCAGTGGAATCATCCGAATTACTAATTCATCTCCCAAACAAAGAAAGGTAACTGTAGTCCCCATCGAATCCTAAATGGCTCTCCAATCTTCCGAATCCTAAATGGCTCTCCAATCTTCCGAATCCTAAATGGCTCTCCAATCTTCCGAATCCTAAACGGCTCTCCAATCTTCCTAATCTCCAATCCCTCAAATCCTTGGCATGCGAATTAATAAGACAGGGGTACGGCTTGTACTTAAAAGTTAATATTTTTTTAATTGAATCAAAATTTGAATTTTATGTTTAATGGAAAACTAATTTTAAAATACAGCTTGAAAAAGTTTACCCATATTTAATGTACATGTTCAAATACAAATGGATGTTCACATTTAGTAAGTGAAGTACATAATTACAAAGTAAATCGCTGGAGTTTTGAGATTCATCTCCATTTTTCAACAAAACTTTTAAAGACTTCACATTCTCCTAAGGGAAATGGTTGATTATCTTTGCAGATAATTTCTGGGACTAATGTGATGATTGTTTTAACTGATTTCCTCTCCACGTTTTAAATCTTTCATTTTACCAACAAATGCTTTCAGGGTCATTTGGTTAGAAACAAATTTATATGCTTTTTTGGAGGGGGGTTGCCTCGGTAGCTCGGTACCTCGGTATTCTTGGTTAGAAAAAATACACCCGCGGTCGACCCAGGCGCTGGCAGAAATGGGTACCATGGTATTACTCTGGGAAGGTGAGGAATGCCGCCTCGCATCGTGAGTTTCGATGCTTGAAGCGACACAATTCAGAAGTCTCCGAACACTTCTGGATAGGCAGTCGAGCACACATGGATGAAAATCGCGTGCTAAGAGGTCGATCTGGAATCCTACTCTGATTGAGTCTTGATCGCAGAGAGAGAGAGAGAGAGAGAGAGAGAAAGAGAGAGAGAGAGAAGTCTCGTACTTTACCGTTACCTTCTTATATGCGTTTTACAGAGGCCGCTTTGAAGGGTCCTAGTTTGATTGTCCAAAGCTCATTGACATTAGAGAAATTCTACTTCCTCATATTGAACTACAGGGGAACTCAGATATGCCTGCAGATATCTTCACATGGCATTGGGCCTAATGACGTTTGCTCACAAACTTCTAGATCAATAACAACACTGGACTAGGAGTTGAACTAACTGATGTAGGACTCTTAACAACTGGACTAGGAGTTGAACTAACTGATCTAGGACTCTCAGCAACTGGACTAGGAGTTGAACTAACTGATGTAGGACTCTCAACAACTGGACTAGGAGTTGAATTAACTGATGTAGGACTCTCAACAACTTGACTAGGAGTTGAACTAACTGATGTAGGACTCTCAACAACTGCACTAGGAGTTGAACTAACTGATGTAGGACTCTCAACAACTGGACTAGGAGTTGAACCAACTGATGTAGGACTCTCAACAACTGGACTAGGAGTTGAACTAACTGATGCAGGACTCTCAGCAACAGCTGAACTAGGAGTTGAACTAACTTTTCCATGACGTCAAACAACAGCTGGACCGGAAGTTACGTTAACTGATGTAGGACTCCAAACAGCAGCTGGACTAGGAGTTGAACTAACTGATGCAAAACTCTCGACAACAGCTGGACTAGGAGTTGCGTTAACTGATGTAGGACTCAAAACAGCAGCGGACTGTGAGTTGAACTAACTAATGCAAGACTCTCAACAACAGCTGGACTAGGAGTTTAACTGATGCAAGACTCCAAACAGCAGCTGGACTAGGAGTTGAACTAACTGATGCAAGACTCCAAATAGCAGCTGGACTAGGAGTTGAACTAACTGATGCAAGACTCCAAACAGCAGCTGGACTAGGAGTTGAACTAACTGATGCAAGACTCCAAACAGCAGCTGGACTAGGAGTTGAACTAACTGATGCAAGACTCCAAATAGCAGCTGGACTAGGAGCTAAACTGATGCAAGACTCCAAACAGCAGCTGGACTAGGAGCTGAACTAACTGATGCAAGACTCCAAACAGCAGATGAAACTCTAGATTATCGTTCTCTTTGAATGAGCAGTCACCTCTGACAGTCACATGACTTAAGAGTGAAGATGGAGCCAGCAATGGGGACGATGAACTTTTATCATTCAGTTCTTGAAGTGTGGATGTAAATGTTTGGCTTTCAAATATTTTCTCAATGCAGAACTAGTTTGTGGCCCTTTTGTCGAGATACCCATGTAGATTACAGATTGCATTTCGCATAATCGTTGTTATCCAAAATGTGGTTTTAGTTGCAGATATTAGAAAAAAAATAACATGATGCCATCTCGTGAGTTAGTGTTAGTTGTAGGTTAGTTGATGAGTTGTTGAGAGTCAGTTAGTTCAACTCCTAGTCCAGTGTTGTTATGGATTTAGAAGTTTGTGAGCAAACGTCCTTAGGCCCAATGCCATGTGAAGATATCTGCAGGCATATCTGAGTTCCCCTAATAAGAGGTGTGATGGTTGTGTGAGAGGTACAAGATAAATCGCTCTTGTGTGTGCGTAAATGTGGTAGTTAGTGATAGAAATTATGTATAAATAATTCGTGAAAAACACATTAGGTTGAAACAAAAAACACAAATCGATTAACGCAGAGTGTAGATTGATAACTTGTGTCGGAGAGATGATACGGAGAGTTGAGTAGAACTGGAAACTCTGACCTGTACAATGAGTAGCACTGAGTGGTCCAGGCGTTAGACAACTTTCATCGTGTGCCCACCGCAGCGGTTGTATACCTCGGCATTAGCTCATAGAAAACTCCAAAACTATCGAGAGTTATTAGTTTTGAGAATTTTCAACAAAGTAGCACACGGCAACGTGGTTACTTGAAAATTCCAGGAAGATTCCGCAAGATGACGTTCTGAGAACAGCGCGGCACTCAAGGCCACCGGATTCGGGTTCCACCAAAATCGCGACAATCGCCGTTTTTTTTTTTTTGTTTCTCTTTGTTAATAAGCGCTTCTTATGGACGTCAGTGCAGCTAAAACTAATCAGGTTAACAATATTTTAGGATTCGATTGATTGATGGAAAAAGAGCGTAGATTCAAGTTTTCAAAACTCGAATCTTTTACATTACAAGAACGGCGGGATTCAAGTATTGGAATGTCCAATCCCCAATAATAATAAATAAATAAATATTTGTTAACAAATGGAGACTTCGGATACAAGAGATCAACAAATTATACAGAGACAATGGCAGTTTTATAGCACGCGGACAACTTCGCAAACAAAGAACAGAAGAACAAAGTACAATGTGCAGCCCTAACTAGGTTCGAATCAGTGCTCCTGGACATAGCGCTTTGTCCAGAGAGACCTGCATTTCAGCACACTGCCAGCTAAAGCAACTTTAAGAAGCTGCCATTACTAGATCACTATTCTATTCATGTGCCGCGACTAGAACATCAGGTTACAACAACTCGGAAATAAATTAAGAAAAATAATTGTTACCCCCTGCCTAGTGATAGCAACCTTTTCAAGTTGTTTATTTGGAATGCAAGGTATCTGGGAACAAGGCAGTGTGTCGAGGCGTATGGACTCCTAGTTCGGGCTGCCAATGTTGGTTGTTTGTGGATTTTTAAGAGTGCTATATAAATGCAATTATCTCTGTGCAATGTGTGTATCTTTACTGTAAAACTTTAAGGTTTCGTCTGTGGTTGTGTTTATAGCAAGCCTGTCAGTTTTTTATCTGTCATGGACGCTTGAGTGGCAAATGATTCACAATTTCTTGGGAATTCTAAATGTTTTGTTCACAAAGTCCATCTATTCTTGACCTTACAAAACAAGAGATGAGAGTCTTAACCAATAACTATGTTTTCTAGAGCAGCACGTTAGGAACCCAGCGCAGAGTAATCGCCTCAACCTGACTTAGACACGATTAAACGCTTCAATTTGTTCGCCGATAAATTTGACCTCTCATTTTACTTCAAATCTAATTTTAACCTTCCTTTCTTAGACCAGTCAATACATGCGACCACGTTAGTCTCAGTAATTCGTGAACATTGATCAGTTAGTTCGATATCAATAACTGGTCTCCTGTACCGTCAACTTGTGTACACCTAAAAGAGGTTTGATTCATGAAATGGCAGACACCGCGATAAGCATTATACAGGAGATACAGATACGCAATAACTCTAATTTCTCGCGACGCTGAAAGGTAACAGGTAGAGGGATGATAAAGTAAACTATTCTATAGTAGATATCGCCTAAGACGTAGAGACGATCTCATAAAACTAAGATAAAAAGAATAAATTAACATAGCTATATGTGGCCTTCAGGTGCCAACCACAAAAATGTACGTCAGACATCGGAGAATAAGTAACAAATATGTTAACCTGGGCCAGAAAAGGAATTCACATTCAACGTTCAAAGAGAGAAAATACTAGATAGCTTGGTGTCATGGCATGGAACACAGTCAACAACAGAATTGATTCGATGCACGATAGATACAAGATTGTGGAAGGGCATGATCGTCTACACCACCGGTACGGCACATGATGATGATAATTCAAGGTTTGTTGCTCACAATAGGTCACACCCAATCGATAAGACTGTAAAAGGATATCCATCTGGTTCGCCGAGTAACGAGAGATTGTAACAGGGTATGCGAGAAGTGTAACATGATCAGTTACAAGTGCTAGCCTGAGCTAGATGGCAAATTTAAATCATTTTTTTTACTTGCTCTGAGAAGACGATTGTTGAAGCGATTTGCACCTTTCGACTATTGACACGAGCCTAGGTGGCTCAGTGGTTAGTGTGCTTGCTTCCTGACCAGAAGGGTCCGGGTTTGATCCCTAGCAGTGGCGGATTTTTTTTTCGAACTAACAAGGCTCCGGGGTTCACCAAGACTCTAAAAATGGGTACCAGAGATTTTTCTGGGAATTAAAGGCGACCTGGCGTGATACCGACCACATCACCCAAAAAAGTGCCGTGGTCATTAAAAAATATGGTCACTAACACCATATCCCCTTTACGCCTAGCAAAGCGTGGAGGGAACCTTGACCTTTACTGACAACAAAATTTGCATCATTAAAATTGGCTGGGTCGAGTATGTATTTCGTTTCCAATCCCTAATTCTTGGCAAAACTGAGTAGTCATATTCTGTTCAATGTACAAGTATCCAGTAGCAGTAAATTATTACAACCATAGCGAAGTGGAGTGGAGAGCCTCCACTTATTATGGGCACATCTTTTGCGGGAGTGCTGCCCAGTCCTCTCTCTCCGGATGCCTGACCTTTCCTGACCAATGGCCAGGTGGTCCAACTCACTTTTTTGATCCAACCGGGATGCCTAGTGCACGGCCATCTTTATCCTTGAACACCTGAGCGCGCCGCCATATTGTCTCACGACGCAACTATTGATGTTGTAGCGTTTGTGGGATGTCGTCAGTTCATACCACTGTGGATCTATCACGAGCTCCTCTTCCATCTCCTCTTCCATCTCCTCTTCTAATATATTTTTTAATAAACAAACATTATTTTTTTTTTCAAATAAAAAGTAAAATTTGATTGGCTGTTTAAACTGTTTTGTTGGCGAGAGGTTTTGGCCCTCTTCTAGAGCGAGGTGTGTGTGTTTAGCCTCAAACGATGTCTTGCATGGTGTATCTAACAGCGCTGTCTTCAAAAGACAAGAACATTGCTGTAAAAAATATCTTGATGTAGTTTCTTCTCCTTCTACCTTTTTAGCTCCCAGTGGAGCACAGGTCTTCAACAAACACTTTCCAAGTCGTTTTGTTTTTTGCCATTCTTTTAAGATCACTCCATGTCTTCCCCATCATTTTCATCTCTGCTTCTATCTGTCTTCTCCAAGAATTCCTTGGTCTTGTTCTTTGTCTTTTCCCCTGGGGATTCCAAAAAAGGGCCTGTTGTGTAATACTCTCAGTTGGCTTCCGTAGTGTGTGTCCTATCCAGCGCCATCGTCTTTGCTGTATCTCTTTATCCACTGGTGTTTGCCTTGTGCATTTCCATAATTCTATGTTAGTGATTTTGTCCTTCCATTTCCATCCTTTTATTCTGCGTAAGCATCCATTAATGAAAGTCTGTATCTTCGTGATTGTCAATTTTGTTGTTCTCCATGTTTTGATGTAATTTGCTCCTATGAAAATCAGTGAACCATAATTAAGAAATAGCGATTTATGAGGAGGGCTGCCAGACAGAGAACCCGAGTGAGTATAGCAATAACTTAACGAATATTGATCATCATCATCATTGAGCGCCGTCTCCGCAACGAAGATTGCCTATCATGGAGCGCCATTCCACTCTGTCTCTTGCTTTGATGGTGCAGATTGTCATAGGTTGACTTGTCCATTTTGTTATGTCACTCGTCCATGTTAGTCTTGGTCTGCCTCTGCCTCTTTTACCTTGTATTTTCCCCTCCAATATTACTTTTATTAGGCTGTTGTATCTTTTAACATGCCCCAAAAATTTCATGTGTCTTGTTCTAATTGTGTTTAGTAGTTCTCTTTTCATTTTTAGTTGTTTTAAAACTTCACCGTTTGTTTTCTTTTCCTTCCATCCAATTCTACCTATTCTTCTATAAATCCACATTTCAAAGGCTTCAATTTTCTGTTCTGTTTTCTGGTCTAATGTCCATGTTTAATAAATAAACTAATAGCATCAAGTTAACTAATTGCATAAAGTTAACTAATAGCGTCAAATTAACATAACAAATAAAAATGCTCACAATAACTAAACCGGGGCGGAGTGGTGGGGCAAACTGGGAACAAACAGTACAATACTACTAGAATCCATCATTGCTTGACTGAGTCGTTGTCACTCATGATTCATCTATACATTAACAATCACTTACGACGTTGTCATATTTCTGAGTGGATGGGGGACTGCCAATGCCCACAACAGATGGATTTTGTTGAAGGGCTTATATTGTTGATATATTTGCTTATTTACGCAAAACCCAATCTATAGCTTGTATGTGACCCTTGATGACAAGGAAAATGAAAAGCCATTGACCCTATAGGATAACACAATGACATCCGACACATTTGTAAACGTCAGGCTTAATATATGTATATATATATATATATATATATATATATATATATATATATAGAGAGAGAGAGAGAGAGAGCTCTGCCCCATTTTCACTCACTGACTCACTCACACACTCACTCACACACCCACACACACTAAAGCTTTAATTAAATTTGTCAATGGAGACTTCAGATGGTGAAGAATTGGCAGAGATAAATCACACGATGGCTAGAAACTCACCAAGGCAGCGGTATTTTGGGAAGGATCAATTCTGAACATTTCAGTCACTTTGTCTAACGGAGTAGATTCTAACCCAGGCCCAGATTGCCTGTTATAGCTGTAGCTTCCTGGCTTTGTGCGTTTGTTTCTGAGTGGTGGAGGCTATTTCAAACATTTGGGCATGTCTACCTAAAGTTAATGGACACAGTGACTTGTGAGGTTGTCAGTGGCGATGTGGCACCGCGCTGGTTTGATGATTAAAAAAAACGTAGATTCTTTTTCTTTTCTTTCAACGTTGACCCATTAAGTGGGCGTGTATGCGCTGTGTCGCTAATTTTACGACTAACCGTCATATCTGCGTTTTTCAATCTGTAGCATCTGTTTTCGGCATGGGTACATTTACAAAAAAATTTCTTAACAATTTTCTCAGAATAGCGGCTAATTTGGTCCACTCTTTTCCACTTTTAACTACCAAGAGTTCCCGTGCGCAGAGTGAACGCGGGATTTCCAGGTTTTTTTTTCCTTTTTTTCCGTTTTCCTGGAGGGTTGGACATCTGATTTCACCACCTAGAGAGAGGTGGAGAGGGTAAAGCCGCGAAGAAACCACGGACTCGAAGAGAGAAATTCCCACCAGTGCCTGTGAAGACATTCCCTGCACCTTCTTGTCCTCAGCTAGACGCTAACTCTAACCCTTGTTGGTGCAACGTTCATCTCATAAAGTGAGCGTCTGAACACACGAAGTTGACGTTCATGTTTAACTACCTGGCAGGAAGTGAAAAAGCTACATCCATCTTCAAGGTGTGCCGATGGTTGTTTCTTGAGTAAAAAAAAAAAGTAAAGTACACCCGTCACGCCAAGTGGCGTATAGGGAAATTTAGTGTTAGTGACCCTATATTTTACAGACCATCAGCACATGATTTTTGGGGTAATGTGGTCGGTATTACGCCCGTGCTGTTTACTTTCCCAGAAAAAAAATCCGGTACCCATTTAAGGCTGGGTGAACCCGGAAGCCGTCGATTGGGATCGAACCCTACCCCTTGTCCTTTGTAGTCCAGTTCACTAACCACTGAGTTATCGCGGCTCCTTGTTTCTTGAGAGTGGAGAAAAAAGCTACACCCATCTTCAAGGTGTGCCGAGGGTTGTTTCTTGAGTGAGGAGAAAAAATCTACATCCATCTTCAAGGTGTGCCGAGGGTTGTTTCTTGAGAGAGGAGAAAAAAGCTACACCCATCTTGAATGTGTGCCGAGGGTTGTTTCTTGAGAGAGGAGAAAAAAGCTACATCCATCTTGAAGGTGTGCCGAAGGTTGTTTCTTGAGAGAGGAGAAAAAAGCTACATCCATCTTCAAGGTGTGCCGAGGGTTGTTTCTTGAGAGAGGAGAAAAAAGCTACATCCATCTTCAAGGTGTGCCGAGGGTTGTTTCTTGAGAGAGGAGAAAAAAGCTACACCCATCTTCAAGGTGTGCCGAGGGTTGTTTCTTGAGAGTGGAGAAAAAAGCTACACCCATCTTCAAGGTGTGCCGAGGGTTGTTTTTTGAGAGAGGAGAAAAAAGCTACACCCATCTTCAAGGTGTGCCGAGGGTTGTTTCTTGAGAGAGGAGAAAATGCTACATCCATCTTGAAGGTGTGCCGAGGGTTGTTTCTTGAGAGAGGAGAAAAAAGCTACATCCATCTTCAAGGTGTGCCGAGGGTTGTTTCTTTAAAGAGGAGAAAAAGCTACACCCATCTTCAAGGTGTGCCGATGGTTGTTTCTTGAGAGAGGAGAAAAAAGCTACATCCATCTTCAAGGTGTGCCGAGGGTTGTTTCTTGAGAGAGGAGAAAAAAGCTACACCCATTTTCAAGGTGTGATGAGGGTTGTTTCTTGAGAGAGGAGAAAAAAAGCTACACCCATCTTCAAATTGTGTCGAGGGTTGTTTCTTTAAAGAGGAGAAAAAAGCTACACCCATCTTGAAGGTGTGCCGGGGGTTGTTTCTTGAGAGAGGAGAAAAAAGCTACATCCATCTTCAAGGTGTGCCGAGGGTTGTTTCTTGAGAGAGGAGAAAAAAGCTACACCCATCTTGAAGGTGTGCCGAGGGTTGTTTCTTGAGAGAGGAGAAAAAAGCTACATGCTATCGCCACGAGGAGCTCAATCTGATTATTGTTTTTACGAAAAAATAAGGAAAACAAACTTTGACGGATAAGACAGACTAAACAAACTAACGTTTCAACTGAGGAAGTCTTCATCAGGAAGCAAACACTGCAAATCTAGAAAATTCATTGCGAAATTAAGAAACAAAGTGATTGCAAGGCGAATGTATCGCAGCATAAATACTCTAATTACCAATAATTATACGTTAGTCTGTAACGCCGTTAAAAGATATTCTTTAACAAATATTTTGTTTTAAATTATAGAGAGAAGAGGTTTAGGGGCTAGTGAAATACAGGACAAGAGGACACTAGAGATGAACAACTACTGAATTGAGTAGAGAGAAGCATAAAGAGTAAGTTTTCTTGGAAAATACAATGTTAAAACGTATATTGCAACACTCAAATAACTTTAGTGAAAGCAAGCAAAGAAATCAGGTGACATAAACCAGGATTGGTACGGACTCGATTATCCCCTGACATTGTGTAGTTAAGGATAATAAATTATAGCTGTAAGGGTTGGTGTTTCGAGGCATCTGGTCTAGTGGTCCATTGATTATGGCTCAACACAACACTGTGAGATCACCCAACGATCAAGTGGCATGCGGGTCATAAACAAGTGATAAAACTACAGTTGGAAAACAGCAGAAGTATGAAACTAAAAGGGTCAGTAGAGACTAGCGCAATCTTCTGGCGATGAAGCGATCGTGGCTCACTCTCTAACATCTTTGTTTAGTTGTAATCGTTTTTGTGTTATACCCGATGAAGACTTTTGCCGAAACGTCGTAGTTTTTCTTGTCTTTCAATTAGTTTAGCTGCTCACTATAGTTTTATATGTTCTTTGCAGCCCTACTAGCTGTACCACATAGTAAAGAGCCCCCGTCACGTCAAGTGGCGTATAGGGAATATGGTTTTTGTGACCATAAATTTTACAGACCTTCAGCACATGATTTTTGGGGTTATGTGGTCGGTATTACGCCCATGTCGCTTTACTTTCCCAGAAAAAATCCGATACCCATTTAAGGCTGGGTGAACCCGGAAGCCGTCGATTGGGATCGAACCTTACCTTTTGTCCTTTGTAGTCCATTTCACTAACCACTGAGCAACCGCGGCTCCCGCTGTCCCACATAATTTTTAACATTCTAAGTATTTAATATGTATGCTTATCTCGAGGTTAACTTCGACTTGTTTCGGATGTTTATTGTAAATGTAGCTCTGTGGTACTTTATCGTTCTCCTGTTTTATCAACTAGAGAAAAAGGGGGAGTGGGGGGCCGAATATTTGACTACAAGAGTTCATTAATTTCATTAGTCTCGATAAGACTAATCCTTTTCATTATTTCTGTATAAGTCGTTGGACTACTTTAGTTCATATCTTTACACCTGCTTCCAACCTTCACAAAATAAAGGCTGTTTTATGATAAATCACATCGACTGATTTCCGGTCAATATGGCGGATAGGCGGTAAGAACCGTTGAGGCTCTGTCTGAAAAGTGTTTCTTGTTGCAGTTTCCTCTTAGTTCGAGTCCGGCTTGCTGCCGGAGCTACTGAGTTTAGTGCTCTGTGCACACCGTGAGCTGCGTTTTTTAAAATCCGTATGGTGTTTTGATATTCCGATTGCTTACAATGAAATATGATATCGTATGACGACGTACAGTTCAGCTGCGCTTACTTTCAATGCCGCAACGCATTATGTCTTTTGTCGTGTGCTGTAGCTGCTATGATGGAGACTGGGTTTTTCCTTTGTTTGGATCCTTCAATAAGATGAGCTGTTAATTCGGATGATTCCACTAGCACGGGCGGTTGAGCAATTATGAATTTTAATTCTTTTGCAGTGATACCGGGGCCATCGACTAACTACAACTACTACAACGATTAATTCACTGATGTTTTCCTTCAACTTCTTCTTCTGGTTGTCTTGAATTTATTTGCTTGGTGATGTGCCTTATTGAATGGTTTTGACAAGACCTATAGATCATGTATCATGTTCTCATCATTTTAATGTTCGGTTACTTGCCGTTGACAATATGTATTTAATAGGCCCTTGAGTTGCTGAGTTGTTGCATTCTATTATGCACTTTCTCATTGCTGTTTCAATCTCTATATATTATGGAAAAATGGGTTTATTTAGGTTTATTTCCTGAGCCTGCATTTCTTTTTGATAATCAACGGTGAGTGTTCATGCGTATAAATGCTGATGTTAGTAATAATCTGATTTTTAACCCTAAGTAGATTGTTTTACTTTTCTATGTATAGTTTAAAAAAAATGTAAAGTGCCCCCGTCACGCCAAGTGGCGTATAGGGAATATGGTGTTAGTGACTATACATTTTACAGACCTTCGGCACATGGTCTTTTGGGAGTAATGTGGTCGGTATTACTCCCGTGCCGCTTTACTTTCCCAGAAAAAAAAATCAGGTACCCATTAAAGGCTGGGTGAACCCGGAAGCCGTCGGTTGGGATCGAACTCTACCTCTTGTCCTTTGCAGTCAAGTTCACTAACCACTGAGCTATCGCGGCTCCCTTTTCCGTGTATAGTTTAGTCTTTTGTATGTATTGTTTAGTTTCCTCCGAGCATAGTTAATCTTTTGAATGTACATTGTAATATTTTCCATATTTAGCTTATAGTCCGTTCAGATTCGTTTGCCTAGACATTAATTTATTTTTTTCAAAAACTTATTGTTCATTTGCATTGATCTTTTGAAGTTAGGTTTAGAATACTAATGTCGCTATAAAAATATTTTTTTATCAAAGAAATGTGATCCAGTTTCAAAGATGCCTTATTTAACCTATATTAAAAAAAAGTTAATCGATATTATAAACACCGGCGGGATTATGTAGATGCTTACATCTCACAGCTGATTCTTTAACATATAGGCATGACCTTCACGGCTGAATGCGCACCGTCCTAAAATAGTTATGTTTCCACTATAAATTTTTATAAAGAAATGTTACATATGAAATTTCCCGTTTAGCACAAAATGACATTTTAGCCGAAACCGGAAATTATGTGACGTCAAAATCACGGCCGTAGACTCGAGTTCGAGTCATAATTCAGAGGCAAATCTCAATATTTACAGAAAGGAGACGGCACTATCCATATTATCTTCTGCAAGTCTATGTGAGAATGAATATAAAGGCAAAATATTTTACTGAGCATAACATTGCTATAAAGATTTATCAATACTTCTGCAGAGAGCGTAAAAAGGGACATCTTTATTGTTCTTTATCAAACCCTGAGAAGAGAACAATGCATATTTTAGGTTTGTGTAAACGGTTATTTGATCGAATAGTTAAAGGAAGCGGATATTTATTGCCAACAAATGCAAGAAAGCAAGGGAGGAAAGAAACGTTAGACAGTTTTGATAAGGACCTAGTAAAAAGAGAAATCTGTCGAATATTTGATATAAACGAAGAAGTGACACTTAGAAAGTTGAAGCTTTGGCTGAAAACTAACAACGACATTGAAATATCAAAAACTTCATTATGGAAAATATTAAGAAGTGCAGGCTTCACCTTTAGAAAGTATGCTGGTGGAAAAAACATTATTTGTGAGAAGCCACATCTAGTAGCTCTTAGAAGCAAGTATTTACGTGAAGTGAAGGAAATACGCGAAAATGATTATGATATTGTTTATTTAGATGAAACTTGGATCAACGCTCATCATATAAATGAAAAGGAATGGCAGTTAGCAGATGGAAGTATTAAAAGATCAGTACCAAGCAGTAAAGGGCAACGTTTGATAGTTGCACATGCAGGTAGCAGACATAATGGGTTGTTGCAGAATGCTCATCTCGTTTTCATTTCAAAATCCATAGACAATAGAGACTACCACTCCGAAATGAATGGGCACATATTTAAAGACTGGATCGAGAAAAGTATCCTTCCAATATTAGATCGACCTTCTTGTCTGATAATGGACAATGCTTCATACCATAACGTAGTTAACGTAGAAGATAGAATCCCAACATCATCAAGTACAAAAGATGCAATCAAAACGTGGCTCATAAAAGAACACATACAAGTTAACGACAGCTACTTGAAACCCGAATTGCTTAGCCTTGTAAAACAGACACAACGTACAAAGATATTTAAAATAGACAAGTTAATTCAAGAACATGGCCATAGATGTTTGAGACTACCTCCATATCATGCACACTTAAATCCTATAGAACTAGTTTGGGCAAAAGTTAAAGGACACGTAGCATATACAAATAAAACTTTCAAATTATGCGATGTTGAGACACTTACAAATCAGGCTCTATCAAATATAAATAAAGACTACTGGGTAAAATGTGAGGATCATGTGTTACGACAAGAAGAGGAATATTGGAAAAAGGATGGTTTGTTGTTTGTTCAGCCGAAAGCAGTAATCGACCTATTTGACTCGTCTGATTCTGAATGATCATTACTCTGATTAAGTCTACAGATAAATAGTTTGATTTGCAACATTTCCTAGTTGATTTGTTAAACAGTTTATTGTTCAAGACCACCCAAGCAATCAAAAATATGTTATAAGCAAACCAACAACCATTACTTTGAATGGAAGCCTGCTTGAGTCAGTACAGAAGTTCAGCTATCTTGGATCCACTATTACAGCCACACTTTCCTTAGATGAGGAACTAAATGTACGTATTTGAAAGGCAGCGACAACATTTGGGAAACTCACACCAAGAGCATGGAACTATATCAAATTGACTCTACGAACAAAAGTTCTATATATAATTTAAAATTTGTATACTTGCCACCAAGTACAATTTTATGGACACGCCTATGGGTCATCGTTGCACTAGATTACTGTAAAACATTTTGATTAGGGTCAAAATAATAGTTACATGGGCAAAGATCAAAGGAATTCGCCGCTTTAAGAAAACCGTTATAGCTAGACATCGAGTAACACATATGTTCTCGTGACATGGACATTTTAACACCGTATGCCAAAAATCATGTGAAATCATCAAGAACTTTTTGAATTATAAATCATAACATCTCGGCAAACGAATCTGAACGGACTATAGTTTTCTCCATGTATAGTTTTTTTTCATGTATAGTTTAGTTTTTTCCATGCATAGTTTAGTCTTTTCCATGTATAGTTTTTGTTCATGTATAGTTTAGTCTTTTCCATGTATAGTTTTTGTTCATGTATAGTTTAGTCTTTTCCATGTATAGTTTAGTCTTTTCCATGTATAGTTTTTGTTCATGTATAGTTTAGTCTTTTCCATGTATAGTTTAGTCTTTTCCATGTATAGTTTAGTATTGTCACGGCTGCCTCTTACTTAACAATTATACTTCTGGTTGTCACTTTTCCTCAGTGCTAATAAAGCTCAAACATTGGACCGACTGTTTCAAATGCCTCTCCAATTACTTTGATTACTCTTTCAATAGCATGTGTCTTCTAAGAATCGAGAAATAAATGTCACTCACCGTCGCATGTCACTCACCGTCGCATGTCACTCATCGTCGCATGTCACTCACCGTCGCATGTCACTCCATGTTACTCACTGTCGCATGTCACTCACCGCCGCATGTCACTCACCGTTGCATGTCACTCACCGTTGCATGTTACTCACCGCCGCATGTCACTCACCGTCACATGTCACTCACCGTCGCATGTCACTCACCGTCGCATGTCACTCACCGTCACATGTCACTCACCGTCGCATGTCACTCACCGTCGCATGTTACTCACCGTCACATGTCACTCACCGTCGCATGTTACTCACCGCCGCATGTCACTCACCGTCGCATGTCACTCACCGTCGCATGTTACTCACCGTCGCATGTCACTCACCGTCACATGTTACTCACCGTCGCATGTCACTCACCGTCACATGTCACTCACCGTCGCATGTTACTCACCGTCGCATGTCACTCACCGTCGCATATCACTCACAGTCGCAAGTGTACTGAGACGAAACTGACAGTTCTTTCACATAAATTAATGCGAATGTATGAAACGTGACTTTAAAATGACCCGTTTTATGAAGAAAGAGATATAACTAAGTACCTGGGTATCTCGTATTCAACCTAATGATGCGAAAACTAAACTCTGATAACAGAAATAGCCTTAAAAGAAAAATAAAGGTTTATTGAAAAACTGGAGAGGCCGACCTACGAAATATATGAGACAAAAGCGTTGGCGTAAAGACTCTTCACTGACTTGCACTCAATGAAAAAGTTAACACGAAAAACATTCCTGGTGGTGGTAATCAGCGTGCAACGTGCTCGCCAGAACAAGATGTCGAATGAATGAAACTAAATATATTAA
The DNA here is from genome assembly GCA_032433765.1 of Megaustenia siamemsis. NCBI lineage: Eukaryota > Metazoa > Mollusca > Gastropoda > Stylommatophora > Ariophantidae > Megaustenia > Megaustenia siamemsis. The sequence goes on along the minus strand of JAVIAB010000156.1, from coordinate 41,132,330 downwards.
AAAATACATTCTCAACGGAATTAATCTGGAACACGTATTGGGTAGATTTCCAAGACTTTACCTGTCCTAAGGTACATATTTTGACTGAAAACTAGAATTTCCACCGTTTGACATTCTCACGTTATGATCGGTGACAAATATAACATAAGTGAAAGTACAGCAGTACTTCCGTGGCCTGGTCTGTTAATATTATCTTGGTTTATTGAATTGTGTTATAGGCTTCCGATTAATTTTCATTTGTGCAAAAAGCACACAGACATACAAACACACACGCGCGTGCGCACACATACACACACACGCGCACGCGCACAAAAACACACACACATGCGCAAGCACGAACACACACGCACACGAGCACACATACACATATACACGCATATATATACACACACGTACAAATACAACCCCCCTTCCACTCACACACGCAATAGAATAACGGAGTCTTTAAAAAACAAATGAGCACACACAATTACTTACAATAGTGACGTATTCCAAGCAACACGACTCAAACAGGTTCTTACAGCATAATGAATGTAGAATATCAGTCGTTCGTGTTTCTCATGCAGCAGAATCGCTTGTACTCCATGTGTCTCTGTTTCTGATAAATTACTCCTCTTATGACAGGCGTAAATTTGAGCCCATGAGTGTTAATTCTGAAAGAATCATCCAGTCAAGCGCGCGGGAATTTGAATGAAGAACTCGGAGACAGCCCGCGGACAGGCCGGCTCACTTACGTAGCGCGGGAATTGTCAGTACTCAGGACAGGTGGCAGATTTCAGGGGGTGGGGACATCATGTATGTGCAACGACTGCTGGTATACCTGTTTTCATGCAACTTTCTAAAACAGAGGCCACACTAATAATTAACGTATATTTGTAAACTTTTTTTTTCTATTAAAAGATGAATTCATTAACTACTGGAATCGATTTCATGGTACTTGGTCTTCACTCACAGGAGCGCATAATGTCTTTAATTTTTAACAGATTTACTCATTAAATGACGTGTTCTACACGTAAAAGAAGTGCAAACCGTTTCATTACATTATTCAATCTTTCTTATTATGACAAAACGATTATTTAAAACAAGAACATTGTATGGCCACTACAGAACTATTTCATATTGTCTCACTTTCGGCGCAATAGGAACATTAAAGGCTAAAAAATTAGGGAAAGAAGTGGCTAAAAGAAAAATTAAAGCTAGGGTGTCTTATCACAGCTTGATTAATTTTGAACACGACTGGATGTCATGAAATAAAACAAGATTGACGTGTTAGTACATCTGTAGTGAAAATTCATTAAAATAAAAATACACATTAATTTTCACATTAAAAAAATGTCCAAAATATAATAAAATTGTACTTTTACCAATGTTCTATTCTCACTTTGTTGTGTAGTAATTCGTTGGGCAATAATAAATAGTGACACGCACTTATGTTCTTCACAAGTATCAGAAATACAGCTTTAATACACCCATGTTTAATGTTTAAGTCAACATATTTTGATACAAAATTACTCAGTGACATATATAACACTGGACACATACCAGAAGATCTACTAAAATCTATCTTTGTAGTCATACCGAAGAAATCAGGCGACACTGATTGTGAAGACCATCGCATTATTAGTCTCATTAGCCACAGGACGAAAATATTACTAAGAATCATAATGAGACGTGTAAGGAACAAAATAAAACCAGAAATAAACGAGGAACACTGTGGATTTGTGGAAGGAAAGGGCACCAATAATGCAATATACATCTTAAGAACATTGATAGAAAGAGTTATCATCATCATCATGTACCGTACCGGTTGGCGTTGGCGATCATGTCCTTCCACAATCTTCTATCCACAGTGCATCGTATGAGTTCTGTTGTTGACTGTTTTCCATGCCATCACACCAAGCTATCCAGTATTTTCTCTCTTTGAAAGACTATTGAGGTAAAGAAAGGTCTATGTATGTGCGTTATAGACTACACAAAAACATTTGACAAAGAAAAGCATGTGGAAATAATCAATATGCTGGAGAAATTAAACATTGATGGCAAGGATCTGCGAATCATAAAAAAAACATGTACTGGCAACAAACAGCAGCTATAGGAATTAGCAGCCAAACAGGACAATTCCAATATATAAAACAAGGAGTCAGACAAGGCTGTGTTCTGTCACCGGATTTGTTTTCACTTTACAGCAAAAATATTATGAATTCATAAGTAGGCAACAAAATTAATGAAGTCAACGTCACAACATAAACAAATTGCGATATGCGAATGACACAGTCTTAATAGCAGAGACAGAGAATGAACTACAAGAAATGATAGACATAATAGTAAAAGAAATCAATAAGAAAGGTCTCTGTCTGAATAGTAAGAATACAGAAGTAATTGCTATATCGAAGAAACAATCATCACCAGCATGCAGCATCAAAATAAATAGGACAAATCTGAAACAAGTGCAAAGCGTCAAATACTTTGTCGCAATAATAACATCAGATGGAAGATACACCACAGAAATAAAAAGCAGAATAGCTCAGGCCAAAAAAAAGCATTTCGGAAAATGAACAATATCTTTTGCAACAAATCTATGTCAATAGAAGTGAGAATGAGAATTCATCGGTGCTATATAGAACCAATCCTTTCCTATGGAAGCGAATTATGGACAGTAGATAAACAAATGAAAAGACGATTAGAGGCCACAGGGATGGGATTTCTCAGAAGAATGTTGAAAGTTTCCTGGACAGCTAAAAAGAACAATGAGGAAATTCTCAAAGAGGCCAAGACAAAAAGGGAGCTCCTAAAAATATCACACACACACACACACACACACACACACACACACACACACACACACACTAACACACACACACACACACACACACACACACACACACACACACACACACACACACACACATATATGGCATATAATTACCCGAAATGAATGTGGTTCATTTACAGTAGATGCTGCCTATTCAAAATTTACAGATCCAGTCACAAGAGAAACAGTTCAGTAAAATAGCATCCACCATAAGACACCAATATATTACCAGACTAATTACAGATCAATATTGACTTCTACCAATCGTCTGTAAGGACGTCAAAGGCCAAACCTGTTAATTAAAACATACTGGGTACAAATAATAATACATAAATATTATTATATGGGGAACTTCCGAGGCGATAATAGGGAATAATAGAACAAAGAAGTATGTGTTAGCACTCGGAAAAATTGACAGACATTAATTAAAACATAGCTGTCACATTAAAAAGTAATACTTTTAATTGCTGATTTTAAATTATATACAGTTCCCGTTATCGGTTTAATATAACTCTAGGCTCCCAAAATCATTAAAGTTTAACAAAATGTATGGTATCATCACACATAGGCCCCATTAAATCCCTCTCAATACAGCCAAATGTTTGCCCCTTAAAACTCTTTTCTCGTCAACTAAGAATTGCTGTCTCATTAAACTCAGATCAAACGAAATAGATAATAATTCCTTCCCATTAAACTCAGATCAAACGAAATAGATAATAATTCCTTCCCATTAAACTCAGATCAAACGAAATAGATAATAATTCCTTCTCATTAATCTCACTTCAAATGAAATGGATGATTCCTTCCCAGTAAACTGACTTCAAATAAAGTGGATAATTCCTTCCCATTAAACTCTACTCTATCATCAAGTCGCATGTCCTTTGCAGAACAAAGCACCACCACAGTTGCATTCACCACAGCCCATCTGAAAGATTCTCTGTCTCTAGCCAGATCTCCCACCTCTCATATTGTCATGCTGAAGGCCTTCTTAATCTCTTGAAACTACCTTCTGGTCCGCCCCAGATGCGTCGCCGAAAATCCATGTCTTCCATTATTGTTCTTTCCAGCCAGTTGTGTCTTTTGACGTGGCCATAGTATTTTAATATCCTCTGCAGAATAGTGTTTACAAGCCAGTTCTTTTCAATGTTCAATTTGATAATGTCTTCATTTATTTTTTTTATTATTATCCAAGGTATCTTAGTTCTGTCCCATTATACTTTACTGTAGCCAACCAAACATTTCTGTCCAGTCAAACTTCACTCTAATCAACCAAACATTTCTGTCCCGTCAAACTTCACTCTAATCAACCAAACCAGGTGAATGTCAAATATTCTGGAACTCGCTTACATTTTAATGGTATTATTATTTGTGTGTGTGTTTATATATATATATATATATATATATATATATATAATTCATTTACAATTTAGATTTCCTTGATGGCGTAAAGTGTGCAATCTGACAGCTCACTGGTCAAATTTACAATATTAATTAGTTTTCTCAAACGCTACGTTATATTCTCAGGGAACTGAGTTCGTCACAGATTATTTGTGAAACTAAAATGGGCATTGCTATAAAAAGAAACCGTTCCCATTGACAGCAAAACCATAAAACAATATTTAAAACAACAAGTTTAAATGGACTGTCATTTAACATATTCGTTATTGAGAGTCTCGTTCTCTGTGATGTTGCTGAGATTACGTCATTAGTCCATGTTTAATGTCAACAAATCTTGTCACTCCAGATTGACAGATCATTTGTCAAAATCAAAGAAAGAAATCAATGTAACCAATTACGACTTAATTTGTTATAAGTCGTGAGGGCGAAAACAAAAAATTATACAATTTTGAAGCTAAACTTCATTTCCAATCCGGAATTAATGATTTCTTAGACACCATTTGGAAATTCGTCCAGCACAAAATGAAACTAAATGAAAGATATGTCAGAGATTAGCGTTTTACTTGCGTTTTTAAATGGATATGTGTGTTCAGAAAGGGGAAAAAATAGAAACAAGAGAAGGAAACAACATTCTGATCTTTTAATACAAATTTCCCGACGAAAATTATCATAATATTTTGTCCACAAAAAAACAAAACAAAACAAAGAATTGCTTGCAAGGGACGAAAGTGAAAATACAAGATCAGTAACAGGACAAAGCTAACACACGATAGATCGTGTGTTCAAATAACATTGTCAAACAATTACAAGAGCTGCCAAGCGCCTGTCATAAGTATGTAACTTCCCGATAGCGACATATGGTTGTGAATCATTAACAATCTCACAAACAGCAAAGAAGAAAGTCTACTCATTCGAAACAAATTGATGTAGAAAAATCCTTAAGATACCTCGGATAATGAAATAGATTAATGAAGACATATTTGAACAAATTAACTATAAAAAAAAAAATAACTGGCTAATAAACACCACTCTAGAAGGAAATGTCAATAATATTGTCACGTCAGAAAGCAAAATAGAGGACTGGAATGAGCAATAAGGAAGATGGTTCCTGGTAGAGAAGACCTGATCAGACCAAGAATACGGTGTTTTCAAAACATAAAAATAGACGAACATAATAGCAAAAGACGTGGGAGATCTGGTTAGAGACAGAGAATCTTTCAGACAAGATATTGTGAATGTAACTTTCTAGAAAGGACATGCGACCTGGTGATGACCATCAACTTTAATCTTAAGGGAAATCTAATGTGAGAAATGTGAAAGACAACCTGAGTAGTGTTTCCCGGTTTTTAGGGCAAAATGTTGCGGCCAAATTTCAGCCACTGCAGACGCTTTTCTGCAGCCTTTCGTGACGTATTTTCTACAGCACCCTTTCGTGACGTTTAAAAAAAAAAAAAAAAAAAAAAACAGGGGACGGTGTCGTCCACTGCCGCCGTAATATATAACAGGTGATGTGACATAATTAGGTTGAAGACATTGATACTATATAGAGATAACAAATAAACCAAGTCGGAATTTGATGGATTTATTTGTGTGTAATGTTAATGATTATTTGTAAGAGTTTGTATTTTAAGTAGCATGGGACTGTGTTAGTGGGAGTCAACAACTATTGTAACAGGTTGAAGTGTGATGTAATTAGGTTAAAGATGTTGGTTTTATATAGACAAAATAGACTGATATTGATGGATTTATTTGTGTGTAATGTTATTGATTATTTTTAAGAGATTGTATTTTAAGCAACTTGGGTCTGTGTTGGTAACCGCTGCCGACTATTGTAACACGTGTTGTTGTGATAAACAAATGTTGGAGATGGTGGTTGTATATAGAGACAAGTGGAAATATGATGGTTTTATTAGTGTGTGTGATGTTAGAGCTTATTATTGAAGGGTTTGTTTTTGTATTGGCGCCATGAGGTGGGGGGGATGGAAAGAGATATAGGGGATTGGAAAGACAGAGGACACACACACACAAACACATACACACATACACATACACACACACCAACCACAACTTCAAAATATATATTTTTTTAATTTACCGGACTGTCTCTAACACACATATAGGTAAGGTAACTAAAGACTGGTCATCATCATCATGTGCCATATAGGTTGGCGTAGACGATCATGTCCTTCCACAATCTTCTATCTACAGTGCATCGTATCAGTTCTGTTGTTGACTGTTTTCCATGCCATGACACCAAGCTATCCAGTATTTTCTCTCTTTGTCGTCCGCGATCTCTCTTTCCTTTTATTTTGCCAATTGTAACCAAGTATTCTAACTTTCCTCATCTCATGATGTGCCCTAAAAATGTTGATTGCTTCTTTCTGATGTTTTTAAGAGCTCCCTTTTTGTGTTGGCCTCTTTGAGAACTTCCTCATTGGTCTTTTTATCTGTCCAGGGAACTTTTATTAACATTCTTCTGAGAAATCCCATCTCTGTGGCCTCTAATCGTCTTTTCATTTGTCTATCTACTGTCCATGATTCGCTTCCATAGGACAGAATTGGTTCTATATAGCACAGGTGAACTCTCTTTCTCATTTCTATTGACATAGATTTGTTGCATAAGATATTTTTCATTTTCTGAAATGGAGGCGAAGGCGCGCCCCCCCAGCACCAGAGCTGGAAGTCGTCAGTGACTCATAACTGATGGCTTGCGCCAGGATCGGTGAACCAGAACCATCCAGACCCTGCTACACCTCTTCGTGGTGCCTCTAGAAACAGACTAACCTGTCTAGTCTGGCCAAGCGAGCAGGGATCGAAGTGGGAAGACGAACCCGGTACACAAAAAAGCGTCGGCTGAAATCGGATGTGTTGGGCCGAAAGGCGCAGATATCACAGTGTTACACTGCAAACTGCAACACAACGTAACTATGTCCACTTAACGTCCTTTTAAGGGCGGATGACGAGGAGGAAGTCTACGGTTCGTATCCGTTAGAATACCTCAAATCATCGGACGAACGCATCATCATCATCATCATCATCATCATTTTCTGAAATGCTATTTTGGCCTGAGCTATTCTGTTTTTTATTTCTGTGGTGCATCTCCCATCAGATGTTAATATTGTGCCCAAGTATTTGAAACGTTGCACTTGTTTTAGATTTGTCTTGTTTATTTTAATGCTGCATAATGGTGATGATTGTTTCTTCGATATAACCATTACTTCTAGACTGGTAAGAGGGTTATATGATCAAACTACCAAAGACAGGAAGTTTGCACGAGTGCACAAATTATAGGGGAATTATGATATTATCAGTAGCGGGAAAAATATTTAGCGGAATCATTCTGGAGAGGCTAAAAAAGGCCATTGAGAAATATTTGAGAGATGAACAAGCAGGTTTTAGGAAAAACAGATCATGTGCTGATCAAATAAGTACCTTATATACAATAGTTGAACAAAGCTGAGAACTAAGATCACCAGTTTATATCGGATTTATAGATTATGAAAAGGTATTTGCTAGTTTAGACAGAGGCATGTTTGGGAAGTTGCTGAATCATTAGGGAATTCCCCATAGCGTTTATTAACACGATAGGAACAATGTATGAAGGAAGGAGTGGTGTGCACGAGGGACAGATTATTTGTGCACGAGAGACAGCTTATTTGTGCACGAAGGACAGCTTATTTGTGCACGAGGGACAGCTTATTTGTGCACGAAGGACAGCTTATTTGTGCACGAAGGACAGCTTATTTGTGCACGAGGGACAGCTTATTTGTGCACGAGGGACAGCTTATTTGTGCTCGAGGGACAGCTTATTTGTGCACGAAGGACAGCTTATTTGTGCACGAGGGACAGCTTATTTGTTCACGAAGGACAGCTTATTTGTGCACGAAGGACAGCTTATTTGTGCACGAAGGACAACTTATTTGTGCACGAGGAACAGCTTATTTGTGCACGAGGGACAGCTTATTTGTGCTCGAGGGACAGCTTATTTGTGCACGAGGGACAGCTTATTTGTGCACGAGGGACAGCTTATTTGTGCTCGAGGGACAGCTTATTTGTGCACGAGGGACAGATTATTTGTGCACGAGGGACAGCTTATTTGTGCACGAGGGACAGCTTATTTGTGCACGAGGGACAGCTAATTTGTGCACGAGGGACAGCTTATTTGTGCACGAGGGACAGCTTATTTGCGCACGAAGGACAGCTTATTTGTGCACTAAGGGCAGCTTACTTGTGCACGAAGGGCAGCTCCTTTGTGCACGAAGGGCAGCTTATTTGTGCACGAAGGGCAGCTTATTTGTGCACGAAGGACAGCTTATTTGTGCACGAAGGACAGCCTTTTTGTGCACGAAGGACAGCTTATTTGGGCACGAAGGACAGCTTATTTGTGCACGAGGGACAGCTTATTTGTGCACGAGGGACAGCTTATTTGTGCACGAGGGACAGCTTATTTGTGCACGAGGGACAGCTTATTTGTGCACGAGGGACAGCTTATTTGTGCACGAAGGACAGCTTATTTGTGCACGAAGGGCAGCTTATTTGTGCACTAAGGGCAGCTTATTTGTGCACGAAGGACAGCTTATTTGTGCACGAGGGACAGCTTATTTGTGCACGAAGGACAGCTTATTTGTGCACGAGGGACAGCTTATTTGTGCACGAGGGACAGCTTATTTGTGCACGAGGGGCAGCTTATTTGTGCACGAAGGACAGCTTATTTGTGCACGAAGGACAGCTTATTTGTGCATGAGGGACAGCGTATTTGTGCACGAGGGACAGCTTATTTGTGCACGAAGGACATCTTACTGACGCATTTGAAATAAGAACAGGAGTAAGGCAATGATGTCTTCTATCGCTATTTCTCTTTATACTGGCCAAACCTTGGCTTATAAAAATAACTTAAAACAATAAAAATGGAATCCAGTGGTCACTGACCAAGCAACTGATCATCATCAAATGCAAGATCAAGTGAGCATACTTGATGAGAGACCACATTCGTTGGCCCTGAAAATAAATAGAGATAAGACCATAATTATGAGAATTAATGCAGTTGACAATAACCAAATAACAACAGGAGAAATAACTCTAATAGATGTAAAATCTAACAAATATCTGAGCAGTAATATAGACAAAGGAGAAGTAACAGAGAAAGATATCAAAATATCGATATCAAAAGCAATAGCAAAATCATTCGTTGCACTGGGAAACATGGAAATCCAAAGAGATTAGGTTAAATATAAAAAATACATTTTTTTCAACTCCGTAGTTAGTTAAATCAGCCGTAATATGTGATCGTGAAAATGGAGAAAAACAAAAAATGCCAATCATCAAGATACAGACTTTCATTAATAGATTTTGCGGAGAATAAAAGGATGGAAACGGCAGGAAAAAATCACTAACATAGAATTATGGATCAGTCAAATACCAGCGGATAAAGAGATACAGCGAAGACGATGGTGGTGGACAGGACACACATTGCGAAGAGTGTTTGGAGAAAAGACACAGAATTTAAGGCTTTTTAAAATCCTTATATGACCGTTTTACATTTTTTTTATTTCGCTAATTTTTATCTACCAATCAATTACATATTTTATTGTGTAGAACCTTTGACATACTATAACCAGTGCTGCAACAGGTACAAGTGAAATAAACAAACGAATAGGAGTGACAAAGATACAACATCAAAACAAATAACATCAGGACTAAAACTAAGAACGTCAAAATGTTATTATATCTTCTCATCATTTATACGTGGCGCAGAAACATGGATGTTAGACAAGAAAACAGAACAGAAAATGGAAGCCTTTGAAATGTGGATTTATAGAAGAATAGGAAGAATTGGATGGGACGAACAGAAAACAAACGATGAAGTTTTAAAACAAATAAAAATGCAAAGAGAGCTACTAAACACATTTCAAACAAGACAAATTGAATTTTTAGGTTTAAGTTAAAAGAAACATCAGCATACTAAAAGTAATCTTGGAAGGGAAAATACAAGGTAAAAGTGACGGAGACAGACCAAAACTAACATGGACCAGTAATATCAAATGATGGACAACTAGGCATACGACTGCGCTATCAAAACAAGCGACAGTTTGGAATGTTGCTTCTTGATAGCAAACCTTCGAGGTGGAGACGACACTCGAATCTGCTTGCATAAACATTTCTCCAATCAAAGACTAGTATAGAAAGCCATATTACATGCCACGTATATTTCCTTAAAATTATTGGCCAGATGTTATCGCTACTACCTAACACGGAAATATTCCTAGCGGTAAGATAGACCATGTACATTGACAGTTCTTGGCAATCGTTCGATTGTTGTCTCCTATATGCTATTACTGGAGCACATAGCAATGAAGACAGATTTCGCTTATCGATATTGACAAGTATTCATCATCATCATCGAGTGCCTTCTCCGCAATGAAGGTTGGCTACCAAGGATCGCCATTCTACTCTGTTTCTTGCTTTGATGGTGCAGGCTGTTATAGATTAACTTGTCCATCTTTTGATGTTACTCGTCCATGTTAGTCTTGGTCTGCCTCTTTTATCTTCATTACACTACAAGTATTGGTTGTTTATATTTATAATTTCCTGTAATGCTGTCTTTGCCTGCAGTTATTTTACGTCTCTATACTATGTCTACCACTTGAGGTTAATATAAAATAAGAATGATACAACTCAATACCATTACTAATAAGTAGGAAGTGGAAACCAAAAAAAAAGTAAATAATAATGTGACTAACACTGTGATAAGTACATAAGGCAGGAATAAGATACAGATATAGGTAGCCTTGAATGGGAAGAGAACGATATAACTAAAAAAAGAAACAAACACATAAACAAATTGTATTTAGCCACATGTTTTATGCATGTATGCAAAGCATCCAGACACACATTAAATGATGAAATATGTTGAAATATATGCACCTAACATTACGCGTATAGAATACTACTTAGTTTAACCTAGGAATACACATTGCATACAGTTACGTTTTTTTAAAATGTAACTATCCTAACAGCAGGATGTTTCGCCACCATTCGATATTGTATTTGTCCTTTCAAATGTGAATCTACTATTACGGAGCACTTGAGTGAGACACTTGTCAGCTGAATGCTTAGTGGTTATTGTACATTATAAACCCGGTCTATTTGGCAGTTAAAGACAAATACATTGCTCACTTTTAAGGCTTTCTCAAATGCCCCCACAATATAAACAATGTGGGGTATGTGGCTGACACAGTTTTAATATCAGAGCCAGAGAATGAACTACAAGAAATGTTAGACATAATAATACAAGTACGCATCAAGAAAGTACTTGTACGCGCTTTCTATTTGATGTAAATCACTTTGCTTCTTTTGATTTATAGCATTTTGTTACATTTTCCTTATTTCATCACTCATCCTTGTTGACTGCACTATTGAACGCGTTAAAAAATGGCGGTTTGTTTACGCCGATCGGTCGTCAAGGACGTGTAATTCATTTAATTTGTCGAAAGCTCACAGTGTATCCGCGTGCTGTAGAGATATTTACTGGAGTTGGCCAGTTTATAACGTGGAAACGGGTTCTGGACCGTGCTACTGAGTAAGTGCACGTGAGTCTAGACCATCCAAAGCATCAACGTTCAGCGACGTTCAACATGACGACGGTAAGTGTAAGTTTTCAGATGCAGCCCAAACGACATCATCGAAAAAGGAAAACACGACGGGGCAAGAGAGGTGGCATTAAACTGTCGAAGTGTGAGAGTCTAGGCCTAAAGTATGTGCGCGTTACTTATTGGAATTGTGGGTCCATTAATCAACGACGGCCCATTCTTGATAAGCTACTGTGCGGCGCCGATATAATGGTTTTGCAAGAAACTCTTCTTGGTGACATGACAGTAAGTACTCCTGGCTTTCATTGTTTTTACAATAGACGACACCGTGGCCAGGCCATCCTTGTGCGTAACAATATGGTGGCAGCTGAGGTTGATATGTTTGTGTGGAACAATGCAGAATTGCAGGTACATGCGGTTAGGGTTCAGACCCCAGTTCATTTCATTTCGTGATTGTTAATGTGTATGCCTGTAATGGGAAGGTGAACACACAACAATGGCAGAATCTCTTCGAGTTCGATGAAGAGAACTCATTTTCTGCGGAGACTTTAATGCTAGAGGAAACCAGTGGGGTAACGTCATAACCAACAAGCAGGGAGAAGACCTGGAGAACGCACTAGTGTCAGTAGATTTAGTGTGCTTGAATGATGGAAGAGCAACAAGAATGGCCACTCGAACAGGGGACTCTGATAGTGTCATAGACCTGGCACTGGTGTCTTCCACCTTCGCACCGGTTTGCAGGTGGAATGCACTGGGGTTCCACGGAAGTGATCACTATCCATGTGTCCTCCTAATTGAGAAAATCAGAAATGAAAGCCAGAAAAGAAAGCTCCACACATTCAACTACGAGAAAACAGACCAGGACGTCATTAGCAAAATCAGACATAGGAAACAGAGCGCCCATCGTAGGAGGCAGGAGAGATGGACGCAGCCACCCTGGTGGAACGTAGATGTCGTGGCGGAGCAAAAGACAAACGGTCAAGACATGGCAGAAAGCTAGAAGGAATGGAAGAACACAAACTGAGCTCTTGAAGTGTCTGAAAGTAGAGGTCGACCAAAAAATGATGCACTTTAAACTATGCGCTAAGCAGGCTAAGGATGCCAAATGGGATGACTTCTGTAAAAAAGTGTGCTCAGAAAAATCGCTAGCCACATTCTGGCGCCTTCATCAGTGCATGAATGGCACACCACGACACAGAGGCATACCAGACTTTCAGAGCACAGGCCGGATATGGCACAAATCTGATGAGAGCAAAGGGAAGGTCCTGCTTGCCCGCTACATTGAGCAGACGGACCAAAGAAATGAGGCTGTAAGAATGAGGATACGGGGATCGCTGTCAAAATTGTGTAAGGATGTAGGGCTGGAAGAAGATCTCACAATCACAATCGATACCATTCGCACGACACTTAAAAGGTCACACAACACTGCTCCTGGTCCAGATGGTGTTTGGTACGATGACATAGGCGATTTAGCTGATGACGACTTGACAAAACTGGCCAATGAGTTTAATGCCAGTATTCGGAGTGGCCAGATTAAGGAGGAGTGGCTACACAACTACTTACTACCGCTACCGAAGCCAAACAAGGACCATTCTCAGATCAATGCCTACAGAATCATCACAATACAGAACACTGCGGGCAAGCTGCTGTAGAAAATAGTTGCCCGTGTCCTCACCTGTCACCTTGAACAGAAACGTGTATTCCCACTATCCCCATTCTATTTAACGTGTACACAATAACGATCATGAAACAACAGCTGGATGGGAGGGGAAGAACTATGACTTTTGCTGATGATATTCTGGTATATCGACAGGGAAGAGACAGACGGGGAATCGCTTCCACAATGCAAGACGAACTCGATCGCATTTCTTCCTGGTGTGGGGTATCAGGTGCCGTGGTTAATCCTAATAAAGCATCAGTTTCATGGTTCTCCCTTAACAATCATATCGTTCATACAACCACACCGGTAGTACGAATGGGAGCTGATGGAGGTGACCAGGGACAAGTTGATGACATACCTTGGAGTTAAGTTTGATCGCAGCCTGTGTTTTTGGGACCACGTCGACCATGTGATAACAAAATCCCGCAAAGGATTAGCCGCCTTGAAGGTCATGGCAGCTGCCAACATCGAGCAGAGGCTACTCACTCTTCTGTTCCAGGGATTAGTCCTCGCACCTATCGAATATGCCCTGGCAATTCTTACTGTCAGTACGACTCAAATTGATATGCTGGAGAAAATACAAAATGAAGCCATGCGCATTATCCTGGGATGTACGAGGGACACTCCCTGTGTAGCAATGAGGTATCTTCTTGACTTTCCAACCATGGATGACAGAATCAAGATCTGGAGAGCACGAGCATACCTGAAGATTAGTACAGATACAGAGCATCCATTGCACCACGTGCTCAACACATAGAAAGGTAAAAAAAAAAAAAAGGCAAATCATGGGTGGGCCGAGCAGAAGATGTCATCAAACAGGTCTGTGGGCTTACCAATATCAGCGTTGGTGAGGAGTGGATACCGGTGCCTACGTCATTCAAGGGGACTTTCTCGTGTATTGTCACACTCGACAGGAAAAGTAGGGAACAGAACCCGGTCGTGGTTAATGCTGAGGTCAACGGTCTCATCTGCGATAACACCGATGAGAAAGATGCAGTCATCTATACAGACGGATCTGTAAGACGACACCAAAGAAGTGCATGGGCATTTACAGCACGCTCGGCAGGCAGAATAGTCTACGAAGACAGTGGTGCATACGTCGTGACCACGAGTAGCATGACAATGGAGGTGATGGCAGTGACCAAGGCATTCAAATGGTTAGAGTCACAAGACTACACCCACACATGTATACTGAGTGATTCGATGAGCATGATAAAAAAGTGGAGGCGGGCTCTGTACGCATGCAATGGGTAGAGTCGTTGCAGAAATCCAAAATACGTAAGGTCACCTTTGTCTATGTCACTGGACATGCGGGAGTACGGGGAAATGAAAGGGCGGACAGGTTGGCTAGCTGCGCTGTCGTTGAGGACGGGCAACCAATGGATCGGGCGGACATCATCAATGCCCTCCGAGATGTGGGAAGAGCACAGGAGTAGTATACAAGGGTCCATTTGCCCCGTATTTAGGCGTAAATTAACAAAGATATATAGTAGGCGTATTTTACGCCTAATGTACACGAGAGACAAGGGGAGTTAATCGGTCGTGCGGCGGGCGGTGTGACCCCTCGTGCGGTGTGACCCCTCGGCGGTCGTCGTGTTGACCTCTAGTCCCGGTGACCCCGGAAGTGACCTGTTTATGTTTGGTGTGTGCTGACTTTGGACTTCTTGATGTACTTGATCGATAGTGATAGGTTAGTAGATTATACAACATCAATGAAAAACAATCAATATAAAACAAAAGACAAAGATATATTTTATTCTTTTATTATCTCAATAGGTGTATAACATACAGTGGATAGTATATTAAATTACAAAAATATTTAGTACACTGAGTAAATATAAAGTACAAGGATAACATTTATTTATAGCTATGTAGTTGGGTGTCTGCTTAGCTCTATGTCATAAATGAAGCATAAGGGTGAAACAGTTAGAGATAATTGGTCAGTCTAAGCTGGTAGTGTAAATATGTTCCTCGGTGTTAGTGGTTCGCTATCTCTCTCTCTCTCGCTATCTCTCTCTCGCTCTCGATCATTCTCTCTCCCTCTCCATCTCTCTCTCGATATCTCTCTCTTTCACAAGACTTCTCTCTCACTCCTAGACGTCTCTCCTACCATGCCAACTTTCAGCCCCTCTCTCTCTCTCTCTCTCTCTCTCTCTCTCTCTCTCTCTACTAACATTCCACCCTCCATCGTACATTTAGCTTCCGTCATAGACTTCCCTCCATTGTAACATTTACTCATTCTCTCCATTTAAACCCATTAGCTCTACTTAGCTCCCCTAAATTTCTCTCTCTCTCTCTCTCTCTCGCTCTCTACTATTCCAGCCTAGATTCCCCAACATTGAAACACTTATTCATTCTCTCCATTTATGCCTATCATCGCGCCTTCCGTCTCTCTCTCTCTCTCTCTCTCTCTCTCTCTTTCTCCCCTATCCTCTCTTAGACTTCTAACCTATCAGTCCACCCTCCTCCTCTCCCTTTATCTCCCCCGCCCTCATTCATATTTTTAGCGTCCCTCCTATTGTAACACTTGATTATTCTCACCATTTATACCTAGCATCTCGCCTTCTTTCTCATATGCTTCTCTCTCTCTCGCTCTCTCTCTTCTAACCCTTACTAGACTTCTCTCCTACCATTCTACCTTCCTTCCTCTCTCTCTCTCTCTCTCTTTACCTCTCCTAGCGTTCCACCTTCATTCGTATTTTTACCTTACCGCTAGTGTAACACATTAATAACATTGAATATCAATTACAAAACGACTTGAAATATCTACTTTTTAAACAACCAATAAGATAAACATATGAAAAACGAAGGAATAATACACTCGACAAGGCTTAACATACGTACTTTATACACATCACCATTAATACAACCGAAATTCCTTTAATGATAACCTACCACATCGTTATGAGAAAGGAGAAAAACAGAAAAAAAAATGCAACTTACACCGTAAAATATTCCACTACAACACAGACCGCTAGACTGAACAGTACTATGAAAATAAACTTCCGTGAATCAAGCGCGCTTATAACACGAAGTCTCACATCCGACTAGTTTAAATATAATCAGTAAATAAAGTTGGACGACACTATTCCACCCTCGACTAACATCTAGGTTAACCAATCAGAGAAGAAGATTTCTATCGGACACCCATCAACGAAATGACTGACCTTTAGATTAACTAATCAGAGAAGAGGATTACTGTTATCGTGATAACTGACCTCATTTTCCACTTGAAGTGCTGTCGAGTCTGACGCATGGGTTATTTTAAATCGATTCGGTCCCTGATACAATCCACCTGTCGGGATAAATTTTTTGGTCAGAAACCTAGGAGGCATGGGCAGAAACCAAGGAGGCAAGGGCAGAAATCTAGGAGGCAAGGGTAGAAACCAAAGAAGCAAGGGCAGAAACTTAGGAGGGAAGGGCAGAAAACTAGGAAGCAAAGGCTGAAAACAAGGAGGGAAGGTCAGAACAAGAAGGTCAGAAACCAAGGAGGGAAGGTCAGAAACCTAGGAGGGAAGGTCAGAAACCTAGGAGGGAAGGTCAGAAATCTAGGAAGCTGTGTTAGAAAACAAGGAGGGAAGGTCAGAACAGGAAGGTCAGAAACCAAGGAGGGAAGGTCAGAAACCAAAGAGGGAAGGTCAGAAACCTAAGAGGCAAGGGCAGAAACCTAAGAGGCAAAGATAGAAACCTAGGAGGTAAGGTCAGAAACCTAGGAGGCAAGGGCAGAAACCTAAGAGGCAAAGACAGAAACCTAGGAGGCAAGGTCAGAAACCTAGGAGGCAAGGGCAGAAACCTAGGAAGGAGGGAAGGGCAGAAACCTAGGAGCAAGGGCAGAAACCTCCTAGAAACCTAAGAGGCAAGGGCAGAAACCTAAGAGGGAAAGACAGAAACCTAGGAGGCAAGGTCAGAAACCTAGGAGGCAAGGGCAGAAACCTAGGAAGGAGGGAAGGGCAGAAACCTAGGAGCAAGGGCAGAAACCTCCTAGAAACCTAAGAGGCTGGGCAGAAACCTAAGAGGGAAAGACAGAAACCTAGGAGGCAAGGTCAGAAACCTAGGAGGCAAGGGCAGAAACCTAGGAGACAAGGACAGAAAACTAGGAAGCAAAGGCTGAAAACAAGGAGGGAAGGTCAGAAACCTAGGAGGAAAGGGCAGAAACCAAAGAGGCAAGGGCAGAAACCTAGGAGGCAAGGGCAGAAACATAGGAGGCAAGGGCAGAAACCTAAGAGGCAAGGACAGAAAACTAGGAAGCAAAGGCTGTTGGTCAAATCGAAAATATTTTACCCACAGAACACAAAAATGTAGGCTCATACTCAAAAAATCGACCTCAACACCATAAAAAGGTACTCACATAGTCATACTAGTTAGACACATCGAACAGATAGTTACATCCAAAGTCCCAAATCACTAACATTTTACCTCCAGAACACAAAAATTTAGGCTCATACTAAAAAAGTCGACCTAAAAACCATAAAAATCTACTCACATAGTCATACTAGTTAGACACATCGAACAGATAGCTACAGCCAAAGTCCCAAAAGAGTGGCCATATCACTAACATTTTACCTCCAGAACACAAAAATGTAGGCTCATACTAAAAAAGTCGACCTAAAAATCCAGAAAAAGCTACTCACATAGTCATAATAGTTAGACACAACGAGTAGAAAGTTATATTCAAGGTCCAAAAAACGTTATTTTAGACATTCCCATTGCAAAAATTTACATAAAAAAACACTTTTAGGATTTTACACCCTTAGCATTTTTGAGGGTTACGCCCATAAAAACGGTAAAAATCGTAAATTTTCACGCTAGGCATACCCACAAACTTTATTTTAGACATCCCCATTGCAAAAATTTACATAAAAAACCACTTTTAGGATTTTACCCCCTTAGCATTTTTGAGGGTTACGCCCCTGAAATCGATAAAAATCGTAAATTTAGCACGTAGGCTTACTTAAAACTTTATTTTAGACATCCCCATACCAAAAATTTACTTAAAAATCACTTTTGAAATTGTTACCCCCCTTACCGTTTTTGAGGGTTACTCCCATGAAATCGGTAAAAATCGTTAATTTAGCACGTAGGCTTACCTAAAACTTTATTTTAGACATCCCCATACCAAAAATTTACTTAAAAATCACTTTTGAAAGTGTAACCCCCCTTACCATTTTTGAGGGTTACGCCCATGGAATCGATAAAAATCGTAAATTTAGCACGTAGGCTTTTTTAAAACTTTATTTTAGACATCCCCACACCAAAAATTAACTTAAAAATCACTTTTGAAATTGTTACCCCCCTTACCGTTTTTGAGGGTTACGCCTCTGAAATCGGTAAAAATCGTAAATTTTCACTCTAGGCATACCCCAAACTTTATTTTAGACATCCCCACACCAAAAATTAACTTAAAAATCACTTTTGAAATTGTTACCCCCCTTAAAATTTTTGAGGGTTACGCCCCTGAAATGGATAAAAAATTGAAATTTAACCTCAAGGCATACCTAAAACTTTATTTTAGACATCCCCACAACAAAAATTAACTTAAAAATCACTTTTGAAATTGTTACCCCCCTTAAAATTTTTGAGGGTTACGCCCCTGAAATCTATAAAAAATTGAAATATAACCTCAAGGCATACCTCCCACATAATTTTTGACACCCCTACATATCAAATTCCATAAAAAAAACAACAAAAAACTAGTAGTATAGGTGGCTGTGAACCCTAACATACTACTTCTCGTGCATGTTTTGGCACCGAAACAGTTTCGGTGCCAAATCTATTGTATTTCGGTGCATGTTATTCCACTTTTCTGTTGAGTTCACAGCCACCTACACTACTAGTTTTTTGTTGTTTTTTTTATGGAATTTGATATGTAGGGGTGTCAAAAATTATGTGGGAGGTATGCCTTGAGGTTATATTTCAATTTTTTATAGATTTCAGGGGCGTAACCCTCAAAAATTTTAAGGGGGGTAACAATTTCAAAAGTGATTTTTAAGTTAATTTTTGTTGTGGGGATGTCTAAAATAAAGTTTTAGGTATGCCTTGAGGTTAAATTTCAATTTTTTATCCATTTCAGGGGCGTAACCCTCAAAAATTTTAAGGGGGGTAACAATTTCAAAAGTGATTTTTAAGTTAATTTTTGGTGTGGGGATGTCTAAAATAAAGTTTGGGGTATGCCTAGAGTGAAAATTTACGATTTTTACCGATTTCAGAGGCGTAACCCTCAAAAACGGTAAGGGGGGTAACAATTTCAAAAGTGATTTTTAAGTTAATTTTTGGTGTGGGGATGTCTAAAATAAAGTTTTAAGTAAGCCTACGTGCTAAATTTACGATTTTTATCGATTCCATGGGCGTAACCCTCAAAAATGGTAAGGGGGGTTACACTTTCAAAAGTGATTTTTAAGTAAATTTTTGGTATGGGGATGTCTAAAATAAAGTTTTAGGTAAGCCTACGTGCTAAATTAACGATTTTTACCGATTTCATGGGAGTAACCCTCAAAAACGGTAAGGGGGGTAACAATTTCAAAAGTGATTTTTAAGTAAATTTTTGGTATGGGGATGTCTAAAATAAAGTTTTAAGTAAGCCTACGTGCTAAATTTACGATTTTTATCGATTTCAGGGGCGTAACCCTCAAAAATGCTAAGGGGGTAAAATCCTAAAAGTGGTTTTTTATGTAAATTTTTGCAATGGGGATGTCTAAAATAAAGTTTGTGGGTATGCCTAGCGTGAAAATTTACGATTTTTACCGTTTTTATGGGCGTAACCCTCAAAAATGCTAAGGGTGTAAAATCCTAAAAGTGTTTTTTTATGTAAATTTTTGCAATGGGGATGTCTAAAATAACGTTTTTTGGACCTTGAATATAACTTTCTACTCGTTGTGTCTAACTATTATGACTATGTGAGTAGCTTTTTCTGGATTTTTAGGTCGACTTTTTTAGTATGAGCCTACATTTTTGTGTTCTGGAGGTAAAATGTTAGTGATATGGCCACTCTTTTTGGGACTTTGGCTGTAACTATCTGTTCGATGTGTCTAACTAGTATGACTATGTGAGTAGATTTTTATGGTTTTTAGGTCGACTTTTTTAGTATGAGCCTAAATTTTTGTGTTCTGGAGGTAAAATGTTAGTGATTTGGGACTTTGGATGTAACTATCTGTTCGATGTGTCTAACTAGTATGACTATGTGAGTACCTTTTTATGGTGTTGAGGTCGATTTTTTGAGTATGAGCCTACATTTTTGTGTTCTGTGGGTAAAATATTTTCGATTTGACCAAACTTTTTTGGGACTTTGGCTGTAACTATCTGTTCGATGTGTCTAACTAGTATGACTATGTGAGTAGATTTTTATGGTTTTGAGGTCGCTTTTTTGAGTATGAGCCTACATTTTTGTGTTCTGGAGGTAAAATGTTAGTGATTTGGCCACTCTTTTTGATACTTTGGATGTAACTATCTGTTCGATGTGTCTAACTAGTATGACTATGTGAGTAGATTTTTATGGTTTTGAGGTCGCTTTTTTGAGTTTGAGCCTACATTTTTGTGTTCTGGAGGTAAAATGTTAGTGATTTGGCCACTCTTTTTGGGACTTTGGATGTAACTATCTGTTCGATGTGTATAACTAGTATGACTATGTGAGTACCTTTTTTATGGTGTTGAGGTTGATTTTTTGAGTATGAGCCTACATTTTTGTGTTCTGTGGGTAAAATATTTTCGATTTGACCAACAGCCTTTGCTTCCTAGTTTTCTGTCCTTGCCTCTTAGGTTTCTGCCCTTGCCTCCTATGTTTCTGCCCTTGCCTCCTAGGTTTCTGCCCTTGCCTCTTTGGTTTCTGCCCTTTCCTCCTAGGTTTCTGACCTTCCCTCCTTGTTTTCAGCCTTTGCTTCCTAGTTTTCTGTCCTTGTCTCCTAGGTTTCTGCCCTTGCCTCCTAGGTTTCTGACCTTGCCTCCTAGGTTTCTGTCTTTCCCTCTTAGGTTTCTGCCCTTGCCTCTTAGGTTTCTAGGAGGTTTCTGCCCTTGCTCCTAGGTTTCTGCCCTTCCCTCCTTCCTAGGTTTCTGCCCTTGCCTCCTAGGTTTCTGACCTTGCCTCCTAGGTTTCTGTCTTTCCCTCTTAGGTTTCTGCCCTTGCCTCTTAGGTTTCTAGGAGGTTTCTGCCCTTGCTCCTAGGTTTCTGCCCTTCCCTCCTTCCTAGGTTTCTGCCCTTGCCTCCTAGGTTTCTGACCTTGCCTCCTAGGTTTCTGTCTTTGCCTCTTAGGTTTCTGCCCTTGCCTCCTAGGTTTCTGACCTTACCTCCTAGGTTTCTATCTTTGCCTCTTAGGTTTCTGCCCTTGCCTCTTAGGTTTCTGACCTTCCCTCTTTGGTTTCTGACCTTCCCTCCTTGGTTTCTGACCTTCCTGTTCTGACCTTCCCTCCTTGTTTTCTAACACAGCTTCCTAGATTTCTGACCTTCCCTCCTAGGTTTCTGACCTTCCCTCCTAGGTTTCTGACCTTCCCTCCTTGGTTTCTGACCTTCTTGTTCTGACCTTCCCTCCTTGTTTTCAGCCTTTGCTTCCTAGTTTTCTGCCCTTCCCTCCTAAGTTTCTGCCCTTGCTTCTTTGGTTTCTACCCTTGCCTCCTAGATTTCTGCCCTTGCCTCCTTGGTTTCTGCCCATGCCTCCTAGGTTTCTGACCAAAAAATTTATCCCGACAGGTGGATTGTATCAGGGACCGAATCGATTTAAAATAACCCATGCGTCAGACTCGACAGCACTTCAAGTGGAAAATGAGGTCAGTTATCACGATAACAGTAATCCTCTTCTCTGATTAGTTAATCTAAAGGTCAGTCATTTCGTTGATGGGTGTCCGATAGAAATCTTCTTCTCTGATTGGTTAACCTAGATGTTAGTCGAGGGTGGAATAGTGTCGTCCAACTTTATTTACTGATTATATTTAAACTAGTCGGATGTGAGACTTCGTGTTATAAGCGCGCTTGATTCACGGAAGTTTATTTTCATAGTACTGTTCAGTCTAGCGGTCTGTGTTGTAGTGGAATATTTTACGGTGTAAGTTGCATTTTTTTTTCTGTTTTTCTCCTTTCTCATAACGATGTGGTAGGTTATCATTAAAGGAATTTCGGTTGTATTAATGGTGATGTGTATAAAGTACGTATGTTAAGCCTTGTCGAGTGTATTATTCCTTCGTTTTTCATATGTTTATCTTATTGGTTGTTTAAAAAGTAGATATTTCAAGTCGTTTTGTAATTGATATTCAATGTTATTAATGTGTTACACTAGCGGTAAGGTAAAAATACGAATGAAGGTGGAACGCTAGGAGAGGTAAAGAGAGAGAGAGAGAGAGGAAGGAAGGTAGAATGGTAGGAGAGAAGTCTAGTAAGGGTTAGAAGAGAGAGAGCGAGAGAGAGAGAAGCATATGAGAAAGAAGGCGAGATGCTAGGTATAAATGGTGAGAATAATCAAGTGTTACAATAGGAGGGACGCTAAAAATATGAATGAGGGCGGGGGAGATAAAGGGAGAGGAGGAGGGTGGACTGATAGGTTAGAAGTCTAAGAGAGGATAGGGGAGAAAGAGAGAGAGAGAGAGAGAGAGAGAGAGAGACGGAAGGCGCGATGATAGGCATAAATGGAGAGAATGAATAAGTGTTTCAATGTTGGGGAATCTAGGCTGGAATAGTAGAGAGCGAGAGAGAGAGAGAGAGAGAGAAATTTAGGGGAGCTAAGTAGAGCTAATGGGTTTAAATGGAGAGAATGAGTAAATGTTACAATGGAGGGAAGTCTATGACGGAAGCTAAATGTACGATGGAGGGTGGAATGTTAGTAGAGAGAGAGAGAGAGAGAGAGAGAGAGGGGCTGAAAGTTGGCATGGTAGGAGAGACGTCTAGGAGTGAGAGAGAAGTCTTGTGAAAGAGAGAGATATCGAGAGAGAGATGGAGAGGGAGAGAGAATGATCGAGAGCGAGAGAGAGATAGCGAGAGAGAGAGAGAGATAGCGAACCACTAACACCGAGGAACATATTTACACTACCAGCTTAGACTGACCAATTATCTCTAACTGTTTCACCCTTATGCTTCATTTATGACATAGAGCTAAGCAGACACCCAACTACATAGCTATAAATAAATGTTATCCTTGTACTTTATATTTACTCAGTGTACTAAATATTTTTGTAATTTAATATACTATCCACTGTATGTTATACACCTATTGAGATAATAAAAGAATAAAATATATCTTTGTCTTTTGTTTTATATTGATTGTTTTTCATTGATGTTGTATAATCTACTAACCTATCACTATCGATCAAGTACATCAAGAAGTCCAAAGTCAGCACACACCAAACATAAACAGGTCACTTCCGGGGTCACCGGGACTAGAGGTCAACACGACGACCGCCGAGGGGTCACACCGCACGAGGGGTCACACCGCCCGCCGCACGACCGATTAACTCCCCTTGTCTCTCGTGTACATTAGGCGTAAAATACGCCTACTATATATCTTTGTTAATTTACGCCTAAATACGGGGCAAATGGACCCTTGTATACTACTCACAGGACTTCGACAAACACAGATCCACGTCACTTCTTCGGATGATGGAAATGGGAGTTAAGATGGGCACAGCCAGAAATGAGAAACTTAGTGGCCGTGTAAGAAGACTTATCAACCAACATAGAACTGGAGTCGTCAGTCGCTGGACACTGAGGGAATTGCTGAGGAGGGGATCTGAGCACCTATGAACATGTTCGGAGTGTAATGATGATGACCCGCAAATAACTCAATAACTCAATAACTCAATAACTCAATCAAGAAAGGTCTCGGTCTAAATAGTAAGAAAACAGAAGTAATTGTCATATCGAAGAAACAATAATAATCATCATCAGGGAGCATAAAAATAAAAAAAATATAGCTCTGAAACAAGTGTCCAATACGTGGTCACAATATTAAAATAGGTGGAAGATGGAGCAAAGAATTAAAAAAGCAGAATAACTCAGGTCAAAATAGCATTTCAGAAAATGAAAAATATCTTATGCAACAAGTGTATGTCAATAGAAGTGGGAAAGAGATTTCATCAGTGCTATAGAGAGCCAATTCTGACCTATGGGTGCGACGCACGAACAGTATATAAACAAGTGAAAATATGCTTAAATGCCACAGCTTTGGAGTTTCTCAAAAGGATGTTGAAAGTTGTTTGGATAGCTAAAAATACAGATGAGGACATTCTCAAAGAGACCAACACAAAAAAGGGAGCTTCTCAAAAAAAAAAAAAAAGAAAGAAACAATCAAACTTTTTCGAGCACCTCAGAAAGGGAAAGTTGGACTACTTCGTTACAAGTGGCAAATGTCATATATAGTTACATCCAAAATTTAATTAAATTTAGTCTATCACATCTATTTAAATTCAGATTGATATTACATTGTAAAACTGTTTAAAATATTTTATCCAGGTCATTTTAACGCGAACTCTTCACTCTGACGTCATGGCAACGAAAACATGTCTGTTTTAGTTGTGTTATTTCTGTGTAATTAATGGTCATAATGTTTAGAGATGGAGGAAGATATGTATGTTTCAAATCAACAGGGAGTGAACACAATAGAGATGGAGGAAGATATGAATGTTTCAAATCAACAGGGAGTGAAAACAATAGAGATGGAGGAAGATATGAATGCTTCAAATCAACAGGGAGTGAAAACAATAGAGATGGAGGAAGATATGAATGCTTCAAATCAACAGGGAGTGAAAACAATAGAGATGGGGGAAGATATGAATGCTTCAAATCAACAGGGAGTCAAAACAATAGAGATGGAGGAAGATATGAATGCTTCAAATCAACAGGGAGTGAAAACAATAGAGATGGAGGAAGATATGAATGCTTCAAATCAACAGGGAGTGAAAACAATAGAAATGGAGGTAGACATGAATGCTTCAAATCAACAGGGAATGAACACAATAGAGATGTAGGAAGAGATGAATGCTTCAAATCAACAGGGAATGAACACAATAGAGATGTAGGAAGAGATGAATGCTTCAAATCAACAGGGAATGAACACAATAGAGATGTAGGAAGACATGAATGCTTCAAATCAACAGGGAGTGAAAACAATAGAGATGGAGGAAGATATGTATGCTTCAAATCAACAGGGAGTGAAAACAATAGAGATGGAGGAAGATATGCATGCTTCAAATCAACAGGGAATGAACAATCAAAGAAGTTATGTCTGACCTCGGACAGTTACTCTGAAGACAAGTGCTGCAGCGTTCAGTTTTAAATGCTGTAAATGTATGTTTAGGGAAATATGTCGTATAGGCAAAATGAATATATTGATCTGATCGTGGTTTATGATGTTAATAATAATTTTCTTTGTAATATTAGTATCAATCACGCACCCAGACATAGAATGTTTTTAAGAAGTTGCAGTAGGTCTTCTCGGTGATTATTTCGATGTACAAGGTACCTTGTCACGCTACATTTATTTGTTTACAAAGTATTTTAGACAAACGCTGAGAAGATTAAATTATCACTGTTCAATATATTATTGGTTATTATTATTCAACTGTTTCAATTGTTGATGTTCAATATAATTCCTCTCTAGTTCACTGTACCTACACTTGCATTTGACAAGTGTGTAGATACCGCAATCTTTGAAAAAATTCTACGGTACAGGTGCTCAGCCACTTATGTACAGGTGCTCAGCCACTTATGTACAGATGCTCAACCACTCATGTACAGGTGCTCAACAACTCATGGACAGCGGCTCAGCCACTCATGGACAAGTGCTCAGCCACTCATGGGCAGGTGCTCAACCACTCATGGACAAGTGCTCAGCCACTCATGTACAGGTGCTCAGCCACTCATGGACAGGTGCTCAACAACTCATGGACAGCGGCTCAGCCACTCATGGACAGGTGCTCAGCCACTCATGGACAGGTGCTCAGCCACTCATGGACAGGTGCTCAGCCACTCATGGACAGGTGCTCAACCACTCATGGACAAGTGCTCAGCCACTCATGGACAAGTGCTCAGCCACTCATGTACAGGTGCTCAGCCACTCATGGACAGGTGCTGAACAACTCATGGACAGCGGCTCAGCCACTCATGGACAGGTGCTCAGCCACTCATGGACAGGTGCTCAGTCACTCATGGACAAGTGCTCAGCCACTTATGGACAAGTGCTCAACCACTCATGGACAAGTGCTCAACCACTCATGGACAGGTGCTCAGCCACTCATGGACAAGTGCTCAGCCACTCATGGACAAGTGCTCAGCCACTCATGGACAGGTGCTCAACAACTCATGGACAGCGGCTCAGCCACTCATGGACAAGTGCTCAACCACTCATGGACAGGTGCTGAACAACTAATGGACAGCGGCACAGCCACTCATGGACAGGTGCTCAGCCACTCATGGACAGGTGCTCAGTCACTCATGGACAAGTGCTCAGCCACTTATGGACAAGTGCTCAACCATTCATGGACAAGTGCTCAACCACTCATGGACAGGTGCTCAGCCACTCATGGACAAGTGCTCAGCCACTCATGGACAGGTGCTCAACAACTCATGGACAGAGGCTCAGCCACTCATGGGCAAGTGCTCAACCACTCATGGACAGGTGCTCAACAACTCATGGACAGCGGCTCAGCCACTCATGGACAAGTGCTCAGCCACTCATGGGCAGGTGCTCAACCACTCATGGACAAGTGCTCAACCACTCATGGATAAGTGCTCAGCCACTCATGTACAGGTGCTCAGCCACTCATGGACAGGTGCTCAACAACTCATGGACAGCGGCTCAGCCACTCAAGGACAGGTGCTCAGCCACCCATGGACAGGTGCTTTAGTACCCACATTTCCCCTTTTTTCGAAACTTCGGTATACTTTCCATATGATACAATTTCTCTATTATTTAATACGCGTTTTATGCGATTAAAACAATACATCGTACTCTCAATTAATACGTAAAATAGACCATTTATTTCTGTAAAAATCCCGCCTTTTGTTTCTTCTTAAAATTACTCTACACGTGCAATTGTTCTAATACTGTATATCGGCTAAATCCGAACGCAACGAAATCCAAAACAAGTTAGTGTGAATAGCCACAAGGAGTCGTATTTCCCCAGTGATATCTCATGATTAGTGTTATCTATATTTATATAGCCCGGAGTTACCAGGAATGGCTCACAAATAACTGGCGATATAACACGATTATAGTGTTAGTAAATATACGACAAGGGACATTTAATAAAAAAAAAAAACTTCGCTCGCTATATCATTCGCTGATTACATACATCCCCCAATTTTATTTCATTTTTGGATGAGAATCGCTGTCTAATATAACCTAACAAAACTAAGAATAGCAAAATGTACATATTCTCAATATTTCTATATGGTGCAAAACATGGACATTAGACCAGAAAACAGAACAGAAAATTGAAGCCTTTGAAATGTGGATTTATAGAAGAATAGGTCGAATTGGATGGAAAGAAAGGAAAACAAACGAAGAAGTTTTAAAACAACTAAAAATGAAAAAAAAAGAACTACTAAATACATTTAGAGCAAGACAAATGGAATTTTTTGGTCATGTTAAAAGACACAACAGTCTAATAAAAGTAATATTAGAAGGGAAAATACAAGGTAAAAGAGGCAGAGGAAGACCAAGACTAACATGGACGAGTAATATCAAAAGATGGACAAGTCAGCCTATAGCAATCTGCGCCATCAAAGCAAGAGACAGAGTGGAATGGCGCTCCGTGGTAGCCAACCTTCGATGCGGAGAGGGCACTCAATGATGATGATGATGAATATAACCTAAAAAACTTGGTCTAAGTTTGAATGGGACGTGTCTCGCCGAAGTACCACATGGTTTTAAGATATTGGATTCACAAGTCAGAACCGCGATTGAATGCATTAGGTGTGTTTTGTTTCAATATTATTTTTATTATAAATTTAAACACATTAAACAGAGCTGCCCTAATCAAATTTACATTTATTTTTACAAAATGTGAGTAACTGATCTGTGCTTATTAATTGGCGCTACTATAATAACACTAATAATTTGTAAGGCAATGCTCATATTCACTGTTAGTTAAATCATTTCTCATGGTCTACGGATACGCACCATAAATCATTGATTGCCTGATATCATATGTTTACCATATATTTACATGCGTTAGGGGTATATGTATATATATATATATATATATATATATATTATCACCCGCCAAGTAATGTTACGAATTTTGAAGCACGACCTTTATCGATACCTTACGCGCGCGCGCGCGTGTGTGTGTGTGTATGTGTGGTGTGTGTGTGTGGTGTGTGTGTGTGTGTTAGAGACATTTCCGAAAATTAAAAAAAATATATTCTGAAACTGTGGTTGGTGTGTGTATGTGTTGGTGTGTGTGTATGTGTTGTTGTTGTCTCTATATACAACCACCATCTTCAACATTTGTTTATCAAAACAACATCATCATCATCATTGAGTGTCTTCTCCGCAACGAAGGTTGGCTACCATGGATCGCCATTCTACTCTGTTTCTTGCTTTTATGGTGCAGGCTGTAAAAGATTGACTTGTCCATCTTTTGATGTTACTCGTCCATGTTAGTCTTGGTCTGCCTCTGCCTCTTTTACCTTGTATTTTCCCTTCCAATATTACTTTTAGTAGGCTGTTGTGTCTTTTAACATGCTCTAAAAATTTCATTTGTCTTGTCTTAATTCTATTTAGTAGTTCTCTTTTTATTTTCAGTTGTTTTAAAACTTCATCGTTTGTTATCTTTTCTTTCCATCCAATTCTACCTATTCTTCTATTTCAATTTTACATTTTCCATCATTGGTTATAGTATGTCCCAGGTAGTTGTAGCTCTGGACTGTCTCCAGATGTATTCCCTCAACTGTGATATTTAATTGTAGGTCTTGAGAATTTTCTTTGTTTATGATCATAGTTTTAGTCCTTTTGATATTCATTTCTAGTCCATATTTTTTGCTTGTTATGTTTATTACATTAGGCAATTGTAGGTTTTTAGGATTTTCTGCTAGTAGAACAGTATCATCATCATATCTTGGGTTATTGATTATCTTTCCATTAATGTTTAGGCCTGGCATCTCTGAGATGTTTTTAAAGATTTGCTCACTGTATAAATTGAACAAGCTTGGTGATAGGATGCATCCTTGTCTTACTCTCTTTTTATGTCCATGGGTGTAGAGTTTTCCTTGTTATATCTTATTATTGCTGTTTGCTCCCAGTACAAATTACATATTAGTCGTATGTCTGTGTCGTCTAGATTTATATCCTTTAGGCAGTCTATAAGTTGGTTATGGTGTATTCTATCGAAAGCTTTGGTGTAGTCTATAAAGCAGGCATATATTGGTTTCTTTACTTCTGTGTACTTTTCAATCAATGTTCTCATGCTAAATATGGCTTCATTTGTTCCACTGTTTTTCCTGAATCCAAATTGCTGCTCATCTAATTCAGTATTTATTTTATTCTGAATCCTTCCCTGTATAACTTTTAGTAAAACTTTTGTTACCTGGCTCATTATGCTTATTGTTCTGAAATCACTGCATTCAACTGCACCATTCTTTTTAGGCAATGCAAGGAAAGTTGATGTTTTTAGATCGTTCGGTACGTATCCTGTATGGTATTATATGTCATTGCATATGTCTGTGATCACTTCGATGCCAAACTCTTCTAGAGCCTGTATCATCTCTATCTGTATATTGTCAGGTCCTGCTGCCTTTCCCTTTATCTGTGTTTTTATAGCTTTTTCTACTTCAGATTTCAGGATTTTATAGTTGTATGTCCATTTTATGTCTGGCTTTTTGTCCCTTTCGTCATGAAATAATTCTGTTATATATTCTTGCCATCTATCTATTATATCTTTGTTGTCTGTTAGCATTTTTCCCTCTTTGTTTGCAATACATCCGTTTCCTGCAGCTTTTTTTGTATTTATTAGTCATTCTCTTTATTTCTGTGTGCATTTCTCTTAAGTTTTGTTTACTTTCCATAGTTTCTACTTCTAGACATCTTTGGTTGAGCCAGTCTTCTTTTGCCTTTTTGCACATTCTCCGTATTTCATTGTCAATATCCTTGTATCTGGCAGTGTTTTTCGCTTGTCTTCTTTCTTCCATTTTTCTAAGATTTTGTCAGTTATCCATTTTTGTTTTTTGTTACTTTCCTTTTTGGGCAAGGTGTTGCAGGATTCTTGCATGCTGTTTTTTTTATGCATTGCCATTTTGTTGTGACTTTTTCCTCAGGATTTTCTCTTCTGTACTGCTCAATCCCCTCTTCTAGCAGCTTCTGGTATGTGTTCTTTACTTGTACAGTATAAGTTTCTTTTACATCTTTCTGGTTTAACGCAGTTATATCTATTGGTGTTGCTGAATTAGTTTTTTGTTTGTTTCTCTTTAATTTGATTTTCATTTTTATCATACCAGGATTGTGATCCGAATTAATATCTGCCCCTGGGTAGGTTTTGGCTTTCTTGACGCTGTTCCTGAATCTTTCTTTTATCATTATGTAATCTATTTGGTTCCTCTTCCTGTCTCCAGGGCTTTTTCATGTGTATAATTTCCTTTTCTCTTGCTCAAAGAAGGTGTTGCATATTATCAGTCTGTTTTCTTCACAAAATTGTATTAATCTTTCTCATCTGTTATTCCTTTTTCCTAGACCATGATTTCCTATAATGGTCTTATATTTACCTTTTCCTACTTTAGCGTTCATATCACCCATTATAATCAAGATGTCTGATAATTTCACTTGCTTCATAACTGTGTTTAGATCATCATAGTATGCCTCTGTTTGTTCGTCTGTCTGTATTATTGCTATGTCGAATGGTTTTGCCTTCATTTTAAATAGTATAATCCTATCATTGTATGTCCAGTGGGTATTTATATATTTTTGTAGCTCTCGTTTTATTAGAATGCCTCTTTGATGTTCTTTTGTGTTACCTGAATATATAAATGTATATTTATCGTCTTGTATGTATCCACTTTCCTTCCATCTTGTTTCTGATATTCCTAAGATATCTATGTTTAATTGCTCTGCTTCTACCATTAGATTTTCTAATTTACCTTGTTGGTATAAGGTCCTAACATTCCATGTAGCTATTTTTAATTCGTTCTTAAAACAGTAGTTAGAATTTTTCTCCATGGCTTTCTTTGGAGTGTTACGTGATGAGGCTCCATTCTCTTTCACGGTGGTCTGCCATATTCGTCTTTCGTGTTCTGAATATGCCTCATGTGTACCACACACTTTGCTGTTTTCGCCTTCTGTGCCGTCACAACAACACGTGTTACAATAGTCGGCGACGGTTACCAACACAGCCCCAAGTTGCTTAAATACAAACTCTTACAAATAATCAATAACATTACACACAAATAAATCCATCAATATCAGTCTATTTTGTCTATATAGAACCAACATCTTCAACCTAATTACATCACACTACAACCTGTTACAATAGTTCTAGGCCGCTTCAAAAAAAACAAAAACTCTTAAATTAAAAATAATCAATAACATTGCACAAAAATAAATCCATCAAAAGCCGACATTGCTGATTCTTTTTCTGTGTAAAACCAATATCTTTAACCTAAGTATGTCACACCACCTTTAAGGCGGCAGCCAACAACAACCCCCCACCCCTTCCCCCCACCCCCTTTTGTTCCTGAAAAAAACAACCCTTAGAAACAATCAACAACAAGAGACAAATTTAAAAATTCAAATTTTAACAAATCAAACCACTATAAGAAAAAAAACACACTAATAAATAAGAAAATACTTTCTTTATATAAACACACCTTTAATCAATGACGTCATAAAATTACGTCACGAAAGGTGGCAGTGACTGCAGTAAAGCGTCTGGAGTGGCAGCTGTTGGGCTCAACTTTGTCTACCCAAGCACAGGAATACACTACTAACCTGGTGGAGAACACTTGGTTTCCAGGATACATTGCGTTGGTTAAGATTTAGGCACTCTGTAAAGGATTCTCATGGTTCTACTAAAGCGGAGAAATGGTGTTGTCTCCACATTAGATCAATAATTGGTGCTGTCTCCATATGACGTCACATACATACTCCAACGATTGTCTCCATGTGACGTCACATGCATTCGTCAATGATTATTGTTGTCTCCATATGACGTCACATGCATTCGTCCATGATTGGTGTTGTCTGCGTGTGACGTCACATGCATTCGTCAATGATTATTGTTGTCTCCATATGACGTCACATGCATTCGTCAATGATTGGTGTTGTCTGCGTGTGACGTCACATGCATTCGTCAATGATTATTGTTGTCTCCATATGACGTCACATGCATTCGTCAATGACTGATGTTGTCTGCGTGTGACGTCACATGCATTCGTCAATGATTGGTGTTGTCTGCGTGTGACGTCACATGCATTCGTCAATGATTGGTGTTGTCTGCGTGTGACGTCACATGCATTCGTCAATGATTGGTGTTGTCTGCGTGTGACGTCACATGCATTCGTCAATGATTGGTGTTGTCTGCGTGTGACGTCAAATGCATTCGTCAATGATTGATGTTGTCTGCGTGTGACGTCACATGCATTCGTCAATGACTGATGTTGTCTCCATACGACGTCACATGCATTCGTCAACGATTGTTTGCAATGGAGAAGGCAGTTAACTCATTAAATCTCAAACAATGCTCTAGAAATGTTCTGCTTCCTATGCTATGTCCAGGATTGTCCTATGAAAATTACCTCACTGTTATCCACCATTTCTCACAAAAGTTTATTATATTTTAAAACATTTATAATTCATACACGAATCATGACGAGACGTGCTGAACATCATGTTCCTCCATATTCCTCGATCTTCTGCTATGTGTACCTATTCTACTGTTGATCTTTTTCCCGTACCACACTATCAAACGAGCCGCGCTAGCTCAGTGGTTAATGAACTGGACTACAAAGGACAAGAGGTAGGGTTCGATCCTAACCGACGGTTTCCGGGTTCACCCAGCCTTAAATGGGTACCGGGCTTTTTTCTGGGAAAGTAAAACAGCACGGGCGTAATACCGACCACATTACTCCAAAAATCATGCGGTGAAGTTTTGTAAAATTGATGGTCACTAACACCATATTCCCTATTCGCCACTCGGCGTGACGGGAGCTCTTTACTTTTTTACATACACTATCAAACCACCCAGTATATTTTCTCCTTAGTCATTAAAGAATTGGACTTAAAGGAAGAAACAGATATTAACAGATCGAGAGAACGAATGACAAACGATATACGAGGAAGGCCTTACATTATGTTGGGCACCATCTACAACTTCCAGAGAAAGCTTAAAGAGAGACGGCATGATGACTCGGGCAATAACGTAAGTGATTACTCAGTTGACGAGAAAACATTTGAGAAAAAGTTGGACACAGAGCAAGACAAGCATCTGAGGACACGATGATTTTCTCATTTTAACGTAGACAGCAAAAGAAGCCAATTGGTTTGTAGTGATGAACTTATAAAAGTAAACTTTGCACTTGTATGTGTTGTTAAATCGTCATCTGTGAAGATGTCCATTATGTACAAATATATATTTACTAGCAGCTGTACCGGTGGTCGAAGAGGGAAATAGGTGTTAGTAGGGGACGGGGGGGGGGGGGGGGAATGTGTGTGTGTGTGTGTGTGTGTGTGTGCGTGTGTAGAGCAGTGGTTCTCAACCGGGGACCATATGACATCCGGGGGGGGGGGGAGAGCCACAGGAAACAATGGCATAATTGGGGAGCCACGGCACGAGGCTGGAAGAGATTGGGTGGGGGGGAGGCACGGCACGAAACTAAAAAACCACGAAATGGAATACAGGTGCTTGCGAAACCACAGATATCACGTTTTTGCACGCAGGAATTGTTTCATTAGCGGCGCCAGAGACAACCCAACGTCATAGATATTTAGCGAACTTTAAAAGTGACTCTCCTCTCTAATCGGATCCTATTTGATGTCTCCAGTGACATTATTTTCCTTCCCTACTTCTCTCTCTTCCTCCCCTCAACACCCCCTCGATCAACAGTCGATCAACACTCAATCAACATTCGATCACTACTTGACCTAGATGTCCTCTTCGCTTTAGCCATTTGCAAAGTGTGGATCAACTTTAAAGGAGTACGATTTAGGCTGACAAGTTAGTCAAATCTAAGTACTACAGAACGAAAATGTTGTCAATCTTTTCGTGGCTGACAAGTTAGTCAAATCTAAGTACTACAGAACGAAAATGTTGTCAATCTTTTCGTGGCTGACAAGTTAGTCAAATCTAAGTACTACAGAACGAAAATGTTGTCAATCTTTTCGTGGCTGACAAGTTAGTCAAATCTAAGTACTACAGAACGAAAATGTTGTCAATCTTTTCGTGGCTGACAAGTTAGTCAAATCTAAGTACTACAGAACGAAAATGTTGTCAATCTTTTCGTGGCTGACAAGTTAGTCAAATCTAAGTACTACAGAACGAAAATGTTGTCAATCTTTTCGTGGCTGCTGTATTTAATATCTTAGCATCGCAAAAATCTGTCCTGACCACCAATCTGTGGTTTGATTTGTGAGTACATACACAATTATATAGTAATCATCATCATCAAGTACCGTGTCTACTGGCGTAGGTGTCATGTCTCTCCACAATTTTCGATCTCGGCAGCTATTTATAATTTCTGTTGTTGACCAAGTCATTCTCTTAAGCTGTCTGTTATTTTTTCTATTTGCTTCCCTCTTTCTCTTCGTCCCTCAATTTTTCCAATTGTTACAATATATTCCAGTTGTTCTCATCTCATTACATGGCCAAAAAATGATGAATGTTTCTTCCTAATATTGGAAATTATCTCTCTTTTTGCTTTGACCTCTCTCAGAACATCTTCATTACTCTTCTTAGCTGTCCATCGTATTCTCAACATTCAAGATGTACAAAAGAGGTGAGATGCAGAATGGCTCAGGCAAAAGCAGCTTTCCAAAAAATGAGGAAGATACTATGCAATCCATTTTTGACAACAAAAACAAGAAAAAGAGTTCTTAAATGTTACGTAGAGCCAGTCTTAACATATAGATGTAAAATCATGGACAATAGGACAACAGACAAGAAAACCACTGGAGTCTGTAGAAATGTGGTTTCTAACTGTTTTAATATTGTTCCACTTGTCTTTATTTTGCACTGGGGTGATGTCTTTTTCTTTGTTGTTACCATTACCTCTGTCTTTTTGCTATTAAGGCTGAGTCCTTTATTTTTGCTTTCTTTCACTATAATGTCTAACATTTCTTGTAACTCATTTTCACTCTTAGCGATTAAGACTGTATCATCAGCATACCTTAGATTATTTATATTATGACCTCCAATTGCTATTCCAGGCATGCCCCTTATGGATCTTAAAATAATCTAACTATAAATATTAAACAAATCTGGTGACAGCACACAACCTTGTCTAACACCATGTTTTATTTGTTGAAACATTCCCAATTGTTTTGGTTTTTGGTTTTCACGGCTATATATAGAACGTTTAAAAAGAACTATCCCCTCTATCCTCGACTATTATTCGCCTATTCTCTAACCACATGTGCATTAGCGATCTGCCAGCAAAGTTACTTTTAGGTGTGTAACGAATTGATAGTTTTCGTTAACTTACCTCCAGTAGCAGGCAACAGTGTCGAATTTTACTGATTTGAATCAAAGTTGGGGCTACCTAGTTCTTACTTTCTTCTATTGTTATGTGGCAAAACCGTTCTACCAGTATACCTTTTATGCTTGTATTCTTCCAAGGACTTTCAATAACAATGCTTTAGTTTCTTTTCACAAAGTGAGAAAAAATGTATGGGGGGGGGGGGAAGTGTCAAGTATGTGCTCATGTATATTTAAATAATTTTGTCGTAAAAAATAAATTGATAAAGTAAAAATGGGAAAATCTTTAAACTTCAAAATGCGTGTGACTAGACTAGCTAGACAAAACTCGCAATTCGTGGCCTGTATACCTACATCTGGTGTCTAAATTGGTCTCTTTAAAAGTCACAGCGTTCACCAGTTCTTGCTTGCTGGAGAAAAGATTTAGAGCTGAAGATAAGGAGGCATATAGCAGTTGTGCTTGGGGGAAAAACATGAGTTGAATAATGCTAATAATATACAGGACAAGTTTGGATTTGACATATTTATTTCTCCCTCTCTCTTCTCTGTTGTTTTATTCTTTAATTATAGACAGACGTGACATAATGATGCGACGATCAATCTTATTCTTCTTCTACTTTTCAGCTCCCTGAGGAGCATAGGTCTTCAACAAACACTTTCCAAGTCGTTCTGTTTCTTGCCATTCTTTTAAGATCATACCATCATCTTCATCTCTGCTTCTATCTGTCTTCTCCAAGAATTCTTTGGTCTTCCTTTTTGTCTTTTCCCTGGGGATTCCAAAAAAGGTGCTGTTGTGTAATACTCTCAGTTGGCTTCCGCAGTGTGTGTCCTATCCAGCGTCATCGTCTTCGCTGTATCTCTTTATCCATTGGTATTTGACTGGTACATTTCCATAATTCTATGTTAGTTATTTTGTCCTGCCATTTTCATCCTTTTATTCTGCGTAAGCATCCATTAATGAAAGTCTGTATCTTCATGATTGTCAATTTTGTTGTTCTCCGGGAGATAAGACGGTCAATGATCGTCACTTATTTGTTGACAACAAAACGCACTGTAGTAGGGCGATGCTCGTCGCATACCTGTAGACAAACGTGACATACTGAAGTCACTCAACGACTATCCGTGACCTAAGTCAGGACAAATATTAAGATTACAATTAGTATTTTTAACAAGAACGATCAGTGTGCACACATTGTGCTAATTCTTTTAAAGGTACAATGTACATGATATCGGAATTTTTGAATGCATAGACGTTGGCTTTTGAAATAAAACTAAAACAAAAAATAAAATTACAATGGTACGACTTTGCGTTTGATTTGAAATGTGGAACGAACAGAAAGGAATAAGTCCGAGTAAAGATAAGAGCTGTTTTCAACATGTGAGTTGAGGAAATAGTTGATTTTCGTAGCCGTCGCTAACTTTAAATTGAAACTACTCATTTCTGCTAAGCCAAGCTATTAGTCCTGGTTTGATAACCAACAGACACCATGATAAGTGACTGGCGACGACGGTGGTCAATTAAACTCAGTCTATTGCTCGTGGCGATAAATATCCCTGGACGAGAACTATCGGTGGCGATAAATATCCCTGGACGAGAACTATCGGTGGCGATAAATATCCCTGGACGAGAACTATCGGTGGCGATAAATATCCCTGGACGAGAACTATCGGTGGCGATAAATATCCCTGGACGAGAACTATCGGTGGCGATAAATATCTCTGGACGAGAACTATAGGTGGCGATAAATATCCCTGGATGAGAACTATCGGTGGCGATATATATGCCTGGATGAGAACTATCGGTGGCGATAAATATCCCTGGACGAGAACTATCGGTGGCGATAAATATCCCTGGACGAGAACTATCGGTGGCGATAAATATCCCTGGACGAGAACTATCGGTGGCGATAAATATCCCTGGACGAGAACTATCGGTGGCGATAAATATCTCTGGACGAGAACTATAGGTGGCGATAAATATCCCTGGATGAGAACTATCGGTGGCGATATATATGCCTGGATGAGAACTATCGGTGGCGATAAATATCCCTGGACGAGAACTATCGGTGGCGATAAATATCCCTGGACGAGAACTATCGGTGGCGATAAATATCCCTGGACGAGAACTATCGGTGGCGATAAATATCCCTGGACGAGAACTATCGGTGGCGATAAATATCTCTGGACGAGAACTATAGGTGGCGATAAATATCCCTGGATGAGAACTATCGGTGGCGATATATATGCCTGGATGAGAACTATCGGTGGCGATAAATATCCCTGGACGAGAACTATCGGTGGCGATAAATATCCCTGGACGAGAACTATCGGTGGCGATAAATATCCCTGGACGACAACTATTGGTGGCGATAAATATCCATGGACGAGAACTATCGGTGGCGATAAATATCCCAGGACGAGAACTATCGGTGGCGATAAATATCCCTGGACGAGAACTATCGGTGGCGATAAATATCCCTGGACGAGAACTATCGGTGGCGATAAATATCCCTGGACGAGAACTATCGGTGGCGATAAATATGCCTGGACGAGAACTATCGGTGGCGATAAATATCCCTGGACGAGAACTATCGGTGGCGATAAATATCCCTGGACGAGAACTATCGGTGGCGATAAATATCCCTGGACGAGAACTATCGGTGGCGATAAATATCCCTGGACGAGAACTATCGGTGGCGATAAATATCCCTGGACGAGAACTATCGGGGGCGATAAATATCCCTGGACAAGAACTATCGGTAGCGATAAATATCCCTGGACGCGAACTATGGGTGGCGATAAATATCCCTGGACGAGAACTATCGCCATGAAGAAAAGTCATCATCGAGTGTCATCTCCGCAAAGAAGGTTGGCTACCATGGAGCGCCATTCTGCTCTGCCTCTAGCTTTGATGGTGCAGGTTGTCATAGGTTGGCCTGTCCATCTTTTGATGTTACTCCTTCATGTTAGTCTTGGTCTTCCTCTGCCTCTTTTACCTTGTATTTTCCCCTCCAAGATTACTTTTAGTATGCTGTTGTGTCTTTTAACATGACCCAAAAATCGCAGTTGTCTTGTTTAAATTGTGTTTAGTAGTTCTCTTTTTATGTTATGTTGTTTGAAGACTTCATCGCTTGTTTTCTTTCTTTCCTTCCAATTCTACTTATTCTTCTATATATCCACATTTCAAAGACTTCAATTCTATGTTCTGTTTTCTTGTCAAATGTCCATGTTTCTGGACATTTAGTACATTATTTACATACAGGAATGTTGAGAAGGTATAACATTTTGCTGTTCTTAGTTTTAGCCCTGGTGTTATTTGTTTTGATGTTAGTATATTTTTTCATGACATTAAAATTACTTTTTGCCATTCCTATTCTTTTGTTTATTTCAATTTTACATTTTTCATCACTGGTTATAGTATGTCCAAGGTAGTTGTAGTTCTGAACTGTCTCCAGGTCTATTCCTTCAATTTTGATATGCACTTGTGGGTTTTCAGTATTTTCTTTGTTTATGATCATAGTTTTAGTCTTTTTGATATTCATATCTAGTCCATATTGTTTGCTTGTCATGTTTTTTTTCATTAAGTAATTGTTGTAGTTCTTTAGGATTTTCTGCTAGTAATACAGTATCGTCAGCATATCTTAGATTATTGATTATCTTTCCATTAATATTTAGGCCTGGCATCTCTGTGATGTTTTTAAAGATTTGTTCAGTGTATAGATTTAAAAAGCTTGGTGATTGGATGCATCCCTGTTCTACTCCTCTTTTTATATCAATGGGTGTAAAGTTCTCTTCGTTATATGTTATTATTGCTGTTTGCTTCCAGTATATATACATATAATATACATATTAGTCATATGTCCATGTTATCTAGATGTATCTCTTTTAGGCAGTCTATAAGTTGTTTGTGGTGTATTCTATCAAAAGCTTTGGTGTAGTCTATGAAGCAGGCATAGATTGGTTTGTTTACTTCAGGGAAGAAAAGTAAGTACATGTACTTAAAATGTTATCAGGAACTGAGAAAATATTTACATAATGGTAACAAATGTTACCAGAGACAGAGAAAATGTTTACATAACGGTAACAAATGTTACCAGAGACAGAGAAAATATTTACATAATGGTAACAAATGTTACCAGAGACAGAGAAAATGTTTACATAATGGTAACAAATGTTACCAGAGACAGAGAAAATGTTTACATAACGGTAACAAATGTTACCAGAGACAGAGAAAATGTTTACATAACGGTAACAAATGTTACCAGAGACAGAGAAAATGTTTAAATAACGATACCCAGTGCTCCAAAGAAAGAATAAAAATATAAACCGTTGAATCGTGAACCATTTACTACAGCAGGTCGTTGTAATACGAAGCATTATAAATTATTAAAGCTATTTCCTGCCTAGCATGCATGCAATCGCTACATTATTCTATTTAATTTTGGCACCGCTTGAGGGAATATCTCGATGATATCTCTTAGAGTAACCAGAATCCAATGCCTTCCACTTTAACTCTCCTAACACTAGGACGTCCGTGACATTGAAGTCACTGAAACTGGAAACATTTCTTGTTCATTGAACAATTTTAATAACATCGCTGCTAAGAAGCGATTGATTGCATATAACGGATCCCTTTCTTCTTCCAATTCCAATGTACTCTGCTTGTCTGTTTAACTCTCCCATTTCACATTACCTGTCTGTTTATTTTGTGTTTTCTATCAGGGTTTTTTTTCTGTATTAACACAGAGTGACTTTCCCTAACTCGTCACGAGCGGAATTAACAACATGGCGGAAGTAAACAAACATGGGGTCGGTTTCATTCAACTTCAATGAGCTACTCTTGCTCAGATGACCAATGTATAATATATGAGGATGAAAACCTGCTACAACAGCATATAACATCTATAGACAAAAGCTGCACAAACTACAGTATGAAAATTAACACAGCAAAAACAGAGGCTATGAGAATAAGCAAATTAAGACACCCATTAAACATTAAGATGAAAGATAAAGAAATAAAACAAGTAGAAGTATTCAAGTATTTGGGCACAATGTTCACAGAAGATGGAAAACTAGACGGAGAAATTGACATGAAAATACAAAAAACAAATGGTGTCACATACCAGCTTTCACCATTGCTAAGACATCCAAACATTTCTATGCAAATTAAACAACAAATGATAAATCATCATCATCATGTACTCTGCCGGTTGGCGTAGGCGATCATGTCCCTCCACAATCTTCTATCTACAGTACATCGTATCAGTTCTGTTGTTGACTGTTTTCCATGCCATGACACCAAGCTATCCAGTATTTTCTCTCTTTGTCGTCCGCGATCTCTCTTTCCTTTTATTTTGCCAGTTGTAACCAAGTATTCCAACTTTCCTCTTCTCATGATGTGCCCGAAAAATGTTGATTGCTTCTTTCTGATGTTTTTAAGAGCTCCCTTTTCGTGTTAGCCTCTTTGACAACTTCCTCATTGGTCTTTTTAGTTGTCCAGGGAACTTTCAACATTCTTCTGAGAAATCCCATCTCTGTGGCCTCTAATCGTCTTTTCATTTGATAAATAGCATCTTCATACCAACTTTGTGCTGTGAAAGTCAAACATGAACCCTTTCTAAATCACAATTAAGAAAGATCAATACATGTGAGATGCGATGCTTGACAAAATTAACAAACAACACAAGAAGAGATAGAATACCAAATGAAACCATAAGAAAAATGGTAGGAACAAAACCCTGTCAAGAATATATAGAACAGCAACAACTTTGGCTTGGCCACCTGGTCAGAATGAATCCGCACCAATCACCATCAAGGGCGTTCTTTTCGAGAATGCATGGAAAAAGACCAAGAGGAAGACCCAGAAGAAGATGGATAGATACAGTGACAGAGACATGTAACAACAAAGGAAAATCACTAATTCAGACAATTCGAACAGCTCAAGAACGACAAATGATACAACCACGACACCTTTTAGGTATCAGTGAAAGAGAAAAGAAGAAGATGGATAGATGCAGTGACAGAGACATGTAACAACAAAGGAAAATCACTAATTCAGACAATTCGAGCAGCTCAAGAACGACAAATGATATAAACCACGACACCTTTTAGGTATCAGTGAAAGAGAAAAGAAGAAGATGGATAGATGCAGTGACAGAGACATGTAACAACAAAGGAAAATCACTAATTCAGACAGTTCGAGCAGCTCAAGAACGACAAATGATATAAACCACGACACCTTTTAGGTATCAGTGAAAGAGAAAAGAAGAAGATGGATAGATGCAGTGACAGAGACATGTAACAACAAAGGAAAATCACTAATTCAGACAGTTCGAGCAGCTCAAGAACGACAAATGATATAAACCACGACACCTTTTAGGTATCAGTGAAAGAGAAAAGAAGAAGATGGATAGATGCAGTGACAGAGACATGTAACAACAAAGGAAAATCACTAATTCAGACAGTTCGAGCAGCTCAAGAACGACAAATGATATAACCACGACACCTTTTAGGTATCAGTGAGAAAGAGAAAAGAAGAAGAAAGAAGAAGAAGACTTTCTCTACTTCATTAATTTCTTTATGGACTACTCGCTCTTGAGAAACACAAGGAAATCAATCTCGCATATGTTTATACTGTATAATATGTTTTATGTTATTGTGTACCATTTGCCTCCAGTTACTGTGCTGTAGGTTGTGTTTATTTGTTAATTGCGGATTCTCTCTACCCAACCGTATAGCTATAACAATACCTGGTTGTTTATTTTTATGTTACAGTTGATCTTTCCCAGTAATCCATATCTCAAGGCCAAGAAAGAGGTCGAGTGTTAAGTTCCACTGGAAACGATAACACGTAAATATACAGGTTCCGTATTAAATGTGAGTACGTTTAGTTGATCACCCGGAACGACAATCGAAGGCTGTAGACCGATAACAATGCTGAAAGGGGTACACATTTTACTGCTATTAAAATGTTATTAACCAACTTCATTAAAAAAAAAATTAGAATTCTAAATGTCTGGTGCAAGGATGTGATTTAGACGAAGAACTTTTCAGTCAAACAATTGAGAACTTGATTCATGGGTAGTAAAATCGAAACACCTAGTTGTTTTTTGATTCACGGTCTGCCTAAACAGCTGATGGCCGTTTCCCCGGACATAAGATTGCTCAAATATTATTTTGCTTGTAATGAAATGACATCACCTTCTACTGAAAACTCCAATACCCACCCTCTCCTGCACCCAAAACAGAAAGTTGATTGTGTCATATTTCCATCTCATATTTTTAGCTAAGGAGTCTAGGGTCGTGATTGGTGCAGTCTGTAATGCCATTGTGTCTGTCTGAAAAATACAGCACCAAGCGATTACTTCTAACATTGTCGCCGTAAACAGTTATCTCTAATCTGGTTTACCCCAGAATCGACTCGACAGAACCATCAATTGTTGCATAATATCATAGCCTCTGTTGTCCCAGTCAGTCTAATATGTTTTCTGACGTGCTGATTACAGCAAAACGGATTACAGCTGCTGAAAACAAGTCATTATCGTTTGTCTTCAGTGAGCCTCGCTTATCAGCTCTGGTGACTGTCTGGCTGGTCGTTGAACCATATTGTCAGTAATCCTCTTCAGGCGACTATTTATAATCATCATCATCGAGTGCCGTCTCCGCAACGAAGGTTGGCTACCATGGAGTGCCATTCTGCTCTGTCTCTTGCTTTGATTGTGCAGGTTGTCATAGGCTGATTTGTCCATCTTTTGATGTTACTCGTCCATGTTGGTCTTGGTCTGCCTCTGCCTCTTTTACCTTGTATTTTCCCCTCCAGGATTACTTTTAGTAGGCT
This sequence comes from Megaustenia siamemsis, assembly GCA_032433765.1. Lineage (NCBI taxonomy): Eukaryota > Metazoa > Mollusca > Gastropoda > Stylommatophora > Ariophantidae > Megaustenia > Megaustenia siamemsis. Next base: position 41,088,441 of record JAVIAB010000156.1, on the reverse strand, counting down.
GTTGTGTCTTTTAACATGGCCCAAAAATCGCATTTGTCTTGTTTGAATTGTGTTTGGTAGCTCTCTTTTCATTTTTAGTTGTTTTAAGATTTCATCGTTTGTTTTCTTTTCCTTCCATCCAATTCTACTTATTCTTCTATATATCCACATTTCAAAGGCTTCAATTCTGTATTCTGTTTTCTTGTCTAATGTCCATGTTTCTGCACCATATAGTAATATTGAAAAGATGTAACATTTTGCTACTCTTAGTTTTAGCCTGGTTTTACTTCTCTTTTATTTATAATGGAATTTGTATTTACCTAAAAATGCGGCAGAAAACCAATCTTCGGAGGAAAACAGTTAATATCTAACAGGATCTGAATGCGTCCTCCGGGTCTCTCACTTTTCTCGAGCTAAGAGATGAAAGCCTCACAGTCAATTATATAGTACCAAAAAAATTAAAGTACCCCCGTCACGCCAAGTGGCGTGTAGGGAATATGATGTTAGTGACCATAAATTTTACAGACCTTCGGCACATGATTTTTGGAGTAATGTGGTCAGTATTACGCCCGTGACGCTTTAATTTCCCAGAAAAAAAATCCGGTACCCATTAAAGCTGAGTGAACCGGAAGCCGTCGGTTGGGATCGAACCCTACCTCTTGTCCTTTGTAGTCCAGTTCACTAACCACTGAGCTATAGCGGCTCAGTCAGTTATACAGATGGGCTGAAATTGTTGATGTAATGCCACAAGTTGATGAGGACAGAGTGCGTTTGACTTATTGATGTGGCAGGTCGTAATGGCTTTCTTGACAGTCCCGGATCTTACTGAAGATGTTGGAAATAGTCTATCCCAGACTATGATGGGAAACTACTAGTCCAGCCCAGAGATATCGCAGTACTAATCTTCTATATCAGTAACAGCCACCACTACAGGGAACACGGTGATCCTAGCTTCTATCAGCCAGCCTGTTTTGACGGAGACTGTTAACAGGAAAGACCACGAGGAAGCAGAACTGTTAGGTCTTGGTCAGCTGATGACCGACGAGCCTGGTATTGCGACGGCAGGTCGCAGGCGCTTATGTTTACCCTTCTATAATAATACAATCGGAAAACACTCGAGCTAGCGTGACTTTTCAGCTATGCGATCAGGGACGGTTGTGGACAGAGTGACGTCAGTCGTCTAAAACTCCTGTAACTGAAAACGTCACACTATAGTCCGTTCAGATTCGTTTGCCGAGATGTTATGATTTATAATTCAAAAGTTCTTGATGATTTCACATGATTTTTGGCATACGGTGTTAAAATGTCCATGTCACGAGAACATGTGTTACTCGATGTCTAGCTATAACGGTTTTCTTAAAGCGGCGAATTCCTTTGATCTTTGCCCATGTAACTATTATTTTGACCCTAATCAAAATGTTTTACAGTAAACTAGTGCAACGATGACCCATAGGCGTGTCCATAAAATTTTACTTGGTGGCAAGTATACAAATTTTAAATTATATATAGAACTTTTGTTCGTATAGTTAATTTGATATAGTTCCATGCTCTTGGTGTGAGTTTCCCAAATGTTGTCGCTGCCTTTCAAATACGTACATTTAGTTCCTCATCTAAGGAAAGTGTGGCTGTAATAGTGGATCCAAGATATCTGAACTTCTGTACTGACTCAAGCAGGCTTCCATTCAAAGTAATGGTTGTTGGTTTGCTTATAACATATTTTTGATTGCTTGGGTGGTCTTGAACAATAAACTGTTTAACAAATCAACTAGGAAATTTTGCAAATCAAACTATTTATCTGTAGACTTAATCAGAGTAATGATCATTCAGAATCAGACGAGTCAAATAGGTCGATTACTGCTTTCGGCTGAACAAACAACAAACCATCCTTTTTCCAATATTCCTCTTCTTGTCGTAACACATGATCCTCACATTTTACCCAGTAGTCTTTATTTATATTTGATAGAGCCTGATTTGTAAGTGTCTCAACATCGCATAATTTGAAAGTTTTATTTGTATATGCTACGTGTCCTTTAACTTTTGCCCAAACTAGTTCTATAGGATTTAAGTGTGCATGATATGGAGGTAGTCTCAAACATCTATGGCCATGTTCTTGAATTAACTTGTCTATTTTAAATATCTTTGTACGTTGTGTCTGTTTTACAAGGCTAAGCAATTCGGGTTTCAAGTAGCTGTCGTTAACTTGTATGTGTTCTTTTATGAGCCACGTTTTGATTGCATCTTTTGTACTTGATGATGTTGGGATTCTATCTTCTACGTTAACTACGTTATGGTATGAAGCATTGTCCATTATCAGACAAGAAGGTCGATCTAATATTGGAAGGATACTTTTCTCGATCCAGTCTTTAAATATGTGCCCATTCATTTCGGAGTGGTAGTCTCTATTGTCTATGGATTTTGAAATGAAAACGAGATGAGCATTCTGCAACAACCCATTATGTCTGCTACCTGCATGTGCAACTATCAAATGTTGCCCTTTACTGCTTGGTACTGATCTTTTAATACTTCCATCTGCTAACTGCCATTCCTTTTCATTTGTATGATGAGCGTTGATCCAAGTTTCATCTAAATAAACAATATCATAATCATTTTCGCGCATTTCCTTCACTTCACGTAAATACTTGCTTCTAAGAGCTACTAGATGTGGCTTCTCACAAATAATGTTTTTTCCACCAGCATACTTTCTAAAGGTGAAGCCTGCACTTCTTAATATTTTCCATAATGAAGTTTTTGATATTTCAATGTCGTTGTTAGTTTTCAGCCAAAGCTTCAACTTTCTAAGTGTCACTTCTTCGTTTATATCAAACATTCGACAGATTTCTCTTTTTACTAGGTCCTTATCAAAACTGTCTAACGTTTCTTTCCTTCCTTGCTTTCTTGCATTTGTTGGCAATAAATATCCGCTTCCTTTAACTATTCGATCAATCATCGTTTACACAAACCTAAAATATGCATTGTTCTCTTCTCAGGGTTTGATAAAGAACAATAAAGATGTCCCTTTTTACGCTCTCTGCAGAAGTATTGATAAATCTTTATAGCAATGTTATGCTCAGTAAAATATTTGCCTTTATATTCATTCTCACATAGACTTGCAGAAGATAATATGGATAGTGCCGCCTCCTTTCTGTAAATATTGAGATTTGCCTCTGAATTATGACTCGAACTCGAGTCTACGGCCGTGATTTTGACGTCACATAATTTCCGGTTTCGGCTAAAATGTCATTTTGTGCTAAACGGAAATTTCATATGTAACATTTCTTTATAAAAATTTATAGTGGAAACATAACTATTTTAGGACGGTGCGCATTCAGCCGTGAAGGTCATGCCTATATGTTAAAGAATCAGCTGTGAGACGTAAGCATCTACATAATCCCGCCGGTGTTTATAATATCGATTAACTTTTTTTTAATATAGGTTAAATAAGGCATCTTTGAAACTGGATCACATTTCTTTGATAAAAAAATATTTTTATAGCGACATTAGTATTCTAAACCTAACTTCAAAAGATCAATGCAAATGAACAATAAGTTTTTGAAAAAAATAAATTAATGTCTAGGCAAACGAATCTGAACGGACTATAGTTGAAGTGTTTTCGATTTAATCTACTGCCCGCCGGCCATCTATATTATTGGCCGTGGAAAGCTCAGGTCTGTGGGGTTGCTGGAGTTATCCCGAAATCACCCACAGCTTGTGACAAATTCAGCTATGGGAACTCTAGACGACTGACGTCAAACCACTCCTGCTCGTAATGCTGAAAACATCACAAGCTTTGGGTGATTTCTTTCAACCCGCGGGCCTTATATACAGTTGTGGGATTGGTTGGTCTCAAGGCAAGACGCCGGCTTCAAAACAGAGAGGTTATGGAATCAAATCCCGGCTGCACCATTTTGGGATTTTTATTTACGATTTCCTGGTCTCAACAGCGAGGCCCGGCTTGAAATGTAAATTACTCATCAACGGAAAAAAATATGAGTACCTCCGAAGTCGGAGTTATTTGCCTGTGCGGCGAGGGACCCCTGTGCACACGGCTGCCAGAGAAGAATGGATTAACACGCAAAATTCAGTTCCTAGTCTCTAGGGAATTCGTCAGAGATAGAGGTAAAAATGCTGGCAAACGCAACACATTTTTCGAATCCGTGGTTTCTACTTTACTCTGGTCTCTGGGTACTGGGATCCGTTGTCTAGCCCACTCAGATAACGATAAAATACAGCACCTTTCCTATACACTCTGCGTACGTTAAAGAAACTCTAGGAAATCTAAAAATGTATGCCAGGAATGGCCGCAACCGGGGCAAAAGTTAATTTAGAAAATCTACCCATGCCGAAGACGCATATGTCGGGCCACAAGGTGCAGATTGCAGTATTTTATTCTGTTCCTAGTGTTTAGTGGGTCTACAGGAGAGAGTGTCGGGAGGATTGACACTAGTTACACTGGAGGGAGTCGAGGAACGACTATTACATGAGCTGGCTTACTTGTACCGGGTTGGGCATCATCATTGTCAGTCCTTATTAGAGTCACAAGACTACACCCATGCCTGCATACTGAGTGATTCGACGAGCATGATACAAAAAATGGAGGCGAGCTCTGTACGCATGCAATGGGTAGAGTCTTAGCAGAAGTCAAAAATACGTAAGGTCACCTTTGTTTAAGTTCCTGGACATCCTGAAGTACGGGGAAATGAAAGAGCGAACAGGTTGGCTAGCTGCGCTATCGGTGAGGACGGTCAACCAATGGATCGGGCTGACATCATCAATGCCCTCCGAAATGTAGGTAGAGCACAGGACTTCGACAACCATGAGTCCACGTCACTTCTTCGGATGAAAGAGATGAGAGTTAAGATGGGCACAGCCAGAAACTAGAAACTTAGTGGGCGTGTAAAAAGACTTATCAACCAACATAGAACTGGAGTCGTCAGTCGCTGGACACTGCGGGACTTGCTGAGTAGAGGATCTGAGCATCTAAGGACATGTTCGAAGTGCAATGATGATGACCCGCAAATAACCCAATTGTCAGTCCTAGGGGCGCTCTTAACGTCTTAGTCAATCTTTAATTTCCTCCAACCTCCACTATTAAAAAAAACAAAACTATTTCTACGACATTATCCTATTAGTGTATTAGAGGGGTTTGATAACTTATATGACCGCAGAATAAAGACAGCTTGTCCAGTGCAATCGCCACGACACGTCTCAGTCTTTTATTTCACCTGATAGAAAAAGAAACAGCTTTTGACTGTGTCAAACTACGTTCGAACCATGTTTGAGCACAAGCTATTGATTCTGCCACTCGTTCTCCCGTACCTTCACCACTGATAGGGCATCATTTAACATTGCTGTAAAAGTGATCTGACTTGTAAAGAATAAGATGGAAGAAAGAAATACTTCGGTTATGTCGTGAGTACCTTGCTTAAACCCATGCCTTTTTAAACACAAGCAAATATGTGGGTAAAGTGGTCAGCACTACGTCAAATCTCTTTCTTTCATATCTAGGAAAGTCTGCGGCAACAACTTAATACTACGTGAACGTAGAATCTTGTCGATCGAGAACATGAATCCGACCTTTTGTCTCAATTAGACCCGTTTACAAACCACAACCCTAGCACGGCTACGTACTTGTGAAAACAGAGCAAATATTGTAACTGAGGACTCTAACTGCCAACAAGGCGTTCTGTCATGTGTACTTTCAACAAAGCTTTTCTCTATCTGACTCAGCGCCACGAGCAGTTGCATTAAGCACAGCTATATTAGTTCTGACTGGTTTATCCCCAGATGTAAATAATGTTCGTCTTCTCAAATATTTAACACTCCGAGCACTTTATTAAGTCTGGCCCAGAGTGGGCCTTCACATCATCTTGTGTTAGGAAACAACGACCTAGACTAATGCGAAGTGACATATCTTGCAGTAACTGAAGTGTCATCCAACAAATAGAGACCAGCGGAGAGACTGATGAGGCACTTTACAGATTAAGAGAACGCTTGGTTTGTGTTAATATATGGGAGACCACTACCGCGAGATAAATGCAGCAGCTATTGGCAAAGCTCCCGTTGGAGTCGCGAATAATCCGTCATCATAGAAGCTGTGTGTAAAAAATAAAAAGTTCGCATTAAAAAAAATGTTATATATTTATTATTTTTTTGTAGTTTTATTTTTTCTAATTTCTGTCCATGTGTGTGAATTTTCTATGTTTCAACAGAAGGCCAGCTTTGATAGGTGTCAACATTTGATTGATTTATGTCGACTTTCGTCACTGTAAAGCAGCATAATTATCCCCCCCCCCCACACTAATAGTCGTCTTTACATCAACAACTATTGCACTCTCTTACTTTCAGCGTGAAGAAATATGAAAGTGCATATCTATTTCACGGAGTGGTTAGTGAACTGAACTACAAAGGACAAGAGGTCAGGTTCGATCCTGATCGATGGCTTCCGGGTTCACCCAGCCTTAAATGGGTACTGGATTTTTTTTCTCTGGCAAAGTAAAGCGTCACGGGCGTAATACCGACCACATTAGCCCAAAAATCATGTGCCGAAGGTCTGTAAAAAGTATGGTCACTAATACCATATTCCTTATACGCCACTTGGCATGACGGGCACTTTACTTCTTTGTTATATCTATTTCATGGAACAAACACATACTACCTTCAATAAATGTTTAAGTCACTGCATCATGGGCAGTCTCAAAGGTGCTTAACCTGTTTCGGGAGATGCTGATGGTGCAGTACCTTGCTGGTTATCCATTTCTCTTATTTGTCAAGGCCAGAATCATTGCCGAGAAGATGGAACTTTACTCCGCAACAGCCTCTAGTATGAGAACAGAGATTGAAGCAGTGCCCTCAAGTGGTTTCAATGACACTCTTGAATGGGGACGTTGTTATGACGGACGCTCAGTCTTGGTCATCATTGAGTGCCATCTCCGCAACGAAGGTTGGCTACCATGGAGCGCCATTCTGTCCTGAATCTTGCTTTGATGGTGCATGTTGTCATAGGCTGATTTGTCCATCTTTTGATGTTACTCGTCCATGTTAGTCTTGGTTGGCCTCTGCCTCTTTTACCTTGTAATTCCCCTCCAGGATTACTTTTAGTAGACGGTTGTGTCTTTTAACATGGCGCAAAAATCACATTTGTCTTGTTTGGATTGTGTTTAGTATTTCTCTTTCCATTTTTAGTTGTGTTAAAACTTCATCGTTTATTTTCTTTTCTTTCCATCCAATTCTACATATTCTTCTATATATCCGCATTTCAAAGGCTTTCATTCTCTGTTCTGTTTTCTAGTCTATAGTCCATATTTCTGCACCATATAGGTATATATTGAGAAGATATAACTCAGTCTTGTACAAGTGATTTAAACTTATAGAATTATCAAAACTTACAAAAATGTGAGACACTGAATCAGGTCACATGGATAGACTTTAGAACGGAGTGGCTTTACTGCAGGCGGGGCATTCCCATATATGTTCAGTTCCCGTTCCAGTAACTAACAAAGTTTTTACCCTGATTGCTCTTACGGTTCTATTGAATATGTTGCGTCCTGTAAAAATTGTGCGTTTTTACGCTCATACTGTTCCACTGAAAGTGATGTATTATGTACAAATGGCGCGCAACTCAAAAAGGACACTTCAGAATCGTCGTTACGGCAATATAATCTCCATGCACCTTATACGGTATAGACTTCATAATCAGTAAGGGTGTCCCAAGAACCACTGTCCCATCGAATGAGGTTAGGCCTCCACTTTAGTGAACCACACGATTTGATCGCAGTTCAGCTGGTGGCAAATTTGCAGGCGAACATAAATCACACATCCCGTCCCAGGGCAAAGCCGGAACCTGGTACCTATCTATCTATCTTTCGTTCGCCCGAAGTATTGTCTATATCTGCAATGTCGTTTCCTTTATAAATTATACTGTCTTTTGTAATTCTTGCAGTGGCCCATATAGTTTTGTCTGTAGTGTTGTCTCTATGGGCCAATGGATTTTCCTCAGTCTACTATATTTTGTGCAGTCTTGAAGTATGTGTTCAGCAGTCTGGGGCGCCTGTCCACATGTACAAGTAGATGATGTGCCGATCTTGAATTTTGCATACATGTGACTATGAAGTCGATTGTGTCCTGTTCTGAGGCGTATAATGATAACTTGTTCATATCTATTCATATTATGAAAAGCATCCTGATTTGGGGCTGTGGTCCTCTGATTTATTTCATTATCTGTTTCTTTTGATGATTTGTAACCGGTGTATCTAGTTGTCTGTAGTCTAATTCATGGACAAATAGATGAAGTATCAGCATCAATACAGACAAATGCAGTACTACACCACTTTTCACTCTCTCCCCAAAACAAAAAGCAGGAGCCATCTACATAAACAATGAGCCTGTGAAAGAAGACATACAAGCTACGTATCTCGGTGTTACAGTTGATAACAAACTATCTTGGAAACAGCAGATAAATAAGGCAACCCAAAAAGCAAGGAGGAAATTGGCTATTCTAAGAAAGTTGTGTGGAACCACAAGGGTGCGAGTGGGAAAATACTCAGTAAAGTTTACCAACAGAGTATACGCCCACATTTAGAATATGGATCATCCGCATGGTGCTCAGCATCAAACACCACACTGCAAGAACTGGATAAAGTACAAAACCAGGCACTTAGGGTCATCACAGGAGCAATGAAATCAACACCAATATTGGAGATGGAGAAATTGTGGAGGATACCAGCATTGACAGAACGGAGGGACACAAAGGTGCTGATACAGAGAGAACAATTTGCATGCATGCCGAGACATCCAATGAAGGACCGATTCCAAAATCTTGCATTGGGACGACTTAAGAGAAGCAGTTTTATCCACCAAGCCAAGCGTATTAGTAGACAAACACCAGACATGCCAAGAGTTGTTAACCCCCTACTGCCCATACCAGAACAGACTCCCTGGACAGAGGAATCAGGATTATCAATACAAATACGGACATAAGTGAAAGGAATAGTTGACAAAGAAGAACAGATTAGTCTACAGCGAAAAACAATAACTCTCAGTTTCCTGGATGAAGAATACCCGCAAGACCTATGGATCCGTGTGTACACAGATGGATCAGCACAGAATGCAGTAAAGAATGGGGGAGCAGGTGCGCATATATAGAGTACCCAAATAACACTAGGGATATGAATAAAATAGCAACAGGGAAATATTGTCACAATTATGATGCAGAAATACAAGCAATAAAGTTGGCAATAGAAAAACTGCAGAACAGTAATCTAAGCCCACAGCTTGTAGTGTTTTTGACAGATGAAAGATCAGTAATCCAGGCACTGCAATCCAGAAAATTACCACATCTGCAGACCTTATTGACTGAACTCTGCAAGCACCACAGGGTTGCCCTGCAGTGGATCCCATCTCACTGTGGAATACCAGGAAATGAGAAAGCAAATCAGTTGGCAAAGGATGGTTCAACAGGCACACAACTAGAACTTGGTACCGTTCCATTACACTCCACGGCCAGTCGCCTGAAGCACTGTCACTCCGGTCGCCAAAACCATGTTGACTTTATGGTCTGGTGAATGCGACCGAACTACCGCTGTCTTCAAAACGAAAATCCAAACCAGAACGAATCACATGAAACTAAATTAGAATAAGAGGCCATATTGGCCTGCTGCACCAACCGGAAGTCAGATAACATGGTTGTTTATATGCAATAAAAAGCTGACAGGATCATGTGCCAGTGATGGAAATGATGAACAATCTCTGGAAGACTCTCAATGACTGTAAGTTGGATTTCCACAAGGTTATCAATGAGGATGCTGCCATGAGACGGCAACAGCAGGTACAAAAACCTACCAAGATGTTCTAGACTAGATGTAAGCAAAAATAGCAAGCTACTGAAATAGTATATCCACATGAGTATCTGAAGTGGGAGACATGATTTGTTAGTCAATCCTTATCCAAATGAGTATATGAAAGTAGGAGACCTGATTTGTTAGCAAATTATTACAATCTCTTGTGTCTGAGGAATTCGGTTTTTCATTCCTAACTTTCTATCATTTTATCTTCCAGGTGTTTACAATTATTTAATTACTGGAGGCATCAAGTTACATGAGACTGCTGTGAAGATGATGATTATAGTGTGGGAGAAAAGAAGGAAAAAACTAAAAGTGAATGCAATATCTCCACAATGCAAAAGGATATCTTCTTCACTTCATCTTGTAGTCCCTTAGATGTGGGATGAATTACAAAGTTAATGTAGTTGCCACTCAATCGTCCACTAGATCTGGGCTCTGTTTCATTAAACTAATGAAATTATATTTGGTTTGTTCTTGCCAAGATTTAGTCAAATTCTTAGGGTTTAATATCTAAGACACTGAATGCACTGGAATACTTATACCTGCTATTGTCCATTTTGTGCTATAAGTTTTATATATATTTTTTTTTTCGTTCGCCAGCTTTTACCTCTGATGAAGTTCCTAGAGACTAGGACCTGAATTTTGAGGCCGGTGTCTTGCCTCATGACCAACCAGTCCCCCATAAGTTTTATATAAATACATCCCTAAAGTTGTTCATTTTGTGCAATAATTTTCATATAATTACATCACTAAAGTTGTTCATTTTATGCTATAAGTTTTATATAAATACATCCCTAAAGTTGTTCATTTTGTGCTATAAGTTTTATATAAATACATCCCTAAAGTTGTTCATTTTGTGCAATAATTTTCATATAATTACATCACTAAAGTTGTTCATTTTATGCTATAAGTTTTATATAAATACATCCCTAAAGTTGTTCATTTTGTGCTATAAGTTTTATATAATTACATCCCTAAAGTTGTTCATTTTGTGCTATAAGTTTTATATAAATATATCCCTAAAGTTGTTCATTTTGTGCTATAAGTTTTATATAAATATATCCCTAAAGTTGTTCATTTTGTGCTATAAGTTTTATATAAATACATCACTAAAGTTGTTCATTTTATCTATCTATCTATCTATTGACCTTTCGAGCCGTAGCCGGCCCATAGGGCATAGACCAAGATACTCCTTCTCTTATCTGAATTTTTTGTTCTAGCAGTTTTAAATTCTTTTAAATATATTTTATCAAATCTCGCCATTTGTCTCTGTTCTGTGCAAGCAGCTCTATCTTATTGAGGGAGCCGAATCCTGCTGCTCTTGCCTCTCTCATCAATGTTCTTCTCAGTGTCTCCCTGGGTCTTCCTCTTTTTCTCTTACCTGTTGTTTCCCATATGAGGGCCTGCTTTGCTATTCAGTTATTATCTCTTCTCATCACATGTCCAACATATGACCATCGTCTTTTCTTTATTACTGAAGATATTAGTGGTTGATTGACGATTTCTCTAATTTCCTTGTTTGTTTTGAATTCGTTCCACGCTATACCAAGTATTTTCCTTAGACATTTATTTTCGAATGCGTTCAACTTTGTTTCTATGTCTCTTGTTGTTTTCCAGCTTTCACACGCATACATAAGGGTTGATAGTACATTTGATTTGAATAGTCTAAGTTTTGTGTTTGTGCTGATGAGTTTTGATTTCCACAACTTTTCAAGGCTTCTGAAAGACATTGCTGCTTTAGCTATTCTGATTTTAATCTCTTTGCTTGTATCCCCTTCTCGATCAATGTGACTTCCAAGATAGGTAAAGTAATCGATCTCTTCTACTGGTTTATTTTCCATGTATATTTTGTCGTCTGTTGGAATTAAACTTTTCATGACTTTAGTCTTTTCATGATTGATCTCAAGCCCAATTTTGCTGGCTATTGATCATAGTTCATTTGTGTTTAACTGCATCGTTTTTATCTGACTGCTGATGAAAACTATGTCATCAGCAAAGTCGAGGTCCTCCAAATGGTCTCCTTGTATCCATTCGATGCCTTTATTACCAGTGCAGCATTTTTTCATTATGAAGTCCATAACAATTCCAAATAACAAGGGCAATAAAATACATCCTTGTTTAACCCCAGTTTCTATTCGCTCAGTCCTTCCTCTGTTCGAACTGCACATGTGTAACCATCATACATGTCTTTGATAATATTTATGATTTTTGATGGTAAGCCATATTGCTTCAGAATTTTCCACAAAGAATCTCTATGAATACTGTCAAATGCTTTTTTGAAGTTGATGAAGATAAGTACAAAAGGTTTTTGCTTTTCAATGTGTTCCTCCAATATAAGTCGTAGAGTGAAAATGTGGTCAAGGCAGCTTCTCCCTTTTTTAAACCCTGCCTGTTCTTCGTGCATTACTGTATCTATTGAATCCTTTTTTCTATTTAGGATGATTTTGCAGAATAACTTTGAGGCAACTGACAAAAGTGTCACGCCTCTCCGGTTGTTACAATCTCTAATATTGCCATTTTTTGGAATCTTAACAATGATTCCTTTTTTCCATTTATGAGGCGTCTTCTCATTTTATGCTATAAGTTTTATATAAATACATCACTAAAGTTGTTCATTTTATGCTATAAGTTTTATATAAATACATCCCTAAAGTTGTTCATTTTGTGCTATAAGTTTTATATAATTACATCCCTAAAGTTGTTCATTTTGTGCTATAAGTTTTATATAAATATATCCCTAAAGTTGTTCATTTTGTGCTATAAGTTTTATATAAATACATCACTAAAGTTGTTCATTTTATCTATCTATCTATCTATTGACCTTTCGAGCCGTAGCCGGCCCATAGGGCATAGACCAAGATACTCCTTCTCTTATCTGAATTTTTTGTTCTAGCAGTTTTCAATTCTTTTAAATATATTTTATCAAATCTCGCCATTTGTCTCTGTTCTGTGCAAGCAGCTCTATCTTATTGAGGGAGCCGAATCCTGCTGCTCTTGCCTCTCTCATCAATGTTCTTCTCAGTGTCTCTCTGGGTCTTCCTCTTACCTGTTGTTTCCCATATGAGGGCTTGCTTTGCTATTCGGTTATTGTCTCTTCTCATCACATGTCCAACATATGACCATCGTCTTTTCTTTATTACTGAAGATATTAGTGGTTGATTGACGATTTCTCTAATTTCCTCGTTTGTTTTGAATTCGTTCCATGCTATACCAAGTATTTTCCTTAGACATTTATTTTCGAATGCGTTCAACTTTGTTTCTATGTCTCTTGTTGTTTTCCAGCTTTCACACGCATACATAAGGGTTGATAGTACATTTGATTTGAATAGTCTAAGTTTTGTGTTTGTGCTGATGAGTTTTGATTTCCACAACTTTTCAAGGCTTCTGAAAGACATTGCTGCTTTAGCTATTCTGATTTTAATCTCTTTGCTTGTATCCCCTTCTCGATCAATGTGACTTCCAAGATAGGTAAAGTAATCGATCTCTTCTACTGGTTTATTTTCCATGTATATTTTGTCGTCTGTTGGAATTAAACTTTTCATGACTTTAGTCTTTTCATGATTGATCTCATGCCCAATTTTGCTGGCTATTGATCATAGTTCATTTGTGTTTAACTGCATCGTTTTTATCTGACTGCTGATGAAAACTATGTCATCAGCAAAGTCGAGGTCCTCCAAATGGTCTCCTTGTATCCATTCGATGCCTTTATTACCAGTGCAGCATTTCTTCATTATGAAGTCCATAACAATTCCAAATAACAAGGGCGATAAAATACATCCTTGTTTAACCCCAGTTTCTATTCGCTCAGTCCTTCCTCTGTTCGAACTGCACATGTGTAACCATCATACATGTCTTTGATAATATTTATGATTTTTGATGGTAAGCCATATTGCTTCAGAATTTTCCACAAAGAATCTCTATGAATACTGTCAAATGCTTTTTTGAAGTTGATGAAGATAAGTACAAAAGGTTTTTGCTTTTCAGTGTGTTCCTCCAATATAAGTCGTAGAGTGAAAATGTGGTCAAGGCAGCTTCTCCCTTTTTTAAACCCTGCCTGTTCTTCGTGCATTACTGCATCTATTGAATCCTTTATTCTATTTAGGATGATTTTGCAGAATAACTTTGAGGCAACTGACAAAAGTGTCACGCCTCTCCGGTTGTTACAATCTCTAATATTGCCATTTTTTGGAATCTTAACAATGATTCCTTTTTTCCATTTATGAGGCATCTTCTCATTTTATGCTATAAGTTTTATATAAATACATCACTAAAGTTGTTCATTTTATGCTATAAGTTTTATATAAATACAACCCTAAAGTTCTTCATTTTGTGCAATAATTTTCATATTATTACATCACTAAAGTTGTTCATTTTGTGCTATAAGTTTTATATAAATACATCACTAAAGTTGTTCATTTTATGCTATAAGTTTTATATAAATACATCCCTAAAGTTGTTCATTTTAGAACCTCCAGTTATTATTAATGGCTGATCTCACTGTTCCTTTGCAGCTCATCATGACAATTTCCTATGACAAATTAAAGAGATCTGGCAAGGTACACATTAACTTATTGCACTCAAAAAATGTTTGCCAGTCTAGGTGCCTTTTTTGAACTAGCAGATTGAGTATTTCAACCACTCTTTCAAAGCTAAGGCAACACAAGCTTGGCTTCTGGCTGGTAGATTCTACCAAGGAGGACAGGTTTGCATAGATAAGGATCAGACAAACAAAATGGTACCCAGGGCATTTAATTTGTGGATTGTAGTAAAGACCAACAAACCTACATAAAGGTGAAATGGTACAGGAACATCAACATAAAGGTGAGATGTTACAGGAACATCAACATAAAGGCGAGATGTTACAGGAACATCAACATAAAGGTGAGATGTTACAGGAACATCAACATAAAGGTGAGATGTTACAGGGACATCAACATAAAGGTGAGATGTTACAGGAACATCAACATAAAGGTGAGATGTTACAGGAACATCAACATAAAGGTGAAATGTTACAGGAACATCAACATAAAGGTGAGATGTTACAGGAACATCAACATAAAGGTGAGATGTTACAGGAACATCAACATAAAGGTGATATGTTACAGGGACATCAACATAAAGGTGAAATGTTACAGGGACATCAACATAAAGGTGAGATGTTACAGGAACATCACCATAAAGGTGATATGTTACAGGGACATCAACATAAAGGTGAAATGTTACAGGGACATCAACATAAAGGTGAGATGTTACAGGAACATCAACATAAAGGCGAGATGTTACAGGAACATCAACATAAAGGTGAGATGTTACAGGAACATCAACATAAAGGTGAGATGTTACAGGGACATCAACATAAAGGTGAGATGTTACAGGAACATCAACATAAAGGTGAAATGTTACAGGAACATCAACATAAAGGTGAGATGTTACAGGAACATCAACATAAAGGTGAGATGTTACAGGAACATCAACATAAAGGTGATATGTTACAGGGACATCAACATAAAGGTGAAATGTTACAGGGACATCAACATAAAGGTGA
The DNA here is from genome assembly GCA_032433765.1 of Megaustenia siamemsis. NCBI lineage: Eukaryota > Metazoa > Mollusca > Gastropoda > Stylommatophora > Ariophantidae > Megaustenia > Megaustenia siamemsis. Next base: position 41,073,078 of record JAVIAB010000156.1, on the reverse strand, counting down.
GATGTTACAGGAACATCACCATAAAGGTGATATGTTACAGGGACATCAACATAAAGGTGAAATGTTACAGGGACATCAACATAAAGGTGAGATGTTACAGGAACATCAACATAAAGGTGAGATGTTACAGGAACATCAACATAAAGGTGAGATGTTACAGGAACATCAACATAAAGGTGAGATGTTACAGAAACATCAACATAAAGGTGAGATCTTACAGGAACATCAACATAAAGGTGAGATGTTACAGGAACATCAATATAAATGTGACGTGTTACAGGAACATCAACATAAAAAAGGTGAGATGTGACAGGAACACCAACATAAAATGAGATATATTAAAGGAACATTAATATAAAAATAGAGATGTTAAAGGAACATTAATATAAAAAGAGAGATGTTATATAAACATCCACTTAAAACGTGAGATGTTACAGAAACATGAACATAAAGAGGAGATGTTACAGGAACATCAATATAAATGTGACGTGTTACAGGAACATCAACATAAAGGTGAGATGTTACAGGAACACCAGCATAAAATGAGAGATATTAAAGGAACATTAATATAAAAAGAGAGATGTTAAAGGAACATTAATATAAAAAGAGAGATGTTATATAAACATCCACTTAAAACGTGAGATGTTAAAGAAATATCCACACAAAACATGAGATGTTACAGAAATATCAATATGAAAACAAATTTGGCCATATAGTTAACATCAGGAACTCAAATGTGATGAGAGTGGTCATTCATACAAATACACAAATAGATTCTGCAAAGGATAAACAAAAATATAAAAGCATACTAGTTTTCTAGAATGTAGGACCATGGTTGAAGTACGATGTACAAAATGTCATGAAAAACACCTGCTACTTAGTCTGTAGCCATAGACAAGAATAATTGTGGACAATATTTACACCTATATAAGTTAACCACAACCTGAATAATTGAAAGCTTGGGCAGATGGTGCTCGTAAACCTGGGAGGGCTGACCATCTAAGGGCAGAATCCCCCTACAGAAAAGACAATCTGCTGTCTTGCAGGAAGATTGGGGACAATCAAAGGCTAAGGAAAGCAAAGAGCCAGTGGTATGGTGTGCTAAACACTCCAAAGTATGATGACAGCTTTACAAGGAAGGAACACAACACAATACTGACGTTTCGGCCTGAGGCCTATATATGTGGCCTTCTTCAGAATACAGGGACAACGACAACAAACGGTGAAGCACAATTATCTATAACTACATGTTAGATGATCAAGTGGAGGGCTAGGAAAGTAGGATGTAGAAATAAGAAAGGAGAGAGAAATTAATACTACATGATGATGTTGATGATGATGATGATGATGAGGAGAGGTAGGATGGGCGTCAAGATATATAAAATGGAAAACGAGAAAGAGAAAAAGAAAAAAATGAAAAAAATGTATCACAGAATGTACTTAGCTTCGAAAAGCGAGTCAGTCCTCCGTGCTGAAACAAGTCAGAATGACTAGGAGCGTTTAGAATGTGTTAGGAAAATAACACGTGATTGAGATAGACCAGTGGAATGACAAGTGGCGGGAAAACAGAAATCAGAGAGAAGGGTGGGGGAAGAAGGAAGATAAGCGAAGCTGGCAAGCTACTGGGAAACGATGGTTGGAGGCCCGGATGTCATAAATCACTAGAACAATGCAAGTGAGAGAAGCCGCGAGAGGCTAAAAGAAAGAGTGAATGAAAAGACAAAGTAGTGGACTAGGAGATGGGTGAGAGAGATAGCCTCTACAGAATGGAAGGCCTAGAACTGGGAGAGTAGAAAGGTGGGTCAACGAATGCAGGGAGTGAGTACCGGAGGGAGAGATGAGGAGGGGAAGAATAAGAAAACCGGTATAAGTAGGTAGGGAGAAGGGTGGTAGAGTGATAGAGGGGTGGTCCGGAGGAAGTGAGTCACCTGAGAGGTAGGGAAGTATAGAGGAGGAGGAATAGAGAGGAGGGATGAGAAGCAGGTATGTGGGAAGTGGATAGGAGGAGAGGCGGTAGGTCAGAAGTGAATAGGAGGAGAGGCGGTAGGTCAGAAGTGAATAGGAGGAGAGGCGGTAGGTCAGAAGTGAATAGACAGTGAGGGAGTCTGGAAGAAGTGGAGTAATAGGGGAATGGTGCGCAAGAGGTATGAATCAAAGGAGGTAAAGAAGTAGGGAAATGATAGAACAAAGGGGGATGATGAGGGTCCTAGGAGAGGAATGAAAGTGGGCATCAGGATAAGGGGGATACTGGAATATAGAGGAGTAGTGACTGCAGGTGAATAGAGAGGAATGGGGTGAGTTAGGAGTGGAACAGCAGAGAGATGGTGGGAGGGATGAGGAACAATAGAGGTGGGCAGAGAGATGGTACAGTCCAGGTAGAGAGGTAATACAGTGATAAAGAGGTGAAGGACATGGAGGTAGTCAGAAGAGAAAAAGAGGGGGAGGGGGGTTTAAGATGAAGAAGGCAAGATAAGGGTTACTCAAAGCGGATATGGAGAACAAAGGTGGACGAGGAGTAGAAGCCCCAAGAAGTGAAATAGGAAGAGATGTTCATAGGTAGGGGATGGAGTCAGAGGAAGGAGGGTCCTCAGAGGGACAGGGATACATTGATGCCACGAGGGCTGAGGCAAGGAATCAAGGAAAGCAAACCTGAATAAAATGCTGGCTGAAATCGGATGCACTGGGCCACTGGTGCAGAACACAGTGCAACGTTTTAACAAGTAATCAATCAGACTGGATCCAACAGACTCTAATTATGATAGAAACTACCGCTGACCAGAAAGGCTTCAAGAAACAGCTGATATGGGGCAATCGATTCGCTTAAATAGACAGCTGACTTCATGAGAGAGTCTGGAATCCTACTCTGATTGAGTCTTGAGCGCAGAGAGAGAGAGAATAAATGTATTTTCCTGCAGAAAATATTTTACAATTGCTGCATCACACATTCTTAATTGTCACTATAAAATCATCACCATAACATAGTCACCATCATCATGAATGATCACTTATTGTTGAATCCAGTTTTTTGACGACAAGATGGGACGCACCAAAATGGACGCTTCTTGCGTCCAAGCCATGTAAACAATGTTGACTTTCCTTGTCTTCAACGGTTTATCTCATTCTGTTAGAGAATTTCACGCAGTCTGTTACCACAGTGAGATGGCGGATTTTTAAAAAATGTAAACACGGGTTTGATAATAAATGTGTGTACACAGTTCGTTAACCATCGCTGTAGATCAAGTCTTTATTCACTGGCTTCGTTAGCAACAATGGAAGCTAATGACCTTACTTGTGCAGCAGGTTGGTTTGGGACAAATTGTAAGTTACAATGTCACTGCTATAATGGCTTAGTTTGTGACAAAACTACAGGGACATGCCCAAACAATGACAGTTGTCAGCACAAAATTTTCGCACCCCAGTGTCAGTACTTGGATTTTATTTGCAAATATGCCCAAAAATCTGAACCTACTTTCCTGTTTGATCGCAACTACACCTCATGTAATCCGGACACAGATTCTACATCAGTTGAGGCAACTCTCAATCAATCTTTGCCGTGCTCCTGGTTTAGGATTTATGCGAATGACTTAAAATATCCGGACAGTTTCACGGTAAAACTGAATGGTTCTGCCTCATGTAACAATGTATCAAGGTTTGTAGTTAGTCCGCACGAGATTGATGCCTTCTGCCCTGGGGCTGGTCTGATCAACAAGTTACGGATTGAAAGGGCGATAGTTGCAAATATCTGCTCCAACTACATTGGCGGGGGTAGGAAACTGGCTCTCAAACAGAACACAAGCCAGACCGATTTAATGCACAAAACATTTGATGCTTGTTATACAGGAGACGGATGTGGACCAGAGGCCGCAGTTAATAGCAAAACAAAGACCAATCTCTATGACAATGACTGCACACACACACAATTGAGAAGTGGAACCAATTCTGTTTACTGGTATCTGAGCTTTGCAACGCCCCAGAAGACTCACATCATTCGAATCTATCATCGAGCTAGCACTATGATTCGGGTAAAGAATGACACTCTAAGGGCTTTCTCTGACAGTGGCGGAGTAGTGTTCCAGTATAATGATATATCCTACCCTAATTTATCTGTGAAAACTATTGTAGTCAAAACACAAACGTCAATGGCACACATTAAGATTGAGTTCTCACCGACCATTTCGCAGGCCGACAGTGCACTGACGGTATGTGAGGTGCAAACATTTACAGACACCTATTGTCTGGACGAGCAGTCTTGTCGTTTTGTGCAGTGTGTAGTGGGTGTAGTAAAGGCTGCAATGTCATCATCGGTACTTGTCACGGCTACTGTTCACATGGGATCTATGGACACGACTGTTCCGGGTCTTGTCTCAGTGTCTGTCCTTTATTTGAGGAAAAATCTGGAAAATGCCTACATTGTAAACATCTTGGCTATACCTGTAATGACACTTGTCCATATGGTAATTTGGGCTACAGTGCGAACAGATGTGTTTTGATGGCTGTGACATCATATGTACTCTCAAATGTCCGGGCAACTGTTTCAACGACACCTGTCAACAGTCGATCGGGAATCTGTACATGCTTCAGAACGTTCTATGGGTCAGACTGCACTCTCAAAACTCCGGACAACTGTTTAACGAAACCTGTGATTCCCACGTTCAGAAGAGTCTGCCGACTACAACAAGCCCAAGCATATGGACACTTTAATGTGTTTCTGTGCTAGACATGGTTCACTTTTGGTGTTTTTTGGTGAAGCCATGGCTCATATCTTTTTTGTGTTTCTGTCCTAGCCATGGCTCATATCTTAGCTTGTGTGTGCTGGCCATGGCTCATATCTTGGTGTGCGTCATGTTAGTCATATCTCATATCTCGATGTGTCCGTGCTAATCATGTCTCATATCTTTATGTGTGTCTGTGTTTAGTCATATCTCATATCTTAGTGTGTACCAGTGTTAGTCATATGTCATATCTTTGTGTGTGCATGTCTGGGTTAGTGATATCTCATATCTTTGTGTACATGTTTATGTTAGTCATATCTCATATCTTTGTGTGTGCATGTCTGTGTTTGTCACATCTCATATCCTTGTGTGTGCATGGCTATGTTAGTCCCATCTCATATCTTTGTGTGTGCATATCTATGTTAGTCATATCTCTTATCTTTGTGTGCATGTCTATGTTAGGCATGTGTCATATCTTTGTGTGTGCATGTCAATGTCATTTATATCTCATATCTTTATGTGCATGTTTATGTTAGTCATGTGTCATATATCTTGATGTGTGTCAGTGTTAGTCATGCCTCGTATCGCTGTGTGCATGTCTGTATTAGTCACATCTCATATCTTTGTGTGTGCATGTCTGTGTTAGTCACATCTCACATCTTTGTGTGTGTATGTCTGTGTTAGTCACATCTCACATCTTTGTGTGTCCGTGTCTGTGTTAGTCACCTCTAGTGACTCGGGCAGATGGTGCTCGTAAACCTGGGAGGGCAGACCATCTAAGGGCAGAATCCCCCTACAGAAAAGATCATCTGCTGCCTTGCAGGAAGATTGGGGACAATCAAAGGCTAGGGAAAGCAAACCCGAATAAAATGCTGGCTGAAATCGGATGCACTGGGCCACTGGCGCATAACACAGTGCAACGTATTAACGGGTGTTCAGTCAGAGTGGATCTGACACACTCTAATTGTGATGTTCTGTCTGTGGGGGCGATCAACACACTTAGCCTGACAGCTGACTTCATGTGAGAGTCTGGGATCCTACTCTGATTGAGTCCTGAACGCAGAGAGAGAGAGAGAGAGAATCCAGTTTGTCATCATCATGGCGAGGCATGATCTGCACAACCATTGACTATGTCTTCTAAGTTATATTAGACCACAATTACCATTAAAATATAGTAGTGACAGAGACATATGTGTTATATCATTACTGCAAAAACTATCTTGCTGGAGTTGTTGCTACGAACACCACACTCTGGGAAGGATTGCCAGTGGGCAGTGTTTACAGTATTTAAGAGTATTTATTATCACCACAAATAATATGCACAGAAAGAAATATCATAAAAATATTTGCACATAGTTCCATGCGTATATACCAAGACTAAACTCTCAATGAACAAAAAATACAGCACTTTTATTTGCAATTAATTATACTGCAGGAAGGGAGTACTTGTTGAAGGGGAAACAGAAACAAAATATCCACTCTACATGTGTCCTAAAGGTCACACTTCTGTTTCTCAATTGAAATAAGAGAATACATTCAACAATAATTGATGAAACGGTTGCCAGTCTTGAAGCAACATCCCCTAGCAGTTGCACGTCTATACATATCTTACAATGTCAGGACATCCAAACTAGGTTGGAAAGTTTACCTCAGTTAATTCACTAAAGTTTTATAATAGAAAAACTAGCAATCTGTTTGTTGAGAGATTTCACACAACCCAACCACATACATACAGACAACTAGTACTGGCTACCCATATTCTGTACACATTTTTCTTGTTATCATATTGATACAGCCTGTGCATGCTGTCTGTACAAGTGTTTTTCAAATTCCTTGAAATGTTTTAAACAACTCTGTGTATCGTGCCATAGCCAATTTTCCCACCACAAGATTCAGTGAGATGATATGTCAAAATATGATATATTTCATTTATTCTGATCGCATAAATAGACTACATGAAGGAAAGAGCAGCCCAATTTGGCAGTGAAAATAAACACTGAAATTGTGTAGTTTTATCATTGTCAATGGTTGCCATATATGCACACACTAGCCCATTAAACATGTTTTATTATTAGTTTAGCAGTTTCCAAGAGTGCAACAAAGAGATTGCTGTATAGTGAACTTCAGCACTAACACAATTAATGGGAACTCTCATATTATACATGCAGAAATGAAAGATACTATTGTCTCATGAACAACATGAGATGAACCGGCAACAGCTGAGAGTGAAAACAAATGATAAACTAGGTATGTTCAGCTAGAGCTGCTCTTTACATGTAAGCAAACTTTATCAACAGATAATAACATAAGTCTAAGTTAAAGTGATCATCAGAAAAAAAAAAACAATACACAATTACAAGAGTCTACTGACAGAATATTTCTATAAATTTGGGGTGGCTTGGAAATACAACTGTTCTAAAGGAGAATCTGGTATATAAGTAAGCTCTACAACCTGGTGCACAATTAGTGAGGCACAAAATCTTGACATGAAGATGATACACATGAAAATGGTACATGAGAAGACACACCAATCTGTAAATAAAAGAGGCAGAGATTTAAACTAAAACAGGAGGAACACAAGTGATATGCTAAGTTCATACAAAGACCACCACCAACAGCTATGAATACACCCTCATAAAAGCTCTTTAGGAAGTAGAAACAAGCATTTTCAAGTGCATTTTTTTGTCAATTGATTTCTATGGGAACAATAGAAGATATTTTCTTTATTTTTCCCCTGCAAGAATCTACAGTAAAGATAAGTCTTTCTAACTTCCCTAGATGCATTTTATTCCCACATTATCTACCCATAGAGCTTGATTAAGAACAGGTGGTTGAATTGATAACTTGACATCCTCCAAACCAGGAGCACATGGGATTGAATCATGGTAGGTTCACAATTTTTTCAATCAGAGTGAAATAAAGATTCAGATCCGAATGCCATGTGACAACTACATTGGATAAGCAGCCTTTATTCTCAGTCCCATATATGTCACCCCTGGCAGGCCTCAGAAATGGGATAATGCCATATAAAGACTGTTTTTTTATTATATAGAACTTGATAACAAACTAGAGACTTTCCACTAAAAGCAGTTTAGAATAGGAGAATGCACTAAGAAATACAAGCTGCAAGGAAAGAAGAAACAGATTCAACTGCATGATTTTGATTTATCTTAACAGCAATGTATACACCATCAAATCGTCCATTAAACTTTTCTTCACTCATAAAAGATTTCTTTCATTTCAGCTAAATCCTACAGTAAAAGTATTGGCATGGTTTTTTCAGTGTGTGAGAATGCAGACTTGAAGGGAACACTGGTCCCAAAATAACACTGAGGAATATAGTAAGATTGCTGGAAAAGAATTTGAAACTGCATATTTAATTGTATCAAATAAGGAACATATATTTAAGTGTATGCTATAAATTTGAGTAGAGAATAATGTATTAATTATGCTTGTGCAATCCTTTGGAATTAATAAACAAACAAAAAGTTATTAACTTTACATTATTCTGATGAAAGAATTGTGAAGTGAATTACAAACAAAAAAAAACCAACCAATCACTGATTGACTTTGTTGGCCTGATTTATGACAGTACCCACAGCTAAATGACCAAACACATTTCGTACTACAGATTGGGGAGAATAATTGTAATACTAATGATTCAACAACAATCTGTAACACAATGCAACAAAAAATCAACACTAACTATTCCATTTGTACAAGATCTAATTAAGGCATAATAAGATCTCTAACAAATTGATCACATTTCCAACAATATAAATCAATCCATATTGCAGAGTGTTATAATAATTGATTGGCTTGTAGCAGAAACAAATTGCAATAATATTCTGATAATTAGAATATAAAGATTTGGACTTCTGCGTGAACTATCTTCAAAATACATTCAGAACATATAGCCTGGATTTTATAACATAGACAGAGCTTATAGACAATACTAATACCATGAATAGTTCTCCAACACAACATTCTCAAATGGAAATGTTGGCCAACAATATGTCTTGTTATCATTATATCACAAGTTTTCCTGTATATGGTATATTCTTGTTATTCATAACATCACTCAAATCATGTCTATTTTTGCTTCAATCCATTTCTAACTACATAAGAAGATCTTGGCTCAGTGCATGGACTATATAGTACTTGAATTTACTATTATATTTTACAATGTTTCCCATGCCATGTTGTTACACTGACAATTTCTTTTCTCCTGATAAATTCTGTCTTTTTTCCCAGATATAAAATTCAAACAAATGAATGTTTGATGGCTTTCCTTTACAAATTTACATTGCTTTTTTCAGCATTTGGACTTTACTAGTGAGTCAAGTGGGACCTTGAAGTAATCTGCATAACACCATCCACATATAATACACATGTTGCTCATATAATAAAGGTATACACTACTATCACAGCACACATCTGAACTATATTAAAACAATGTTGTCCATTTGAAGGGTTCATTGCTACAGACATCCGATCATAGACATAAAACATAGCTGAGGATACTGCTGGGGTAAAAGTCCAATGTAATAGAATATGAAATTTAACAAATACAACACTGACCAAAAGCACAAGCAAGAAAAAGCTTGAGAAAATACATTCACCAATTTTGTAAGTTGTGACTGGACATAACAACTGATAGATATGCATGTCTGGTGTGTTGGCAGTAGCTAGTCTTACATCACATGATAATGTATCAACATCTTACAAAACATCAATCCTGCTACCTCTGTTCTTGTTTCATTGTGGCATTTTTATATGTGGCAAAAAAGATATATTTCTTATATTAATAATTGTGTTCTTTACTTCTTTATTTGAAAGCTTAATCAATTAATCTTATTGCTACAACAAACTCCATCTCTATTATCTTCCAATTTATATCACTGACATATCTAAGAAAAACAGATCACACTCAATAAATTTTTTTATAAAGAGATTTCACCATCCTCTTGATGTAACCCATCACATGGAATGTTCAATACTTGCAGCATTTCACTATAAAATATAAGGTATTAATAAAAACCATTATATTAAGATAGTCAACCTTTATCTGATCATATTATCTTATACCCATCTTCAATGTTCTTTGGTAAAGCATAACATTTTATTGCTTCATAAACATTGTTGTCAAACTTGACTAGCTTTCTTCATATCTAAATAACATGTTTCCCAGTGTAACTTGACAAAATAACAAAACAAAATTAAACCTGATAAAATCAGGAATTTGGAAACATTAGCAAGAAAGCATGGATTAACATGCCTGTAATCTGTAAAGATCAGGTTTGTTAAATCAAGTGCTATTTACGAGCAGCATATGATGATGCAAGAAAATAAATAATTAGTTACTGTTTCCTTCATTCAAGTTATGTGCTCACATCATGGGATCGATTAAGTTGTCACTGAAAAATAAAAGTATTAACAATATTTAGAAATTATATAAATAAAACATAACAGCTTTTGTTCAGAGGCCAACAACAGAGCAAAAGGCAACAAATTATATCTCCCCTTGATGCTGAAAGGCAAATGAGGAAGGAAAGAAGAAGAAATAAATAAGAATATATGAGGTAATTACAAAAATGTCTGGATTGATGCTACTAAAATAACAAAGAAAGGCTTGCTAACTGGTCACTGTGATTGCATCACTGTCATATGGTCTACTGGAAGGCACCTTCAATTCTTGTCTATTATGTGCCAGTTTCTCAAATCACCCCCCTCAACTCTTTCCAATGAAGCCTTTCTATAAAAAAAAATGAACTGTTCTAAACGTAAACTCTGTTAACTTATAAAACATCAGCAGCAAATATCAGGTAATCAAGGCTCACATCAAGACAGTACCAGGAAACATACCCTGGAAAAGCAATGACAGGGGAGAAAACTAAACAAAAAATTGAATGCAGGAGAAGCAAGAAGCAGAAGAAAGACAACTTAAAAAATATGAGCTAAAAATACATGTTAGTCAAGTAAGACTGCTCTCCTTTAAGAGAGAACTCTGACCACAGATGACTATTGCCTTGCTGAAAGGTAAAGGAAAACCAAAGGTCATGAAATCACTCCCTGAACAAAAGCTGTAGGAAGGACAGGTAGATATGATTAGAAAGTTTTGTACAGGCTACAGCTTTAACAAATTTTCATTCATGGTCCTTGTTGAGAGACATTGGCTACTATGTTCCTCCATAACTCTCTATCTTGTGCATTATGTAACAGTTCCACTGTTGATCATTTTTTATGCCACATCTTCAAACCATCTAATATCTTTTCACTTTGTCTACCTTTATCTTTCTGGTCTTCTATTTTTCCTTTTGTTACCAAGTATTAAAATGAAAATCAAATTAAAGAGTAAGAAACAAAATACTAATTCAGCAATACCAATAGATATAACAGCGTTAAATCAGAAAGGTGTAAAAGAAACTTATACTGTACAAGTAAAGAACACATATCAGAAGCTGCTAGAAGAAGGGATTGAGCAGTGCAGAAGTGAAAATCCTGAAGAAAAAGCCGCAACCAAATGGCAATGCATAAAAAACAGCATACAAGAATCCTGCAACACCTTGCCCAAAAAGGAAAGTAACAAAAAACAAAAATGGATAACTGACAACATTTTAGAAAAAATGGAAGAGAGAAGACTAGCGAAGAACACTACCAGATACAAGGAAATTGATAATGAAATACAAAAAATATGCAAAAAGGCAAAAGAAGACTGGCTCAACCAAAAATGTCTAGAAGTCGAAGCTATGGAAAGTAATCAAAATTTAAGAGGAATGCCCACAGAAATAAAAAGAATGACTAATAAAGACAAAAAAGCTGCAGGAAGCGGATGTATTGCAAACAAAGAGGGAAGAATGCTAACAGACAACAAAGATATAATTGATAGATGGTAGGAATACATAACAGAATTATTTCATGACGAAAGGGACACAAAATCATTTATAAAATGTACATCCAGCTATAAAATTCTAAAATCTGAAGTATAAAAATCTATAAAAATAATGAAAAAGGGAAAAGCAGCAGAACCTGACAATATACAGATAGAGATGATACAGGCACTAGAAGATTTCGGCATTGAAGTGATCACAGACATATGCAATGACATATATCATGCAGGATACATACCAAATGAACTAAAAACATCAACTTTCATTGCATTGCTTAAAAAGAATGGTGCAGTTGAATGCAGTGATTTTAGAACAATAAGCCTAATGAGCCAAGTAACCAAAATTTTACTAAAAGTTATACAAGGAAGGATTCAGAATAAAATTAATACTGAATTAGATGAGCAGCAATTTGGATTCAGGAAAAACAGTGGGACAAAAGAAGCCATATTCAGCATGAGGACATCAATTGAAATATACATAGAAGTAAACAAACCAATATATGCCTGCTTCATAGACTACACCAAAGCATTTGATAGAATACACCATAATCAACTTATAGACTGCCTAAAAGATATAAATCTGGTTGACACAGACATACGACTAATATGTAATTTGTACTGGGAGCAAACAGCAATAATAAAATATAACAAGGAGAACTCTACACCCATTGATATAAAAAGAGGAGTAAGACAAGGATGCATCCTATCACCAAGCTTGTTCAATTTATACACTGAGCAAATCTTTAAAAACATCACTGAGATGCCAGGCCTAAACATTAATGGGAAGATAATCAATAACCTAATATATGCTGATGATACTGTACTACTAGCAGAAAATCCTAAAGACCTACAACAATTACTTAATGTAATAAACATGACAAGCAAAAAATATGGACTAGATATGAATATCAAAAAGACTAAAACTATGATCATAAACAAAGAAAATTCTCAAGACTTACAATTAAATATCGTGGAAGGAATACATCTAGAGACAGTTGAGAACTACAACTACCTGGGATATACTATAACCAGTGATGGAAAATGTACAACTGAAATAAAAAGAATAGGTATGGCAAAAAGTAATTTCAATGCCATGAAAAATATACTAACATCAAAACAAATAACACCAGGGCTAAAACTAAGAATAGCAAAATGTTACATCTTTCAATATTCCTATATGGTGCAGAAACATGGAGTTTGGACCGGAAAACAGAACAGAAAATTGAAGCCTTTGAAATGTGGATTTATAGAAGAATAGGTAGAATTGGATGGAAAGAAAAGAAAACAAACAAGGAACTTTTAAAACAACTAAAAATGAAAAGAGAACTACTAAACACAATTAGAGCAAGACAAATAAAATTTTTGGGTCATGTTAAAAGACACAACATCCTAATAAAAGTAATATTGGAAGGGAAAATACAAGGTAAAAGAGGCAGAGGCAGACCAAGACTAACATGGACGAGTAACATCAAAAGGTGGACAAGTCAGTCTATGACAATCTGCACCATTAAAGCAAGAGACAGAGTGGAATGGTGCTCCATGGTAGCCAACCTTCGATGTGGAGACGGCACTCAATGATGATGATGACCAAGTATTCCAACTATGTATTTAACCAAAAATAGGCTAGTAATATTGTGTGATAATAGATTGAATCAGGACATTTCATGAGCTTTCAGGCTCAGAATACAGTAAGAGGTAGATACCTGAGAACCTACCCCACATGAAGTGTCAAGAAGCTAAAGAACTGAAACACTTGCTCGATAGGAAACCTCTTCTGCCAGTCATATTCCTGTTTGTTGAAAGACTAAACAAATGTTTCCTATCACTCATTGCTGAAAACAGAAGCACTGGAATGCAATGTGCAAAACATTATGCACACTATCTACAAATAAGCAAGTGGAGAAGATGTGAGAAATTATCATGTATTATCCTGATGTGAGAAGCAATTAAGAGTCTAGGTTTATCCATACAAAGAATTAAGAAGCTTCACTTGAATTCCAAATTTCTCCTAAATTTAATGCTCAAACTCTGGAATATTTAAAGTTAGGGTCGTTCAAAGTATGAAGTTTCACTGCATTTGAATCCTCCCCTATACCTTGGATTATTTATTGAACTATTTCCCACGGATTGTTTCTTTTTGATAATCTTTTAGAATCAACTCAAGGCTATTTTGTTTTTTCTTTGGTTTCCTTTTTGAAACATGGTGTTTACTTTCAATTCAAAGAAGACATTGATAACTATAAGTTATAAATACCAAAAAAAACAAACAAATATTAAACCTATTTAGAGAAGATATGTTTGTATTTTAAACAATGGTGTGTATAGAAACAGCATTATAACAGTAAGTTAATATGCTTAGTAGGCTGTTGATTAGCTTTCCATACATAAACTAAGCACTAATTTAGTCAGTCAAAAGTTGTGTCTATTATGTGTGCAATTTGTGGAACCACAAAAATGCTAAACTGAAAAACTACAAATCTATCATTATCATCATGTGCCATACCAGGTGGTGTAGGCGATCATGTCCTTCCACAATTTTCTGTACACAATGCATTATATCTCAGTTAAGCCTCGGTTTAAATTTATAAATATTTTAGCTTACTAATGTTTATATATTATCAATTTTTATTCTCCAATATGTAGCACAACTCTCAACACTCTTCCGAGAAATGCCAACTCTGTGTCTTCTAATTGCCTGTTCATTTGTTTGTCAAATGTCCATGATTCACTTCCACAGGTCATAATTGGCTCTATATAGCACTGACAAGCTCTCTTTCTCATTTCCATTGACATAGACTTGTTACACAAGATGTTTTCAATTTTCTGAAATGTTACTTTGGCCTGTGCTATTCTGCTTTTTATATATATGTTGCATCTTCTGTCTGATGTTATTATTGTGCCCAAGTGTTTGACACTCTGCACTTGTTTCAGATTTTTTTCTGCCTATTTTTAAGTTGCATGATGATGATGATAGTTTCTTTGATATGACCATTACCCCTGCTTTATTATCTTATCCAACATAATTTACACAAAAACATAATGTTGACTACTAATTACTGATTGCTTCTATGGAAGCATCTAGCAAGCATATACATTCATAATTTACCTGCACAGAGTTAATCAGCTTCTGAACATCCACATCACCAGTGGCAGAGTCCTCAATTCTAACCACAAGAGAGAAGGTCCAGCTATTTTTGCCACGGTCATCACTGGCTGTTACAGAGTAATTCCCAGAGTCGGTTGACAGGGATGCAGGGATAGTAAAAGTGATATCACTTCCATTCTGGTTAAAGGTGAAACGCTCTGAGTTATCAATGGGGCGTTCATCTTTGCTCCACGAAACTAAAATTAAAGTGTAAATATATCAACATTTCAATTATCTAATACAAAGTTAATTATTAAAAAGCTTTATCTTCCAATTTATTAATTTCTTTATTAATGACCAATGAAGAAATCAGTAATCATTTTATCTAGCGGTGTATTGTTAAGCTAAAACAAACTATCTCCACTATACTAAACACATTGTCATCTTCCATCGTTCATCAATGCTTCTTTGGTTCATCTTCAAATAGTCTTTGGTCAACTTTGCCCTTGTCTTCTCTTTGAGGTCCTCAGCATGACAGCTCTAGTAAATACTTGTAGTATTCGAGTGTGTTCTGAGAACTGGGTGAATCCACTGCCAGTATTTACTACTTTGATAATGCTTGTATGTTCTCCTCTTTCAAATTATGTGACACACATAAGTATTCATATTTTTGTTCTGTACAGTATAACCATCTTCTTTAATAGCTACCTGTTAACACACAATGCTACATATAGAATTGTTGACTCAAAGATGTTTCAATCTTCTTTTCCTTGGTTCTATAGTGCACATAATAATGGTAATCATAACAAACAATATTTAACACTTTTTGTGGCATACTTTATGTGTGACTTATTTATAAATCATGTAACAGAAAGTAAGCATTAATCATTAGTCTACTTTACAAACCATACTATCAACCACTATAATAATGCATTTATATATATGTATATATATATATATATATATATATATATATATATATATATATATATATATATATATATATATATATATATATAGGGAGCCGCGATAGCTCAGTGGTTAGTGAACTGGACTACAAGACAAGGGGTACGGTTCGATCCCAATCGACGGCTTCCAGGTTCACCCAGCCTTAAATGGGTACCAGATTTTTTTCTGGGATAGTAAAGCAGCACGGGCATAATACTGACCACATTACCCCAAAAATCATGTGCTGAAGGTCTGTACAATATAGGGTCACTAACACCATATTTCCCTATACGCAGCCACTTGGCGTGATATATATATATATATATATATGTGTGTGTGTGTGTAATATAAAAAAAAAAAACAGTCATTAGGTTCTCTTGTCTATCTCTATTAACATACTATTAATATTTGTGGAATGAATAAAAAATTGTTTCAGCAGTTTTACATTAATAACTAATAAACAAAGACATTCCAAAATATACTTATCAAAATAGTGAAAAAGAAGCAAAGTTTATGAAGCTGCTCATCAAATTTAAAACAAATAAAATAGTTAAGTAACATTATATACTTCACAAATGAATTTTGATAACAAGAATAAACTTAAATATATTGAAATATTTGTATAATTCAAAGCAGGGATACAGCTATTTGTACAGTATCTAGCAAACACTAGCAAAGTTGTTTGAAAACATGGTTTCATGCAATGCACCTCATAAACTTCAAATGGCTGAGATATTGATTTACTTAAAACAAAACCATAACAATATAAACATTTTGTAATCTTCTAACATGGTTTAGTGAGGCTGCTTAGAGTGCAACATGATGAGTTCTGTTAACTAATATACAAAAACGTTAATAAATCAAATTTAAATGAGATATTAGCTTACCAGTTACATTAGGAGTATCAAGAGTGCAACTGAAAGTGACTGGGCTACCCTCATCCACTAGAACACTAGTAGGAAAGGTGGTGAACACAGGTACTGTAGGGTCTTCATCTGGCACTGAGTACAAAACATTACAATTATGGTTTGTTGTACTTTTGTTTTACAAATGGTGAGTAAAGAATGAGAGTAACAAATAATCATATTTTACAATTGTATTACTGTATTCACCGTAATGAAATTTGCTCATTATAGTTTTTAAAAAAAGGATATAATTTTACCTGGTAGAATGCTATGTGATGACAAAGAATGGGTATGTAAACAGAAATAAGACATTAAACATAAAATTGACCTACTAAGACAAAGATAAAGTAAGCAACAAGAATATACAAAAAAATCTATAATTTGAAAAAAAAAATTATGTAAAAATAATTAAACAATTAAACTGTCTAAGATGTTGTTGAACACAATATTATAAGACAATTTTGTAATTCAAATGAGAATATAAAACTGTCTTATGAGTAAAGAAAAGGAAATATTAAAAAGCAGACACAAGTTATAGTACAGCATTTTCTAAAGAGACAATGAAATGTTGGAGATCCATCATAACATTTGATCTTGGATGGGATGATGCATGAACAGAAGAAAATTACAATACATGAGATGAGATACTTAAAGAGGAAGCAGAACATACAACTGAGACCAATTTTAATAGAAGGAAAGTTATCAGGAACTTGGAATTAGCAGCACAAAATATTTAGTGCATTTTTCTTTGAGAATGTCCTCATTGGTCTTTTTAGCTATCCAGGGAACTTTCAACATTCTTCTGAGAAATCCCATCAATATGGCTGTTAATCGTCATTTCATTTGTTTTTCTACAGTCCAAAATTCACTTCCATAGGTCAGAATTGGCTCTATATAGCATCGATGAACACTCTTTTTCACTTCTATTGACATAAACTTGTTGCATAATACATTTTTCATTTTCTGAAATGCTATCTTGACCTGAGCTATTCTGCTTTTTATTTCTGTGGAACATTTTCCATTTGATGTTATTATTGTGTCCAAGTATTTGACATGTTGTACTTGTTTCAGATTTGTTCCCTTTTATGCTGCATGATGGTGATAATTGTTTCTTCGATATGACCATTACTTCTGTTTTCTTACTATTCAGACTGAGACCTTTCTTGTTGCTTTCTTTTACTATCATGTCTATCATTTCTTGTAGTTCATTCTCTGTCACTGATATTAAGACTGTGTCATCTGCATATAACAAAATGTTTATGTTTGACTGTTGACTTCAATTCCTTTCTTTTGTCTATGATTGATCTCATAATATTTTAGCTGTAAAGTGAAAACAAATCTTGCGACAGAATACAGCCTTGTCTGACTCCTTGTTTTATATATTGGAATTGTCCTGTTTGGTTACTAATTCGTATGGCTGCTGTTTGTTGCCAGTACATATTTTTTTATGATTCTCAGATCCTTGCCATGAATGTGTAATTTATTTAGCATGTTGATTATTTCCACATGCTTTACTTTGTCAAATGCTTTTGTGTAGTCTATATAAAGCTCATATATAGATCTTTCTTTACCTCTATAGCTCTTTCTATCAATGTTCTCAGGACGTGCATACATTTTGTATCTTTCTTTTGATGTGTTTTTTCATTTCTTCACATTTCTGCTTTAATCATCCTTCCTTTTCTTCTTTGCATTTGTTTTGAATCTTTTTGTGTAATATTTTGTATGTCCATTCTTCTTTCTTATATTTTCGTCTTTCATCTATTAGTTCTAGTATTTCTTCTGTCTTCCATTTATTTTTGTTGATTCTTTTAGTCATTGGTACTACTTCTTTTGATGTTTACTGAATTGATTGTTTGAGCATTTCTCACTGCTCCTCGATATTCTGTATTTTCTCAAGAGCATTGTATCTATTTTGCACTATCGTACTGTACTTATCACTCTTCTGTCTATCTACTCTAAGCATATCTAGTTTTAATTTAATATTTATTGGGGATTTCTACGTCTTCCACAGTTTTATTCTCATTTTTCCAACTACTGGTACATGGTCACTATTGTAATCTGCTTCTGGCCTTGTTATAACAGATGTTAGTCCATTCCTGAATCTTCTCTATAAAATACTATGGTCTTGTAAAAATACACAATAGGCTGGAAAGAACAAAAATGGAAGCCATGGTTCTAGGAGGACTAGACGACCAGACAGGGGTAGACCTAGAAGGTAGTTTTAAGACACCAAGAAGACCTTGAATATGACAACAGAAGTGGGAAATGTGACTAGAGGACAAATTCTTTCTAACAAGCTGTGTTGCTTGTGACTGCAATGTTCTACAAAGGAGACACAATCCAATGATGAATCAACACTTCAAATGAATTTTTTCAAATGCCATACTTTTATAAACACATACCTCCCACATAGACAGTAGATGAGGAAGAAGCCCTCCCTCCAGAATTGGATGCTAGGCAAGAGTATACACCTCCATCCTCAGGGAAGATTTCAGCAATAACAAGTTTGTACACATCACCTGCATTCTCAAATCGGAAATCATCAGATGGTTTAACTTCTTTCCCATCCTTCAGCCATTGGACCTCATCTGGTTTTCCTGCATTTGACATGTGAAATTATGAAATATATTTTTTAATTTACAAACATTTCAGACACAATTAAACATTTTGCTTTTTTAAATCCGATGTTTAAATCTAGATAAGTTCACAAAAAAGTGACATAGTTGAGGTTTCCAGTTATTCTCTATCATATATTATAGCATACATATTCTAACACACACTGAAAGTTAACCAAATTTTGAGATAAAATAGTGAAGCTAAGAAAAAGGGTATAAAATTAAAGCTTACCATAGCATTATTGGACTCACTCTGAACTGTTAGTATGCTTGCATACCTGATCAGAAGGGTGCAGGTTCAATTTCAAGAGGTGGCAGATTTTTTCTTTGGAACAACAAAGTTCTAAGGTTCATTCAGCCTCTAAAAATGAGTACCACAGATTGGTGGCATGGTGTGATACCGACCACATTACCTAAAAAATATGCTGTGGTCATGGAAAAATATGGTCACTAACACAATATTCTCCATATGCCTAGCAAGACATGGAGAGAATCTTTACTTTACTTAGCTTTATTATCATTAGGCAAATTTTTTATAGGAGTTTAGTCCAGTGCTCTGTTCAGGGATATATTTCTTCCATAAATAAAGTACAGGTCCTGTTGATGATATATGTTGACCCCTTGGGTTTGACATGAAAACTAAGCCTAATAAAAGGATCATAACATAAACTTGAAAGGCTGCAGGAAAGGTGGCAAAAGGGAAAATATAAAAATGGTAGAACTCCCCTCCCTCCCTACCCAAACCAATAAAACTGAGACTTACCAGAAATCCTGCAGGCGAGGATGACTGGGTCTCCATCATAAACACTTTGTCCTTGAAGCAGTTCCACAAATCTGGGAGCTTCTGTTGTTCTTTTCTCACTTACTGGTGCTGCTTTCTTCACTGAAATTGTTATAGTTACATTGGTATTTATATGAATTCCAGTACGGATTACAATTGCAAATAAGAGACATGAGAAAGAATGTTTGGAACCCCATTACTTCATGGTATGAGTAATAAAGGGGAGCCTCGATAGCTCAGTGGTTAGTGAACTGGACTACAAAGAACAGGAGGTAGGGTTCGATCCCAACCGATGGCTTCCGGTTCACCCAGCCTTTAATGGGTACCGGATTTTTTTCTGGGAAAGTAAATCGGCACGGGCGTAATACCAACACCATTACGCCCGTGCTGCTTTTTTCCCAGAAAAAAATCCGGTATCCATTAAAGGCTGGGTGAACCGGAAGCCATCGGTTGGGATCGAATCCTACCTCTTGTCCTTTGTAGTCAATTTAACCAGTAAACTATTGAAAAGCTGACAAGTAATGAGCAAATATATTTAGATTTATTCTTTAACCTTCCTTGTATTTCAGTTTGCCATTGATGATAGAGAGAAAACAATGTCTTTGAACCCTTTGAAGTGCAAGGAGAGGGGTTCTGCTAATTTATCATTAACATTTATCTTATTAAAAATGTAAGGTATAAGATAGTCATCAGATCATTCTCATTTCATGTCAGATAAATCAAATGCTTAGATCCTTTCTTCAGTACATCCCACAGCATGTTGCAACTGATGATATCAATTACATGTTGATTTTCTTCCATTCCCTACATAGTTCTTGTCTGGCTTCTCCTCTTCTGATTTATTCTGAATCAGTATTATTTTCTGCTTTTGTATTTTTTAAATCCGGTCAAAGTAACAAAATTGCAATCATTATTTGAATCACTGACTCATCCACCATCCTGAGGATATTTATAATTTCAACATGGTCAATGCCTGCCCAGCACATATATTGGTATAAAATTGATCATGCTCAATAACATGGAATTTTGGTCTCTATACATTCTATCGATCTATCTATTGTCCTTTCGAGCCGAAGACGGCACATAGGGCAGAACCACAATCTCAAAAACAGAAACCTTGCATGCCAAATGTCACATATTGCAGAGATCACCACTTTAAAATCTATGGCTCTGTTTCCATAACAATACTTTTTACAATGACAGCTTGTCAAGCCATCGATCAACCTCCTTAGTCGCCTCTTACGACATACCTGGAAGGTCACAGTGTCACTATTCTCTACTTCCCTCATAATGAAGCCCCGCTAACACACGGGGACTCTATACATTAGTGTATTATAATTTACTTGTGTGGTCGAGTAGCCATACCTTTAACTGTAACATTAGTTTTAGTGGATGCAACGCCAGCTGTGTTGGTGGCCTTACACACATAGTCTCCCTCATCTTCAATAACAGAATCTAATATTTCTAGTTTAGCAACACCGTCATGGAAGCTGAGATTGATCACATCATCATTAATCAGGAGCTGGAAGATAAGAGGAATTAATCACATTAAAGCTCTGCTTGCTAATGACAGGTGATGTGAATAGAAGGCTTTTAATGTAGATATATAGAAATAGTGGGTTTATATTAAGATATTCCTTTTACCATTTCATCTATTCATCTATTAAGAGATTCATTCTATTAATTTTTTTAATTCTTTCATTAAGAGATTAATTTTACTAATTTCATTTCTCCAGTTAAGATATTAGTTTTACTAATTTCAATTCTTCCTTTAAGAGATTCCTTTTACTAATTTCAATTCTTAAACTTATTTTTATATTTTTGCTCACTTCCCTTTTCCATGTAGGTTCTAATTGACCTCTAGAATGCTGTACAACATATTGTACTGTTTTGTTAAAAGAGTAGCTAAAGAATTAAATTACCTACCTAATGGGTTACCTAAATTATGTAGAAAATTGTACTCTTAAACCATTTATTTATTTTTAAAACTTTTGTTCACAAATAATATTTTCTGTATGATATGGTTCATGATATCAATCAAACTGTTCAGTCTTTTAACATTAAAAAATAATTTTAAAATGTACACAATGACATTTATGTTATTAGACTCCCACTGAGCAATAAGTCAGTAATAACAGCTGTGTAATAGTGTTTTTTTTCTTAATAACAGCTAAGCATTAATTTAGTTACCTAAAAGATCTCTGGATTTGTGTATACACAGATGGATCAGCACAAAATGCAGTAAAGAATAGGGGAGCAGGAACATACATAGTATACTCAAAATACATTAGGAATATGAATGGATAACAACATGGAAATACTGTCACAATTATGATGCAGAAAACCATGCAATAAAGTTAGCAATATAAAAACTGCTCAATGGTTATCTTGGCCCACAGCCTGTAGTGCTTCTGACAGATACAAGATCAGCACTCCAGGTACTGATTTACCAAAAAATGATCACATCTGCAGACCCTAGTGACTAGACTCTGCAGGAATCATGAGGTCACCCTGCAGTGGATCCCATATCACTATGAAATACAAGGAGATGAGAAAGCAGATCAGCTGACAAAGGAATGTACAGCAAGAAATAACCAGATGTACCTGTTACATACCATCAGAAGAAACTGATAATCAAATCAATCAGAAGACCCCAAGCTCCAAATCAAAACGCCTACCATAATATGAATAGATGGGGAAAAAAGTTATCATTACACACCTCAGAACAGGACACAATTAACTCCATAGTCACACGCATACAAAATTCAAGATTGGCCACATACATGTGGGTACAGATACTCCAGACTGCTGAACACCTACTTCATGATTGTACTGAATATAATCATCATCATCATGTGCCATACCGGTTGGCGTAGGCGATCATGTCCTTCCACAATCTTCTATCTACAGTGCATCGTATGAGTTCTGTTGTTGACTGCTTTCTATGCCATGACACCAAGCTATCCAATATTTTCTCTCTTTGTCATCCGCGGTCTCTCTTTCCTTTTATTTTGCCAGTTTTAACAAAGTATTCCAACTATCCTCTTCTCATGATGTGCCCGAAAAATGTTGATTGTTTCTTTCTTATGTTTTTTAGGAGCTGCCTTTTTGTGTTGGCCTCTTTGAGGACTTCCTCATTGGTCTTTTTAGCTCTCCAGGGAACTTTCAACATTCTTCTGAGAAATCCCATCTCTGTGGCCTCTATTCATCTTTACATTTGTTTCTCTACTGTCCATGATTCGCTTCTGTAGGTCAGAATTGGTTCTATATAGCACCGATGAACTCTCTTTCTCATTTCTATTGACATAGATTTGTTGCATAAGGTATTTTTCATTTTCTGAAATGCTATTTTGGCCTGAGCTATTCAACTTTTTATTTCCGTGGTGCATCTTCCGTCCGATGTTATTATTGTGCCCAAGTATTTGACGCATTGTACTTGTTTCAAGTTTGTCCTGTTTATTTTTATGCTGCATTGATAGTGATGATTGTTTCTTCGATATGACCATTACTTCTGTTTTCTTACTATTCAGACTGAGACCGTTCTTGATGCTTTCTTTTACTATTATGTCTATCATTTCTTGTAGTTCATTCTCTGTCTCTGCTATTAAGACTGTGTCATCCACATATCACAAATTATTTATGTTGTGTTGAGCACGTGGTGCAATGGATGCTCTGTATCTGTACTAATCTTCAGGTATGCTCGTGCTCTCCAGATCTTGATTCTGTCATCCATGGTTGGAAAGTCAAGAAGATACCTCATTGCCACACAGGGAGTGTCCCTCGTACATCCCAGGATAATGCGCATGGCTTCATTTTGTATTTTCTCCAGCCTATCAATTTGAGTCGTACTAACAGTAAGAATGGCCAGGGCATACTCGATTGGTGCGAGGACTAATCCCTGGAACAGAAGAGTAAGTAGCCTCTGCTCGATGTTGGCAGCTGCCATGACCTTCAAGGCGGCTAATCCTTTGCGGGATTTTGTTATCACATGGTCGACGTGGTCCCGAAAACACAGGCTGCGATCAAACTTAACTCCGAGGTATGTCATCAACTTGTCCCTGGTCACCTCATCAGCTCCCATTCGTACTACCGGTGTGGTCGTATTAACGATATGATTGTTAAGGGAGAACCATGAAACTGATGCTTTATTAGGATTAACCAAGGCACCTGAAACCCCACACCAGGAAGAAATGCGATCGAGTTCGTCTTGCATTGTGGAGGCGATTCCCCGTCTGTCTCTTCCCTGTCGATATACCAGAATATCATCAGCAAAAGTCATAGTTCTTCCCCTCCCATCCAGCTGTTGGGACGTGATCGTTATTGTGTACACATTAAATAGAACTGGTGACAATGGTGAGCCTTGTGGCAGCCCAGGACAAATGGATGTTGGCTCGGAAGACCAACTTCCACATCTGAGTATCACCTTCCTCTGAAACAGTGCCGCGGCGATCCATCTTATGAGGAAGGGGTTCACCGCCAGTTTGAGAAGCATATGCATGAGATATTCAAATGGTACCCTGTTGTATGCATCCTCCAGATCTATAGCAGCAGCACATGTCTCCTCTCGTCTGTGGAAGCCTTCGAAGACGTCATATGCAAATACTGCCGCATTGAGCCATGTCTCTTTGTTATATCTATAACCTCCGAGTGTGGATGGGAATACGCGTTTCTGTTCAAGGCGACACGTGAGGACACGGGCAACTATTTTCTCCAGCAGCTTGCCCACAGTATTCTGCATTGTGATGATTCTGTAGGCACTGATCTGAGAATGGTCCTTGTTTGGCTTCGGTAGCGGTAGTAAGTAGCTGTGTAGCCACTCCTCCTTAATCTGGCCACTCCGAATACTGGCATTAAACTCATTGGCCAGTGTTGTCAAGTCGTCATCAGCTAAATCGCCTATGTCATCATACCGAACACCATCTGGACCAGGAGCAGTGTTGTGTGACCTTTTAAGTGTCGCGCGAATGGTATCGGTTGTGATTGTGAGATCTTCTTCCAGCCCTACATCCTTACACAAATTTGACAAAGATCCCCGTATCCTCATTCTTACAGCCTCATTTCTTTGGTCCGTCTGCTCAATGTAGCGGGCAAGCGTGCTCAACACAGAGAAAGGCACCAGGCTAAAAAGAGGCAAATCATGGGTGGGCCGAGCAGAAGATGTCATCAAACAGGTCTGTGGGCTTACCAATCTCAGCGTTGGTGAGGAGTGGATACCGGTGCCTACGACATTCAAGGGGACTTTCTCATGTATTGTCACACTCGACAGGAAAAGTAGGGAACAGAACCCGGTCGTGGTTAATGCTGAGGTCAACGGTCTCATCTGCGATAACACCGATGAGAAAGATGCAGTCATCTATACAGACGGATCTGTAAGACGACACGAAAGAAGTGCATGGGCATTTACAGCACGTTCGGCAGGCAGAATGGCCAAGGAAGACAGTGGTGCATACGCCATGACCACGAGTAGCATGACAATGGAGGTGATGGCAGTGACCAAGGCATTCAAATGGTTAGAGTCACAAGACTACATCCACGCATGTATACTGAGTGATTCGATGAGCATGATAAAAAAAGTGGAGGCGGGCTTTGTACGCATGCAATGGGTAGAGTCGTTGCAGAAATCCAAAATACGTAAGGTCACCTTTGTCTATGTCCCTGGACATGCGGGAGTGCGGGGAAATGAGAGAGCGGACAGGTTGGCTAGCTGCGCTGTCGTTGAGGACGGGCAACCGATGGATCGGGCGGACATCATCAATGCACTCCGAGATGTGGGAAGAGCACGGGACTTCGACAAACACAGATCAACGTCGCTTCTTCGGATGATGGAAATGGGAGTTAAGATGGGCACAGCCAGAAATGAGAAACTTGGTGGCCGTGTAAGAAGACTTATCAACCAACATAGAACTGGAGTCGTCAGTCGCTGGACACTGAGGGAATTGCTGAGGAGGGGATCTGAGCACCTATGGACATGTTCGGAGTGCAATGATGATGACCCGCATATAACTCAATAACTCAATAATAACTCAATATTTATGTTGTGACCATTGACTTCAATTTCTTTTTTGTCTACTATTGATCTCATAATATGTTCGCTGTAAAGTGAAAACAAATCCAGCGACAGAAAACAGCCTTGTGTCTGACTCCTTGAATATAATACACTGACAAAAAACCTATTGATACAACACATGGCAAAAACTATATGGGTCTCAACAAGAACTATAAAAAAAAAAAGTAAAATTTATACAAGAAATCTATCTATCTATTGACCTTTCGAGCCGTAACCGGCCCATAGGGCGTAGACCAAGATACACCTTCTCCTATATGAATTTTTGTTCTAGCAGTTTTCTTTTAAAGATATTTTATCAAATCTCGCCATCTGTCTCTGTTCTGTGCAAGCAGTTCTATCTCATTGAGGGAGCCGATTCCTGCTGCTCTTGCCTCTCTCATCAATGTTCTTCTCAGTGTCTCCCTGGGTCTTCCTCTTTTTCTTTTACCTGTTGTTTCCCATATGAGGGCTTGCTTTGCTATTCGATTATTATCTCTTCTCATCACATGTCCAACGTATGACCATCGTCTTTTCTTTATTACTGAAGATATTAGTGGTTGATTGGCGATTTCTCTAATTTCCTCGTTTGTTTTGAATTCGTTCCATTCTATACCAAGTATTTTCCTTAGACATTTATTTTCGAATGCGTTCAACTTTGTTTCTATATCTCTTGTTGTTTTCCAGCTTTCACACGCATACGTAAGGGTTGATAGTACATTTGATTTGAATAGCCTAAGTTTTGTGTTTGTGCTAATGAGTTTTGATTTCCACAACTTTTCAAGGCTTCTGAAAGACATTGCTGCTTTAGCCAGTCTGATTCTAATTTCTTTGCTCGTATCCCCTTCTCGATCAATGTGACTTCCAAGATAGATAAAGTGATCGATCTCTTCTACTGGTTTGTTTTCCATGTATATTTTGTCACTTGTTGGAATTAAACTTTTCATGACTTTAGTCTTTTCATGATTGACCTCAAGCCCAATTTATACAAGAAATGACATGGCAAATATAGACAATACTTTAGAAGAATGAAAGAAAGATAGATAAATTTAGCTACACCTGTTGTAAATTTCTTATTCTTCTATTACTCTTAGAGGAATGTTTTGTACCATATGTCATAGTTTACATCACAGCTACACTGTTTTGTCTTTACACATTTGATTGTGCCAGGCATTTTGTTTGATGAGAACAGATTCTTACTCTAGATCCACATGTTTTATATCAATATAAATGCTTTTAAATGCATTAGTATTAAACAAGAATAACTGAAAATACAAATGAAAAAAAAAAAAAAAAAAAAAATTAATTAAAAAAAAACACAAGTAATTCTTCTGGAGAAATAAACACCCAAGTACAATAAAATCCTGTTTTAAATCCTTTAAATCTCTTATGGAGCTTAATTATGTTTCAGAGTTTTCAGAAGTTTTGATTCTTTGCAAAACACGTGGTCTTTACCTGCCCATTTTGAAACCACTCAATGTTAGGTTCTGGAGTCCCTGTCACAGTGCAGGACAAAGTGATTCTTTCTCCTTCACTGACTGAGACTGGTGATAGGTTCTTTGTGAACTTGGGGCTTCTTCTTCAGGTTCTGCACGCTCTACAAACATGAAAGTCACAGACTCAGGTCCACAAAATAAATATTTACAATGTAAATCATCTAAGAATAAGACGGTGGAGGTATATTGTACTTAAACTTTTGCTGCGTTTACCCAACATCTATGCTTCTACTGCACTGTCACCTCTGAAAAGGGCGTTAAATGGAGGTGAGATGAGTAGTGTCATTGTGTACAGCAAGTAACACAGCAAGAACCACAATCTCAAAAACAGAAACCTTGCGTGACAAAGTGGCACATATTGCAGAGATCACTGCTCTAAAATATATGGCGCTGTTTCCATAACAATACTTTTTACAATGACAGCTTGTCAAGCCATCGATCAACCTCCTTAGTCGCCTCTTATGCCTGGAAGGTCACAGTGTCACTATTCCTTACTTCCCTCATAATAAGACCCCGGTAACACACAGGAAGGCTTGTGGTATGGAATGTGTTAATTCTCAGCAAAGTCAGGGATTTCATCAAGTATGGAATAAAAATGTTTGAAATTACTTCTGAACCACAGGTTTATACCGTTGGGCTTTTCCTTGATCTTCTGTAATCTTCTTATGATGCTGCCCTTGACTCTTCTCACATTGAATCAACTAGTTTTCTGTATAACACTAATTTAACCTACATGTATCAAGATGAAGCCAACTCACTGTGTGTAACAGAAACAATATATGAGGCTAGTCTCATCTTGACACAACTCCCCTCATTTTATTTACAACATGCAAGATAATTTTTAAAATTCATAATTAATTGGATGATATTACAGAAATAATCACTCTTTTGAAAACACACATCTAATTTTATAGACTGCTGTCAGTTCATTTTCTAATTACCACTATTGAAACATGTCTGTTCTTTCACTGTCCAGTGTGGATAAAAGAATCTATCTGATTTTAACCTCTCTCAACTTAAAAAGGTTCCTATCAATTTCCTGTAATTGTGGACTATTTAAAGCCTATTGACTTGTCTTGATGAAATCCTGTCCCATCTTCTCATTCTCTGCATCCCCTTTGGTTGGTACAGCTTCAGCTCATGTCTTACTGTGAACATAAAGAGAATTGAGACTTCCATTTTCAAGATGGCGGAACTAAGTCACATTCTCTCTATCGCTGCAGAAATTGCTTTGGAACCTTATCAATTTCGGGTTTCCGTTACAATTTTCTGCATTCCAGTCGAAATGATGTTCTACTTGTCATATCTGCGCCATTGAATTGGCGTTGCACGCATGGCAATACTCCGTTTTGACAAATCAAGTGTTCTGAATGCGCCTTCCACCATCTAATGTTGATCTGCGTTTTACATCACACTGAGTGCTGTTCAATGACCGGTTCATGGAGATGCTTGCCGCAGGTTATTTACAATTTCCAACGCATTAATGTGGTGGGCTCCGTCAAATCAGCCGAAGTTTTATCTCTATGGGAAGTTTGCACCATGTTTCGTTCGTTGTAGACTGCATTCACTAGAGTAATCATGAATACATGGGCGCAGCCATATTGTGTGTGCTACGTCATCATACTGTTTCATCGTGTGTCCCAAGACCGACCATGCGCTAATCTTGCGATCTGTTGTTTGGTGTGCAACGGGAATGATCTGACGACGAACTGTGTTTTGTATGTTCGTAGTTGAAGTAAAACACAATGTCCTAATATCATCAAGCGCCATACATTTAAATACTATGACGATCATCATTTTCAGGAGGACGTGATCTTCCGGGCAATGTGGTGGATAGGTGGCAGGAACCAGTGAAGGCTATGTCTGAAAAGTGTTCCTTGTTGCAGTTTCCTCATATTCCAAGTCCGGCTTGTTGCAGGAGCTACTGAGTTAAGTGCTCCGTGCACACCGTTAGCTGTGTGTTTCATCCGTTTTGATCATGTTCCGATATTGCAATTGCTTACAATGAATGCTGATATCGTATGACAGGGAACAGTTGGCTGTGTTAACTTTCTGTGCGGTTTCGCCTTATTTCTTTTGGCGTGTGCTGAGACTGCTATGATGGGGACTACAGCTACCTTTCTTTGTTTGGGAGATGAGTTAGTAATTCGGATGATTCCACTGGCACGGGCGGTTGAGCAATTATGGATTTTAATTCGTTTGCAGTGATACCGGGGCCTTCCATAACCAAATAACCAAAATAAAGAGAATATTTCTCTTTCTTCCTAGATTTCTCAGAGAAGCACTCCCTTCACGAAATAATCCTTGACTCTTTTGCATCAGAACATCTGTTTATCCCCCTGTAACTGATTCATGAAATAACTCTGCCCAACTTCTGATTTTAAATTATTTCACTGTCATGATTATACAACTACTTGCATTTACAAACCCATTACAAAAGTAGTGTTAAATACATGGCTACTAAAAACACTGTATACCAGCATTTCAAAGACTGAGTGACCTAGTAGGAAGTATGCAAAACATAACCAAATAAAATTTGCTTAAATACATTATCTATTTATCTAGAGCATGGACCCAGTTACTCTTTCTCTTTTTCAAAATTTTCTTTCTAGCAGTCTCAGTCCTTGAAAAGATCTTTTATCAAATCTCGCCATTTGTCTCTGTTCTATGCAAGCATCTTGATCTCATTGAGGGAGCTGATTTCTGCTGTTTTTGCCTCTCTGATCAATGTTCTTCTCAGTGTTGCCTCTTTTCCTCCTACCTGTTGTTTCCCACATGAGGGCTTGCTTTGCTATTTGGTTATTTATCTCTTCTCATCACATGTCCATCATATGTCCATTGTCTTTTCTTGATTACTGGTGATATTAAAGGTTGATTTGAGATTTCTCTAAATTCCTCTTTTAAATACATTATACTGATACAAAAATTTTAATAATGCTGAAAATCAATTGCAACAGATAACATTCTTTTTCTTCTTTCCTTCCTCATCTGCCTTTCAGCATCGAGGGGAGATATAATTTGCGGTCTTTTGCTCTTCTGTTCGCCTCTGCTACTGTTATGTTTCCTAGTGCTTCTAATATTCCATCGACCCATCTTTTACGTGGTCGACCCTTGGGTCTGGTGTTCTCACAACGTTTGTTGAAGGCTCGTGTTGTGTTTTGTTCTTTCTGCCTTGTCACGTGGCCAAACCATTTTATCTGTTGTTTCCTTATATATTCTATGGCGGGGGCCAGATAACATTAGAGATAACAATTAAATGAAAGAAAAATCTCTCTTTCTGCTTTCTTCCTTCTTCCATGAAGCATTGCAGAAATGAGGAATGCATGATTTTCTGGTCTAGGCTAATTATATTGCTTGAGCCATTGTCATGTCAAATTTACTCAATGTCTCTGTCTATCCATCTCTTTTTGGGTTTCCCTTTTGCATGAAGTTGGATATTTTTAAGTAAAATATGCTCAAGCTGCAGGATGGTTTGATTTCATTCTGGTCAGATATCCAAACTACTTGATTCTTTGTTGTTCAATATGGTCAATAGCAGATGTCCATCATCACCCACCACTTTTCTCAAGGGTTCATTTCTAACCTTATCTCACCTAGTTTTGTTTACAGCTGAAGGAAAAAAGACTACTTCCTATTTGGTTGGTTGGTTGCGTTCGCCCGATGACTAAAGTATTCTAGAGTATTCGTAGACTGTAGATTTCCTCTTTGTCATTCCCCCTTTAAAGGACGTTAAGTGGACGTGTTTGTGTTGTAGTTTGCAGTGTAACACTGTGATATTTGCGCCTTTCGGCCCAACACATCCGACTTCAGCATGACTTTTTTGAGTACCGGGTTGTCTTCCCTCTTCGATCCCTGCTCGCTTGGCCAGACTAGACAGGGTAGTCTGTTACTGGAGGCACAGCGGAGAGGTGGAGCAGGGTCTGGATGGTTTTGGTTCACCAATCCTGGCACAAGCCATCAGCTATGAGTCGCTGACAACTTCCAGTTCTGGTGCTGGGAGGCGCGTCTTCACCTCCACTTCCTATTTAAACTCATTCATTTGGGAAAATGGATGGTTGAACCGATAACCTGTTGAGTTTTTATCTTTTGGTGGTGAAATAAAAACTCAGACCCAAATATCTCATGGTGGCTGAACTGGACAAGAGGCCTTTATTCTATGGTCCTATAAGTCCCCCCCAACAGACCCCATAAATGGGATAATGCTGCAAAAATAGTTTTCATAAGCCTTACTTGTCTTCCTTGAAGAGTATGAAGGAACCTCATCAGTCTTATCATCTCTCCAACTCTTCCTCCCAGTAGTGCTGGACTCTTCAAAATCAGAAATCTCGTCAATCTTGGTGCCTGATTTGGTACGTCTCATGGTACGGGATGTGTGTGACACTTCTGTCTTTGGTTTGTTAGAACCTATACGATCTGTAAAAATATGCACTTTTGATTGCATCTCTCACAATTTTCAGATGTATACAGTAGAAATATTATAAGGTCTATCAACATTTGGATATATATATTATTCAAAAAATGTTTAAATAATGTAAATAGATGGAAAGAATATTACTGGAAAAGAGAAGAAAAAGCATACAAACATGTATGAGATAACCATGTTATTAAGAAAATGTGAAACAAAGTAAGTAAATAAGACAGATGCAGAAAACTAGACTACAAACAAAAAGAGAAATATTCATATAATGAAATAAATAAAATTTATTAGATGTCAAAATTTAAATTAGGAGAATAGAGGATTAATGAAGACAGTGAGTATTACAAGAGGAAAGAAAACATCAAGAGGCAGACATGACTTTGAAGGATATCAAATGATATGGATTCACAAAAGTAGAGTCCAAGGCACTTCCAGAGTAAGGTAGAGGGACAGAATAAAGAAAAGTTTACAGCAGCACATATTGACAATAGTTGCCAGAAGAGAGAGAGAGAGAAAGACAGGTGAGAAAGAATGAGAAAGAGAGAGAGAACTAGGTTTGTGCTATGTCCCTTGACATCTGGTGTAAGAAGAAGCAAATAATAAAATGGAAAAGAAATAAGATCTTAGATGCTGAGATAGATGACCATAGGTTTGATATGATAAATCAGAATGAGATATGATAACAAAAAAACTATTTATATAACTATGTGAATAAGAAGAAAAATAGTAGGAGTTTTAACGTATAAGTACTTATGCACATGAAAGCTGGAAAACGGCAAAGGAGATCGAGAAAAAGCTCAACGCATTTAAAGACAACTGCCTAAGAAAGATCCATTGCATTAAATGAAATGAATTCAAGACTAATGCTAAAATAAGAGAAATAGCCATGCAACCATTTATCTTGTCTACTACTAAGAAAAGCCATGATAGCTCAGTGGTTAGTGAACTAGACTACAATGGACAAGAGGTCAGGTTCAATTCTGATCGACAGCTTCTGGGTTCACCCAGCCTTAAATGGGTACCACTTTTTTTCTGTAAAAGTAAAGCAGCACTGGCATAATGCTGACCACATTACCCCAAAAATCATGTGCAGAGGGTCCATAAAAATTATGAGCACTAGCACCATATTCCCTATATGCCACTTGGCTTGATGCAGCTCTTTACTTTTACTTACTACTAAGAAAAGAGGATGGACATATAACAGGCATGTATTTAGAAGAAACAACCAGAGAATTAATAAGCAGGCTTTCAAATGGGAAGCATCAGGTCAGAGAAATGAGGACAACCATGGGAAACATTAAGAAGAACTCTAACAAAAGAGGCAAGATAGGCAGGCATAGACTCACTCTTTATAGTCAAACAGCTCACCCAGAATAGAGACAAGTAGCAGGAGACTCTATATGCCATCTAATAGCACTGGAAAGATCAAGAAGAATTATTCTCCAAAACTGGAGAAGGTGGGGTTCAAATCCCGGTAGTGTCAACAGTTTTTTTCTATTCTCTATCTATCTATTGTCTTTTCGAGCCGAAGACGGCACATAGGGTGGAACCACAATCTCAAAAACAGAAACCTTGCATGCCAAAATGGCACACTGCAAAGATCACTGCTTTTTTTCTATTGGGGGTGATATAAAAACTCAGACCCAAACACCTTGTGGTGACTGCTCAAGGCTTTATTCCTATTTTATTTTAATTATATATTATAAAATGGCTTTTATTCTCTGGTCCTATATGTCCCTCTGGCAGAACTCAGTAACAGCATGATGCCGTAAGGACAGTCTTTTGTTTTAATGGTGCTAGATAGCAAAATGGTAAACATTCATTAATTTTTATTGGACACTGTGTTTTTCATTATACCCAAGAAGTATAAATTAATAAAAGTAATCTTACCTTCAACAGTGACTTTACAACTTGTTTCATGTTCACCAAGAGGATTTTTAGCAATACAGGTATATTTTCCAGTATCTTCTGGCACAGCTTTAGTGATTTCCATTGTGCAGATACCATGAGAATACTGAATTGTGAAGTGGTCTCCATCATTAATCTCCTTGCCATCCTTGTACCATTGCACCTAACAATAAAGACACCATTTTGTCCCAATAATATTGCAAATGGAAGGTTCTCTAAAAAAACATAATTGTATGTGTATACATGTTCATGTTCCAAATAACTACAGGAGAGCATCACATAGCATTATGGTTAGCATGCTGGACAGTGATAAAATGAATGTGTATTCTAACCCAGTTTTACAGATTCAGTTGAACCAGTTGATACAAAGAATGGGTACTAATCGCACTGATTTTGGGAAAGTGTTAAGAGTGAGGAAGAGATTTGAGTTTCTCACCTCTGAATGCTGTGTCATAAAATAGCAAAGTTTAACACTTTACTCCTCTAAGACATTACCTTACATTCTCTTTTTCATCTCAGCTTTCACTCGTTAAGTGGGCATGGATGTGTTGTGTTTCTAGTTTATGGCGAGCCACAATATCTGCACTTTTTGCCCACTACATCTGTCTCTGGCATGGATTGATTTCTAATTTCACCATTTTTGCTCAACCAGTAGCAATATTTGATCTACTCTTTTCAACTTTTAACTGCCAAGAGTTCTTTAACATGTGCAGAGTGCACACAAAAAATCATATTTTTTTTTTACTGCTACCTGAGTGGGCTAAACACAGGATCTCATTAACATAAGACCAGCGAAGGTAAAAACCACAGATACAATGAGAAAAATTTCAGCTACCTCTGGTTGATTCAAATCTGGAACTTTCTTGTCCAGATGCAGACATCTTACCTCTAGACCACCCAGTTCGATAGGGCATTCTCTAATAGCTATGCTTATCTATATTATTTACTTTTACTGGCATATGATACATTCTAGCTAAATATAAGACAATTTTATAATGCATACCTACATTGCTGAACAAAGAGAAAGAACTTTTTGATGTTATAACATGATCAGTTATAAAATAACACAGATGTAAAGTGCAAAATTTACTGTCAGATTTTTTTCATTCACACAATGAGGTGTGTTACATTGTATTTTGTTTCCAGCAGTTCAGGGCATTCAAAATCAGGATGCACTTCTTATAATAGAAGCACATTTTGTGAAAGTGTACTTTCACTGTTGGAATCTTACAAGATGCCTAAAATAATCTGTACAAAAGATGTTTACCTTAGGGGGTGGATGAGCTTGTACACAGCATATAAGTTTGAATTCAGATGATGCCTGGATAATGCGAGGTCGAAGGTCAAAGCTGAAGTTGGGACTCACTTCTTCCTTTGGTTTTTCAAATTCCTTCTCTTCAAATATTCGTTTCCTGTAGGCATTACACAGTCAGTACACATTATTAAAAAAGCAGTACAACCAATTGGAAATGAAAATGTAAACTATGAAATGCTAAAAAAAATAATTAACAATTATTTTGCATAAATAACCAGTAATTCTATGAATAGAATAAAAGAGAAATCATAAAATGAAAAGCATACATATCATTACAAAAAGTAACAGATAACATCAATAGTGAGCTGTTTATATATTTAAAGCAGCAAACGTGAAGACAATAACTATAAAATATGAAATTTAAAAATATATGCCCCAAAGCTTAAGAAAAGAAAAGCATGATGTAACAATGCAGTCAATGATGTCATTGACTTATTGAATAAATATAGGGAACAACTAACTATTCTTTGCAGAGAACATCCAAGACACATCTTGAAAAGAGTCAGATTTACTTAGATGAGAAATGAAAAGACAACCTAGGAAGACACAATGAAAAAAAGCAGAATATCTGGCCTGCTAACAAATCATGTCAATGCTGTAGGGGTTAAGAAGGTTTCAGAATTCAAGTAATTGAGAAACTTTGTTTTTACAGAGGACAAAAGACTCATTAGAAACATTGAAAAAAAAGAATATACCAGAAAGTCATGCAGTGAAACACCAAATGTTGCTATTACTGAAGCAATAAAACACCACATTAAAAATAAAACAAAAAAAACAACATCTCTTGCAGCTCTCTGTTATTGGTTTTAAACTTAGTCCATAACTATAAACTTAGATTATTCAAATCAAATGTACTATTTGAGATGCATGTGAGAGCTGGAAGACAAAGAGACATAAAAACAAAGTTGAACACATTTGAAAATAAATGTCTAAGGAAAATACTTGGTATAGTGTGGAACGAATTCAAAACAAATGAAGAAATTAGAGAAATCACCAATCAACCACTAATATCCTCAGGAATAAAAAAAGACGATGGTCATATGTTGGACATGTGATGAGAAGAGATAATAACCGAACAGCAAAGCAAGCCCTTATGTGGGAAACAACAGGTAAGAGGAAAAGAGGAAGACCCAGAGAGACACTGAGAAGAACATTGATCAGAGAGGCAAGAACAGCAGGAATCAACTCTCTCAAAGAGATAGAGTTGCTTGCACAGAACAGAGACAAATGGCAAGATGTGATAAAATATCTTTAGAAGGATTGAAAACTGCTAGAATAAAAATTTAGATAAGAGACAGAGTATCTGGGTTTAAGCCCTATGGGCCGGCTACAGCTCGAAAGGTCAATAGATAGATAACTGTAAGGAACAAGAAAGATATTTCGTAACATGAAAATATATATTTAGGAAAAGTCATTAATGTCATAAATTACAGACTCACAAATGAATATAAGAAATAAATATTGGAACAACATTCTGCATCCGAAACATAGGAAAAAGAACATACATAAAGTAATACCACCATTTAATGAGGTTTGAGCCTAACCAAGCTATCATGGAAGACCTTGTTAAGACAAAAGGTCTGATGGCTAAACAATATCTAAGAAATTCTGCAGCAGCACAAGTAAACAACAATGTGACACACTGTCCAGGATAAAAACTCTCAGAATGCTTCATGGTAGCTTTTTGGATAGAATAAGCACATACACAGAGTGAAGTAAAGACTAGTGTTACAACTCACTTTCTCATTGGTGTTGTTTCTCTACCAGGGGTGGCACGTTTGTCAAGACCCACTGTCAGAAAAATAAAAATAAGTTGATTTAGATTTCTCTGAAAATCAAATAATTTTTTAACTCACACAAAGCAAACTGAATAGCTCAGACAAAGGCAGGTTAGACAATGGAAAAATAGAGAGCTCTCCAGTGTTGTATAGGGCCTGTCTTGACATATGGAAGTGAATCCTGGACAACTTAACATTCAACATCATCATCATTGAGTGCCATCTCCATATTGAAGGTTGGCTACTATGGAGTGCCATTCCGTTCTGTCTCTTGCTTTGATGGTGCAGGTTGTCATAGGCTGACTTGTCTATTTGTTTATGTTACTCATCCACGTTAGTCTTGGTTTGCCTCTGCCTCTTTTACCCTGTATTTTCCCCTTCTAAATTACTTTAGTAGGCTGTTATGTCTTTTAACATGCCCCAAAAATCGCATTTGTCTTGTTTGAATTGTATTTAGTAGTTCACTTGTCATTTTTAGTTGTTTTAAGAGTTCATCATTTGTTTTCTTATCTCTCCATCCAATTCAACCTTTCCTCTATATATCCACATTTCAAAGGTTTCAATTTTCTGTTCTGTTTTCTTGTCTAATGTCCATGTGTCTGCACCATAAAGGAATGTTGAGAAGATATAACATTTTGCAATTCTTAGTTTTTTCCCTGGTATTATTTGTTTTGATGTTATTATATTTTTCATAGCTTTAAAATTACTTGTTCCCATTCCTATACTTCCTGTGTGTTACAGGAGCCTCATTATGAGGGAAGTAAAGAATAGTGACACTGGGACCTTCCAGGCATGTCATATGAGGTGACTAAGAAGGTTGATTGATGGCTTGACAAGCTGTCATTGTAAAAAAAGTATTGTTATGGAAACAAAGCCATAGATGTCAGAAGCAGTGATTTCTGCAATATGTGCCATTTTGGCATGCAAGGTTTCTGTTTTTGAGATTGTGGTTCTGCCCTATGTGCTGTCTTCGGCTCGAAAGGACAATAGATAGATAGATAGATTCCTATACTTAACATTAAGATAAGAAAACTGTTGGAATCACAGATACATTTTTGCAGAAGAATGTTAAAAATACTATATGGAGCTAAATAAAAGCAACAAGGCTCTACAAGAGGTAAAATCACAAAAGTTCATTGTACAACAAGAGGAGAAAACATTAATCATTTCTTGGCTGTGTAATGAGAAGGAAATAGATAGAGTATGGTGTGACAAATGAAAAAAAAACAATTTAGGAAAGAAACAATAGAGGAAAACAGAGAGAAAAGATACCAGAG
This sequence comes from Megaustenia siamemsis, assembly GCA_032433765.1. Taxonomy (NCBI): domain Eukaryota; kingdom Metazoa; phylum Mollusca; class Gastropoda; order Stylommatophora; family Ariophantidae; genus Megaustenia; species Megaustenia siamemsis. The sequence goes on along the minus strand of JAVIAB010000156.1, from coordinate 41,034,909 downwards.
AGTTTAAGGCAGAGGTGGGCAACCTATGGTCCATGAGTCAGAACCAGCCTGCAAGCTAATTTGACCAGACAAAACATTTGCTGTACTAGTATATTTCATATTAGTTATCATCTGCGTAATATGTAAAAGTTAATGAAAAATAACGCACATTGAAAAAAATAGCAGCAACAGGAATAGAACTCATGAAATACACCTACTCTCAACAGTAAGTTTGGCCCGTTCATCTTTGCGTCCAAATGAGTTTTCAGCCCTGACAATGTATTCTCCCTGATCATCCAACTTTAGCCTAGAAATCTTGAGCTCATACTCAGAGCCACTATATTTCATCATGTGCTTGTAGCTCTGTCCTAGCATACCATCATTTTTATACCTGAGCAGAAGAACAATGTGACAATGTCATTTATAAGGCACTAGTTGGTTTAGTTTAAAATTTAGAACTATGCAACTATGAACTATGTATTCATAAAGATATACATTTTACATCTAATTGTGGCAGCAATTTAATTACAAACAGTTTCTACCTTTTATAGCTGCATATTATGTTTCCATTTATTTTATATCAAATCACATTTGGAGGCCTAAAAGTTTCAAGAAACTTGTGTGGATCTAATATACCTAGTCATTCAAAAGTTAATGATAATAAAAGAGCTGACAGACTTGTTTCAAGGACATTTTCCTGGTAGAACTTTAGTGATAAACAAGAAAGATATACTGAAGTCTCTCTGTAATCACCTATTGCAGAGTGACACAGAGATGAATAAATAGTCAAAGTAGTTGTGAGATTAAATTCTAAAAGTCAGGACATAGACAGGTAGAAAGGGACAACTGAGAGTGAAATCAAAGTGTGTTTAACAAACATTGACAAATACTGAAATCAGTACTGAGCTACAATGATAAAGTTATTTACCTATTTTTAACAAAATTACAAAGCGTGTAAGTTTAAAAACAGTAAGCTACAAAAACCATGAGTTCTTTCATACTCTGTATAATCCAATGGGAAAGACAGAACATCTATGGGTATTTGGTTTAGTTTAGTTAAGTCGACAGGTCATCCTCCTCAATGTGCAGTGACTAGATCAGCAATGTATCAGTTTACAACCTACTTTGGCTTTTTGCTAACACTTACATTGGGATCTCCTACATTGACATGATATTCATGCAGTCTTTTGTGGTTGCAGATTTAGAGTAATTTTTTTAATCGTCTTCATCTAGTGTTCCCTAAGGGCATTAAGAGTGTCAGTACAGTCCATAGTTCTTCCATATTCTACATCCTTCAAATGGCAAGCCTGTCAGCATGATCATTACAACTTACACCTGTTTGTCCTGGCAAGAAAATGAAGCAGACTTTTGTCAGACTAGACTTCCCCAGTGACTCTAACCACTGTCACTGAGCCCAGCCAGTTATGATCAGCATGCTCATTGAGTCAATGAGCAGACGCCATGCGTATTAAGTTTGTGTCTCAAATCAAGCCAATGCTTTAGTGACAACTATAATTTCAATATAAAATTACTTGTTGTCAATGCAAAAGCACCACTGTCTTCCCTCACAGTTCTACTTACAACATGAGCCATAAAAGCCCATGAGCCTCATACGTGCTGAATAAAAGACCCATCTATGTAAATGCTTGCATCACTCTTATAAAAGTTGTCAAAAAAATCAAGGCCTGCACTTCTGCCTTAATGAAGAAGGGGTTCTGCTGTCTGCATTCTGTCTAGTGTGATGGCTATGGGAAAGGATACTGCATCCTGACCACACTCATATGAATTCTTCACCTGACACTCTCAGCTCTTTTGACATGCCTGCTGAACAACATCCATATCCTGATCCATCTCCATTCACAATTTTCCTCTTTTACTTACTATCTTTTGTACTGATAAATTCATGGTACAGTAAATGTGTGACTATACTGATTTGGAGGTAGGCGTGTGCTTGGTAAAGTCTTATTCTGTCTGCAATGGTGGTAAAATCAAAGAAGTAATACAACACCCTGCATTTAGCATTTTTTGTGAACCCAAATATGATGTCCACTGCTTTATTCTGTATCCTTTCCAGTCATTCCATTTGGGTATTGTAATCTATGGGTATGCCCTGTTGATATCAATTCATTTAAACAGAAATTACAACATTAGTCAGCTGCCAATAATTTGGTTAAAATATACTTTCTGACATTGAGAATCTCCCACAAACAGTCATTTGCTATTTATTGATTTATTGACTGGATAGCTTGGTGTTGTGGCATGGAAAACAGTCAACAATAGAACTGATATGATGCATGATAGATAGAAGATTGTCAAAGGACATAATCGCCTATGCCAACCGCTATGGCACATGAGGATGATGATTTATTGAAAGTTTATTTTGATATTCCCAATTTGCTTAGATAAAATTTGCCAGTCTCGTGACTATTTCAGTAAATTTGGTTTAGATTTGAATTTTGTCTTCTATGAAATAAATTTTTTTTCTTTTACACTTTATTTTTTGGTATTACTAATTTTGGGGATCTTTGTCTGAAAAAAAGAAGCTTTGCAATCATTTTACGAGCATTCTTGTCATTTTGTGCAGTGTGTAGTGGGTGTAGTAAAGGCTGCAATGTCATCATCGGTACTTGTCACGGCTACTGTTCACATGGGATCTATGGACACGACTGTTCCGGGTCTTGTCTCAGTGTCTGTCCTTTATTTGAGGAAAAATCTGGAAAATGCCTACAATGTAAACATCTTGGCTATACCTATAATGACACTTGTCCAGATGGTAATTTTGGGCTACAGTGCGAACAGATGTGTTCTGATGGCTGTGACATCATATGTACTCTCAAATGTCCGGACATCTGTTTCAACGACACCTGTCAACAGTCGATCGGGAATCTGTACATGCAAGAGAACGTTCTATGGGTCAGACTGCACTCTCAAATCTCCGGACAACTGTTTAACGAAACCTGTGATTCCCACGTTCAGAAGAGTCTGCCGACTACAACAAGCCCAAGCATATGGACACTTTAATGTGTTTCTGTGCTAGACACTGTTCATTTTTTGGTGTTTTTTGGTGAAGCCATGGCTCATATCTTGCTGTGTTTCTGTCCTAGCCATGGCTCATATCTTAGCTTGTGTGTGCTGGCCATGGCTCATATCTTGGTGTGTGTCATGTTAGTCATATCTCGGTGTGTCCGTGTTAATCATGTCTCATATCTTTATGTGTGTCTGTGTTTAGTCATATCTCATATCTTAGTGTGTACCAGTGTTAGTCATATGTCATATCTGTGTGTGTGTGCATGTCTGGGTTAGTGATATCTCATATCTTTGTGTGCATGTTTATGTTAGTCATATCTCATATCTTTGTGTGTGCATGTCTGTGTTTGTCACATCTCATATTCTTGTGTGTGCATGGCTATGTTAGTCCCATCTCATATCTTTGTGTGTGCCTGTCTATGTTTGTCATATTTCTTATCTTTGTGTGCATGTCTATGTTAGGCATGTGTCATATTCTTGTGTGTGCATGGCTATGTTAGTCCCATCTCATATCTTTGTGTGTGCCTGTCTATGTTTGTCATATTTCTTATCTTTGTGTGCATGTTTATGTTAGTCATGTGTCATATATCTTGATGTGTGTCAGTGTTAGTCATGCCTCGTATCGCTGTGTGCATGTCTGTATTAGTCACATCTCATATCTTTGTGTGTGCATGTCTGTGTTAGTCACATCTCACATCTTTGTGTGTCCGTGTCTGTGTTAGTCACCTCTAGTGACTCGGGCAGATGGTGCTCGTAAACCTGGGAGGGCCTACCATCTAAGGGCAGAATCCCCCTACAGAAAAGATCATCTGCTGCCTTGCAGGAAGATTGGGGACAATCAAAGGCTAGGGAAAGCAAACCCGAATAAAATGCTGGCTGAAATCGGATGCACTGGGCCACTGGCGCAGAACACAGTGCAACGTATTAACGGGTGTTCAGTCAGAGTGGATCTGACAGACTCTAATTGTGATGTTCTGTCTGTGGGGGCGATCAACACACTTAGCCTGACAGCTGACTTCATATGAGAGTCTGGAATCCTTACTCTGATTGAGTCCTGAACGCAGAGAGGGAGAGAGAGAAAAGAAGAATTAGGAAATGTAAAACATCAATCAATGAACTCCACACCTTTGAATACGGAGGTCAAGTATGAGACTTTAATACATTCTCATCCTCACAGCATTAGAGACACTTTTTTAAGCATTTTTATAATTCTGTATTTCAGCATTCTTTTTAATAGCACATTTGTTGACATGCTAATTATGAATTTTTTGATAAAGTATTTCAGTTTAAAATATTAAAGTGTTTTTGAGATCAAAGAACATTAAATAAAGAACATGCTGTTGAGCCAAATATTAAATGTTTTGTCAAAACTTACCAGGTAACAACAGGTGGGGAGGCTGCAATAATTTTACAGTCAAACTTAGCAACTTGGCCTTCTGCTGCCAATTGATTGCGGGGCTTCCTAACAAATCTGGGTACAGCCTCTTTGCGATCTGGATAGCAGTTACAATAAATTAGCTTAAAATCATAAAATAGTATTGAATTTCGTAAACATAACTAGTGTACATTATAATTAAAGTTATCTATTTGTTGCTCAAGCATCAACAAATTAGAGATATTAGTGTGTACATTATAATAAACACTAGCAGTTCTGTGGAAATTTCAAGACACCAATACAAAACAGAACCTGGTGATAGAGAATGAGGGATACAGCTTATAGTCAGGGCTAGAATCTTGATGAAATGTCATATTTTTTCCTGACATGTATTTTTAAAATCAAAGTTCATTTCAATATGCTTCATGCCTTTCTGAACACTTTAACGCTGTTTTTGTTGGTCATATAATTGTATATTTTGACTATAATTTAGGTTTAGGTCATATTTTAACCAAATTGTAGGCATAAATCTATATTTTTAGTTATATTTGGTAATATTTGTTGTCATTTTAGGTACAATAAAACTCTTATGTTGATGACTTTTTATTAAGCGAAAAAAATTTGGCTTTGTAATTTTATTGCTAAGAAGCACATAATTTAAAATAAATATTTAGATGGAAAATGTTGTTGTTGTTGCATTCGCCAGCTTTCAACTCTGACGAAGTCCCTAGAGACTAGGAACTGAATTTTGCGTGTTAATCCATTTTTCACTGGCAGCCATGAGCACAGGGGTCCCTCGCCGCGCAGGCAGATAATTCTGACTTCAGAGGTACCCATGTTTTTTCCATCGATGAATAACTGACGTTTCAAGCCGGGCCTCGCTGCTGAGACCAGGATTGGTTGCAACAGAGAGAAATCATAAATAAAAATCCCAACCGGTGTAGCAGAGATTTGAACCCACAACCTCTCTGTCTCGAGGCCGGCGTCTTGCCTCAAGACTAACCATTCCCCCAAGGATTTTGAATATGAGGAAACTGCAACAAGGAACACTTTACATGCATAGCCTTCAATGGTTCCTGCTGTCTATCCACCATATACCGGAAGTTCACGTCCTCCTGAAAATGATGATCGTCATATTTTTTTTAAAATGTATAGCGCTTGATGATGTTAGGCCATCGTTGTTGATTCCAATTCCGAACATATAAACAAACAGCTAGTCGTCAGATTATCCTCGTCGCACATCAAACAGACCGTAAGATTAGCGTATGGCCGGTCTAGGGGTTTACGATGAGTCATTATGATGACGTAGCACACAACAATGTTGCATGCACAGCAATGATGTGCCCTTTAGATTCATGAATACTCTAGTGAATGCAGCCTACAATGAACAAAACATGGTGCAAATTCCCTAAAGAGATAAAACTGTGGCTGATGAAGCATTTCACATTAATAAGTAACATGTAAATAACTTGCGTCAAGCAAATCCAACAACGGTCATGAACAGAACCAATGTGACTTAAAGCGCAGAATAAGTCTAGACCGTGGAAGGTCGCATTCACAACACTTGATTTGTCGAAAATGGAATGTTGCTGGCTTACGACACTGCTTTATTGGCACAGATGTAATAAGTAGATCATCATTTTGACTTTTACGCAGAGAAGTGCAATGGAGAACCGAAATTAATCAGACCCCGAATGCACTTTCTGCAGCGATCAAGAGAACGTGGACTAGATCCGCCATCTTGGAAACGGAAGTCCAGATGGAAAATGGGGGAGCAGAAGCGCCTGCGACCTGCGATAGCAGGGTCGGTGCACCATCAGCAAACCAAGACCTAGCATTTCTACCTCCTCGTGGTCTCCCTGGAAACAGTCAGAATCAAACCAGACTGGCTAACAGAAGCTAGGTTTGCCGTGTTCCCTGCAGTGGTGGCTGTTACTGATATAGAGGACCCAGTATTGCAGTACCTCTGGGCTGGACTAGTAGTTTCCCAGCATAGCCTGGGACAGAAGAAATCCAACCTCTCCAGTAAGAGCCAGGAATGTCAAGAAAGCCATTATGACCCACCACATCTTATGAGTCAAAGGGCAATATGCTCGCATCAACTCATGGCAATTCGTTAACAACAACAACAACAGCCAGATGGAATATAAGGGCCACTTTTAGCTGATTTCTCATACGTGAGGATAAACTTTTGAAGTTCAAAAATTAAAAGAGATCTTAGGCCAAAACACCACACTGAGCATCAGTGCACAGGAGTGACAGCAATGCCAAAAAGTTTGTTCTGAAGTGAGACTTCAAACAGGAATAACATCGCATGTGGCTTCACTGTTTGAAGTGGAGACAACACAGTCAGATACTCCTTTGGTGTGAAAGTAATTGCAGACACTAAGAGAGAATAAATGTGTCCAAAAAATTTAGAAAAAGAAAAAGTTAAATTCAGAGTGATTCACCACCTTAGAAGTTACTCGTCAACAAAGACAAAGACATGAAAGCAGAGCCTTACATAAAGGATGCTGATGTCTTAGTAGATAATTTAATGTCAGTTTAATAGCAAATAAGTAATTAATTTATGTCATATTTTGGTCTATTTGTCATTTTTAGGTCATATTTTACATTTTTTAGGCTATGAAAATTCTAGCCCAACTTATACCTATCAGTTTAGCACCAGTGAGATTCTTTTATGCAAAAATTTAAAACCCAACAGCATAAGTAGATAGCCTTTATTAAGTACTTTGCTTTGTAATCAACTCTATTTGATATTTTTTAAAAATATATATATTTATAGCCTTTGGCGTCTTGACAGATGGTTGGTAGCAAACAATCATGATAAGTCAGTAGTTTTGGTAAAATATTAGTGTCTTAATCTAGATGCTGGTTTGCTGAACAGCTTCTCTCATGGCTGAATCTGCCAATATTGGACAGACAGATCCATCCACAGAATGAACAAGATATATTTGAGGTGCCTGGTCTCATCTCCTTCCTCCTGCACCTTTTGTCTTCGGAATTTGATATCAGCACTGCCTCAAAAGTTGGGTGTGCAATTTTTTATTTTTGTTCTTACAGTACTATGATCTGCAGTCAGATTTTCTCACTTTCTTTCACTGATAGAGAAATCACTCAAGTAAGCCCTGCAAACATCATTATAGTCTATGACTATGATTTACTTTTATTCTTTTCTTTGACGTCCATGTTTGTGAAGTTTTTTCGGCTTATTTTCTTGTTTACAATACGGGATAGCCAGTTGCATGTCCAACCCTCCTTAGTCGCCTCTTACAAACATGCCTGGTAGGAAACAGCACCACTATTCTTTACTTCCCTTTCAGGCCCTGGCAGTGCACGGGTGATGCTCTATCTTTAAGTTTACCAAATGTAGAAGCTTTCTTTCTGATTCAGGAATTTATTTCTTCTTCAATGGAGACAGTAGTTGTGACCATAGAACCGAGGTAGGTGAACTTTCTCACAGATTTAAGGGATGTGTTATTTAATGATATAGCTGCGGGACTGGCTACATCTTGTTGAAGCACCAGAGTCTTCTGGATACTTAATGACAGGGAGAATAAATCACAAGATCTAGCTAGATGGTCAATCATTGACTGCAGAAAGAACTCATAGTGAGCAATCAGTGGTGCATTATCAGTGAATAGAAGGTCCTTGATTAGGGTCTCAGTTGTTTTAAATTTTGACATCAGATGTGCTAGATTAAATAATGAGCCGTCAGATCTTGTACAGATGTAGATGTCTCCAGACAGTTTCAAACGCATTGTGTAGAAGGGCAGCAAAAAATATTCAAAATAAGGTAGAGACAAGGACACATCTCTCTTTGACTCCACAGTTCATCTCAAAGTGGTGGGATGATCTACAGTCAAACTTGATGGTGGCAGACATATTGTTGTGAAATGACTAGATCATCTTGAGTAATGTAGGTGGGCAGCTACCAATTTCCAGCATCCTGTATAGACCAGCTCTCCTCATGGTGTCAAAAGCCTTTGTGAGATCAATCAAAGCTATAAATAGAGGTCTTCTATGTTCCTTGCACTTCTTCTGCAGTTGGCGGAGAGTAAAAATCATATCAGTGGTTGACAAAATAATTTGCTAAATTAAAAATGTTCAATTTTGTGTTGCTGAAAGCATTAAAAACTGCTAGTCAAATATTTTTCTGCTATACTTCTTCCCTTTTTTTTGCTCATTCATGAACATTTACTAACCGAAATAACTGTCATAGATCTGGTACTCCTGAGGTCTGTGTTTGCGCAAAGAACTGAAGTTAGCAATGCGGCCAATAGCAGGTTGGGGTGCAGGCCAGTCAGCCTTTGTCAGAAAAACAAGAGGCAAGAAATGTCTTAATATTGTGGTATAAGACATAGCTATTTTTTCATAATTTAAGAGTGTGCAAAAACTGCAAGCATGCCCGCAACAAACAAATAAACACACACTCTCTCTCCTAGAATAATTATTTCTTTCCTAGAAAAGGGATTAAACTAAACAATAACACACATCTCTATTTAACACCTTTTGTTTCTATTTTTTTTATAAATTAAAAAAACTGTCCTTAATTTTGGTACCCTACTCACCAATATGCTACATGAAAAATATAACAAAAATTACTGTAAGAAGAAAGTATTTTCAATCATAACAGATAATCATGAAAATTACATACTACAATTGAAGAAAGAGTAAACACTACAAATGTAAATTAAATTTACACTCAATATGTAGGTTTTTGAGACTGATACACTGCAGTTATGTAGGTTTGAGCAATGAACTTCACAAACTATTGTTGCAACATAATTTATGAAATATGTTGAGAGCTTAGTTTGTGATCAAGAAAATGATCTATGAATTAATTTATAATGTCCATCTACAATGATGCTGATCTTATGAACAACAATAAAAATGAAAAGGAGAAAAAAGAATTTATGAACTAAAGTCCATGACGTTACTCCCAGCACAAATGGACACCAAACTTACACAGCGAGGGAAGATGATTATTTCTTTACTTTCAAATACTGCAGCTCACTCATCATCATCATCACATCATCATGTGCCATACTGGTTGGCGTAGATGACCATGTCCTTCCACAATCTTCTATCTACAGTGCATTGTATCAGTTCTGTTGACTGTTTGCCATGCCATGACACCAAGCTATCTAATATTTTCTCTCTTTGTTGTCCGTGATCTCTCTTTCCTTGTATTTTGCCAGTTTAACCAAGTATTCCAACTTTCATCTTCTCATGATGTGCCCGAAAAATGTTGATTGTTTCTTTCTGATGTTTTTTGGGAGCTCCCTCTTTGTATTTGTCTCTTTGAGAATTTCCTCATTCAGGAAATGCAGCTCACTACTAGTGGGTAAAACAATTCACAACCATCTTTCTTTTACCCAGCACATAGATCAGGTTTTAATGAAGGCCAGGAAACACTAAGGGAATGGAACTGGCAGACTGTGAACAGAAAATTATTGTTCTTCTATACCAAGGACTGGTGGTTTTGGTTATTCACTGGAGATTCTAACCCTCAGCCACATGCGGATAGAAAGACTGGAATGAATACAAAATGAAGTCTTGTACAACTTACTTGAATGCATGAAAGCCCCACCATGCAGGGAAACAAGGTATTTTCCCACCTTTACAGACAGGATAATGATATCCCGGGTACATGGCTATTTCTAAGTCAGTGCTGATGTGCAACATCCATTGCATAGTGAGATTGGAAGGGCAGCATGCTAACAAGAGGAAAATCATGGATGGTGCAGACTGAGGACATTGACAGATTTATCCACTGGGGAACACTGAGCCCAGAGAAGAGTGGATACAGGTACCAGCAAAGTGCTCTAAGTCCTTTTCTGTTGACATCACTTTGAACAGAGAATCTAGACAACAAAACCCAGTGGTTGTGGAGACAGAGGTGCAGGCCTTGATTTATGAGAATGCACCTGGGGATATGGCAGTCATTTACACTCATGGGTCTGTGGTTTGGTACAGTTGGAGCTTATGGGCCTTCACAGCTAAAGCCAAAATAATAACAATAAAGAAGAAATAACAACCTCACATAGTTTGACCATGGAGATCATGACAGTAACTAAAGTAAAGGCCTGGAATGAAACACAACCTTTTACTCATGTATTTTCTGACTGACTTGATGAGCATGCTCAGGAAATCGAAGGGAGCTAGGCTTGAAGACAGTGGTTGGTGTCACTGATGATGAACTCAGCATTGACTGGAATATGTTTCATTCTTGTCCCTGGACTATCTAGTATGATAGGAAATGAACGAGCTGACTGGTATGGTGAGATAACAAACATCCAAAATTGGATATGCCAAAAAGGAAGGCTATACAGGAAGACACTGAAGAAACATAGAACTGGGGTTGTCAGTCCCAATGACATACTGGGGAGGAGATCTGAGCACTTATGGACATTTCAAATTTGCAATGAGTGTGGAATGTTGACTAAACAAAACTAACTAAACTAAGTAACCCTTTGTTGCTATATCACATGGTTTAGTATATGGCCATTGGTCAAGACAATAGACGGTTGATAGCAAGCAATTATTAAAAAATATCAGTACTTTCGTAAAATATTAATGTCTTATGCTTGCTGTTGTTTAGCTGAACAGCTTCTCTCGTGGCTGAATCTGCAAATTTTGGATAGACATATTAAAACGCAGAATCAACATGATGTATTTGTGGTGCCCGGTCTCGTCTCCTTTTTCCCGTCCCTTTTGTCTTCTGAATTTGATATCAATGCTGCACTGAATTGTTACTCTGCCATTTTTTATTTGTGTTCTCAATATGCTAAGATCTGCAGTCAGATTTTCCCAGTTTCTTTCACTGATAGAGAATTCCCTCAAGGTAGCCCTGCTAATATCTTAATATCTCAGCACTGGTCTGCCCTTTGGTATCTTTCTGTCCATAAGTTTGTCATACAATATTTGTTTGGGAATACACATTTTTTCAATTCTTCTTACATGACCCAGTCACCTTAGTCTCCAACTCCTAAGTGTTGGTTGCCAAGATAGATAAGAGTTTGGCTCGTTGTAAGACATTAGAGTGTAGGTTACTTAGTCCTGCCATGGATATATATATGTCTATAATTATTATACATTACCTTTATCATAAGAACCTATACTAGTCAAAGTAAGATGTAATGCAACAAACACCAGAGTAGTGTTAAAGGACATAAGAAAATATAAATAAATATGATGATGATTTAAAAAAGAAAAAAAAAACTATGTTATATATAGATGACAACACTGAAATGTTACAAGAGATAGAGTAATGGCAAATAAGTGTTGACATTTGCATTTTCCTTCAAATTATCAAGTCCACAAATATCAAGCATAAACCTTATACTATATCCTGTAATATCATTGAAGTATCGGAAATACCTGATGTATATTTTTGGCGACTGGATAAACACTGAAGGTTACACTGATTGGGAAATAAAAACAAATTTGCAACGGCTAGGAGTTAAATATTACTATTAATGTGCTATCTCCTGTGTGTTACCGGGGCCTCATTATGAGGGAAGTAAAGAATAGTGACACTGTGACCTTCCAGGCATGTTGTAAGAGGCGACTAAGGAGGTTGATCGATGGCTTGACAAGCTGTCATTGTAAAAAATATTGTTATGGAAACAGAGCCATAAGTTTTGGAAGCAGTGATCTCTGCATATATGTGCCATTTTGGCACGCAAGGTTTCTGTTTTTTCAGATTGTGGTTCTGCCCTATGTGCCGTCTTCGGCTCGAAAGGACGATAGATAGATAGATAGATAGATTAATGTGCTATTACTAACTTTATTATTAATAAAATGCTGAGTCTACGAACATTAGAATGTTTTAGAAACTTACATATTTGTCCTTGATCTTCTGTCTGATTTTGTTGTATCTGCTAGAAGGAATCCTGTTAGTCAAGTCGCTGTGATCACCCTTAGAAGACAGAAATAATTAATATTGCTGTACATTAGAGCTTTCTTATATCTAAAATGCAATCTTCCATAAAACAATTCTTAAATATAAATAATATATATTTATAACCTTTATGAATTGCATACTGATGGAATATAAAGTTGCATGTGATCAAATATTAAATAAGACATTTGCTCCCTCTCTATAGAGGCATAATAGACACACTATTGATGTTATATTTTTTGTGTATCCAGTATTAAAGAAAATAAAATCAGAGATGTTATTAGTCTCAAGTATATTCTCAACAATAGTATAACATGGAACACCAAACAATACATCTCAATAACTTAAAATTCAGCACTCATATAAGACAAATCATGTATCAAGCCAACTAATGGTCCACATTTGTTACCACTAGGAAGTTTAAGTCATGACACCAAGCTATCTAGTATCTTCTCTCTTTGTCGTCCACGCTTTCTCTTTCCCTGTATTTTGCTAGTTGTAACCAAGTATTTCAACTTTCCTCTTCTCATGATGTACCCCCCAAAAAATGTCAATTGTTTCATTTTCATGTTTTTTGGGAACTCTCTTTTTGTGTTGGCCACCTTTGAGAATTTCCTCCTTGGTTTCTATAGCTGTCCATGGAACTCTCAACATTCTTCTAAGAAATCCCATCTCTGTGGCCTCTAATCATCTTTTCATTTCTTTGTCTCCGCTCCATGATTTGCTTCCTTAGTTTAGAAATGGCTCTATATAGCACCAGTGAACTTTCTTTCTCACTTCTTTTTACATAGACTTGTTATACAAGATAGTTTTCATTTTCTGAAATTCTTTGGCCTGTGCATTACTGCTTTTATATTACTGTGGTTCATTTTTCATCTGATGTTTTTATTGTGTCCATGTATTGAAGACTACATTTGTTTCAGATTTGTCCCACTTATTTTTATGTTGCATGATAGTAATTATTGCTTAACTGATATGATCATTACTCCTGTTTTAAATGACTATAGTGTATACAAAAATGCAGCCAATTACATAATATTTATTCGTGAGTATGTTTATCCTTGGTAGTAATACAGATCTAGAATACGAAATAGGAAAAGATATCAGAAGCAGGAGAGCAAAAGCAACAGCAATGTTTAAGTCTTGACAAAATCTGGAAATCAAAAATACAAAGCAAGAATAGTTGAATTTTCAACTCAAAAGGATTATCAACCCTTACTACACAAAATGCTTACGAAGGCAAATGCCTAAGGATACTCTGTGTACATTGGAATGAATTCAAGACTAATATCGAGATAAGAAAAATGGCCTTACAATCAATGACTCATCTAAAATTAGGAAAAGAAGATGGATTTATGTTGGACCTGTGCTGAGAAGAGACATAAGAGAATTTCAAAACAGGCTCTTATATTGGAAACATCAGGACATAGAAAAAGAGGAAAGCCAAGAAAGACACTGAAAGAACACTGTTAAAAGAAGTTAAATTAGCAAGCATAGACTCATTTGATAAGATAAAAAATATCACTGAAAATAGAGATGGATGGAAAAAATACAACTAGCTCCGGACATTGACTAACTAGACACTGAGGGGTACTGAAAGGTTCAAGATCATTATCAAGAAACATTCAAAACCGTACAATTTTTGTGCATTTATTGATATATTTTGCAACACAAGTAATTTCTTTAGTTACTGACACGCATACATCTATAAGTATCATTTCAAGTACAGTTTTTGTTTTAGTTTTGACATTTTTTCTTCATTAGTTTCTCATATAATTGATGCACTTTTCTTGCAAAAATATTTGTAAATATTTTTTCAAAAATTTCATTTGGTTCTACAAAATTTGATATACATCACAGTAATGTTTACAAAATTTTAAAAATAACATCATGTTATGCACTATGGGTTTGTGCTCCACTTTAGGCCTAGCAAGGCTGCATAAAAACATGGTTTTACGTGCTGTGAACTAAGAGTTAATACACTGAAGTTTTGTCTTTGCCTCCTTCCTATACCGTAATTCCCTTTGTAATGTATAATTGTTATCAAATTCTACTTGTACATTTTAACATTTCATTATTAAAATACATATAAATATGTCTGCGGACTCCCATCTCCATTACAGTAACTGTCAATGATTACTCTTAACTGCTCTTTTTGGTATGATGTTTGAAACTAAAGGCTTTTGGGTTTCTCCTCTTAGCTTCTTTTCTGTATGCATTCCTCTGTTACATAAAGAGTTTCGGTGACTGAGTGGTTAAGGCCGAAACATCAAATATTTTGTGTCATTTTTTTTGCAAAGCTGTCACAATACTTTTAGGAGTGTATGTTACACCCTACCACTTGTTCCTGGCTGAGTGGTTAGTGGGCTCACTTTCTGATCAGAAGGGTCCGGTTTCTATCTCCAGAAGTGGCAGATTTTTTTTCTGACTGATGAGGCTCCAGGGTTCACCCAGCCTCTAAAAATGGGTACCAGATATTTTTCTGGGAAATAAAAGAAGCCTGGCTTTATACTGACCCCATCATCCAAAAATGTGCAGTGGTCATAGAAAAATATTGACACTAACATCATATTCCCCATAGGCCTTGCATGGCATGGAGGGAACCTTGACTTAACTATAACAGGTCTCATTATCTACTTTTCTACTACAATTTTTCTACCTGCTAATTTGTTTACCAGATCTTCCATGGTCAGCCACACAAAGTATTTTGTTCTTTTCCTTTTCTCCTGTCTTAAATATATCATCTAGAAGTTGTAGTAGATAAGTGGTAAGTTTACTCACTACTGACTAGAAGAGTCCGATTCGGTTCACGGGTGAAACAGATCTTTTTCAAACCAACATGGTGTCTGGTTTCACCTAGCCTTTGAAAAAGGGTACCAGAGATTTTTCTGGGAAAGCTGAGTTACTTGATATAACACATCATCCAATAAAATAGCTGCTTGTCATGGAAAAATATGGACACCAAAACCATACTTTCCATAAAAGGAATAAACCCTTTACATTTTCAAATAATTGTAATATAGCTTGTATCTCACTTCACTTAGAAGTGGATAGATTTCCTCATTCTAGAGATAAAAACACCCACATCCCTTGGGGGTCTGAACTCTGCTGTCCCTGTAGTTATGGACTTCAGTGCACATATATCCATGCTGTTTTCTCTGACCAGTGTATAGCTTATTAAAAAAAAACTTTCTTTATGACACATATTACCATTGCCGGTGTATTTGGGGATTGGGGGGCACGGCGTCACTGCCTCTCATTACAGGACCGGTGGGAAAGGCTGCTTGGTCACCACGACATGTGAGACTCTGGATTTTTATTTCACCCCACATAGATTAAAAATCCTTTTTATCTACTGCGGGTTTCAGACACTGTATGTCGGCTTTTCAGCCAGTAAAACAGTGGATTTTGCCACATGGACATGCGCTTCTTGATTTCTTATAAAGAAATCTCTTTCTTTGAACTGTTGGAGCGGTTTTTCTCTGACTATGATTAAAGACTCTTCTGTTTAGGAGGTACTTTGTTAATTGTTCAAATAAGATCAAGATCAACTATGCATGTTGCTTAGATCAGCCATCAAACAGAATTTTACACAGCCTCTCTGATTTCAGCATAATGTAAAGCCCAGACAGTTAAGTGAGGCCAACAGGTGCTGGTATTACCACAAGACCATATCTGAACGGAGTGAGAGGGAGCAAGAAGAATGAGAAGTCTTTACCTTCAACCATGCATGTTCCAAAGCATCATGGACAGTCAAGCGTTTTCTGAAATAATTGAAAATAAATGTTAAAATAAATGGATGAAATAGACATAATTAAACATTAACAATTATCAAAGTGAAAATAATGTGATTAAATTATATTGTGATCACTTATTTTAAAATGATATTTAAAATAATTATGTATATTATTTGCATTATTTCTATCTTTGAGTACATAAAAGTTCCATTTTGCAGATGGAGATAATAAAAAGCAGTCTGTATGTTGTTGCCCAGACAAAAACTCCGGAACAGTAAAACTTAAATTTTACCACAGTTAAAAATTTAAAAAAACAACATAACTAGCTTCAACTACCTTTCTAGAATTGTCTCTTGCTATTGCTAGGAAATTTGTGCCCTTGCTTAGACTTTCCTGTTATTGAGTTATTTGCGGGTCATCATTATTGCAATCTGAACATGTCCATAGGGGCTCAGATCCCCTCCTTAGCAAGTCCCACAGTGTCCAGTGACTAATGTCTCCAGTGCTGCGTTGGTTGATAAGTCCTCTTATATGCCCATTAAGTTCCTTGTTTCTGGCTTTGCCTATCTTAACTCTCATCTCTTTCATCAAAAGGAGTGACATGGACTCATGGTTGTTAAAGTCCTGTGCCCTTCTCACATCTTGAACACAACTAGTCAACCTGTCCGCTCTTTCTTTACCCCATACTCCCGCATATCCTGGGATGTAGACAAAAGTGACTGCATATTTTTTTACTTCTGCAATGACTCTACCCATTGCCTGCATACAGAGCCCACCTTCACTTTTTCTTATCATGCTCATTGAATCACTTAGTAATCAGGCGCAGATGAGTATCCTGGTCACTGACATCACCTCCATCATCATGCTAATCGAGGTCACAATGTATGCACCCCTGTCTTCTTTCACTATTATGCCTACCAAGCATGCTGTAAATGCCCATGCACTCCTGTGGTGTCATATTATGGATTCGTCTGAATAGATGACTGCATCTTCTTTGTTGGTTTTATCCCAGATAAGAGCATTGACCTCCACATTGATTCTGCTCCCTACATTTCCTGTCGAGTGTGACAATACATGAGAATGTGCCCTGAATGATGTAGGCACTGGTATCCACTCCTCGCAAGTGTTGATACTGGTAAGCCCACAGACATGTTTGATGACATCTGCTTGGCCCAACCATGATATGCCTCTTTTTAGCATGTCACCTTTCCCTGTGTTAAGCTTGCGTTGCAATGGATGCTCTTTATCTGCACTTATCTTCATGTATGCTCACGCCCTCCAGATCTTGATCCTGTCATTCATAGTTGGAAAGTCAAGAAGATACCTCATTTCCACACAAGGAGTGTCCCTCGTACACCTCAAGATAATGTGCATAGCTTAATTCTGTATTTTCTCTAGCCTGTCAATCTGTGTCATACTGACAATAAGAATTGCTAGGCTATAATTGGTATGAGGACCAGTCCCTGGAACAAATAGGTAGTAGTCTCTGCTTGATGTTAGCAGCTGCCATGACCTTCATGGTGGCTAATACTTTGCAGGTTTTTGTTATCATATAGTCAGCATGGCCCCTAAAATACAGGCTGCGTTCAAACTTAATTCCTAGGTCTACATCATCAACCTGTTCCTGGTCACCTCATCAGTTCCCATTTGTACCACCAGTTTTTCTGTGTTAACGATATTATTGTTAAGGGAGAACCTAAAAACTGATGATTTATTAGGATTAACCAGTGCACTTGATACTCAACACCAGGAAGAGATGTGATTGAGTCGAGAAAAAAAGGCGAACCTTGTGGCAGCCCTGGACAAATTGATGTTGGCTTGGACAACCAAATTTCACATCTATCACTTTCCTCTGAAACAGTGATGCAGCTACCCATATGGTGAGGAAGGGGTGCACCACCAGTCTGAGGAGTATGTGCATGGAGTATTCATATGGTACTCTGTTGTATGCATCCGTCAGATCTATAGCAGCAGCACTTGTCTCATCTTGTTTGTGGAAGCCTTCAAAGACATCATCGGTAAAGACTGAAGACTGCATCATTGAGCCATATCTCTTTGTTTATCTATAGCCTCAGTGTGAATGGGAATGTGCATGTCTGTTCAAGGTGATAGGTGAGTAAGCAGGCAACTATTTTCTCCAGTCGCTTGCCTGCAATGTTTTGCATAGTGACCTTTCCTGTGTAATCAGGCAAGAGATTGAAGTAATTATATCCACTCTTAAACTGCATTCAGTATAATGTCATTCAGTGATGAAAGTACAGAGATGATCGTTCTGTAAATAAGGACAAGAATCCTTGACCATTCTCTACCATATTAAAAATAAACACTTGTTATTATAAAATTGTAAAAATAATGTCTTATTATACAATTGTATAATAAGACATTATTATATAATAATCAGTAATTTGATAAATATGTAGATGAAACAGGAACTTCTATTGAAATGCCTGAAATAATTGTGTACACATGTTTTTCGACCTTGAAGGTGTATGAGCAAATTAAACTGTAGCTTGCATAATTTTCAGCAGGTCATAAATTGTAATTTTTAAGATCAATGATCAGGCTGGCAGGCTCAGCTGTGCTGAACGAGGTGTACTATGTGTTCTATTGGCAAGGAAAGAGCAGCGACGATATCAGAGAATAGTGCATAATTATGGAGCTTATAAAATTAATTCTGCTTGGAGATCTCATACAAATTGTATAGTGAATCAGTTAAATGCAATTTATTAAAACATTTTAAGAAAAATGAAAGATAGAGAAACATTTAATGATAATGAATATGAATAATAATTATGAGAGAAAAAAAATATCTCA
This sequence comes from Megaustenia siamemsis, assembly GCA_032433765.1. Lineage (NCBI taxonomy): Eukaryota > Metazoa > Mollusca > Gastropoda > Stylommatophora > Ariophantidae > Megaustenia > Megaustenia siamemsis. The sequence continues at coordinate 41,016,071 of JAVIAB010000156.1, read as the reverse complement.
CAGCAACTGGAGAATTCTTGGATCAGTGATGGAAAATTATATTCTAAAAGAGTTTGTAATGAGGGATTACTCCATCATCAGTGTATATAAATGAAGTATTAGAGAAGTTGACAGCTAGTAACTCACTTAGGATCTTTCTGCAGCAAATTTTTGATGAAATCTTTAGCTTCTGGTGAAACTGTGGAGAAGGCATCATTGTCAAACTCCCAATCACATCGTTTGACATTCTGTAATGTTTCCAGATCATCTTCTCCAGCAAATGGTGATAAACCGCTCAGTCTTAAAAAAAGTAAGTTACATAGAAACTTCTTTAATTAGAACAAAATAGAATGAACAATATTTTCTTGAGGTATAAGGTAGACAACACACTGATAGTGCTTTTTTTTTTAGTTTTAATCATGTATGGAATGTACCAAACTAAGAGCATCTTTATACACTGAAACTGTCACATGTTGAAGCTTATAATCATAACACTACTGTTAAGCTAAAACAATCAGGTGTGCAATAATATAGTGGGAGATTGAAAGCTGGACTTACAGAACATAGGCTAATACACCGATAGCCCACATATCTGTGTAGAAACCCACGGGATCTCTGTCAACAATCTCAGGAGCAGCAAACTCTGCTGTTGCTGTGGTAACCTTGACAATCTCATCTGGGTTCAGCTTTGTAGCCAGGCCAAAGTCTATGATCTTTACATTGGAAGCTTTCTTTGTCTCACACATTATGTTCTCTGGCTACAGCAGACAATGGAATGAACAAATGATAGAAAAAAGAGTAAATTCAAGTGCAGTTTATAAAAGAATAAATTAGCATATTGTACAAATACAGCTCAACATGCATATGTTTACTTTTGCATGGCTCCATTATTTTTATATACTACAACTCTTTTCTGAAACATATTTTTGATTATATCAATAATTTTTTTGAGGTACTTATCTCATACAACTTTTCCATATTTAAGTTATATATGAGTATAAAAGAACTTGGAAAGAAGAATGAAAGAATGGCTAACAAAGAATGCAAAGGAACAGTATTGGACTACATCCTCACATTGTTCATTTCACAAAGTGCACTGTAATGGGCTTAACTAGAGATATCAACACCGGTTTATCATTTCAAAGATTCACATTGCAGGGGAGATCTCAGCGCTTACGGACTATTGTTCTATGTCCAATGTGGATAATTCGACAAATAACTATTTCATATGTTCAGATTTGGTGACAAAAATGATGCCCTAACATCATCAAGTGCAATATATTTTTAAAAAATAGGACGATCAACATTTTCGGGAGGACATGAACTTCTGGTCAATATGGCAGAAAGGCGGCAGGAACCATTATAGGCTGTGTCTGAAAAGTGTTTCTTGTGGAAGTTTCCTCATATTCCAAGTCTGACTTACTGCAGGAGCTACTGAGTTAAGTGCTCTGAGCACACCATAAGCTGTGCATTCCATCCGTTTTGATCGTGTTTCGATTTCCGATTGCTTACGATGAATGATGATATCGTATGACAAGAAACAGATGGCTGTGTTCACTTTCTGTGCGGTTTCACCTTATGTCTTTTGGTGTGTGCTGAGACTGCTATGATGACTGCAGATACCTTTCTTTGTTTGGGAGATGAGATATTAATTCAGATGATTCCATTGGCACAGGTGGTTGAGCAATTACGGATTTTAATTTGGTTGCAGTGATGCCGGGGCCTTCCATAACCAACACTGCAAAAATGAGATTTATGTTGGCTCTGGTATTCATAAAATCATGGCAATCTAATTGCTCAGCCTAAAGCCTACATGAGAGTTACTGATAACCAGAAACATACACTGCACAAGTATTCAGCTGATATCACAGACACAGGAATCATTTGTGAAATGAAATGTGTGCAGCCAATGTCACAGACACAGAAATCATTTATGGAAATCAAAATTACTTTGCAAGAAAACCAAACTTAAAATATTCAACTCAAACTCTCAAACGTATTATCAACACTTAGCTATACATGTGAAAGCTGGAAAACATCAAAAGAAATTGAGAAAAAACTAAATGATTTTGAAAGAAAAATACTCTGTGTACATTGGGATGAATTCAAGACTAATATTGAAATATGAGAAATGGCCATGCAACCAACTATCTCATCTACAATTAAGGAAAGAAGATGAACATATGCGAGAAGAGATATCAAGAAAATTCCAAAACAGACTATTCTATGAGAAACATCAGGATACAGAAAAAGAGGAAGACCTAAATAGACACTAAAAAGAACTCTTTTAAGAGAAGCAAAGTTGGAAGGCACAGACTCATTAGATAAGACTGAACATCTCGTCCTGAATAGAAATGGGTGGTGAAAAACACTACAAGCCCTAAGCAACATCTAATGGTGCAGGAAGGATCAAGAATTGGTTATTGGTTATGGAAGGCCTCGGTTTCACTGCAAACGAATTAAAATCCATAATTGCTCAACCGCCCGTGCCAATGGAATCATCCAAATTACTAACACATCTCCCAAACAAAGAAAGGTAACTGTAGTCCCCATCGTAGCAGTCTCAGCACATGCCAAAAGACATAAGGCGAAACCGTGCAGAAAGTGAACACAGCCAACTGTTCCCTGTCATACGATATCATCATTCATCGTAAACAAGCGGGATATCGAAACAGGATCAAAACGGATGAGACACACAGCTCACGGTGTGCACAGAGCACTTAACTCAGTAGCTCCTGCAACAAGCCGGACTTGGAATATGAGGAAACTGCAACAAGGAACACTTTTCAGACATAGCCTTCAATGGTTCCTGCCGCCTATCCACCATATTTTATATGGACGTTCGCGTCCTCCCAAAAATGATGATCGTCATAGCACTTGATGATGTTAGGCCATCGTTGATCACTCCAATTCCAAACATATAGACACACAGTGGTGGTAAGTTATCATTTCCAATCCAACAGAAGCCACCTGACCTGTAGTTAGTAAAACCACAGAGAGAATATGATTTTGTGACCTTCACTGATTCACTCTTGGATGTGAATGTGTAGTTTACACAAGAGGAGAAGTTTTAAACTACAGTGATCCCATTTAAGGCAATTCTGTGACAGCAAGGCAAGTCTCCTTTATAGCAGCAGAACTTGGTGTTCTCTGCTCCCTTCTTGTAGCTGCTGCCACACGATTCTGATGTCTCATTAACTTGGACATCATTCAAGAACAATGTCAGATTAACATTCCATAGATCTGGCTCTGCTGATGAAGTGCTTGGTGCAACAGTTGTATCAATCATACAGGAGGCTCCTGGTTTGTGGTCATTAATATCACAGACGGCATATGATGTTGTTATATTAAGTATTTCTTTCTGGGGTGTAAATATGTGGCACACACATGGAGAGTGGTTTGTGGTCACAGTAATTCCATTAAAGACAATTCTAGGGTAGCATGGCATAGCTGTTTCAGAACAGCACAATCCTATGATATTTTCTGTGTTCGCTATAAAGCTGCTGCTGCTACACAATCCTGACCAATTATAGGTGTGGACATTATTCACTTGCAATGACAAAACTGCTCTGTTTACATCATAAACCTCTGGAAGCGAATCATTTATGGGACTAATAGTACAATTTATTCTTCCATCGGGGATATCTTCATTGAGTCCCCAAAATAAGGTCTTTGGTTAAAAAGCACATATGCTTTTGAGTTAAACACAAAATGAGCCCACTTCATTGATTCAAAATGATCCTTGCCAATGCCATCCATTTGCACAAGTTAGGTCCTTAGCTACCAAGGTCACACACTAAGTCATCAAATTAAAGACTTTATCTACAGCGAAGGTTAACGAACTGTGAACAAACATTTATGTTCAAACCCTTGAATACATTTTCAAAAATCTGCCAACTCGCAGCAATAACATATATCGTGGTGTTCAAAGTCAACATTGCTTAGTCCATGGCTCGAATATAAATAAGCTATATACAGCCAATGTCATGGGCACATGAATTATTTGTGGAATGTAATGTTACAGTTGTTTTCAATGTAAATGAAAAGACGATTAGAGGCCACAGAGATGGGATTTCTCAGAAGAATGTTCAAAGTTCCCTGGGCAGCTAAAAAGACCAATGAGGAAGTTCTCAAAGAGGCCAACACAAAAAGGGAGCTCATAAAAAACATCAGAAAGAAACAATCAACATTTTTTTGGCACATCATGAGAAGAGGATAGTTGGAATACTTGGTTACAACTGGCAAAATAAAAAGAAAGAGAGATCGTGGACGACAAAGAAAGAAAATACTGGATAGCTTGGTGTCATGGAATGGAAAACAGTCAACAACAGAACTGATGCGATGCACTGTAGATAGAAGATTGTGGAAGGACATGATCGCCTATGCCAACCAGTATGGCACATGATGATGAATGTACACAGCTCATATCAGACACGGGAATCTTTTGTGGGATTTAATGTACACGGCTAATGTTGTGACACATGAATCATTTGTGGAATGTAATGTACACAGCTCATATCAGACATAAGAATCATTTGTGGAATGTAATGTACACAGCTCATATCAGACATAAGAATCATTTGTGGAATGTAATGTACACAGCTCATATCAGACATAAGAATCATTTGTGTAATGTAATGTACACAGCTCATATCAGACATAAGAATCATTTGTGGAATGTAATGTACACAGCTCATATCAGACATAAGAATCATTTGTGGAATGTAATGTACACAGCTCATATCAGACATAAGAATCATTTGTGGAATGTAATGTACACAGCTCATATCAGACATAAGAATCATTTGTGGAATGTACCAGATGCACAAACTGAAAGGGTGATTGGACAGATGACACACGTTAAAATGATACTCAGGTGGAAAGAATATATCTCCAAAGTGAGGAAAAGTTAAAAGGCTGTAATTGTTCATGAAAGGAAGTGCCGAGACTTGGGTGATGGAGGTAGAGACATTGAAATGAAAATGTTAATAGCTGACAATTATCAACAGACACTGTTGTTATAAACTATGATAGACCTGTGTTGTGAGGTATGAGGTGGAATGAGGTTTCCTTACTATACAGTCGGGGAAAAATCATTGCAGAGTATAGTGGGATTTTTTCCTGTAACAATTTTTAACCTGAAAACAGCGATAGAAGCAGTTACTACTTTCCTAAAGTGAGTTTCAAGGACACTGGCAAATGGGACAATTATTGTCATGGACTATAAGTCAATGCTTTGGAAGGTACAGAACAAGTATCAGTGAATGTCATAGAAGCCTTAAACCTGAGAAAACTTGTATGGATATATTGTTCACGTCATGCAGGAATCTGTGGCAATATTCTATTTGTTGTGTTGTTGGTTTTCTTGATCTTTGTTTGTCATGTAGATGTTCAGATCATAACTGTGACTTTATCTTTTTTTGGTATAAACTTGTCAAATTGGTTTACAGAAAACTATATATTTAATTTACATAAAAAATTAAACAAAAACTAACCACAATGGTCAGTATCAACAGCAATGTATGAAAACAATATGAAATAGAGGTGTCATACTTTTACTGAAAAAAATACCTTGATGTCAAGATGTACAATGCTGTGCTCATGCATGTGTTTGAGACCTTCACAGACCTGGCGCATGTAGTTTATTACCTCAGCCTCTGACATTTTGTAGTCCTCTGCTGCTATGCGATCAAAGAGTTCTCCTCCTGATAAACTGCAGAATATAATAAAATAAAAATAAACTCATTTATATTTTCACATTTATCTTCTTCTTCTTCTTCTACCTTGTTAGCTCCCAGTGGAGCATAAGTATTCAACAAACACTTTCCAAGTCGTTCTGTTTTTAGCCATTCTTTTAAGATCATTCCATGTCTTCCCCATCATCTTCATCTCTGCTTCTATCTGTCTTCTCCAAGAATTCCTTGGTCTTCCTCTTTGTCTTTTCCCCTGGGGATTCCAAAAAAGGGCCTGTTGTGTAATACTCTCAGTTGGCTTCCGTAGTGTGTGTCCTATCCAGCGCCATCGTCTTCGCTGTATCTCTTTATCCACTGGTATTTGACTGGTACATTTCCATAATTCTATGTTTGTGATTTTGTTCTGCCATTTCCATCCTTTTATTCTGCATAAGCATCCATTAATGAAAGTCTGTATCTTCGTGATTGTCAATTTTGTTGTTCTCAATGTTTCACAGCCATACAATAGGACCGCCTTAACATTTGAGTTGAAAATTTTTTTTTTATATTTAACCTAATTTCTTTGGATTTCCATATGTTTCCCAGTGCAATGAAAGCTCCTCTTGCTTTTTATATCCTTATTTTGGTATCATTTTCTGTTCCTCACTCTTTATCTATATTACTGTCCAGATATATGTAAGATTGTATGTCTAGTAGAGGTATTTCTCCTAGTTTTATTTGATTATTGCCAACTGTATTAATTCTCATAATGTTGGTCTTATCACTATTAATCTTCAGTCCTAGCTGTTATGATCTCTCATCAAGTATGCTCATTTTATCCTGCATCTGTTGATGGCTGTGTGATAGGAGAGCTATGTCATCAGCAAAGTCTGAATCATCAAGTTATTTGGTTAGTGACCACTGGATCCCATTTCTGTTGTTTTGAGTTATTTTCATAATCCAATCTATGGCCAGTAGAAAGAGAAATGGAGACAGAAGGCATCCTTGCCTTACTCCTGTTCTTATTTCAAATGCTTCTGTAAGCTGTCCTTCATGCAACACTATACATTTCGTTCCTTCATACATTGTTTTTATCAGGTTAATAAACTTTATGGGGATTCCGTAATGATTCAGCAACTTCCAAAGCATTCTTCTGTCTAAATTATCAAATGCTTTTTCGTAATTTATGAATCCAATATAAAGTGAGAATTTTAGTTCTAAACTTTGTTCAACTATTATACGTAGAGTAGTTATTTGATCAGCACATGATCTGTTCTTCCTAAAACCTGCTTGTTCATCTCTCAAATGTTTCTCTATGGCCTCTTTTAGTCTTTCCAGAATGATTCTGCTTAATATTTTTCCTGGCACTGATAGTAGCATAATTCCCCTATAATTTGTGCACTCCTGTAAATTTCCTTTCTTTGGTAGTTTGATCATATAACCTTCTTCCCAGTCTTTAGGTATTTCTTCCCTCTCCCAAATTTTATCTAATAGATTATGTAACATTTTGGTAGAGGTGTTAATATCTGCTTTGATGGCTTCCAAAGGAATTTCATCTAGTCCTGTAGCTTTACCATTTTTTAATAGTTTGATGGCTTTCATTATTTCTTCTTTACTTGGTTTTCCACAGTTAACGTGTAACTCTTCTTCTACTGGTAGTATATCTGGAGGATTATTTGAACCGGGTCTGTTCAAAAGTTCTTCAAAGTGCTCTTTCCATCTCTCCATTTGTTCCCTTATATTACTAAGCAGATTTCCTTTCTTATCTTTAATAAAGGCATTGATCTGTTTGTATTTTCCACTTAATTTCTTTGTGCTGTTGTACAGTTCTTTCACATTCCCTTTGTTTGCTGCTTCTTCTGCCTATTTAGCAAGTTCATCTATATATTTCCTTTTATCCCTTTTAATGCATCTTCTCACTTCTTTGTTCACCTCCGTGTAAGCTTCCTGTGTCTTGGCTTTATTACTTCTCGTTTTGCTTTTATTTATGTCTGCTTTCTTGTTCTTTCTTTCTTTAATTTTATACAGGTTCTCTGCTGTCATCCATGCCTTATTCTGGTGTTCTCTTTTCCCCAGTGTTTCTTCGCATGTCTCTTTCCATATATCTTTTACCTGTTTCCAATGATCTTCTATATTTATTGTATTTTCTAGTTGTTGGAGGACTTGGTATTTGTTTGATATTGTGACTGCAAATTTATCTTTAATTCCTTATTCTTTAAGGAACCCTACATTGAAATACTTTCTACCCTTATTCGTTGTAGTATACCTTTTCACATTTATAGTTTACAAAATAACTTCTAATATTTCGACAACAAAAACAAACATTTGAAATGAAAAAATTGCAGCTATTCAGAAATCTTAATTCAAGCACTAAAATATTATTCATGTGTACATATGCATATAATAGTTTAAGATTTTTCCACCACAAATCTTCAAACCAAAGTTTAATAAAAACAACTGATAATATAAAAGATATTATAATGATGTAAATAAACACAGAAAATGAATATACTTCTACACTTGATATTATCAATTAAAAAATGACTGGTGATGAATATATACCAAACAGGTTACTAATAAATAAATCACATCAATAGTAGGAAATAAGGATTAAAAATGATACCTAAAACATATATCTTTCACAAATCTCAACTACTGTTAAAATGTTTCAAATGCTTGAAGTGCAGACTTATATTCAAATTAAATCAAGCTATATCACACTATTGTGATATGATAAATTTTGAAACAAAACCTGCTTAGAAATGAGCTTTTTACATATGAGAGTAAGAGTAACGTAGTGTTAGCATGTTGGCTTGCGATTAAGTGAATGAGGGTTCATGCGCAGCTTGGCCTCTTCAGTTGACTCAGCTGATAAAGTAATGAGTACCAGGCAGGTTCAAAGAGCTGGGGAAAGGTAATAGCAACCAAGAAGAGCACTGGTCCCATCACCTCTAAACGGTGTAAACTCTTATGATGAAATATTATTTAATTACCCAATGACATACATTAGTCATGTACCATTACTTTTGTAAAAATATAGTTAAGATATCCAAAACCTCATATTTTAAAATTGAATTGTGCAAATATCAACATCATTATTTGCTATGTGTTAAAGCACAAATTTTAGCACCTTCCACAACCTTATATGTGATTATATATGATTTCATGACTTCACTAGACCTTTATTTATTCAACATCTCTTTAAGTCAAGTGTGTTTTCTGAATGGCTTGATGAGTATACTCATTAAACTATGAAGGAGGCTGGGCATGAAGGCAGTGGTTGGTGTTACTAAAGAACTCAGGACAGATTGGTATCTGTTTCGTCTTTGTTCTTGGACACACCGGCATGAGAGGAAACGAACAAGCTGACAGCCTGGCTGGAACAACTGCTGTGGATGGTTGATGGAAAATTGATCGAGCAGACATTCTGGATGCCCTCAGGGGGTAGGATACGCTGATAACTCAATCAATGTTCATAAATCTACAACCATATTCAGACTACATGAAAACCAGGTCAAAACTGGGGATGCCAGAAAGGAGCATATTGTGGGGAGACACATAAGAATAGCAAATCAACACACAATTGGAAACATCAGTCTCCACACACTGAGGAACATACCAAGGAGGAGATCTAAGCACTTATAGACATGTCCAATGTGCAATGAGGATAGGATGATATATTAACTAAATTAAATTAAACTTACTCAACATCTTATCACTGTGCCTCAGATTTTTCCCCTTTGCCTTTTTTCCATTACTTCTTTGCCATTAATCTTATTTATTATCACTATAATTTTAATACCTTCTTTAATATATACCTAAGCAAGGACTTGTAAATATCTTTTCTTTATAGTTATTCTTGTTCTTTGATGATGCTTTCTTGAATTATTTCTTCATTTGATTTCTTATCTCTTTATAGTCTTCAAATGCACAAACCTAATGACTTTTTAATATGCTCTACATGACGGCCTACATTTCCATGATCATTTTAAAACTTGTAATATAAAGGATCATCAGTAGCATTGTACCTTCCTGTATGGTGCAGAATATGGACATTAAATAAGAAAAAATAGAGCAGGAAATTGAATCCTTTGAAATGTGGATCTATGAAAAAAATTGTTAGAATTGGGTGGAAGGGAAGATGACAAGGAAATCCTGAATCACCTGAAATGAAAAAAAGAACTACTTAATGCAATTTGAAAAAATAACTAACATTTTTTTGACATTTGAGGAGACGTAATGCCCTTCTAAATCAACCATTAATATCTTCAGTTATCAAGAAAAGACGATGGTCATATGTTGGACATGTGATGAGAAGAGATAATAACCGAATAGCAAAGCAAGCCCTCATGTGGGAAACATCAGGTAAGAGAAAAAGAGGAAGACCCAGAGAGATACTGAGAAGAACACTGATGAGAGAGGCAAGAGCAGCAGGAATCAGCTCCCTCAATGAGATAGAGCTGCTTGCACAGAACAGAGACAAATGGTGAGATTTGATAAAATATCTTTAAAAGAATTGAAAACTGCTAGAATAAAAATTTAGATAAGAGAAGGAGTATCTTGGTCTACGCCCTATGGGCCTGCTAAGGCTCAAAAGGTCAATAGATAGATAGAATGCCCTTCTAAAAGTCATCTTGGAAGTGAAGATAAAAGGTAGATGAAGCAGAGGCAGACCAAGACTAAAGTGGACTTATAACACCAAAAGATGGACTAGTGAACCTATGACAACGTGCACCATCAAGACAAGAGACAGTAAAATGGTGTTTCGTGGTAGTCAATCTTCGATGTGGAGATGGCACCCAATGATTGTAGTAGCATAGTAATTAACTTGCAATAAAGAGAATGTGTGTTCAATTTCAATCTGATATTTTCTACTCAACTCAACTGTAGGCAGGTATAGATGCCTGGCTCATTGATCTGAAGAAGGTAATGAAAGTGAGGAAGGTCACTGGTCTCCCCTTCCATACATTATAGCCCAGTATGATGAAACTGACCACTTTAGCCATTTATAAAATTATGAGTTATGAGAGAAACCTTTATATTTACTTTATTGATATAAAACATTGTCACAATTAACTAAGATTGTCCATGAACTTACAACTCCAGAATAAGCACCATCTCATATTTGTCTTCAAAAGCATTGTGAAGGTTGATTAGCTTAGGGTGGTGAAGCTGATTCATGATGGAAATCTCATTCTTTACTGTGTGTTTATCCAGAGGGTAGGGTGTGTTGATGAACTTGGCTACAAACACTCGACCTGTGGCCTTCTCAACACAACGATGGACAACACCAAAAGCACCACTGAAGAAATGGAAAAATGTGTTTAACATGAATGGAAACTAAAGTGTCATTTTTCCTATCTACTTTATTTCTTCTCCTGTCAACCAATTTGATAAATTAAAAATCCATACATACAAAATTAAAAACAATACTAAGTTTTTTTTCATTAATTTTATTTTTTTTTGGTTAGATTACATTGCACTATGTTCTGGACTCTGAGGCTCAGTGCATTTGTCTTCAGCATACATTTGTTTGGGACTGCTCCCAAGCCTCTGGCAAGTATGTAGTTGTTTATAGTCAGATTTAGGACAAAGCAATTTATATTTATTTTTTATAACATACTTTAAAAGGTTCCCTCCACGCCTTGCTAGGTGTATGGGGAATATGGTGTTGGCGACCATATTTTCACATGATAATAGCACATTTTTTGGTGATGTACTTTAAAATGCAGGTTTTGAATAATTGTCTGATCTTTCTAAACTAAGAGTTTTCTGTCAAAGACTGTATTAGGTCTCATTCTATAGTTCAAATGTTGAACTTGTTACAAAAATAAAGTAAATAGTAATAATTTTCAAGAGGTATTCATCAGTGAACATTCAAGTATTTGTTTGTTCTCCTCACATTGTCTTTTTACTTCATTTTCAGGTACATATAACATTTCAGTCTGTAGTGGTAAATTTTCAATTTGAAAATTAGTACTTGATCTTCCAATGATAAAGAGTAGTAGGCCTCTGTTGTATCAGTTTCTCACTGGTGTTCTTTATACTATTTTCCCTTAAAAACTATTGTCAAATATATATTTTTGTCTCAAGATTCAATTTTGCTATCTCCCTCTTTAGAAAGTCCATCTGCTTACTCATTTTAAACTACCTGTATATTATATTGGACTATAGAATTCTATGTCATTTTTCTTTATGATAAATAAATGTACGGTTAATTTTGATCAGCGTTTCTGCCTGGATATCTTTTATTTTGTTATTATTTCTTATGAGTGATAAAAAGTCTACAAGAAATACTATGTTAACTTGAAAAAAAATATCAAAAACATATATGGGTAAATTCCAAGGTAGGTGAAGTCACCATCTCAAGTTATTAAATCCAAAACAGATGCAAACTAGTTTGCTTATTTTTTATTCTAAGGTGAGTATATGTGTGTGTGTGTGTGTGTATATATATATATATATATATATATATATATAAATAATGGATTACTTACATATTTGTCATCTCATTATGGTATAAAGACATTTATTTTGTTTAAATCAGACATTTTATTTAGATGGCAACATATAGACTGTAGAATAACACTTTAAGAATAAATTAATAAGAAGCTGAATCTTCATGTAAGTACCAAGAAAATGAGGTGTTAAGAAATAAATGGAATTAAATTTACAAGGGTAAACAATGAAGAAGACTTGACTTATTTCCTTTCAGTTGTGAGCTAGTTCTTTACAATCCATGTCTCTCAAATAAGGTACAAGTCCTCCTCCACTGTTCTTACGATGAATGGCAAATTGATGCAATATCTGCAGTGTGGGTCATGCAAGGGGATTAGTCTGTTTATGTGTTGATTGAAGAGACATGTCCTGTTCTTAGTTGGGAGAACAGATTTTTGCCTCCTTTAATTAGAAGAAACTTAAATGCCATTGAAAACTTCAATTTCATTTGATCTATGGACCCAATGTACAAGGTTGTGACAAGATTTACAACATTTTAATAAAAACTGTCATTGTTTCAACAAATGTGATCAGTCATCTACAAGTGTGCACTTAGTGCTTACCTGCCCAATTCTTCCAGGATGTCATAATAATCATAAACACTTCCTTGTTTGACATCTACTGGCTGGGGAACATATTTCTTCCAGATGTCTTCATCTTGTACAATGAATGGAAACAAACACAAGATATTTCATTCATTACAGTAATATCTCAAATGAGAGTGAAAATAAAGATAAATTTGAATCAATAATAAAAAAAAATTAGCAAATTTGTATACAAAAAAATGCAAAAATAAATTTATAAAATATGCACAAAATTAATTAAAATGTTTAAAAGATATTAGTTTATGACAATAATGTCATAATTATATGTGCATGCATGCACCATGCTTGTCTAATATTACTAACAGCAAGTGCCTGAGACTTCATATGCTTAAACTATATGGGTGTAGCTGTAGGTGGTTAGTCACCTTCCTTAATCTTTTGTTTTCTCTAACTCTATAGAGTCGGGTACACATTTACTTTTAGATAGCTTAAAGGAGTATATAGCTGGGTATGAATCCAGTAGATGTAGTTTGAGAGGCAAGAGTATTATTCACTTGAATATTACTACACGCAAGTGAACGGAAAAGAATGTGCTCAAAAATACTAGTTGTTTGAAAATACAAGAAATTCACTTGCTAGCAACAAGAGAGATGGTTCTAAAAATATGTTTAAAAATAACAGGATGACTTTATACCACAGTTACAATTCCACCTCTCAGTGGCACATCTTGAAACAGACTAGATGGTCTGGTCAAGGGTGTATGGATCAAGAGACACCCCCATTGTCAGATGTTTTGGGTTGAAAGGTAAAGATATTGTAGGGAAAAGGCAAATAATTGCAATGCTGCCATAAAGCTGGTTAGGGGCCAGTAGCACACCCTACTACTGGCTCCTTGCAGATATTGTAGTTTGCTATAACACACAACCCAAGTTATTTATGCCCACTGAATGTTCTATTAAGATGAATGAGGAAAGAAATAGTTGTGAGGTGAACACAGTAGAAAAAGACTTCTGCTGCAGATTTCTCATCATGCCATTCTCTTAAGTTGTCTGGTATTTTTTCTCTGTTGTCCCTTTAACTAGTCTTCCTTTGATTTTCTTTCCAGTTGTTACAATATGCCAAATTAACTATGAAATTAATAACATGAAATATTTGAAAACTATGAAATAACAAAACATCATTAGCATGGATCACTCACTCTCTATTTTATGAATGCATAAATTATGAATGCATTATAATATTGAAGGGCAGTGTAAACATCCCCATACTAATCCACAACATTTGAAGTTGAGGGAACCAGTATTCTTTCAGGCTGTTAATACCTTCTTCAAATAAGCAAGCTAAATAACCATTCTTACTTTAACTGGGCTGACTAAAGAGAACCAGAATTTGAACTAATTATATGTTAGCATTATTTAACAGCACACACAAATTAAAAAAAAAAAAATGATACAATTTACATTTCTTCTAACAAACAATTATTAAGAAGTGTAAAGATTACTGAAACTGACAGAATTTGTCATAGTCGTTGATAGCAGGACCATCATATTTGCCTCTAATCCTGCGACCAAATTCATCTGAAACAACAAGAAAAAAAATGTAACTCTTAAATGAAGCTTTAAATATCCCTTTAAAGTAAAATAGTATGATGAAATGCTGGTTTGGTAGTGAGTGAGACACCCTGTACCAAAATTAAGAAAGAAAGTGTGTAAAACTAATCATGAATCTTTAGTTTTATAGAATCTATGCATTGATAATGTCTTTTTATAAAGAATTAATGTAACAGATTTATAACAAACATTGTCTTCAGATAACATGAAATTTACATATGGACAAGAAAAACAATCCTTCATAAAACATTTAACACCAAAATGTTTGCAACTTTGAGAGTTTGATAATTAACTTATCATTGTTATTACTGTTATGGCTTTTTATCACATTTATGATGTGTCTTGGGGTTTCTGCACATGCCTAATGCAGTTAATATGAGTTGGTCAAAGTTTTTATTTCAGCATTGATAGAAACAAAGTATTCACAAAATTTGGAGAATGACATTTTTTTATTTTGACACCGTAATTCTTGTTCTTTGCAAAACTTTGGGTTCCATTCATTATTATTCTGGGTCCCTCTCTTGAGCAATGTCCCTGAGGCTCTGGTAGATCTGTTTACTCTTGTGTGCATGCTTGATACTCCTTGGCCATTACACTTTCTATTTCAGTGTGTAATTCCCTGTAAAACCAGTAGAAGAGATCGATCACTTCATCTATCTTGGAAGTCACATTGATCGAGAAGGGGATACGAGCAAAGAAATTAGAATCAGACTGGCTAAAGCAGCAATGTCTTTCAGAAGCCTTGAAAAGTTGTGGAAATCAAAACTCATTAGCACAAACACAAAACTTAGGCTATTCAAATCAAATGTACTATCAACCCTTACGTATGCGTGTGAAAGCTGGAAAACAACAAGAGATATAGAAACAAAGTTGAACGCATTCGAAAATAAATGTCTAAGGAAAATACTTGGTATAGAATGGAACGAATTCAAAACAAACGAGGAAATTAGAGAAATCGCCAATCAACCACTAATATCTTCAGTAATAAAGAAAAGACGATGGTCATACGTTGGACATGTGATGAGAAGAGATAATAATCGAATAGCAAAGCAAGCCCTCATATGGGAAACAACAGGTAAAAGAAAAAGAGGAAGACCCAGGGAGACACTGAGAAGACATTGATGAGAGAGGCAAGAGCAGCAGGAATCGGCTCCCTCAATGAGATAGAACTGCTTGCACAGAACAGAGACAGATGGCGAGATTTGATAAAATATCTTTAAAAGAAAACTGCTAGAACAAAAATTCATATAGGAGAAGGTGTATCTTGGTCTACGCCCTATGGCCGGTTACGGCTCGAAAGGTCAATAGATAGATAGATAGATAGATAGATAGAATTCCCTGAATTACATGTACAGTTATATTCAACTGTTTTCTAATATTCTGACTTATTAATCTTCCATTTTAGTGCTTTATTAGTTATTGCCTTGTTCTCTAGCACATATCTGTACTTGTTATCATGTAGGATTATCTGAAATGTATGTCCTGTTAGAGCAAACAGTATAATTGTTACATTTAATCAATTATTGCATTTGTAGAAAGACATGGGTTTGGCTATTGACTAACAACAAATTAAATTCCACACCTTCCAGCTGTCTCTTCTTTCGTACTGACTCCAGTTCTTCAGTCTTAATGGGAGCTGTTGGTTCACAAGGATCACTGCGACCATAAAAGTTGTCTGCAAACACTCGGAAGGAGTATTCTTTATTTGGAGATAGTCCAGTAACATTATGGAAAGTGAACCTAAGAAAAAAATATACAAACAGTTTGAGATGCACTGAAACTGGTAATGTATTACTTCTTCTTTTGCTGTGTTCATGTTCACATGCTTAGCAGTGAGATGAATTGCCTCCATGAATCTAGTTGTTAGTAAGGGGTCCTCATAGATGTCTTATAATTTGTATACCCCTTGTTTTTCTTTGAACTAGAATTTGGTTTGTAGGTTCCTGTATAGTTCATATGTTTTGAAGTCCTGTATGCAGGCTTGACATTCATACTACAAGGTCGTAAACATTTACAATCTACAGAAGTAAGCATTCAATCTATAATGACTTGTTCAGAAATGGAAGATTGTCATGTTATTATTTTCTCAGGCTCTGAATAAGATCTTGATTTGCTCTTGACCTTCATGCAGTTCTATATTTTCTTTTGATTAGGATTTTTTTCCCTTTTAAACTGACACTCTAGAATGAATTGCTCTTTATGGATGCCTGCATTTAGTTAGATTTTATTACATTTCTCTTGTGTGTCTGTCAGCCTGTATTTGAGGAAGGCAGTATGTTGGCCAAACATCATAGTTTTGTATTGTTCTCCTATGTTAAGCTGTCATAAAACACAGTTTTCTGACTCATTCCCTGCTCACCAGCTTTACCACTATTATATGCTTTTTCTTATGCATGCATTAACTAATTTGTCAGCCTCTTCAATTTTTTGATTATACCACAAAGGGCAAGGATCCGCTACAATTACACTTCATTGAAACTTTACAAGAACATGAACAATTGTAAATAGGTTGTTATAAAATCTGACATCACATAAATTCCTAGCTTAACAAAATAGCAAATTTTGAAGGAGAAGGTGACTGTACTCTTTTTTTAATGAAGTTTGATAAAACCACATCAGAGATTTGATAGCTATACTAAGTTATAAAATCACATTTTTTAGTGAATCTTACATCTGAAACATTCTGCAAAAGTATATTGAAAAGTGATGCACACATGTGTGGCTTTTTCAGCATGGCTGTGTACTATTTTAAAGAGTATTGCAGCTTTCATATAAGTAAATCTGGTATTGAAGGCTATGTATGAAAGTGTTCCTTGTTGCAGTTTCCTCATATTCCAAGTCCAGCTTGTTGCAGGAGCTGCTGACTTAAGTGCTCTGTGCACACCGTGAGCTGTGTGTCTCATCCGTTTTGATCATGTTTCTATATTCCAATTGTTTATGATGAATAATGATATCCTATGACAGGGAACAATTGGCTGTGTTCACTTTCTGCATAGTAGAAGTAAAGTGCCCCTGTCATGCCAAGTGGTGTATAGGGAATATGGTGTTAGTGACCATAATTTTTCCAGACCTTCGGAACATGATTTGTGGGGTAATATGGTCGGTATTACGCCCATGCTGCTTTACTTTCCCAGAAAAAAAATTCCATTACCCATTTAAGGCTGGGTGAAACTGGACCCGTCAGTTGGGATCGAACCCTACCCCTTGTGCTTTGTAGTCCAGTTCACTAACCACTGAGCTATCACGGCTCCACTTTCTGCATGGTTTCGCCTTATGTCTTTTGGCGTGTGTGAGACTGCTACGATGGGGACTACAGTTACCTTTCTTTGTTTGGGAGATGAGATATTAATTCGGATGATTACACTGGCACAGGTGGTTGAGCAATTATGGATTTTAATTCGTTTACAGTGATACCGGGGCCTTCATTAACTCATAACCAAATCTGGTAGTTGTGTTTCCAAAAATACCCTTAATAGAATGTTAAAATAATTAAGAAGCTGAATGTTGATATTCTTATATTGCCCCCCCCCCCCCCCCAATCTTTTTGTTCCCTAACAGTTTCATTTGTATTTTCATTAGAGAAATGGTGCTGATAAAAGTGTGTAAGCTTCAAATACAAACTCTAAAGGTAGTGATAGGGATTACAATTGCATCAATATTAACTTTAACAGCAAATCAATGATGTTTGTGATAGCCCCTCATATCTCACCAGCTTTTTTCACATTTCCAACAAAGTAAACAAAATTACTTGTAAAGAAATTATTTTGATATAAAAACAAAAATAATTTTTTAAAAAATTTAACATGAAAAATAAAAGAGTTTCAAAATAAGAACTGACCTTGTGGAAGCCACTCTGACCCATTTATCACTTGGAGGTTCTTGCTTCTCCACCACATATTCTGTAATGAAGCTGCCACCATCATTGAGAGGTGGTTTCCATGATAAGACAACTGAATCATCCCTGATATTTTCAACAATAGGAAATCTGGGTGGGTCTGGGCGGTCTGGAAGATGTGAACATTGTCAAAAATAACAGCATCTTTAAAAAGAACTCTCAAGAATAATTATTAAACTTTCATCACTGATGTACTAAATATCAAGGACTGGCATGATTAATAACTTGAACAACTACAGAGAACATAAAGAACCTAAATGTAAGACAAATATAAATTAATGATAATGCTGGCTGCAAACAGACTATTTTTTTAATTATTTATTTACAATACATGGCAATTCTTCTACAATTTCAGTAATAATAATTATATACAGCAATAATAATTTTTTCTTAAATCTATCTATTTAATGTATTATTATAATATTTTGTTATATTATATAAAACCATACTTTTATCTGTCTCTTGGTTCTGTAACACAATTTATCACAAACACTTGCATTCTCTTATGTACGCCATCAAACCACTCAGCATATGCTATCTGTAAAGTATGCTTCTGGTTAATATATGTATCTTCAAGACAAGTGCAACAATTGTTTGTAATCTAATGACTACATTAGCCAGTCTTTTTTATCTTCTCCGTACAAGGTCGTTAAGAAAATCTGGCATGATTATTGTTTGACAACGTAAGTGTTAAAATGACAGGACCTTTTATTAGACAGCACAGAAAAGAAACACTGGAAACCAAGCAAGTCACCAATGGCAAATAAACACAATTAATTATTGTGCATGGATGAGACTAGTAAGTACAAAGTAAGTATGGTAAGGGTTCGCTTCATGCCTTGCTCATCATCATCATTGAGTACCTTCTCCGCAACGAAGGTTGGCTACCATGGATCGCCATTCTACTCTGTTTCTTGCTTTGATGGTGCAGGCTGTCATAGATTGACTTGTCCATCTTTTGATGTTACTCGTCCATGTTAGTCTTGGTTTGCCTCTGCCTCTTTTACCTTGTATTTTCCCTTCCAATATTACTTTTAGTATGCCTTGCTAGGTGTAAGATAAATATTGTGTGAGTGACCATATTTTTCTATGACCAACAGCACATTTTTGGGTGATTTAGTTGGTATCCACCAGGCCACCTTTACTTCCCAGAAAAATCTCTGGTACCAATGTTTATAGGTCGAGTGAACTTTAAAGCCTTGTCAGCCTGAAAATAATCTCTCACTTCTGGGAATTGAAACCAGACCTCTCTGATCAGGAAGCAAGGTCACTAACCACTCAGCCACTGAGATTCCCTTAAACTAGTAGCCTTCATAAAAATTCTATAGAAACCATAATTTTAAAAGCAATTACATGCTTTGAGATATGTCCAGTCAGGAATAAATCTGCTGTAATGGCCATATTTTTGCATGTGAAAGCTGAAAAAACAACAAAAGATATTGTGAAAAAAAAAGGACAAAGGAGATTGAGAAAAACTCAACGTATTTGAAGACAAATGTCAAGTTACTTTGCTTTAAATGGAATGAATTCAAGATTAATGATGAAATAAAAGAGGTTGTCATTAAACCATTCATCCCATCTACTATTAAGAAAAGAAGATTGATATAAGTTGGGCATGTATTTTAAAGAATTAAAGAGAATTACCAAGCAGGCTCTCAAATGGGAAACATCAGGTCAGAGGAAAAGCTTGAGAAACACTGAAAAAAAAAACTCTAACAAAAGAGGCAAGGTTGCCAGGCATAGATATACTCTCTATAATCAAACAGCTCGTCTAGAATAGAAATAATCAGTTGAAGACTCTACGAGCCATATGTGCCATCTAACGGCACTAGAAGGTTCAAGAATCAAGACTATTAACCACATGTTCAAATAAATTAAAGATAATTAAGACAACATTGATTATTCAGCACATATCTTTCAGCTATGCTTTAACAATATAATAAATATTCTTATTTATGTTATAAGTTACAGGCTTGGGAATATGTGACAATAATTCCAATTCATTTATCTAGCAAATAATATTAACATAATAAGGAAACAACATGACAATAATTTTCTCATTTGTCAGGAGCTTACCATTGACTTGAACCTTGAGAACAGCTGAATCTGTTCCCAGCTCATTATCTAGGACCAATCTGTATGGACCATCATCCATTTTACTAGTGTCTTTAATCGTGAGGATAGCATGTCTATCTGTGACCTCCGTGTGAAACCTGAAATGATATTCACATTGCAGTAGCTGATTTCAAACTCAGAAATGAACTATTTAGCTTCCAGCAGAGAATATGATTTTGTCTTAGTTAAAAAAAAAAAAAAAAAAAAAAAAAAATTAGCACCACAAACATTGTTCATTGATAAAATCAATGTATCTTTCAATCTGCAAAACATAAATTTTTTACGTTAAGCTAAAGTTAATTATAGTATTTAGAATAATGCAATTATTCAAGAACAAAATCAATGATTCCAAATAACTGCTTGGACTGTGGTATAGAATCACAAAGCATTCTCTCGAGGTGGGAAAATTATTTTATTTTATTTTATTTTTCGTTTGTCTCAATGAGTGGTTCTGTTTTCTTCTTATTTGGCATTCTCCTGTCAGACACTTGTGCAAACTTCATTTTATGAATGAAATTATACATTCTAGCTCTGTCAACAGTCTGATGAGTTTATTTATAATTGGAGACTGCATTGGCCAGAATTTCTGTCTCTCTTTCACCTATCACCTTTACCAGTGTTTCCTGAGTCTCACATGTCATGGTGACTGCTTTGACCAAGCGGCCTTTATTTCTCTGATCCTGTCAAGAGCCCTGACATACACAATCAGATGTATATGGTAGATGCCGTTTGATAGATTTTTTTTGTGTTTTTTGTACATAAGTTGTCAGAGTCTTCTATGGTCTATTCTCTGACAGAAGATTATTGTGTCCATTTTTGGTGGTTAAAGCTAACATCACGTCTCATTCCTAGTTCTGCCACCTCGAGTCACGGCAGTTATTTTCCTTATACATCTCACTTCAGTGATGAATAACTTCTGCTCAATATCTGTCATGTCACTCTAATTAATTGTTTAAAATATGTATGCATTCCTTCACTTCAAGAATGACAGAGCAGACAAGGTCAGCAACTCACTGTTGATCAAGACCTCACTTCACCCTTCTGCAGGACTCATTAAAAGCAGCTTGTCTCACAGCAGATTTACTTATGAGATGAGGACAATCTTGATCCTTGAGTAATAATAACTGCTGATATAAAAGACCTAGTATTGAGCTAGCTGATAGGACAAAAAGATATTCAACTTCTCATAAGAAAATGGGAAATCAAAATGTATCATTGCAGAGCATCACATCAATTGGGTCTAGGAGCAAATAGCTCTGGGTTGACCACATTTCATTTAAACTCAACTCAATTCAGGACTAACAAGGTTCTCAGTTCAGAAAAAGTGTTTCAAAAATTTTCTCAAATATATGCTATTTTTTGACCTACCTCATTTTTGTCATATATTTGCCACTTACCTTACTCCTCTGACCTCTTCATTATCTCTGATCCATTTGACAGTAGGTTTAGGATTACCAGAGAAAGGAATCTTCAACACCACATTCTCGCCTTTTTCAAATGTGCACAGATCACGGAATCGAGGAGGAACATTAATCTTGGGAGGAGCTGTGGTAAAATGGCAGTCAATATTTGTTGCTTTTGTTTTTTTTTCTTTATATTTTGTTTTAGAGTTAATGTGGCTATAGCATGGTAATGTAAGATAAATAATGAGCTAGAAATATATACTTTTGGGGAATAAAAAGCTGGCACTGTGAACTTTTGATGTGCAGACCAAGAAAAAAAACACTTAGCACTATGTTGGTTTCTGAGTAAAAATTCTCAGCACTGGGGGGGGTTATGATTTTCACAGAAGTCATAGCAGCAAAAGGGTTAACAAGAAGCTCAATGAAAAAAGATAAATATAAAGTAATGACGCAATGATGTATCAAGAAAAGTTAATTACAACTTCTTTAAAAAATCAAAAGCTAGAATTTAATGGATAATAATATACATGGATTAAGATTCTAGATAATCTAACATTGAGAGAATGTGATATTTTGGTAACTCAGGTAAATGTAAATTTTATTTGAATACTGTAATGTATCTACACCAATTTTGTAAATAAAAAATGTATGATAGATCTTAACACATTGGAAAATTCAATTAAATGTTTACTTGCAAATAGATATTTTGTCAAAATTTCTCTCTTTCATTGACTATGGAGATGATCTTTGTCATATCAAAACAACTCACACTTTATTTCTAGCTCAGCCCGAGACATGCGACTTCCTCCACGATTGGTGGCACGAATAGAATACTCATCTGCATCTTCACCATAAACATTCTTTACTATCAAAATCTCCTTGTCTCCCTCTGTTCTGATTTCAAATTTGTCACTGTCAAAAATCTCACGTACACCTTTAAACCTAGAAAACAAATAATTAGATTTCTCATTCAGCAATCATTTGAGACAGACATTAATTATGATGTAGGATTACAGGGTACAGGTTTCAGAAAGATATGTTTTGAATGAAATGAAAGGTAAGTCAGAAATGAAAGTTAGTCACTACAAAAATTAGAAGTTTCAGGAAAATGGTTGGGATAGCCGAAAGAGAAAGAATTATAAAATAAATGATCAGAGTAGGAATTGTCACAGAACCAATCTTGAATTACACACATATAAAACAGTGTGTCCACCAGTATGCCATGTTGTTTCAAAGTATACAAGCACATATAAGAAGACAAGAAGAAAGCAGAGCCTCAAGTATACCCAGAGTGAGATGGAGTGATAGCATCAACAACAGAACAAAATACCAATGGTTGAGATTTAATAAAGGAGTGAGAGTTAGAACTTTGTATACCCAAAGAAGTGCTTCTGGACAGTATCATTTTTTTTTCCTTTCAACATACAGTACTCTCTCTTCATGGAAATCAGTAATCTAGAGGTATGATATCAGCCTCAGGACAGAGAGGATCTAGGTTCAAAGCCCACCACAGGTAGAGGTGATTTTTATTTAAATATGAAAAATTAATCTGTGGTTTCTCTGTAACATTTGCCCTCCCCTGGTCTCTTGGGCAGTGTCATTCGATGTTGAGCCCCCTCAAATAATGGCAGTAAACAGGAGGTTCTTTGTGTACTCGCACATGTTAAAGGGCAGTTAAAATAAAAAAGAGTCGGTGATAAATTTGGCTGCTGCTTGGGCAAAATTGTCACGGAGTTTGTGCATGAGGCCAGGATTCTCCTAGGATTTTCTTGAGATTCTCAAGAGCGATATTGAAGTACAAATGATTTCATCCTGTATGCAGTGATGACAATCCTAACAACAACAACAGCACTCTCAGAAGTCTTGCTGCATCAGGTTGTGTGATCAACAAAAATAATCTGCTAAAAATTAAGAATTAATACAAAAGTGTTTTAGTGATGTCTTTAATGTGTCCTTCAAGGTTTCTCCTGTTCTCCTTGCAATTTTCTGCCTCTATGCAATTCCACTTTTCGGTGGATTACTTGGTATTTGAACTACAATGTTTTGTTAATCTTAGCTATGATATACACAACATAAAGTGTATGCTTGTTATATCAAATTATCTGGCACTATTTTGACCACCTTGACTTCAGCAGCTTTCATGGCAATATATGCAGTGATGTATATCGATTAAGGGAGTTTCTCCTCCACTGATAGTGACAATTATTATATACAGACTTCCATGTTTTCAACTTACCACTGAATTTCTGGCTTGGGGTTTCCTGAAACTGTGCATTCAAACCGAGCAGTTTTGCCTTCAACAGCTTGGTTTTTCTCAAGCCCATGGTGAATTCAGGGGTCTTGGCAGCTGTAGACAATAAGCAATCAAAGTGCATCAGTTAATTTTAAATCTGCTTCTTTGTTTGTTTTTTTTTTAGCTATATATTAAATAAGATCACATGTACTAACATGAGATTTCATATGATTTTACAATCACACAAAAGAAATGAAAGAAGTAGCAAATACTAAAGTTGAAGGTTTACATTTAAAAATTATTATTAATTACAGATTTAAAGAGAGCAATGTATAAAATTTAATTCCTTCCCGCCTTCTACTGCCAAAGTCAAACATAAACAGCCACAGAACACACAATAATTGTTACATTGAAAATGATAACCGTGAGATGATTGCTGAGCTTAAAACAAAGACAAAAAAAACTAAGGCAAAAAAAAAAAAAAAGTCAAACAGTTTGGACATGTCATATGATCACCACCAGACAGTAATCTCTCTCAACAGAAAATTAACCATGGCCTCTGGTAGTCTATACAAAAACCAATTATTTTAAACTAGCTATATTTTGGCAGTTATGATGTTTCCTATGCCGCTAACAGGGAGTGGTGTTGTCCTAAATTTTTTCTTGCTTGTCATACTCATAATCTTCTCAGTGCCTATATAGTTTACTTAATATTCAACATATTTCAAAAAGTTTAAATTCTCATTTGTAATTGGCATGTATAAATTTGTTAATATAACTATACGATATCATTATTTCTATGAGTAATAAAAGTCAACATTTGACACTTCTTCATAGGTTATTTTGTGTATTATTTTTACACTTTATAAGGCCTACATATTTTGCTCACTGTTGATTAGTGTCTTTATATTAAAATATTAGGACCTTATATATGATATTAGAAAACATCAGCCAAGAAATGAAGAGAATGAAATTTAAATTTTGGGACTATGTGAAATGAGATGGAAAGGAGCAGAATTATTACAACGTGACAGTTGGAATGTAATTTACTCTGGGGGAACAACACATGAAAGAGTAATAGACATCATGTTAGATAGAGAAAGAAGCAAAACAATGAAAGGATTTTGGCCAGTATCAAATAGAATTCTGCTAGTAATATTGAGAGGCAGACCAATGGATATCAACATAATTCAAGCTTATGCACCAACAAGTAATAGTGAAGAAGAAAACATTGACACAATGAGCTAGAGATGACCATGGAACAGTGTAAATTCCAACAAATAACTATTATATTAGGGGATTTCAATGCAAAAGTAGGAGCAGCTAAAGTACAAAATGTGACTGGGGGGACATGGCCTTGGAGAGATGAATGACAGAGGGAATAGACTGATAGATTAGGCAAAGACACATGAAATGATTATAGGTAACACCTGGTTCAAACAACACCCTAGGTGACTATAGACATGACAAAAAGGGAACTCCTAAAAAACATCAGAAAGAAATTATCAATGTTTCAATCTTAAGAACAAAAAGCCAATATCACATAAGGCATACAGAAGTGATTAATTTTTATTCTGCAACATAAACATTAATGATGATATGGAGGTATCACATTTAATGACAAAAAAGAGTTGTGAGAGGTTGTGTACTTCACAAAGGACCATGGCAAGTAGTAATCACAGTCATGCTAAACTTTGTTTAAAATGTATAATTTTGAGCCGGGTTTGAAATTGATTTTTTTAGCAAATTTCCATGAATTGACAAAAGTAAGTGACAAAAATGTAGCACTAGACTTGAGCCAAAACATAAATGAGAAATGTATCTACTTATTAATTAAGATTATGACTTAAAATAAAGGTCTCAGCCTTAATAGCCAAAAGACAGAATTAATGGTAATAACAAAGAAAAAGTCATCACCGCAGTGCACAATAAAGCCAAGTGGAACAATATTAAACAGGTAAATGAATTTAAATATCTGGGAACATTGTTAACCTTAGATGGTAGATGTACAACAGAGGTGAGATGCAGAATAGATCAGGCAAAAGCAGCTTTCCAAAAAATGAGGAAGATACTATGCAATCCATTTTTGACAATAGAAACAAGAAAAAGAGTTCTTAAATGTTATGTAGAGCCAGTCTTAACATATGAATGTGAATCATGGACAATGGGACAACAGACAAGAAATCACTGGAGTAGAAATGTGGTTTTACAGAAGAATGTTGAGAATACCTGGACAGCTAAGAAGAGTAATGAAAACGTTCTGAAAGAGGCTAAAGCAAAAAAAAAAGTTAATTTCCAATATTAGTAAGAAACAATCATAATTTTTTGGCCATGTAATGAGAAGGGAACAGCTGGAATATATTGTAACAATTGAAAAATTAAGAGACGAAGAGATAGAGGGAAGCAAATGCGAAAAGATAGCAGACAGCTTAAAAGAATGGCTTGGCAGAAGGTCAACAACGGAAATGATAAATAACTGTCAAGATTGAAAGTTGTGGAGAGACATGATCACCTACGCCAGCAGGCATAGCACTTGATGATGATGATGAATATTATGATTCAACCAAAAACAGTAATTATTCTGTTTGCAACAAGAATAATAAACCTGAAATCCTTGCCCAAAATTCTGATAGGAAACATGCTTAGATGGCCTGCAGAACAACATGTCCTCAAACTACCATTGAAGTTTCCCACCATGATTATTAAAACTAAAGTGTGTGGAATATAATGATGTTTAACACTTACAAACTACATACAACAGGAGAATGACAGTTACAGTAGACACAATTTTAAAATATTGAGATGAATACCATGCACAAGAGGAATCACCAAGCATAGACAAGAACACTAAATTTTCCCTCAGCACTTACAAGCAACAGAGGTTGGGAAAAGTAAAGTAAAATAAACAAAAACCATTCACAGAATACACATAAGCTATTTATTATTATTATTATTATCATCAAAGTAAAGAAGTTACTTACCATGTGGGTCTTTAATCTTAATTTGATTACAAGCCATGGATGGTTTGCTCATGCCAGCTTCATTCTCAGCAAAGACACGGAACTCATAATGACGGTCCTCAATGAGATTTGGAATATTGATCATGTTTGTGATACAAGGATTGTTGTTCACTTTGGACCAATTATCAGTTCCATGCTCCCTCTTCTCCACCCAATAGCCTGTTATCTTGCCGCCCCCATCTGATTTTGGTTTTGCCCAGGTCAGACTAACAAAGTCTCCACCTACAGCAGTTGCCTCAGGGACACCAGGTGCATCAGGAGCATCTTAATAAAGAATAAATACATTTAAAATAAAATATTGTTTCTGGATATACATAAGCCCTAATTATATCCCAAAAATAAGCAATACTAAAGACATAGATGTTGTTATGGAAGTTTTTGAAAGAAGTGAGAAAATAATCAAAGACAGCGTAATAATTGTTGAAAATTTTATGAACAAAAGCCTGACAGAATAAAGGGAGCTGCTACAGCTCAGTGGTTATTGAACTGGACTAGAAAGGTCAGGTTCGATCCTGATCGACAGCTTTCGGATTCACCCAGCCTTAAATGGTGACTGGATTTTTTCTGGGAAAGTAAAGCGGCACAGGCGTAACACCAACCACATTATCCCAAAAATCATGTGCCGAAAGTCTATAAAAAATTATGGTTATTAACACCATATTTCCTATATGCCACTTGGCATGACAGGGAACTTTACTTTCTTTTTTATAGACGAATAAAAGTCAGACAATAAAATTGGAGAGGTATCATCTTGAAGACAGAAGACAAGAAATGCTTTGAGCTTAAAGTGTTTACAAGATTAAAATTAATTAAACTAAATTAATATAGCTGATAGTTCCCATTCATTATGTATTAATTAATAGATCATCACAGCTAATAATTGATTCAGAAAATGAATGCATTTCTACATTGAGAATCTGTCTTTAAAGCACATTTACAGCAGAATATAGAGTTTATACATGAACTTCAGGCAGAACATGTGATAAGTTATTTTTACTTGTGGAGAAATCTCTCTAACTATAATACCAAAATTACATCACTGGGAGTTGAATAGTTTCACCTAAATATTTTATTTAATGCCTTCCCATTTGAAAAACTGCAAGAATGTTTATCAGAACAAACTCACTACCCACTCTTTAAGCTTTAGAATAAAAATAACTGATATTTATGATAAAAGTAATAAGTGCAAAACTATAAAAATGAAAGTAAGTACTGCTGCAAATAAGAAATTAACTGTTAACTAAGGAATTGCTGTAGATTATAAATTTTTCTGCAAATTAGCAGATTAACAAAATTTTACTTTAACCACTGTCAGTATGACATTACAAATCTTACTGAATGGCATCTTTGCAATAATTGGACTTTCTGTCTGCAAGAAGTCTCCAGGGCCATTCTCAGTGACAGCAGCTACTCTAAACAGGTACTGACTATTGTCATACAGACCCTGGACATCAATGCTTGTGTCCTGAATATAAATCAACAAGTTTAAATTTGTTTATTATTTAGGTATTAAAAATATAAGAGATCATATTTTAAATCTGTCCAAAGAGGTATAAAGATGACTGTATGTGCATGGATTACATCTGAACCCTTGCTCTTTAAAACCAATACCTTAGTTTTATGCAATCTTCTTCTTCTTTCCTTCCTCATCTGCCTTTCAGCGTTGAGGGGAGATATAATTTGCGGTCTTTTGCTCTTCTGTTCACCACTGCTACTGTTATGTTTCCTAGTGCTTCTAATATTCCATCAACCCATCTTTTTCGTGGTCGACCCTTCGGTCTGGTGTTCTCACAACGTTTGTTGAAGGCTCGTTGTGTTGTGTTTTGTTCTTTCTGCCTTGTCACGTGGCCAAACCATTTATCTGTTGTTTCCTTATATATTCTATGGCGGGGGCTATTCCTAGCTTTTTTCTCAGTTCTTCATTTCTAATCTTATCTCTCAGACTGTTTCCTGTCATTCGTCTAACACATTTAATTTCTGTAGAGGTTATTTTTCTTATTGTTCTTGCATCTAAGGTCCAGGTCTGGCATTGGTAACACAACGTTGGGATGAAGATTGTATTTGTATAGTGCTCGTTTTGCCTCCAGAGTTATTTCCTTGTTGGACAATAGTGATGATAACTGTCCAATTATTTGACAAGCTTTGTTGCATCTTGATTCTATCTCTACTGTTTGAGAATTATTGTTTGTCATTAGACTTCCTAGGTATTTGAATTCCTCTACTTGTTTTAGTTGTCTGTCTTCTATAGTTATGTTGATGTTCTGTTTATTTTTGGCGACATTCATGACTTCTGTTTTGTTGATGTTGATTTTCATGTTGTATTTTGTGCCTGAGATGTTGAGTTTGTTTAAGTGTTCTTGTAGATCTTCTATTGTTTCATGTTTATAGTGCCTGGTCATCTGCAAATAAAAGCTTGTTGATCTCCTCTGTCTCTGATGGGTTGGCTAGCTTGCATATATAGTCCATGTATGTAATAAACAGTAGGGGGGATAGTACGCACCCCTGTCTTACACCTGATATAACTTCGAAGTGGTCTGTGTAGCCTGCTGCTGTTCTGACCCTGCAGCTGCTGTTGATGTAGAGACTTTTAATAAGGTTGGTTAGATGTTGACTTACTCCGTATGTTGTTAGTATCTCCCACAGTTGTTCTCTGTTTACTCTGTCAAATGCTTTTTCCTGGTCAATGAAGGCTATGTATAAGTTTTGACTGTGTTCTGTCGTTTTTTCTTCAAGTTGTTTTAATGTGAATAGTGCGTCAGTACATCCTCGGTTTTTTCGGAACCCCATTTGAACCCCTATTTTTTGCTTGTCATGTTTATTTCAATAAGTAGGTGTCGTAATCTTTAGAATTTTCTGCAAGTAATGCAGGATCATCAATATATCTTAGGTTATTGATTATCTTTCCATTCATGTTTATGCCTGGCATCTCTGTGATGTTTTTAAAGATTTGCTCAGTGTGCAGATTTAACAAGCTTGGTAATAGGATACATCCCTGTCTTACTACTTTATTTTATATCAATAGGTGTTGAGTTCTCTTTGTTATATTTTTTGTTATTGCTGTTTGCTCTCAGTATAAATTACATATTAGTCATACGTCTGTGTCATCTAGATGTATATCTTTTAGGCAGTCTATAAGTTGCTTATGGTGTATTTTATATAAAGCTTTGATGTAGTGTATGAAGGAGGCATATATTAGTTTGTTTACTTCTGTGTACTTTTCGATTAATATCCTCATGTAGAATATTTTTTATATATTAATCCATATTGTTGTTCTTCTAATTCCATATTAATTTTATTCTGAATCCTTCCTTGTAATACTTTTATCAAGATTGTTTATACACGACATATTATTCTAAAATCACTCAATTCAACTACACAATTCTTTTAGGCAATGCAATGAAAGTTCATGTTGTTAGTTCATTTGGTATATATCCTGATTGATATAGGCCATTGCATATGTCTGTGTTCACTTCAATGCCAATATATTCTGGTGCTTTTATCATCTCTATCTGTATGTTGTCAGGTCCTGTAGCTTTTCCCTTCTTCGTCGTTTATATAACTTTTTCCACTTCCGATTTTAATATTTTATAGCCTGACATACATTTTATAATTGGTTTCTTTTTCCTTTTGTCATAAAATAATACTGTTATATATCCCTGTCATCTATTGATTATATCATTGTTTTCTGTTAGCATTTTTCCTTTCTTGTTTGCAATATATCCCCTTTCTGTGACTTTTTTATTTTTACTAGTCATTCTCTTTATTTCTCTGTGTATCCCTCTTAAATATTGTTTATTTTTCATAGTTTCAATTTCCAGACATATTTCGCTGAGGCAGTCGTCTTTTGCCTTTTTGCACATTTTGTGCATTTCATTATCTATTTTGCTGTATTTGTTAGAGTTCTTTGCTTGTCTTCTTTCTTCCATTTTTTTTTCCAAGATGGCGTCAATTACCCATTTTTGTTTTTTGTTCTTTTCCTTTTTGGGTAAGATGTTGCAAGTTTCTTGTATGATTATCTTTATGCAATGCCATTTGGTTGTAACTTTTTCATTAAGATTTTCTCTTCTGTGCTGCTCAATCCCTTCTTCTAGTAGCTTCTCATATATGTTCTTTACTTGTATTATACAAGTGTCTTTAATATCTTTTTGATTTAAAGCTGTTATATCTAGTGGCATTGTTGATGAATTAGTCTTTTATTTGTTTCTTTTTAGTTTGACTTTCATTTTAATCATTACAGGATTGTGATCTGAGTTAATATCTGCTCCTGGGTAGGTTTTGGCTTTCTTGACACTGTTACGGAATATATTTTTTTATCATTATGTATTGTATTTGATTCCTCTTCTTATCTCCAGAGGTTTTCCATAAATATAGTTTCCCTTTCTTTTGCTCAAAGTAGGTGTTACATATTATCAGCCTGTTTTTTTCACAGAATTGTAGCAATCTTTCTCCTCTTTCATTTCTGTTTCCTAAATGATGATTTCTTATAAGTCTTATATCTACCTTTTCCTACTTTAGTTCACATCACCCATTACATTCAAGATGTCTGAAGATTTCACTTCCTTCATAACTTTATTTAGATCTTCAAAAAAAGTATGCCTCTATTTTTTCATCTGTATAGTCTTGGGTAGGTGAATAAGTCTGTGCAATTGGGTCCAGTGGGTCCTATATACTTTTGAAGCTCTCTTTTTATTAGTATTCCTACACCTCTTTGATGTTTTGTTGTGTTGCCTGAATAAATAAATGTTAATATTTTGTCCTGTATGTACCCACATTTTTTCCATCTTGCCTCTGATATGCCTAAAACATCTATGTTTAATTGTTCTGCTTCTAAATTAAGATTTTCCAATTTTCTTTCTTGGTAAAGAATCCTAACATTCCATGTACATATTCATAGATCTTTCTTCTGACATAAGTTAGAATTTCTCTCCATGGCTTTCTTGGAATAGTATGTGGTGAGGCTACAATCTCTTTCACGGTAGTCAGCCAAATATGTATTTATATATATTCAAGTCTTTGAAATGTGGATTTACATAAGAATAGGAAGAATTAGATGGAAAGAAAAGAAAAAAAATGATGAAGTCTTAGAATAACTAAAAATGTTAAGAGAACCACTCAGTACAATTCAAACAAGTAAAATTTTTGGGGCATGTTAAAAGACACAGTAGCCTACTAAAAGTAATCTTGGAAGGGAAAATACAAGGTAAAAGAGGTAGTGCCAGACCAAGACTAACATGGACGGGTAACATGGATAGATGGACAAGTCAGCCTTTGACAACCTGCACCATCAAAGCAGAAATGAATGAATAAATGATGATTTATGTTTTTGTGCTCACTACGTCAGTGGTGAAAAGTGATATATAAGAATATATTACATCTGCTTAGCTTAATCCATGTAGTGCCTACAAAGCTGAGCTTGCCATGCTATTGTTAATTTAGTAAACGAATGAACTGAACAGGACAAAGACAACAGTGTCAGTAACACCAATAGATTTCAGCCTGAACATAAATACTTGTTAACATTACCCTATTACCTGACACTGTAAATGTTTTGTTTGATAGCGGCACAAGTAATGAATATAAAACCCCATGAAACTAATTACTGAAGACGTATGTTCATAGATAAAACTTGCAAAAAGAGGGTCAGAACAACAAAACTTCAAGTCACTGAGTGATTTTCCCTCCTAGGCTGTTACATCTAAAGTGCGTGGCATAAACAGTTGTGGGGTATGTTTTTCCAGCCACAAATAGGGCATCTACATAGGCCAGAGAAAACTTCAGAATCATGGGAGCCATGTTGAACAGGAACAAAACTCATTATCATCATGATAATTATATAGACAAGGGTTTTATAAATAAAACATTATTTTCTAGATCTTAAATCACTTAACACTGTATCATCAGCACACACAATACTTGCTCGGTCTCTTTTAACAGCTTATTTAAAGCATACACACTAAAAGTATATGCAATTTCTAAAAATATATACAAGAATCTCAAGACCAAAAGTTT
Source organism: Megaustenia siamemsis (assembly GCA_032433765.1). Taxonomy (NCBI): domain Eukaryota; kingdom Metazoa; phylum Mollusca; class Gastropoda; order Stylommatophora; family Ariophantidae; genus Megaustenia; species Megaustenia siamemsis. Next base: position 40,983,092 of record JAVIAB010000156.1, on the reverse strand, counting down.
TACTTAATTTTGTGTTTAATAATTTAAAAAAAAAATAAAACTGTTATCTGAACTGCTGTACAAAATATAATTACCAAGACTCATAACTGATTAACAGGTGCCTTATTATATCAAGACTGTCACTTGTACATAATCGCTAGTGCAAGAGTTATATTTCTCCTGATGACTGTGGCTTTGCCTGTTCTGCCATAAGATAGGCTGAAGCTGCATTGTGTCATGGTTTACAAAGAGCTATTATTTCTGCACTTTTTTTGTCTGACACATCTGACTTCAGCATATCAATTTTTTTGGGTGCCATCTTTTGCTGTCCTTATTTGATCCTTTATTCATATAACAAGACTGTTTCTGTAACCAGCAATAGGGAGATGGAGTACAGTCTTGATCAGCTCTGGTTCACTGATCCTTAGTAGTAATTAAAAAGTGTTTCCTTGAATACAAAGACCTGTATCTAATTATAAAGTATTTCTTAGAAATGTTCAGACTAATCTTCAATGTGATTAAGTGTGTCAATGACTAGCTGCTTTCATTACATGTTCAAAGTAAGCTGCATGCTTGATCCTTTAGTTTCCTTGGAAATCTATAGAGCGCAACTTGGTGATTTCCAAGATCTACCTTCATTCTTTCTTTCTGCGTGCATGTTTCTTCATTTGTTTGAATACTTTCCCTATCTATATTCTGACATCCTCAATGCATTTTTCCTTTCATCTATCTGTACAACTTAGAATAATTACTGTCCTCTGTTTGATGGTCTGGTCCTAGTTAGATTGATGTGGAATGCCTATATCAATATAAATTTTTGTTTCTTACCAATGAATGAAGAAGATCTTCATGTGGGACTACATTAATGATGATGATTTTATTAACTTACTTGTCTGTGAAAAGAGTTGCAGAGGATCCCACTGAATTCTCTAATTTCTATAGCTTTTTTTCCCTTTTCCAATTCTGTATTTAGAGTCCATGTTTCACACAGGCATATACTCTGATATTACCAGTGTTTGCAATAGTCTAATCTTGTATTTTAATATGATCAATTTGTGTTTTCAAATTCTTCTCAGACTTGTTAATGCATTTATAAAAGAATACAGGCTCTGAAAATGAGATGGTAGGCCTATAGAGATATCTTGCACATATCTTATGTAGATAACATCAGCAATGACAGTGTGCATGTCGTAATCAGACAATCCTCACAATCAATTATTGACATACTAACAGTGGTAAAAAAAAGAAAATTAAAATAGTATGACATGTTACATGATCTAAAGGCTTCGCTAAGACTCAGAGCACAGTATCAGCAAAAGAAGACAAGGCAGTCAGAGGAAGAGGTGGAAGGACAACATTAGAGAATGGACAAGTTTGACCTTTGGCACATCTCTGAACACAGATCTTAACTGTGAAAGTTTGAAAGGAAATTGTGAAGATGTAATCGGGAGTACTCCAACCATGAAACAGGGGACTACTGAATGAATAGATGCATTTATTCTCTGCATTATTCTAGTATTTATTTCAATTTTGGAACCACCATTACAGATAATGGATCCTATGTCATTTGAATTTGTGTACTGTTTCTACAGGTTGCTTTTGAAGAATGATTGTCATTGTTTTCATGGTTTACTTATTGTTAGACATTATTTTTGTCTTTTCTACATTGATCTCCAAGTTGTGATGACAACTTCACAACTTGTGATGTCCTTCTATACTCAGTTTAAGTGTGGTCTTCAAAAGCCTAGTTTGTTATTCATTTTAGAAAGATATTAAATAGGGCTGGCAACAAGAGACATCCTTCCAAGCTAAAAATGATGTGTGGAACCATTCAATCATATGCTACAAAACATATAAGAATGCTATACTAATACACGCAACACACACAAAACACTCTCATACCTTACAATGAGATGACACAGTGACCCAGTATGGTTTCCCAACTTCCTGTCTCTCTATCAAATAGCTAGTGATTTTGGCTCCTCCATCATCTTGAGGTGGTTTCCAGGCCAATCTACAAGTATGTTTGGTAATATCAGATACAGCCAAAGGGCCTGTTGGAGCACCAGGTGGACCTGCAAAATAACATAACTTAACTAAGTATTCACAGATAATATTTATCAAACTAGAAACAAGTCATGTAAATGTATAAACTAGTTAAATACTACTATTAACTTCAAATAAATGTAAACAAAAAATGAATGAAAACAGAATAAGAGATATATGATCACCACACACAATTTCTGATTAATGAGAAAGTATTATGTGAATTTTATTTGTACTTACTGACAACTTTGAGCTGAAATGGTGCTACAGCTGTGCCACTGTCATTGCTGATCTCAATTGTGTATTTACCAGTATCAGCCCTATCAGATTCTTTCATATGCAAGAGATAAAACAGAACAGGATAAAGCAACTAGAATAAAATAAAATCAAAGATCTAATATTGTTAAAGAGTTTTATAGTTTCTAAATCCAAAGATATCACATCTGATTTAAAAGGTAATTATAATTATTGCCTACCATCTCTCTGAGTGGGGAGTACATTATGTAACACTGCATGACATTGGGTCAAAGAGCAACAAGCTCCCACATAACTAATGAATTATTAATCAATGAAACATTTTGAATAAAAATAGTAAATATATAACACACACCTCTGTAAATGGATACAGTATGATAATGATACTAAGTGCATAGTTAGAAGTCCATACAATGTACCTTTGATAGCAAATGTGACAAAATCATCAAAAAGTGATATCTTGACTTTGTCACTTTCATTAACCTCCTTCCCATCTTTCTTGACAACAACTTCAAAAGGTCCTGTCCCACTGAAAGGTAATTTGACCTTGAATTGTTCCCCAGCAGTAACTTTCTGGTCCTTCAGTTCCTTTTCCAGTTTAGGTGGGGCTGGAATATGGAAACACTATGATGAGATTCATATTAGTGGAGAATTGTTTCTTGCTTAGGTAAAGTACATATATTTTCTAAGATAGGACGTTTGCATAAGTAGTAACAGAATGTACTGAAGATTAACCATCATCAAAAGTAGTAATATACAATTTACTGACTGAAAACTATTCATGATCAAATTAATAAAAAAAAATCGACTAAAGAATCTTCACCATCAAAGCCTATAAAAACTATATGCCTATCTATCATTTCAGGAGCTCAGTGTTTCTGATTGGGCTTTACTTTCCTACTCAAATTATTATGCAGTTACTGATCTTTCTTCAATCTCTATCTCTCTCTCTATCTGGTCTTCTCAAACCCTTGTTCCTTTCAAACAAGCTTTGTTCAACTAACAGAGTAATGGCTATGTATTGTGCCAGTAAATTTAGCAAAAATCACTGCTACAAAATAAAAGTGGGCATCTTATATTGGCATCAAGGTCTTATGTTTGTGCGTGAAAAGAGATGAACCCTTTTTGTAGATGCTGGTCGAAGCCAGTTGGATTGAGTGTTCTGAAATTTGGCGAGCATCCAACTAATTTGGATGACATTTTTCAATTTTACAAGTTTATAATTAAAATTCTAAGTTTTAAACTGAATACATTTTAGTATGATTCCTTTCAAGGGAACTCTCTTAAATCATGCGACTAGCTCTCCGCCATTTGCCATTTCATTTCACTGGCAGAAATTAATAGAAGGTTATTTGTTTTATGTTTGGCATCTTTAGAATAAAAAAAAAAAAATGACAACCTCTTCCATAAAGGATCATATAGGTGTTATTAGTGTTTCAATTATAATGAAATTTGCCTGAATTATGTCAATATGGATATATTATTAAAGAAATATTATATTTCGATGTTGTGAATAATTATTCTGATGGATTTAGCTGATCTCATTAAGAGACCAGTAAGTAAATTTCTTTTTTATATTTTGTTGTTTTATTTTTTCTTCTCATTCCAGATTATTTTGTATGCCACTTTCTTTATATAAATATCTTACACTATTGTAAACACAAAAAGCTGTCATTCCTGAACATTTTTATCTACAATACAAGCACAAACAATGGAACATTGAAGATCTATAATAAATTTAGTGTCACTGTCATTGTGTACAAATTGTTGTTAGAAAATGAGCCTTCCAGAATGTGGTTTCCCAGTTTCCACTTGCGTCTAACAAAGGGTTTTAATCCTAATCATCTACAGCCAATGTTTATATCAATCAAATCAATTTTAACAACACAATTTTTACCAAGCACTGACAACTGAGCAGTACATGACTCTCTTCCCAGTGGATTCTTCACTTCACATGTAATCTCTCCAGCATCTTTGTCATATATTTCACCAATGGTCAAAGTATAAACATCACCATCTACTTTTACACGGTTTCTTCCAGCAGAGCCAATCTCCATTCCATTTTTGAACCTGAATGGTTTAAGCAAAATTATGAAATATTTAGTGGATCACAATAACAATATCAACTAAGAGATGGTCAGTAAAAAAAAAAGTAGAGCCACGTCACGCCAAGTGGCATATAGGGAATATGGTGTTAGTTACCATAATTTTTACAGACCTTCGGCATATGATTTTTGGGGTAATGTGGTCGGTATTATACCAGTGCTGAAAATGGTAGATGAACTAATGAATAATAAACTGACATACTAATTTTCTTCTTCACTTCCTCTTATGCTCCTCGGGAGTTGAGAGAGAAATAATTAATTGATGCTGCTGTAGAGATTATTTAATGTCCCTCTGTCTGACTCAGGGCCTAAATTTTCAATATATGGGATATGTATATGGTTTTAAATAAGTATAATATTAGTAAAGAACTGTAGCTGTTTGTGCACATTCATGTATATTACTTGTTGCTCTTAAAAAGCTTTTTATCGACGCAACAGAAGATATTTCAGAGACAATTTTTCATCGTTTTAAGAATCAATCTACATATTTATATTTATCTTAGATATAACAGATTATATATGAAATTTTAGATAATTGAACAAGGTATTAGATTTCACCAATATCAAGATGATACAAGACATATAAAAAGAATATGGTTTGATGGCGTTCACAATAATCAAACTGAGCGTGGCGCACTGTGCGGTGAAATGTACGCTGCCGAAATTGGCATGGCACATAATGCGGTAAAATATATGAAAAGAGTTAAGTAAGCCAGATAAGCAAAATAATCAATAATTGTGATCTCTGTGATAGAAAAGTGTGTCTAAATGCTCACTAACTCAGCACAAATGTTTTAAAATGAAACATGAACACAAAACACTGAACAGTGCAAGTGTACCTAGCATTGAACATGATTCTACTATATTTCTCCATGGTAACCCTAGAAACAGACTAACTAGCCAGATAATATCAGAAGGGATCAAAGGGAAAAAGCAAACTTTTTTATTCCTGATCATTCCAGTGCCATTAGACGGCACATTGAGCTCATAGCCTCATGCCAACTGTCTCTATTATGGGTGAGCTATTTGATTATGGGTGTCCGGTTAGCGCAATCGATAGGCGGTTGGCTTACCACGGCAACAGCCGGGGTTCGTACCCTTGCGGGGACACCTGGGTTTTACTAATTCCCTAAAAATTAGTGGGAGCCGCGATAGCTCAGTGGTTAGTGAACTGGACTACTACGGACAAGGGGTAGGGTTCGATCCCAACCGACGGCTCCGGGTTCACCCAGCCTTAAATGGGTACCGGATTTTTTCTGGGAAAGTAAAGCAGCACGACCACATTACCCCAAAAATCATGTGCTGAAGGTCTGTAAAATATAGTCACTAACACCATATTTCCCTATACGCCACTTGGCGTGACGGGGGGTACTTTACTTTTACTTACTATTTGATTATAGTGAGTGAGTCTATGCCTGCTAACCTTGTCTCTTTTGTTAGAGTTCTTTTCAGTATTTCTTGAGGTTGTCCTCTTTTCCTCTTAACTGATGTTTCCCATTTGAGAGCTGCTTAGTAATTCTCTGATTCAATTCTTCTAAATACATGCCCAACATGTGTCCATCTTCTTTTCTTAATGGTAGATGAGATAAATGGAAGCATGGTCATTTCTCTTATTTCAGCATTAGTCTTGAATTACTTCCATTTAATGCAAAGTATCTTTCTTAAGCATGTCTTTAAATGTGTTTAGTTTTTTTCTCAATCTCCTATGTTGTTTTCCAGCTCTCACATGCATAAATGATGGTGGGATAATATGTTTGAGTTGAAAATTCTAAGTTTTGTTTTAGTGCTGAGTGTCTTTGATGACCATATTTTTTCAAGGCTTTTATTACTTAAAGCAGCCTTTGTTAATCTGATCACTTTTCTAGTTTCCTCCTTTTGATCTAAACTGCTACCAAGGTATATAAAGTAATCCTGCACCTTCTTCCCATCGAGGTAGATATTGCCTTTTGGTATAGCCCCAGTTGTCATCATTTTAGTCTTCTCTCTGTTAATTTCAAGTCCTATTCTGTCAGCCGATGATGATAGAGAATTTGTAGTCTCCTGTATCTTAAGCATACAATCTCTAAGGAGCACAGTATCGTCTGCAAAATGCAGAACTTCCAGCTGAGGCCCATTGAGCAAACCACCAGAACAAAATATGTTGTGCAGCTGTTAGATGTATTGGGGTACGTATCACTGCTTGCTATCAATTATGAAGTCACCAACAAACTTTGTACCCATTAACCCATTAATTAAATGTTCTTTTAAGGAAAGGTGAGGAAGAAAAAAAAATCATTGATAAACGTAAAAATACTAAGAAATATAGAACAACTATGTCTTGCCTTGGTTTTAAACGCAGATTCAATTTCTTTATTTTAATAATACCTTACCATTTACCATTTATCATACCATTTTTTTTTCCAAAGATAAAGTTCCTTAGATCATAATGTATATCCTATTTATTAATACTATAGTTCACAAAAATATATTTCATAATTTTTCCTATTTCTTATTTCTGTAATCCTGAGGGAATTGTTTTGCTAATATTTATAAAACTTTTACAATGAAATTATTGTGTTCCTTTCTCTGTTTCAAATCAATATAAAGATTAAATGGACATACAAAGGTACAACTCCATAGAAATTATGAAGCAAAAAGATTACTAGTTAGAAAAAAATTGTTAATCAAGATCAATATAATAGCAACCCATTTTGGTGCTTGTTTTCACAATACATCATTTAAAAATTGGCAGTATCATTTATCTAAATACAAAGTTACTCCAAGGATGTTACTGAAGCAATAATGAATTATCACAAAGATGCAGTCCTTCATTAATGGATGCCTGTGCAGAATAAAAGGAAGGAAATGGCAGGAAAAAATCACTAACATAGAATTATGGAATAGTACCAGCCAAATACCAGTGAACAAAGAGATACAATGAAGACAATGGTGCTGGATAGGTCACACATTGTGGAAGCCAAATGACATTATTACACAACAAACCCTTTTTTGGAATCTCCAAGGGAAGAGACAAAGAGGAAGACCAAAATATTCTTGGAGAAGACAGGGGGAAGCAGAGATGACGATTATGGGGAAGACATGGAATGATCTTAAAAGAATGGAAAGAAACAGAACGGCTTGGAAAGTGTTTGTTGAAGACCAAGGCTCCACAGGGAGTTGAAAAGAAGATTAAGAAGAATAATGGTGTAGAGAGAATTAATACATGTCACATTTTTAGGCTCTGTGGTATCCATAATTTCAAGGCAACAAATATATCAGGCTTCAGCTTGGTCTCATAGGCCAGCTTTGAACACACTCTAACAAATAATGATGTTAATGTGATTTTTATTTGCACCAATGAATGAACAACATAATGAAAATGAGTCTAAGATTTGATAACATGCTTTAACAACGTAAAATAACTAGGAAAAGTTTTTCTTTACCAAAGAACATCTGCTGTTGGTGAGCCTGCGACCTCCACAGAGAATACAGCATCTCCTCCTAGAGGAGCCTTGACATTATGAAGTTTCCTTACAAAGTATGGAGCATGTCCAGCTATATAACCAACAGGAAAAAAAGATTAATAATAATTTTATTTATTACACATTTGTTGTTGTTGTTTATTTAATTAAGTAAATCCAATTTTAAGTTCAAAGAAATAATTAGCATGCTGTTTTTTCACATTTCTACAGCATGATGTGCTTTTGGATTTACTCTTAACTCATGTATTGTTTATGTTAGTCATGTGTCATATATCTTGATGTGTGTCAGTGTTAGTCATGCCTCGTATTGCTATGTGCATGTCTGTGTTGGTCACATCTCCTATCTTTGTGTGTGCATGTCTGTGTTAGTCACCTCTAGTGACTAGGGCAGATGGTGCTCGTAAACCTGGGAGGATTGACCATCTAAGGGCAGAATCCCCTTACAGAAAAGATCATCTGCTGCCTTGCAGGAAGATTGGGGACAATCAAAGGCTAAGGAATGCAAACCTGAATAAAATGCTGGCTGAAATCGGATGCACTGGCGCAGAACACAGTGCAACGTTTTAATGGGTGTTCAATCAGAGTGGATCTGGCAGACTCTAATTGTGATGTTCTGCCTGTGGGGGCGATCAACACACTTAACCTGACAGCTGACTTCATGTGAGAGTCTGGAATCCTACTCTGATTGAGTCCTGATCGCAGAGAGAGAGAGAGAGAGAGATGTATTGCACATATTCAATAACCTTACAGCAAATCATCAAACAACAAAGCATATTTTGAATACTGAATAGTAATTTATGGGTGAATTTAAATTGCAAGCATTTCTTTAGCTTAAGAAATATATTTTTAAAATTTGGATTCAATAACCTCTCATCATGTTGAAACATTTATATAATTTTTTTGTTTCTTATTAAAATCTATCATACTGTACATTAGGTTAAAGAGACAGTGATCTGCAATTAGAAAAAAAAAATGTAAGGAACAAAATAAAATTGAACAAAATATATTTAATGTAATCATCATTTTGTGTCATTTTTATATTGAAGGTTGGCTATCACAGTTAGCTAACAGTCTTATTAAAAAGTATTTTTTTCAGGCTATCTATTCATGTTTTGTTTATTACTGTCAACAGTTTTGATTTAATCTATGAAACTCATCACATAAATTGGTTTTCTTAATTCTATCTAATTTTCTATGACCATCCATCCTGATGGATAGCTTCTTGTTCTGAAATTTTTCCTAAACACAAATTATGGTTGTTCTAACTCAACAATGATTTTATTTTGGATTCTTCCCTCTATAACAACATAAGTATATTTAAGTTTATCTTTAGTGGCTGAGTCATTCATACTTACAATTCAAATTCACCTATAATTTTGGAAGTTAGACAATATAATTCACATTTTTTTCAAGACACATTAGGTATAAAAATCATCATCATCAAGTACCATGCCTGCTGGCATAGGTGATCATGACTCTCCACAACTTTCGATCACGACAGTTATTTATCATTTCTATTGTTGACCTTCTGCTAAGCCATTCACTTAAGCTGTCTGGTATCTTTTCTCTTTGCTTCTCTCTACCTTTTCGTCCCTCAATTTTTCCAGCTGTTACAATATATTCCAGCTGTTCCCTTCTCATTACATGGCCAAAATATGATGATTGTTCATATTATTTTTAGGTATAAAAATATCCTGTGATATTCCATCTCTCACTGAATTAAATAAAATAGTTAGGAACAATAATTTTTAAAACTAAAAACTATGATAAAGCTTCTTTATGATTTCGAATAGCCATGTTATATTATATTAAGGCCATCGGCACTGCAGTCTTGACACACCCATAGGTGCTTCTCCTCATATTAGCACACAGCAACCAACTGTTCAATTTTGGTTGATAATTTTGTTCATTCATCTAGAATATAATTCTGTATAGACAATTTCAATCTTTTGAGTAGCAATGTTTTAGTTCTAAGCTAACCAGCCAATTAATTGTACACAAAATTCTAGTTAAACTGGCCATTTTTATTAGTGAAAATTTTACTAGAAACTCAAGAGTCAGTGTTAGATTTCCAAGAATTTAATTAGAAGTATTTAAATCACTAAATAGTTCTTCAGTAGAAACTTGTCTTGTGATTTAGGAAATAATTGTTTACTTGACATATCAGGAGATGCAGCTAATTTCTATTATTAATAAGTACAGGAAAAACCTTAAAAAAAAAACAAAATTAAACAGAAAATACACTCTTGAATTTGACATCATATTATTTAAACCATGTTAGATTTTTAAAAGGCCAAATGTGTTTAAAAGGGAAATTATTTCAGTTCAATTAGATAGCTTTTTTAAAAAAAATACACACACACATTAACTATATATAATGATACTATCGTATAAATTACTACCAAAAAATATAAATTCTTGAAATTTGACAGTTTGCTGCAGACAAGAATCCCCCCCCCCCCACCCCCTTTTCCTAATTACTACATCTTGTGATCCCTCTGTGTGTTGGATTTGTTTTCCTTTGATGTTGCATATTTTTTTTCAAGTGCACTGTAAAAAGTACAACCGTATAGTAAAAAAGGGGCCGTTTTTTTGCCCCATAAATTTTGTCAATTTTCAAGAATTTTTATTCTTTATTCTTATGACAGGGGGAAATCTCCTTGGCCATCAGTGAGACATCAAACAAACCTTTATAACACAGGATAGACAGCGAACAATGCTTAGAGAGAGCCAAGCTTATGGCTGGAGTGACAGAATAATGGCTGCCATGTGAATTGACAATGTAACACCGCCAGTAGTCATGGTGTCAGGTGTTTGAATTTCCGGCCATAAATCTAACATAACACAGGAAATGATTACAGCATCAAATTCCAGTGTCTCTGCTTGAGTAAAAGCAGAGCTATGCAGCAAAAGCTCAAAGAAAATCTTATTTTCCAAACTCCATATGTAACAATTAAGTGATTTTTAAGTGAATTTAGTAATTTTTTACGACGCTATTGTGAAAACATAACACACAAATAGGTACCGTAATTTAGAGTTAATATAAAATAGAATGCATCCTCAAAGTGATAGAATTATTCTTCTGTCATTTTATGCATAACACTCTAAACACAAAATGTGTCACTTAGGAGTTGAAAAGCTAGATAAAATTACAAAAATTTCTTCTGATTCATTATGTCTAAAGGTTGCCCAAGTATTGTCAGAAACATGACAAAATACTCTGAGAATAAGTATAATATCACCAGCAACATTTGATAGTGCCTAAGTCTGAGACATTTAAAATGAAAGAAAAAAGCTAAACTTGTATTATTTTTTACAAATTCACAGCACATATTACACTTTAACCCTAGAGTATGACATCTTTATAAAAGTGACGCTCTCAAAATAACAATGATTTGAATTCGACAGTTTGCCAAGCGCACATTTTTTCTCTCCTATCTTCTTCTTCTTTTCTCTTTTCACTGATACCTAAAAGGTGTCATGGTTTATATCATTTGTCGTTCTTGAGCTGCTCGAACTGTCTGAATTAGTGATTTTCCTTTGTTGTTACATGTCTCTGTCACCACATCTATCCATCTTCTTCTGGGTCTTCCTTTTGGTCTTTTTCCATGCATTCTCGAGAAGAATGCCCTTGACGGTGATTGGTAAGGATTCATTCTAACCAGGTGGCCAAACCATTTAAGTTGTTGTTGTTCTATATATTCTTGGCAGGGTTAAGTTCCTACCATTTTTCTTATGCTTTCATTTGGTATTCTATCTCTTCTTGTGTTGTTTGTTACTTTTCTCAAGCATCGCATCTCACATGTATTGATCTTTCTTAAATGGGATTTAGAAAAGGTCCATGTTTGACTTTCATAACACAAATTTGGTATGAAAATGCTATTTATTATTTGTTGTTTAGCTGGCATAGATCTATACTTTCCTAATTATTCCCTCCAGTGACCCCTGACAAATCATTGCTAGCAGATTTTATTATTTTTTTTCCGTGTGTTCAGTAAAAAATAAATAATATTTAAAGCTAATTTAAATAAGTAAAATATTTTAAAATTGTAATAAATTTGGCCTTACGTGTGTTACATTTTATTTTTACTTCTGACTGCATAATTCTCTTTGGCTATTGGTGAGACATCAAGCAAATCTTTGTAAACATGGGTAATGAATGACCACAAAAAAGAAAGCGAAAGTACGGCTGCACTGACAGCAGATGTGTCAATAAACAAAGCATTGTCAGATAGCCATAGTACTATGCATTCAAATTCCAGGGAAGAAACTGAGCCTAAACAAGCAAAAGATTGCTATATCTGACTCACGCTATACATAAGTAAACACAACGATTTTTAACAAAAGTTCAACGAAAATATTACTTCTCAAAAAAATCTCTTTGTAAAGGGTGTTGACAAGTTTTATGAACATGTAAAAACGTATATCACAGATAGGCATTCTAATCTAGGGTTAAAATAACAAAGTCTGAGACACTTAACATTATACCTAGACCTGCTGCACCTTCTTAAAAAATGTATAGCACAGGCTGTACCTTAAGAGACATTTAATATTAAGCACATATATATATACATATAAAGCTACACCTACTCCATCTTAAAGACTCACCAATCTTCTCCTTTATCTTGATTGGAGCACATGGCAAACTTGGTTCCCCTGTGCCAGCAGCATTGATGGCTGCAATGCGAAACTCATATTCTGAATTTTCAGGCAATCCAGAAACAGTGAAACTGTTGTCAGTAACTGGGAACTCATTAGCCTTTGACCATAATGACATGCCTTTTTCTCGTTTCTCAACAACATAACCTGATAGAAACATGAGAGTTCATTTTAATACTTGTTCATGCATTATAAACTAAGGAGCAGTTAAACTGTTATAACAAACTGAATAACTCTGGAGTCAACAGACAACTTTGAGTGATGAGAACTTTGACTATCTGAAGGAACTTGAGACAAAACCACTGAAACTAGCATCCATGTTTGACATCCTCAAAAAGAGAACAAAGATGAAGAAGAAGTAGAAGAAGAAGAAGAAGTAGAAGAAGAAGTAGTTAACAGATAAAGTTTGTAATTAAAATTAAGTTAATTTGGACTAGTGATTAAAGTAGAAGTAACACAGAATTGAAATTTTACAAAATTGTATATACAGTAAACACAAATCACCCTTGTATAGATCAAACATACTTAGAAGACCTAATCTAAGTATCGCATTCAAGTATAGGTTAATATAAAACCCAAATCACTGCTTCATGAAACAAAAATTAAATAGCACCTATTAAATCTAATATATTGGATGATCACACCCGCATTGGTAAAGCTGTTACCACCTTTCCTCATCTTTCTAGGTCTGTTTGGCAAAATAGCAACTGACAATTAAAACAAAGGCAGTAGTATAAAATGCTTGCATTAACAATATTCTTTTGTAAGGCAACGAATAAGGGACAACTCATGCAAAGGAAGAGTCAAGGCTAAATGCATTCCATATGTGAAGTCAGCATCGCATTTTTAGTATCACCTGGAAAGACAAAGTGACAAATGTGGAGGTTCTCACTCGCACAGACATCCTAAACATCTAAATGCTGCTCAAACAATGCAGTTTATGCTGGCTTGGCCATTTACACTGTCTGAAAGATGGCTGCAGCCAAAAGATACACTTTATGGTCAACTAGCAGTTGGCAAAAGAACTAGTAAACATCCACAACTCTGATTTATGAACATGATTTAATATGACATACTCTGAATATATATCACAGTATAGATAAAATGTTGACCCAGTATCAATAACAACCGGTGCAAGGAAAATCATCGACACTTATCTAGATGACTGGATATATGTTTATACTGATGGTGCAGCCACAAAGACAACTATCAAAGCTAGATATGAGATTTTGATACATTATCCAGATGGTACAACAGAAGAAATATATGACCTCTGTGGTGAAACCTGCAACAATTATGAAGCAGCAATAACAGTCATAAAAACAGTAGTGTTCCATCTGAATACTGTGTTTGATGCCCCACCATCAAAGAAAAGAAATGTAGTCATATTTACTGATTCGACTAGATTTACTAAATCAGCTCTGCAGGCGCTAGAAAGTAACATAAGCAAGCCAGAACTCACACAGCCCACCACAGATAACCTCATTAACACATATGACATAAGGCTAGTGATACAATGGATCCCAGGACACACCAACTCACCAGGAAATGATAAGGCAGATATATTCGCTAAGAGTGGATCCAGATAGACACAATTTATGACCAACATTTCTTTAAACACAGCCAAACAAATCATAAACTTTAAAGATTGACTGAATGGATAGGTCATGGGGTAAAAAAAAAAAGAAAGAAATTTTTTAATATATGACAGGGCCAAAACCCCTTGACAACATTAACAACCTAAAAAGAAGAGGCCAAACCACCATCTTCAGGAGAACTAGTCATGCATCACTGAACAATTACACCAGTAGAATACAGCAAAATTAAACTCAAGTATGTCCACTCTGTGAACACCAACATAAAACAGTAGAACATCACTTTTTGACTGTCCAAGCTCACTGACGCCAGAGCAACTCTACTTCCTCAAAGGCCTGATAAGTGGAACACCTTGTAAAGAACAAGGGAACTCATAAATACTTGCAGGTGCTATTACAAGGCATTGGGCCGAAGGTTTCTGGATTCACAACAACAACATACTTTGAATATAAACCCTGCAGCCTGGAAAGACATAGCTGCAGACTGCAATCTTTGGAAACACACCTTAAAGCTTCATCTCAAGCAAGAAGCAGATGGATTCATAGAAAAAGAGAATTCACAGTGAAAGAAAAGAACAAATAACACTTCCTAGGGGCCCTGCAAAATTTATAGTCAACTATGACTGACGAAGGCTACTATTGGATAATGGTCTGGTAAGATTTTGTTAGTATTCGATATATCGGATAATGGTCTGGAAAGAGTTAATATATGCAATATCATAGTTAAAATCATCATTATCATTGAGTGCCATCTCCACATTGAAGGTTGGCTACCATAGAGTGCCGTCTCCGCATTGAAGGTTGGCTACCATGGAGTGCCATTCTGCTCTGTCTCTTGCTTTGATGGTACAGGTATAAGCTGATTTGTCCATCTTTTGATGTTACTCATCCACATTAGACTTTGTCTGCCTCTGCCACTTTTATCTTGTATTTTCCCTTCCAATATTACTTTTAATAGGCTGTTGTGCATGTTAACATGTCCTAAAAGTCTTATTTGTCTTGTTTTAATTGTATTTAGTAGTTCTCTTTTCATTTTTAGTTGTTTTAAGACTTCATCGTTTGTTTTCTTTTTTTTTCCATCCAAATCTTATATATATATATATATATATATATATATATATATATATATATATATATATATATATATATATATATATATATATATATATATATATATATATATATATATATATATATATACATATATATATATATACATTACATAGGCTTCAATTTTCTGTTCTGTTTTCTTGTCTAATGTCCATGTTTCTGCACCATATAGGAATGTTGAGAAGATATAACATTTTGCTATTTTAGTTTTAGCCCTGGTGTTATTTATTTTGTTGTTAGTATATTTTTCATGGCATTAAAATTAATCAATTAATGTTGGCATTAAAATTCAGAGGAAGGACTGAGCGAATGTTTCCCAATAGAAACTGGGGTTAAACAAGGATGTATTTTATCGCCCTTGTTATTTGGAATTGTTATGGACTTCATAATGAAGAAATGCTGCACTGGTAATAAAGGCATCGAATGGATACAAGGAGACCATTTGGAGGACCTCGACTTTGCTGATGACATAGTTCTCATCAGCAGTCAGATAAAAACGATGCAGGAAAACACAAATGAACTATCATCAATAGCCAGCAAAATTGGGCTTGAGGTCAATCATGAAAAGACTAAAGTCATGAAAAGTTTAATTCCAACAAGTGACAAAATATACATGGAAAACAAACCAGTAGAAGAGATCGATCACTTTATCTATCTTGGAAGTCACATTGATCGAGAAGGGGATACGAGCAAAGAAATTAGAATCAGACTGGCTAAAGCAGCAATGTCTTTCAGAAGCCTTGAAAAGTTGTGGAAATCAAAACTCATTAGCACAAACACAAAACTTAGGCTATTCAAATCAAATGTACTATCAACCCTTACGTATGCGTGTGAAAGCTGGAAAACAACAAGAGATATAGAAACAAAGTTGAACGCATTCGAAAATAAATGTCTAAGGAAAATACTTGGTATAGAATGGAACGAATTCAAAACAAACGAGGAAATTAGAGAAATCGCCAATCAACCACTAATATCTTCAGTAATAAAGAAAAGACGATGGTCATACGTTGGACATGTGATGAGAAGAGATAATAATCGAATAGCAAAGCAAGCCCTCATATGGGAAACAACAGGTAAAAGAAAAAGAGGAAGACCCAGGGAGACACTGAGAAGAACATTGATGAGAGAGGCAAGAGCAGCAGGAATCGGCTCCCTCAATGAGATAGAACTGCTTGCACAGAACAGAGACAGATGGCGAGATTTAATAAAATATCTTTAAAAGAAAACTGCTAGAACAAAAATTCATATAGGAGAAGGTGTATCTTGGTCTACGCCCTATGGGCCGGTTACGGCTCGAAAGGTCAATAGATAGATAGATAGATTAAAATTACTTTTTGCCATTCCTATTCTTTTGTTTATTTTGGTTTTAAATTTTCCATCATTGGTTATAATATGTCCGAGGTAGCTGTAACTTTGAACTGTCTCCAGGTCTATTCCTTCAATTTTGATATTCACATGTAGGTTTTGAGTATTTTCTTAGTTTATGATCATAGTTTTAGTCTTTTATTTATATCTAATCCCTATTTTTTGCTTGTCATGTTTATTTCATTAAGTAATTGTTGTAGATCTTTAGGATTTTCTGCTAGTAATACAGTATCATCAGCATATCTTAGGTTATTGATTATCTTTTCAATAATGCTTAGGCCTGACATCTCTGTAATGTTTTGAAGATTTGCTCAGTGTATAGATTGAACAAGCTTGGTGATAGGATGCATCCCTGTCTTGCTCCTCTTTTTATATCAATGGGTGTCGAATTCTCTTTGTTATATATTATTATTGCTGTTTGCTCCCAATATAAATCACATATTAGTTGTATTTCCATGTCATCTAGATGTATATCTTTTAGGTACTCTATAAGTTGTTTATGGTGTATTCTATCGAAAGCTTTGGTGTAGGCATATATTGGTTTGTTTACTTCTATGTACTTTTCAATCAATGTTCCCATGCAGAATATGGCTTCTTTTGTCCCACTGTTTTTCTTAAATCCAAAATGCTGCTCATCTAATTCAATATTGATTTTATTCTGAATCCTTACTTGTATAACTTTTAGCAAGATTTTTGTTGCATGGGTCATTAGGCTTATTGTTCTAAAGTCATTGCATTCAACTGCACCATTCTTTTTAGGTAATGCAATGAAAGTTCATGTTTTTAGTTCATTTGGTATGTATCCTGTATGGTTTATGTCTTTGTATATGTCTGTGATCACTTCAATGCCAAAATCTTCTAGTGCCTGTATCCTCTCTATCTGTTATGTTGTCAGTTCCTGCTGCTTTTCCCTTTTTCATTGTTTGTATAGCTTTTTCCACATCAGATTTTATAGCCAGATGTACATTTTATAATTGGTTTCTTGTCCCTTTGATCATGAAATAGTTCTGTTATATATTCTTGCCATCAATCTATTATATCTTTATTGTCTGTTAACATTTTTCCTTTTTTGTCTGCAGTGCATCTGCTTTCTGTGGCTTTTTTATCTTTATTAGTCATTCTCTTTATTTCTGTGTGCATCTTAAATCTTGTTTACAATTCATAATTTCAATTTCTAGACTTCTTTGGCTGGAGCCACCTTCTTTTGCCTTTTTGCACATTTTGCGTATTTCATAATCTATTTTCTTGTATTTGGCAATGTTCTTCTCTTGTCTTCTTTCTTCCATTTTTTCTAAGATAGTGTTAGTTATCCATTTTGTTTTATAGTGAAAATACAAACGTCTACATTGTTTTTACCAAATAGAGTGAATGAGTGGAGCTTTGTTGTGATGCAAAATGTAATTGTCAAACTTGAAACAACATGAAAATAAATGCATAAACATAATATGACCTTTTCAGTGTTTTATATTAGTACTGTAAGATATATCTTGATCCTTCCAGCACCACTAGTTTTCACAAAGGGCTTGTAGTGTTTTTTGTCATCCATCTCTATTCTTGACGAGGTGTTCGATCTTATCTTATGAGTCTTTGCCTGTCAACTTTGCTTCGCTTATTAACTGTTCCTTTTAGTGTGTCTCTAGGTCTTCCTCTATTCCTGTATATCGATACTTCCCATATAAGAGCATGTTTTGAAATTATTTTGTTGTCCCTTCTCAGTACTGTCCACCATATGTCAATCTTCTCTTTCTAACTGTAGATGAGATTGTTGGTTAACTCATTATAACACCACAAGATTCTACAACATCCATGGTTTCCCTCTCTGGGCAAGTCTCAGGGTGAGATTGTCAGCCCCATGCCCAACTGCTACAAGGCAAGACATAATACAAATGATTAAATCAATGTTTTCTACTATTTAAACATGAAAGTAATAAGTGCATAAAAGGAACCTGTGATCTTGGATCCCCCATCATTTCTTGGTTTATCCCACTTCAGATCTACAAAAGTCTTTCCAACTTTGGCTGCTTCAGGAACTCCAGGAGTAGATGGTTTACCTAATTACAAGTACAGAAGTTGTTATACTAAATTATGTAAGTAACTGGGGACATAGCAGTGTAGTATAGGTTAGAATTGTTTACATTTTGTAGCTATATATAAAGGAAACAACATTTAAATAGAAAATAAAAGTATGTTTCTTAATAATCTTTCATCTCCAAATAAGGTGAATACTGACTCAGATAAATCAATTCATTTCTTTCCTATTGAGTTTGAAATAAAAACCCAAACACTTCATGCTGACACAAGATATGTGGCATTTATTCTCCTGCCCTATAGAAAACCCCATGCAAGTCCCAGAGATTGTAAAGTGAAAAAATGTAACAAGTTTTAGATACTTTCTCAATATCAATCTACCACTATCTGATAAACATAATTACTGCATTATTTGTGAGTACATGGTTGCTCAGTCTTTCGCCAGATGACAGTCATACTGATGTTTCCTGTAGGCGGTGTCTGGGTAAGTGCACTGCTTCTATTTCCTATCATTGTCTCTTGCTAAATTGTATACATTTGATTTCAAATTACTGTAATCCCAGGACACATGTTTCATTAATTTTATATCATTATAACAAATAGAACTAATCACAAAGCATTGGATTTAATACCCAAATTATGTGCATTTATTCTTTCCAGTGTATTTATTCTTTCCAGACTTACACAATTTCAAGTTTCACTGAGTTTATGAGAATTGAGACCAGAGATTATCAGTGGGAAAGTAGGATGGCCTGGCATGATACCAACCACATCACCCATAAATGTGCCAATGATCATTGAAAAATATACACATATAACACCATATTCCCCTTGATGCTGAAAGGCAAATGAGAAAGGAACGATGAAAAGGAACACCATATTCTCTACAAGAACCCTTAAAATAATTATAGACAAAAGTTAGGCAATCTGCACAACTACTCTGTTTAAATATAAGAACCTGTAGCTGTTATTTTGAAACAGTTTGTTTACATGAATAATTACATAAAGTGTTATTCTACTCTGTACTTAATTCGCTATTGTCTTATAGCAGCGTGGTCAAACTATTTTTTACCCAAAGGCTAAACAAATTATACTGCAAGGGAGTGCTGGTAATTGTACAAATATGTGTGCATGTACGTAACCAGAGACAGACAAAACTTATGTGTAGGCAATAGCAAAAGTTAAAAAGCAGACGAGTAATTTATTAGTAGAAAATGAGAATGTCAAAGAATTTACTGATTTACCTCCAAAACTCCTTCATGATGCTAAAGGACTGTTTTAAAGACAATCTGACAACTCTCTTGACATTTATTTTTATTTTTTTAAATGTCTCTGTTCCTGCTCACACCTAAGACTCATGGATGGTGATCAGTTTTAATCTAAGGGTCACCTTCAGATAAGCCTCACCCTGTATTTTATAGCTTTGTTTCTCATCTGGCATTCTCTCAAAAACAGTAAATCAACTGTTTTCCATTTTTTAAATAGCAACAATTAAAATTAGTGGTTCCCGTTGCTGGTTGATGTAATTTCTTCACACCTACCCACTGTAGAATATCCAGGAATTGCTTTGCAAGAACTTCACACTTACCACTCTGAATCTTCAGTCCATCACAGTAACCCAAATTCACACCCCACGAGAACGGCATTACTGGACAGATATAAAGACCAATTTTCCTTGGGAAATCTTTGTAAAAGCCTTTCAAATCTCAAATCTACTTGAAAGTATTACCACTTGTTACATTTCAAGAAGCATTGTTACATGAATCCAGAGTATTCTGTACTGCAGGCACTATAGAACCCACATAAAAGATTGACTTACTTGCTCAATACCCACAAATTAAAAATTATGGCGTTGGTTAATCTTCTATTAATTAAAACAATAGAGAAACGTCGCAGGCCACCAAAATGAGTCTTGTGGGCCATGGGTTGGACCACGCATAATAGCATCAAGGTAAAATTGAATATTCTTTATAGAGCTCTGTAGATTGCTCCATATATAATAATTTGTGGTGTGTTGTATATTTTGTAAATCAATTCTATGGAAGTCTTCTTTGGTAGTGTCATTTTATTATTACTGTTTTGTTCCTGGATAATGTTTGCTGTCAACTCAAAATTGGTGATAGTTCAGTGGTTAGTGAACTGGACTACAGAGGACTTGAGGTCGGGTTCGATCCTGATCGACGACTTCTGGTTTCACAAAGCCTTAAATGGGTACTGGATTTTTTTTCTGGGAAAGTAAAACGGCATATGCGTAATACCGACCACATTACCCCAAAAATCATGTGCTGAAGGTCTGTAAAAATTATGGTCACTAACACCATATTCCCTACACGCCACTAGGCGTGACCGGCTCTTTACTTTACTTTTAACACAAAAAATTGTTATTAAACCTTTTCTTCTTCTATTATATTAATTAATGATGATATCGATGAATGATGATATCGTATGACAGGGAACAGTTGGATGTGTTCACTTTCTGCGCGGTTTCGCCTTGTGTCTTTTGGCGTGTGCTGAGACTGCTATGATGGGGACTACAGTTACCTTTCTTTGTTTGGGAGATGAGTTAGTAATTCGGATGATTCCACTGGCACGGGCGGTTGAGCAATTATGGATTTTAATTCGTTTGCTGTGATACCGAGGCCTTCCATAACCAATAACAATAACAATATAATACAACTCAGTATAATATAATATTAAAGTATTAATATAAAATATTTACTGTATTTAGGCTTGACATGAACTGGTCCAGTGCTATCACTTGGATTGCCCAAACCAGCAGAGTTTTTAGCTCTCACACGAAATTCATACTCTGTATCATTTTCCAAGCCTTTCACTGAAAACAGGATTTAAAAAAAACAGACAAAGGTGCATAATTGAGCAAATGTTAATTGTCACACAATACTACTACTGTATGTGTTATTTCAATAGTAGGAAGGAACATCAATATAATGGAAAGTTCTGAACACTGAGATCCAATAAAGAAAAACAAAGTGGTGAATGCCAAGAAAAGGAGGTAAAGACAAAAAATTAATGAAGTGTAACAATGAGCCCACTTGTCACATTATATTACAGCTGTTCCTTTCTGATTTCACGGCCAAAAAATGATGATTGTTTTACTCCTAATGTTGGTAACAATTTATCAATATGTGAAGAATGAATAATAAAAATCAATTTAACAAAAAAACAGAAATTAAAGTGATGAACAATGTGAATTTGTTGAAGATAAAGGTATGAAAAATGCAATATGCATGATGCATCATAAGGACATTAAAGTCACAGAGTAAAAATTATTTATACTTATGTTTAATTGACTACATCATATGTATGTTTAATTGAATACACCAAAGAGTCAATACCTTCAATACAAAATAAATAATTTAGTAATCTGGTTTGGATAATATGAACATCTGGTGAAGTCCAACATTAATGCTGCCTCAATGACATATAAAACAACAGATCAGCAATGTACTAAAAAATACTTCATATTGTAAGATACAGAAAAAAAAACATATAAAAGAGATAGTGTGGACCATTTACAGAGAATTATGAAATTAGAGTATATTTTTGTTGCAATCCATAATTAAAAAGCTGAGAGGAAACAAAATCAAAGACAAGCAAAGACTGAGCTTAAAAGAAAAGCAAACTGAAGATAACTAATAATGAATAATATGAAGATATTGACTAATGTAGTTAGATCAAAACATTTAATGAAAAAATCACTTTGCAGTGTTATAAAAATAACAATGAAGGAAACAGAACTTATTAAAGAAAGACAATGCAGACAAATCTTTTGTTTGAAACATTAGAATAGTATATTTTTAATTACCAATATAATTCTTATATATTTTTCACACAGATAACTTGTGGTGAATGATGTCAATGGAAACAAAATTGTAATAAATGTCTGATAGAGGACAATTAGCATTAAAAATATCAATTATAAGCAAGAGAAAATGGTGGTCATATATTGGCCATGTGATGAGAAAAGGCAACAAAATAATCTCAAAGCAGTCCCTCAAATAGAAACCAGAGGGTAAAAACGGAAAATAGGCAGACTAAGAGAAACACTAAAAAGAACATTAAAGTGAGAGGTAACAACATCAGACATCAGTTCCCTCACCGAGATTGAGCTATGCAGCAAAACACAATGCAGGTCAAGTGCAAAGTTTGACAGTTGAAAGATCACAGGAGACAAGAGTCTAGAATTTCTGCCCTACGTGCCATCTTCAGCTCAAAAGGACAATGGACGGATAACAATTAATATGTTTGTTGGTTGTTAGATTTAAAACACAGACCACACACTTGTCATAAGTAAAGGCAACCACCAAAAGGATATACAAATCTAGAGAACCATCCAAGCCGAAGACTAATATCACTGAAATAAAATTACCCAACAACCAAGTCCTGTTCAAGAATGCTTCCCAGAAATGCATGGAGAAAGCAGAAGACCTAGACAATGTAGATGTAAAAGTAAAATAAAACTCACAATGTGAGGTGGTATTCCTCACCTTCCCAGAGTGCTACTCTGATACCAATTTCTGTGGGTCCACTGCGGGGGTATTTTTTTTTCCAACCACGAGTACAATTCACACTACTTCCAGTGGGAATCGAACACTGGTTGTCCAAAAGTCGGTAGCCCAATCGGGTGGTTTTCCTAACGTGCCCTCACAGTGTAGATGATTAATGGAACCAGCTAAAATCTAAATCTTCGACTGTGCAATGTCTTCTTTAGGCAAAAATAAACACTCCACCAAGGATTGGGTTCAAGAAAACTCGATGAAATTCAGGCCACTTGTAGAGAAGAAGAACAAGTTTTCTAACCTTAAAGAATTATCCATGCCAGAACACAAAAGACAAATTCAAACAAGCAAGAGCAGAAGTACAACAGGAATCAAGGAGATATGCGAGCAAGTACTGATCAAATCTGTACTTTACGATCCAGAATGCTGCTGTGCTGGGTGATTCACGAACTATGTACAACAACATTAAGATTGCTCTAGGCTCAAACATCTCAAAAATTGCTACCTTAAAAGACACAAACAAAGAGCCTATCAGTGACAAAACCAAACAGCTGGAAAGATGGGTCGAACATTACTCGTCTCTATTCTGAAGATAGACAGCAAGCCCACTCCTAGACCAGCAAATCCCAAAATATTCAGTGCTGGCTGAACTGGACAATAAACCTACTGAGAAGGAACTTGATGTTATCAGCAACTTCTAAAGTGGAAAAGCTTCTGTAACAACAATATCCAAGCTGAACTGCTCAAGGAAAATCTTCAAACACTCCTGTCCAACCTCTACAAACTCCTTGTCCAATGCTGGAGAGGTAGGGATATACTCCAGGACATGAAAAATGCCAAGATTTTAACATTATACTTTTTACAGCACTGGTTACTCATGATTAATTCGTTCTACAGGCAATGATTGACAACCTAACTAGATCATGTGATTCATTCCCCCTGCCAATAGGTATACAGAAGACTGTGCTGCTTCAACAAGGTGTAGCCAGTCCCACAGCTATATCATTAAATAACACACCCCTTGAATCTGTGAGAAAGTTCATCTATCGTGGTTCAATGGTCACAACTACTGTCTCCCTTGAAAAAGAAATAAATTCCCGAATCTGAAAGGCAGCTTCCATATTTGGTAAACTTAAAAATAGAGCATGGGCCAACACCAAATTAACACTCAGGACTAAGATTCAAAATTACCAAAGTTGTGTGCTTGGATCAGAAACTTGGACTACCTATGCAGGGCAGGAGAAAAGATTCAGCAGCTTTCACGTGCATTGCCTTCAAAAGATTATGAACATCAAATGGCAGGACAAAGTAATCAACTCTAATGTCTTACAACAAACCAAACTTCCCCCTATCATGGCAACACTTAGGAGTCATAAGCTAAGGTGGCTGGGTCATGTAAGAAGAATGGCAAACATTTGTATTCCCAAACAAATATTGTATGGCGAACATAAGAATGGAAAGTGACCAAAGGGCAGACCAGTGCTGTGATGTAAGGATGTTTGCAGGGCTTCCTTGGGGGAATTCTCTATCAGTGAAAGAAAATGGGAAAATCTGGCAGCAGATCATAAAATAAAAAATGGCAGAACGATTCTTAAGGCAGTGTTGTTATCAAATTCAGAAGACAAGATGGCACAGGAGAAAGGAGATGAGGCCAGGCACCACGAATACATCTTGTTCATTCTGCGGATGGATCTGTCTGTCCAATATTGCCAAATTCAACTACGAGAGAAGCTGTTCAGCAAAGCAGCATCCAGCATAAGACACTAATATTTTTATTAAACCACTGACTTATGATTGCTTGCTACCAACAGTCTGTCAAGATGCCAAAGGCCATATAGATTTTAATCAACTTGCTTGCTCTCAGAGCATCATTAACATAATTCCAAATTCTTACATAATAGTCTGTTCAAACATTAAAATATATATCTTAGTCATGCAACTTTATGAATTTAGTTACCTGTAACCATTGTCTCCTTAATGGGAGCTTCATTGTAGGTTTTCCATCTATTAGAAGAGGGCTCTTTGTACTCAATTACATATCCATCAAGTTTCTTGCCACCATCACTCTTTGGCTTAGCCCATTTCAGTGTCACAGAAGCTTCATCCACATCATCAACAACAACTTGTAGTGGAGATTCTGGTGTACCTGTAAGAAGTACACAAGGAATATTGTCCATTTACTTTCAAGATCAGCAAAGATAAGTGATTAAACTGGCTATCAATTCAATTTAAAAATAGATAAAAGCAAAATTCAAGGATTGTAAAGTGACTGAATTTGAGTAAGAACTTCTCTCATAAACTTCACTCACATCACAACAGATACATAAACAGACTCTTCATAATGCATGTAGAATGACAAGAGCATAAACAACAACAGAAGTGCTAATAAATTTAAATTACCAAAACTACAACTATTGCCAAGTTCTTCAAAAGAAATTTGTATAAATCAACAATAAAATTATCACATTGGATAATCTACTACAATATATTTGATCCAGAAAAATCCACAGCACCTGAGTTGAAAATGGTCAGAGACTCAAAGCTAACTGCATGCAACAGAATCAGTGAGCCAGGATTGATCAAAATCTTACACAATTTTCCCCATGGTGAATCTATTACCCAAAAATGTCATGTGACATGTTGGGCCGAAAGTCACAAGTATTGCAACTTTCTGTAAACCACAACACACTGCATTTATGCCATTTTAACATCCTTCCAAGGGCAGATGTTGAGGAATAGTTTTTTGGTAAATGCAGAAGAAGCTAAGTAGCATCATTTCTCAACTATATATATTTGATCAATTTATATCTCTGTCTTAAACTCTCAATTAAATAGGTGAAAGAAATAATTAGCACAGAATGGTAGGGGGACAAGACAATTTTGCACACAGTCAATCATCTGGCAAAAAAATAAAACAAATTACATACAACATGATACTGGCACTTGCATTGCTGAAAAGGAAAGTGAACATCTCTACATTACACAGCTGGTAAATTTAAACAAATTGGTTTGGATACATTTTTATCAATTGAAGTAACAGTAAAACCTGAAATGTACTTAAAAGGAACTCACATAGAGAAACAAAAAAGAGAGGGATGAGTAAAGAGTAAATGGTAAAGTGTAGAAAGAAAGGAGGGCAAAGACTCAAAAATCAAATGATAGTCTACAATTTACATCAGAAACAGTTAATGTTTTATGTTTCAGAATGAACATAACGGACTAAAAAAAAAAAGAAGTAAAGAGCCCACGTCACGCCAGGTGGCATATAGGGAATATGGTGTTATGTGAATACATATTTGGAGAATCTACAACAGTAAAATGAAACAATGACAGTATGAACATTCATAACACAATAAGATATAGTATCCTAAAAATGTGAACAAGAAGAACAGATCAACCAGTCTATAAAAAAATTATAAATGAATTAATTGTAAGACTCACTGAAAGGGTTTTGAGCAACTGTTGAAAGAGTAGTCTCCAAAGGTTCACTAACTCCATGCTCATTTTCAGCACTAACACGAAAGTTGTAAGCATGACCCTCTGTCAGTCCAAGAACCTCATACTTTGTACCCCGAGCAAATTTAGTAACTGGCTCCCATTTGCCTGTTGCCTTGTCTTGCTTCTCAACAATATAGTTACTGACTGGGCTGCCACCATCCTCCTGAAACATATGTTGTGTATGTTTGTGAGAAATTAAGAGAGAAACAGAGTTGTTAAATTTATTAAATGATTAAGAAAAAAGGTTTCAAACGATATCAGTGCTGCTGACTTCATCATCATCAAGTACCAGGCCTGCTGGCGTAGGTGATCATGTCACTCCACAACTTTCGATCTCGACAGTTCTTTATCATTTCTGTTGTTGACTTTCTGCCAAGCCATTCTTTTAAGCTATCTGGTATCTTTTCTCTTTGCTTCCCTCTATCTCTTCGTCCCTCAATTTTCTCAGTTGTTACAATATATTCCAGTTGTTCTCTTTTCACTACAAGGCCAAAAAATGATGTTTGTTTCTTCCTAATATTGGAGATTAGCTCTCTTTTTGCTTTGGCTTCTTTCAGAACATTTTCATTACTCTTCTTAGCTGTCCATGGTATTCTCAACATTCCACTGTAAAACCATATTTCTACAGTGATTTTCTTGTCTGTTGTCCTATTGTCCATGATTCACATCTATATAATATAGACTGGCTCTACATAACATTTAAGAACTTTTTCTTGTTTATTTTGTCAAAAATGGATTGCATAGGATCTTCCTCATTTTTTGGAAAGCTGCTTTTACCTGAGCCATTCTGCATCTCACCTCTGTTGTACATCTTCCGTCTGAGGTTAACAAAGTTCCCAAATATTTAAATTCATTTACTGTTTTAATATTGTTCCACTTGTCTTTATTTTGCACTGAGGTGATGTCTTTTTCTTTGTTGTTACCATTACCTCTGTCTTTTTGCTATTAAGGCCGAGTCCTTTATTTTTGCTTTCTTTCACTATAATGTCTAACATTTCTTGTAACTCATTTTCACTCTTAGCGATTAAGACTGTATCATCAGCATACCTTAGATTATTTATATTATGACCTCCGCTACTGACTTACCACACCTAAATAAGTAAAAAGGCATTGTTCGTGCTAAAAACTATTGCCTCATTAATGACAACTTATACTTAATAAATAACTAATGAGATCTCTTCATGAGAATATGAATGCAAAATAAGCATATAAACGGAGGAAAATGTCAGTACAATCTCACAAGCAATAACAACCAAAAACACACATTATGTTTACATAATCTTTGATTAACAAAACATCAAAGACCACAAATATGACCACATATGTAGCAGAGTCCTGTCAAAAAGATTTCATATGGGTTAAGATAAAAGAGGACAAAATGACAGAAAAAAACAACCATTTTTAATCTTATTAAATTAAAAAGAAAAGAAAGTTTGTTCACATATTTATGTCAAGTAACACTGACATAAACAGATAAAGGAAATCACACATAAAATATGAAGTAAAATTAGAAATGACACCATAAGAGAGAAAAATCATGGCATTAAACTAATCTTGAACTACATACAAAATTTAAAAAAAAAACCCACACACACACAGATAGTTTGCCTTCCTAGATTGATCGACTTGTGATTCAATAACATACAAGGCATATATGATAAATAAAATAAGAAAGAGACCACATACCCAAGGCAGACTCAGAAGAAGATGAAATAATGACAATAAGGAAACTCTACAGCAAGCATTACATGACAATGGTTTTGAAGTTGTTAGAACATCAAGATTATTTCCTTATATATATATATATATATATATATATATATATATATTTATATATTTATATATATATTTATATATTCTTGTATCGTTTGAAGTTGATGACTCATTGTGTTAGATTTAGTTCTTTGTGTCTCATCATATGCCTGACTGAACCACTTGCTCTGTTGTCGCTTTATGTGTTCAAAAACCTGGGCTGGCTCTGTTCCTAGTCTTTTTCATAACTTTTCATTTCTGATTTTATCTCTAAGGCTGTTTCCTGTCCTCCATCTGACATACTTCATTTATGTGGTGGAGATTTTTCTAATAGTTCTTGAGTCTAAGTCCATGTCTGGCACTGGTAGCACAATGTTGGGATAAAAATAATCTAATAAATAACACTCTTTGCTTCTAATGTTATTTCTTTGTTCGATAGCCAGTCCGTTAACTTGACCTGGTTTGTTACATCTACAGTCTATTTCTGTTGCTTGCATGTTATTATATTTCAGGGTGCTCCCTAAGTATTTGAATTCCTTTCCTTGTTTTAGGATATTGTCATCTATCATTATGTTGGTGTCTTGTTTTTCTTTCACTATCATCATTACTTCTGTCTTGTTTATGTTGATTTTCATACCATGTTGTTTCCTGACTCTGTTAATTCTATCTAGGTGTTCTTGCATGTCTTCTATTCCATGTGTATCAGTGCTTGGTCATCTGCAAAAAAGGAGCTCATTGATTTTGTCCCATTCAGACAGATTTGTCAGTCTGTAGATGTAATCTATGTATGTGATTATTATAGCAGGGGGGATAGTACACATCCTTGTTTTACTCCTGTTTTGATTTTCTAGGGGTCTGTTCTTACTTTGCTGGTGCTATTGTCATATAGGCTTCTGCACAAGCTGATCAAATGTTGATTTAACACCATAAGTTGTATGTCCCATAGTTGTTCTCTTTGTACGTGATCAAAAACTTTCTCTTGGTCTACGAATGTTATGTATAGGCTTTTATTGTATTCAATTACTTTTTCTGTTAACTGTTTCAAAGAATATAGCACATCAGTACACTCTCTGTTCCTTCTAAAACCCATTTATGCTTCGCCTTCTTGAGGTTCTAAAATTGGTCCCAACCTCTTCTCTATTATTTTGGCAGACAATTTACCCATGTGGCTTAGTAAGGAAACACCTCTGTACTGATTACAATCTCTCTTACTGCCTTTCCTTTTCAATATTGGGATTATGATATAATAATATTAGTATTATATATATATATATGTGCATGCACCTTGGGAGGATTCCAGGTAAGAACACAGGATTCTGCTGTGACATCTTTAACCTCCAGGGGTCCTTCAGGTTTACCAGGAGCATCTGAAAAAAAAAAAAGAAACGATATCTCATCATTCTTACCCTAAGCATTATAATTAGCATCCCTGGTGACAAACTCTTTTTTCAATCAGATATTTATCAAGTCAGTAAATTTGATAGAGTGCAGAGAATGGAGTTTATTCTATTTCATACAATTTACATATTTTTAAAAGGTGAGGTGAGAGGTGATGCTTTTGCTTTCCAGCACACCAAGATGATAATGATATTGGTCTGTCTTAAAACCAACAAAGAAATAATCATGGTTGTCTTGGTTGTTAACCCAAACATCATCATCATTATCAAGTACCATGCGTATGTGATCATGTCTCTCCACAACTTTCGATCTCGACAGTTATATATAATTTCTGTTGTTGACCTTCTGTCAGGCCATTCTCTTAAGCTGTCTGGTATCTTTTCTCTTTGCTTCCTTCTATTTCTTCGTCTCTCAATTTTCCCAGTTGTCATAATATACTCCAGCTGTTCCCTTCTTATTACATGGCCATAAAATGATGATTGTTTCTTTCTAATATTGGAAATTAGCTCTCTTTTTGCTTTGGCCTCTTTCAGAACGTTTTCATTACTCTTCTTAACTGTCCATAGTACTCTCAACATTCTACTGTAAAACCACATTTCTACAGCCTCCAGTAATTTTCTTGTCTGTTATTCTATTGTCCATGATTAATATCCATATGTTAAGACTGGCTCTACATAACATTTAAGAACTCTTTTTCTTGTTTCTATTGTCAAAAATGGATTGCACAGTATACTCATTTTTTTAAAATCTGCTTTTGCCTGAGCCATTCTGCATCTGTTGTACATCTACCATCTGAGGTCAATTTTGATCCCAGATATTTAAATTCATTTACCTGTTTTAATATTGTTGCACTTGTCTTTATTGTGCATTGCTGTGATGTCTTTTTCTTAGTTGCTACCATACTTCTGTCTTTTTGCTATTAAGGCTGAGTCCTTTATTTTTGCTTTCCTTCACTATAATGTCTAACATTTCTTGTAACTCATTTTCACCCTTTAGCAGTTAAAACTGTATCATCAGCATACTTTAGATTATTTATATTATGACCTCCAATTGTTATTCCAGGTATGCCTCTTATGGATTTCAAAATAATCTCATTCCATTAGAATCCCCATTAACGTTGTTGAGAATTCTATAATTGTGGTGACCCATGATTATACAACGAATTTACAACAGTGGTTTTCTGTTGTCTTCCGTCAGTTTGTTTAAGATTGACTCCGCTAGTCTTTGACTAAAAAGTCTCAAGAGAGGGTGTGGGGTTGTTTTACTTTAAAGTGTCCACCCTAGCCTTTTACTCTCCCGAGCATATCTGCAAGGCAGCTTCAGTTTGTACTGTCTACTGTATACTGTCTGCAGGTAAAATTACCTGACTACCGCAATTACCTCACTATCGATTTGTGAGTAGAAACATTGAAAACCTAACCAACTTGTGTATATATAAATATATTTTGTAATAATTAATATATATTCTTGAGTTACTAAAATGCATAAATCTACAAGTATTGTTTCAAGTATAGCTTTTATTTTTGTTTTTACAATTTATTTTTACTTCATTAGGTTTTTTTTTAGATAATTATAGCACTTTTTTGCAAAAATATGTCTGTATATACTTTTTTTCTGAAAGGTCATTCAGTTTTTTGACATATAATACATCATATGTATTATGATGTATAACTTTTAAATCTTAAAAAACTTAAGATATCATGTTGTGCACTCATGACCTAATATTTTAGGTTTGGTAAGGCTGTATGTAAACAAGTGCTGCAGCCCAGTAGGACATGCTCTAGTATGTATCTGGATGCTCCCCAGTCACATGTTGCAAAGTCACTGAATCCTATCTTGTGTAGATGTGCTCTGAGGCCACATTAACCTGTTCTGAGTCTGAATATCTTGGTCTGCTCATGTCTGCTGAGTTTGTTTAAGCTGTCTTGTTCTGGCTCATATTTTCTTTATAACTGGGCTGTTGAAGGCTCCCACCTGCTTTTGCGAGTTCATCTACTTTCTCATTTCCAGGGATGCCATAGTGTGCTGGTATCCACTATAGGACTAGGTCTGTCTTTTCTGACAGTGAATATATGTTGCTCTTTATTTCCTGAATGAGTCTGTCCTTTTAGACTTGACATTACTTGTATGACTGACCTTACATCACTGAGGATGGCAAATTGTAGGCTTAAGGAATGAATATAAAAGTGACCTCTTGTTTGAACAGAATAATCTCAGATATCAGGTTTGATTTGTATAAACATGGCTTTTTCTTCTTCCCTGTTAGCTTTAAGTAATCTGTGTTGCACTGTACTTTACACCTAATGATCTAAAGCATCCATCTTCAGCATGCATTTGCTCGGGACTGCTTCCTTTTGGCTTTATATGTGTGCAGTGAAAATTAATGGTTCATCACAACATGCAACAGTTTGTTGTAAATTGAAATATTGATTTTGCTAGTGAAGGAACAGACAATTGGTAGGCCAGTAGCTTATGTTTTTAATTATTTAACCAAAGAGCAATGCTTTGTGGAAAAGAATTGGGCAAAAACTAAATCTTACCAACAACTATCACATTCATGGCAATGCTATCAGACCCTTTCTCATTGGTCAGTGTGAGAGCATACTTCCCAGCATCCTTCAACTCAGCACTCTTACACCTTAGAGTAATTGAATCTGGTTTGATCTCAAACTTTATACGATTGTTCTCTTGTACAGGTAATCCACCCTGTTAACAAATAATTAGAATTTTCATATTTGTATTTAACAAAACGTTTTTTAATTATATTTTAATTAAGATTTGAACAAATGCAAATTAATAAATGCATCAAATAAAATGTATTTTGAAGAGCTTTGGATTACTGTGTGTAAAATTTCAAGAAAAGTGGAGAGCGTCACTTCTAATCATGGGAAAAAATGGTATGTGAAATGCAATATTCTGTGATTAAAATTATCCGTCTTTGAATATTTTAGACTATTTTTATAATATATCTTTTCCTACAGATATCAACAATATATTGTTATTGTCATTTTCTGCAACCATTTTCTGTTCCGATGATGTATAACATGTACCACATTAATTATATTATTGCGTGGAATTGTAAAATGAAAAAGACATGAAGGAATTTTTTAAAACTGAAAATTAATCTAGTCCAAACTAAAAAATCCAAGTCAGGAAAGAGTTCATATTTTAAATATATATATGGCCCTTTTCGTCTTGTCAGACGGTCTAGTGGAGGCTATTGCGTATTTTTTTGAGGTATTGTTTTTGCCGAACAGCTTCTCTCGTGGCTAATTCTACCAATGTTTGACAAACACACGCGGTCACATAATGAACAGGTCAGGCTCGCTGGTCCACAGGGTTTACCATCCTTTTTCATGAGTCTCTTCTCTTCTAAGTCCTGTCTTAGAACAGTCTCAAATGTTGTTATACCGTTCCTTATACGTGCTCTCCATGATGTGCGATCACTTGCCAGATGTTGCCAGTCGTTTTCACAGATGGAGAAGTCTTTCAGAGATGATTTGCAGATATCTCTATATCGTAGTTTAGGTCTGCCGATTTGTCGTTTTCCGTGTTTTAGCTCGCCATATAGTATTTGCCTAGGAATGCGTTTTTCTTCCATCCGTTGGACATGCCCCAGCCATCTTAGCCTTCGACTTCTGAGCATCGACATGATTGTTAGGGTCTTAGCACGTTGCAGGACAGTTAAGTTGGTTATTTTGTCCTGCCATTTGATGTGCATTATTTTGCGGAGACATCGCATGTGGAAGACATTTAGTCTTTTTCCCTGGTTTGAGTATGTTGTCCAGGTTTCGGATCCATATAGTAGTGTGCTAAGCACACAAGTTTGATATATTAAGAGTTTAGTCTTTTGAGTTAGTTTTGTGTTGTTCCATGCCCTTTTGTGAGTTTGCCGAAGGTCGTAGCTGCCTTACCAATTCGACAGTTTATTTCTTCATCAAGAGAGAATATTTTAAATGGGTAACAACTATAAATCCATATTTTTGTTGCTGTTACTAGAACCTATTTCCAGTTATCAAAAGCTTTAAGACCAACACTAACTTTAAGCTACCACAAACATCAGTCTCACACTGAATGTAATAAAGTATAAATAACATTAATCCATCAACAATGCAGAAGATTTTGTTCATTTAATTTCTGCTGTAAAGCTATATATAGATAAACTTTGTATGCTACCTTATTAAATGTAAAATTATGGATGGTAAGAAAGCTAATTATTGGCAAAATTTTCAAATACAGTGCTCAAACAATTTTTAACCCCTCAAAGTCAATGCGGGGAATACAAATTCCATATGCTTGATCAGCTATGTTTATCAGCTTATGTATATATCAGATATGTTTGATCAGCTGGGTAAATGTTAAAGTAGATCTATGACATATAATGCTGTAGAGGTGTGAATTGTTTTAACTTCACTGTATTAAAACACAGCATTTGGAGGTGAGGAAAATATGCTTTTTTTCTCTTGCTGTTATTACTTTATCTTACTGTTCAAACCAGTCACCCATTTTTTACGAATGAGTTGACAGGTGAGTGTCCAACTAAGAAAGAACTATAACCAATGAATCACAAAGCCAATGCACTAACCACTAAACAACTGATACTATGAGCTACAGCAGTGAGCTAAAACCTACCTGTGTCCAAGCAACTGTGGGAATTGGATTACCAGTATAAGGTATAACAATTTTAAACTCGTCGCCAACTTTAGCCTTGATATCTTTGCCTGAAGGCATTAAGTCACGGTTTATTCGTGGAGCAGCTGAAAATGAAACCATACAATAACTTTAACACATGATTTTTTTAAAATGACAGAATTGTGTGATGAAGCTTGAAGTAGCATGTAGCCTACAGGCTTGTAGTCTTAAAACATGATATCTCTTCTTTTTTTTTAAACTGAATAAATACAAAAAAGGAAAATCAGTAAACAGATTTGAATGATTAATAATTGCCTCAAGAGCACACAAGTTTAATGTGTATGAAATGCAAAGAAGTAAGCAATTAACAAATAAAATTGACTAAATACAAAAAAGGTAAAATAAAATGTAGAAGAGAGCAAACCTGGTGGAGCCTGAGCCTTGATGTTTCCACTGCCCTCACTGAAATCACCAATTCCAGCATTGTTGACGGCAGCTACACGGAACTCATATTCCTTGCCTTGCTGCAGACCCTTAATAGTGTATTCTGTGCCTGGAATTTCTGAGACATTGGCCCTGTTGGATAAAGTACACATGTTTTTATTCTTGTATAAAGATCCAGTGTATTCAGACAGTGTCCAATATCATGTCAATCTCTTGCTTGATTGCTTTGATAACTTAAATAGCTTCTCCTGCTACATCATTCATTTAGACAATGATTGCAGATTTATCAATAAAATCTTCATAAGTATATGGAGTGCATTACATTGAATTATGTGTCTTATGGTCAAGTGAAAGAAATGTGTACCAATGTTTATAGAGGAATTTATGTTTCCTTGTCTTTGGCTACCCTCAGTTCTCTTGCAAGGGAACAACTGTCTTTTTTTTTAGGTGAGAGTGGGGTTGAGAGGTGGCATTTACCATTCAAATACTTTATCTCAGTGGTCATGTGATATACAAGAGCTCTAATACTGATAAAGCACTTTATAGGAGCCAAGAGAGCTTATGATGCCAACTGCTGCAATGTTCTTATAGCTGTATACATTTCTCATTGTAACAATGACTAACGTTATATCTTTAATGGTTTCATACTTTAGTTAACAGATCATCTACGTTGTACTTTGGACAACTCTAAAGTGCTTAGAGTCCCTCTCCAACACCTCCCCCACTGCCACCATAAGATAGCAAAAGCAATAAAAACTGCTTTAGCTCAGGTGCACAAACTCCATAGCACCAGCAAAGATCCTGAAAGATATCTTTTAAGACATCATGTTTGAACATGAAGTAGCAGAATTATGATTAACAACATAAACATTTGTAACAAAGTATTTAATTCTTGTTACTAGAGAATATGTAGAGAATACTATACATGATGTAGTACAGTAAATTTGAACTATTGTTCTTCTTCATCCTTTCCTTATTACCAGATTGTTTACACTGTCTGTTGCACAATGCAGCCCATATTATATATATTCAGCAAATATTTATTTGGGACTGCTTCACCTTTGGTTTCACCTGACTTTCCTATAAGGTAGATTAAAAAGAATTGTCTTGCCTAAAAAAGCAGTGTAATGAGTCTTCAAAATTATTAACAGATACGCTAACAGGCTGGAGTTAAACTAGATAATTAGATCATTTACGATATATCTCTCCTCAAGACATTTTATATTAGATTTTACTTTCAACAGAATCAATGTAAAAATGTGAGGCTAGAACTTCCATATAAGCATAAAATTGGAAAATATCTACAAATACAGATATGCTGTTGCTGCACAAACAGTCCGCATGTCATGGCTAATGGGCCACTATTCCAAAAACAGAAGAATCCTACATTCATTTGTTAACTTACTTGGTCCATTTGTTATCTCCCTTCTCTTTCTTCTCTAACACATAGCCTGTGATAGGTGATCCTCCATCTTTCCTTGGTGGATCCCATGAGAGAGTGATAGAATCTTCTGTGGTTCCTTCACACTTAGGAACACCTGGAGCTTGGGGTGCATCTGTTGAAAGACACAAATGAAACATTGTTGATGGGAGTGCATGGAATCTCACAAATAAATGAAAGTAGAGTCAAGAGTTACCTCCATCCTTGTGGCATATATGGGGAATATGGAGGTGTTAGTGCTTATATTTTTTCCATGGTTAAGGACTCATTTTATGAGTGATATGAATGTTATCATGCCAGGCCAGCTGACTTTTCCAGAAAAAATCTATGTTATCATTTTTCAGTGACTATAAATAGAAACCTTTACGACCTAGACATATTAGGACTAAGCAAAATGCGCTGACCAGGAACAGGTAGAAAATCTGTTGATAATAAAATAGTAGTTTTTTCAAGAAGGGAGGATGGAAAACACAGCAAAGAAGTAGGCATAATGATGACAAACATAGCTGCAAGAAGTTTATTAGAATGGGAACCTGCTATTAGCCGTCTGATACGAAACTGCTACAAAACAAAGTATGAAAGACTTCCAATTATTCAATGCTATGCGCCTACAAATGAAGATGATGATGAAGTTAAGGACAATTTTTAAAACCAATATCTATCTATTGACCTTTCGAACCATAGTTGGCCCATAAGGCATAGAACAAGATACTCTTTCTCTTATCTAAATTTTAATTCTAGCAGTTTTCAATCCTTCTAAAGATATTTAATAAAATATCACCATTTGTCTCTGTTCTGTACAAGCAACTTAATCTCAGTGAGGGATTCCTGCTGCTCTTGCCTCTCTCATCAATGTTCTTCTCAGTGTTTCTCTGGGTCGGCCACTTTCACCCTCTTACCTGTTGTTTCCCACATGAGGGCTTGTTTTGTTATTCGGTTATTATCTCTCCTCATCACATGACCAACATATTGGTTCTGTGTTCAGTTAATTTTGTTAAGGTGTGATTTGGAAGCCATAGCCCAGGCTATGACTCCATACTCTAGAACTGGTCTGACTCTTCCTATATATAGTCTTTTCAAAATATTGCTGTCTACCCCCCAGTCCGTTCCTGCCAATTTCTTCATAATATTTGTTCATTTTCTGGCTTTTTTCCTTGATCTGTCTATCTGATTTTTCCAAGTCATTCTGCGATTCATGGTTACGCCAAGATATGTTGGGTTTTGGTCAATAGGAAGTGTATGGTCTTTTATCTTCAAGTTTGCAGAGAGTGTGTTTCTTGATAGGCTGAAAATTGTATATGTAGTTTTTTTTTCATTGATTGGTAAGAACCAGGTGTTCGTCCATTTTTTAAGTTCACCTAGGGCATCCTGGGTCCAGCCACCAACATACTTTCCTCGCGAGCCCATAACGCCAGATCATTTGCTTATATTGCTGAGTGTATTCTGGGTGGAATGTCCATTACGATATCATTTATGAAAATTAAAAAGAGTGTTGGGGACAAGACTCCACCTTGTGGGACACCTTGTTCGATAGAGACCTTCTTACTTAGTTGACCTTGAACTTGTACTCTGGTCGTTCTATCCTGAAAGTATTGAGACACCCAATTGAATAAACGACCCTGGATGCCAAGTCTAAAAAGCTTGTTCTTTAAACTCTCTCGCCAAACCCTATCAAAAGCCTTCTCCATGTGGACCCACACTGCCAATGTGTGTTCTTTTCTTGTAGAGCATCCTCTATTTCCTGTGCAATGTAGGTGACCAGGTCTTCAGTTGATCTGTGCTGATGGAAGCCACTTTGTTGTGGTACGATTTGTTGTTTTGTCTCCAAATGCCACATAAGTCTTCTGTTAACCAGCCTTTCCATGAGTTTACTCAGGCAGCCCAGTAGACTAATTGGTCTATAGCTACTTGGGTCTAGTGGGTCTTTTCCACGCTTGAGGATGGGCACCATAATAGCTTCTTTCCAGATTGCCGGCACATGACCTCTCTTCCATTTATTATCCTTAGAAGCTGGCTCTTGGCTTTCTGTCCCAGATTTAGGAGCATTTCATTGGAGATTCCATCTTTACCAGGGGAACTTTTGAGCTTCAATCCTTTGAGGGCAATATCTAATTCAGTTGGGGTAAAAATGGTCGTCTGATGCTCTTCTGGTGCTAAAGTCATGTGTTTTGCATCTTGGTTTTCTCGTCTTGCAGCTTTCTGTTTGACTATTGGAATGTTTATTCTACTAATGTTTTTGTAAGTCCCTATCAGTAGATTTGCTGCCCTTTTGCCTGTGAGGATGTTCTGATTGTGTGCTAATGATATTGAAGGTCGGCAGTTGTTTTCGTCACTCAGAGCTTTCGCAAATTTCCATAGCTTATGACCATTTTTGTCTAAATTAAGGCTCTCTGTTTTGTCTATCCAGCTCTGTCTTGCTGATATCATGACCTCACGTCTGTATTTGGTCGAGGCTGCTTTGTAGGCAATGTTGCTCTTTATGCTGTGTGATGTTTCAGCTAGTTCTCTGGCAGAGTCCAGTTCCTCTTCTAGTCTTTGTATTTCCTTACTCCAGTATGGCTTGTAGTTTCTTCTTGCTTCTTCCTCTAGGAATGGATTATTTAGCAGCTCTCAGGATTCCATTTGTGAACCGCGCTATCATATTATTGACCTTCTTTTCATGGGTGTTGATAGGCACAGTAAATGCATCAGTGAGCCTTGCAAACTTTGCCCAATCTGCTCTCTTATAGTTCCAGCGGGCAAGAGGTATTTGCAACTCCTGTTTGTGAGCAAGAGCCACTGAAAGTTTGACTGGTCTATGGTCACTATCTCCAAATTGGTTCAGCACTTAAATGTAACATTAGGTGCTCTAAAAATAATAATTTCTCTGAGCTCTTGACACAGTCCCATGTGTTCACACTAGGCAAAACACAGGGACTCAAAATTCCTGGTTCAGGTTGATTTATAACCTGAGTTTGACCTCATGGACTAGACAAATTACAATGTCTATTGGTATGGTCTCAGTAAGTCTGTCAGTATGTTCAGCAACCACGTAGTGTTATTCGCTGTGTTTCCCGAGTCACAAAGGGTGTTTGATGTCTGCTAATGACAGGAAATTTCCATGAAAAAAAAAGTAAAAACGGGCCAATTTCTTGAAAATTGGTGATTTTCTTTCCGATTTATCTCACAGTCTCAAAGAAAAAAAACATTGCTGCAGCAATGGCAACAAACACTCAGGGGTCATCTGAAGTGGTAATTAGAAAATACAAGGACAAGGGTAATATTTGAATACAGAAAAATGTCAAATTTTAAAAATTTGTGTTGTGATATGGTAAATAATAATCTAGGGTTAATAACTTCACTGTACATTATTAAAATACACAAGAATCAATTACATGTAACATCATATTTGTTCTCTTTAGGAGTAATGCACTCACAAATACAACCTAAACAGCTTCCATGGAATAACACATACAACTCTCATCCAAGGTTCACTTGTCATCACTAACATATAGTTTCTAATATAATGTATATTTATACATTATACCTGGCACAATGTAATCTTCATCTACATATCTGTTAAACTATCTTGAACTATTCTAACTAGATTCTGTGACTTCTGAATGCTCCATTCTTGATGTTAACCTCATAATGCCGGTGTCCCAAAATATACAACCATCTGGCTCAATTTCAGACCTTGTATCACCTTCTAAACTTGACAATCTTGTCTCCCCCATGCCTTTCTGTTCACTCAACTCATTTTTTCTCACGTGTTACCTGACTTGTCATTTATTCACCACACATCTCTCATTTCCCATTATATTCTTGTTTTTCCAGTGACTTCCACTTCAGTATGTCTGACACCTGTCTCCACATTTTTCTCTTATCTCCACATGTCTCCTCAATTCTCTTCTCATGGTCAATAATCTTCCTCTTGATAAGTTATTTCCACCCATTTGTTACAAACCCTACCCTACTACAGCCTGAAACACTCTATATAGAACAAAAACAAGATCTCACAAACACTTGCAGTACATGGTATTAAATCAAAGGCAGAACTTAAAGATTGCTGGATGAACCATCAATTTAACTTCATCATTTAGTTGCAATATTTCCTCAGATGATTTTGGTTTTATTATAACAGTTTTTTAGCAAAAATATAATGCATTATTGGTGCAAATAATTAAAGATCTAGGGTACATCCTGTTAGTGTGTATGTGTAGGTGTGCTTATATGAGTAACAAGAAAACAAATGAGCAAATACAAAACACAATGAACACTAACCGTAAGCATATTTAGCCAAAATAGGTGACTCTGTTTCCAAAAAATCACTGATGCCATGTGGATTTTCAGCAGCAACTCTGAATTCATATTTAGTGCCTGGCTCAAGATTCCTCACCTGACAGGTGGGCTTGGAGAGGAAGCTGCTGACTTTTTGCCACTTATTAGTTCCAGCCTAGAAAAGAATTACCCATTTGTTAGTTCCAGCCTAGAAAAGAATGACCCATTTGTTAGTTCCATTCTAGAAAAGAATGACCCATTTGTTAAATCAGTCTAGAATAGAATGACCCATTTGTTAATTCAGCCTAGAATAGAATGACCCAATTGTTAGTTCCATCTAGAAGAGAATGATCCATTTGTTATTTCTATACTAGAACATGTACTGGCAACAAACAGCGGCCATAAGAACTGGATACCAATTGGGAATGTTTCAACAAATAAACAGGGTGTTAGACAAGGTTGTGTGCTGTCACCAGATTTGTTTAATATTTATAGTGAGATTATTTTAAGATCCATAAGGGACATGCCTGGAATAACAATTGGAGGTCATAATATAAATAATCTAAGGTATGCTGATGATACCAGCCTTAAATGGGTACCGGATTTTTTTCTGGGAAAATAAAGCAGCACGGATGTAATACTGACCACATTACCCCAAAAATCATGTGCTGAAGGTCTGTAAAATATAGGGTCACTAACACCATATTTCCCTATATGCCACTTGGCGTGACGGGGGTACTTTACTTTACATATGCTGATGATACATGCTAAGAGTGAAAATGAGTTACAAGAAATGTTGGACATTATAGTGAAAGAAAGCAAAAATGAAGGACTCAGCCTTAATAGCAAAAAGACAGAGGTAATGGTAACAACAAAGAAAAAGACATCATCTCAGTGCAAAATAAAGACAAGTGGAACAATATTAAAACAGGTAAATGATATTAAATATTTGGGAACTTTGTTAACCTCAGACAGAAGATGTACAAAAGAAGTGAGATGCAGAATGGCTCAGGCAAAAGCAGCTTTCCAAAAATTGAGGAAGATACTATGCAATCCATTTTTGACAATAGAAACAAAAAAAAAGAGTTCTTAAATGAACTCTATGTAGAGCCAGTCTTAACATATGGATGCGAAATCATGGACAATAGGACAACAGACAAGAAAATCACTGGAGTTTGTATAAATGTGATTTTACAGAAGAATGTTGAGAGTACCATTGACAGCTAAGAAGAGTAATGAAAATGTTCTGAGAGTGGTCAAAGCAAAAAGAGAGCTAATTTCCAATATTAAGAAGAAACAATCATCATTTTTTGGCCATGTAATGAGAAGAGAACAACTGGAATATATTGTAACAACTGGAAAAATTGAGGGACGAAGAGATAGAGGGAAGCAAAGAGAAAAAATAACGGACAGCTTAAGAGAATGGCTTGGCAGAAGGTCAACAACAGAAATGATAAATAGCTGCCGAGATCAAAAGTTGTGGAGAGACATGATCACCTACACCAGTAGGCCCGGTACTTGATGATGATGATGATACTAGAAAAGAATGACTCATTTGTTTGTTCTTATAGCTGTTTTGTTTAACTTCTGACTGGCTGATGAAACTCTTGTTAAGTGGATATTTGTTCTTCTTTTCAATTGGAATTGATCTATCAGTGATAGATCATTGTTTTCACTGCTGCACAGGCAAATACCTATTTCCAAAATGTGAATTTTCTTATCCAGTTTGCTCAGTCTTGTGAGCAGATTCAGAAGAGTTTGAAGGCTAAGAGAGTAAACCCAGACAGAAAATCCAGAGAGAGGGACCCTAAGGCCGTCAGTGGTGTATTATCCATCTTCTGGCATTCCTGCAACTCAACTTTGGCTCTGAATGTAAGGACCTCTACCTGCTTCAGAGCGCTTTAAAGGCGAGTTGAGAGGGCGATAGTGTATTTTGGGCAAAGCACTATCTCCATATTAATTGCCCAGACATAGTAAGTAAACAATAATGTTAGTTCCAACCTTGTTAGGACATAACAGAGTAGGATAGGTATCCAGAAGACTATAGTGCTTCGGCAGGGTGTAGCCATCCCTGCAATTATATCAACAAGAATTTAAAAGGCAGCTTTGATAAACTAAGATAGAGCATGGGCCAACACCAAACTAAGACTCAAGACCAAGATTCAAAATTTACCAAAGTTATGTGCTTAGTGCACTTCTATATGGATCAGAAACTTGAGTTATCTAAGCAGAGCAGAAGAAAAGGTTACACTGCTTTCATGTGTATTGCCTTCAAAAGATTAAGAACATCAAATGGCAGGACTAAATAACAACTCTAATATCTTATAACAAGTCAAACTCCCATCCATCATGGCAACACTTAGTAGGGAGGGGGATTAAGGTGGCTGGGGCATGAATGACAAACAATTGTATTCCCTAACTTGTACTATTGTATGGTGAACTTAGGGGCGGAAAGAGACCAAAGGGCAGGCCAGTGCTGAAATAAAAGGATGTTTGCAGGGGTTCCATGAGTGAATTCTCCATCAATGAAAGAAACTGGTATGCTGGTATGCAATCTGGTTGCAATCATAGCACGCGGAGAACAAAGATTAAAAAAAAAACAGGAACCTTCAAGACAACGTTGATATCAAATTCAGATTCAGAAGACAAAGGTGCAGGAAAAAGGAGACAAGACCAAGCACCAGGATTACATCGTGTTTATTCTGCAGTTGAATCTGTCTATTTAATATTGGCAGATTCAGCCACTAGAGAACCTGTGCAGCAAAACAGCATCCAGAATAGGACACTAATATTTTACCAAACTATTGACTTATGAATGCTTGATACCAATCA
This sequence comes from Megaustenia siamemsis, assembly GCA_032433765.1. Classification (NCBI taxonomy): domain Eukaryota; kingdom Metazoa; phylum Mollusca; class Gastropoda; order Stylommatophora; family Ariophantidae; genus Megaustenia; species Megaustenia siamemsis. The sequence continues at coordinate 40,939,712 of JAVIAB010000156.1, read as the reverse complement.
CGTCGCCAAAGGCCCATCTGGCCACATAATAAATATATATATATATAATATATATATATATATATATATATATATATATATATATATATATATATATATATATATATATACATATATATATATATACATATATATATATATACATATATATATATATACATATATATATATACATATATATATATATATACATATATATTATATATATATATAATATATATATATATATATATATATATATATAATATATATATATATATATATATATATATACATATATATATATATATATATATATATATATATATATATATATATATATATATATATATATATAAAAAAATAAAATAATAATAAAAACAAGGAATAACCAATGTAACATTATTATTTCCTACTCTTTTACAAGCTCTATCTAGAGTTTCTTCTGTCTATAATAGTTACATCGTTTCACTTAGGTGAATCAGTTATGTTATTATTATCTTGTTTTCATGTAATGGTTGCGTATCAACCTATGTAACATTAGTAAATATTTTCAAATTTTTGTAAATTTTAAAAAATAAATTGTTTTAAATTTTCGCCAAGTGTGAAGAAATCTGTACGTAAGTTTAGAAGGAATAGTCAATTGCATTGCATGTTTTGTTAGTAATAAATATAAACATACCTTTCTCTTTTCAACAATGTAATTGGCGATTTCTCTCCCCCATCATCTTTTGGTGGTTTCCAAGTCAATGTGAGAGAATCCCCATCAAAATCACTAGCTTCCAATGGTCCCTGAGGAGGTGCTGGCTTGTCTGTTGAAATATTGATTAGGTTTTATGAAACTGATAAATAAGTCTATAGATTATAAGTCATTTTTTGACCATGTTTTGAGAAGAGAACAGCTGGAATATATTGTAAGAACTGGGAAAATTGAGGGACGAAGAGATAGTGGGAAGCAAAGAGAAAAGATACCAGACAACTTAAGAGAATGGCTTGGCAGAAGGTCAACAACAGAAAGGATAAATAACTGTCGTGATCGAAAGTTGTAGAGAGACATGATCACCTATGCCAGCAGGCCGGTACTTGATGATGATGATGATGATAGATTATAATATTCATTTCATAAAACTATAAAACTAGATAAATTGCAACAGTAATTTAAAATATGATATTGTTAGGACATGTACACTTCTAAATAATTCAGAGATAGAAAACAGTAAATGTATACAAGATCTTGAGTGCCATAAATTGTGCATTTTCTGCATAACAGTATTTTATGCAATTAAACTAGATCAGTAAACAAAAATAGTACTTGAAAAGGGAAAAAAAAAAAAATAAATATTGTGTGTGCGTGTCTCTTTCAGCTCCATTCAATCATCTTTCCCTAAATATTACAGTCCTATGTTTATTTATTCAGCATAGAATTGAGCTTTTAAGTTAATTTCAGAGAAATCCTTTGTGTATCTGTAAGGTGTTGAGCTTATTTATTAGAGTTTTTACATTCACTGGAGTTAATGTGATTGTGAAAATGAAGGAATGATGGACAAATATTGATCAGAGTTAGGAGTCTTGCAGGTTAAAAGTTAGAAAAAGGAATATTTTCTTTTGTAGAATAAGAATCTTAAGCATTTTCTGTAAGTATAGTTTCAACATTTACTCAACTCACAACATGTGCACTCTCTCTTTTCTCTATAAATGTATTATTTACAAAATAAATGTATTAATACTGAATATAATTTGCTTACATTTTATTAATAAAATCTTTTTTTAAATAAAAATAGTTAAACCTATTTTCATTTCTTAAATCATTTAATATCTTATTTCAATGAGTCATTTGGCCAAGTGGATAATTTGTTAAGATCCATATCAGAACAGAATGTTAGGGTCAAATAATTTTTGTTTCTAAAAGAGGTGAAATAAAAACTCTAACCCAAACACCTCAAGGCAACTGTAGTTTTTTTGCTGCCTTTATTCTCATCCTATAATCTCCCTTACAGACCCAGAAATCTGATAAATGCAGCAGAGATTGTCTTATGAGTAAGATGATGATAAAATAAGCAACTAATCAACTTACCCAAAACATTGACATTTACATTAAGAGATTCAGATCCTTCACTGTTCTTCAATGTCAGTTGGTACTTGCCAGTATCATCACGCTTAGCCTTGGCACAGTGAAGGATTGCATGAGCATCAGTCAGCTGAAAGATAGCAAATTATCTACTGTCATTGATTGGACAACTACAGAGTTACAGAATCACACTAAAAGAGCTGTAAGATCTTGACAATTTTGTGTATGCTACTGTAAGCCAGGTAGCAGTGACTTCTCTAAATTATATCTCACTAGATGGTATTGTCCATGCTATGACTATCACAGCTAGAGCGATCTTTCTAAGGAACAATTTAAATAGCACTCTGTGGAGAATCAGTTGTTGTCTTATCTAGTACCCAATTTCAATGTGGCTGACATTCCATGGTGAATGATAGTAATTATTGCAGCTAGATATCTGCAGTAATGCATTGTTGCCAGGTTAGTGTCAATGTCAATACTAGGTTGCCTAAGGGATTTCACATGTGTGTTTTTTAAGTGACTCAATGAGTATGAAATAGGCAGAAAGCTGAATGTCTGCAGTGTATTTCTATTGTGAAAAATGGCCTTATGGATTATGTCAATTCAGAGTGTGGATTTGACAGGCTACTTTCAATATATAGGTCTATGTGTGTCACTACTAATGTTTTTATTTACTACATCTATATTGATATTCTGGTTAGGAAAAATTCTTGCCATTACATATAACACCAAATACTAGAAATGTTATATTTTTTATGTCACGATGGTAAATGTTATTCTACCTCTAATGCTGACTAACCATCTTACCACCTCCTAATGGTATAAATTTTGTAATTCAGTCACCTCACACATACAAACATGTATACATGCCCTACTATACACCACATTATCGATGTCAGTCTTAAGTCATTATGCCTTAGGATGAAAAGATACCATGGTATTGTACAATATAAGTAAAGTGTAAAAAAAACAACAGAATTAACACTGAAATTACCGTCATTGTCACTCGTGGGGCATCAGAAACATCATTACCACCTAACGTCCATTTGGCAGTAGGTTTCGGTGTTCCAGTGTAAGGTACTTAATTGTGAATTCCTGACCTGCCTTCACATTTATATCCTTAACTCGTGTTGCATCCAACTTTGGTTTTTCTGTGTACAGTATAAAGGAATCATGATTTTTATGTTTCTCACATGCATGCTCTCTTGCATGTGCACAAGCACGCATACACAATATATTTTATCTTCCTCAAATGCTAAGTTAATTATGTTTAGTTAATAGCTAGTAGGAAACATATAGATGTTTAAACAGAGAAAACTGAAATGGAAGGAAAACCATAAAGATTGTATTTTTAACATAAATAACTGAAAGTAAGTATTAAGAATTATTTTTTAATATATAGATATATGCAACATAATTAACTTGTACTGTACTGTAAGCCACATTTTAAGATCTGGATAACACATCCCGCCAAGTCCTTTATGTTTAATATTAGACGATTAAGACTGAGAAATGAAAAAAAAATAGAAAAAAAGGTAGGAATAATTCTGGCATAGAATACACAAAAAGACAACAGATAAAATGGTTTGGCTACATGATAAGACAGAAAGACCAAAACTACAACACAACGAGCCTTAACACATTCTGTACCATGAGCCATGAAATGCTGCTCTGCTAGACTATGCAAGAAGCCCAGGAGCTGCAATTTGTGGCTTTGAATTCATCTATGTTTTCACAATTATTTCATCGAAAACTTTGTAATTCATTCTCGTAATTAACCACTTTTCCGACATTCTGAACAAATTGTTCCAACAAATGCATGTTTTAGATCAATTTTGATTTATTTTCTTGCTATTAACATTTTTTTTAAATTCTGAAAAACAGTATAGCAACAGCATATTTAATCCCTTGGTAGTGAATATGTTATTAACATTATGAGAACACCAAATTCAAGGATCGAACATTAAAAAGAATGACTGATAGAATATAAGAAATACTAGGAATCATAACAGCAGCAAAGGCCAACAAAAAAGCAAAAGACTGTAAAACAGTCAAAGCAAAGAAGACAGTAGTGTATATGTTATGATCACATGCAAACTCATGTTTTATTAGTGTGTTTTGTAGAAGATTTCTTCAGTTTCTAATTGATAACCATCAGATGTATGTAAATAAATTTTCACTTCTAAGAAATGGCTTCCTCATGAATTTTCAGTTTTCAACTGAACAAGCCTCACAATTAATTCAATCACAAATTGCTTTTGAAAATAGAGAGAACAAATTATCCACCAGCATAAATGAAAGTTTTGATTCCGATTTTTTTGTTGAGTGATAATGGCATTGATGATCACAACATGCATTGGCACTGGAGAATAGGGCGTATTGCCTATTCTTTCTGTTAGCTCTAGAAATAGCATATTTGTTGTTATTTTAGTGTACTGGTTATCCACACCTGTATTCATTTAACTGCTTTTACACATTTTCTGACCTAGATATACAAATTGAAGATATCTGAAATGTGTCACTGTAGCTCACACCATATACAAATGTATGAGTACATATGAATGTGTTTATGTATCTGTGTGTGGTTTTTGGTAAACACACTTGTACAAACATTATCTGAGTAGTATTCAAAAACTGTCAGAGTGTAATTTTGATACCTGGCTGATCTTGAATTGTGATAACATTTGTTGGTTTGCTTGGTTCACCAGGGCCAGCAGCATTATCAGCTCTGACACGGAATTGGTATTCATCCCCTTCTGCCAAGTGAGGTACAATGGCACTGAGCTGGTTGGCAGGAACATTTGCACATTCCATCCAGTCCTCCCCCTTCTTCTTCTTCTCAATCACATAACCTGTCAGTTTGCTGCCTCCATCACTGGCTGGTTTTGCCCATGAGAGGGCAACTGAATTTTTAGTGATCTTATCAACATTGGGAGCATTTGGAGCACTAGCCGGAACTGCAAGAAACAACAAATTTAGATGCAACGTAAATCGGCAGAAACTATAGAAGAACAATCTGGAAAATGCAGAATAGGTTGAGAAAAACAAGGATTTTAAAGCAGTAACTGTTACAAATGACATATTTTTAATAGTATAAAATATATCAATTGCTGTCAACGCTGTAAATAAAAGTAAAGTAAAGTACCCCCATCACGCCAAGTGGCGTATAGGGAATATGGTGCTAGTGACCATAAATTTTACAGACTTTTGGCACATGATTTTTGGGGTAATGTGGTTAGTATTACGCCTGCGTAGCGTAAACGTTGAGCTTGGCAATAGTACTTGACTAGAATTTCCATCAAACTATACAAATATTTAAATAGCCTTCTTTGTGTGTGTGTCTTGCAGATGTTGTCTGGAGATCATGCTACTTATTATTTAGGTTGCAGAGCGATGGAAAACTAGAATAAACATGAATGGCAAAACACTGACAAGCATAAAAGTGAGAAACCTGAGAATATGAGTGGTTGAACCAGGAAAAGTTAAAATTTTAATTTAAATAGTTTGATAACAAAGAGAAAATAGTATAGACAGTTTTCTGCTGTGTGCACAATTGTCAACAATTAAAAAAAAGGTTTGAGAATTATTAAAGATTACTCACAAGCTTTCTTTGCAAGCACTCACAACAAGAGCCTGTACTGATTGTATAAACAGTCACTGCAAGACTCAGAAGGTGTTCATTACAGATGTATTAATCAGTATTATTCTGAAGCAACAATTGATAGGAAGGAAAAAATTAAGCTGCTTGTAAAATTATACAATAAAGAACACAGAAAGATAAAAAATATACTCTTTCAGAGTTTAGGATATTAAACAATATCTGCAGGACCTAGTAGTACTCATCAGTTCTGGAGAGTTATTTCTGCCATATGTATAGTCGTTGGTACAAAAGGAACAAACAAACAAACAGTATAAAGACATTCACTGTTGTAAATTAAGTGTGCAAAGTCACATAAACAATAGTGAGCTACAAAACCAGTGAGAAGACATTTTAAACGATACATTAAACTGGATGAGACCACAGCTGCTAAAAGAAAATAATCCTATCAGTTCAAGCAATAAATCATAAGAAGAAAATGTCTTGTCAAGTAAAAGGAATCCCAATTATTTGGAAGTCTTGATGCAGAATGATGGCATGTTAGTAGAGTGGCATGTGAGTAGAGCAACAGAGATCTATACTTTTGCATTAATTGAGTGTTTCCCATGCTAGCAGCATAAGTAATAGGATGTGATGGTGTGTATCAGACAGACTTAAATGGTAATAATTTTGTACTCCAATATATAAGCTAGAGAAAGTAAATTTGTAGAATGTCTATACAGGACATAGATGCCATATTCTTGTAGTTCTTTAGCATCAGATAGCCATCTTTCTGTGTGAACAAGATGAGAAAAATAACACAAGAAGTGTCTTTACAATATATATATATATATATGGCTTTTGACATCTTGACAGATAGTTGGTAGCAAGCAATCATAAGTCAGTAGTTTGGCAAAAATTGTAGTGGTTATGTTGGATGCTGAATCTGCCAATAATGGATAGATAGATCCGGCCACAGAATGAACAAGATGTATTTGTGGTGCCTGGCCTTGCCTCCTTTCTCCTGCACCTTTTGTCTTCTGAATTTTATAACAGCACTGCCTTGAAAGTTGCTGTGACATTTTTTTTATTTTTGTTGTCTTTACCAAAAGAAGAGATTGCACAGTTAATGATGTGTGATTTCAGTCAGTTCCATAATCATCTACATTGTCTAGATCTTCTGATTTCTCCATGCATTTCTGGAAGGTATTCTTGAACAGAACTTGTTTGTCAAGTAATTTTGTTGCAGCAATATTGATCTTCACCTGGATGGTTCTCTAGATTTGTATATCCTTTTGGTGGTGGCCTGCACTTTACTTATGACAAGTGTGTGGTCTGTGTCACAGTTTGTTCACTAACATTATTGAAGTGTTGTCTGCGAACAGGGAACAAAGTCCAGCTGGTGCCAATGCCCAGACCTTGGGTGGTGCCATGTTGTTTTTTGTCGGTTCTTAAAGTTGAAAAAGGTATTGGTAGCACACATGTTGTTAAGGGAACAAAATTTTAGAAGTCTCTGACCATTATCATTGATTTTGCCAATACCATGATGATACAAAACAAAACATGGAAGACTTTCAATTATTCAATGTTATGCGCTCACTAACGAAGCTGATGATGAAGTTAAGGATGATTTTTATAACCAACTGCAACAACTTATAAACAAAATACCAAAACACGATCTTTTAATTGTAATGGGAGACTTCAACGCCAAAGTAGGGCAAGATAACGCAGGAGTGGAACATGTGATGGGGAGAGAAGGCTGTAATACAACAAGTCAGAATGGAGAAAGATTAATAGAATTATGTTTAATAGAAAATTTAGTTATAGGTGGGACATTATTTCCACACAAAAATATTCACAAAACAACATGGATATCTCCTGATGATAGAACATCAAATCAAATTGACCACCTATGTATTAAACAACAATTCAGATCATCATTAATAGATGTAAGAGCATACAGAGGTGCTGATGTTAATAGTGACCACAACCTGTGCATTGGGAAAATAAGATTAAAATTTAGAAACCAACAGAAGAGGTCAATTACACATAAAATTGATAGTCATAAACTGAAAGATGAAGCCATAAAGGAAAAGTTTAACATAGAGCTAAGTAATTGTTATTCAGCACTTGGTGAAATAGACTTAGATATCAATGAAATGTGGGACTCACAGAGCAAAATACTAATGACAGCAGCAGAAGCAAGTGCTGGACTGAAGAAAATGGAAAAACGAGCTTGGATCTCAGACACCACGTGGAAATACATCAAAGAAAGAAGAGAAGCGAAGAGAGCCATGACTAATGTAAAGACAGATCTTGGAAAGGTTCTGGCAAAAGCAACATACAAAGAATTAGACAACAAAGTGAAAAGTTCGGCAAGAAGAGATACAAGAGCTTATATAGACAACTTGGCAGAGAAAGCAGAGACAGCTGCAATTACAGGAGACAGCAGAACTCTCTATACTGTACAAAAGATGCTGACAAACACCTATACATCCAGTGGAACACCAATTCTAGACAAATCTGGATTAATGCTAACAACAAGCGCAGACATAAAAGCCCGTTGGGCGGAACACTTCAAAGAAATTCTTAACCGTCCACTACCTCACAGTTTAATAGATTTTGAAGCTGAAACACCAGCAGCAGAATTAGATGTAAATTTAGATGACTTCACCTTGAGTGAAATAGAAACCACCTAAAGCTAATGACCAATAACAAGGCTGCTGGAGAGGATAAGTTAACAGCTGAGATCCTCAAGGCAATTGATAGCCATAATTTAATACATCTCCAAAAAATGTTCAACATCATTTGGAAAACAGAGAAGACGCCTCATAAATGGAAAAAAGGAATCATTGTTAAGATCCAAAAAAGGGCAATCTTAGAGATTGTAACAACTGGAGAGGCGTGACACTTTTGTCAGTTGCCTCAAAGTTATTCTGTAAAAATCATCCTAAATAGAATAAAGGATTCAATAGATACAGTAATGCGTGAAGAACAGGCTGGGTTTAGAAAAGGGAGAAGCTGTCTTGACCACATTTTCACTCTACGACTTATATTGGAGGAACACATTGAAAAGCAAAAACCTTTTGTACTTAACTTCATCGACTTCAAAAAAGCATTTGATAGTATTCACAGAGATTCTTTGTGGAAAATTCTGAAGCAATATGGCTTACCATCAAAAATCATAAATATTTTCAAAGACATGTATGATGGTTACACATGTGCAGTTCGAACAGAGGAAGGACTGAGCGAATGTTTCCCAATAGAAACTGGGGTTAAACAAGGATGTATTTTATCGCCCTTGTTATTTGGAATTGTTATGGACTTCATAATGAAGAAATGCTGCACTGGTAATAAAGGCATCGAATGGATACAAGGAGACCATTTGGAGGACCTCGACTTTGCTGATGACATAGTTCTCATCAGCAGTCAGATAAAAACGATGCAGGAAAACACAAATGAACTATCATCAATAGCCAGCAAAATTGGGCTTGAGGTCAATCATGAAAAGACTAAAGTCATGAAAAGTTTAATTCCAACAAGTGACAAAATATACATGGAAAACAAACCAGTAGAAGAGATCGATCACTTTATCTATCTTGGAAGTCACATTGATCGAGAAGGGGATACGAGCAAAGAAATTAGAATCAGACTGGCTAAAGCAGCAATGTCTTTCAGAAGCCTTGAAAAGTTGTGGAAATCAAAACTCATTAGCACAAACACAAAACTTAGGCTATTCAAATCAAATGTACTATCAACCCTTACGTATGCGTGTGAAAGCTGGAAAACAACAAGAGATATAGAAACAAAGTTGAACGCATTCGAAAATAAATGTCTAAGGAAAATACTTGGTATAGAATGGAACGAATTCAAAACAAACGAGGAAATTAGAGAAATCGCCAATCAACCACTAATATCTTCAGTAATAAAGAAAAGACGATGGTCATACGTTGGACATGTGATGAGAAGAGATAATAATCGAATAGCAAAGCAAGCCCTCATATGGGAAACAACAGGTAAAAGAAAAAGAGGAAGACCCAGGGAGACACTGAGAAGAACATTGATGAGAGAGGCAAGAGCAGCAGGAATCGGCTCCCTCAATGAGATAGAACTGCTTGCACAGAACAGAGACAGATGGCGAGATTTGATAAAATATCTTTAAAAGAAAACTGCTAGAACAAAAATTCATATAGGAGAAGGTGTATCTTGGTCTACGCCCTATGGGCCGGTTACGGCTCGAAAGGTCAATAGATGATGACCTAGGCATGATGGTCAGATCCAGTGTGTTCATTCAGATTGCCTAGCACGTGAAGCTGTTCTACTTTGGAGAATGCATCCGAGGTAACTGGAGCATCTCGTAAAATCTATCGTTATATTCTGTGATTGCTGTCATTGTTGGTGTATAGGTGAAGATGGTGTTGATTGGTCCAGCTCGAGAATGGATTTTTTGTGTTATTATGCATTCTTATGTCCCATTTTGGGTGTTTATAGAATGCATGAGCTTACTGTACACAGCAAAATCCACTCCATGTAGACGAGGCTGCTCAGGTTTTAGCCACTGCCAAAATATTTTATAATTTTTCTCCCTGACTGAACCACAAACCTGAAGCCTTGTTTCCTGTAGGACTGCAATATCATGTAGTCTCTGCAGCTAAATGTCAATGAGGTCTGTTTTCCTTGTTTCTACATTTGTGAGGTTGGTGTTATTTAATCCAGGACATATGGTCCTATCGTTCCATGTGCCAAGTATGAGAGATGGTGTTTTCCTTCTGCTGTCTCATAATGAGGAAGAAATTGACCTTACTTGATTACTATGCCTGGGCCAATAATATGGAGATAGTTCTTTGTAATAACAGGCTAATTAAATGTATTAACTGTTGTATTTCAACAGTTGTGGACTTGTGTGATCCTGTGAAATTATTAAATCTGTTCTTTTAGGTTCTTTGCCATCTTGGAACAATTATTTTTTTTTTCAAAATGAAGTTCAACATGAATCTTGAATGGTGACAACTTTTATTGTTATTGATTGTTCTCTGCAAACTGCATCAATTATGGTGCTTGTTACAAGTGAGTTAGGTGTAGTGGTGGAGTAGGTATTTCATGAGAAATAAGAAAGAACTTTTGCTTTTGACATTCTGAGGGGGCACCTCTCTATAGAAAGTTTGATGTAATAATGAACATTATTTTGATGAAGTCAATAGAACTGTTAAATAAGAGAACTGACACAATTGGAATATATAAAAGATAAAAGAAAGAAAAACATGATCATAGAACTCACAGATAGGATCACGGACAATATGTTTAGGTGTAGCCTTGCTCGGTTTGCCTGGGCCACCATCATTGACTGCCATGACTCGGAATTCATACTCAGATCCTTCATTCAACTTGATGACACTGTATGTTGTCTCTGGCACAGGGAATGCAGATGCCTTTGTCCAGTCCTTGCCCTTCTCTTTCTTCTCATCAAGTAGCCTAAAAATGAAGTTACCATAAATAGTAATACACATTACATAATAAATAAAATATACATATGATAATGATATATAAATTATAGGTTTATAATTATCAACAAAAGTTTGAGAAACATACCCAAAGAAATGATAAATAAGACTTTGGAAGCATCTCTATTGAAAGTGAAGATACCTTCCTTTTTTATACACCTATATCTGAGGTTTGCAATTATTTATCTTCAAAACTTCCAATTAATGTTTACAAGCTCCATTGTAGATTTTCTTCAACAATGTTATTTTGTATCTTCTGTTTTTGTTACTATGTCACTTTTTAACAAAATTAAATATTATTTTAGATAACAACATTATAACACAGTGACATGTGAATGTGATCTGAAAGAAAACCGTGCAAAAGTGATGTTGTTTTATACATAGACAGATCTGTGTTTCAATGTGAACAATTACTGTGAGCAATTCTCACCCAGCATTTGAGGAAGGCATGACATATGCTTGCATGTTGACATATGCTTGATTGACAACAAGTTGACATATAAGAACACATTTTGGACAATTACTTTAAATACTTTACCAATAAAGCAACTTTCTAAAACCCTGATAATCAATCAATGAATGACATTCATTCAGACACGTGATCAGAGCCATGTGTGATCTACATTACTTAAACAAGTCTATGCCAATGCAGGAGCTGGTATACTAGTTTTAAAAGCATGTATTGGAGAGTTAGAAATTGGTAGTGAGGAACATAGTAAAATTATCCAAAGATTGCTTCTTACATTTGCAGATAGTAACTGATGAAGTTGAAAACTTGAGGCTAGCAATCAGAGATTGGATATGAAGATGGAATGTTTGAGATAATGAATGTTTATAATCAGGCAATATCATTGATGCAAAAAAAAAAAGAAGAAAAGAAGACAATTCTTAGTGATGATATATTTTCCTGAAAAATATTAGAATACTTGTGGGTCTGACTATGGTGCAAGGTAGTTAATTTACAGACATAACCAATGGCTTATAAAATTGTGTACACACCTTTGATAGGGTTACCACCATCACTGAGTGGCTCCTTCCAGTTTAGTGTGACTGAGAACCTGTCATACTTGGTGATCTCCACGTCTCTTGGTGCATCAGGAGGGTCTTGACATTTTTAGAAGAACAATGAAGAAACAAATCAACATATGTTATGAGAAAACAGCATTAAGAAAAAAAACATAATTCAATGGATACATAATTAAGATAATAACAGAAAAGACATAAAAGTTACCACATGCATTTCTGTGTGTGGGAATATAGTATTAGTGACCATATTTTAAAGAAAATGGTATACCTACCATCCCCAGTTAAACATAGCTCCCAGGTATTGGAATTCATTGACCTGTTTTAATACTCTTACTTTAACTCTTGTCCTTCTATTAACATTTTTTGTTCTGCCTCCACTTGCTGCATCTCAACATTTAAATTTTGTTGTGATGACTTTTCTTAATTTTGTTACTGTTAATGTTAAAGTTTGACATTGATTGTAAGAATACAATAAAATCTCCAAAACCAAGAAATTAATTTTTGTTGTTGTTAGGATCATCATCACTCCACATCAGAGGAAACCATAGGTACTCCAAAATCCCCCCCTCCACAATCTCAAGAAAATCCAAGAACCCTAATCCATGTACATAAAACTCTGTAGCACAGTGTGTAATCAACAGTGTGGGTAGATTTTTGCTAGCACTTTTGCCTGAGCAGTTACCAAATATTATGGCCTACTCTTTTCAATTTTAACTGAAAAGGATTCTTTAATGTGCACGAGTGCACACAGGGCCTCCTGTTTATTGCCTTTTTCTTATAGGGCTAGACATTGGATCTCACTACCCAAGGGATCAGGCGTGGGTAACATCATGAAGAAACCATAGATTAATTTTTCAAAATTTTGAAAAATCATGATTGTCTGTAGTGGACTTTAAACACAGGTTCTTCCTGTCCAGAGGCAGACACCCTACTGTTAGATGACCCATCCCCCATAATTAATTATGTTTGCTAAAATACTGCACATTATAGTATGGATATAAATTTAGTAATGGTAATAAATTAAATTAAGTACATTAATAACTGCTTCAAAATTTCCTCAATGAAATAAACTAATAAAAATGTTTTTGAGTATTATAATTAACTAGAAATAACCATTTTTTGAAACAACCAATTGTCTTTGATTGAAAGCATGCTGATAAATCAAGTACAAATTTGGTTTCTATAAACTAACCAAAAGGATTCTTTGCTGTAATTCTCTGACTCTCAAGAGGTTCACCAATCCCATATATGTTCTCAGCCTTGACTCTGAACTTGTAGTTCTTGCCTTCTTTCAGGCCCTTAGCTGTTATTGATTCCTTGTTGACAACGCCAGGAACTTTCTCCCAATTGTTTGTACCTTCCTCACACTTTTCAACAACATATCCTGGCAATAAAAATGTATATAAGTGTAGCAATTGGAAAATTGAGGGAGAAAACAATAGAGAGAAATGATATGAGTTAGTTAGTGTAAGGCATGATTTGGTGAGATTTGATAATAGAGCTGATAAACAATAGTAGAGATAAAATGTTGTGGAGAGAATGACCACCCATGCCAGTGGGCATATTATTTATTGGCTCTCAATCTCTCTCTGTGTCATGTGTAAACATGCACGCACGCACATACGCACACATATATATGTACTTAAAAAAAATTGCAGTTTAATCTTCTTCTTCTTCTTCTTTCCTTCCTCATCTGCCTTTCAGCGTCGAGGGGAGATATAATTTGCGGCCTTTTGCTCTTCTGTTCGCCTCTGCTGCTGTTATGTTTCCTAGTGCTTCTAATATTCCATCGACCCATCTTTTTCGTGGTCGACCCTTGGGTCTGGTGTTCTCACAACATTTGTTGAAGGCTCATTGTGTTGTGTTTTGTTCTTTCTGCCTTTTCACGTGGCCAAACCATTTTATCTGTTGTTTCCTTATTTATTCTATGGCGGGGGCTATTCCTAGCTTTTTTCTCAGTTCTTCATTTATGATCTTATCTCTCAGACTGTATCCTGTCATTCGTCTAACACATTTAATCTCTGTAGAGGTTATTTTTCTTATTGTTCTTGCAACAAAGCAGTTTAATTGCTGAGCTAAATACTCTGAAATCTAATTAAATATGCATGTTCTGCCACAAATTTGCACTTTCAAAGGCAATGGATGATTGAGAAGAGAAGCCCAATGATATCTAATGCTACTGTCAGCTGGGAGCTACACAGGATGAATTAAATACAAAAATGGGAAATTTCGTTACCACTGCTTACAGAGACTCACAAACAGCTGCACTTGAACCGTTGCACTGGCACCAAGAAATCCAAAATTAGTCATTCAACAATGTGATTTTTTTCACATGAATGTTCTCTTTGGTCTTATCCTGCTCACATAAATAACTGGATAAAGGCACCGTAATGCATTTACCAGAGTGACTAGAACTTACTCAGAAATTCAATTACTTAGAAGGGTGTTAGCAAGAGGTGTCACCATTCTGTTTACTGTCACAGAAATTCTCACTAAAGAAAGATATATTAAAAGATGTAAAAAAGTAAAGTAAAGTACCCCCGTCACGCCAAGTGGCGTATAGGGAAATATGGTGTTAGTGACCCTATATTTTACAGACCTTCAGCACATGATTTTGGGGTAATGTGGTCAGTATTACGCCCGTGCTGCTTTACTTTCCCAGAAAAAATCCGGTACCCATTTAAGGCTGGGTGAACCCGGAAGCCGTCGGTTGGGATCGAACCCTACCCCTTGTCCGTGGTAGTCCAGTTCACTAACCACTGAGCTATCGCGGCTCCCACTAATTTTAGGGAATTAGTAAAACCCAGGTGTCCTCGCCAGGGTACGAACCCCGGCTGTTGCCGTGGTAAGCCAACCGCCTATCGATTGCGCTAACCGGACACCCTATTAAAAGATGTATTGGAGGGATATCCTCAGCCAATTATAGATGTCACCCTGATGGCCCACATTTCAATTTAACAATGACACAAACCATACAGCTCAAACCACCAAAGAATGGTAGCTCATACCACCAAAGCATGGCAGTTCATGCCACCAAAGCATATAGCTCAGACCACCAAAGAATGGCAGCTCAAATCACCAAAGAATGGTAGCTCATATCACCAAAGAATGGTAGCTCAAACCACCTAAGAATGGCAGCTCAAACCACCAAAGCATGGCAGTTCATGTCACCAAGGCATACAGCTCAAACCACCAAAGAATGGTAGCTCAAACCACCAAAGAATGGCAGCTCATACCACCAAAGCATGGCAGTTCATGTCACCAAAGCATACAGCTCAAACCACCAAAGAATGGTAGCTCAAACCACCTAAGAATGGCAGCTCAAACCACCAAAGCATGGCAGTTCATGTCACCAAAGCATACAGCTCAAACCACCAAATAATGGCACCTCAAACCTCCAAATAATGGCATCTCATACCATCAAAGCATGGCAGCAAGAGAAGAATGTGACAGCACTGAAGTGGCCTAGCAACAATTCTGACCTAAATCCAACTGAAAATGTTTATGCACCACTCAAAAATCATATTAAAAAAGAATGGACTCAGAGACATTGAACAATTGAAGAAAGTGGCTGAAAAATATCAGGACAATCTGACTTGGGAAGTATGTCTCACTGCATCCTTGCTAGAATATACAATATTGTACTGAAACCATTGTTAGTAGATGGGGGAAATACAAATCTTTCTCTGGGCATACAGATTTTATTACTATCTGCTTCTATGAGTGTGCCATTTTGCAGGAAGATAATGTTAGTAGAAAGAAAGAAAACAAATGTAAAATGAATATATTTATTTAAGTCATTAAAACAGTTTTATTTAACACAATATCAGTGACAATTATTATGCAAGCATTCCCTTAACAATCTCCCACTCTTCTTCACCTCCTGAGATGCCCATGTGGGCATCAATGCAGAACAAAGTTGTAGTCTCACACTTCTAGCAGTTTCAAACATTGTTTCCTTGATGTCAGACCATTTTACTGTGACTGGTCTACATTCTCTATTTATAAGTAAATAAAAAACATGATTAATCATTGTTATAAATAAATAGCACCATCTTATTATTTACCAGTGACCTCAGCACCACCATTGTCTGTAGGAGGCTTCCATGAAAGTTTACAGCTTTCTGCAGAAATTTCTGATACATCCAGAGGTCCTTCAGGTGCTCCTGGTTTATCTGTAACCACACAATAAGTTATTTTTTTGTCTTTACAATAAATTACATTAATATGTGATGACAACATATTAAAACAGAACACTAAAGAGAATTGGTAAATAATCAACATCTTAAAGAGAAAATTAAAATATTACTGCTACATCAAAAGATACAGAGAGCATGATTTCAGGAAGACCCAGGGATAGACCCAGATGATATTATTACTTCAAGCAGTTCTGAAAACACCAAATGCACAAAGGAATTATATAACACATTATTTCCCCAATACTCGTTATGAATGCCAAACTTGGACATGAAAGGCCCCCCCCCCCCCCCCCCCCCCCCCCCCGCCAAAAAAAAAAAAAAGAAAAATCATCTGACATGAGATGATGTCTAAGAAGAATTCTGAATATGAACTGATGAAACACTATTTGCTGAACCACAAGAGAGATAGAAGTTTCATTATGTTTCAACATTTTTTTTATATTCAAACATTACTGTACCGTATTATATATAACAATTTGTAGAATTGAAGGAACTGTACATTAAAAGTGTTACAAACACATTTTTGCAAGAAAAATGCAAGAATTATATGTGTCATAAACCTCATTTTTAAAAAATAAATAAAATACAAAAATACAAACTTCACCTGAAATGGCACTTAAAATTTATTCGTGTCAGCAACTCTAGAAACGCTATTTGTTTGAAAATATAACAACATTTATACAATAGGCTAAAGTTCCAAATTTTTCTACTCACAAATAACATTTATGTAATGTTTTGAAATTTTGATGTCACATAATTATGAGTTACCCATTTTTAGCTTCAATGCTTCAGCTCACCTTAGTTAAATGGCATAGGCATGAGCTAAACATGCAGGTGCATGTTAAAAAAGGAGGTAATCTATATCTTTATCAACTTGAGTTTTTGTTAACCATTTCATTACTTTCATTAAACATCAGCTATTTCTAGATCTATAGCCTATAGAAGGAAAGGGTAACACCTCCTTATCTCTGATGTCTATGTGATGATTATCATGATCAACGCCATTCAACAAAAAATCTGAATTTTTTAAATGCTTGATAATTAATTTACCACAAGTCTATTTTCATCAGTAATCAATGAATTAATCAATTTGTAAGCCTTTTTGACCAAAAATCACTGCTTACAACATGTTTGTGAACTGAGGATGCTATTTTACTTATATTTACATACTTGAAAAAAAAAACTTGACTGGTTGTTAATTAAAATTTAACTAAACTTCAACAGATTGCATTTGCATAACAAATGTTTACAAAAGTGAATAACCAGAAATGACTGTGGATATCAAAATACTGTATATGATGAAATGTACAAGATGTATTAAACTCCAGAATTAGAGACTTCTAACCTGTCATTTAAGAGATCAACCATTTTTTTAAAATATGGTATCGATGTCTAAAAAGTGTTAGTTGGTTTAATTTAATTTATTCGTTTGCAGTGATACCGGGGCCTTCCATAACAATAACAATTTAATTTATGTTGTCCTTTGCCCTTCACGGGGCTTTAATTGGTAATGTTTATTGTCATTGTGTTCCCATTATAAAAAAAATAAATAAATAAAATCATAGATTATTTATAAAAATATTTTTATTTAGTTAAACTAAGTTGAAAGTGTGTGTTTGTGAATGCGTTTGTGAATTAAAGTCTTTTGTATTTATTAATACATTCATCTTGTATCATAAATAAGTTTGCTCTGTCCAGTGATGCATTTATTTGTTTTTGTGAATGCATTCAATGTGAATGAATTCTTTTGTGTTTATAAATAGAAGTATTTTGTGTGGATGTATATATTCTGTGCTGTGAATGCATGACTAATGATTCTGTCTGCCTGTATGTGTGTGAATAAGTAATATTTATAGTTTTTGATAAAAGTGAACATCTTACCCAAGACTATAACTGATATTTCTGCAGTATCTTCACCATATGCATTTGCCACTTTGATCTTGTATTTTCCAGTGTCTCCTCTCTCTGACTTTGGTATATTAAGCTTGGCTTCTTTATCATCATTTGTAACTTTCGCCTGCATGAATAAAATACAAATATGAACAACTCAGAACAACAAAAACATGAGTTGTTTGTTTTGTCAAATGACAGCTTGAAACAAGCTAGAATTGCTTCCATTATCAAAAAGTAGAACTACCATAGTAATAAACAAAATGTATTGATGCAAGTGTCTAATAACTGTGGGTTTGCAATCTTTGAAAAGAAAAATGCACAAAAATAATTAAACTGATAAAAAAAGAACAAGCATATATTAATTGATGATGGTTAACACAATGGAGATGTAAGATGATAGCATGAGTGAATTAATGAAGTGGAAACTCACTTACATTACTGCCCAGTGGTTTCCCATTTTTCTGCCACTCCACTGTAGGTTCTGGTGCACCACAAATACCAAGATTAATGTTAATAGGTTCTCCAGCTCTGACACGAATCTCCTTGGCTCCAAAAAGACTGTCCAAATTCAATTTGGGTGCCTCTATTAATAAAATAAGATATTTCATAAATAAATACACACACAAATGTAATGTAACTTTACATTATAATAAGTATACAAGTAAATATAATGTCTTAATGTGACTGAAAAAAAAATGTATACCTTCAAACGTTTCACCAGGCTAGAAATGCAAGGAAAGAAATATATTTCCAAGTGTATTCCCATCTATAAGGGCAAAAACTCTAATATTTTTTTAAGAAGGAGCGAATGTGGCTGCTGATATAAGATTGTATCCTGTCACAATGCTATGTGATGAGTTTCCTATCTCCTACATATAGTTGGTGTTGTTCATAATAACACATATATAGCAATTAATCGTTACACTACAATAGCCATTATACATGATTTTGATGACAGACTTATGATTTGAAGTTCATGTGCATAAAGATATGTGCTGATAAAAACATATGCTATATGAAAGCTGACTGAAGACAAGGGAAACAGATTAATGAGGGGTGTATTCAGGGATAGGTCAGGCTGAGAACACTTAAATTGACGCCCAGACTGTCTAATAGTAATCCTGGGGAAGAATTGGTATAAGTGCCACTAGAATTTGCTACTATTTTTTCTGTCACTAACACAATCAACAGAGGATGCAGAGAATAGAACTTGATTGTAGTCAATGCAGAGGTTAATTCCCTCATCTGTGAGAATTACACTGAAACTGATCTACACAGATGGTTCTGTGGTGTACCATTTACTGTATATACCAGTGACAGAACTATTGATGAAGATAGTGACAACTAAGTCACCAAATGATGACCAGTAGTATAATATTGAGAAGTCTCATTAGCTGAGTGGTTAGTGTGCTTGCTTCCTGACTAGAAGGGTCCGGTTTCAATCCCAGCAGAGAAAGATTTTTTTTCAGACTTGGCAAGGCTCTGGGTTCACCCAACCTCTAAAAATGGGTACCAGAGATTTTTATGGGAAGTAAAGGTAGCCTGGCGTGATACTGACCACATCACCTACAAATGTGCCGTGGTCATAGAAAAATATGATCACTAATGCTCTATTCCCCATAGGACTAGCAAGGCATGGAGGGAACCTTTACTTTTTTTTGTTTTAGTATGACATTGAAGATCATGGCCATGATATGGCCTTTTTCAGGTTAGAGTCACAAAATTACACAGTGTACTGATGACTCAATGACTTGATCTGTAAAGTTCAGACAGGTTCCATCCACAGGCAATGGTTGGAGTCTTTACAGAGATCAAAGATTTGCAATGTTTCCTTCTTGTTTGTCCAATGTCATGCTGTGTTAAAAGAATCTGTTGAGCAGATAGAGTGGCCGGTTTGGCGATCTTAGCAGATTCACAACTAATAGATAGGGCAGATATCATTAATGAATCAGAGGGAATAGAATGAAGGACTTAAAATAAAGTGAAACTTCCTTACTATCTAGACTGTGAGAGAACCTTGGGTGAAGATTAGCATAGCCAGAACAGAACAATATTCTGGATGAATGAAATGAATTGTCAACCAACACTAAACTGGTACAATTAGTCGCTGCATGTTGTTAAACAGTTTGAGGAGAAGATCATAGCACCTATGGATGTGTCCAGACTGTTGTGATGATCATAACATAACATAACATAACATGAGATGTAAAATATAACTTGTCATAAGTAAAACTGATACTAAAAAATGGCAATATATATAATCTCTAACAAAACAGCTAACAATATTAGTAATGTAAATTAACTCAAATATAATTTTGATTGGTGTATTAAACCTTTACAAATATATTTTAACCTGATGTATTATATCTTTAGGAGCCGCGATAGCTCAGTGGTTAGTGAACTGGACTACAAAGGACAAGGGGTAGGGTTCGATCCCAACCAACAGCCTCCGGGTTCACCCAGCCTTTAATGGGTACCTGATTTTTTTTTTCCTGGGAAAGTGAAGCGGCACGGGCATAATACCGACCACATTACCCCAAAAATCATGTGCCAAAGGTCTGTAAAATTTATGGTCACAAACACCATATTTCCTTACTTACTAACTTGGTGTGACGGGGGTACTTTACTTTTTTTTTTATTATACCTTTACAAATATATTTTAACCTGATGTATTATACCTTAACACATATATTTTAACCTGATGTGTTATACCTTTACAGATATAATTTAACCTGATGTGTTACTGATACTTTTACTAATTTAATTTGACCTGGAGTGTTACTGATACTTTGATGCAAATATAATTTGACCTGGAGTGTTTACTGATACTTTGATGCAAATATAATTTGACCTTGTGTGTTACTGATACTTTGATGCAAATATAATTTGACCTGGAGTGTTACTGATACTTTGATGCAAATATAATTTGACCTGGAGTGTTACTGATACTTTGATGCAAATATAATTTGACCTGGAGTGTTACTGATACTTTGATGCAAATATAATTTGACCTGGAGTGTTACTGATACTTTGATGCAAATATATTTAACCTGGTGTGTTACTGATACTTTGATGCAAATATAATTTGACCTGGAGTGTTACTGATACTCTGATGCAAATATAATTTAACCTGGTGTGTTACTGATATTGTTACAAGTATAATTTGACCTGGTGTGTCACTGATACAAAAACAAATACAATCAAACTCTCAGAAAAATTGCTGTCCCACTTCATAATCTAATGCTGATAGTATGACAACAATCAAACCAACCCTTTTCTGGCTTTGCAATAATAGGTACAGATGTTGCACTGGGCTCAGAGGGACCAGCCTCATTTATTGCATAAACTCTGTATTCATACTCTTTGCCTTCTTGCACTTTATCATCTTTAAATTTACACTCCTGAAAAACAAATAGCCATTGATGAATTGGGATAAAATTAGTATTCCAATGTTCAAATTTCTTTACTATAATACTTATAAACTATTTCTAGCTTCACAATAACCATTATATAATTAACAGTGTATAAAACATGAATGAATTTAATTATTCCTACAATTTTCCCTAACAAAACCTATAATCAGGAAGATTCTTTAACAAGAGTTTGAAATATTTACAAGCTATTAAATTATTTTCATGTCTAATTAAGAAATGCTTCTGGCACTTTAGTGAGAAAAATAAACACAGGGATGTACAATTTAGATGTTCATATTCCAAAAATAGAGTTTATTAAAAGTGGTCCTGATTGAAGCAATACTATAGTGCATCAAATTACAATTTAAACTTAAAAAAAAGAAAATATGAAAGAGAGATGCTGAAATTCAAAATGTACTTGTTTTGACAGTAATGTGACATTTTATCAAGAGAAATATACACATTTGAACAGATGATAAGGATAACAGAAACTAAATTTTTACTTTCATGGGAAAAGTACTTTGTGATGTTAGGTAACATGGGTTGACAATCTGATAGACAGCAGAAGGCATTTTTGATACTCTACTAAGTGACAAAGCCAAGTGCTGGTTTATTATCATCTTTTTCTTCATTCTTTTAGCAGATTGTTTTAACTTCAGCAGGTCAGTGCATCATTCAGCAGCTCTAGTCTTTGACTTTCCATGACTATCCTGAGCAGCTGATTATTACCAAAGATGTCTCTCCTAGAACAGCAGTCTTACCCCACAAATCATCTTTCTTTTTTAACTGGGCTTTTAACTTTGTCTGTGTTTGCTCAATGAGTAGTTTTCTTCATTGTCTGGGTTTAGAAGAACATTACATGGACATAGAAGTATGTGCTGTAGTTTATACTAGTCTGTGATGTCAGTACCTTTTGGCTCAGTACATCAGACATTTATTTGGTTGTGGGTTGCCTTCTTTCTTTGGTCTCCACTTGCTTGGCCATACTGGAAAATCTGTTACCGGGCCCATGGAGAGGTGTGTGTGTGTGTGCACAAGTGTGGTGGTTGGTGGTGTTAAAGCAGGATTCTGATCAGTTTTTATTCACTAATCCTGATGCAAGAAGTCAGCTATGAGTTGCTGATTACTTTGTCTTGGTGCTGTTGGATGTCTTTGGCCCGGAATTATATCAAGTTTTTCTACTTATACATGAAGTATCAATACAATGTTGTTCTGTACATTTGTATATATGTATGGCGCTTTTCATCTTGTCAGACGGTCTAGTGGAGGCTATTGTGTATTTTTTTGTTTTTGAGGTTTTGTTTTTGTCAAACAGCTTCTCTCATGGCTAATTCTACCAATGTTTGATAAACACACACAGCCGCAGAATGAACAAGTCAGGCCAACTGATCCACAGGGTTTTCCATCTTTTTTCACGAGTCTTTTCTCTTCTAAGTTTCGCCTTAGCAGAGTCTCAAAAGATGTTATACCATTCCTCATACATGCTCTCCATGAAGTGCGATCACTTGCCAGATGTTCCCAGTCATTTTCACAAATGGAGAAGTCAATCAGAGATGATTTACATATATCTCTATATTGTAGTTTAGGTTTGCCGATTTGTCTTTTTCCGTGTATAAAAAAAACTTAGACCTTGCCAGAAAAAAGTATAAATTTCTTCTTTACAGAACCACAGTCTGAGAGTCTTGTTTCTTGGAGGGCAGCGATATCAACATGTAGTCTATTTAGTTCTTTATCTATGGGGGCTGTTGTTCTAATTTGCCCTTCTTTCAGTGTGTTTGCTTTAACAAGTCCAGGGCACATGGTCCTTACGTTCCATGTGTCAAGTTTAAACATTGGTGCTTTCTTCTTCATTTCACTTTGCCTACTCGGCCTGGGCATGGAATATGGAGATAGTGCTTTACCCAGTCACACTATCCCCCTCTTGACTTCGTTTCAAGTATTTCTGAAGGAGGGACGTAGTCCATACATTCAGGATTGAAAGAAGGTGCAAGGGATGCCAGAAAGACGGTTAAAGCCGTCTACTGCCTTAGGGTCCCTCCCTCCGGATTTTTACTCTGGGTGTACTCCCATAACCTTTGATTCTAACTAGAATCTAATCTACAAGGTAGTGGGGGGTTTTGTGGTCAAAGTTTCCCTTCTTCTAGATGGGTTGATTTGCATATATGTATATATATATATATATATATATATATATATATATATATATATATATATATATATATATATATATATATATATATATATATATATATATATATATATATATATATATATATATATATATATATATATATATATATATATATATATATATATATATATATCTATCTATCTATCTATTGTCCTTTCGAGCCGAAGACGGCACATAGGGCAGAACTACAATCTCAAAAACAGAAACCTTGCGTGCCAAAATGGCACATATTGCAGAGATCACTGCTCTAAAATCTATGGCGCTGTTTCCATAACAATACTTTTTACAATGACAGCTTGTCAAGCCATCGATCAACCTCCTTAGTCGCCTCTTACGACATGCCTGGAAGGTCACAGTGTCACTATTCTTTACCTCCCTCATAATGAGGCCCCGGTAACACACGGGAAATATATATATATATATATATATATATATATATATATATATATATTCTCTCCCCCCCCCCCACTAATTTAGAAAAGATGCTAGACTCAGTAGTAACTATTCAACATACAAATAATGAGACTTTCAGGTCTCTAAAAATATGCACATCCATGAAGAACTTTTGTCTCCATTTCTCTTTCTACTGGCCATAGTTTGGATTATGAAAATAACTCAAAACAACAAAAATGGGATCCAGTGGTCACTGACCAAACAACTTGATGATTTAGACTTTGCTGATGACATAGCTCTTCTATCTCACACAGCCATCAACAGATGCAGGATAAAATGAGCATATTTGATGAGAGATCACAACAGCTAGGACTAACGATTAATAGAGATAAGACCAACATTAGGAGAATTAATACAGTTGGCAATAACCAAATAAAACTAGGAGAAATACCTCTACTAGATGTACAATATACATATATCTGGGCAGTAATATAGATAAAGAGGTAGGAACAGAAAATGATACCAAAATAAGGATATTAAAAGCAAGAGGAGCTTTCATTGCACTGGGAAACATATGGAAATCCAAAGAAATTAGGTTAAATACAAAAATAAAAATTTTCAGCTCAAATGTTAAGTTGGTCCTATTATATGGCTGTGAAACATGGAGAACAACAAAATTGACAATCACGAACATACAGACTTTCATTAATGGATGCTTACGCAGAATAAAAGGATGGAAATGGCAGGACAAAATCACTAACATAGAATTATGGAAATGTACCAGTCAAATACCAGTGGATAAAGAGATACAGCGAAGACGATGGCGCTGGATAGGACACACACTACGGAAGCCAACTGAGAGTATTACACAACAGGCCCTTTTTTGGAATCCCCAGAGGAAAAGACAAAGAGGAAGACCAAGGAATTCTTGGAGAAGACAGATAGAAGCAGAGATGAAGATGATGGGGAAGACATGGAATGATCTTAAAAGAATGGCAAAAAACAGAATGACTTGGAAAGTGTTTGTTGAAGACCTATGCTCCACTGGGAGCTAAAAAAGGCAGAAGAAGAAGAAGATGAAGAACAAGATAGCATTAAATTATACTAACATTTTACAATTTTTTATCAAATCAATCATTCCACTTAGTATGTAGACAAATTGAATTTTAATAACCCATTTATTTGTAATGAATTCAAAACAAATACCCAAACACTATGTTTCCCCCAATGCTGAAAGGCAAGAGAGGCAGATAAAAGTGAAGTTAACACATAAAGAATGATTTGAAAGTTAAAGGGAAATACAAGTCAAAGAAAAGGAGAAGCATTCCTAACAAAATGTGTGCTAATGACAGATGCATAGGATTCCAATATACAAGACAAAGTACAATAGAATTTGTTACACAAATGAAGATGAAGAAGACAAAAATTGGAATCAAATGTATTTTTGCAATGACAAACAAGGACCTGTAAAAGCTAAAACTTACCTTCACTGGGGACTTGTTCAGTTTCAGCCATCTGTTGGTCTTTGGTTCTTTCCTTTCTATGTCATATCCTATAATTGGTGCCCCACCATCATTTGCTGGTGGATTCCATTTTGTCTCAATAAATGTGCGGTCACGATCAAGGACTTCAGGTTTTCTGGTGGATCTGGCTCATCTGTAGAGATGATGAAAATATTCATTTACAACATCCAAAACTGATGTGTGACACCAGAACACAGTTGAAATATAAACAAAACAAATATTGTGATTTTATTAAAATCTGAATTAATCCATCAAGCAAGGAATGTTGCTTTATTTTCTTATTAACTATCTATATACTACCTTCTATATTCATACATTATAGAAAGTAACAAATTATAGATCTCTGTCATGCCACATGGCCTATAAGGAATATGATGTTAGTCCCAATATTTTTTTTAAATAGACCTTCGGCACATTATTTTTGGGTAATGTTGTTAATATTACGCCCATTCTGCTTTACATTCTCAGAAAAAAAAATCTGACACCCATTTAAGGTTTAGTGAACCTGGAAGCCATTTATCAGGATCAAACCTGATCTCTGGTCCTTAGTAGCTCAGTTCACTAATCACTGAGCTATCATGTTCCCCCACCCTTCATATATTATACGTAAATTTAAAAATGTGTAAGAAAATGGAGTACCAAGTAAAACAAGTAAAGAACCTCACCAAATTGATTCTTTGCTATGATTGGGTTTTCAAGCTCCAATGGAGCACTGTCACCATTTGGACCCTCAGCAATGACCCTGAACTTGTACTGGTGACCTTCTAGAAGTTTAGGTACAACACATTTGTTTCCTGGCACAGTAGCAACTTTCTCCCATTTGCCTTTTGCCATATCAAACTTCTCAACACGGTAGCCTCTAAATTATAAATACAAACAAATTTGTCAGGTAAAAGTTATATAAAAGACAGATTACTAACAACTGCCTCTGCAACAAAAAATCTGTGGCTACTGATGCAACTTCTAGAGATGCAGTATTTTTAGGTTGGTGGGAATAGAATGTTCATTGTTATTGTCAGGGGAACATTCAAACTCTTCCTCATTTTTTTCCTCCGCTCAGTTTTTACTATTTCTTTGTTGACTAGTTGCTATTTTCAGTTGACCTAAATGAGGTCATATTATAAGAAAGATATCGAACAAAGAGAAATGGAGAAAAATGACTTGTCATTGTCAGTTGCATGGTATAGATAGATGATGATGATGACCACTGTAGTATGCAGATATTATTGCAGCACACAGTATGTTTCACATTTTTTAAAACTTATATTGTAGTAGCAGTAGAATATAGTTGGAACACCACAGCGATCAATAAATCTATCAGACAAGGATTTAGTCAATGGGAAAGAACCCTTGGACTTCTTGAAAACCATTGCTAAATGCATATATTTTATTAATACATATCCTCAACATCAACTGGTGTGAGAATAAAGCCAATTATAATGACATTTAACATAGATAAAGGCAGAAAGTTATAATATTTATATTCACAATTATTATTTCAAAAAGTGAAATCAAAACTTTGCTAAAAGTGAGAAATTCTTACTGAAATATTTTTTCATCAAAAAGTAATAACAATAGCATGAAAATGTAACTAAACTCACTTTATTGATATATACAATAAAAGAAAGCCAAAAAAAATTATAGTTAAAGTGCACTGAAGAGCATTGTTAAGCATTTCTTCTTTTGCCACATTGTTGTCATTGCTTATATATAGCAAGGTATGTCTTCTCCATGAATCTCACTGTTAGCATTAGGTCTTCATAAGTGCTCCATAATTTGTTATCCACACATTTTTCTTGGGTCAGTTTTAGGCCTTAAAACTCTGTGTAACTGACATATTTGCAGGAGGTATTCTGCAATCTGAAGACAGTTTTGACATGAGCAATCTCTAGTAACAGCCTTTTTCAACCAAGGCACATCATATCTAGGAGAGCATTTAACATACATCGTTCTGTTCAGAGTTCCAAAACATTGTTTTCTTGTTCCTTTTAAAGATTCAGCCATATAACCATGCTAAGGGCACATTGGGGGTATATCTGTATTTTTCTCCCTCAAATAGGATCTTAGAGAAATATGTTCTTTGTTTCCATATATTTGTATAATTTCCTTGTACTAAAGCCGATGACAACCTGCACCATCAAAGCAAGAGATAGAGCAGAATGGCGCTCCATGGTAGCCAACCTTCGTTGCGGAGACGGCACTCAATGAATGAATGAAAAGTTAAAAATTATTTTATTGAAAGAGAGTGACAAAATTTGTTATTGTTGGGTGTCTGTTTTCGCTAGATTGTGAGCCTCCTTATTTCCTAGAAAGTCACAGAAGTGCAGAGATCCATTGTAATGTGACTTGGTGAATGAATTTCAGCTGTTTTATTACTTTTCTTGTCAGCTGACATGATTCATTTTAAATAGCCTGGAGGATAAAAATAACTGCGTTTATACATAATCTCCTCAATTAGATATCAGAAGTAAACAATTAATATATATTTATGTCAGTTAAACCATACTTTATATCACTGCCACCATCATCCTGAGGGGTTTCCATATCACAGTTGCACTGTCTTTGGTAATGTCTTTCACCTCAAGGGGTCCTCCTGGTCTGCCAGGTGGTCCTTGGAAATTAAAAGATAAAATATTCAGTCTATATCATCATTAAACAAACATGGAGACTAGACATTGTTTTACCATATCACTACAAAACAGATTTAAATGCTTTACAAGATCTTTATTTTTTTATGCCAGTTGTCTTAGAATGGCTTTCTTGACTTCCAAGTTCTTTTTTGGAGATATTGAAAAGTCCAACAGGTTGCACAATATCAGCAGTCCTCATGACTGCTGGTATCAATAATAGTCTGACAGTTGTTCAGTCTTAATATCATCGTGCTAGTATTGCTACTTCTTACTTTCTGTTTTCATATATCCATCTAAATTTTAATGTGTACAAGATGTAAGATAAAACAGATAGATGATGGCTAGAAGAACAGGACGTGAAATCAACCAAGAAAAGACAAGAGTAATAAAAACTGAGCTACTCAAGAAGATAAATTATACAAAGAAGGGAAAGTAGTGGCAGGAGATAACCACTTTGCACATCTCACAACTTTCATAGTTCAAAAGGGGAGACAAGAAGAGAGGTCAGAACTAGAATATTGAAAAATGAGCAGCGAAAGCATTTGAAGAAATACCGGAACAAGAACATAAAATTTATATTATCCACCCTTACCTACACATGTGAAAGTTGGATATCAGGAAAAGAATTAAAGAGTAAACTAATTTAAAAATACAAACAAAATTTAAAAGCATTCAAAAACATTTAAAAACAAATGTCTAAGGAAAATACTTTGAATAGATTGAACTCAAGACTACTGCAGCAGTGAGAGAGATGGCCATTGAACCAAAAGTCTCACCAATAATCAGGAGAAAAGTGGATATAAATCAGACATGTGATGAGATGACAAAATAATCATAAAGCAAGCTCTCAAATAGAAAACAGTAGACAAAGGAAAATGAGGTCAATCTAGAGGAACATTAAGAAGAAAACTAATAAGAGAGGCAATGACAACAAGCATTGACTTCCTTGCTGAGATTTAAGGGCTTGTCTCGAACAAAGTTTTATGGCGAGGTACTCTATGAGCCCTGACTGATAGCACTGGAAAAAGTCAGATGTCAGATTCAGAAACAACCCTTTGCATGCCAAATAGATAAAGAATTAGTCCAACATATGGAAATAATTTCCATTCCTTTCATCTGTTGTTCATCGGTTCTTGGATGGTGTGCTGTTTTTAACAGGAACAACTGAATTTTTAAAATGTTTTTTTTTTTTACTATATTAAAAATGATACTTTTGGGGCATGTTAAAAGACACAACAACCTACTAAAAGTAATTTTGGAATGGTAAAAACAAGGTAAAAGAGGCAGACCAAGACTAAAATGGATGAGTAACATCAAACGATGAAGATGGACAAGTCACCTTATGAAAACCTGCACCATCAAAGTAAGAGACAGAGCAGAATGGCGCTCCATGGTAGCCAACCTTCGATGCAGAGATGGCACTTGATGATAATTAAAAATCAAAACAATATCAAAGGGATATTATATCATTGAATCATAGTGTATGAGATTTTATAAATGAAATGTTAAAATATATAGTACCTAGCACATCCATCAAAGTATATAATAACAACATTGAAAAGAATTTGGCAAGTCAAATCAATTAACTTAAGAATTGTAGATTAGATTATGTGCACAGGTATAATATTTGTATATGTCTGTGAAAACAGGAACCATAAATATATAATTAGAAAGGAAAATACAATTGATAGAAAAGAAAACTTTACCTTAAGACTCTAGACATCTCACACAGAGTCTTGACACAAATGAGAAAATTTCCTAAAATCATACCCATTAACACAGGTCCACCACAGAAATAGCTTTCCGTATTGATATGGAAACAGAAATTATGATGGTACAAGCATGTAACATAAAATAAAAACACCTGAGGAAATAAAAAAGTGGCACACCAAAGGGAAGATGTGAGAAAAAAGTGTGAACAACTCTTCATATTGGCTGCCTAAAGGTTTCTAAGAGAACCAAAAAATCAGGCACGCAGATAAAACACCAAAATCAATCACAAAATTGAAAATATAATTTGAAAAAAAACCTTTTATGACCCTCATCAAGTATGATTTCATAATCAACAAATATAAAAGATAAAACATATACCTAGGACAACGACACTAATCTCAGCAGAATCAGATCCATGCTTGTTTGAAATGGTCAAGAGATATTCTCCAGTGTGTTTGCGAGCCCCTTCTATACAGTTCACAGTTGTTTCCTTTGGTTTGTTGGTTAGCTTAATGATATTATCTGGCTCCAATGGTATATAGTCTTGTTTCTATTCAGAATAAATAGAGAATTTATTTTAATTCTGTTCTTTTTGTATAATAATACATTCCCCCCTCCCCACAACCACCACCGCCACCACCACCAAAAAAAAGAACAAACACACACACATAGCATTAATTAAGATAAAACTAAAAATTTGAATTTAATCAATTCAGTAAATTAATTTTTAAAAATCAAAACTTTACTAGACACAAGAAGCACAAATTTTAACATTTAGAATCAAATGTATAGATACTATTCATTCAAACATACATATGGAAACAATTTAAAGGTGTGCAGTAATATGCTGACATTTATAAAACAAAACCCAAGACAAAACAATAATTAAATACTGCCTTTTTTGTCACTTTAAAGAATAATCTTTTAAGCAGATAATTTATATATTTATACATTTTTAACACATTATTAATGAAATAGTGTTGAAATACAATTAAACTTAACTAATGAACTTGAGTAAAACTAGTATAATTTTTGTTCCTCCATATATATTCAATTGCGTAAACAAATTATAAAAAAAACTCAGTTTCTGTATTATATTAATTATATGTAGCTACATATATGGTTATGAGTCAGTTAAAATAACACACGGAGATTGCAAGAAAGTCTGCATTTCATTGTATGCTCCATCTCTTGCATTTCTCATATACAGACAAACAGGGAAAACAAGCAACAAAAGATATTGTTATTTTTTTTGGATAAGAAATATTATATTAATGATGAATTTAATGATACATTCATTTGGATATATATAGTAATACCATCACAGAGAGAACCTACTCTACAATGGCAAGTTTATATAAAAATTTGTATCAAACTACTTATCTTGTGTCAATGTTGTTTGCCTGGGTGTACATGTGAAATCGGGAGCCACGATAGCTCAGTGGTTAGTGAACTGGACTACAAAGGACAAGGGGTAGGGTTCGATCCCAACCGATGGCTTCCGGGTTCACCCAGCCTTAAATGGGTACCGGATTTTTTTCTGGGAAAGTAAAGCAGCACGGGCGTAATACCGACCACATTACCCCAAAAATCTTGTGCTGAAGGTCTGTAAAACATAGGGTCACTAACACCATATTTCCCTATACGCCACTTGGCATGGCGGGGGTACTTTAC
Organism: Megaustenia siamemsis; assembly: GCA_032433765.1. Taxonomy (NCBI): domain Eukaryota; kingdom Metazoa; phylum Mollusca; class Gastropoda; order Stylommatophora; family Ariophantidae; genus Megaustenia; species Megaustenia siamemsis. Next base: position 40,907,932 of record JAVIAB010000156.1, on the reverse strand, counting down.
TTACTTTTTTTTTACATGTGAAATCATTTCTATCATGTGTTCATTAGGACAAATGAAGACTCATGAATGACAGGTTCCGTGTTATGTAATAAAATAAATTTAATTGGATGTGGGATCACATCAAGGAAGATGAAAGTTTTTTTTGTTTTTTTTTTGTTGGAAGTGAAATTAAAACTAAAATCCTGACCCAATCCTGACCACATTACCCATAAAAATGCTGATGGCCATGGGGAACAAGAAGCAATAATATTCCCCATATGTCACAAGACCTGACATGTGCCCTTTATGTCTAAATATGTCCATGTCTATAGCGAATAAACTAGACTGCCACTTACACAAGAACACCGCCCCACCTCCCTCAATTATCTTTACATGGTGTTGGGCCAAACAGTGTCAACTCACAGGCTGCTTGATCCTTGGACATTCACAGTAACAAAGACAAAACTGGCAGATTATTGCTAGCAAAAGATGAACAGAAGCAAAGACAAGCAGAACATTTTAAAGAAATATTAAATAGACTATAAGCATTAAATGTTCCAAGTCTAGATGCAGAATAAATTATGTCTTCTTATTCATGTGAGACTTTCACATTCATAGAAGTTAAGAAATAAGAAAATTTAAAAAAAGACTAAAGAACAAGAAAGAAAGTGAAGATGATGAAATCTCCAGGGAAATGCCCTGAGCATCATCTGATGCAACTCTATAAGAATTGTTAACATTATTTAACAAAGCTAGCTTTAGACCATATAAGTCATGTATAGATCACATTTTTACACATAGAACCATTATCAAAGAATCAATAGAATTCCACTCACCATTTATTCATTATCAACTTTGTGGATTTTCAAAAGACGTTTGATAATGCACATTAGCCCATACTTTGAAAAATACCCAAAATATGAGAAAATTAAGAAAGTTTTCTACTCACACTCAGTCTGTTGTGTCAAAACAGAGATTGGCAACACAAACTGGTTCTCAGTAGAGACTGGTGTAAAACTAGGTTGTGTCATGTCACCAATGTTATTTGGTATAGCAATCGATTGGGTCAAGTGGAAATGCATAGGTGACAAGTAATAAGGCATCAAATGGACAAACAATAAAGTCTTAGATGACTTAAATTTTGCAGATGATTTTGCCCTCTTGACCCACACTCAGAAGTACAAGAAAAAATAGATCTCTATCACTTTGCAGGAAAAATAGACCTCCAGATCAACACAGAAAAGCAAAACATGGATTTTACAGACACGGCCATTGACATAAAACTTAATAAAGAACTCCTATAAAAAATTACCACTCCACTGTTCTTGCTAAGTTCACTATTTCAAGGGAGCTGTCATATTGTTGAACTGTTTCCCAAGTTCTTAGGCGTGCCACATCATGTCAATGCCACCTACTGGTAGTTAATGTTATCACCTCCACATACTTGATATACAATAATATTGGCTGTAAACATTTTTTAAAACACAACTTATCTCATTTTCCACTGAACAATACTTGTGCAATGGTCATGTACTCAGAATGAAAGAAAAGAGACCCCAGTACCAGGTCTTTATGTGGATACCAGGTGACAAAAGAAAACAAGGAATACAACCTAGCAGTGATTTGTCAGAATGGAGAATTATGATTTCTGCTGCATCTTCAGCCCTAACTAACCAAAGAAGAGAATGATAATCTAATACAAAAATTGTTCTAAAAAGTCATTTATGGACTGATGTAACAGTCTCAACCAAAATCCTCATCTTGAAGGTTATTGTCATGTGTGCACTCCACTACGATTTTGACCAAGAAGTCTGACCACTCTTATTCATTTACTATTTTATATTTGTTCTTTAAAACTGTGCTAACGTTTTTTTTTTTCCAATTAATTCATTTGCTTAGTTTGTAACAACTCTATCTGATACATGCTATATTCAATTTCACCCCCAATCTCTACCTCCTATCCCATTTCCTTCTAGCAATTAGATCTCACTTCACATTCTAGCAACATATCCACCTTCTGTTTGGAATTCAGATTGCTCAAGAAGGATGAGCAAGTTAAGAATGCCACTGCATATATTGGAGAGTGATATACTTGATATTGATACCATGTATTTATGTTTATATTTGTTACTGTGCGCCTGTCAGTAAAGTAAAGTGCCCCCATCACGCCAAGTGGCGTATAGGGAATATGGTGTTAGGGACCATATATTTTACAGACCTTAAGCACATGATTTTTGGGGTAATGTGGTCGGTATTATGCCCGTGCTGCTTTACTTTCCCCAAAAAAATCTGGTACCCATTAAAGGCTGGGTGAACCCGGAAGCCGTCGGTTGGGATCGAACCCTACCTCTTGTCCTTTGTAGTCCAGTTCACTAACCACTGAGCTATCGCGGCTCCCATATTTGTTACTGTAGTTAGATATTTGTTTATGTGTTTTTTTAAAGTGTATACAAAAATGTAATTAGCAGCCAAGAACTGCTCAACAGGTGCAGCCATGAGAAAATGCATAGAGATAATAAGAAACTGTTGGTGCTGGAGAGGCCACATACATGAGATACAGAAACTATCACAAAAACTGTAAAGATAAGATTGTAGCAGAGCAGACAACCTGATAGAGAATGGTAGAGTCAAAATGCATTGTGGGCCAGATTATGGACAACCCAGAATGAAAGGTTATAGAACAAATAAGCTAGAGTAATTTTGTTGTTGATCTATATGATGATACAAAACCTACCAGACAGTGATTGCTTTGAGCAGTATGATGATTGTTCAGTTAGAACTGGCTTTACAACACTCTGAGCAAACTTGAAGATGTTCCATTTACTTTCAGCAGAGGATGAATTGTGTGCAAACTGATTGTCCTAGTAGTTTGCTGTCTTGGCTGCACATATACCTTACTAGTTTTGCAGGTCAACACTCAGAACCTGTTCAGTGTTGTAATCCTATTTGTTACATTCTCAAGAATGCACCCTGTCATAGAGCCATGGCGATCTCCAACATACAGTTGTTGAAGAGCAGGTACATATATGAAAGTAAGTGTTAGTGAATTAAAGTGAGTAGGAGATTGTATGGGCAACAAATAAGGATCTGAAGGATTAAGTGGCAAATGAGAGAGAGACTGAGAAACACAGTAATAAATGTGTGTGTGTATTTATGTGTGTGTATCCATGTGATTTTGGCACTGATAAATAATGGAAAGAAACATAAAAATGATTTGTTATGAAGATAATGATTACAGTGATATACAGATGTTATATATATTTTTTTTTACTTATGTCATAATAGTTTTGTTTATGCACACTTTATGTTTTTTTTTCTTTCAGACTACATGAATTTTGAACTGCCTTAAATTAACTTTAGCTAAGCAATGTAATCCAAAATGATATATTTTCTACAGATATCCACATATTTGATGACATCAACAAGAAGCCAAGACAAGCTTCATTAGCAGGGCAAGGGGACACACAAAACTGTTGGGAATATTTGAGGAAACAAAAGATCACATCCAAAAAAAGATTATCAATTTGCATTCAGCATTTGAATTAGGTTGAATTATTTGTTATGTTATATTTATATGAAATGCATACCAATTTTGGTAAATATGAAATTCTACAACAGCATTAAATGTCTATGGCAGAAGTTACCAGAAGAGCAAGAACCACAACTTTGTATCTCCCTCAATATCTGAAGTGGTTAAATGAGGAAGTAGAGAAGAAATTTGCTGGCAATGTGCTACTCTGAGGTGCAGTATTTTATTAGGTCACTTTAATATTTTGTGAATGGATAATCATACACTACATATTTGTTTACCACGTAACAGGGCAATGAAATTTCACTCTTTTTACTTTGTACCAGCACTGGATCATGTGCATCCTTGTCAAGCTGTACTTTTAAGAAACTTTCAGTGTTCCTGAATTTTTATCCTGGCCGCTATGTGACTCTCTATCTTTTGTGGTTCATAACTGGCAGGTTCTCTGGTTAACTTTGGTCAGGGATGCAAATCACACGTGAAGCCCTTCTCAAATGATACATAATATAGTCTTTATATCATTCACGCTGGATAATGAAATCAAATCTGTGTTTGGCACTGAATCCTGTTATCTTATAGAGTGCATATCTGTGTCAACAGAGTCCAGCAGAAGCAGCTACTTTCACAAATCCTCCAGTAAAAAATTAAGTAAAGTGCCCTGTCACTCTGAGCAGCATATAGGGAATATGGTGTTAGTGCCCATAGTTTTTATAGACCTTTGGGGCATGATTTTTGGGATAATATGGTCGGTATTATGCAGTGCCACTTTACTATTCCAGAAAAAAAAATCTGTACCCTATTTAAGGCTGGGTGAACCCAGAAGCTGTCGATCAGGATCAAACCAGACTTCTTGTCCTTTGTAGATCTTCCAGTACTTGTCAGCTTATGTGTGAGTGTGTATAAATATTTTTAGTGCATCATCCATCCAATGTACATGATAACTTGTCTTTTCTCAGTAACAATATCATTTAACAGTGAAGGTTAAGTTTTCTTCTAAATTACTAGTTATTATATTAAAATCTAGTCCGGTTAGCGCAATCGATAGGCGGTTGGCTTACCACGGCAACAGCCGGGGTTCGTACCCTGGCGAGGACACCTGGGTTTTACTAATTCCCTAAAAATTAGTGGGAGCCGCGATAGCTCAGTGGTTAGTGAACTGGACTACTACGGACAAGGGGTTGGGTTCGATCCAACCGACGGCTCCGGGTTCACCCAGCCTTAAATGGGTACCGGATTTTTTCTGGGAAAGTAAAGCAGCACGGGCGTAATACCGACCACATTACCCCAAAAATCATGTGCTGAAGGTCTGTAAAATATAGGGTCACTAACACCATATTTCCTATACGCCACTTGGCGTGACGGGGGGTACTTTACTTTACTTTTTTATATTAAAATCTAAACAAAATGTATATTGACTATCTATATAAAGTCCATTTATTTTTGTTGCTCATTGTCCAGCCTATATTAGTTTTCTCTTGTACCTATAATATTATGCATTAAGCAAAACTTTCTTGACAAATCTTAGTTCTAACAGATATGATCTTATAACTTCCTCAAACTTCTCCCCAAGCCAGACACTGCCTCTGCTGCTAGAAGTCAGCAACAACAGTATTACAACATTGAAATAACAAACTGGATGATAGTTTATAATGGGAGACATTTACTAGCGGTACATGCAATAGCTATTTCACATTAATTAGTTCCTTCCATTGAAATAACTATAGTACTTTCATGAAATAAACTAGCATATATTCATCCTACATACTGAAATAATATCCACATTATTCTCAAAATTTCTAGAGATTGTTTTCTCTTATAGACTTAACAGTCTGATTTTTTCCATAACTAAAAAGAAGTCCAAATTTTCCATGATTAAAAGAAATATAGTTTTTAATTATTATAAGAAGTATAAAAATGTTCATGAGTAAACAGAAGCACACTGTACAGCCATTTATTCTAAAAAGAAGAACATATTTTTTGAATCTTGATTAAAAAGAACAGTGTTCCTGCAACTAATAACAAAAAAATGAAGTATTTTTCAAAATTATGGAGACATTTTTAAAATAACTAAACCATGTAAAAACAAATGTGAATATGTCTTTAAATATGGCTGCAGACAGAGCAGAATTTATAAAGTAAACTGACACAAGAGAAGCAGGCAATAAATGAATGAAAATCTAGAAGTTTCATTGCATAGAACAGTAAATTATATGAAGCGAATAGTAAATAAATAACTATAGGATGTGTTGAGATACAATCTCAAAGGCCTACACGCACACAAAAAACAATTATCTCATCAGAGCTAATTGAGGATACACTTTCATCCATTTTCACCTCAAATATATTTAGTGGAATACAAATAATGGAACAGAAGCCTTAAATTCAAGATTATTAAAGTTGATGTGTATTTTCCAATGTGTTTGTTGTTAGGAACATCATCAGTGCACACCAGACGAATCAATAGAAGCTCCCACATACCCCTCAAGAATGTATAAAAAATCCTACGAGAATCCTGGCCCACATGCACAAACTCTGTAGCACAGCCTGGGATCCATGGTGTGGTGGTTTTTTGTTGACAATCCTGTCCGGGCAGCAGCCATATTTATGCCTACTCTTTTTTATTTTAACTGCCATGGGATCTTTAAAGTACGCGAGTGCACACAAGACCTCCTGTTTATTGCCATTATCTAAGAGGGTTAGATATTGGATCTCACTACCCAAGAGACCAGTGGAACTTAACGTCATAAATAAACCATGGATTAAATTTTCTTATTTTTGAAAAAATCACCACCGCTTCTGGTGGGCTTTGAACCCAGGTCCTCCCTGTCTTGAAGTCAATGTCTAACCTCTAGAATAGCTAGGCCTCCATCCTATGTGTAATGTATAGATCTAATATTACATGAATACTAATTAGATGAGAAAAGTGAGTAAATTTCACAGTAATTAAGAGTTAAAACAGAAAACAAATATTAATTAATTAATGTGCAAACAAGATTATGTTATATTGAATGTGTCAACATATGTAAGTAAATAATATAACCACACGGACAACACACACATTATTAAAGACAAACATTGTGCTCAAACATAAGCACACAAAGGTAGCATCGGACATGATCTTTACAAATGACATTGACAAAATTGTGCTACCTAAGATAGAACCATGCCAACACTGGGGCATACAGACACAAACAAAACCACAAATATCAGCACTTAAGCTGATAATAAGATTAATATGCCTGAAAATTGTTGATGACATTTTAAAAATAGTTTTATGACTTGCAACATTTCAATTTAAAATGTTTCATTAGATTTAACTTTTCATCTGCAGAAAAATACTTCCATCAGCAATTTCTAAGTAACCTCTTCTGATGAGTTAACATGTTGATATTATTTAGAATAAAACTATAGATATATTTATTATTATTTTCTTCATTATGTATCTTAACAAATTATTTTCTGTTTCATAAATACTTCTTTTTGTGTTTTGCAGTGCTAAGGGAAAATAAGATGCCCTTTGGGTGAGCTCAGACTTGCTTCAAACATAAAAATGTACTTTATTAATTTGTTATATAATATTATAGCCTATTTCATGTATGGTTTGCAATTGAAAAATAAAACAGGTCTAGAGGTGTCAAAGATGTTTCAATAGGTTATTTCTAAGAATATTATTTCCACCAGAATTTTGTTTAAACATCTTGAGTATAAACCATTTTATACCATTACTGTTTTGCTTAATATTTATTTATAAATATTAATTTATTCAGTCTACTTTCTAACACTACTGTAGTCTTTCAGTGTCACGGTAAAAAAGGGGTAGTGTTTGGATCAATGTCCTGTTGTATATTTCTTACTTAGTGCTCATTGTAATGTCTGATGTTTTCATAGATCAATCATCTTCCAACTATGAATAAGATGGAATGATTGAATATTAGAAAGACTAGAAAACATAATAGCAAGAAAAGTCAATGGAAGAACAAAAGACCACAGGCTATACTTTCTCCCAATGCTGAGAAAGGTAAATGAAAAAAGGAAAGAAAAAGAAAAATAACTGTCTTCTAGATCTCCCTTTCCACCCTTGCCTTCAGATTGTGATCGTCAACTGATGTTTATTATAGGAAATTAGTAAGGAAATGCTAAATAATACCCATTCTACTGGTCTACAATAGAAAAGTCAAAGATGAGCTTTTGGTTACTATTAAAATCCTGATAAATAATGTTTTAATCACTATAATCTATGCCTAATTATAATAATAATGTAAAACAGATTTTCTCCATACATTAAACAAATACTGTTGAAGAAGAACACAGTAACATAGTTATACATCTAAACTAAACTGTTTTCTTGAAGTTATGTGCTCTCTATGTCTTGCTTCCTCTGCTCAATTTTTATGACCTATGTATTTTCATTAAAAATGTTGCAATTTAAAAAATGCTTTGAATAATGAGTCATTTCCTACATACTTAACCTTTTTCTTGATTTTTAAGCAATTTTGTTAGGTAACATAAAGGTAGAAATTGATTATAAGATTAATCAACTGTAGCATTTTCAATAAACCACACAAAAACTAAACATGTCACATTAAAACTGTAACTAGCGTCTCACTTGTCCTGTTTCCTCATCCTAGTAAAGGAGTAACAGTGAAATAAAGGAAATTAGTCTGGGAACTTTTCATTAATGACAAGAATTCTTAGAAAAATGTCATTCATTTTAGTACAATATGTTTTAAGAATTAATATATAGATACTGAGCACCTAAATACAACCTGTTATACATATGAACATAAAACACACAATAATGTGTGGCAACACATAAACACAACATATAATACACATAAAAATATGCCTCAACATATATACATCATTACGGTATGTAAAATATTAACAAATGAAATAGATTAACACATTTGTGTTAACTACATTAGAAGATCCACCATATAGTTAAACATATTTGTGTTAACTTGACCCACCAAAACGCAAGATCAAAATAGAGTGGTGCTGAAGCTGATCAACAGCTTTAAACATCATATAACCATTAAAGGGAGATGCAGCTCTGAAATAAAATGTATCATAACCCAGGCAAGGACAACTTTCTAAAAAATTAAAAGATTTGCTGCAATAAGTTTCTGTTAATAGATATAAACCAAAAAGGAGTGAAATCATATCCTGTCAAACAGTTAATCATAGATAATTAATGAATCTCTCAGAAGAAGACTGCAAACATCAGAAATGTGAATACAGAAGAATACTGTTGCTCCAGGCAAAAGATTTTAAAAAATTTGATGGTAATTTTAAAATATTGGTATATAAAACACTATATAAAATATAGCATCATATCTCTCATATGCCTTAAGGTATGAAGGGAAAGAAAAAAAAACTTCTCTCCCCACAAAAAAAGAGTAATGCAGAAGCCTGTGATGAAGTCAGTGTACAAAGAGAACATCCAAAGCTCATTAGAAAAAAGCTGTTTAACTTCTTTGGACACATCATGTGAGGAGAAAAAAATAATAAAATATATAATATAATATTATAAATATAGAAGAATACAAGGAATGAGAGACAACACAATGCAACCACAACATGGAAAGAGATTAAAGATATAACTGAAATGATAACAAACACCAAACACAAGAATATGTGAAATGTCATGATCATCTATTCCTATGAATAGGACACCAATGATAAGGATATTAGATAAAATAAAACCAATATTGTAAAGTAAATGAACAAAAATTGTGAATATTGAAACCATCTACAGTATATAAAATGTGAACTCAAAAAGATATGAAGACAATAAGAAACATGAAATGCTTGAAAACATTGAGATAAGATAAGCAATGAAATTGGTTAAACATACTTAAAAAACATACTTAGATATGCTATACACTAAGCTATGTAAGTGAAATACAGTTCTATCTATTGACCTTTCGAGCCGTAACCGGCCCATAGGGCGTAGACCAAGATACACCTTCTCCTATATGAATTTTGTTCTAGCAGTTTTCTTTTAAAGATATTTTATCAAATCTCGCCATCTGTCTCTGTTCTGTGCAAGCAGTTCTATCTCATTGATGGAGCCGATTCCTGCTGCTCTTGCCTCTCTCATCAATGTAGAAATACAGTTAGATATATAAAAGCCACATAAACTTTGAGACACATGAACAGTACAAAGCAAAGATATGTTGAACACCATGACAGCATAATGAGATACATCAAACACAGATTAAAAAAAATATTGAAAAACACATAGCGATATAAGAGATACTGAGATATCACTGAAGACTTCAAATATAAAAAGTTGCTAAATATAATATCTTCACAAATGCAACATAAATATTATCATCATCATCATCAATGTGCCATACCGGTTGGCGTAGGCGGTCATGTCCTTCCACAATCTTCTATCTACAGTGCATCATATCAGTTCTATTGTTGACTGTTTTCTATGCCATGACACCAAGCTATCCAGTATTTTCTCTCTCTGTCGTCCGTGATCTCTCTTTCCTTTTATTTTGCCAGTTGTAACCAAGTGTTCCAACTTTCCTCTTCTCATGATGTGCCCGAAAAATGTTGATTGCTTCTTTCTGATGTTTTAAGAGCTCCCTTTTTGTGTTGGCCTCTTTGAGAACTTCCTCATGGTCTTTTTGGCTGTCCAGGGAAATGTCAACATTTTTCTGAGAAATCCCATCTCTGTGGCCTCTAATCGTCTTTTCATTTGTTTGTCTATTGTCCATGATTCACTTCCATAGGTCAGAATTGGTTCTATATAGCACCGATGAACTCTCTTTCTCATTTTTATGGACATAGATATAAATATTATACATATACACATTGTAAAACACAACAGACATATAGTTGAAAGAGAAATTAATTCCAAATTATTGAAGTAATGCAAAGATAAAGATCATTTCTGGTTTGAATAGGCTTAAAGCACACAGAGAATGTTAAAGATAAACATACCATATATTAATTATAAAATAATATAAATGACAAGGTTGCTTTAGTGCTCTTTGCATATTTATAATAATTTAACATTAATGTATGTACTAAACAACTTTAAAAGTATCATACACACTGCAATATTTAAGGCCTCAAAAAAAACTGTAATGTATTAAATATTTGACATTTTAAAAGCAATGATTAAATCTTAAGCAGTTCTGAAAATAATTAAATTTTACAAAAAAGAGCAGAAAATCATAACAAGTACATAACAAACATTACAAATCAATTAAATTAAGAAGTAATAGAGAACAAAATTTTAATAGCTTTAAAAATAAGCTCAGTATTGTAATAGTTTTTTTTTTTAATTACAAAAGTAAGCACACTCAAATAAAAGGAAGGGAAAAACTCAACCTAAGCCACACACATGAGTGGAATACTAGGTCAATGATTTTATTTTTCTGATTCTACAGGCAGTTCTAGATATTGGTAGTATTGTGTGAAGAAGGTTTACATGGATGAGTTATCATCTTTGTTATTTTATTTAAGCTAACAAGGACAAGGGTGTCCGGTTAGCGCAATCGATAGGCGGTTGGCTTACCACGGCAACAGCCGGGGTTCGTACCCTGGCGAGGACACCTGGGTTTTACTAATTCCCTAAAAATTAGTGGAGCCGCGATAGCTCAGTGGTTAGTGAACTGGACTACTACGGACAAGTGGTAGGGTTCGATCCCAACCGACGGCTCCGGGTTCACCCAGCCTTAAATGGGTACCGGATTTTTTCTGGGAAAGTAAAGCAGCACGGGCGTAATACCGGCCACATTACCCCAAAAAATCATGTGCTGAAGGTCTGTAAAATATAGGGTCACTAACACCATATTTCCCTATACGCCGCCACTTGGCGTGACGGGGGGTACTTACTTTTTTTTACTTAACAAGGACAAACACTACAATATATACTTAGGAAATGAAAGACAAGCATACAATTATCAAGATAAAAAGTACAAAATTAAGATATCTAAATGGAAAAAATAAGCCGGGGGGGGGGGTGCCGCCTTACCATACATAAAAGTCCAATGATTAAAAGTACAATAACTAAAATTAAGAAAAAGAATATGCTAAATGGAATTTTGCAATAATCACTAGTACAAAACTAGACTACAAAATAAAAAAAAGATACCAATTTTAAAGTTAAAATAAAAATCAACTAGGATACACGATCAAATCAATGTAAGCTGTTAAAGAAATAAATAGGTATTTCAAGAGAGAAAAAATAAGAAAGTCACAGCAGTAAACATGTATTCAAGAGAAATGTAGATAAGTAACTGATATAGTATTACAACAAAATGAGAGGGAGATTACAATATTTTAAGGTGAATTTAGAAAGGAGTATGATGTAAACAAAGAGTGGAATCTAAGAAAGAAGTTAATGTATTCAGTTTTTACAAATTAATTTAAAAAACTATTAAGTGAGATAAAGAATATTAGTTTAAGATTTGTGTTATTCACTGGAACTGCCTGTAAATTTGTTAAACAATAAAGATTTGCTCACACATTGTCATTGTTTGAATAAAACACTAAAAATATTGTGTCTTCCAATAACACAATCCCTTTTTATTAGCTCTGTTAATTTAATTTTTAAAATGTATCAAATCAGCCAAAATAATGATCCACATAATCCCTGCCAAAACCAACCTATAGAGCAATGTGTTTGCTAATAGTACCTAGTATTCCATTGCAATAAAAATATTCATCATAAAATTTATAACAAAGAATAAAGCAGTTGAGAATAAACTTAAAGCTAAAACAAATTGTCAGTGTCTAATGGGATGTCACTCTCTAGCTTGTTACCACACACTTACCCCTTTAGGACCCTACATTAATGTAGTGTAAATATAACATTAATAGTTAAATGATACACATTCTTTAAAAAAAAATAAAGAAGATAAAAAGAAAAAAAAACTTGTGTTGCAAGTAGAAATTTATAGAAAAATAGAAGAAGAGAAATAAAGGAAGAAATTTACAAATAAATAAATGAGAATCAATGACAAAACTAAATTATATAAAGCAACTGAAATAAGAATGTGAAAGTTGAGACTAGTAAATAATTTGTAATGGTTTTGTGAATAGATATGTAATTAAAACTAATAAATATATAGAAAATAGGAGAATCTGTCACAAAAAAACTATATATATTTACATATATATATATATATATATATATATATATGATAATTAACATCATAAAGAGCTTATATGAGTATACTGAATGTTATTACATTATGAAATAAAATATAATTAACAGCTTACTGTAAGAAATGTTAGCTCAGGAAAAAAAAATAAAAACACAATATATAGAATTGATATCATATTGTGCTGCATGACAAAAATAATGTGCAGTAAAAGGAAGAATATAATAACCAGAACCAAAACAAAACTCAAGCCTAATGAAACACAGTTCACAGTACAATTTTGGATATAATGGAGCTTTAAAATGCTTAACAGTAAACATTATAGGTTTACTTTATTATATTTGTTTGGAAACAGAATAAAAGAGGATGAAATAGAAAAGATAGCCTTACCAAATTTTTCACCACCCATGTAACTTCTGGGGGAGGTTCTCCAATGAAAGCAATTGGACCTAGTACAAACTTCTGTCCTACTTTGATTCTGATGTTTTGTGGCACTGTTCTTTCATCAATTCTTGGCTTCACTACAATTAAAGAGTATATTACATGCTAATGTACCAATATAAATATGATATTATTTTTAAACAGTATGAGTAGAAGGCCTACACAATGAGTAATTTTTTGTTAAAAAAAAAAAAAAAAACAATAATAACAAAGTACTAGCCATGCACTTTCAGTTACTTTTGAAATGTGCATTTCCTATAATTTGTTGTCAAAAAAATTAATTGTCAAACAGCATTTTTTAACCCTAGGTTATGATACCAACATATAGAGCCACATTTTTATAACACCTTCGTAAAAATGACACCCTTTGTTGTTTGAAGAAACAATATTTTCTTTTACATTTTGCTACAAAGCTTTGCGTTTACTTATGAAGAGCCACTGGAATTAAATGCGCTAATCATTTGCTGTTTTAGGTCCAATTTCTGGCTCGGAATTCAAATGCACAGCACTATCAGACATGCTATCGAACGGTGCTTTGTATATTGACATATGGGTCAGAACTTTTGCTACAAAGCTTTGTGTTTACCTAAAAAGAGCCATGATAATCAGATGCAGTAATCATTTGTCAGCTTAGGTCTGATCTACAGCCTAAAATTGGAACGCAAAGCACTATCCGACGCGCTATTGCATGATGCCTTGTTTATTGATACGTCGGCTGGAACTTTTGCTACAAAGCTTTATATATACCTAAAAAGAGCTGTGGAAATCAGATGCAGTAATAATTCCCAATTTATGGTTAGAAATTCTAATGCATAGCGCTATAGCTAACAGGGACAGGTTTATTTGTTTATTGATGCATCAGCCATCAATCTAGCCATATATTCGCTTTTATCTTAGCATTATTCATTGCTAATTCTGTATTTACAAAGGTTTGTTTGATGTCTGACCATTCTATCTATTGACCTTTCGAGCCGTAACCGGCCCATAGGGCGTAGACCAAGATACACCTTCTCCTATATGAATTTTTGTTCTAGCAGTTTTCTTTTAAAGATATTTTATCAAATCTCGCCATCTGTCTCTGTTCTGTGCAAGCAGTTCTATCTCATTGAGGGAGCCGATTCCTGCTGCTCTTGCTCTCTCATCAATGTTCTTCTCAGTGTCTCCCTGGGTCTTCCTCTTTTTCTTTTACCTGTTGTTTCCCATATGAGGCTTGCTTTGCTATTCGATTATTATCTCTTCTCATCACATGTCCAACGTATGACCATCGTCTTTTCTTTATTACTGAAGATATTAGTGGTTGATTGGCGATTTCTCTAATTTCCTCGTTTGTTTTGAATTCGTTCCATTCTATACCAAGTATTTTCCTTAGACATTTATTTTCGAATGCGTTCAACTTTGTTTTCTATATCTCTTGTTGTTTTCCAGCTTTCACACGCATACGTAAGGGTTGATAGTACATTTGATTTGAATAGCCTAAGTTTGTGTTTGTGCTATGTGATTTCCACAACTTTTCAAGGCTTCTGAAAGACATTGCTGCTTTAGCCAGTCTGATTCTAATTTCTTTGCTCGTATCCCCTTCTCGATCAATGTGACTTCCAAGATAGATAAAGTGATCGATCTCTTCTACTGGTTGTTTTCCATGTATATTTTGTCACTTGTTGGAATTAAACTTTTCATGACTTTAGTCTTTTCATGATTGACCTCAAGCCCAATTTTGCTGGCTATTGATAATAGTTCATTTGTGTTTTCCTGCATCGTCTGACCATAGCTGAAGAGATTTCCACAGAAAGACGTAAAGAAAAATGTATTGAACATATGGCGAAATGTATAAAAAGCAGCACTTTTACTGTATGTTATTTAGACTTTTTGACAACGTGCATTTGGTGTTTGAAAAAAAATCTGCCAACAATGATTTGTATGGGTTCATCGGAAGGAATAATTAGTAAGGTACATGAAGGGGGAACATGTTTGCTCATGGCAAACTGTCAAAAAACAAAATTGTTTATTTTGTCTTCATAAATTTTATGAAGGTGTCATAATCTAGGGTTAATATTAAATTTATTTATTACAAAGAACATGAACAAATAAATCTCAGGTGTTTTGTAAATTAAACCTGGTGAATCATTATGGCTTGCTTTTCTGAAAAAGAGTGGTTCTGTTGTAGGGACACAAACAGCCTGTAACATAAAGTCAAAAAAGAAACAGCAAAAAATAAATAAATAAATAAATTACCACCACCATTTTTAAGGAAATGGAAGAAACAAGACAAGCAAAATGTACATTAGTATACCAAAAGAAACAGAAAGATATGCAAAAATGTACAAAGTAAAGTGTCTAAAAATGATTGAGATACGTATATAGCAAAATAGAAAACTACTAACAAAAGCACATAAGTCTATAGTGAAGGTTGTAATATGTACACATGAATGATAAAATACTAACAAACAACAAAGATATCAACATCAGATGACACATATATAAAACAGAATTGTTTGATAACATAAGTGAAAACACACCAACTTAAGATATACAGATTACACTGTAACCAGTAAGGCTGGAAAACTGCAATAATTAGTTATAGAAATCAACAGAAAGGTAGAGATTATGAACGTGATATAAATATTAACTTGCATTGTCCATATCACCACATTTTAGATGTGGATAGCATATCTATTATTAGGCTTTCACGATTGAGTCTTTAATTTTGAAGTATAAATAAGATTCTTACTGCCAAGCCAGTTTTTTTAAAAGTCATTTTCAGACATTCAATTTTGTAAACATTTATTATTCAATAGCAATATCTCAAAGATTTGTTCCATTTCAAATGACAACTGATTATGTATTTTTCTAAGTAAGAAGAAAACAGATCCTAGTCTCATGAAAGTGTCATAAGCAATGCATTTCTGCTTGAATTGCTGAAAATGTATTAATTTGTGATAATTAATTAATGAGAGTAGACAAAAGGGATTATCAAGTATCGAAAAAATATAAAGACTTTTTGTTGAGTAATGTTTATTTTGACCTTTACAGAACAGGCATCAGATATTAGAGGGCATGGTCCTTTCTTTGCATTAACTCTTTCTATAAATAGCAGATCCATTAATTTAGAGTTTTGAAATAGTTAATGAAATATGAAGTTGATAAAAATAAAGGTAATATCCTGTTCACTTAAAGTTTTTCTGCTAATGCATCCTTGAGGATGAACTAAGATAGACAAGCTCTGAAACCGAAAATTAGTAATTCAAATTATTACAAGACAAAAAAATAATATTACAGTAATTTTATTTATGAGTATATATATTTGAAACTTTACTACTTTGTGTAAATATGGATATATGTTCCATAGACTAAGGTGGCTGGGTCATGTAAGAAGAATGGCAAACAATTGTACTCCTAAACAAATATTATGTGGCAAAATTATGGACAGAAAGAGACCAAAGAGCAGACGAGTGCTAAGATATAAGAATGTTTGCAGGGCTTCTCTATCAGTGAAAGAAACTGGAAAAATCTGGCTGCAGACCGCAGCACATTAAGAACAAAAATAAAAAATGGTGCAGCAACTTTCGAGACAGTGCTGATATCAAATTCAGAAGGCAAAAGGCACAGGAGAAAGGAGATGAAGCCACGCACCACAAATACATCTTGTTCATTCTATGGCCTGATCTGTCTTTCCAAATTTTGGCCGATTCAGCCACGTGAGAAGCTGTTCAGCAATACAGCATCCAGGAATAATGCACTAAAAGTTTTACCAAACTACTGACTTATCATGATTGCTTGCTACCAACCGTCTGTCAAGACGCCAAAGGCCATATATACATATATATGTTGCAAATCGAAAAAAGTAGGCCTAAAGTACTGTCTAACAAAACTGATAGGAAAAAAATGTACCCAAAATATCAAAACTTTCTATTATAAAACAGTACCTCTGAAGTCAAAAAATATCTGCCTGTATGGCAAGAACACCTGGGCACATGACTGCCGGTGTTAAAAATAGGAAATTATATTCATGCAAAATTCAGTCCCTCCAGATATAAAGTTGGTGTACCTAAACAAAAATGAACAACAAAAACCAGAAAAACCAGTAAATAGCTCACCCTTTCTGGCTTTACAAAGAACTGGTTCTGAGCACAGACTTGGTTCAGATGGTCCCGCCTTGTTATTAGCAATGACACGGAACTCGTATTCCTTGCCTTCTTTTAATCCCTTAACAGTAGCTTTGTTTTCTGGTCCAGTATCAATGCCCTTAAGATGAAAAAAGAGAACAGTTCAATTATTGTCAAAAAATGTCATGTCATAAATTCACTTATAGCAATGAAATAATGGACTGTCAAGTCTAATGTAAAAATATTTACTCATAACTAACTGTATAACACAATTAACATAAGTTATTTTCTAAAAGTAAACAATTTAAAGACTGAATAAACCACTGCTTCTGAAGAAAATATTTTGAAGAGGCAATAATACATATGGAATTAAAGCTGTTTGTAGAATATAACATTTGTCATAACTTTAATGCAGTCAACGAAACACAAGCACTTCATGTCCACATATGAGTGTTAAAACTAAAAACAAAAAATAGGATAAGTGATCAATTACATGATGTTCATGTTAAGATCATCATCATTGGACTCAGGAAACACCCAATCTTCTCATCAAAATGTTAATCAGTATACAGTAACTGTGCCATATTCAGTGTTGGTTGACAACTCATTTCACTCATCTAGAATATCATTCTGTTCTGGCAATACCAATCTTTACCCCCAAATGTACTCATTTTAGTGACATAGTTTCACCTTTTTTCCTTCATGAAGTCCTTCCTTCATTCTACCCATCTCTGTGAGGTTATAATGACATATATCCTATTCATTGACTGTCAATCTGATATGATCACCAAACAAGCTAGTTTATAAACCATTTCATTGTGTTCAACACCTGTGTGATCCGGGACATACATGAATGTAATGCTGCAGACCTTTGACCTCTGTACTGGCTTCTGCATTGCCTGTGAATAAAGTCTGTCTGGACATTGCAGTACAAGCTCATCAAGTCAGTCATCACACAGACATTGAATGCTATCTTGAGACTCAAGTGAGCTGTTATATTATAAGATCTGAAGCACAACTAAACAGCCATAGTTATTTAGTCTGTTATTGTAACTATGCATTTTTAAACATAGAAAGTGTTCATTTAATCATTTACCATTACATAACATGAAAATGCTTCAGGCCTTCTCTTTACTTGTGTAACTATAATTAATACTAGTTATGTGCTTTTATTCTCATTACTCTAAAATATGAAAAAATGTAACAGATCTTGATCCAAACCTTCTTCCAGTTCTTATCAGTCTCGCCTTTCTCTCTATATTCCACAGTGTATCCAGTGACAGGTGCCCCATTCTCAAACTCTGGAGGATCCCATTTGACTTCAACAAAATCTTTGTCATAATCAATAACCTCTGGCTCTCCTGGAGCGCTTGCTGGATCTATTATAAATAAGGAAAAAGTAAGCTTCTGTGATTTGTAAGAATAAATATAACTCAAATGCATCTCTAAATAAGATATGTACTTACTGGATCTACGTTTAAGAAAGAAATATTAAATAATGCTTACAGGGAGGTCACTAAGAATTTCTACTAAAAGGTCAAAGCAATGAGTTACAAAACAAACATTAAATAATGCTTACAGGGAGGTCACTAAGAATTGCTACTAAAAAGGTCAAAGCATTGAGTAACAAAACAGAACATTATGACTTCAGAGAAATAATAGATGTTGAAATGGACAGAGAACTAGACAAGGAAAGGTGGAGAAAGCAATTTAACCAAGTACTCATAATACTTTGAGCAATTATAGATGGAGACACTAATAAGACATTATGTGCAACAAAACAGACAGTAAAAATGGAATTAGGAATACTTTAGTTTGAAATTACAGAGTCTATATGACAGCCCTAAAAGCATAGCATCAAGCCCTTGTGATTGGATATGTCCTGAAAAAAAATCTGCCACTTTTGGGGATAAAACCTGGACCCTTCTGATCAGAAAGTGAGCATTTGGACAGCCAAATAAACCAAAAAAAATGTAACAATGGAAAGGAGATAGCTGAGAATAAAACTGAATGTGACAAACATAATTAGTAATGATGATATTAGGAGAAGAGGTGGGGAGGGGAGTGGTTCATTCAATGCCAGATCATATTAAGATACAACAAATCAAATTATCTGTACATGTAGCACAACCACCACCAAACAGCATCCCCTTAAAAGCATTATTCTCAGATGAAATGGGAAAAGAAGAAAAAGCAAGACATAGAAAACTGTGGACTAATGACATTAAAATAGGCAGACAATTTCCTCTGTGCATGAAGCACACTACAAAGCATTAATCCAAACACTTCATTTCCCCCAAAAATCAGAGAAGCAACAGAGGGTAAAAGTAAGTAAAATATAGTACATTACACTTACTCTGTCTAAGAAATATTCAGAACTAACTACAGGAGCTATGCAAAGTGTACAATAATATTTCTTATTACATGAAGTGCTTTTTAGAAAGGGATATATCATCTAGGAGAGAAATTTCAGTTTAGAAAGTTTAGTGGTTCTACACCCAAATTTACAAGCAGTAAAAGAAAACTATTTTGTGCAAGCATGCTCACCCCAAGGATCTTTGGCAAGTATTTCTTTTTCAGATGGCAAAGGTTCACTTATTCCTTGGGAGTTAACTGCAGACACACGGAACTGATAATGGTGACCAGCTTGAAGATCTGCTACATCTACTTCAACATCATCAGTTTCACAAACCTGTAAACAATTATACTCAAATTTCAACTTGTTTTTCTCAAACTTTTTAAAAATAGCATGTAAAATAGTTTCAATAAATAAAATTAGAAAATGATTACAAACTTTAAATGTTATTTTAACTATTTCTTATTCTAGCTTCATCACTGAATGACAAAGCATTATAACTTGCCTTTGAAATCTTGAAGGCAAAAAAAAAATCGCTTTATCTTGTTTAGTCTATGATCATTCCTCTTAAAGTACTCAAAGTCTACACAGTCCCACACAGAGCATATCTGCCTCCACCGTTCTCCAGTAGGCAACTTTTAGTCTGTCTCTCTTTTATCCTTTCATAAGATTCCAGATTCCATTGTGTGATAGATTTTGGAATGGTTTCTGGATCTCTTCTCACACATTACCCATCCAGTTTTATCACCTAGCTATTATCACTGCATGCATTTCCATTGGATGCACCTGTTGAGTAGTTTTGGGCTGCTGATTTTGTTTGGCCAAAATATTCTTAGGCTTTTCCTTAGAAAAGTTGTATTGAGTTATACAAGATTTTTTAAAATTCAAATTCATGTGTGTGGAATCAAAGGAATATAAAGGCAAGAATAAAAATAAAATATACAGACTTTATATCCTTACCTTTTGCCAAACTCCATTTGCTGTGTCCATTTTTTCTACAATATAGTGTGTAATAGGCGAACCTCCATCATCTTTTGGTACATCCCATAGGAGAGCACAGCGGTTTCCGAAAATATCCACAACCTCTAACGGACCTTCAGGCTGTCCTGGAGTATCTATAAGCACCAAGAAAACAGGATATCATTTTTCATATGGTGATGATCTTGCTTCTGTTATTGGCAACATTTTTTGCATTCTTTAAAACATGTGTGCACGCACACACATACACACACAGAGTAATGGTAAACATAATCTCAAACTTATAAAACATTTAATTAACTACATGTACAATATTGTAAACTAGGACATTATACTTAAGAATGTATTTCATATTTTAAACAGACCAAATGTAAAAAATAAAAATTGCTAATATCAATTAAAAGAATAAGGAACAAATCATAAAACATGGGTTACAGGAAAATAATAAAATTGCATTAAGAATAAATGAAATAATTAGTCAGACATTATAAAATATTAGGTGCTAGACCTTATTAAATATGATCATAACAAATTATTTCTTTAAAGAGAAGATGGCATGTTTTTCTGTCATAGATACACATACTATGTCTCATTATATGTATGTCTACCTGAAAATTGCAGTACTTGATAAATTACATTAAATATTAAGAAATAATACAAGTGTTAGAATCAAACTGGAGATGTGTCTTAATGATAACTCATAGCTTGACAAAGTTTGTTGACTTTAGTATATTTTATTTCGGTGGTTTCTATACTGCTTCAAAATGGACTGTCATTGCAGAAATGTAATAATAGCATAGTTGTTACGTTTAGTTATGCTCCACCTGAGCTAAAAACAGCATATACAGCAGAAATTGCTGCTTTCCATCTTGGACTCTGTACTGCTAACTCCAATAAATCTTGCCAATTTTTTTAACCCATGGAAGACTCTCTAATGCTAATTGTACATATGGTGTACAATCTTGTGGTGTTCTTATTTTTCTATAAGCTAAAGTACACTGGTTATTTATTTGGATATATTCAATAATGAAAATTTCATGAAGCCCTTATTATTTTTAGCGCTGTTGAAATATGTTGAAATAAAAATATTCAACTAACATCTTAGAGCTGGCAAGAGGAATAATAGATCATACTATTTTAACATACATATCTTTTTAATAACTTCATTTATCATGTTTGAAAATGCATTACAATCATAATAAAATTTGAAAATACTACTTTTAGAAATTTTGTAACAAG
This sequence comes from Megaustenia siamemsis, assembly GCA_032433765.1. NCBI lineage: Eukaryota > Metazoa > Mollusca > Gastropoda > Stylommatophora > Ariophantidae > Megaustenia > Megaustenia siamemsis. The sequence goes on along the minus strand of JAVIAB010000156.1, from coordinate 40,886,179 downwards.
TTGCACAAAGACAATCATACTACAGAGAAATTGAGATTAAGCTACAGAGTACATAAGAGAAAGGAATAACTGAATTATACTTATTTTAGCAAATGAAAGTAGCAGAAAAAAAGGAATAATGAAAGTTATATATTTTTATTTTGTCTGCTGAGAGTTGTGGAAAAGGAATGAGAGAATCATTCATATTTAAAGTCATAGAGCATATAAGAAATAAGAATGACAAATTCACACACATTTAAGCTAATAAAATAGCACAAAAGTAGAAAGTAATCTGATAATGCATGAAAAATGTATTCACTTTTTTTTATTTAAAGTGAAATACAATAAAAGCTAACAAAAGCCAAAGAAATTAAATGCACCTATAAGACACTAACAAGACATGCATTGAGCAATTAAATACATACTTTACCTTCAGAAAAATGCAAAAAGTTGCAAAATATGATAGAAATGTATACATTAAATCTGCAAATTATATATATATATATATATATATATATATATATATATATATAGAGAGAGAGAGAGAGAGAGATAAATATATTATATATATATACACATATATATATATATGTGCTCTATTATAATGTGGAATACAAAATGTTAATGGGACATGAAGTAACAAAATCAAGTTATCATGAGATTTTTGTGTTGATTGAAAATAGAGCTCAAACTCTTTACATGGCTACCTATGCATGTTACAGACGTGTGCTCAACTGAACTATTTTTTAATGATCACTGGGCTGTAAGATAGATGGGGCATTTTGGCTAGGTATGTGTTTATATATTTTCTTTGTTATTGTTACCAATGTCTTGTCAAACCAGGTGATAGGTGGTGCCAGGAAATACATTGACAAGCTTGATATATATATATATATATATATATATTCTAGCTAATGATGTGCGTTTTGTTCCTTGTAATGAGCATTGGAGTTATTGTTCTGTCTGCTGTGATGTAAGACCATATCTAATCAAACAGAAACACCTCTCCTTGACTTCTACAACAGACATTACAGAACTGGACAACAGTTGTGGGCATCAATAATCAAGGACAACTCCATTAAGAGGTTTCTAGAGTCTGGCACAACTAGCCAGGAATACAACAGGTTTAATAGCATAAAAACATCATCGGCTCACAATTACAAAGACCTGCAATCACATATCACTGCATACTCACATACTCCAGAGTGCAATATATAAATCTACAACTGCTACTCAGTTACACATAACTAGCTGTCTCTAACAGAACTTCTAAGTCCTTTAAAACTGCCAAACAGCAATATTTTGAAAAGACTATACGTAGGAAGAGTCAGACCTGTTCTAGAGTATGGAGTCACAGCCTGGGCTATGGTTTCCAAATCACACCTTATAGTATAGTAAAGTAGAAGTATAAGGAAAATATAACAGGAATCATGAAAAAAGGCAGCCAATCAGACACAGAAAGAAAACATGTAGCAGAAAAAACACATATACGATACCTACCCACAGGACTCTTGGTCCCACATATACACAGATGGCTCTGCTACAAATGCCACCAGAAATGGAGGGGATGTGTGTTCTTGACGCTGAATAACCAGGATGAGATCACCAAGTCAATAGCTACTGGAAAATTCTCAAACAACTTTAAAGCAGAAACTGAGGCCATCAGAGACGCTGCAGCACTGGCTACTCAACACAAAATAACATGCACAATAAATTGGTGATTCTGACTGATGCACTGTCAGTAATATCAGCTCTGAAAAGCCCCAAGAACAATGAACTAGATGACTTGAGAATAACCCTGGACCAACTATGCAATAACTTCCAGAGAGTAGTCATTCAGTGGATACCATCACACTGTAATATACACGGGAACGAACGCGCAGACAAATTAGCTAAAGAGGGAGGGAGATTACCACAAGAGAACCATCTGCTCAGTTATGATGAAGTCAAATCCATCCTCAAAGGTCAGTTCCATGAAAAATGGAAACGTGAACACCCAAAGCATAACGAGAGTGACGGATACCACCAACTATCAAGGAGTTGGCCACAATAGAATGAGAAATCACATGTTCACACAAATTCAAAATAGGTACAACCAGCCTATGCCACTGTACACTGGACAATATGACTACAAAACATGTTCTACAGGATTGCCCCCAGAACACAGACCTGAGAAGAGCAATGTGATCCACGTCCAACTCTCTGGAAAAAAAAACTATATGGGGCAATCAATTCGCTTAAACAGACAGCTGACTTCATGAGAGAGTCTGGAATCCTACTCTGATTGAGTCTTGATTGCAGAGAGAGAGAGTACACTGTTTAACCCTTTAAAACTCAAATCTGGTGCATTGTTTATGGTGACAGGATATGAGATACTGAAATAATCATAGAAACTGTCAAGCAGTGGATTCCAGAAAGACTCCAAAGGGTACTAGTTGATCAAGACAACCTGTAAGAAATTAGTGTAGTGCAGGAAAGCCCAATGTGAGCCAGATTTTGAATACTCTGTAAAGGATGCTCCTGGATAAGGTAAAGTAGAAAGATTTTGCTGCTGCCCAACAAGACACCACAAAGTGTGCCAGCCATAAACTGCTTGCTGAACAATAAGTATATGTGTTTATATGGAAAAGAGGCCATTGCATTATCATCAGGGCTCAAGATTCCAGAAAGCTCTTGGGCTGGAAGTGGTCAGCAATTCATAGTTACCTGCATGTATTAGTATCTGTAAACCATGGTTGATCAAGACCCTACTACACTTCCCGAAAGTGAACCTGAAAATAATATATATATTGCTAAACAGGTAGGGATCAAAGAAGAAAGGTAATCCAATACCCAAAAAATACCTTGCTGAAGTTGGATATATCACACCAAAAGGCACAAAATATTGCAGCTTGCTGCAAATAACAACATAGAGTATCTACATAAATGTAACATTCTTTTAAGGGCATGTGTTAAAGAGGAGTAGTACAACATGATATCAAACACCTCTCTGCGCGGACTGTAAATTAATAAATTATTTATTATTATATTTTTATAGAGTTTTTTTGTGCTATTTGAATTATTTTTATGATGTTATTAAATGTGACATGTAGAATCTGAATCTCATATCTTTGTGTGTGCATGTCTGTGTATGTCACATCTGATATCATTATGTGTGCCTATCTATGTTGGTCATATCTCATATATGTGTGTGCATGTTAGACATGTGTAATTTCTTTGTGGGTGCATGTCTATGTCAGTCATATCTTTATGTGCATGTTTATGTTAGTCATGTGTCATATATCTTGACGTATGTCAGTGTTAGTCATGCCTCGTATCGCTAAGTGCATGTCTGTGTTTGTCACATCTCATATCTTTGTGTGTGTATGTCTGTGTTAGTCACCTCTAGTGACTTGGGCAGATGGTGCTCGTAAACCTGGGAGGGCCGACCATCTAAGGGCAGAATCCCCCTACAGAAAAGATCACCTGCTGCCTTGCAGGAAGATTGGGGACAATCAAAGGCTAGGGAAAGCAAACCTGAATAAAATGCTGGCTGAAATCGGATGCACTGGGCCACTGGCGCAGAACACAGTGCAACGTTTTTAACGGGTGTTCAATCAGAGTGGATCTGGCAGACTCTAATTGTGATGTTCTGTTTGTAACACACCTAATCTGACAGCTGAGTTCATGTGAGGAGCTGGAATCCTACTCTGATTGGGTCCTGATCGCAGAGAGAGAGAGAGAGAGAGAGAGAATCTGAATATAAACCTTGCAGCCTGGGAAGAAATAGCTACAGACTGCAACCTTTGGAAACACACTCTAAAACTCCAACTAAAGCAAGAAGCAGACAGATTTACAGAAAAAGAGAATAAACTGTGAGAGAAAAGAAAAAAAAACATTTCCACAGGGTTGCGAAATCTATAGTCAACTATGACTGATGGTGGCTACAACTATAGTTGTAACTCAAATATAGTCAACTCTACTACCATTGCTCACCTCCATTTTTTGACTGTATAAAAAGTCTTAATTTTAGTGTACCTGTTACCTTTGCTATAGTGTATTATTCTTAGGCAATCAATGTGAATAATTACCACTGTTAATAACAAATCAGCTTGAAAGCTTGGACAATCAATGTGAATAATTACCACTGTTAATAACAAATCAGCTTGAAAGCTCACAGACTTGGACAATCAATGTGAATAATTACCGCTGTTAATAACAAATCAGCTTGAAAGCTTGGAGACTTGGATAATCAATGTGAATAATTACCACTGTTAATAATAAATCAGCTTGAAAGCTTGGAGACTTGGATAATCAATATGAATAATTACCACTGTTAATAATAAATCAGCTTGAAAGCTTGGAGACTTGGACAATTAATGTGAATAATTACCACTGTTAATAACAAATCAGCTTGAAAGCTCACAGACTTGGATAATCAATATGAATAATTACCACTGTTAATAACAAATCAGCTTGAAAGCTCACAGACTTGGACAATCAATGTGAATAATTACCACTGTTAATCACAAATCAGCTTGAAAGCTCGGAGACTTGGACAATCAATGTGAATAATTACCACTATTAATAACAAATCAACTTGAAAGCTCACAGACTTGGACAATCAATGTGAATAATTACCACTGTTAATAATAAATCAGCTCGAAAGTTCACAGACTTAGACAATCAATGTGAATAATTACCACTGTTAATAATAAATCAGTTTGAAAGCTCAGTGAGAAGTATGTTATGAAACTTATTTATCGATCAAGAATGTATTATATCTGCAACTAAAAGATAAAGTAGAAAATAAAATGCTATTTAATATTTTAAACTAAATACAGTACATTGCAAGTGGTGAATTGATTAAGCTGACTATTTGTCAATAAGGTAGATTTTAGTATAATCCATGGTAGGGCCAAAGACTGTTTTTTTTTCGTGCATGATTTATAACTTATTAATGTAGATAGTAACTATATCTCACTAATTTATCACATCATCACCATGAACATATGATTTTGTTGCTCCAAGTCACAAAAAGTGTGAGGAAAAATACTACATCAAGACAACTTATCACTAAATGAAAAAGAAAATCTAAAGTTTGAGAGTTAAAGGAAGCTAACAGAAACTAAGGAAATAACTGATACCTAGTTGTCCTGAAATATAAAAAAATATTAAATGTTAGTTGTAAATAAAAAACAAGATTTGAACCTGTTACCTGTTTAATAAATATGCATGATCTTGTGGAATGAAGGTATTAAATATATTATACAATCCATCCTCATTTTTATGCTGGGATCTCTGTTGGTGCTATGGAGTTTGTGCACTGTGCTGATGTCTTCATGTTGTGCAGACAAAACATGGGTGTGCACCAATGAATGCAGAATATGATGGTGGTTTTGTATACATAAATGTGAAGAACTCTTATGCCACATATATAGCAAATGTTTTTGCTATATTCCTTTGCAGTTTCAATATTCAATATGCTTTTTGTATAATATGTTAAGTATATGTTATATGAACATGTGTTACAATATACCTAGATTTTTTAAATGTCTACTTTATTGGTTCAGACAAAAAACAGAACATTTACATATGTTAATCTTCTAGTTTCATTTATCTTAAACAAACCACTCTTCACAGATACAGTTATTTATATATTATATTTCTAATTACAATATAAATTGTAATAGATTAAGCATACACACAGAAAATTTTAAAATATATATCAAAAGTGTTAACTTAACAGTAAAAGAAATAAAAGACTAATGAACAAGGGTAAATCAAAGCAAGGTCGAAACTTGATTACCTGCACTTCATTTTTACAGATGTTCGGTTATATGGACTTGTATTTTATGACCCAGCAACTAATTATAATTACCAGTTAGTATTGACATCAAATTTGTAATAAAGTTAAGTTACCAGTGGAAAATAAGAGAAATAAAGTCACCAGTGGAAAATAAGAGATATAACAGTATAAAGATTTGCAAAAGAAGTGACATTGGGAATGTCAAAGAGGAGCTAAACTGCGACATTAACAACCCAGGAGTTCTGATTTAAACAAAAGAAGAGATCATCAAGGACATAAAATGTACAAATTAGAAACTGAAGATGAACAAGAAGAAATTAAGTGGCTTGCACATCTTATGTTGAGGCTCTTGAATCATCATTCAAAATAATGGCTTAAGAGACAGAAAGATTTTCATCCAGCTACAGCTAAAATGGATCCATGATTTATCATCTATGAAGCAACAAAAAAATTGTTTGCATCAAATACTAATTAAAACTTATCTTCACACTAATTTCTCTAGTTGATTATACAAGTTCTTAGTCAATGTTGTTTGCTATTTAAATATGAATGTTTGTAGTTGCAAGTTATTTTATATTTGGTTTGACACTTTCAGTATATTTTTCTGTATTTATGTAAAAACTTTGATTAATTTATTACATGTAGTAAGTTATTAATGTCCATATTTTATATTACACAGATTACACCTGGCCACTTTTAGTCTGGATAATCAAGTTTCTAGGCTAAGTAATTTCAATATTTCTACATAAAACTAAATAAATGTAATAACATTTATAGCAACAAGAATAATATTAATATCTTACACTCCACTAAGAATAATTAACACAATACTCACACATGCATCTGTATGCCAATACAGACAAAACCAATAGTTTATAAATGGATGATCAGTTTCATGACAACAACATTGTTCATAAACCAATAGGTATATATAAATTAAGCAGAAGAGAGACAGAGGCTCTTGACGACATAAGAAGTATGGATGTTTTTGTTTCACTTTTTAATTTAACCAAAACACTGATACTTCTTATTACTGTAATATCATGAATGATTAAATGTTATGTACATTGTAAACAACAGAGTTCATAAAGAGCACAATCATCTGTGCAAAAGATAGTAAATGACCCATTTATTTTCAATAAAAAAAAAACAATAAAAACTAAGGAGGGAGATGATGTTTCAAAGCATATATTTAAAAAGGTGTAATAATATTTGTGAATACAACTGATAATGCTTTAATGATAATAAATAATGAAATATACTATTATTTTATGACTAAAAAAATATGTATATCAGTAATGAACAAATATTTGATTATTACAGCAGTGAGCATTCTTATTAAAAGATTTTTAGCAAATATCTGGTCATTGTATGCAACATATCAAAGATGTATACACTAAACTTACCCATAACAGTGATTTTTACAGGTACTTTAGCTTCACCAGCTTCATTAGTTAATGTCAGCTCATATTGACCTGTGTCTGATCTCTGAGCAGCAGGAATCCTAAGTCGAGTATTCTTAGGCTCAGTTAAAGTATCCAAATCAGCCTCATTAATGTGTTTACCATCTTTTGACCACAGAGCACGGGGAATAGGTGCACCTAAACAAGGACAGGAATTAAAATAACTAGTATACATAAGTGAAGAGCTCTAACAGAAAAAGGAATGCTTAACTTATGAAAAACCAAATATTGCACCTACAATTTTATTAGTGGTTGAGTTATTTCTAAGTCATCATCATTGCACTCTGAACATGTCCATAGGTGCTCAGATCCCTCCTCAGCAAGTCACACAGTGTACAGCGACTGATGACTCCAGTTCTGTGTTGGTTGTTAATTATATAAGTGTAACAATGGTCACTGGAAGTGCCCAATTACCTAAAAAAAATTAACCCTGTCACAATCTACTTTTTATTTATGTATTAAATGAACAGGGATAGTAACTTTATTGATAATCTATATATCTATCTACTGTCCATTCGAGCCAAAGACGGCACATAAGGCAGAACCACAATCTCAAAAACAGAAACCTTGGTGTCAAAATGGCACATATTGCAGAGGTCACTGCTAAAATCTATGGCTCTGTTTCCATAATAATACTTTTTACAATGCCAGCTTGTCAAGCCATCGATCAGCCTCTATAGTCACCTCTTATGACATACTTGAAAGGTCACAGTGTCACTATTCTTTACTCATAATGAGGACCCGGTAACACACAGGAATGGTAACACCATTATTGATAATGGAAATACAAAAAAAGCAGACAAAATTGGTTAATTACAACTTTACAATAATAATAACTGTTAACTTTATTTAAACTTGACCCTTATTGCCAAGTAACTTATGGTTCCTTTATGTTTTAGTGTGTATGGGAAGTGTGATGTTTCAGTGCCCAAATCTTTCAATGGTATATTGAGGGGGTGTATTATGGGTGATTTTGTTGACACCACAACAGGGCTCCTACTTTCCCTAAAATAATTTTTGGTGTCATTTTCAGCTGCTGGGTAAATCCCAAAACCATTATTCATCAAATTTGGAAATATTACCTGGACCCTTCTGTTTAGAAATGAATGCATTAACCACCCAGCCATCAATGTTTTCTCACTGGTAAAAGTGCAGAGGCAAGATTACATTATAAAGTGCTGAACAGTAACAGTTTTCATTTTTTATTTCAGGGGAACAAGAAAGATTAAGTTCTGTAGTGCACTATAAATTTTTCTGAGCAAAAATAAGAACCTTCATTTTATAGAATTATTCCTTTTTCTGCAGTTAATGTAGGTAAAGAATGCACAATGGGAACACTTTTTTTCAAATCTGCAATTAAACAAATGAAGATTATACAAAGATACTTAAACAAAATATTGTATGGCGAACTTAAGGACAGAAAGAAACTGGGAAAATCTGGCTGCAGATCGCAGCATATGGAGAACAAAAATAAAAAATAGAACAGCAACTTTTGATACAGTGCTGATATCAAATTCTGAATAGACAAAAGGTGCAGGAGAAAGGAGACAAAGCCAGGCATGATGAATACTCTTGTTCGTTCTGCAGATGGATCTGCCTATCCAATATTGGCAGATTTAGACACAACAGAAGCTGTTCAGCAAAGCAACATCCAGCACAAGACACTAATATTTTTACCAAACTACTGACTTTTCACTTTAATGATTGCTTGCTACCAACCATCTGTCAAGATGACAAAGACAATATATATATATATACTTAAACAAAATAACCCAAACTTCCTCATATGATGACTGCATTGAGTTAACTCAAGAAATCAAAGAAAAAAAAGCTCAAAATAATGGCAGCTCATATAACATAATAATACTTATATAATCAAGTAATGAACTCACCATCAAAGGGAATGTTGACTTCAATGAGCTCTCCTTTTCGTACAAAAACATCTTTCACTTTTGAGGCATCAATCTTAGGTGGACGTGGAACTTGAAAATAAATATGAAATAATTTATTGCTTTCTATTTTCATACAATCTTTGCAGATTCATTATGTCAAAGTAAATGTCATAAGCAGTGTATTACAATATTCATTAGTATTACCACTGTCTTAAAATAGTAAGAATATGATTCATAATAAATAATTGAACAAGAACAATTTTCCACTCATATTATATACTCTACAATAGCAGTAACGGTATAATATACTAATATAAAAAGATTTATGAATGAACTAGTACAATAACAAATGGGCAAACAAAACCAAAACAAATACTCTGTTAACCCATCATTTAAATTATAAATATAGATAGTCTCATTCAAGAATGTCCATTTTATCTTAAAAGTATAAACTGATGCTTACACACACACACACACACACACACACAACACACATGCGCATGTATGCATGCATGCAAGCACACACACATACACACACAACTATGTATGTAGATGTAATCAGGAGAAGACAGCAAGTGCTAAGGACTATGAGTCACATTTGTATGTCAGTACAATTTTAAAGCAGGGATGAGCAACCTTTCATATACTAAGTACCAGATCTATAAATAGTATGAAGATACTGAGGATCATATAAAGTCACTTATTGAAGCCCTTATATACATATACATATTACTTAATTTGCTTATCTATCTATTGACCTTTCGAGCCGTAACCGGCCCATAGGGCGTAGACCAAGATACACCTTCTCCTATATGAATTTTTGTTCTAGCAGTTTTCTTTTAAAGATATTTTATCAAATCTCGCCATCTGTCTCTGTTCTGTGCAAGCAGTTCTATCTCATTGAGGGAGCCGATTCCTGCTGCTCTTGCCTCTCTCATCAATGTTCTTCTCAGTGTCTCCCTGGGTCTTCCTCTTTTTCTTTTACCTGTTGTTTCCCATATGAGGGCTTGCTTTGCTATTCGATATTATCTCTTCTCATCACATGTCCAACGTATGACCATCGTCTTTTCTTTATTACTGAAGATATTAGTGGTTGATTGGCGATTTCTCTAATTTCCTCGTTTGTTTAATTTGCTTATACAAACTACTATAATGCAGAAATCATATGATTTATAGAAGGTCAGAAAAGTGGAAGACAGAAGGAAAGTGGAAGACAGAAGGAATGTAGAAGACAGAAGGAATAAGAGAGAGAGAGAGAGAGAGAGAGAGAGAGAGAGAGAGAGAGAGAGAGAGAGAGAGAGAGAGAGAGAGAGATGTGGGGGAAGGGAGGGAAAGCGAAAGAAGAAAAAGAAATATTGAATAATAAATTATAAATATTAAATGGAAATCTTTTTGATTTAATGAGAGGGTTCTACATGCACTGCAGATTAAACATACAGGTTATCATGATACAACATAAAGAATCTGAAGCCTATCTCTTCTGGAAAGTGCTAAATTCTTCATCCACTTTTCTTTGTTTGATAGTGTCAGTTGTGTAACTAAGTCATGATAACTGGTTACTAAATTTCAATGTCTTCCTTTTAACATATCATCCACTTTAACCACCATGACACATTCTCCTAATTCAAACTGATAGTAAAGACAAAGCTACATCATCCTTTGATCTCACAGAATTGTCAAACTTAGAAAAGACTACTATTGCTTAAGAGTCTCATGGTCTAACTTTCAATGTCTTCCTTTTCATAATGTATACACCATTTTCTTCCACATTCTCTTATGCATCCTGATAATAAACATAAAGCTACACCACACTTTTCATCTTATAGAATCGTTGAAATTATACAAGATAGCTGTCATCTAAGTGTCTCATTATCAAAGACACTGAACTTCACAATATGGAATGATCAAAGATTGGACAAAATTATTTCCTTTTTGGTGACACTTAAAAGCAATTTTTCTTTGGTAATGTTGATTGAAAAAAAAAAATAACAATTGTGCCTATGTGTGTTATTTTTTAATTCAATTTTTTTTTTCAGCCCAACGACCAGAGTGTGTAGTAAAATTCCATATGTTAATTATACATACAACTATTTATAATTACATAAAAAGAAATGGCAAGAATTAAGTGATATCATTTTACCTTCAAAACAAAAAAAATAAGTAATGATATATTTTATACATGAGAAGCTGGAAAACAATAATTATATTATTTCTATCTTTGCTAGAGCTTGCATTAACTTCCTAGCACCCTTTATATAAAAACAACATAAAATAACAACAACAAATGTCTTTTTCACTCACTTGGTTTCACGGTAATATTACATCTATTTGGACGATCACCAATCTGAAGAGCATATTCTCCACTATCTGATAAATCAACATCTTTGATTGTGAGTTTGAATACTTCTCCTTTCTGAGTGATTTCATATCTGACACACACAAAATAATTAGTAATAAAAAGCACAAGTCATTCTTCTAATAATGTAGGTTCATGCATGATCTTGATCCTTCCTGTGCCATTAGATGTTGCATAGGGCATGTAGTGTTTTTTTGTATCCATCTCTATTCTTGGTGAGATGTTTGGATTCACACAATGGTAACTTGTTAATTAATTAAAAAAACCACTGCTTATTGCTATCTCTATTACGTTGATGTTTCAAGCTAAATGAATTTGTATAAATATCTGTTTCACAACTTATGCTATTTCTTCCTACAAGATATTTATTGGACAGTACATGGACTAAAAGTCACCAGCAAGGCCAAGACATCAGGCAGCACCTGGGCTGAAAATGGTCTGTGCCTCATAACCTGGCTACTTGCATTAAGCAGAAACAACAGATCATCAAGATACTACTCCCACTTCCCATGGTAGTTTTGGTAGGACACTAATCCACCAGGATTTATATTCGAGCTATGGACTAAGTAATGTTTACATTGAACAACACGATATATATTATTGCTGCGAGTTGGCAGATTTTTGAAAATGTTTTCAAGGGTTTGAACATAAATGTTTGTTCACAGTTCGTTAACCTTCGCTGTAGATAAAGTCGTTAATTCGATGGCTTCGTTTCAGACATTTTTGACGTTGGTAGCTAAGGACCTAACTTGTGCAAACGGATGGCATTGGGAAGGATCATTTTGAATCTATGAAGTGGACTCATTGTGTGTTTAACTCAAAAGCATATGTGCTTTTTAACCAAATACTTTTTTTGGGGGACTCAATGAAGATATCCCCGATGGAAGAATAAATTGTACTATTAATCCCATAAATGATTCACTTCCAGAGGTTTGTGATGTAAACAAAGCAGTTTTGTCATTGCAAGTGAATAATGTCCACACCTATAATTGGTCAGGATTGTGTAACAGCAGCAGCTTTATAGCGAACACAGAAAACATCATAGGATTGTGCTGTTCTGAAACAGCTATGCCATGCTACCCTAGAATTGCCTTTAATGGGATTACTGTGATCACAAACCACTCTCCATGTGTGTGCCACATATTTACACCCCAGAAAGAAATATTGAATATTACAACATCATGTGCCGTCTGTGACATTAATGACCACAGACCAGGAGCCTCCAGTATGATTGACACAACTGTTGCTCCAAGCATTTCATCAGCAGAGCCATATCTATGGAATGTTAATCTGACATTGTTCTTGAATGATGTCCAAGTTAATGAGACATCAGAATCGTGTGGCGGCAGCTACAAGAAGAGAGCGGAGAACATCAAGTTCTGCTGCTATAAAGGAGACTTGCCTTGCTATCCCAGAATTGCCTTAAATGGGATCACTGTAGTTGAAAACTTCTCCTCTTGTGTAAACTACACATTCACATCTAAGAGTGAATCAGTGAAGGTCACAAAATCATATTCTCTCTGTGGTTTTACTAACTACAGATCATGTGGCTTCTGTTGGATTGGAAATGATAACTTACCACCACTGTGTGTCTATATGTTTGGAATTGGAGTCATCAATGACGGACTAACATCAAGTGCTATGACGATCATCATTTTCGGGAGGACGTGAACTCCCATGGTATGTGGTGGATAGGCGGCAGGAACCATTGAAGGCTATGTCTGAAAAGTGCTCCTTCTTGCATTTTCCTCAAATTCCAAGTCTGGCTTGTTGCAGGAGCTACTGAGTTAAGTGCTCTGTGCACACCGTGAGCTGTGTGTCTCATCCGTTTTGATCCTGCTTCGATATCCCGCTTGTTTACGATGAATGATGATATCATATGACAGGGAACAGTTGGCTGTGTTCACTTTCTGCGTGGTTTCGCCTTATGTCTTTTGGCGTGTGCTGAGACTGCTATGATGGGGACTACAGTTACCTTTCTTTGTTTGGGAGATGAGTTGGTAATTCGGATGATTCCACTGGCACGGGCGGTTGAGCAATTATGGATTTTAATTCGTTTGCTGTGATACCGAGGCCTTCCATAACCAATAACCAATAATCCACCAGGTCAAGCAAATAGGGATCAAGAGGGAATGTGACCTGGTATTCAAAATGTCATGTTGAAGATGGATCTGTGTGGCTGAAAGGCACATTCATCTCAGTATGCTATAAACCACAGCACTCTTTTCATGGAAAATATTAAAGATAAGTGGTTGTCAAATAAATGTAGCAGAAGAAGACATAGATACATAGATGCATAATTGAGATCTATGTATATTAAGAGTAAAAGTAATGATACTCTACATGTTTTTATAGCATGCAAAAGGTGACTCCTATATACTAAATATATATACGGAGCTTTCTTGGTCGTTTTGTGCAGTGTGTAGTGGGTGTAGCAAAGGCTGCATCGTCATCATCAGTACGTGGCACGGCAACTGTTCACATGGGATCTATGGACATGACTGCTCCGGGTCTTGTCTTAGTGTCAGTTCTTTATGTGAGGAAAATCCGGAAAATGCCAACATTGCAAACATCCTGGCTATACCTGTGATGACACTTGTCCTGATGGTAATTTTGGACTACAGTGCGAGCAGACGTGTTCTGATGGCTGTGACATCATATGTGACACAGAAAGAGCAGACTGTACGCGCAAGGAAGCGTACTACGGGCCAGACTGCACTCTCAAATGTCCTGACCACTGTTTCAACGACACCTGTGAACAGTCAACCGGGGTCTGTTCATGCAAGGGAACGTTCTACGGGTCAGACTGCACTCTCAAATCTCCGTACAACTGTTTGGACGATATCTGTTAACAGTTCATGGGGGCCGGCGTCTCGTATGTCGATGATTCCCACGTTAAGAAGAGTCTGCCGACTACAACAAACCCAAGCATATGGATACCTTAATGTGTACTGGATATTTTCTTTCTGTGCTGGACATGGTTCATTTCTTGGTGTGTTTCATTGCTAGCCAAGGCTCATATCTTGGCTTGTGTGTGTGCTGGCCATGGCTCATATCTTGGTGTGTGTCATGTTAGTCATATCTCATATCTTGGAGTGTCCGTGTTAATCATGTCTCATATCTTTAAGTGTGTATGTGTTTAGTCATATCTCATATCTTAGTGTGTATCTGTGTTAGTCATGTGTCATATCTTTGTGTGGGCATGTTTGGGCTAGTGATATCTCATATCTCTGTGTGTATGTTTATGTTAGTCATATCTCATATCTTTGTGTGTGCATGTCTGTGTATGTCACATCTCATATCATTGTGTGTGCATGTCCATGTTAGACATGTGTAATTTCTTTGTGGGTGCATGTCTATGTCAGTCATATCTCTTATCTTTGTGTGCATGTTTATGTTAGTCATATCTCATATCTTTGTGTGTGCATGTCTGTGTATGTCACATCTCATATCATTGTGTGTGCCTATCTATGTTGGTCATATCTCATATCTTTGTGTGCATGTCCATGTTAGACATGTGTAATTTCTTTGTGGGTGCATGTCTATGTCAGTCATATCTCATATCTTTATGTGCATGTTTATGTTAGTCATGTGTCAGTCATGCCTCGTATCGCTATGTGCATGTCTGTGTTTGTCACATCTCATATCTTTGTGTGTGCATGTCTGTGTTAGTCACCTCTAGTGACTCGGGCAGATGGTGCTCGTAAACCTGGGAGGGCCGACCATCTAAGGGGAGAATCCCCCTACAGAAAAGATCACCTGCTGCCTTGCAGGAAGATTGGGGACAATCAAAGGCTAGGGAAAGCAAACCTGAATAAAATGCTGGCTGAAATCGGATGCACTGGGCCACTGGCACAGAACACAGTGCAACGTTTTTAACGGGTGTTCAATCAGAGTGGATCTGGCAGACTAATTGTGATGTTCTGTTTGTAACACACCTAACCTGACAGCTGAGTTCATGTGAGGAGCTGGAATCCTACTCTGATTGGGTCCTGATCGCAGAGAGAGAGAGAGAGATACTAAATATATAATGGAATGGAGCCTCCCATAACATCATGATCTTACAGCTACCACATCAAAACTGCTGTAACTTTGTAAAAAAAAGTATCTATTTTATTAGTTCTTCTAGTCTGAAAAATAAACATTTCTCAGTCCAAATACCTTGGGGAGTCAGTGTTGATTGGTTCTCCATTTTTCAACCATTTAAAAGGATGCTTGTGTGGGTTTGTAGCCTTGCACTCCAAGGAGATTGTCTCTTTCTCTTTACATGTCTTGTCCTCCAGTTTCTTTACGAATTTGACATCAGCTGTTTATTTTTAATTTCAAAATGTAAGATGTGTTACAAAATTAATAATTAAGAAATAAGAACTAATCACTTAGGAGTTTCTATTATATTTCACTTTGAATTTATGAAATATCTGACTATATATATTATCATATTACCAATTATTTGACTTTCAGTAAAGAAAAAAGTTAGCTAAATCAGCTGTTCTTACAATATGCTTGAACTACAGAGTTCTTGTGAAGTAGTTTAATTTTTTTATTTAAAAAATTCACAAATAGTTCAATAGCATAACACAACCATCCTTAGCTACATTTTATCAATGTTTGGCTTTGTAACTACTATTTATCTATCTGTAGTCTTTTCGAGCCAAAGACGGCACATAGGGCAGAACTACAATCTCAAAAACAGAAACCTTGCGTGCCAAGGTGGCACATATTGCAGAGATCACTGCTTCTAAAATCTATGGCTCTGTTTCCATAACAATGCTTTTTACAATGACAGCTTGTCAAGCCATCGATCAACCTCCTTAGTTGCCTCTTACGACATGCCTGGAAGGTCACAGTGTCACTATTCTTTACTTCCCGCATAATGAGGCCCCGTAACTACTAAAGCTCTAAAAATTTAAATAATAGCATTACACTTTGCTCATAAAATATTGTTACTATAAGTATCAACATACAACAATTAGCAGCAACAATTAATTGCAGAAAATAAAAACAAAAGCAGAAGTTTTGGACTTGAAATAAAGAGTAAGAAAAATAAAATTATGGTAATTAAAGAGAGATCATTTACAAAATGTGCAAGTCAACAACTATAATTACTCAGTAATAGAAAATTTAGGTATAATATAATAAATATAAAATAATAAGTAGAATTGGATGGAAAGAAAAGAAAACAAACGATGAAGTTATAAAACAACTAAAAATGAAAAGAGAACTACTAAACACAATTAGAACAAGACAAATGAAATTTTTGGGGCATGTTAACAGACACAACAGCCTAATAAAAGTAATATTGGAAGGCAGACCAAGACTAACATGGACGAGTAACATCAAAAGATGGACAAGTCAACCTATGACAATCTGCACCATCAAAGCAAGAGACAGGGTGGAATGGCACCCCATGGTATCCAACCTTCGATGCGGAGACGGCACTCAATGATGATGAATAGAAAATGTAAGGTAGAAGTAAATATAACTAAAGGTATAATATTATTATAAAGAGAAATTGCAAAAATCATTAACAAGAAGAAAAGAAATGTGATCTCACACCTTAACAAATACTAAAATGGCACTCCATGATAATCATGTTTTAAAGTGAATTTGACACAACATGATGATTTGTTATTAGAATGTTTTTAAAAAAAACATTTCTAGCAAAAATGATCATTTTCACTCATTTCTTGTACAATGTCATTTGTGTGCGCATTCAAACTCACTGCAACAATTCTCTCAGTTTAATCCATACCTTATTTACATTTATATTACAGTTTAACCACTTCTTGCTTTTCTTCTCTGATGTTTAGAAATTTCTGTGCAACAATAAATGTTTTGATATATAGTCTTAAACAAAAGATCAGTCTACTGATGAAGACTTTGTTAGTTGAAATATTTGTTTATTGAGGTCTGTCTTATATTCATAAATTTGTAACATACAATATCTAAGTGATTATTCTTTTTTCTGTACAGCTTGACTGTGCATCAGCTAAGCAAACAATAATTTCATCTTGCTTATTGTATTATATTCCTTCAGTTAAACAAAATCATAAAAATAAATTTTGATATTTTCAATACTAAGTAAGAAGCATAACTTTCACTATATATATCTAGAAACCTACGGGCCACAAATAGCTCAGCTTTAACTTCTTGATCCAGAAGACGACATGTGTATTTGCCATCATCTTTAATACTGCAGTTCTTGATCACCAAACGTCTCTTTAGATCTTCCTTAATCATTTCATATTTGCCACCCGGCTTGAGCTCCTGTTTGATAGAGGTCACTTTGAGTAAACAAATGTTCAATTTTGTGAAACAGCTTGTTCTTATAATCATAATAAAATGAAAAAAATATGACAAAATTAAATTTAAAAAATTAGTAGTTCTAGTTTATGATAAGTCAAAAGTAAACCAATTTATAGTTCAATATTTTAGTACTGAAACTTGTAAAATTTATTATAATTTTTATTGTTAGGTATAAAGAGAAAGTAATTATTTCATTTAAAAAAGCAGTCACAGGTTACAGTACAAATACGCAGTAACATAATTTACTTGATCAACTAAATTAGCACAAATCTGTAAACTGAGTATATTAAATTTTACAAAATAATGCACCACACTAAAATATTGATAAAATAAAGACAAAAAAGTAAGCTATGTTAAAGAAATCAACTAAAAACATGCAGGGATATATTTTCTAATGAGGTACAGACTGAAAAAAGAGCTACCTGCATTAATCATCCTATCTTTAAAATTATTTAAAATGAGTATAGTCGCTCTCAAAGCAGAAATCTTTGCACCATTTATTTATGTGCTAGTGTAGTGGTTTTAGTAGTAAATTTCTAGTTAATATAATAATATTCATAATATGCATGCAGACCTGTTGCAAAATCGTAATTAGTTTTCTTTTATAATAAATTTAATAAAATTAATTGTTCCTAGCAGTAGATCACAACTTGTGGGTCCACATTAGGATTCACAATACACACAATTAATAAACTTGTGCATAGTTATACTTCAAATATAAGATTACTTTGCAAAGTTCTGCAGAGTACATACAGTTCTCATTGTCAAAACTACAGGATGAAGGAAATTAGAAAGGAGTTTATGGTGTAACTGTTGTCTGGAAAGATAACTTTGAAGCAGGGATAACAAGGAAATTGTTTCAGTCTACAGGAAGCTACAAAATATAAACTTAAAAAATTAATACAATTTAAAAACTAATTTAATAGCTCTGATAATAAAACAAAAACCATATGGTGCATGGGGAAATAAATGAGAGGAATGGTCTTACAATCTTTAAATCTACTGAAATTGAGGATGGATAAAAGTCTATCTATAAAATCACTTTAAAATGAGAATAGAAAAGGCAAAGCTATCTAGATAACTGATGTAAATGATAATGAAAAAGGGCCTTACAATCTACAAAACTAGTGTAAATGAGGAGGGATAAGGTATTACTGTCTAAAAAAGCTGATGTAAACAAGCATGAATAAGGGTTTTGCAATCTGTAAAACCTCTGTATATGAGGATGAATGAGAGCCTTACTATCTACAAAAACTGAGAATGAATAAAATCCTTATGATTTATAAAACTACTTCAAACTGTGATGTTTATTGACATACTATCTATAAAAGTGCTTTAAAGGGGAATGAATAAGGGGACTTAAGATCTATAAAACTGTTGCAAATGAGTATGTAAATAGTCTTGCAATCTATGTAACTACTCTAAATAAAATTATAAGGGCCATTCAAGCTATATACTTACTCCAGATGATGGGAAAAAGCTTACAATGTATAAATAATATATATATATATATATATATATATATATATATATATATATATATACATTTATATATATATATTATTAGATTACAGATAATATAGCTGAAGAAGCGATTGAAGCCATGGGTGATTTTGGAATAGAAATAATAACAAAAACATTGAATAATATCTACAACAGTGGATATTTACCAAACAACCTGCTAAAATGAATATTCATAGCTACAAAGAAATCTGGTGCGATGGAATGCAATGATCATCGCACAATAAGTCTTATCAGTCACATGACTAAGATATTACTAAGAAACATCATGCGAAGAGTGCGAAACAAAATCAGTCCAGAAATTAGTGATAAACAGTGTGGTTTTTTTGGAGGTAATGGAACGAACAATGCCATATACAACATAAGATCTTTGGTAGAAAGAGCTAAAGAGGTGAGAGGTGAAAACAGATATATATACCTACATTTCATAGATTACAACAAAAGCATTTGACAAATTAAAGCACCAAGAAATAATCAACATTTTAGAAGGCATAAACGTAGACAGCAAAGATCTAAAAATAATTAAGAACATGTACTGGCAACAAACAGCTGCCATAAGAACTGGAAATCTATTGGGAATGTTTCAACAAATAAAACAGGGTGATGCAGTCTTAATTGCTAAGAGTTAAAATCAGTTACAAGAAATGTTAGACAATATAGTGAAAGATAGCAAAAATAAAGGACACAGCCTTAATGGCAAAAAGACAAAAGTAATGGTAACAACAAAGAAAAAGACATCACCACAATGCACAATAAAGACAGATGAAACAATATTAAAACAGGTAAATGAATTTAACTATCTGTGAACATTGTTAACATCAGATAGTAGACGTACAACAGAGGTGAGATGCAGAATTGCTCAGACAAAAGCAGATTTAAAAAAATG
Organism: Megaustenia siamemsis; assembly: GCA_032433765.1. Taxonomy (NCBI): domain Eukaryota; kingdom Metazoa; phylum Mollusca; class Gastropoda; order Stylommatophora; family Ariophantidae; genus Megaustenia; species Megaustenia siamemsis. The sequence goes on along the minus strand of JAVIAB010000156.1, from coordinate 40,865,988 downwards.
AGGAAGATATTGTGCAATCCACTTTTGACAATAGAGACAAGGAGAATAGTTCTTAAATGCTATGTAGAGCCTGTCTTAACATATGGATGTGAATCATGAACAATAGGACAACAGACAAGAAAATCACTGGAGGCTGTAGAATTGTGGTTTTACAGAAGAAAGTTGAGAATACCATGGACAGCTAAGAAGAGTAATGAAAACGTTCTAAAAGAGGCCAAAGCAAAAAGAGAGCTAATTTCCAATATTAGAAAGAAACAATCATCATTTTATGGACATGTAATGAGAAGGGAACAACTGGAATATATTATGACAACTGGGAAAATTGAGTGACGAAGAGATAGAAGGAAGCAAAGAGAAAAGATACCAGACAGCTTAAGAGAATGGCCTTAGCAGAAGGTCCACAACAGAAATGATAAATAACTTTTGAGATCAAAAGTTGTGGAGAGACATGATCACCTATGCCAGCAGGCACGGTACTTGATGATGATGATATATATTATTATATGGCCTTATCATCCATAAAACCTCTTCAGGTTAAAGGAATCTATTACATTGCTCTAAATGAGGGTAATGATTTTACCATCTATAACACTAAATGCAGGAAATGACCTGGTAATTTATAAAACTACTCCATATGAGGAGAATGGCCTAACATTAAAACTGCATGGAATGGAATGCAAATGAGGATGAATAATGACTTTAAAATCTACATAACTACACTAAATTAGTGGAATGACCTAACAACCCATAGAGCTACTCTCACAACAAACTTTGATATACCTCAATTTCACCATCTTTTCCCTGAAAGTTATTGTAATTAGTGGAAAACAAATCATGTTATTTTTATATATAAACACAAAATTAGTTTCAAATTATGCAATTAATTTAAAACCCACTAATGTAACAAAAATTATTTGCCAAAAAGCAATAAAGAATCAGTATTTAATTTTTATTATAAAAGTATATACAGTAGTGATACAGTTTTTTTTAATGATATTAACACAGTTATTACACAACAACACGACCCACAATGTCTTGACTTTTCACATGTAGTAAATAATCAGTGACTATGAAATTTTGCTTACACAAGTTTATTAGCTCGTCAGTTGTACAAGTGAAAGTACTAGTGGACTACACCTAAAATTATATGTTTTCATCCTAAAATGTATGTTCTTGGTCTGGATATGCTCAAGTGGCATCTCTTGATACATATTGTCTGTGAAATTTCTAATTCTTTCTTTCATTCTATTAAAATATTACATCTCGTCATCTTGCTTTACACTTGCTATTCTATCTCTATGTCTTGACTTATTCTAAGCCACTCTTAATTTAATTACATTGTTCTCTGGAGCACAAAACTTCTAAATCTACTTGGAACACTCTAAACTAAATTATGTCTTCCTGACAGATCTAGCTCTAGATCTTCCTTCTACATCTATTATATTTGATAAAAACTAACTAACTATGTGGAAGTCCATAACTGCAAAAAACTCACTTCTGTCTCCAGGCAGTTTTGACCTGGGTGTTTTTGTCTGGGTGTTTCTCTATCTCGATTTTATTTATAAAAATTTGCTATTGCATGTAGTTAGATACCTCTGTCTCATTTACATAATTTATTGGCTTAGTGGCTATCTAGTGTTTCTCAGCCAATGGTAGAATACAAAGTTCAACTTTGGATGACTTTTGTGTAAAATTTTGCAAAACATGACTCTATCTTGACATTTTAGTTAACCTCTGAGTTTAAAAATAATGGCCTAACATGTTCTCTAAGAGTGACATCTCTCTCTCATAAACTTAACCTGCCCCAAGTTTGTTTATCAACCTAATTTTTGAATCTGTGTCATCGAAGTCAAGTTTAATTTAATTTTATCCCCCCCACCTTTCCAATAACAGCTACAATGTTCCATTTCCAAAACTTGCTACTATTCTTCTATTTCTGTGACTGCTTTACATTTATATGCTGCTATCATCTACTGAGTTTATGGGTAGCTACTAACATATCAGACCCAAGCTATATCTCTCTTTCTATGACCTATTCTATTCCTAGTCTTTACAGTAGAGCCTCCTATTTCATCAACCCTAACTTCAAACATTTCAGAGTTGAATGTTAAATTCAAGAGAATTTTTATACAGAGTCTAACTGCAGCTGCTACATTTGAACTGCCTGTGCATGGGTGCAGTGAAAAGATTTCCGGAAATCTATTATGTTGCATGCCAACATAATCCCTTACATTAAACTGACATGTTTTCAATACTTTCTTGCTTTATATCTTGTCTTTGGTTAAATATAACCACTATTTAATTTTAATAAACTGTAGTATTCAAGAAGAGCGTGAAAGAAACAAAGCTTAAGAGGAAGGTTGCAGTATTGACAATTGAAGAGAAAAAGGACTTATTGTGAAACATGAAAGCAATACATGTGTGAAGGACCTAGAAAAGAGAGAAAGTGAACTTTAACTCACAACCAGCTGTGGTAAGAGAGAGAAAAGAGAGAGAGAGAGAAAGAGAGGAGGGAGAGGGGGAAACACCAGAAGTACAGAGTTGTTTGTGGAAACAACAGTAACCTTTCTCCTCCCTTTCATTAGCCACATAGGACATCACCACTCAACATTAAGTTATACTAAATTCAATTTTTATTTTAAAGTATTGACATATTCTATTTATTGTTTTTTTATATATATTTTTTTTTCTTCTATTGCATCTTTTTGTTCAGATTGAAAAAGTGGGCCTAAATGCTCAAAGGGTTAACAATGACAGAACTTCTTAGTAATAACCAAACCAAACTTACAGACCTTCAGTATAAGATTATCTTTATATGAATAATTGTACAATTTACAAAAAATAAACATATATTATTAAGCTTTTCTTCAAATACATTGGCCTTATTCTTTATTATAACCCTTTTTGAAAATAAAAAAGATACTGTTGTAAAGAAAGACACTAGACATACTATGACTCAGAGTACACCTCTGGAATTTGCAATCCATGACTTAAGACGTGAAAGCTGAAAGGATTAACTATGTAATAAATGTTGATGAAGAGATAGCAAAGATATATCATATATAGTGAAACCAACACATAACGTATATGTCCTAGAAATCTGGAGAGAGTCTGTTAACTCTTTCTATATGTTTCACTGTACTGTGTGTGTCACGCTGATTTCAGTCACATACGTTTAACTGCTTAGTATGCCACTCTTAATTTGATTAGTGTGAACTGTCATCAAAACATATTCTTTTTACATGTTTTGTATCATCTTGGTATTGGTGAAATCTAATTCCTTGTTCAATTATCTAAAAATTCATATATAATATGTTATGTATTAGGTAAATATAATAAAAATGTAAATTGATTCTTAAAACCATGAAAAATTTTGTCTCTGAAATCTCTTCCATTGCATCGATAAAAAGCTTCCGTACAGAAAAAGTTAATGCCCTTCAAGATGTCATTGAGCATGATTAGTCATTGATTGGTTTGGTAATTATTGTATGAAAAAGAAAAGGGCAAATATGTCAATCTTACAAGTTGTGTATGGTAAACAAATAACTTCATAAACTATTAAAGTCTTAATAAAGAGATTTCTCTAAGCTTAAACTAGAACAAAAAGCTTCTTTTTGAAAAAAAATATCCTTACCATTGTACACCCATTTATAATTCAAGAAGCAGTTTATAAATATAACTACAGTCGAACCTGTCTAAGGCGACCATTCACGGGACTTTCAAAAACTGGTCCCATAGGACAGGTGGTCCTGCCTCACAGGTTTCACATAATAAATAGAGCGATAAAAAAAATTTTATCCTAAGCACTATGAAAACTAACCTGCAAATCAGCGTAATCCATGAGTAGAACATAGTGCACATGTCGGTCTACAATAGCCACTGGTTGGACACTTTTCATAAAACACGATAGTTAAACACACAAAAATATTTTGTCGAATCACTGATATTCGTTCTTCCAGCGTTAATGCTTTTGGTTTTACACTTTTGACACTGGCCATTTCCTATATTGTGTGTAACACTTTTAAAATCCACAAAAATAATTCACTGAGATACTGTACATGTACGTGAATACACTCTAAGCGGGCAATGACTAATTCTTTAGTTAATTCCTGTAATTTATACGGGCCACGCAATGGTCTACTCTGGTCTAGACGGAACCGCGAAGTGATGTCACTTCACGAATCATAGATCTGCGTCTGCCGTGTTTCTCACACCAGTATTGACTGATAAACGTAACACGTCCCACTGTAATCTGGGACTCACTAAATACGGGAAAACTTCGACACCTGTAGACACCTGTGTCGATCGTTTATGGCTCCCAGCGAGACGGAGGAGGACTGGCTGGTCAGTGTATCGTTATCTCGGTCTATTACCCGCGTGTCGTAAACGGGATAAATAACATTGGCGGCGGTTAATTAGCCTGGTCTCTGGTCGCGTCATACGGTGAGCGCCGTAATCAGTGTTAGCATATAGTAAAAAACTCGGGGAAATTGTAGACCCGGTCCTATAACCAGGGAAACGCTTTAAACAGGTGGTCCTAAGACCAGGTTCGACTGTATTATATCATATGACAATTATCACACATATACATGCTTTTAAAATGACAATAATTTGAGAAAAATGTCTTGTTTATGAACAGTAAATTAGAAAATACTTATTTTATATAGCCACGTGAAGTATCCCATGAATTTATGTACTTAAAATACATGAAAATGTTACATAGCACTTACTTTTCCTTCCCTCAGCCAAATCACATCAGCCTCTGGTTCACTGACATCACACTCCATAGTGGCCTTTTCTCTTTCCACAGCTTCAACATCCTCCAACTTCTTCAGGAATTCCCATTGAGGTTCTTGTTTCAATTATATCAAAAGCATATTTATGCTGACTTAGTGTATATTTAAAGTTCACACGGTAGATATTCATTCACAATAATCAGTAGTTAGTATTGTGATCTAAAAATTGCTACAAATCTGAACTTTTATGATGACAAAGAAAAATGCTCATATCAAATAAATAAAAATATTTAAAAAAAAGAAATAAAAATAAATCTTATAAAAAGTGTGATTCAACAAAGAAAAATTACTCAAACAGAAAATCATGCAATATTTCATCAACAAGCATGTTTCTAAATATGAAAAATAAAATAAAATATGTTCATGATCAAGTTAGAAAATAAATCAATAAATGAAACTCATAGACTCATGTTTTATTTCTAACAGGCTATAAGAGACAACACAAGTTTGTAAGCTACTACAGGGTGTTTTTAAAGTTGCAGTGCAGTGAATTTCTACTCTCGGAAGAAAAAACGTCACCAGAAATGCGGTTAACTAATGCGTCACACAAATTGTAAAATAAATGGTATTATTCAAATATACTTGACTGCTATCGGCGAGCTTATAATGGGTAATGTTGGTATTAACACAATAAAGTTGTGCCTAAAGCATATGTTGAAAATGTCCACCACGGGCCTCAAGACATGTCGTGATTCGTCTTTCCATATTTGCGAAAACCTTCAGAATAATGTCTGGTGATATTTGTTTAATCTTGTCTACTATTTCAGTCTTTAGGTCATTAATTGTCTGCGGATTATTTTCATAAACTTTCCCCTTCAATGCCCCCCACAGATAATAATCTGGGGGTGTTAGATCTGGTGAACGAGCAGGCCAGATTCCACGTGAAATAATGCGATTTGCAAATATGCTTTCTAAATAATTGAGTGTTGTTGTGGCTGTGTGTGCTGTTGCCCCATCCTGCTGAAACCAGGATTCCATAATTTCCCGTTCTGTAAGGTGTGCTATGAACGGTTCCAGAATTAAAGTACGGTAACGTTCTGCATTTATTGTTTCATTAAAAAATATAGGTCCTATTATCCGCATACGACTTATAGCGCACCACACTCCGACTTTTTGATCGTAAAGCGGCACTTGATGAAATTCATGGGGGTTTTCATTGCTCCACAGCCGATTGTTCTGACTGTTCACATAACCGGATAAATGAAACCAGGCCTCATCAGTGAAAAAAGTGACGTCAAGGATGGCAGCGCCATGTTCATAAATAAAATTCTGAAACCACATGCAGTAGTTTAAACGGGATTCATAATCTCTTTCTTGGAGTTGAGACACTTCAGTTAATTTGTATGGACGATAGTGTAGTTCACTTCTTAAAACCTTGTGAACAGAACTCTTAGATATTTGCACCTGTTGAGACAAGTGGTTTAAAGATGCATTTGGACTCATTGTAATTCTGTCTTGGAGTTCCATAATTTGGTCTTGTGAAATTGAAGGTCTTCCAGATCGGTATGCATCTACCACACTACCGGTTTCACGAAACTTTTTGATCAATTTTGTAACAGAATTTCGGTGAGGGACTTGTGAGTCTGGAAATTTCCTCACGAATTGTCTAATGACCTCATCCGTATATTTACCGCCATTACGAAAGACATGCTCAACCAGAAATACCCTGTTTTCAATCGTCAACACCATTTCCTTCAAGCAATGACACAGTGAAAGTAGCGTAGTGCCCGTCCTTTACGTAAATAAAACCTTAAAGGAAGCAGCGGTTTGTTCATAAATGTGGTTTACAAAATTGTGGTACGTAGATGATGATTACGTCATTTACTGAATATTAGAAATATTCACTGCACTGCGACTTTAAAAACACCCTGTATAACTTCATAAAATAAACATAAAATGATATGGAGCAGCTAAACTAATAGTAAGACTAAACAAACTACGTTTCCGCAAAAGTCTTCATTGGGTGAAAAATAAAAAGTAGATTTTTGCCGAAATGTTTTAGTTTGTCTTGTCTTTCTATTAGTTTAGCTGCTCCATACCATTTTATGTTTATTTTATATGTTTTCGGCAGCTATACTTGCGGCCCTGCATAATATTTACTATTTTGTATATTTGGTATTTGTGCTTACCTCTACTATAACTTTAACAGGAAAATGTATAATTTAACAGACCACATTATTACACAATGACAACAAAGATGATTTTGTCATATTATTCCCACATATATAAAAAAATTACAAACTTAGGTAAATATTTAAGAAAGATAAATACAGTACAATGATATAAACAATAAATGAAAAATAACAGATCAATGAGAAAATAGAAAGAGTATACAATTTTAGAAAATGTGAGCAGTGTAAGGTATAAAGAGATGCAAGTATGTTTGTTAACTTTCCAAAGCCTTAAAATGGTCCATATTTTTTTCTGTTGATTATTTGTCATTTTTTCCGAGTGCTGTAAACATACCTCTTCCTCTGAATTGATTCGCTGATTATCGCCTCGGAAGTTTCCCTCTATAATAATATTCATTTATTATTATTTGTCTCCTGATGGCTTGTGCCAGGATCAATGAAGCAGAACCATCCAGATCCTACTCCACCTCTTTGCAGTGCCTCTAGTAACAGACTAACCATTCTAGTTTGACCAAGTGAGTAAAGAACGAGAGGGAAGGCAACCCGGTACTCGAAAATGCTATGCTGAAGTCGGATGTATTGGGCCGAAAGGCACAAGTATCACTGTTTTACTGCAAACCACAACACAACACAAACATGCCCACATAATGTCCTTTCAAGGGCAGATGACAAATAGGTCTAACCTTTAGTCATCAGGTGAATAAAAACGAATGAACGATTTAACATCATTCTCTACTGCTTGTTGTTGAAACAATCTTTTTTAACAGTTTATACATCAAATCATGCTCTGTTGTTGGTCTGTCATTAAAAACAAATATGCTCAGCAGTTTCCTAAAAACACACAACAAAGTAAATGTTGCTGTTATACTGAAGTAAAATTGTTGAATACTTTTTAAAATTAACATTGTCTGACATTATTAAAAATTATTGTTAGCAAACATTTTTCTTTCTTTTTTTTTTAACTGCAAAAGCAAAATGTGATAAAATACTCACCAACTACAATCACTTTTGTGGTTGTTTCAGCACTGCCACACTGACATTTGTAGACAGCTTCATCAACTGTTTGGATGTCTACAATTTTCATAAGACAGCGGTTCTCTCTCCGCTGGATTTCATACTTCCCTGGTGTGTACTGTTGATAAGATAGAATAATAAGAAATAGAAAAGTATTCATTTTAATTAAAAGTAATAAGAGAGAATAAAACAAACTGTCACTCTAAATGTGCTGCATTTATTTTATATAGTAGGTACTGAATGGTTATGATATATAAAGAAGGAGTAATTTTATATCAAGAAGGAACAGTAACAATCAGCTGGAATACACTTTGCTATCAGATGTTAGTAACTAACAATTGAGACGGCCTGGAAGAGATTAAAAGAAGATTAACAATAGCAAAACAAAAATTAAATGCAATGAAGAACATGTGACACTATACCAGCAAGGAAGAAACATTTTAATTATTGAGGACATGTATCTTTCAGACAGGAATATATGGTTGTAATGGTTGTAAATCATAGACATCTTGCAAACAGCAAGGACAAAAATCGATTCATTTAAAACAAAAAGCTACAGAAAAATCCTTAAGACACCTTAGATAATAAAAAAGAGCAACAAAGACATATTAAAAGACCTAAACATAAAAAAATGACTTACAACCACCATTCTACAGAGGAAACTAAATGAATATGGTCATGTCAAAAGGCACAGTGGGCTGGAATGAAAAATAATAAAAGGCATGGATGTTCATGATACATCAGAAGCAAACCAAGAAGAAGGTAGTTTTAAGACAGAGAACTTTAATATGACAAATGAAGAAGTAGGAGATCTGGCTAGAGATAGAGACTCTTTCAGATGGACTGTCGTGAGTACAACATTGTGCAAATGCCAGGTGGCCTGATGATGGTGATCCGATGTGAGTAGACTGAACTGCAAACAGCTGACCAGAATTCCATCAAGTTTTGATTCTGCTAACCATTAACCCACATCAAAGTAAAGTATCCCTAGAGATTCTTAAAAATGATTGTCATATCTTTGATGAATTCATTACTGACATTACCGTGGTAATCATTTATCACAGTTTAACCTGTATCTTATTGATAAGTTTTAATATTTTACTTTTATACAACATACAACAAATGTGAGGTCTACATGTTTCAGAATAATGTTACATTTTTTTTCAGTACAACAATTCCTAAATGGATCTTCATTAGCTCCTCCATGGGGAACTGGTGGGTCCTGAGGCAAGACGCTGGTCTTGATACAAAGAGGTTGTGAGTTCAAATCCCAGATGCTCCTGTTGGGATTTTTATTTGAAATTTCTCTTTGCGACAACCACCCTGATCTCAACATTGAAAAGTCAATTACTCATCGACAAAAAAAAATATGAGTACATCTGAAGACGGAATTATCTGCCTGTGCGGTGAAGGACACCTGTGCGCACGACAGCTAGGGAAAGAAATGGATTAACACGCAAAATTCAATTCCTAGTCTGTATGGAAATTTGCAAATGTAGACCAGGTACAAGTGGAATGACACAACATTTAGAAGCCAGAAAGACTTTATACTAACAAGGAAATGAAACAAGAAAAGAGTAACCGACAGCAGCAGAGCTGTCCCTAAAATCACAGACAACACGGATCATAAAATGGTTAAAATTATACTCAGACCAAAAATAAAGAGAAGATATGCCCACAAACAAAAGAAGCAAAAAGTACAGACAATAAAATAAAACGATTAAAAGATCACGAGTCAAGAAAAACCCTAGAAGAAAAACTATCAGAGGAATTCAAGAAACTCCATAATGAAGTAAGCACAGTAGAAGAAGAGTGGAAACAGTTTAAGGAAACAATAACCAACATCACAACAACAGTATGTGGAACAAAACTAAAGAGAAAAGATGGGGAAAAGCGCACCCCATGGCGGAATGACGCAATCAGAGAAGCAATTAAAGAAAAGATAAAAACTATTGAAAATTGGAGGGAGAAGAAGAACCAAGAAAAATATGAAAAATATGCCTTAGTCCAGAAAAAAAGTTAACATTTTGATTAAAGAAGCTAAGAAGAACACCTAAACAGAATTCTGACAAAATATAAGCAGGGACTTCAAGACCGAAAGAGATTTCTACAAGGCAGTAAAAGCAGCAAGAGCGAGAAAAGAGAACCACAATCTCACTGAACTCATCAATGAAAAAAGACAATAACAAATAACGAACAATTTTGGGTTATGTATAACAGAGATAGAAATAATATTTCAAAGACCTACAGAATATAGCACCAACTACCATTAACACAACAAAAACCATTTAAAAATGCACAAACATTGAACCCAACACCATGAAAGAGGAAATCAACGAAGTGGTCAAATATGCACCATGAAATAAAGCACCCGGGATATATAACATACCAATATAAATAATACCAGCAGCAGGAGGAACAGGAGTGACATGGCTGCTCATAATATTCAATGTAGCATGGCACCAACAAACAAGTTATACACCAAAATTGTGGAAAAAAGACTGATACTAATAATAGAACTACAGTTAAACGATTCTCAAGTGGGGTTCCGAAAAAATAAAATAGAGGATGTACTGACTGATGTATTCACCCTAAAACAGCTAGCAGAAAAGATGACAGAACACAACCATAATTTTTACATAGCTTTCATTGACCAGGAAAAAGCATTCGACAGAGTAACCAGAGAACAACTGTGGGAGATACTAACAACATATGGAGTAAGCCAACATCTAAAACCTAATTAAAAGTCTCTACATCAACAACAAAAGGGGATACAAGTAACAAAATTAGAATCAGAATAGCTAAAGCAGCAATGTCTTTCAGAAGCCTTGAAAAGTTGTGGAAATCAAAACTCATCAGCACAAACACAAAACTTAGACTATTCAAATCAAATGTACTATCAACCCTTACGTATGCGTGTGAAAGCTGGAAAACAACAAGAGACACAGAAACAAAGTTGAACACATTCAAAAATAAATATCTAAGGAAAATACTTGGTATAGCGTGGAACAAATTCAAAACAAACGAAGAAAATAGAGAAATCTCCAATCAATAACCACCAATATCATCAGTAATCAAGAAAAGACGATGGTCATATTTTGGTCATGTGATGAGGAGAACCGAATAACAAAGCAAGCCCTCATGTGGGAAACAACAGGTAAGAGGGTGAGACCGACCCAGAGAGACACTGAGAAGAACATTGATGAGCGAGGCAAGAGCAGCAGGAATCGGCTCCCTCGGTGAGATAGAGCTGCTTGCGCAGAACAGAGACAAATGGCGAGATTTGATAAAATATCTTTAAAAGAATTGAAAACTGCTAGAATAAAAATTCAGATAAGAGGAGTATCTTGGTCTACGCCCTATGGGCCGGCTATGGCTCGAAAGGTCAATAGATAGATAGATCAACAACAGCTGCACAGTCAGAACAGCAACAGGTTGCACAGACCATTTCTATGTTAGATCAGGAGTAAGTCTGGGGTTCACACTACTCCCCTCCCCTCCCCTCCTGTTCATTACATACATGGGCTATATATGCAAGTTAGCCAACCTATCGGAGACAGAGGAGATCAACGTGCTTCTGTTTGCAGATGATCAGGCACGAATACATGAACAAATAGGAGACCTACAAGAAGACTTAAATAGACATCAACATCACAGTACAGAATACACCATGAAACTCAACATCAACAAAACAGAAGTCATGAATATCGCAAAAAAAGAAACAGAACATCAACATAACTATAGACAGGAGATAACTAAAACAAGTAGAGGGATTTAAATACTCAGGAAATCTAGTGACAAACGACAATTCCACAAACAGCAGAAATAGACTCAAGATGCAACAAAGCTTGTCAAATCACTGGGCAGCTATCACCACTTTTGTCCAACAGGGAAATAACTCTAGAGGCAAAACGGGCAATCTACAATACAATCTTCATACCAACGTTGTGTTACAAAGTCAGTCCTGGACAATAGATGCAAGAACAATAAGAAAATAACAACTAACGAGATGAAATGTACAAGACAAATGACATGAAACAGCCCGAGAGATAAGATTATAAATGAAAAACTAAGAAAAAAGCTAGGAATAACCTCCACCATAGAATACATAAAGAAACAACAGACAAAATGGTTTGGCCACGTGATAAGTCAGAAAGATCAAAACATAACACAGCGAGCCGTCAATAAATGTTGCGAGAACACCAGACACCAGACCCAAAGCCCGACCACGAAAAAGTTGGATTGACGGAACTTTAGGAACACTAGGAAACAAAGCAGCAGCAGAGGCAAACAGAAAACGAAAAAGACGGCAAATTATATCTCCCCTTGACGCCAAACGGCGAATGGGGAAGGAAAGAAGAAAATGGCTCTAAGGACTTCGCCACAGATGAAAGCTGGCGAACTAAAAAAAAAATAAAATAAAATTGCTCCCCCAAGTATCTATTGAGATTTCTAAATGTCTTTTATGGCATAAATATAGCCTACTTTAGTTAAGTCTGAGCGCAGAAAGGGAAACCCTAGAATATCTCCACTAATGTGATGTATTCAGCAATACGACTTATAAATCTCTGACGTCACTCTAGCCACAATCGTCTCTGCTCGCAAAGCTGAGAAAGTCACGCTAGTGGAGGTATTGCAGGGTTTTCCTTCCTGCAGCCATGCCTAATTTGAGTAGGCCACGGAAACAAAATGTCTCTTTGATACTAAATTGTTGTTTTATTATTCTCGAACCACAAACTATTTTTAGAAAATATCGCCTTGAACAGAGAGGGTGGCAAAATACACTGCAAGCCCTATGTGACGTCTAACGGCGCGGGAAGGATCAAGATCAAAATAGACAAGATCAAACAATCTATGATTTGCTGCCAACTGAATAGTTTGACTCTCATTTTACCAAGCAAGACATAAAACTACGTAGTAATATATATTTTTTAGAGAGTTCATCGGTGCTATATAGAACCAATTCTGACCTATAGAAGCGAATCATGGACAGTAGACAAACAAATGAAAACACGATTAGAGGCCATAGAGATGGGATTTCTCAGAAGAATGTTGAAAGTCCCCTAGACAATAAAAAAGACCAATGAGGAAGTTCTCAAAGAGGCCAACACAAAAAGGCAGCTTTTAAAAACGTCACAAAGAAGCAATCAACATTTTTCGGGCACATCATGAGAAGAGGAAAGTTGGAATACTTGGTTACAACAGGCAAAATACAAGGAAAGAGAAATCGCGGACGACAAAGAGGAAAATACTCGATATCTTGGTGTCATGGCGTGGAAAACAGTCAACAAGAGAACTGATACGATACACTGTAGATAGAAGATTGTGGAAGGACATGATCGCCTACGCCAACCGGTATGGCACATGACGATGATGAATATTTATCATAGATTTGAAGAAATGATTTAAGACCTTTGAGAACCTTAGAAGAAATGCAATAAAACATTTCTAAATGATAATTAATGGTGTTATCAGAATAAATTATTAAACATATTGAGTTATTTACGGGTCATCATCATTGCACTCCGAACATGTTCATAGGTGCTCAGATCGCCTCTGGCAGGTCCCGCAACTGATGACTCTAGTTCTGTGCTGGCTGATCAGTCATCTCATACGCTCACAGATTCTCCCAGGTCTGTCTTGACTGATAAGTCTTTATATACGCCCACTAAGTTCCTCGTTTCTGGCTGCGCCCATCTTAACTCCCATCTCTTTCATCCCAAGGAGTGACGTGGACTCATGGTTGTCGAAGTCCTGTGTCCTTCCCACATCTCGGGGGGGGTGATGGAAAAGGGGGGGGGGGCGGCTTTGATGACGTCCGCCCGATCCATTGGTTGACCGTCATTAACGGCAGCACAGCTAGCCAACCTATCCGCTCTTTAATTTTTCCCATACCCGCATGTCCAGGGATGTAGACAAAGGCGACCCTACGCATTTTTGACTTCTATAATGACTCTACCCATTGCATACGTATAGAGACAGCTTCCACTTTTCTTCTCTTATATTTTTTATTAAACATAATAATAAAGAAGAAACTAAAGAATGGATTTAGTTTTTCGATAGGTAGATACGGGGCTGATTACCGGTAGAGTTATACGTTTATTTTTATTTTAATCAGGGAAGAAATGAAAACGGACAATTACACTATGTTGTGTCACGTTATGTCACAAAATGTTACTATAATCTCATGCGCCAATATATCAGTCTCAGAAGAAAAAAAAAGAAAGAAAGAATGGAAGGAAGGAAGGAAATTATTAAAATAAAAACAAATTGCAGATCATAAAAACACTACAAGGAGTAGGAATGCTAACATCAAATGACGCCATGTTGTCTATAAAGCAGCCCTATATTGGTTTGTTTACTCCTGTGCACTTTTCGATTAATGTCCTCACACAGAATACGGCTTCTTTTACTTCCACGGTTCTTCCTAAATCCAAAGTGTGTTTATTCTAATTCCATATTGATTTTTATTCTGAATCTTTCCTTGAATAACTATTTCTTCATCAAGAGAGATGGTTATATATATATATATATATATATATATATATATATATATATATATATATATATATATATTATATATATATATATATATATATAATCCAGATTGAGTGAATGAACAGGAATATATATATATGTATGTATGTTTACATATATATATATTATATATATATATATATATATATATATATATATATATATATATATATATATATATATATATATATATATATATATATATTAATATATATATATATATATATTATATATATATATATATATATATATATATATATATATATATATATATATATATATATATATATATATATATGTGTGTGTGTGTGTTGAACACGTTTTCCTAAAATTTGAGAATAATTCTGCAAGAAATATTGTATTATAGCGGTCATTGGTTAACCTTCGCTTTCTAGAGTCGACGCTGGTCAAACACAAGAATGCTAAACGCTGGTGCGATATCTTGTGTGCTAACATGTTGATGCGAGCACTGGAAATCCTCTCAAGTCCTATAAAAGAGACTAATTGGCGTTGAAAATAAATGTCTCCTAAAGAAACTCTAAAAACACTTAATAGAAGGGACTCAACTAAGGACGTAAGAACAAAACAAGACCTACAAAACTCGGTAGTGAAACGTCAGACGTTGAGAATTGGTGATTCCTGTCTAATGAGCCGTCTTCGGCTCGAGAGGAACTGACATGATTAAATTATAATTTCTTTTGAGTGCCCATATTATTGCGCATGTCAGCTTAATATATATATATATATATATATATATATATATATATATATATATATATATATATATATATATATGGGCAGCTTTGAAAGAGTAAAAGAATAGATATATAAATTTACCAACGACAGCCACTAGTTTTCCGTAACGCTTATGGGAACATACATTTGAAACGTCTGATTTATTTGGGGGATAAAGCTCTCTAGGCGAAGCGCAGGTTACTCCATCATGGGCGTAGACTAAATTATATATTATGGGTGATCGTTTAAATTAACATTAAATGTATATGTTTCAGCTGAATTAATTTCTTGAATAAATTAGTATACTCGATGAGAATATGGCAAACACACGGTAGCATTGCAGTGTACAGTGAGTGTGGTCATCTGTTGGGCATAATTCCGTGATTTTAAACGGATCTGGATTCTGTCAGAACAACAGATATGGAAGCACCATTAATGTCGTAATCTTATACATCTTGCCTGTTGAAGATTGTCAGAACATTTTGGCGAAACAAAATTAGCAACCAATAACTGTTAAATATGCGCAACTAATAGCAGATGGAAAACATAGTGATAAGACGGATGGATAAGTTACATGCTCAGGTGAAACTTAGAAAAAACACAATAACAGTCATGAAGTGGATTCTGTACTAGAAAAAAAGATATGCAAACATGTGGCGAACTCGCCAGAAAACAGCACTACATAGAAATACACAATGTGGACCAGATTAATGATACACTGAAATGGCTGGCCATGTACTGTAAAAAGTGAAACTATGTTCTTTAGCCAAGCAACCAACGTGTCGATCATATGCTGTTGCACATCTGATTCGTGGCAAAGGATGAAAAGGGAAAGAAGAAGAGCTCACTATTTCAGACGAGAATGAAAAACAGTTTTAATTAAGGGGAGGTATGTGTTTGAATCATTAATGCCACCCCCTCCCGGGTCTACGCTCACAACAATTAATTAATGATCGTTTTTTTTATCCAATCAATATTGCGGCGTGTTTAATATCGCAAGAAATATTGATTTCTCCTGGTTTAATCATTCCTTGCCTTTCAACCAGGAAAGCATTCAAGCCTTAAACAGCAAGTCAAGCATTAAATTCCAAGTTTTATATGAGCTTGTTTTCGAATCGTTCACCTTTCACGAAAGCAGTGTTGATGAGAAGTTTATCTAGTGTGTCACCTTGTTATAAACTTAACGACATTTATGTAGCTGCTACCACTTAGAGCAAAAGTTTAAAAATCACCGCTGTAATTAAGCGACTCTTTGGAGCGAATCACTTCTGGCTGATCGTTGATCCTGCAGTTTTTCTTTTCCCTCTAAATGTTTAGCATAGTTTCTTGTGTTTTATGTAAGTGCATGTGAATTATGTTTCATTTTACGGTGTACCATTTGTTTAGCATCAGAGGAAGAAACATTCTTATACTGGCTCTGTCGACAACTACTACATATCGACATGCGATGTAGTCCAGGTGTCTCTAGCTGACCTATAGAAAGACGCAGGCAATGGGTAAAAAAAAAAAAATCGTAGGCATAAAAAAAAGGTAGACATGTATATAATATACTTTTCACACATGACCAGGTCTGTGCTATTTGTTAGTAATCGGCTACAGCGTGTTATGCCTATGCAAAAGGGATTAGGTTCTGAAATGCTAGCAAACGGTTATATAATAGCGCATTAGGAAATTATATTAAAATTTAAACAAATAATATCGTGTTTATATCAATGCAATAATATAAATAGACAGTATTTTTTAAACAGAATAACACAGATCTAGTACCAAATAAATGTATGCGCAAAGTATATGAAGTGAGATTGTGCGATAATGTGATTAAACACATACACACACACACACACAATCAACACGTATATATTGTTTCCTTCACACCTTATGACGTTAGAGCCCACATTGTTGGTAAGGATCAACAACACATTTAATGGGGCAATGTGATCGGGATCATGTCAGAAAAAAATCCGGTACCCATTTAAGGCTGGGTATAGAGGCACTGGGGAAAAAAAAAAACATACCTCTCCAACATGTAGATTATTACATAATTTATGCAGTATAATAGACAAAGGATGAGAAGATAGAACAATATCAAAAACAAGAATATAAAAAAGCAAGAGACACAACATTTACGACTTTTCTTCTTATCGCCAAGTCCAAAGAAAGTGAACTGTCTTCATTTGACAATTTAAAAGATCGTGTGTTCTAGCCTCTCTCATGACTTCTTTGCTCCTTTTAGCTGTCCATTGCATTCTATATATTCTTCTATAAAACTATAACTGTGTGACATCTAAGTGCATTCTTGTTTGTTTTACTGATCTTTCCTGATTCACTTTTATTAAGTACTGGCTTTATGTAATAATATTAGAGAATTTTTTTTAATTACTTCTATTGACACATAAATTAGACAAAATGCTTTTCATTTATATTATTTTATTCTCCAGTCCATTTATTTGAATTTCTTGGATTATTTCAAAGCTGACTTTTTTATTTTGATGTTGCACTCTTTAATGAGTCTTTGATGTGACAATTACATGTTTCTTGCTGTTTAGACTATCCTTTACTCTCGCTTTCTTTCGCTTTTTCATTAATCATTGATCGTAGTTCTTCAGTTTTAGCTGTTAAGACTATATCATCAGCATATCCTCAGACTTTTAACATGAAATCCGCTAACAGCCATCCAAGACAGACATGGATTTAAACATGATTTCGCTACATACATTAATAGACGCTTGCGTAGAATAGAGGGACGGAAATGGCGTGACAAAATTACAAATATAGAATTATGGGAGAGTGCAAAATGAACACTAGTGGACAGAGAGATGTGGCAAAGACGACGGTATCCATAGGGTACACACTACGGAAACCTGTGAGTATTGCACGATATGTCATTTTTATGGAATCCATCGAGGTGGATAGAAAGGGGAACGCCTAAATATTGGATACACTAAAGAGGAGGTTGAAAGGGAGAAGAAACATTAGAAAAGGAAGACACTATAATTCGTTCACAAATTCGTGCCAATTCGTAGTTGATTAATTATCTCGGAAACTGATGAATTTCTGTAATTCTTTTTCATGGAATCTTTTTTTTTCACCGACCTTCAGATTTTATAACATTCAAGTACAAAGGTGGTCTGAATTTTGCACAAATCGTTTTTTGTTATATAATTTTAGGAAAATATCAAACCGCGTGCTCTAAACATGAGATTTTACTGTAAAGTATGTTAATTTCTAACAATGCAAGCCAGAGGCGTATCCGTATTACATTGAATAGTAATATAACCGACCTCTTTCTTTTAGATACCTTGCAAAGTGCATGCACAATAGCAGTTACCTTTTGCATAGTGATGAATTTACACTTTAAACTCTTCATGGTTTTAAAAATCAAGTAGTCACTTCACAACAACTTACAAATGATCACACATACAGGAATATTCATTAATAGTAAATATTTTGTCAAAATACGCCTCTGGATCAATTTCTCAAGAAACCGGAAATGAAATTACCAAAAAAAAAAACCTCGGAGTGGCATGCTTCTTACAAGCTAAGAGTGCGAAACGGTGCTAAGATTGTGTAGTGTGTACGTGAAATTTGCCTTTTTAATTGGTGAGTTGATTACAACAAATGTGGGTATTGTAAAATCCTAAAATTTAGGACAAGCAAGAAAATCATATTTTTATATACCTTAAATAAGCAAAAAACTTTCCTAAATGCATGGCAGTAGGGCAAAATATCAGACTGAAGTTCGGTGAAAAAATAAGATTTCACGAAAAAGAATTACAGAAATCCATCAAACAGTTTCCGAGATAATTAATAAACTCTGTGGGCACGAATTTCTGAACGAACTATAGAAGCCATCAATCGGGCTAGAATCCAACCTGCCTTTTCCTTAGTAAAAAGTCAAAGTAGAGTACACCCGTCATACTAAGTGGCGTATAGGGAATATGGTGTTAGTGACCATAAATTTTACAGACCTTCGGCACATGATTGCTGGGGTAATGTGGTCGGTATTACGCCAGTGCCGCTTCACTTTCCCAGAAAAAAATCCGGTACCATTAAAGGCTGGGTGAACCCGGAAGCCGTCGGTTGGGATCGAATCCTACCCCTTGGTCCTTTGCAGTCCAGTTCACTAACCACTGAGCTATCGCGGATCCCCTTTTCCTTAGTAGTCCATTACAATTACACTGGCCAGTGCTACTGCGACTTCCCGCAGCCAGTATGGTGGCGAACTCTAATCCATACATATCTCACATGTGGCAGGGGATTCTATGCCAACATCGGACTTCAGTTATTTTCATACACAAATACAGACGACTGAACTTTAGTGGTGCCATCATCGTTTGCTACTGACGGCTATTACAAAGATTAGGGTACACATTAAGAAAAGCTCAAAGCTGTGCAAGTCTGGACTCGGCTCTGAAATTTACAATGAAATGCAAACATGGAAAAACACAACATGAAAGGAGATAGAAACACACATTTAGGGGCGTATGCAGAACTAGAATGATCGCTAGATAGCATAGGCCAAAAACAGAAACAAACAGCACAGGTTTGTGGAAGTCATAACCTGTACTTCATTTTGAGGTTTCTGGCAGGTTGAGTATGAATTTTCAGTTCATTCATTTTTATTCATTATCCTCTCGGGCCAAAGATGGCACACAGGACGGAAGTCATAGGTTTTCACTGTTGACGATAGTTCTTGTAAGCCTGTTTCTTTCTTATTTACATGATTGGGTCTTCCCTAGTAATTGTTATGTAAAGTGTTTCTTTCTTATTTACATGATTGGGTCACCCCTAGTAATTGTTATGTAAAGTGTTTCTTTCTTATTTACATGATTGGGTCTTCCCTAGTAATTGTTATGTAAAGTGTTTCTTTCTTATTTACATGATTGGGTCACCCCTAGTAATTGTTATGTAAAGTGTTTCTTTCTTATTTACATGATTGGGTCTTCCCTAGTAATTGTTATGTAAAGTGTTTCTTTCTTATTTACATGATTGGGTCACCCCTAGTAATTGTTATGTAAAGTGTTTCTTTCGGCCTTCTTTTTTTTTAGGTTCTCTTTTACCAGATTGTTTGCACATGAATGCCTGATGGGGAAGTATTTCTTCATTTATTCATAGCACATGACCGATGTATTCCTAACGCCTTCTTCTTATAAAGCTCGGCATATATTCTTGTCTCTTATCAATTCGTTTGAAATGTACTTTTACAGCTTATGTTAGAGATCCAACTTATGTTAGAGATCCAACTTATGTTAGAGATCCAACTTATGTTAGAGATCCAACTTATGTTAGAGATCCAACTTATGTTAGAGATC
The DNA here is from genome assembly GCA_032433765.1 of Megaustenia siamemsis. NCBI lineage: Eukaryota > Metazoa > Mollusca > Gastropoda > Stylommatophora > Ariophantidae > Megaustenia > Megaustenia siamemsis. Next base: position 40,845,462 of record JAVIAB010000156.1, on the reverse strand, counting down.
CAACTTATGTTAGAGATCCTACGCAGACATTTGTTGTTAAAAAGCATTAACTTTCCTATCTAAAGTCTGAGTGGATTTCCAGCATTCACATTCACATATAACACCGGTATCGCACAGGAGTTGAACAATGTAAGTGGTAAGTGAGTATGAATTTATAACTGTAATTAGAGAAAAAGTGCAAATAAATAAGTTCACTAAAAATAGATTAATCTTGTGGGTGAAAATGTATATAAGTACCAGATATAATCCTGAAAGTTCCCCCATAAATGAAATCCTTACTACGACTTTACTGCCTACGACAAAACACGTTCCAGGTTTATGGCATTCGGCCCCTCTTTTTTGTGTGATTGTACCGGCAATGTAACCATAAACCCCCTGACGCGTACAAAGTAAACGTTGAAAGAAACTGGTGAAGAATGCAAGGGTTTGGATTTTGGATACGAATATATCGACGAAACAAGGACCCGGACAACGCGATAAGAGGACTCGTAAGTGAACGTATTTAGGCAGACATTTCTTTACTTGTGCACGCATTTGATAAAAATGAAATGCCCGACAGAAAATGTTGATTACTGATTGGAATATATTTAAATCTGAGAACAGGTGTAAATAAAAGACTGCTATAAAATACTACTGGCAATATGTATATCCGTGCGTCAGAATCGATTTACAGTATTACTTCGATATGTGTGATTTTTTTTTAAATAGCTGATTGTAATGTTATATAAGAATGTTAGTGAACACGTACGGGGTAATTCTAGAAACACATACATATTCAGTATAGTATATGGGGAGGCAGGCATTATATTACATGACAGCCGGAGAAGTCGTTTTTGAATATTCTATCCTTGTTGTGTTTATAAACAGCACGTTCATGAAAAAATAATGGTATAGGAACAAAACAGCTCAGGTCTCACAGCATTTAGGATCAGCATGTAAGTATTGTATATTTATTACACATTTGGCAAGTCATCAAAAGGCACTGTACGTGCACACTTGTGCTCGCGCGCGTGTATATGTTGAGTGTGTGCGATTTTTTTTTTTTTTTTTTTTTTTGGGGGGGGGGATGATTGTGAATTCTTGAGCGTGCTACATGTGTTTTTCAAGAGCTACACACTTACTATACGGCTTTAGGGGGACAATAATAATGCATTTATATAACAGCATAGCACTATATATATATATATATATATATATATATATATATATATATATATATTATAATTTACATAAGATCATAACAAGTAAAGTGAACACTTGTTTGGAAATATGATTTCAGTGCGCTAGTATGTTTTGTCATGGCAGTTTATGTCACTTCGAGACTTTCAATCATTGCAGAAAATCGTCATAATTTGTTGTGTTAATTGTTAAAACATAACTATATAGTCATATACTACATGTGTTCAGTGCTCGCACCGGTTGTTTTTACTTTCCTGGACTTTGTGAGAAAGATAACAATGCATACTGTATAGCAAAATCACAGTACTAACGACATTTTCCAAATTCATTTGAGTATTCTGTTTCTATATAAAGTGTACACCTTTGTAGAATCTTTGGATCCACATAGAGACATGCATACATTAGTAAGCGCTTGGTTCCAGTGCAAAACTAGTGGAGAGCGTCAGGTTGTAATCGAACTCACACTCAATTTATCACTAAGCAAGTGCGCTACTACTTAGCTTATGACGCTCTCAAACAACTAGGGAAGTTCAAAGATTATACAAGCACGACAGTGGCCATTATTGATGCCCTCTATGATCAGTCACGACTGAAAATGCATTTCTATTTCTGCTGTATAATCTGTCACGATTGGAAAGATTACCAAAACATCTGTCACTGTTGATACTAACCAGTCATGGCTGTAGAGGCTACATCTACTAATACAAATACTGCTGCCACTACAGATGAATTGACTTATGCTAGCCCGTAATGCGTGCTACTTGTACGTTTTAACAGAGTTGGAACCAGGCAGTTACTGTCCGTGTGTATATAAGACTTAGAATAGTAACATCTACTGCCGTGTTCGTTTCTATGCACCAATACAACGATAAAGAAATTGCGGTAGTGGGTTGTGTGGAAATGAACGTCAATTTTTACGGACTTCCAGCAAGGTAAACAAAATAGAACCGGTACTTCAAGTGTTAAGTGTGTTAAGCATACTAGCTGGCCTTTGTTGTCATTCTTGGGATTGGTTCTAAGTTGAAAAAAGAAACAAAGCAACTTATTTGACAGTTGCTCGGCAGCGATTTGTGAGGTCATTACACATCACACAACTTGTATAATGTAATATACTAGTCAGAGGTTGACTTTATTGTGATATTTTGAAATTGCTTCCTCTGAGAGAGAAATAGATCTTTTATTGAATCATATTTTCATATCAATAATTATTTGCTTAAATTAGAACGTGTGTCGGTAAAATAGTAAATAGTAGTTATTAAACAACAGTAACGGTTATTCAGCTGTACAGTTCAATAAAGAAACTCATGCATTTAATATATTTTCATTCAAAGTATTTAGTCGGAATAAATAGCTGTAAGATGTCGATAGAAGCAGGGGAGAGAGAATGAAGAGAAATGAACGTGCTTTATTAAGTGTACATTGTTAAGAATTTTGGCAGTAAATAACTGTTGGTAGTAAAGAATTAACATGGTAATAAATTTAACTCGTAGTAAATAATTAACATGGTAATAAATTTAACTCGTAGTAAAGAATTAACATGGTAATAAATTTAACTCGTAGTAAATAATTAACTTCGTAGTAAATAATTAGCTGTTATTGGTAAACATTTAACTTGGTAGTAAATAACTAACTAGTGGTTGTAAACAGCTAACGTTGAATTTAAATTAATTCTATAAAAGGATCATAGCAGTACGATCGATGCAGGTACGTACGTGTATAAATTCGACTTTTTTTGGCGTTTTGTAGACGCAGTTTCACAAGCTACTTTGTGCTTTACCTTTACATACTTTGATATTTGTCACTAATGTTGTAATAAATCAGGACCCGCGATAGATCAGTGGTTAGTCAACTGGGGGACTAAGGCCAAGAGGTCGGGTCCGATCCTGATCGACGACTTACAGGTTCACCAGCCTTAAATGGGTACCGGATTTTTTTCTGGGAAAGTAAAGCGGCGCGGGCGTAATACCGACCACATTACCTCAAAAAATAATGTCCTGAAGGTCTGAAAAAATATTGGTCACTAACACCATATTCCCTGAATATGACGGTTAGGCGGAAGGAATTTTTAATTGATGTGTCTGAAAAGTGTTCCTTGTTGCAGTTTCCTCATATTCAAAGTCCAGCTTGTTGCAGGAGCTACTGAGTTTTGTTCTGTGCACATCGTGAGCTGTGTATATCATCCGTGTTGATCATGTTTCGATATTCCAATGGTTTACGATGAATAATTATATCGTATGACAGGAAACAGTTGGCTGTGTTCACTTTCAGTGCGGTTTCGCCTTATGTTTTTTGGCGTGTGCTGAGACGGCTATGGATGGGGACTACAGCTACCTTTCTTTGTTTTGGAGATGAGTTAGTAATTCGGATGATTCCACTGGCACGGGCGGTTGATCAATTATGGATTTTAATACGTTTGCAGTGATACCGAGGCCTTCCATAGCCATAACCATATTCCCTATATGCCACTTGGCGTGACGGGGCTTTTTACTTTACTTGTAATAAATCCATATTATACAATTACTGAAGGGAGGTCAAAAAGTAATGCACACCAATTTTTTCTCGGCTAATAATAAAGATAGGAATATGAAATTTTGCACACTTGGAATATGACATGTTCCAATTAAGTGCACCAAATTGCACAGCATTCTGATAAATATTACGCAATCTATGAACCGTTAAAATGGAGCTTGTCAACAATGTCCGTTACAAACAGCGAATTGTCATAGAATTTCTGGTGGAAACTGTGGCAAACATTCATAAACGACTGTGTGCAGTGTACAAATGTTCTGCAGTCGATAGCAGCACAGTTAGTCGCTGGGTTCACAGAATTAAAGCTGCAGAAAGTGTACGAGTGGAGCTGCATGATTTACCGCGTTCTGGACGTGTTGCCTCGGCTACCAGCACAGACATGTTAAACCGGGCTGATGCCATTATTCGTAAGGATAGGCGTATCACTAGTCAGTAATTGGCATTGCAGCTTACAGTTAGCAAGGGAAGTGCAATCGCAATTTTTAAAACTCTCGGATATTCAAAGATTTGCGCTCGATGGGTTCCTCGGTGCCTAACAAATGATCACAGAGTTCAAAGGAAAACATTCTGTTCTGAATTGTTGGAGCGTTTCGGTGTTGAAGGAGAAATGTTTTTGTAAAAAATTGTTACCGGTGACGAAACGTGGGCACATTATTATGAGCCTGAAACAAAAATGCAGTCAATGGAATGGCATCATCCGCAGTCACCAAAAAGAAAAAAATTCAAAACATCTCCATCAGCCGGAAAGGTGATGATCACTGTCTTCTGGGACATTGATGGTGTGATTCTTGTTGATGTAATGACAAGAGGTGAGACAATCAACTCGACAGCTTACATCAATACACTGACAAAACTCAAAAATCGGTTCCACAGAGTTCGGCCTAATAAGCCATCTGCAGATTTGTTGCTTCAACATGACAATGCACGCCCTCACACAAGTCTGGTAACACGGGAAGCAATCAACAAATTTGGTTGGACTGTACTGCCCCATCCTCCTTACAGCCCTGATCTGGCTCCCTCAGATTTCCATCTGTTTGGACCACTCAAAAAATTCCTGCGTGGGACACACTTTGACAATGATGAGGATGTGATCCGTGCAGTTAAAAAATGGCTACGCGAGCAGGACAAAACTTGGTACAAACGAGGCATTCATGACCTAGTTTCGCGTTGGCGTAAGGCAATACGCTTGGACGGAGATTATGTTGAAAAATAGATAGTGTAAAGGGGATGTTCAGCTACAATCTGTGAAAATTTCACACATTTTGCCCGAATAGTTTCCGAGAAAAAAATTGGTGTGCATTACTTTTTGACCTCCCTACGTACTAAAATCATCATCATCATGTGCCATACCGGTTGGCGTAGGCGACAATGTCCTTCCACAATTTTCTGTCTACAGTGCAAATATCACTTCTGTTGTTGACTGTTTTCCATGCCATGACACCAAGCTATCCAGTATTTTCTCTCTTTGTCGTCCGCGATCTCTCTTTCCTTTTATTTTGCCTGTTGTAACCAAGTATTCCAACTTTCCTCTTCTATTGATGTGCCCGAAAAATGTTGATTGTTTCTGTCTGATGTTTTTTAGGAGCTTCCTTTTTGTGTTGGTCTCTTTGAGAACTTCCTCATTGGTCTTTTTAGCTATCTAGGGAACTTTCAACATTCTTTTGAGAAATCCCATCTCTGTGGCCTCTAATCGTCTTTTCATTTGTTTGTCTACTGTCCATGATTCGCTTCCATAGGTCAGAGATGGTTCTATATTGCATCGATGAACTCTCGTTCTCACTTCTATTGACATAGATTTGTTGCATAATAGATTTTTCATTTTCTGAAATATATTTTGGCCTGAGCTATTCTGCTTTTTTATTTCTGTGGTGCATCTTCCATCTGGTGTTATTATTGTGCCCAAGTATTTGAAACGTTGAACTTGTTTCAGATTTGTCCTGTTTATATTTGTTGAATTATGTCAATGACTAAAATACCAAGTATAATTGATTGTCTACAATGTGTAATTCTATCTATTTATTGTTCTTTCCAGCCAAAGATGGCACGGGGGGCAGACATGTTAGACTCTCTGTGTCTGACGATCTTTATTATCACACATCGGACCCTGCACAAGACTTGCATTGTATCTCACCAAACCTATCTGTTCTGCACGAGTTGCTCAATCTGGGCGAGGAAGCTGATATCTGCTTTGTTGCCTCTCGTCTCAGTGTTCTTTTAAGTATTTCTCTATGTCAACCTATTTTTATTTCAACCTCTGACTCCCATTTGAGGGCAAGCTTCGAGATTCTCTTGTTTCCTCTCATCATATGGCCAACATACGACCATCTTCTTCTCTTGATTATAGATGCTATTTTTAAATGCTTTGTCATTTCTCTTATTCCTATACTCGTCTTAAATTCATTCCATGGTATACGGTGTATTTTCCTGAGACATTTGTTTTCAGATGCATCCTATATATATTTCTATTTCATTAATTGTTTTCCTGCTCTCACATACATACGTAAGAGGCGAATAGCACAATTAACTTGAAAATCCTGAGCTTTGTTTTTGTGCTTAGTAATTTTAATTTCCATATTTTATGAAGGTTTCTGTAAGTCAGACAAACAAATGAAAAAACGATTAGAGGCCACAGAGATGGGATTTCTCAGAAGAATGATGAAAGTTCCCTGGACAGCTAAAAAGACCAATGAGGAAGTTCTCAAAGAGGCCAACACAAAAAGGGAGCTCTTAAAAAACATCAGAAAGAAGCAATCAACATTTTTCGGGCACATCATGAGAAGAGGAAAGTTGGAATACTTGGTTACAACAGGCAAAATAAAAGGAAAGAGAGATCGCGGACGACAAAGAGAGAAAATACTGGATAGCTTGGTGTCATGGCATGGAAAACAGTCAACAACAGAACTGATACGATGCACTGTAGATAGAAGATTGTGGAGTGACATGATCACCTACGCCAACCGGTATGGCACATGATGATGATGATGATGATGTAAGTCATTGTTGCCTTCGCTATTCTTCTTTCTTTTCTTTCCTTTTTTTAAATCCTGTTCTGCTTTTTTGCCGGTAGGCGTGGCAGGCTTAATTCAATGATGTGTTTTATATCTGTAAATAGCTTCAGGGGAAGAGGTATGTTTACAAAGCTGGGAAAAAAATCACAAATATCAAAAACAGAAGAAAAAAGGAACAATAGATGGTCCAAAGCAGGATCGAACCCGTATACCTCGGCACGGCACCCTGCCATGAGAACCATACGCTAGAGCACACGGCGAACTCAGATATCTGAAAAGGTAGCAATTATTGGCGATGTCTTTCACGCATGTGTACTTATGACTAGCATAGAGTTACGAACACAACTCGGGAATAAACTGTATATCGTATTTTCCTATTAAGACAAGTGTCTCGCGTAGGAAACTTCACTTTCTGTAGCTTGGTACATAGTGATATTGCATTGTTTATTCGATATTCTAATTATGGAAGCAGGAATAAATCAAATATAGTTTTTGCACTATTTATAATTAATTAAATGTATTACATTAATGAAAAAAGTTCGCGACATGATACAACAATCAATCGGAGTAGATAATGATCTTTTGGCTATTGTGAAGAAATTCAAAATGAAATGGTTTGCCCACGAATTTCAGTCATCTGGCCCAGCAACGACCATTCTGCACGAAATTGAAAGGAGAAGGAGAATTGAAGCCTTTGAAATGTGGATCTATAAAAGAATAGGTAGAATTGGATGGAAAGAAAAGAAAACAAACGATGAAGTTTCAAAACAACTAAAAATGAAGAAAAGAGAACTACTAAATACAATAATAACAAGACAAATAAAATTTTTGGGGCATGTTAAAAGACACAGCAGCCTAATAAAAGTAATATTGGAAGGGAACATACAAGGTAATAGAGGCAGACCAAGACTAACATGGACGAGTAACATCAGAAGATGGAAAGTCAACCTATGACAATCTGCACCATCAAAGCAAGAGACAGAGTGGAATGGCGCTACATGGTAGCCAACCTTCGATGAGGAGATGGCACTCAATGATGATGATGATGATGATAAGGAGAGGTAGACAGAAAAATAGATGGGAATATAACATCAATGAATGGAGAGATTTCAACTTTGCAGAATCCCAAAGAATGAGTGAATATAGAAATGGAGAAGGTAAATGGAGAAGGTTAACGAAGTCTGTCAGTGGTGCCCAGCGACTCCCCTAAGTTATGGGATGAAGTAGAAGAAGAATTCACAATTACTAGACTACATCATCATCATCATCAAGTACCAGGCCTGCTGGCGTAGGTGATTATGTCTCTTCACAACCTTCGATCACAAGAGTTATTTATCATTTCTGTTGTTGACCTTCTGCCAAGCCATTCTCTTAAGCTGTCTGGTATCTTTTCTCTTTGCTTCCATCTATCTCTTCGTCCCTCAATTTCTCCAGTTGTTACAAAATATTCCAGCTGTTCCCTTCTTATTACATGGCCAAAAAAAAATAATGATTGTTTCTTCCTAATATTGGAAATTAGCTCTCTTTTTGCTTTGTCCCCTTTCAGAACGTTCTCAATACTCTTCTTAGTTGTCCTTGGTATTCTCAACATTCTTCTGTAAAACCACATTTCTACATTCTCCAGTGATTTTCTTGTCTGTTGTCCTATTGTCCATGATTCAAATCCATACGTTAAGACTGGCTCTACATAACATATAAGAACTCTTTTTCTTGTTTCTATTGTCAAAAATGGATTGCATAGTATCTTCCTCATTTTTTGGAAAGCTGCTTTTGCCTGAGCCATTCTGCATCTCACCTCTTTTGTACATCTTCCGTCTGAGGTTAACAAAGTTCCCAAATATTTAAATTCATTTACCTATTTTAATATTGTTCCACTTGTCTTTATTTTTCCCAGAGGTGATGTCTTTTCTTTGTTGTTACCATTACTTCTGTCTTTTTGTTATTAAGGCTGAGTCCTTTATTTTTGCTTTCCTTCACTATAATGTCTAACATTTCTTGTAACTCATTTTCACTCTTAGCGATTAAGACTGTATCATCAGCATACCTTAGATTATTTATATTATGACCTCAAATTGTTATTCCAGGCGCGCCCCTTATGCATCTTAAAATAATGTCACTATAAATATTTAACAAATCTGGTGACAGCACACAACCTTGTCTAACACCCTGCTTTATTTGTTGAAACATTCCCAATTGGTTTCCAGTTCGTATGGCCGCTTTTTGTTGCCAGTACATGTTCTTTATTATTCTTAGATCTTAGCTGTCTACGTTTATGCTTTCTAAAATTTTGATTATTTCTTGGTGCTTTACTTTGTCAAATGGTTTGGTATAATCTATGAAGCATAGGTATAGATCTGTTTTCACCTCTATGACTCTTTCTACTAAAGATCTTATGATGCTTATGACATTAATTGTTTCTTTATCTCTAACAAAACTACACTAATTTTTGGACTGATTTTGTTTCGCACTCTTCACATGATGATTCTTAGTAATATCTTAGTCATATGACTTATAAGGCTTATTGTGCGATGATCATCGCATTCCATTGCACCAGATATCTTTGGTAGGGCTATGAATATTGATTTTAGCAGGTTGTCTGGTATATACCCGGTGTTGCAGATATCATTCAATATTTTTGCTATTATTTCTATTCCAAAATCACCCATAGCTTTAATCTCTTCTTTAGTTAGTAGACTACATATAATGTATAATCACTAGACTAATATTGTTACTATCATTATGGCATTATCTAATTTCTTGGTCTGCTGGGTAAAGAGGTGGGAGGGCTGTGCCGGTTATAAAGATCGCAAGCACAGTCCAATCGCCATAATGTGTCCGAGTCAGGTTTATTTCACCTCCGCTTGTAAAAAATACCCAACGTTTTTATCCTACCATGGTTCAAATTCGCATTCATCTGGTTGAAAGAACGACAATGGATTACTTGGCTATAGTGTGCTAATGCTGAACAATAATTACATAATTACAACACACAATTACTTGATTATAATGTACACTTACTAGTCTATCATGCATGCTTAATAAACTAAAATGTATAATTAATTGCTGAGCTCTCCTGCATAATTATTGGAATATAATGTATACATATATCTATCTAATTAGCATTTAAGCCGAAGACGGCACATAGGCAGACATTTCAGACTTCCCATGTCCAACAGTTTTTGCTATAAAGCAACATATTCTGCATTTCGCGTCGTGTCTCACCATCCGTCCCAATATATTAGGCGAGCTTCTCAACCTCGGCAAAGGAATTGACGCTGTTGACTCTCGTATCGGTGTTTCTCTAGGTCACTTCCTTTTCCCTATTGCCTGCTGTTAAGAGCTTGCTTAGCGATTCTCTTATTTCTTCCTACAATGTAAAACATATACGGCATATGCTTAGCTTTATTTCTTGATTTTAGATTATATTGTTTCTCTTACTTCTGCACTTGTCTTGAATTCATTTCACGATACGGTCAATATGACGGATAGGCGGCAGGAACCGTTGAAGCTCTGTCTGAAAATTGTTCCTTGTTGCAGTTTCCTCATATTCCAAGTCCGGCTTGCTACTGGAGCTACTGAGTTTAGTTCTATGTGCTCACCATGAGCTGTGTTTTTCATCCGGATCGTATTTCGATTGCTTACCATGAATGATGATATCGCGTGACGAAAGACGGTTCGGCTGCGTTCACTTTCCATGCCGCTTGGCCTTATGTCTTTTTGGCGTGTTCTGTAGCTGCTTTGATGCGGACTGCAGCTGCTTTTCATTGTTTCGATCATTCAATGAGATGAGATGTTAATTCGGATGATTCCACTGGCCCGGGCGATTGAGCAAATATGAATTTTAATTCGTTTGCAGTGGTACGTGGCCTTCGACTAACTACAACTACATTCACAAATTTCGTCAAAATAAGTGATAGACAAGAGTGGTGACAACACAGCCTTGTCTTACACCAGAAGCTACTGCGAAAGGTTTTGCTGTTCCTTTATTGCTCTAATCACACTAATGCTGTTATTATATAAGCTCTTGTAACATCTAATATGGTGATCATTTATTCTGTAATGAGCAAGTGTTAACAATAATATATTTCTATCAACCCTATCGAAGGCTTTCCGTTGGTCCACAAATACTATGCTTAGATTCTTTATATATGCTATGTTCTTCTCTAAGAGCTGCTTGTGTAAATATTGCACATGTTAAGCTTCTAATTTTTTATAAACATTGTTTTCGTACTTAGTCATTTTAATTTATATATTTTATCAAGGTTTCTGAAAGTCATGACCGCCTTTCTATTCTGATTATAATCTCTGTATTTGTATCTCCTCTTGATCTAGGCAACTTCCGAGACATATTGGGTGAGCTTCTTCCACTGTTTAGTTTAGACGACAGATCATCTCCAATAAAAAAGGACGACTCATATCACTTCCTCAGCATGTTCCCCAGTATGAGGCATGGCCGCCACACACTAGGGAAAGCACTGTGGTTGGCTTCATCTCAGATGTACGAACTCCGTTGCACCGACGAAGACCTTAATCCCCAACCTCCTTAACCGCCTATTACGACATGTGTGGCTGGTGACAGTGGTTCTGTTTGTTTCTCCCCTGACCGTGCTCAGAGTCCCGGCAGCCCACTGTTTTTACATCTGGACTAATTCGATTTTTCATCCCTCTCATCTTGGTTGATCTTGAGTCCTATTCTGCTAGCCAGTGATGAGGGGGGCATTTGTTTTTTTTTTTTCATGCCTCGCGTTCACACTGCTACTGATAAGAACTGTGCCATCTAGAAAATCAATGCCCCTCTAATAGAGACCCAAGTATGCATTCAATATTTGTGTATTTTGTTACTTGTACAGCATTCTGCACTAGGAAGTTGATAGCAATAACAAATAACAAGAAAGATCAAATACATCCTTGCTTCACCCAGACTTCAATCTGGAACCATTCACTCAGTCCTGCCTCCGTGTGAACTGCACAAGAGAAGCAGTCGTACAGGCCTTTGGTGATGTTGACAATTATTGTTAGTGACATTCCATCTTGTGTCAGGTTATTTCATAATAAATCCCAATGTGTACTGTCGAAAGCCTTACTGAAATCAATAAGTTTAGAACAAATGACATCTATTTTTTCAATGTTTCTCTATTATAATTATTAGGTGAAAATCTGATAAAGGCGGCGTCTCCCTTTTTCTAAATCCTGCTTGGTGACACATACTAGTGTCTCCCGCATTTTTTGTTTCTGTTCATGATATTCTTACATAATACTCCATTGACAACTTATAGAAACGAATGCGACTTCAGTTGTTGCAAATTTTTAGATTGCCCATTTTCGGAATTTTAACGATACTTTTTTTTATTAAAATATGTATAAATACGAACATTTTAATATATATTTGTTGTGCTATAATATATAAATATTGAACTTTGATGTATTGATTATAACGTATATTCTTGATCGTGGTCCTTTCAGAGCCACTAGACGTTGCATGAGACTCGTAGTGTTTTTTCGCCATCCATTTCTATTCTTGGCGAGATGTTCGACCTTATCTAATGAGACTGTCAACTTTGCTTCTTTTATAAGTGTTCTTTTTAATGTCTCTATAGGTCTTTCTCTTTTTTGTTACATTCTGATGTTTCCCATAGAATAGCCGATTTAGAATTCTCTTTCTTCTCAACACATTTAGTCATTAAGTTATTTCTGGGTTATAATAATTGCACTCTGAACATGCCCATATGTGCTCAGATCTGACGCTCCCGCAGCGTCCAGCGACTGAAGACTCCAGCTCTGTGTTGGTTGGTAAGTTCTTTCACTAAGCCTCTCGTTTCTGACTGTGCCCGTCTTAACTCCCGTCTCTTTCATCCGAAGGAGTGACATAGGCTCACGGTCATTGAAGTTCCGTGCCCTTCCGCATTTCGGAGGGCAATAATGACGTTTGCTTGATCCATTGGTTGACCGTCTTCAACGATAGTACAGCTAGCCAACCTGTCCGCTCATTCATTGCCCTGTACTCCATCGTGTCCAGGGACGTAGACAAAGATGACTGCGTATCAGTCACGTGTTACTTTCTAGACACATCCTTTAAACTCCAAGTCATTCTGATGTGTTCCAGCACGGAGGGCAGACTTGCTGTTTTAAGCTAAGTGCATTTTATGATACATTTTTCTCTTTTTTATATATTTTATATATATTATTTTATTATATATATATATATATTATTTATATATATATTATTTTATATTTTTCTATTTTATATATCTTGACGCCCATCCTACCTCTCCTCACGTAGTATTCATTTCTCTCTTCCCTCTCCTTTCTTATTTCAACATCCTACTTTCCTCACCCTCCACTTGATCATCTAACATGTAGTTATAGATAGTTGTGCTTCATCGTTTGTTGTCGTTGTCCTTGTATTCTGAAGAAGGCCACAGGCCGAAACGTCATTATTGTGTTGTGTTTCTTCCTTGTAAGGCTGTCACCATACTTTGGAGTGTTTAGTACACCGCACCGCTGGCTCCTCGCTACCAGCATTACCGCAGCATTGCAATTATGTGCCTGTTCCCTGACTGCGTATCGTTGACTTCTGTAATGGCATTTCCTGCTTCCACTTTTCTTATCATGCTCATCGAATCACTTAGTATTCAGGCGTGGGAGTAGTTTTGCGACTCCAACCAGATGAATGCCTTGGTTAATGCCATCACCTCCGTGGTCATAACGTACACAACACTGTCTTCTTTGACTGTTCTGCCTGCAGAGCGTGATTTAAATGTCCCTATGGTGTCGTATTACGGATCCCTCTGTAGAGATGGTTGCATCGTCCTCGTCGATGTTGTCCAAAATTATGGCGTTCACCTCCGAATAGACCACGACTGAATTCAGCTCCCTGCACTTCCTATCGAGTGTGACAATAATCGAGAATGTCCCCCTTAATGACGTAGGCACAGGTGTCCACTCCTAGCAAGGGTTGATACTGCTAAGTACACAGACCTGTTTGATGACATCATCTGCGCGGTCCACAATGATTTGCTCTCCTTAGCCTGTCACCGTTCCTGAGCCGTTCACTGTGTTGAATTATTGATGCAATGAATGCTCTTTATCTGCACTTATCGATATGCTCGCGGCCTATAGATCTTGATCCTATCATTCATGGTTGGAAACTCAAGATGATACCTCATTGCTACACCGGGAGGGTCTCTCGTACATCCCAAGATAATGCGCATCGCTTCTTTGTATACTTTCTCTAGCCTGTCGATCCGCGTTGTACTGACAGTGAGAATTGCTAGAGCATACTCGATTGGTGCGAGGACCAGTCACTAGAACAGAAATGTAAGTAGCCTCTGTTCAATATCGGCAGCTGCCATGACCTTGATGGCGCCTAATCTTTTACGGGCTTTTGTTATCACATGGTCCCAACACAGACTGCGATCAAAGTTAACTTGTAGGCATTTCATTAACCTGTCCCTGGTCACATCGTCAGCTTCATTCGCGCCAGCTATGTTTCCGTGTCAAAATTATGAGTGTTAAAGGAGAACCACACCACTGAAGCTTTATTAGGATTAGGGAATAGGCAAATAATTCCATCGACCTATGTTTGGTCTCTGGTCTGGCGCGCAACCCCCCCCCCCCCCCCCTGCCCTGTCTCTTTTGTTTCCCCGCGATTTCTTGTTACCCTCCTTCCGATACACGTGGTTTCCGGTCTATGTGGTCATTTTTCCGTTCCCGGCTGACAGACCAGGCATTCCAGCTAAGTGCTCCTAATTTTTTTATATTTTTTATATATATTTATATATTCTCCTATTCTTTCCATTTACTCATCCTACCTCCCCTCATGTAGCTTTCTTCTTCTTTTTTCATTTCTCTACATCCTACTTCCCTCTTTTCTGTCCACCTCTTCTTTCTTATGATCATGTAGTTATAGATAATTGTGTTTCATCGTTTGTTTTCGTTGTCCTTGTACTCTGAAGAAGGCCTCAGGCCGAAACGTCAGTATTGTGTTGTGTTCCTCCCTTGTAAAGCTGTCTTAATACCTTGGAGTGTTTACACTCCCCACCACTGGTTCCTTTATTAGGATTAACCAAGGCACCTGATACTCCACACCAGGATGTGATGCGATCGAGTTCGTTTCGCTTTGAAGAGGCATTTACCCATCTGCCTCTTCCTAGAATGTCATCAGCAAAATTCATAGTTCTTAACCAGCTGTTGTTCCGTGATTATTATTGTAAAAACGTTAAATAGGACTGGTGACAATGGTGAACCCTGCGGTAATTCTAGACAAAATGAAGTAGGTTCAACACATGTGCGTAATATGTCCATCTTCTCTTCCCAATTGTAGATGAGATCATTGGTTGCACGGCCATTTCTATTATCTCTACATTAGTCATTGGAATTCATCCCATTGTAAACAGAGTATTCTTCCTAGGCATTTGTCTTCAAAAGCGTTTAGTTTTCTCTCAATCTTTTTTGTTGTTTTCCAGCTTTCACATGCGTAACGCAATTAAATATTCTAAGTTTAGTATAATCTATAATACTGAAGTTGTGTGTGTGTGTGTGTATATATATATATATATATACACACACACACACAATTACCGGACTAAATTTCATGTATTAATTATTAAAATGCCAGATCGCCTGTTAGGGAGCCGCGATAGCTCAGTGGTTAGTGAACTGGACTACAAAGGACAAGGGATAGGGTTCGATCCCAACCGACGGCTTCACCCAGCCTTAAATGGGTACCTGATTTTTTTTCTGGGAAAGTAAAGCAGCACGAGCGTAATACCGACCACATTACCCCAAAAATCATGTGCTAAAGGTCTGTAAAATATAGGGTCACTAACACCATATCAGGTCTACGTTTCATTAACAACATCGTTTTTACGATAGCGGCTTGTTAAACCTCTGATCAACGGTTCTATACCAAGCCGGAGAAAAATAATTCCACCATTTTGGAAACAACCGGAAACTTCCAGGGAGACACTGAGAAGAACATTGATGAGAGAGGCAAGAGCAGCAGGAATCGGCTCCCTCAATGAGATAGAACTGCTTGCACAGAACAGAGACAGATGGCGAGATTTGATAAAATATCTTTAAAAGAAAACTGCTAGAACAAAAATTCATATAGGAGAAGGTGTATCTTGGTCTACGCCCTATGGGCCGGTTACGGCTCGAAAGGTCAATAGATAGAACACCATATTTCCTTATACGCCACTTGGCGTGACGGGGGTACTTTACTACTTTTTACAGATCGCCTATCAACACCTCAAGAGATTTTCTGCCCTTGAACGCTTAGTTTACAGCGGAAAGAACAAAAGCATAATTTGTGATTGATATCCAATTTCCTCCCTCGACTGTGAGTTCTCTCTCTCTCTATATATATATATATATATATATTTATATATATATGAAAGCTGGAAAAGATCCTGGACCAGATAATATAATTAAAGAAGAGATTGAAGCCATGGGTGATTTTGGAATAGAAATTTTAACAAAAATATTGAATGATATCTACTGCAGAGGATATATACCAGAAGTGGTAAAGGCATCAAGATGTACCAAGATGCGTAGAGATGCGAAGCTGCTGTAAAGCTGATGATAATAGCAATACTAAAAAAAAGAAGAAAAAAGTGGTATGGTGACAGCTTTACGTGGTAACGGACAAAACAAAAGTCGACGTTTCGGCCAAGTAGGCCTTCAGCTGGAACAAACAACACAAAAAATATATATAAGGATATGTTAACAAATCTAACTACATGGCGATAATATACTAGATACTCATAAAAGGAAATTTAAAAAAAGGGTCACTTCCAGGTGTTACAGAGCGTGGTCAGCCTCAGAGTGGACTAAAATGATAAGGCGGGATGACCAACTATGAATCTCACTGACCAGGCAGTCAAGCTAGAAGGCGGAATGGGAGGGTTCTAAAAATATGGGAAGGTGGGTACAGGATATGTATAAACTATGCAAATCTAACTCTGTGTGTACACCTCGAACCGATGTGTAAAAAGAAACATGTGTATATAACAATACATGCGTTCGAGCACAAATCAGCATATATATTGCCACAAAGCCCACAAAAGAAAAACCAAAAGGAGTCCAAATGTGCCAATACATATGCAGACAAATATATCTACATGTATAGGTTCGGTAGCGCATAGGGGTAAGAAATATGTAAATATAAATAAACAGATTTGTTTACATATCCTTATATATATATTTTTAGTGTTTGTAGTTTGTTCCAGCTGAAGGCCTACTTGGCCGAAACGTCGACTTTTGTTTTGTCCATTACCACGTAAAGCTGTCACCATACCACTTTTTGCCTTCTTTTTTAACAAATTGCTATATACCAGAAGACCTGCTAAAATCAATATTCATAGCCCTACCAAAGAAATCTGGTGCAATGGAATGCGATGATCATCGCACAATAAGGCTTATGAGTCACATGACTAAGATATTACTAAGAATAATCATGTGAAGAGTGCGAAACAAAATCAGTCAAGAAATTAGTGATGCACAGTGTGGTTTTTTTTGGAGGTAAAGGAACGGGCAATGTCATAAACATCATAAGATCTTTAGTAGAAAGAGCCAAAGAGGTGAAAACAGATCTATACCTCTATGTTTCATAGATTATACCAAAGCATTTGACAAAGTAAAGCACCAAGAAATAAGAAACATAAACGTAGACAGCAAAGATCTAAGAATAATAAAGAACATGTACTGGCAACAAACAGGCCATAAGAACTGGAAACCATTTGGGAATGTTTCAACAAATAAAACAGGTGTTAGGCAAGGTTGTGTGTTGTCGCCAGATTTCTTTAATATTTATAGTGAGATTATTTTAAGATCCATAAGGGGCATGCCTGGAATAATAATCGGAGGTCATAATATAAATAATGTAAGGTATGCTGATGATACAGTTTTAATCGCTAAGAGTGAAAATGAGTTACAAGAAATGTTAGACATTATAGTGAAAGAAAGCAAAAATAAAGGACTCACCTTAATAGCAGAAAGACATAATGGTAATAACTAGGGCTCGGATTTTCATGAAATGTCATATTTTTTTCCTGAAGCATATTTTCAGTTTTAAGTTAATTTCTACATGTTTCAAGCATTTCTGAATAATTTTAAGCTGTTTTTATTTCTCATTTAAATGCATATTTTGACCATAATTTTGATGAGGTCATATTTTGCCTGAAATTGGAGATTTAGGTCATATTTTGGTCATATTTAGGTCATATTTTGCATATTTTCTGGTGTACTCAACTTTCTGGTGTACTCCGTTTGCTTATCAATGTTAGCACATCTTAAACTGTTTAGAGACAAATTGTGAGGATTGGCTATATTTCTGAATGTGTGTATTAGTGAATATGCATGTGTGTCTTTCATGCGACTGTAGGGAGGGGAAGACATCAGTCAACTCTTTGATGTCAGTCGGCATCTGAGAATAAAAAAGGGAGTGACATCCGCTCAATACTTCAAAAGAATTTTCTGGGTTTTGTTTCGAAAGTAAATTGTAGGAAACAATTTCAAATGTTTCAACGTCAGGAGCGAATATTCCTGGATTTGTTAAATCTTCCAGTTTCAATTTAAACCGTTTGGCGCCCATTTGTATGTTACAATTATTAATTTGCCATTTGCAACAGTGACTGACTACATGATCTTGTGCTCTAGCTCATAGTTATATAATAGTTATATTGTTTATGGTTGATTCACTGGAATAACTTTGCTTTACAATGCCTAAAGTGTCTAATTCTAATGGTGCAAAGTTGCGTAAATTTGTGCAGGAATTTGGTTCAAAAGTATTTAGTACCGATGGAGAAATATTGTACTGTACACTGTGTGAGGTCAAGGTTACAGCGGAAAACGGTTTAATGTGCAACAACATTGCAATACTTCTAAACATATGAAATGTTTAAGTAGACTTTCTGAAATGGAAGGAAGACAAAGTTTATTACTTGAAAAATGTTCTGCTACTTCCTCTTCTTCTTCGGGAAACACAGAGACCGGTTTTTATAAAGATTTGTGTCATATGATGGTTTCATCAAATATCCCTTTAAATAAATTGCAAAATCAATATTTCCGACAATTTCTGGAGAAATACACTAGCCATCCTATCCCAGATGAATCTACTTTAAGGAAAAATTATCTCTCCAAATGTTATGAGGACATGTTAAATAAAATTAGAAATTCTATTGCAGATAACAAGATATGGGTTTCCTTAGACGAGACTACTGATGTAGATGGCAGGTTTGTCGCAAATGTTATAGTTGGAACTTTAAAAGGAGATCAACCAGGAGAAAAATTTGTCCTCTGTGAAGTTCTTGAAAGAACAAATCATACCTCCATAGCTGTTCTATTTGATAATTCCATGAAGCTGTTGTGGCCAAATGGAATAGAAAGAAATAATATCCTTCTATTAATAACAGATGCTGCTCCCTATATGAAAAAGGCTGCTAAAGGACTTCAAATTCTCTACCCAAAATTGATCCATATTACTTGCCTTGCTCATGCACTGCATCGAGTAGCTGAGGAAGTTCGAGGTAATTTTCCTGATGTGGACAAGCTTATTTCAAATGGGAAACAAATATTCATCAAGGCTCCTCTTCGAGTACAAAAATTCAAAGAAGAAGCTCCTCAACTACCACTTCCTCCACAACCTATCCTTACAAGTTGGGGTACATGGCTGGACGCTGTAGAGTATTACTGTGAAATCTATTCAACACTGGATAAAATATTTAATGCCCTAGACAAAGACGACGCAACATCAATACAAGCAGTGCAAAGCTTATTTTCTACCAGACTATCACAAAATCTGACTTATATAAAGTCAAACTTTTTAGCAATTTCAAAAGCAATAAAACGTCTGGAAAGCGAAGGGACTGCACTTTATGATGCATTAGATATTGTGAAACAAATTCAAACAGAAATAAATGGATCACGTGGTGAAGTAAGCAACAGGATTAAAGTAAAATTAGAAAGTGTTCTTCATAGAAATTCTGGTTATTTCTCATTGTGCAAAATTGCAGACATACTTAGTGGTAAACATGCAACATTTCAAGAGGATGAACCTGAACTTTCAGCAAATGATCTGACATTATTTAGATTTGCCCCTATGACATCATGTGATGTAGAACGAAGTTTTTCAAAATATAAAACAATTCTCAGTGACAATCGACGATCGTTCAAATTTGAAACTCTAAAAATGTATGTTGTTGTCGGTTGCAATTGTACAAACAATGAAAACTGAGGAATAAATGTGGTAAGTGTTTTTATACATGCTTTGTTAAGTATTACTACTATGTAGGTACTATGACTACTATCTATCTATTGTCCTTTCGAGCCGAAGACGGCACATAGGACAGAACCAGAATTTCAAAAATAAAAACCTTGCATGCCAAAATGGCACATATTACAGAGGTCACTGCCTCTAAAATCTATGGCTCTGTTTCCATAACAATAGTTTTTACAATGACAGCTTGTCAAGCCATCGATCAACCTCCTTAGTCGCCTCTTACGACATGCTTGGAAGGTCACAGTGTCACTATTCTTTACTCATAATGAGACCCCGGTAACACACAGGAACATGTGTGACTATGACTACTATGTAATGCGTAAAACATGCAAACAATAATAATTTGCGTTTTTTTTTTTTGGTTCATAAATGAGAAAAACCTTATGGTCATATTTCGGCATATTTAAGGTCATATTTTGCCTTTTTTAGGTCATATTTGCATGTCATATTTCAGGATTTTTAGGTCATAAATATCCGAGCCCTAGTAATAACTAAGAAAAAGTCATCACCGCAGTGTACAATAAAGACAAGTGGAACAATATTAAAATATGTTAATTGATTTAAATATTTGGGAACATTGTTGACCTCAGATATATGAAATTATGAAATATGCTATACAGAGGTGAGATGCAGAACGGCTCAGGCAAAAGCAGCTTTTTAAAAAAATGAGGAAGATACTATGCAATATATTTTTGACAATAGAAACAAGAAAAAGAGTTCTTAAATTTTGTGTAGAGCCAGTCTTAACATACGGATATGAATCATGGGCAATAGGACAACAGACAAGAATGTCACTGGAGTCTATAGAAATGTGGCTTTACAGAAGAATGTTGCGAACACCATGGAAAGCTAAGAAGAGTAATGCAAGAAGAGTTATATATATATAAATGTTAGTTATGTTATTAGGATACATTTACGACAGCCAACAGAGGACTGCTAATTCGTTATTATATTAAATATATATAAGAAAAAGAGTCGATTTATCCAAATGTTATCTAATATGTAATTCATTGCATCATTTATCACACAGGTGGTTGTACGTGAAGATGAGGTGGTTTAAACAGATCTAATTTTATTTTTTTGTTTGGAGGAGGAACAGCGAAAATGACGGGCATCATACACCAGCAGCCCTTGCAGGGATGGGGCATTGGTCATCAAGGAGAAAGGCAGTTTAGTACTGCGCCAGTAAGTTCTTTACTCTCACTATTTGACAGCTGGTAGAGACTATCTACTTTTCTGCGCTCACATAATTCTATCGTACAACTCTACTCTCTTCAAACAATCAGCTCAGGCAGCTTCCATAACTATCTCTCTCTCTGTTTAACGGTTTAACTGAAACACGTTTATGAGGGGGCCCTCGTTGGAGCTCCTGCACTTTCCCTAGATTTAGTGTGACCAGTCGATCATGAGATCAATGCTAACTATAGTCCGTTCAGATTCGTTTGCCGAGATGTTATGATTTATAATTCAAAAAGTTCTTGATGATTTCACATGATTTTTGGCATACGGTGTTAAAATGTCCATGTCACGAGAACACATGTGTTACTCGATGTCTAGCTATAACGGTTTTCTTAAAGCGGCGAATTCCTTTGATCTTTGCCCATGTAACTATTATTTTGACCCTAATCAAAATGTTTTACAGTAATCTAGTGCAACGATGACCCATAGGCGTGTCCATAAAATTTTACTTGGTGGCAAGTATACAAATTTTAAATTATATATAGAACTTTTGTTCGTAGAGTCAATTTGATATAGTTCCATGTTCTTGGTGTGAGTTTCCCAAATGTTGTCGCTGCCTTTCAAATACGTACATTTAGTTCCTCATCTAAGGAAAGTGTGGCTGTAATAGTGGATCCAAGATGGCTGAACTTCTGTACTGACTCAAGCAGGCTTCCATTCAAAGTAATGGTTGTTGGTTTGCTTATAACATATTTTTGATTGCTTGGGTGGTCTTGAACAATAAACTGTTTAACAAATCAACTAGGAAATTTTGCAAATCAAACTATTTATCTGTAGACTTAATCAGAGTAATGATCATTCAGAATCAGACGAGTCAAATAGGTCGATTACTGCTTTCGGCTGAACAAACAACAAACCATCCTTTTTCCAATATTCCTCTTCTTGTCGTAACACATGATCCTCACATTTTACCCAGTAGTCTTTATTTATATTTGATAGAGCCTGATTTGTAAGTGTCTCAACATCGCATAATTTGAAAGTTTTATTTGTATATGCTACGTGTCCTTTAACTTTTGCCCAAACTAGTTCTATAGGATTTAAGTGTGCATGATATGGAGGTAGTCTCAAACATCTATGGCCATGTTCTTGAATTAACTTGTCTATTTTAAATATCTTTGTACGTTGTGTCTGTTTTACAAGGCTAAGCAATTCGGGTTTCAAGTAGCTGTCGTTAACTTGTATGTGTTCTTTTATGAGCCACGTTTTGATTGCATCTTTTGTACTTGATGATGTTGGGATTCTATCTTCTACGTTAACTACGTTATGGTATGAAGCATTGTCCATTATCAGACAAGAAGGTCGATCTAATATTGGAAGGATACTTTTCTCGATCCAGTCTTTAAATATGTGCCCATTCATTTCGGAGTGGTAGTCGCTATTGTCTATGGATTTTGAAATGAAAACGAGATGAGCATTCTGCAACAACCCATTATGTCTGCTACCTGCATGTGCAACTATCAAACGTTGCCCTTTACTGCTTGGTACTGATCTTTTAATACTTCCATCTGCTAACTGCCTTTCCTTTTCATTTGTATGATGAGCGTTGATCCAAGTTTCATCTAAATAAACAATATCATAATCATTTTCGCGCATTTCCTTCACATCACGTAAATACTTGCTTCTAAGAGCTACTAGATGTGGCTTCTCACAAATAATGTTTTTTCCACCAGCATACTTTCTAAAGGTGAAGCCTGCACTTCTTAATATTTTCCATAATGAAGTTTTGATATTTCAATGTCGTTGTTAGTTTTCAGCCAAAGCTTCAACTTTCTAAGTGTCACTTCTTCGTTTATATCAAACATTCGACAGATTTCTCTTTTTACTAGGTCCTTATCAAAACTGTCTAACGTTTCTTTCCTTCCTTGCTTTCTTGCATTTGTTGGCAATAAATATCCACTTCCTTTAACTATTCGATGAAATGAACGTTTACACAAACCTAAAATATGCATTGTTCTCTTCTCAGGGTTTGATAAAGAACAATAAAGATGTCCCTTTTTACGCTCTCTGCAGAAGTATTGATAAATCTTTATAGCAATGTTATGCTCAGTAAAATATTTTGCCTTTATATTCATTCTCACATAGACTTGCAGAAGATAATATGGATAGTGCCGCATCCTTTCTGTAAATATTGAGATTTGCCTCTGAATTATGACTCGAACTCGAGTCTACGGCCGTGATTTTGACGTCACATAATTTCCGGTTTCGGCTAAAATGTCATTTTGTGCTAAACGGGAAATTTCATATGTAACATTTCTTTATAAAAATTTATAGTGGAAACATAACTATTTTAGGACGGTGCGCATTCAGCCGTGAAGGTCATGCCTATATGTTAAAGAATCAGCTGTGAGATGTAAGCATCTACATAATCCCGCCGGTGTTTATAATATCGATTAACTTTTTTTAATATAGGTTAAATAAGGCATCTTTGAAACTGGATCACATTTCTTTGATAAAAAAATATTTTTATAGCGACATTAGTATTCTAAACCTAACTTCAAAAGATCAATGCAAATGAACAATAAGTTTTTGAAAAAAATAAATTAATGTCTAGGCAAACGAATCTGAACGGACTATAACATTAAATGAGTGCAATGTCGACGGTCTCATATAAGAGTGTATTTTATGGGAGGAAGAGGGCGGACGCATACATACACATAGACAGATATGTTTATGTCGAGAACACGCTTTTGACATTTATCTAAAAGCGACAATCAACGTTTTTAAATACAAGATTGTAAACTATTTCATTTTAAAATCTTTTATGTTTCTTCTCTTTTTTTTAACTTTAACATAATAATTAATGATCAAATAAAGTTAAAAAGAACAGAAAGAAGAAGCAGATGAAGTAGAAATCAATCAGGAATCCGGGAATATGGAAGTCAATTTAAATTAAAAATAAAATTATGGCAGAAGAGTCTAACACCCAGCCATAAACAGCACTACAGAATATTACTTAAGATAATGTAATACAGTACAAGAATAGGTGAAGTAAACAGAAGTTTTACTGAAATCATGACAGACATAAAATACATGACAAATGCCTATATACCAGAACGTTTTAGAGCAGGCTCGGAATGACAAAGCAAACTTGTAGGTGGTATTTTTTTTTTAACGTATATTATTTTCTAACTATTACAATATTTTTTTCTTTCTTTTCAAATTATGTAAAGTTAACTTTGAGGATTGCAAGAGGAGAGTGCTGAATAGAAAGGGCAAGAGAACAGACAAAAGACACATAGTAAGACACAAAGGCAGGCATGCCACAACCCTGATTTCTATGCTTAATACGACTCTCGTTATTACTTAGAGAAATTATGTTCACAGTATGGAGGTGTCTATTATTATTCCTATAAGCCGAATGCATTACATGGATTGTAGGAAAAGAAAGCAACCACTGTTAATATGATATTCAGTGTGATACATTCGTGCTTCCAAGTATAAGTATATTTGCTTCACTTTGTTGATTTAACTACTTCAACTAGCAGCCTAGTAAGGCACAAATTCTCATACTTTCTTAAAGAGGTTTGAGTACTTTTGTCGTCATTATTATAATTGTTAGTCATTTGATCGTGCTTACTGATTTTAAACAAAGACACCATTACTCAGATTCTTTCTTCAGTATACCTCAGCGAGTTGCAGGTGTCTGTCCTAGTCTTCTTTGACTTTCTGCAGGGCGCTCCTCCTGTCTGTCTGTTATTATTGTGATATTTTTTTTATTTGAACCGACCAACTGTTCTAATTGGTTCCATAAAAATCTTACACTATAAACGTATTTTCTTTCTGTACAATAAGTCTATATATATATATATCATCATCATCAAGTACCGGGCCTGCTGGCGTAGGTGATCATGTCTCTCCACAACTTTCGATCTCGGCAGCTATTTATCATTTCTGTTGTTGACCTTCTGTCAAGCCATTCTCTTAAGCTGTCTGTTATTTTTTTCTCGTTGTTTCCCTCTATATCTTCGTCCCTCAATTTTCCCAGTTGTTACAATATATTCCAGTTGTTCTCTTCTCATTACATGGCCAAAACATGATGATTGTCTCTTCCTAATATTAGAAATTAGCTCTCTTTTTGCTTTGACCTCTCTCAGAACATCTTCATTACTCTTCTTAGCTGTCCATGGTACTCTCAACATTCTTCTGTAAAACCACATTTCTACAGACTCCAGTGATTTTCTTGTCTGTTGTCCTATTGTCCATGATTCGCATCCATATGTTAAGACTGGCTCTACGTAACATTTAAGAACTTTTTTTCTTGTTTCTATTGTCAAAAATGGATTGCATAGTATCTTCCTCATTTTTTGGAAAGTTGCTTTTGCCTGAGCCATTCTGTATCTCACCTCTTTTGTACATCTTCTGTCTGAAGTTTACAAAGTTCCCAAATATTTAAATTCCTTTACCTATTTTAATATTGTTACACTTTTCTTTATTCTGCACTGATGTGATGTCTTTTTCTTTGTTGTTACCATTACCTCTGTCTTTTTGCTATTAAGGCTGAGTCCTTTATTTTTGCTTTCTTTCACTATAATGTTCAACATTTCTTGTAACTCATTTTCACTCTTAGCGATTAAGACTGTATCATCAGCATACCTTCGATTATTTATATTATGACCTCCAATTGTTATTCCAGGCATGTCCCTTATGGATCTTAAAATAATCTCACTATAAATATTAAACAAATCTGGTGACAGCACACAACCTTGTCTAACACCCTGTTTTATTTGTTGAAACATTCCCAATTGGTATCCAGTTCTTATGGCCGCTGTTTGTTGCCAGTACATGTTCTTTATTATTCTTAGATCTTTGCTGCCTACGTTTATGCTTTCTAAAATTTTCATTATTTCTTGGTGCTTTACTTTGTCAAATGCCTGGGTATAATCTATGAAACATAGGTATAGATCTATTTTCACCTATATGGCTCTTTCTACTAAAGATCTTATGATATAAATGGCATTGCTCGTTCCTTTATTTCTAACAAAACCACACTGTTCATTGCTAATTTCTGGACTGATTTTGTTTTTTGCACTCTTCGCATGATGATTCTTAGTAATATCTTAGTCATATGACTCATAAGGCTTATTGTTTAAACCAGGTGTTTCCTATCATCATGTTGTGTGTTCTAGCCCAGTCAATAAGTTTCTCACCTCTTTCATTCCTCTCGCCTAAGCCATAATGACCAACTACTTTCTCAACTCTTTCCTTTCCTACTTTTGCATTAAAATCCCCTAGAACTATGGGTTTTTCATGTGGTTTGCATTTATGAAGTGCCTCATTTAACTCGTAATGAATTTGAATTGTAATTATACAGTCGAACCTGTCTAAGGCGACCATTCACGGGACTTTCAAAAACTGGTCCCATAGGACAGGTGGTCCTGCCTCACAGGTTTCACATAATAAATAGAGCGATAAAAAAAATTTTATCCTAAGCACTATGAAAACTAACCTGCAAATCAGCGTAATCCATGAGTAGAACATAGTGCACATGTCGGTCTACAATAGCCACTGGTTGGACACTTTTCATAAAACACGATAGTTAAACACACAAAAATAAAACACACATACACAGATTCCAATACACAAAGTGTATTTATGTCTTCATTTCCCGTTTTCCTGCTATTCCTTCTTTTCATACTTGGTGCATTATTTTCAAAGTCATTCATATACTCGGCTTTTCTCTTTAACGTACGTAAAATCTGTGTCTTTCCCACTCCAAACTGTTCTGCCAATAATCGCAAACTTTTTCCTTGCTGATTTTGTCGAATCACTGATATTCGTTCTTCCAGCGTTAATGCTTTTGGTTTTACACTTTTGACACTGGCCATTTCCTATATTGTGTGTAACACTTTTAAAATCCACAAAAATACACATGTAATTCACTGAGATACTGTACATGTACGTGAATACACTCTAAGCGGGCAATGACTAATTCTTTAGTTAATTCCTGTAATTTATACGGGCCACGCAATGGTCTACTCTGGTCTAGACGGAACCGTGAAGTGATGTCACTTCACGAATCATAGATCTGTGTCTGCCGTGTTTCTCACACCAGTATTGACTGATAAACGTAACACGTCCTACTGTAATCTGGGACTCACTAAATACGGGAAAACTTCGACACCTGTAGACACCTGTGTCGATCGTTTATGGCTCCCAGCGAGACGGAGAAGGACTGGCTGGTCAGTGTATCGTTATCTCGGATTACCCGCGTGTCGTAAACGGGATAAATAACATTGGCGGCGGTTAATTAGCCTGGTCTCTGGTCGCGTCATACGGTGAGCGCCGTAATCAGTGTTAGCATATAGTAAAAAACTCGGGGAAATTGTAGACCCGGTCCTATAACCAGGGAAACGCTTTAAACAGGTGGTCCTAAGACCAGGTTCGACTGTATATATATATAAGCTATATAAGTATAGGCTATATAAGTTTAGCTAGAAAAACATATTTTAACCTAAAGGCTTGTTTTTTTTTTATGATAATTTGTACTGCACACTCATCTATGAAAAAAAGACTTCCCCTGTGAGAGTTTTATGTAGAAACCATCTGGTAAAAAAAAAACAAGGAAGACAAAAAGAAATAAAAAACAGAATAATTGCTAGGGAAGACTCAATCATGGGACTAAGAAACAACTAAGACCTATAAGAACTAGCAGCAAATCACTATTTGTGGAGAACTATGACTTCCACCCTATAAGTCATTTTTGGCCCAAGAGGTGCTAACTAACACTCTTCTATCTTTTCTGTTTAGAACCCCATACTACCTGTGTATGACACGTCTAATTCCATACTCCCTAAGCTTCACAATTGCTTTATTTCAACTGACTTTTCACAAGAAAGAGGAAAAAACAAAAGAAAACAATAATGGCCAGTAAGATGTTTTATGTCTCCACATAACATGTGCAATAGAAGACATTTTGGTCAGTATTATCTTCCAGCCCTGATGATCAGCTCATATTTAGAAATATTTTTCTCTCATTGCCTGTCAATGTTGTTAACTGCTTCCTTTTCAGTAAAATATGACTAGACCCTCATTTGACAACTAGTGGTGTTTAAGTCAACACAATTTGTAGATGGGTACCTGCCTTATTATATTAAGAGTAGAAGGCTTTATTGTGTTAGGTCACAGCATTTGTACGTGAGAGGGTCAATACCTTCCACAACTCAATAAACCAGATACCAATTCCCTTGTATCTGGGTTGACTGGAAAATGTCAGATATGAATGGCACTACAAAGTTTTAATTATCAGGCCAGCATGCTAACCATTACTTCACTTTTGCTCTCTACCAAACCATTACTTCACTTTTGCTCTCTACCAAACCATTACTTCACTTTTGCTCTCTACCAAACCATTACTTCACTTTTGCTCTCTACAAACCATTACTTCACTTTTGCTCTCTACCAAACCATTACTTCACTTTTGCTCTCTACCAAACCATTACTTCACTTTTGCTCTCTACCAAACCATTACTTCACTTTTGCTCTCTACCAAGCCATTACTTCACTTTTGCTCTCTACCAAACCATTACTTCACTTTTGCTTTCTACCATAGACAACAAAGAAAAGAAATCTCATTCTATGATCATCACTCATTCAGACTGAGACTACAATGTCTCTGATGAAATCTGCTGACTGTTCATGAGTCTAAGATTCTTACAATTGTTTCTCATCAAGGGTGGTGAATGTAGGCCACAGTCCTCTTCTCAAGTCTGCATATGTTTAGATATGTTTGGCTGATAAATGTACTATGGTACAGAGGCAATCACATTATGAAATATTACTTCAAAATGGAACCAAAAAAGCACCAATAATGAAAAATTGAAATCCCAGAAATCTCATCAGTCACATAGACAGGATCTACATTTATTATTTGCTCATCTAAAAAGTATGACAAGCAATTCTATCTCTACAGAACACATTACAAGAGGAGATGGAAGAAAAACTTGATGTAGACCCTTGACCCAGAGTAAGATGAACTAACAGACAACAACAATGCTACAACATCAATGTACAATGGTGCCAGAACTAGAACTTTGCATCTCCCTGAACACCCAAAGAGATATAAGATGAAGTGAAGAGAATGATGAGAGAGACAATAAGTAGAATCTAGGAAGGAAGCACAATGGAAAAATCAAAGAAGATTACAAAGTGGTTCAGAAAACAATGATGAAGTGAAGTGCTGAAAAGAGCAGAAGACTGATGACTGTGGAAGGAATTGATTATCCATATCACAAGGGTTGAAGCATGATGATGGTTATATATTTGAATGTTCATTCAAAAGAAACAATTTTTTTTTAAAATCATTATCAGTGTTGACCTGGCAACTATTTCTATTAATGTTGTGCTCTTTAAAGGATGTTGCACAGATGTGTTGTATCATGGTTTAAAGCAAATTGTTTGTTATATCTGCAGGTCCAATGCAAAAGACCTCAGCACACTTATTTTGGTACTAGGTTGTCTTTCATTTAAATGTCTATTCATTTGGCCAGATTGGTCAATTTGTTTCCAGATCCACATTGGACAGGTGAAGGATTTTGATCAGGTGTTGTCTGTCATCCTGACAAAGCATATGGTTTTGAAAAACAAGAAATGTTCAACCAGAAGTGATGCTTACAATAGTTCCAAGTATTGTTTGTGATCCTGACAAAGCATAAACCACTGACTGCTTTCAGCCTAGGTTCTCTCGAGTGTCTAGGTACCAGATGACCAATACTAATGGCAAAGATAACACTCAGAATACATTTTTAATGGGAAATGTAGTAATTGATATGGGGGAAAGATTCAGAACAATAGATAGAGTTTGACAGAGCTGCTTACTCTCCTGTAACATCCTCTTGGAAAAAATCATAACATATACTTTAGAAGACCAACAGAGTACTGTCAATATTGTTGACAGAACTTTTAATAATCTGTGACTTGCTGATAACAAAGACGACTTAGAAGGAACAGAACAAGAACTAAATGACCTGATATATCAACGAAATAAAACGGCTGCTGAATATGACATGGATCAATTTTGGAGAAGAAAAAAAAACCTATGATCAATAACCAGAACAGCATTGTTGCACACATCAAAATAAATGGACAAAAACAAGAAACAGCTGACAAATTTAAATAATTAGGATCAAGTGAATGAAGGCTCAAAACTAGAAATATTGGCTACAATAGTGCAAACTACAGCAGCGTTTGCAAAACTAAAACCAACTTGGAAAATGAGAGCACAACACTTGACTCTGAAATCAGGTTGATGCGGACCATTGTTATATACATTTTTCTGTATACTTGCAAGACATGGACCAAAACAGTGTAACTACAGAATAAAATACAAGCAATGGAGATGAGATGTTATTCAAAGGTTTTGAAATGTCTTATTTGGATTGTATCATGAATGAAAAAGCCCACAAAAGGACATAACAAACAGAATACATACTGATCTTTTGACTATGTGAAGAAACAAAAAATGTAATGGTTTGGCTATAAATCTCCATCATCTGATCTGGGAAAAACCATTCTGCAGGAAACTATGAAAGGAAGAAGAGATAGATAGAAATATATAAGAAGAAGATAACATCAAAGAATGGACAGACCTCAACTTTGTAGAGTCCAAAAGGATGACTGTTGATATATGCCAATGGAGAAGGTTGATGAAGTCTGTCAGTAATGCATTAACTATCTTAAGAATTACTGTAGATACAGGTCAATGGAGAAGGTTGATGAAATCTGTCAGTAATGCCTTAACTACCTCAATAGTGACTGTAGCTACAGGTCAATGAAGAAGGTTGATAAAGTCTGTCAGTAATGCCTTAACTACCTCAATAGTGACTGTAGATACAGGTCAATGGAGAAGGTTGATAAAGTCTGTCAGTAATGCATTAACTACCTCAATAGTGACTGTAGATACAGGTCAATGGAGAAGGTTGATAAAGTCTGTCAGTAATGCCTTAACTACCTCAATAGTGACTGTAGATACAGGTCAATGAAGAAGGTTGATGAAGTCTGTCAGTAATGCCTTAACTACCTCAATAGTGACTGTAGATACAGGTCAATGGAGAAGGTTGATGAAATCTGTCAGTAATGCATTAACGACCTCAATAGTGACTGTAGATACAGGTCAATGAAGAAGGTTGATGAAGTCGGTCAGTAATGCCTCAACGACTCCAAGAGTTACGGAATGAGGAAGGAAGGGAGGGAGATAGGAAGGAAGGAAGCAACAACAAAAAATGTGCAACCAGAAGTGATGCATACAGTAGTTCCAGACAGATGACAGATCTTGATGGGTCATGTGCTCAGAAAATTATCATGCAATAAAGTCTGAGAAGGAGAAGTAGTCCAGGACAGCCTGGTGAAGGACAGTGAGAGATAGAGATATGATGTGAGCTCAACCTGGAGCACCTCACAAAGGATGACCATGGACTCATATCAATATTAAGTGGAAGATTGTTGATACCTTACAAGATGTCACAGAGCACTGAGACTGCTGACTGCTTTGTTGGTCCATAACCAAGAAAAGAAGAAAATGGGGAAAAAAAAGTGTGTGTGGATGGATGTGTGTGAAAAATGTTACTTTAATTGTGGTTCCACATGTGATGAGAAGAGATAATAACCGAATAGCAAAGAAAGCCCTCAAGTGGGAAATAACAGGTAGATGGAAAAGAGGTTGACCCAGAGAGACACTGAGAAGAACATTGATCAGGGAGGCAAAAGCAGCAGGAATTGGCTCCCTCAATGAGATCGAGATGCTTGTACCGAATTGAGACAAATGGTGAGATTTGATAAAAGATATTTGGAAAGATTGAGACTGATAAAAAGAAAATTTAGAAATAGGGCATCTGAGTCTATGCCCTATGGCTATCGAACGGTCAATAGATAGATAGATAGATAGAATTGTGGTTGTCATTGTTATAAAGAAATTATATATCCTGACTATAACTTTAATAATTAATTCTCTACCAGGAATATACAAGTATTCCATTCGCTGAAGGACAAGATCTCATTGGAAACCCAGATGCTCTCCTTGA
Source organism: Megaustenia siamemsis (assembly GCA_032433765.1). Lineage (NCBI taxonomy): Eukaryota > Metazoa > Mollusca > Gastropoda > Stylommatophora > Ariophantidae > Megaustenia > Megaustenia siamemsis. Next base: position 40,813,213 of record JAVIAB010000156.1, on the reverse strand, counting down.
TGATTATGATGATGAAATTAACCCATATGATGCTATATATGGTGAGCTAGATTTGCACAGAATCTATGGACATCAGATAGCCATCTGGACTCACAAAAATCCAGACACCATTTGTCTATTCACACCAATTCCTGGGGACTCATTTATGACAATAGTTTCATTTGCCAGAACCAGCTTAGAGTTCAACACAGCAGTTGATAAGGTAGGAGTAAGCACGATATAATTTTAATTATAATAAATGAATTTCAGATGATGCTTTAAGAGGATATAGTGACAAGTATGTCTTAACTTCTTACAGATGAGTTTATAAACTGTGTCTTTACTAGCTAATTTTATAGAGTTAACCATGAGTCAAAGTTAAATTATTTTAATGTTTAAACAGAAGCTTCGGTAGAACAGTGATTAATGAATTTGTCTACAAACATCTATTCGTTACGTTAACCAACTGTATTCCAGGTTCACTTAGCTTTAAACTGGAGATTGATTTTTTTCTGGGGAAGAAAGATGGCTGGTCATTGTATTGTCCACATTATCCAAAATGGTAAAAAAAAATTATAAGCACTAATGGGTGACTGGGTGGTCTAGAGGTACGATATCAGCCTCTGAACAGGAAGGTCCTAAGTTTTAATCCTACCATGGGCAGTGTAATTGTTTTCACTTTGAATTCATGGTTTTTTTTTCTCCCTGGCCTTTGGGTGGTAAGATCTGATGTCTAGTCCTCTCTGATAATGGCAAGAAACAGGAGATCTTATGTGTATTCACATACATTAAGGAACCCCTGGCAGATAAAAGTCCAAAAGAATAGGCTTAAGAGGACTGCTGCTCTATGGGCAAAATTCTACCCGTTGCTGAAGATGGATGTCTCAAGCTGAAAGGTGCGGATATCATGGCTTTGCTGTAAACCAGTGACACTTAACAGGTGAACGCAAAGAGGAATAAGAATAAACACCAATAACATTAGTAGAAAACAATGTATTGTAAGAAAATGTTGACCCCAGGATTGACAATTTGTAGACAAACTATGGTGTACTAATGATGATTTCCTCTAACAATTAAACTCATACAGACAACTTTTCTGTGTGAAATAATGAGCAATGGAATCTGAACACTGAAGAAAAAGAAGAAGAAGAATGATCTAAGACCAATACTCTATATGCTGGGCCTGTGATAGAAAGTACAGTGATTAAGTGGATTCCATCTCACTGCTAAATGAAGAGGTTGAGAAGTTAACAAAGTAAAGTGGTTAACTACTTCAATTAGATACAAGTATATATTATGAAAGATTCAAGACATTTGTCACAAAAAGAACAAATGGAATACTGAACACTAAGGTTACCAGAAAAATTATGCCAACTACCAGCTCTAGCAGAGAAGAGCAAGCAACAAATTTGTAACTCCTGAAAATACAGATTAAAATATAAACTTTTCAACATCTTAAAGATAGGAACTTCTGATGTATGTGACTGTGGTCCTGACAAACATTTGCTACATAGGTACCCAAAATAAGCTTCTGTGGTCATCGTCAGTGCCATATTCAACAATCTGTATGGGGATGTCATCAGCCTTGAGCTGACCAGTGCTTTCTTTGAACTTCTTCAGGTAGACATCAAAAGTGTAAGCACTCCCTTTATCAACCACTATTTTCAAAATTATACATCTTTTGTGGATAGGGGGAGTATGAAGTGAGACTAAATTTATTTGCTGACAATGAGAAACATGCACCAGTTTAGTCACTTAGTAAATTCATTTCACTACTACATAATAGTTATTGTTAGAAACATGCAGTTTTATTTTAACGTCCATACATATTCTAGTATTCTATTCATTTTATTTTTTACAAAGTAAATGGAAGCATCAAATGATAAACATTAAAAAAGCATTATTGAGGAAGATTAAATTATCAACAGTTGAGGAACATTAAAATAACATTAGTTTAGGAATAATTGGGACCAAAATTGATAAACGGTCAGAACCAATCAGAAAACAAAGCAGATGTTTGTAGACTGCCACAAAATTATGACAGCAAAGAGACGTGGAAGATATGGCCAGAGATAGAGATTTTTTCAGACTGGCTGTGATGATAGCAACGTTGTACAAAGGACATGCAACCCAAAGATGAGTTATGGAACATAGATAATTAACTTTAACTTGTAAAAAATGCTTGCATAAAATACTTCTCATGAATTTAAATCAACATCATATGCATTTAAGAACAAATAATCAATAAATATTGTTGTTAGTCCTAACATATTGTTCCTATTGTCAATGGCAGACAATGTCAATATCTATAATGCCAGATCCTGACTATATTTTGCACACTATATAACTCATGATTTTATTATAACAGATGATGGTCCTTCTTCCAGGCCACAAACGGCCTCTTGACATGGAGAGTGTTTTCATTGTCAAGCCAGGGACAGCAATCCTGATTGTTCCTCTCTATGATTACATGGTGTCTATAGAAGTCAAACAACTGGGACACAAGATTGATATGGTGGTAGGCAGAAGGCCAATGTATAATTTGTGTTTGTTTAGTCAGTATCAAAGCCTATACTAGAGGTTTCTTGGTAATCTTCTTGTGCAAGCACATTTTTATCACAAGCTAATCTTGTATATATATATTCTATATTCAAGCACCGGGCACCTGTGCCTGACAAAGGCGTATCTTTAGATATCGCTCTGGGTAGACAGGACTCGTAAACCTTGGCTGGCAACCCATCTAGAAGAAGAGAAACTTTGACCACAAAACCCTTCACTACCTTGTGGATTAGATTCTAGTTAGAATTGAAGGTTATGGGAGTAAACCCAGAGTAAAAATCCAGAGGGAGGGACCCTAAGGCAGTAGACGGCGTTAACCGTCTTTCTGGCATCCCCTGCATCTTCTTTCAATTCCAAAAGTATGGACTTTGTCCCTCCTTCGGAAATCCATGAAACGAAGTCAAGAGGGGGATAGTGCGACTGGGTAAAGCACTATCTTCATATTCCGTGCCCAGGCAGAGTAGGCAAAATGAAATGAAGAAAGCACCAATGTTTAAACTTGGCACATGGAACGTAAGGACCTTGTGCCCAGGACTTGCTAAAGCATTCTATTTATTACTCTAAAAGGTTGTCCACTAGAATCAGTACAGAAATTTTCATATCTTGGATCCACAATTGCGCAAACCATCTCTCTTGATGAAAAAATAAACTGTCGAATTGGTAAGGCAGCTACGACCTTCGGCAAACTCACAGAAAGGGCCTGGAACAACATGAAACTAACACTAAAGACTAAACTCTTAATATATCAAACTTGTGTGCTTAGCACACTATTATATGGATCTGAAACGTGGACAACATACTCAAACCAGGAAAAAAGACTAATTGTCTTCCACATTCATGTCTCCGCAAAATAATGCACATCAAATGGGAGGACAAAATGACCAACTTATCTGTCCTGCGATGTGCTAAGACCCCAACAATCATGTCGATGCTCAGATGTCAAAGACTAAGATGGCTGGGGCACGTTCAATAATGGAAGAAAAGCGCATTCCCAGACAAATACTATATCGTGAACTAATACATGGAAAAAGACAAATCGGCAGACCTAAACTACGATATAGAGATATCTGCAAATCATCTATGAAAGACTTCTCCATGTGTGAAAATGACTGGGAACATCTGGCAAGTAATCGCACATCATGGAGAGCACGTATAAGGAACGGTATAACATCATTTGAGACTGTGATAAGGCAAAACTTAGAAGAGAAAAGACTCATGAAAAAGGATGGAAAACCCTGTGGATCAGTGGGCCTGACTTGTCCATTCTGTGACCGCGTGTGTTTGTCAAACATTGGTAGAATTAGCCATGAGAGAAGCTGCTCGACAAAAACAAAACCTCAAAAAAATACACAATAGCCTCCACTAGACCGTCACACAAGATGAAAAGGGCCATATATAAACAAGCACATTATTCTTTGGCCATTTAATGAGAAGGGAAGAGCTACAGCACACTGTAATAGCTAGAAAATCATAGAAAGAAAAGACAGAAAGTTATCTATAAACTTAAACCAGACAGCTCACTGGAACAGTAACATATGTTTTCAGCTCTATGGCTATTTCTACTAAAGATCTTGTGATGTATGTGGCATTGTTCGTGCCTTTATCTCCAACAAAACCACACAGTTCATCATTAATTTTTGGACTAATTTTATTTCGTACTCTTTGCATGATGATTCTCAGCAATATAACTCAAAAGGATTATTGTGTGATGATAATTGCATTCAATTGCACCAGATTTCCTTGGTAGGGTATAAATATTGATTTTAACAGATTGTCTGGTTTATATCTGCTGTTGTAGATATCATTCAATATTTTTGTTATTATTTCTATTCCAAAATCACCCATGGCTTCAATCTCTTCTTTAGTAATATCTGTAATCTACAGCTATACCTCTTTATATATGTATTTTTTCATTTTATTTAATTTGCCCTCACACCAAATTTATTGCAGTCTTGTATAAGTTTATGCCAATCACGTTTGCTTGCATCACACTCTTTAGATACGACATAGATATGACTGTCTACGTCTGAAAATACTCCAGTACTTGGAGGAAATGTTGTTCTGAACTACTTCTGCAAGTGCCATTTATGAGCGCGTGCTTTCAATAAATAGTTTCACAGGGTTTTATAACCATTTACCGTTTTCTTACCTAGCCAGTAATCTTGCTAAAATAACCGTTTACATGAAGTAAGCAGTTCATTAGAGCAATTATATAACTTATGGTCACTAGTGTGATGAGCACAAAACCATAGATCTATTTCAAATACAAATTTCACAAAATTGAAAAGCTAAAAGAAATTATGACCTCCACTTTTACTCACAGAACATAGTAAATCGTATAGCTGTATAAACAAATATAGATTCAAGATGTTCATAAGTGAAATTAAATTTGTGAATTAAGCGAGCCATAATATAAATTATATAGTCCAGGTGTGATTTTTCCAGAAGTGGCAGGCTAGGCAAATGTTCCATTCAGACTTTGCGAGAGGGAATCCTGTATTTGGCATAATAACTGCATAAAACTAAGGTGGAGGTTTTAAAGAGGAGGTGTTCAGACGTGCCATATAAAATAAAAGAAAATAAAAAAGGTACTTGTTTCTCAAATTAGCAAACAAGGAAGAGATGTATTGGTCCTCTTACCATTAAATGATGCTGCATAATGCTATAAGGTATATAAACCACCCAATGGCATAATATTTTATATGGACTACTGTTACTTTTATAAGCTGATTAAACAAAACTATTCAAATTTTTAGAAAAACTATTTCAGTTCTTACAATGGTCATATTCTTACAATAATATTAAAATACAATTTATGTTCTCCAGGTAAATCTAACAATGACAGTGCAAGAATTAAAAGATCGACTGCAAACAGAAAATGGCTACCCGTCTGACCGCATGGATTTACTGTACAGGGACAGACCTATGGAAAACACTCGATATCTGTTTGAGTATGGACTTGCCCATAGTAGCACAATATTTGCGTTGCTTATGTTAAAGAATGATATTCTTGTTCATGTGGAAACATTCTGGGGCAAGCAGTATCATCTGTATGTGGATTCATGTACAACAGGTTTTGGAATCATTGCCAGTATTCTGCATCGCACTGTTAGTCAGAATGTTGTAAATATAACAAGACTATATGAGCTGTTTCTACCAAAGCATACATTAGTGTTGTTTCTTGGTTCCCATGTGATAGACTGGGACCGCTGTTTAGCATTCTACAACATTGTGAGCGGGAGTGTTCTAAGAATGTCAACTATAGGACTTGCACATGAAATGGCTATCCAAAAAGTGCCCATTGTTCTAGACACTGGTGATACCCAGAAGATTTTAGCTTCTAAATTTGACAGATGGTCAACAATTGTGTTAAAACTTCATGGAATGACAGGATATCCAGTCAATCTAATGAGATTAGTGTTGAATGGAAAAATTATCATAGACTTTTCTGATAATATTGGTACAATATCAAAGACTAAGGATATAGTGGAGTTGGATATATCTGCTATTAAAACTGATGATGATTTATTATATGGAATTCCACTAAAGTTCAGAATAGCTAAGGGGATAACTGAACTGCTCAAGGTTGCTCCCAGTCGTACAATAAAATCAGTTAAGGATACATTAGAAAGAATCGGTGTACCAAATGCTTCAATGTATGATCTTGTAGTTGAAGGCTACAGACTTCCCAACAATAAAAGAGTTGTTGATGTGATTGATGAATATAAAGTTCCCATTGAACTTAGCTTAAGACAATATCCAGTATTCATTCACGGTCATCACAATGTTATCTACAAGATGCTAGCATATAGCAAGGAGACATTGGCAACATTTTTGATGAGAGTCAACATGAAAACAGGCTTGTCTTTTAAAAACTTCCTACTGCTTGCTTGTGGAAATGTCCTTGATGATGATGAGAATTCTCCAGTGTTTAACACCAGAATATCAGTAAGGTCATCAGTTTTTCTTATTCCAAGAAAGCAATATCGATCATTCTTTATATTACAAGATGACTGGATGACAAAGTTGAGGATTCCTGCATACCCTAAACTTCAGCAGATTAAAGATATCCTTTGGAAGGACAGAAAAATACCAGAAGGTGGTTTGGCTTCAATTGGAAACTTTCTTCAGTGGTACTTTGCTGCTCATAACAAAGACAGATCTGATAGCACTAAAGCATCACTAAAAGAGAGAATGATTGTTTATGAAGCAAACATAGGCAACAAGTACTTGCAGATGAAAGTTGAGCAACCAAGCTTAAGAAAACACAAATCCAAAACTGACATTCATTCTCATTTTGTGAGTTTAAATTCAAAGCCAAGCAAAAAGCAAAGGGCTCTCTCCCAGCCTGCAAACAAGCCATCGGGGGCACTGAAGCTACCTCATCTACCAAGATATATGTCTGCTGATATGACCAGGATGGTATCCCATGAAGGACATATGAGAAGGAAAGGACATAAAACATTTCCCATATCCAAGCCCAAACATGCTCACAGAGAAAGAGGAAAAGGAACAGTAGAGGATATACAAAACCAAAGTACAAATACACAGATGTTAGTGAACAAGCACATGGTAATGATGAAACTGAGCCAAACAATGGGGAGATGGTTTTCTGTCTGCGACATGATTACACTGTCAACACCACAAAAGGAAGACATAAAAATAATTTTCGTTGAAGACAATAACATTTGCAAAATTAGTACAAATGAAATATACATTGTTACCCAATCAAGAACAAAAAAACAGAACTAGCCATGAAAATCATAAAAATGGTCTATGCAAGTTTAGTTTTTTTTACATATGTTCTTGATGTAAAATCCTTAAGTTACAGTAGGCATGAAGAATAAAAATAATGAGAAGGTTCAAAGATTGCTATCTTTCTTTCTTTCTTCACTTCCTCCTGTTACAGTTCAGGTGTCGAGAAAGATACAAAGTTCTGGCTTACAAAGATGGCTATACACTTCCAATAGTGCACACAAAATGGTCAGAATGTAGACTACAATGTACTCATAATTTATTAGTAGTTGTGAGTAGGTCTGGTGTGTACTTGTAACAAAATGTATATATATGGATATTTGTGCCTTGACAGATGGTTGGTAGCAAACAATCATGATAAGTCAGTAGTTTGGTATAATATTAGTGTCTTATGCTTGATGCTGCTTGGTTGAACAGCTTTTCTCGTGGCTGAATCTGCCAATACTGGATAGATAGTTCCTTCCACAGAATGAACAAGACGCATTTGTGATGCCTGGCCTTGTCTTCTTTCTCCTGCACCTTTTGTCTTCTGAATTTGATATCAGCAGTGCCTCAAAAGTTGCTGTGCCATTTTTTTATTTTTGTTCTCCATGTGCTATGATTTGTAGCCATATTTTCCCAGTATCTTTCACTGATAGAGAAGTCACTTAAAGAAGTCCTGCAAACATCCTTCTATATATATATATAACAAAATGTGTATATAAAAACAGTGGTAACCAAGTACAGAGAAAACCATATCTAGTTTAAGCTTACAATTATTAAAAAAAAGAAGGTAAACACTGATGATTCCTTACCTCAAGAACTTCATCTTCCTTTAACCATTTTACACGTGCACGAGGATCTGATACAAAACATTCCAGCAGTCCAGCCTTCTTCCGTTGGAATTTGTAAGAATCTGGTAGCTTTTGGGTGAAATAGTACTCTGGTTCCTTGGCTGAAAGAAAATAAGGAAGACTTGTAATGTGATCCCTGTTATAATTAATATGTTTGTTGTTAATTTTGTTTTATGATAACTTTAGAAAAACTATACTTTTACATACAGGAACTTTAATGTGAAAAAAAACAGCTGATGAAGTTTGATAGTGAAAATATTGGGAAAAAATATTTCATAATATCTCAACCACCACAGGGTGACAGTAGTGGTAGAAAGGTGTGTCTTCTGTGATTTCTAGTACTCCAAAGTTAATTAAAATTTATGTTTAGAGCTTTTTTTAACTTTTAATCATGGAAAAGGCATCACTTTACACCGCAATAACATTTAGAGACAATGGTTTCAAAAGAAACAGCTAAAAGGGACAAAATAATGTTAACTTTGAGATATGGATTCAACTATAATGATTTTAATGTCTCTCATGCATTGTGTTGACAGTTCTGAGAAAGAAGCAACATTTAGTACAGTGCTTATAAACATGGTCTTACTACTACAACAAATCTGTATTGGTTGGTGAAAAGTTTGGTCTTATTGCACTTTAGTATAATTTGTACAATGTCCTAATGTTACAAAAGGATTACTAATATAATATATTGTTACTATTCTATGTTATATAATGTTTTATTTCTGCATGTTCAGCTGTCAATGGGAATTTTAATAAATAATATTAATGTAATCTGCAGTAATGATAATTTATAATATTATGAGTAACATGAGAGGAGATCCACAATACAAAAACATTTCAGAGTCTTCAGCATTGCTGGCCAAATATACCAGAAGTGAGATATGCAGATGCTCTTCTTTTAAGTATGCAGTAGGGTCATCAATAACATAATTATGTTATTATTAGCTCTAAAATACAGCAAAATACAAACCTGTAACTCAATGCAATGAAGACAAAGACAGTGACAAATAAAAAGATACACATGACTGCAGAAATCATGGTGACAAAAAACAAGCTGAAAATGTTAACAAGTCAGAATATCTAGAGTCACTCATCACAAATAACAGTGACTGTCTGGTAGAGATTAAGATAAAATTGATAATTGTTACCCAAAGACTAATAAAAACTAAGCAGTTATGACAAAATAAAAATTGCTTTACTAAGCTGAGGCTTTTCAAGGTCTGTATTTTAGCAATTGCAATTTATGCAAATGAAACCTAAACATTAACTCAAGCACAGAAGAATTCTATAGATATCCTGACAAATTCTGAAAGATAAGGGAAGTTAAAGTATTTTAAAAGAACTGAAAACAAAAATTAGCTTATGAATTTAATTAGAAAAATGCAGGTGACATATTTTAGCCATATCGAATGTTACAATGAAATTAAGAGAACAGCTATAAAGGGTACAGTTCCTGGAAACTAGAGATGATTGGAACTGTAAGTAACGTTCTCCACTGGATAGTCTGGCTACCTGATGACGAATAATTCCAATATATTACTTTCATTCTAAAAAAAAATGTGTCAACTTATGTAAGAATATTACGCTCAAATTTATTTTATATGGCAGAAAAAAAATTACATGATAAATAAATTAAATCAATGTCTATCATTGACAGTATTACATTGATTTAAACAAATCACTGGCCAGTAGCAATGACAGTATGTGACAATGATGAAAACCCCATATTTCGAAGTATCTTTTACCTATAAATGTGTGCATGTATGTGTGTATATACAATGCATTTATACATAATTTATGTGTAATGTAAGGAATGAATGATAAGATGACATACTTTTGCAATGATAGCAATAATAAAATATTATATCTAAAGATGGCTAAATAAGTGACAAAAATTTAGCTACAATATTAAAGAGGATTTAAAAAAGAATGACCATCTTTTTTCTTCCTTTCAGAATATGAAATCTCACTTTTACTGAATTCAGTTGTAAGGCATTTGTTGAATTTATGTGCACACATGATGAACTAATGAAGTCTTTTGATCAGTGTTTTAAGAAAAATAATGTCTTCCACTTTCAAGAAAGAATTTATGTGTTCTATTTGATGTATTTACTAATTATCTGTGTCCAGAAATAAAAGCAGAAATAAAGTAATATTCTTTTAGCTGAAGTATGTTGTGACTAGTTGATTTCATCATCATCATCATCATCATGCGCCAAACTGGTTGGTGTAGGCGATCATGTCCTTCCACAATTCTTTATCCATAGTACATTATATCAGTTCTATTGTTGACTGTTTTCCATGCCATGACACCAAACTATCCAGTATCTTCTCACTTTATTGTCTATGATCTTTCTTTTCCTGTATTTTGCCAGTTGTAACCAAGTATTCCAACTTTCCTCTTCTCATGATGTGTCCGAAAAATGTGGATTGTTTCTTTCTGATGTTTCTTAGGAGCTCCCTTTTTGTTTTGGCCTCTCTGAGAATTTCCTTGTTTGTCTTTTTGCTGTCCAGGGAACTCTCAATATTCTTCTGAGAAATTTCATCTCTGTGGCCTCTAATTGTCTTTCCATTTGTTTGTCTACTGTCCATGATTCACTTCCATAGGTCAGAATTGGCTCTATACAGCACTGCTGAACTCTCTTTCTCACATCTACTGACATAAACTTTTTGTACAAGACATTTTTCATTATCTGAAATGCTATTGTGGCCTGAGCTATTCTACTTTTATTTTCTGTGGTGCATCTTCCATCTGATGTTATTATCCCCAAGTATTTGACACTCTGTACTAGATCTAGATATGTCCTGTTTATTTTTATGTTGCATGGTGGTGATGATTATTTCTTTGATATGACCATTACTTCCATTTTCTTACTATTCAGACTTAGACCTTTATTGTTGCTTTCTTTCACTATCATGTCTATCATTTCTTGTATTTTATTCTCCATCTCTGATATTAAGACTGTGTTATCTATGTATCACAGATTGTTTATGTTTTTTAGATTGATGCAGATTGTTATGACTGTTGATTTAAATTCCTTTTTTTTTGGCTACCTTTAATCTCATAATATTTTTGCTGTAAAGTGAGAACAAATCTGACAACAGAACACTGCCTTGTCTGACTCCTTGTTTTATATATATTGAAACTGTCCTGTTTAGTTGTTAATTCTTATGGTTCCTGTTTGTTGCCAAAATATGTTTTTTATGATTCTCAGATCCTTGCCATCAATGTTTAATTTGTCCAGCATTTTTATTATTTCCACATACTTTACTTTGTCAAATGCTTTTGTGCAGTCTATGAAGCACATATATAGATCTTTCCTTACTTGTGTAGATCTTTTTATCAATGTTCTCAGGATGTATATTGCATTATTGGTGCCCTTTTCTTCCACATTGTTCCTCACTTATTTCTGGTTTTATTTTGTTTCTTACATGTTTCATGATGATTCTTAGTAATATTTTGGTCATAATATTTTCATCCCTCAATTTTTCCAGTTGTTACAATACATTCCAGTTGTTCTCTTCTCGTTACATGGCCAAAAAATGATGATTGTTTCTTCTTAATATTGGAAATTAGCTCTCTTTTTGCTCTGACCTCTCTCTCAGAACATCTTCATTACTCTTCTTAGCTGTCCATGGTACTCTCAACATTCTTCTGTAAAACCACATTTGTACAGACTCCAGTGATTTTCTTGTCTGTTGTCCTATTGTCCATGATTCGCATCCAGATGTTAAGACTGGCTCTACATAACATTTAAGAACTCTTTTTCTTGTTTCTATTGTCAAAAATGGATTGCATAGTATCTTCCTCATTTTTTAGAAAGCTGCTTTTGCCTGAGCCATTCTGCATCTCACCTCTTTTGTACATCTTCCGTCTGAGGTTAACAAAGTTCCCAAATATTTAAATTCATTTACCTGTTTTAATATTGTTCCACTTGTCTTTATTTTGCACTGAGGTGATGTCTTTTTCTTTCTTGTTACCATTACCTCTGTCTTTTTGCTATTAAGGCAGAGTCCTTTATTTTTGTTTTCTTTCACTATAATGTCCAACATTTCTTGTAACTCATTTTCACTCTTAGCGATTAAGACTGTATCATCAGCATTCCTTAGATTATTTATATTATGACCTCCAATTGTTATTCCAGGTATGTCCCTTATGGATCTTAAAATAATCTCACTATAAATATTAAACAAATCTGGTGACAGCACACAACCTTGTCTAACACCCTGTTTTATTTGTTGAAACATTTCCAATTGGTTTCCAGTTCTTATGGCCGCTGTTTGTTGCCAGTACATGTTCTTTATTATTCTTAGATCTTTGCTGTCTACGTTTATGCTTTCTAAAATTGTGATTATTTCTTGGTGCTTTACTTTGTCAAATTCCTTGGTGTAATCTATGAAACATAGGTATAGATCTGTTTTCACCTCTGTGGCTCTTTCTACTAAAGATCTTATGATATAAATGGCATTGCTTGTTCCTTTATCTCCAACAAAACCACACTGTTCATCGCTAAATTTATGGATTGATTTTGTTTCGCACTCTTCGCATGATAATTCTTAATAATATCTTACTCATATGACTCATAAGGCTTATTGTGCGATGATCATCGCATTCAATCGCACCCGATTTCTTTGGTAGGGCTATGAATATTGATTTGAGCATGTCGTCTGGTATATATCCCCTATTGTAGATATCATTTAATATTTTTGTTATTATTTCTATTCCAAAATCACCCATGGCTTCAATCTCTTCTTTAGTTATATTATCTGGTCCAGGAGCTTTGCCTGCTTTCATATTGTGCAAGGCATCTTCCACTTCTTCTCTGAGTATTTCTGGTCCTTCTCCATTATCCTTAATATTTACTTCCGTTCGTTCATCATTATAAAGATCTTTAATGTATTCTGTCCATCGTACCCTTATGTTTTCTTGATCAATCAACAATTCTCCTTCCTTTGATCTTTGACATCCATTTTTTAATTACGTTTTTCATCCTGTTAATTCCTCAATTTGTTTGTATATAGTTTTAGCATCTCCTTTTTGTTGCATTTCAATCTCTTTGCGTCTCTCTTTTAGCCATGCTTCTTTTGCTTCATTGCATTTTACTACAATTTCTTTATTTAATCTCTTATACTCATCTTTATTTTCTTTATTTCTTCTTCTTGTATCCATTAGCTGCAAAATGTCATCTGTCATCCATTTCTTTCTTGAATTTGTCCTCACTGGTGGTATGAACTCTTTTGATGTTTGTTGCATTGATTCTTTTAGCATTTCCCACTGTTCATCAATGCTTTGTATCTTTCTTTATTGCATTGTACTGGTTCTGAATAGTGATTTTATATTTATCTTGCAGCTTCTTGTCTGATTTTAGTAAATATAAATTTAACTTGATGTTAACTGAGGCTCAATTTGTTGTTTTTAATTTTACTCTAAGCTTTCCCACAACTGGTACATGATAACTATTGCAATCTGCCCCTGGTCTAGTTTTCACACACACCAGACTGTTTCTAAATCTATTGCTTATCATTATATAATCAATTTGATTACATGCGTTGTCCCCTGGGCTTTTCCATGTCCACAGACGTCTTGGATGTTGCTTAAATCAGGTGTTTCCTATCATCATGTTGTGTGTTCTTGCCCAGTCAATAAGTTTCTCACCTCTTTCATTCCTCTCGCCTAAGCCATAAAGACCAACTACTTCCTCAACTCTTTCCTTTCCTACTTTTGCGTTAAAATCCCCTAAAACTATGTGGTTTGCATTTATGAAGTGCCTTATTTAACTCATTGTAAAATTTATCAGTTGTTTCCTCTAGACTGTCTGCTGTTGGTGCATAAACTTGTATAAGATTTATGTCTATTGGCTTTCCATTCAATTTCACTAAAAGGACTCTGTCAGATATTGGGTAAAAGCCTTTCACTGTTCTTGCTCTTTCTGCATCCAAGATGATACCTACTCCACTGTGGTGTTCAGTTTCAGGATATACCATAAAGTAATTCTGTGTATGCTTTCCTAAGGTCTATGAAATTAAAGATTAATGGTTGTTGATAAATGTTTTTCACACAAAATATTGTCTACTGCTTGTTTTATTCTTTTTAACATAATTTGGAAGTAACTGATAAAAGTGTCTCTCCTCTTCAGTTATTGCAATCCTTAAAGATTGCCTTTTTTAGGAATTTTTGAATATTTTAACATTGAAAAGAATCATTAATAAATGCACAAGATAATGTACAAAAAGGAGTTTTGAATTTAGCACTCATCTAAATATAATATAATTGCGAAATTTTAATCTAATTTATTAAGCGTCAACAACAAAATTGTTAATTAAAAATGATTATATCTAATCGGAACTTCCTGAAAATTATTAAAATGTTAAAAACTTAAAAAATTTGATGTGAACAGTTCTTTTATCATTTGTATACCTTTTTTGGACTGTGTACAGATATGCCTCTAAAAAATATGGAAGGTATGTAATGTTAGAGCAGAATCATGTATAACCTGAAAGCTACACTATCAGCATATATACATTGCGTTATATGTTGAGAAGGACAATGAACTTATGGTTCTAACCTGAGTGCAGTGATGTCAATTCCTGAAATCAACAATCAGTAAACAAACACAAAATGTAAAAAAAAATTACCTTCAACGTACAACCAGGCTGAGGTAGTGACATCATTACACTGGCAAGTATACTTCCCTCCATCCTCAAGTTTCACATTATTGACAGTCAGTTTGTAATCATCATGTTCTGACTCAAAATGATGTTTGTGGCCATGGAAAATTTCCATTTTGTTTTTAAACCACCTGAAACATTGCATCACAATTTTCTTTATTACACTACATCTACAAAATCTGACATCATCTTAGTTACAGTACAAAATAAAAGCATTTACAATTATCTTCTCATTTTTCTCATGGCATGGACTCAAAAAGTAGTTAGTGACCAACATCCCTTGAACACTCAATCGTCTTGTAAATCAACAACATAATCTTTTCACTTTGCATGATCAATGTTCATTCTTCAAATAATAATTGCATGGCAAAACTGAAACCCTAAAACACAGCAGATTTCATAAGAGAATATGGAATCTCAGTTTAAATAAGTCAAGACTGCAAAGAAAGAATTCTTTAAAAGATATCCAAAGTCTGGCACACATAACCTATCTCTGCTTCCACTGTTTGCTGCCCCTTTGTCCTAGTTTTTAACTCTCTTGTTTTCCCTCCAATTTTACTAGTTAGTAATCTGACAATATTGCAATGTGTAAGTTACTGGAATTCTGTCCTTTACAAAGAGTAGGGAAAAGTGTGGTTTTTTTTTATGAATCTTGCAGATTCTTCTACTATAAATATTCTGTCTTGACTTAATGCAGTTTTTTCCCCATATACCTAGCTTCTTCTTTATTCATCTAATTTGTTGTCTTTATCATATCTTTTCACAGTCTGCAATATTGTAGAGATAAGCCTAAATATAAATATCATGCAGGACTGGGATCAAGCTGGAAAACTTTTAAAAATAAAAGTAAAATTGTATTGGGCAGCAAAACTAATGGACAAAATTAACAAATTATAATGTTTCTGCCACAGGCATACATCAGAAACAATATTTTGCAATACTGCATACTTTCATAAACTAATTCCAGAAAATACTTTGCATACCATGGAATGAATTCTAGACTAGTTCAGATGTAAGATGAATGGCCTTGCTATAATATATAAAAGTTATATTATTATATCATCATCTTCATCATCAAGTACCAAGCCTGCTGGCATAGGTGATCATGTCTCTCCACAACTTTCGATCACGACAGTTAATTATGATTTCTGTTCTTGACCTTCTGCCAAGCCATTCTCTTAAGCAGTCTGGTATCTTTTCTCTTTGCTTCCCTCTATCTCTTTGTCCCTCAATTTTCTCAGTTGTTACAATATATTCCAGCTATTTTCTCACTACATGGCCAAAAAATGATGATTGTTTCTTCTTAATATTAGAAATTAGCTCTCTTTATGTTTGGCCTCTTTCAGAACGTTTTCATTACTCTTCTTAGCTGTCCATGGTATTCTCAACATTCTTCTGTAAAACCACATTTCTACGACTCCAGTGATTTTCTTGTCTGTTGTCCTATTATCCAAGATTCAAACCCATAAGTTAAGACTAGCTCTACACAACATTTAAGAACTCTTTTTCTTGTTTCTATTGTCAAAAAATGGATTGCTTATTATCTTCCTCATTTTGTGGAAAGCTGCTTTTGCCTGAGCCATTCTGCATCTCACTTCTTTCGTACATCTTCCATCTGAGGTTAACAAAGCTCCCAAATATTTAAATTCATTTACCTGTTTTAGTATTGTTCCACTTGTCTTTATTTTGCACTGAGGTGATGTCATTTTTCTTTGTTGCTACCATTACTTCTGTCTTTTTGTTATTAAGGCTGAGTCCTTTATTTTAGCTTTCTTTCACTATAATGTCCAACATCTCTCGTAACTCATTTTCACTCTTAGCGATCGAGACTGTATCATCAGCATACCTTAGATTATTTATATTATGACCTCCAATTGTTATTCCAGGCATGCCACTTATGGATCTTAAAATAATCTCACTAATAATATTAAACAAATCTGATGAAAGCACACAACCTTGTCTCTAACACCCTGTTTTATTTATTGAAACATTTCCAATTGGTTTCCAGTTCTTATGGCCGCTGTTTGTTGCCAGTACATGTTCTTTATTATTCTTAGATCTTTGTTTTCTACGTTTATGCTTTCTAAAATTATAATTATTTCTTGGTGCTTTAATTTGTCAAATGCTTTGTTATAATCTATGCAACATAGGTATAGATCTTTTTTCACCTCTATGGCTCTTTCTACTAAAGATATTACGATGTATATGGCATTGCTTGTTCCTTTATCTCTAACAAAACCACACTGTTCATCGCTAATTTCTGGACTGATTTTGTTTCGCATTCTTCGCATTATGATTCTTAGTAATATCTTAGTCATGTGACTCATAAGGCTTATTATGCGATGATCATCGCATTCAATCTCACCAGATTTTTTTTGTAGGGCTACGAATATTGATTTTAGCAAGTCATCTGGTATATATCTGGTGTTGTAGATATCATTCAATATTTTTGTTACTATTTCTATTCCAAAATCACCCATGGCTTCAATCTCTTCTTTAGTTAGTAGACTATATATAATGTATAATCACTAGACTACATATAATGTATAATCAGTGGACTACATATAATGTATAATCAGTGGACTACATATAATGTATAATCACTAGACTACATATAATGTATAATCACTAGACTACATATAATGTATAATCAGTGGACTACATATAATGTATAATCACTAGACTAATATTGTTACTGTCATTATGGCATTATCTAATTTCTTGGTCTGCTTGGTAAAGAGGTGGGTTAGGGGGGGAGGCTGTGCCGGTTATTTATGTTATTTATCATTTATATTATTTATCATTTCTTTTGTTGACCTTCTACCAAGCCATTCTCTTAAGCTGTCTGGTGTCTTTTCTCTTTGCTTCCCTCTATATCTTCGTCCCTCAATTTTCCCAGTTGTTACAATATATTCCAGCTGTTCTCTTTTCATTACATGGCCAAAAAAAGATGATTATTCCTTCCTAATATTGGAATTTAGCTCTCTTTTTGCATTGGCCTCTTTCAGAATGCTTTCATTACTCTTCTTAGCTGTAAATGGAATTCTCAACATTCTTCTGTAAAACCACATTTCTACAGCCTCCAGTGATTTTCTTGTCTGTTGTCCTATTGTCCATGATTCGCATCCATATGTTAAGACTGGCTCTACATAACATTTAAGAACTCTTTTTCTTGTTTCTATTGTCAAAAATGGATTGTATAGTATCTTCCTCATTTTTTTTAAGGCTGTTTTTGTCTGAGCCATTCTGCATCTCACCTCTGTTGTATATAACATAATATAATATATTATTATGTATAACATATTATAGCATAGCTATCGTTTATTGTGAAATAGCAAATGCCTGATTCTAAACACAGAATTACTTACTTCACTTTAGCATTTGGTTTACAAAATTCGGCAACAAAAGTGACAGATGCAGCACCTTCTAATGTTTTGATGTCTTCCATTTCAGCATTGAACTTGTCTGGTTCCTAAAACCAATATTTTTGGCATAAAAGTTTACATATTTAAAAGAAAACTTCTTAAAAATAAAATAATTAAAGCTATTATTTACTGGTGTATGTTTATATGTAATATGTCTAAAGTACTGTTGTTTTAACTCTTTCCGTACCTTTCGTCGCACGGTGCACCATGCCGATTTTGGCTGCGTACATTTCACTGCATAGTGCACCATTCTCAATTTGATCATTGTGAACCGTCATCAACCCATTTTCTTTTTACTTGTCTTGTATCATTTTGATATTGGTAAAATCTAATACCTTGTTCAATTATCTAAAATTTCATATTTAATATGTTAAATGTTAGATAAATATAAATATGTCATTTGATTCTTAAAACCATGAAAAATTTTGTCTCTGAAATATTTTCTGTTGTATTGATAAAAAACTTTTGTATGGAAAGGGTTAACTCTATTGTTTTGCTGATTATCATTGCTAAGTGCTCTGCCTGGAACAGAAAGACTTCTGTAATACCGCAAATTATGAGAAAAAATTATATGATGCTATTAATAAGAAATCACCCCACAGTTCAAACTCCAGTACAACATCATTGTCTCAAAAAGTAAACAATCAACACATCTACATCACCAAGCAGACACTCCTGGATTCATATAAGTAAGATCAACCATCTTTAAAGTCACTGTGACCATCACCAGCACACAGGATTGCTCCTTTACCCTTTGGCTTTTCCTTGACCTTTCTGTAGGGAAGAAACTCTATAGTCAGTGCTGTCTTCCTGAGAAACTAGTCTCTTGAGGCTAACAAAAAAAAGACCTACTGGAGTTTACAAATATGCTTTCTTTTCTTAGACTGATTCTTCTTCAATTGCATTAACATGATTACTTCTATTTGTTGTCCACCATAAAAGTGCATTAAGTGAGCACAGTTGTACAGTGCCATAATTTATAGCAAGATGTGATATCTGTACCTTGCAGTCCAACACATCCTACTTGAGTACATTATTTTTAGGTACCAGGTATGTCTTCATCTTAAGTTTTTAACAAGGACTTTATACTCCTCCAGCATGAATTTCTTTCTCCAGCTTTTGCTTTACAAGGGAATGTTTCCTGAGTAAGCTGTTGGTGTAAAACTTGAGCAGACATGTGCGGGCATAGTGAGAAAGATTTCAAGTGATTAAGATTCCAGCTGTTTTTAAAACTACCTTACAATTTATTTTAATCAAATATAAACACTGGAGGAATAGTTATTGTTACCTCCTTAAAAATTTTCCGAGGCTGCAGCATTGGCCAGTCAGGGATAACTTCTGCTAGTGATGCTCTACGTGCTTGCATGGATGATCTCCTCTGCTGTTGCTGTTCTTCCATGAGCTCAAGCTTGTCAAACAAGGCTTTCTTCCCAGGACCTTCAGTTTCTACTGACTGCCTTCGACTCGTGATCTTGGGCTAAAAGTAACAAGATAAAATACTTTGATTCATTTTGTTACTTAACTAGTCACACAAAATCTACTTCTAATCACTCTAAGAAAGACAAATGTCCTTATACAGACCAATTTGGTTTTTATAGAAATACTAATTAATTCCATACCACTTAAATTTATAATACTTAAAAATGCAACTACATTACAGATTTCTTATCTCATATTATTAATATATTTATATTATTACAAGGAGCTGCTTGAAATGTTTAGGATAATAATATTTTAAAATGTGAATTCTTCAGTTCTAATTAAATATATGGAATTTACTTATATTTAAATACATCTGTCAAATATTCAATTACAGACAACAAATTAATAAAACATTTCCTTTCTTCATTCTTTAGTTTATAATTATTCAATAATAACAAACCAAATAAAAGTGTATAAATTCACTACAGTTTAATGCAATATTGCTAAGCTTTATAATAATTATAGTGAACCATAGCATCCATTGAGTGCCCATGTTTTAATAAAATAGATATACATATAGGTGCTTTACTTCAGAGATAGGTGAATATGATAACTGATATAAGTAATGAATTAACAATTACAAACAAGTATACAGAAATAATATTAGGCCATCACATATTATTTATGGGTATAAGCATAAACATTCAAAATCATTTATGGGAATGATTATTTGGGAAAGATGGTAGAGGGGAGAACAAACACACCTGTAAAAAAATATTACTTAGTGACAAACTGAACATACAAATACAGAGGACGACAGATGTGAGCCACTTTCCTCCCTCCAATGAGGAAGATAACAGGACTGGTTAAAAAATAATTAATACAAAGATTTTAACATAAAAGCAAGTAACAAATATGCTGACAACACGAATTGCCAAGTGTTATATTTACTGCACACTCCTAGCTAAGTGAGTTATACAGAGACAATAAACAAGTAATGAATGTCTGAATCAAGGTCTTTGAGGTTAGATATAAGATGAATAGGAAACAACAAACAAATAAAGTATCAGGAGAAAAATAAAGGAATAAAGGAAGGGGACACAAATAGTGAAGCAATATTTATAAAAGGCCTATATAAAAATAACATGACACTACATCAACCACAGGATGTGTTGAATGTAATCACAAAAAGGATGACATATAAATCAAACATTTTGTCAGAATGTGGCACTAAGGCAAGAGATAAAATGTTGGAAATCCATCAACGAGAGGATCTGATTGGACAAATTGATCAACAAATCAATTATAAACACCACAGCAGCCTGAAACAATAATAAAATGCATGACTTTAACAAAGCAAATATTTCATCTGTTGTTAAAAACAAAAGAAAACATGGGCGTCTGGACCAACAGGAACAATTGGCTGCGACTGGTTCACATAACGTCAGTATGTTGTGCTAGCATGCTCCTCTAAGAAAAATATGAATAAGCCAGCATTAAATACTGTCAAATTAATGTGTCAATAAAGAAAAAATAGCAGAAAACAAAGAAAATTAAATTGTGTCAGCAGCTCATTATCAATGTTGGATAAAATATCTTTCTATCTATAATAGGCAGAAATAAATGGGTATGCCTGAAAGCGCTGCACATGGAAATAGCAATTGTGTTTAATATGAAAAATAAAATATAAAAAAAGAAACATAACAGAAACTAAGACAAAAAATTATAAATATAAAAAGCAAATGCTATACAATAAAAATAATGTTTGACTGTTGTCAACGCTTTCCCAGCTGTCTAAATAATCTTGTACATGTTATGTACACAAGTTATAACCAGTTGTAATTCTTAGGAGAATAGCATTTGTTATCTATGATCAGTATATGTAGGTTTAGGAGAAGCAATGAGGTTGCCAGAGAATTTTCAGTTTTGTTAAATTATTTTACAGTGACTCCTACTAAGTACTCTGCTGACCAGAATGTGTCTTCAAGGTTCATCCGACTTATGAAAAATGGTACCATAATTTTATTCTGGAAAGGTATAGTTGCCTGGGTATGATACCAACCACATCACTTATAAAAAGTGCCATTAGTCCTTGAAAAATTTGGAACATCATGTTCCTCATACACATAAAGATGTTAAGGGAACCCTCAACAATCACTCTAGGCAGATCTATAGCCTCCTTATTCTATCCTTTAGATAGAAAATGGTTATACATGATGATCATTATCAATGGATGTCCTCTCCACATCGAAGGTTGGCTACTATTTTACTCTGTCTCTTGTCTTGATGGTGCACGCATCATAGGTTCCCCTGTCCATCTTTTGATGTTATAGGTTCACTTTAGTCTTGGTCTGCCTCTGCCTCATCTACCCAGTACCATCCTTTCCAAGGTGACCTTCAATAGGGTATTGTGTCCCAAAAATGTCAATTGTCTTTTCTAATTGTGTTATAGTTATTTTTTCATCATATACATGATGCATGTCAATTAAAAAAACAATAGAAATAAAACATGTAAATGATGAATAAAATGAAGAACTACAAAATATTTGTTAATTTGATTGAATAAAACTGAAATAATTAAAATATTTTAGATACAAAAAGTATGGCAGAATTTGTTATATTATAATAGAGAAAAGAGTTTATGAAATGTGTGTGTGTGTTTGGCGGGGGGGGGGGGGGGGGGGGGGGAGTGAGAGCGAGGACCTTAGATGGTAGACTAGAATCAAGAGATCGGTACACAACAGACAACGAGTTTATTACAATGGGTGCAGGAGTGAAAACAATAGTTGAAGATCCACTGCAGCCAATTTTTTATGTCCTTTCAACTGAATCTGCAAGATGGTTCATATGTTTGTTATTTACTTCATAACATGTCCTTTACTGCACCTCTGGCTGGGCTATTGGTGCTCAGTGTCATTGAACAGATTAAGAACATTCAAAACACAGTAATGTGAGTAAATCCTGTTCAATGTCAGCATGACAAATGGTAAAAGTACGTTTATTTGACTGCAAAGTTCTTTAAAATAATTGTTCAAAGTATACATGCTTAATGAGGACAAATAGGTTTGTATAACCATCAAGCTTGAGACTGCAGCAATCTGGAATACAACATCAAAAACGTTGGAGAGAAAATCTGAAAGGAAAAGATAGGTGCATGCACAACCAGTGAGCTAGAGGAACCATTTGTGTGCACACACTTTATCATCTGCTGAAAGTGACTGAACACCTGTGAGTTTGAGTGGAATGCTTTGATGTCAACTCTAACACAATGAACAATAATGTACCATGAGGTGAAAGGAACTATCTGTCAACATACCCATCCTTATCTATTGAAATGCATTGAGCACTTCTAGTGGTGCAATCACTTCTAGTAACTATTCAGAAATAATCAAGATTTACCTTTGTTTTGAAAATATATTACTTGTTTATGACTTTACCCAATTTAACTTCTAAAACAACATCATAGAACTGCATTTCTCTTTATAAACGGATGCGGACATCTGTATGTAATAACTGTTCTTCATGACAGAGCCAAAATTGTATGTCCCTTTTCATTAATCAACTCCCCTTCTTATTTCACAGCTAGACATCATTTGATAGAACAATAACATATTAACTGAGTTTATGAATACATAGGGAGCAACAAAGTAATAAAATTAAACACAAATGAATAACAAAAAGCAAATTATATGGTAATTCTTCTGTTAGATATTCATGCATATTGTTTTTATTTTCAATTATAGCAAAGCTTCCAGTTACTTATAGAATGATGACATGCTATGTATTGATAAAAATTATTTTTAATATATTTGTTTATTACATTTCCATGCAATGTTTCATCTTTAATTGCGTTTTTCTTTCAGTTTTTCGGGAAAAGTAAAATGGTACAAGAAAGGAAACTTTGTGTAGTAACTGGCTTGGAAATATAGTGAAAATGAGTTGAATTCTATTTTGATGTTCTCCAGCCAACTCAGATGAAAAAAGAATGGGTACCAGGGTTACTGAGTTAGGGAATGCATTAACAGAACACTGGCACTTAACTACAAAGTATGGCTAAGATTGTGAAGTTTAGTACTCTACTATCCTATGACATCATATTTTACAATAAATCTTTTACAATTTATGCTAATTTTTAAACTCTGGAGCAAATTATTCTATTTATCTTTAGACATAAATTAATTAGCAAAACTCCTTATTTTCTAACAGATTTAAAATGAAGATGAAACTTTTTCTATACATTGGAATAAATGAGTGCAACTTATATTTGTGTGGAATTTAAAAAGCATAATAAATGAGACTCCTAGGAGGAAAATGTGAAACAAAATTCCAGGTGAACAATCTAAATAACTACAGTGGCAAAGCCATGAGCTTTGAGCAGTGAAATAATTGTCTGTAAACCTTATCATCAATTGGAGTAATCACATCTCTTGCTTCACGTTCGTACTCAGCTCGTGACTCCCTGCGTAAGCCATCTTTTTTACCAGCACGTTGCTGCCAGGTTAGTGAGAAGACATACACATGTTTAAACATGAAAGTATGTAAGTGTTATATTAAGCGGAGCTTGGAGAAAAAAATTATATATACATTTTTATTCAGAAAGACAAGATCAAATATTTCTTGTGAAATAGCCTATTTAAGCTTCCCAAAAAGCTTTTCTCTGCTGCTTTAACAAATGAAAGCCTTATTGTGGAAATAAAACATGAGCAGCTTGATTGTAAATATGGTCAGTGGTTGAGCCAATGACAATGAATTACTGGAGTTATAATTATCACTTAACTTGTTTTAAATAATTGTTACAAAATATTAAACCTATTTTACAATATTGTTAAAATTGATAATATACTGATTTTAATACAATAAGTGAAGAAAATATATATATATATATATATATATATATATATATATATATATATATATATATATATATATATATATATATATATATATTAGAGATTATGAAGGAAGAAATAACAAATTACAAATGCCCTGTCAAATGGTCAGCAAAATAGGGCTTGATACCAACGAAGAAAAGAGAAAAGTAATGCAAAAATTGATTCATTGACAAGAAAAAATACATTTGGAAGGAAAAAACAGTGGGAGAAACAGAAAGAAACAGATCACTTTGTGTGACTTGGAAGTTTCGTAAATCAAGGAGAAAACACAAAAATAGTAATTAGAATCAGAATAAAAAAGGCTGCAATGAATTTCAAAAACTTTGATAAAATATGGAAATAAAAATTACTAAGCAGAAAAACAAAGGATTTTCAAATCACCTCTACTTAAGCATGCGAAAGCTAGAAAACAACTAACGTGAGATAAAATAAATTAAATAATTTTAAAATAGAAGAGATGCCTCAGGAAAATTTTTGTGTACCATAGATAAATCCAAGACTAGTTCAGAAATAAGAGCTATGCATTCAACAATATCATTTATGATCAAGAAAAAAAGGTGGTCGTATATCAATCATGTGATTAGAAGAGTCAACAAGAGAATCTCAAAGCAAGCCCTCACATGAGAAGTAGAGGTCAAAAGAAAAAGAGGTTGACCTAGAGAAACACTAAACAGAACACTGAGGAAAGGAGCAACAACAACAATGGGCATCAGCTCTTTTGCCAAGGTGGCGAGGCTCGCCCAGAACAAGGACAAGTGATGAGATACAATGCGGTTTCTGTGTAAAGTCTGATGCTTAATAGCAAAGACTGTAGGGCATGAAAGAGTCTGGAATTTCTGTCCTATGTACCATTTTTGTCATGAAATATTGTCTATCTATTGACCTTTCGAGCCGTAACCGGCCCATAGGGCGTAGACCAAGATACACCTTCTCCTATATGAATTTTTGTTCTAGCAGTTTTCTTTTAAAGATATTTATCAAATCTCGCCATCTGTCTCTGTTCTGTGCAAGCAGTTCTATCTCATTGAGGGAGCCGATTCCTGCTGCTCTTGCCTCTCTCATCAATGTTCTTCTCAGTGTCTCCCTGGGTCTTCCTCTTTTTCTTTTACCTGTTGTTTCCCATATGAGGGCTTGCTTTGCTATTCGATTATTATCTCTTCTCATCACATGTCCAACGTATGACCATCGTCTTTTCTTTATTACTGAAGATATTAGTGGTTGATTGGTGATTTCTCTAATTTCCTCGTTTGTTTTGAATTCGTTCCATTCTATACCAAGTATTTTCCTTAGACATTTATTTTCGAATGCGTTCAACTTTGTTTCTATATCTCTTGTTGTTTTCCAGCTTTCACACGCATACGTAAGGGTTGATAGTACATTTGATTTGAATAGCCTAAGTTTTGTGTTTGTGCTAATGAGTTTTGATTCCACAACTTTTCAAGGCTTCTGAAAGACATTGCTGCTTTAGCCAGTCTGATTCTAATTTCTTTGCTCGTATCCCCTTCTCGATCAATGTGACTTCCAAGATAGATGAAGTGATCGATCTCTTCTACTGGTTTGTTTTCCATGTATATTTGTCACTTGTTGGAATTAAACTTTTCATGACTTTAGTCTTTTCATGATTGACCTCAAGCCCAATTTTGCTGGCTATTGATGATAGTTCATTTGTGTTTTCCTGCATCGTTTTTCTGATTGCTGATGAGAAACTATGTCATCAGCAAAGTCCAGGTCCTCCAAATGGTCTCCTTGTATCCATTCGATGCCTTATTACCAGTGCAGCATTTCTTCATTATGAAGTCCATAACAATTCCAAATAACAAGGGCGATAAAATACATCCTTGTTTAACCCCAGTTTATATGAAATATTGTACAGAATTTTAAACAAAATTTATTAATTTGTTATTAATACATTTTTTCAGATTTTAAAGTAGAAATGTACTCTAGATCACACAAAACTGAATTTCTAAGAAACAAATTATAATAAAAAATCTGACAGTACTACTAAGAGCCACTAAGAAATGCAACATCAGAAGAGACCAACCATAAAGCAAAAGACTATAAACTATCTCCTTGATGCTGACAGGAAAATGAGGAATGAAAGAAGAAGTAGAAAATAAAGAAAACTAACAAAAGACTGCACTTTATAAATCACTATATTTATGTCTTAACATGCTCTAAAAAATTAAACCATTGGTTTTTTAAAAGCTAAAGGAATTCTATTACTGTCCATTAAAGAGCTGGTGCACAATTATTGCTATTTTGTAAAACATTTATGAAAGAAAAATAGTATAAAATAAATTAATAATCAAATATCTGCCAGCAATTCATACACAAATATCAGGCAAATTGAAAAAGCATGTTAACATCTCAAACTGTCAACCTGAAAAATATGTCCAAAACTCCAAAGCTGAAATACAAATGAGGGTTAATTTCATAACTAAGAAAATATCAAAATTTTATTTCAAAATAGACTGCACGCATATAATTTTAAAAAAAAATCTAGCTTAACATTCATTGTCTACGAATGTAGAATATTAATTTTAATGCAAAATAATAAACCAAAAATGTCTATTTTTTTTTTTTTTTTACCTTTTCTTCATCTGAATCACTCCCTGGTGTCTCTACCTTTTTCAGGCTCATCTTCATGACTTCAATCTGAGAAAGTCTTCTGCCTTTTTTATCAGCTGCAGAATGAACATTATGTGTATTTCATTAATGATGAAATGTTATTTATTCAAAGTGTATACAAACAGTTTATAAATGCTGCTTGATTTTATAAAATGCAGTAATCAACCACAGATACTCACTCCTAATTCAGTAATTTAACAATCAATATAGAATACATTCCCCTGTCGCAGTGACATCAAAATATGCTATGAAAATACTAGCATAGAATGGAAAGAAAAGATAGTAGTATGTTAGAATGTTATTCTAACACATCAAGACTTAATCATCATGTTGTGCTGTCCTTGCAACAAAGGTTGACTATCTTATGGCACCAGTTAACGCTGTTTCATGCCTTGATGGCACACTATAATGATTGAATGGACTGATTATCCAGTCCATCACTTGATACTATCAATCCACTTAAACATGTGTTAGCATTTGCTTCACTTACAATCCTTTTTTCCCTTCTAATAGGATTTTCAGTATATCATGACTGTTAACTTCAAATTATCTCTTTTGCCTTTCTCAAATGTAAGAGTTCTTTCTTTATATTCACCTGTTATAAAGGCTTCTTTATTTTACTTATAAGTCCAATCTAATATTCTCTTTCTGTATTTGTATTTATAGTGTCCATTTTTCTTTTTGTTAACTTCCACAGATGTTTTACTCCATTGTCTTTCATATAAAAAGCTAAAACATGGTTGTTAATGCAATTATATTACTGATTAGAATGCAAAAATACGACAGCTGTTAAGACTAGCCTTTATAATGCAGTAGATATGTGGTTTTCAATTATTTCTATAACAAAACAACCATTTTTAATGTTGTTCCTCAGTCTCTGTTTTATATGGAAAGTGAAAAATATATACAGTCTGCTATTTTCTTCTTTTTTGTTGTTCTATCCATTTATTGTCCTTGTGAACTGAAGACAGCACATAGGGCAGAAATTCTAGACTCTTGTGTCTGACAATCTTTCAACTGTCAGAGCTTGCACAGGATCTGCATTATGTCTCACCATACAGCTCTGTTCTGGGTGAGTTGTTCAATCTTGGTGTGGGAGCTGATGTCTGTTGTTGTTGCCTCTCATCTTAATGTTCCTTTTAGTGTTTCTCTTGGTCGGTATCTTTTTCTTTTACCCACTGACTCCTATTTTAAGACTTGCTTTGAGATTCTTTTGTTGTCTCTTATCACATGACCAACATATGACCACCTTCGCTTATTATAGTTGAAATTTTTGGATGTTTTATTATTTCTCTTATTTCTGCATTAGTCTTGAACTCATTCCATGGTATACTAAGTATTTTCCTCAGACATTTGTTTTCAAATGCATCCATTTTATTCTCTATTTCTTTAGATGTTTTCCAGCTCTTGCATGCATAAGTAATGGTGGATAATACATTTGATTTGAAAATCCTAAGCTTTATATTTGTGCTTAGTAATTTTGATTTCCATATTTATAAAGATTTCTGAAAATCATTGCTGTCTTTGCTATTCTGATTCTTATTGCTTTCTTTGTGTCTCCTTTTTGACCTATGCAACTTCCAAGATATACAAAGGATCTGTTTCTTCCACTCTTTTTCCTTCAAAGTATATTTTTTTTCTAGGTGGATTTGATGTTTCATTACTTTTATTATTTCTTGGTTGATCTCTAGTCCAATTTTCCTAACCCGTGATGACATGGATATGATTTTTATCTTGCATCATGTTCGTATTTCTGTTATTAGTGTAAATATTATTCTACAATCTATGCGAAATACTATATTGCAACTGTTTTATTTTATACATCTACTAGCCACTGAGTTTTCATTGTTACCCATGACAGTGAAAGAAATGTAGGTCCACATTTGATAGCTGATGAAATTAAGCTAAATATTTAATTTTAAAAATAAGGTTCAAATAATATTCTGTATCCAGAATATAATGAAAAACTGTGTTACAAATGATTTATTTCTGACCTGCTATTTTATTGGCACCTATAAACATTTATATTGTGAAGTAATATGAAATAAATTCAAAGACAATGCATACTTATTTACAATATGGCAATGTATTTTAATATTAAAAAAGAATTAAAAAATAGACACAATCTTAGAAGATGATACAGATAAATTATAATTTCAATGGAGAATTATTTTTTAAATAATGTTACATGAATTTTCCAATATCATTAATGTAATTGAACATATGTTACTGTAATAATTCTTCTATAATTATTCATGAAATATTGTTGTCCAGCATGTTAAGCTCTATGCTTAGAAGTATTAATAAAATATTTAAAAATATGATGTGCTAACTAAATTAAAAATGCAATCTGGTTCAAGCAAAAAACAAAAACAAGCAATCTGAGAGGACAAACTTCAAATTTACTTTTTAAAATCTGATAACAAAATAAACATATCTAGAACTTGGAGTATTATTCATGGTAGGATGTGAAACATACTTGCTCTACAAATAAAAAAAAAAACACAAAGACCTTTAATCTAGTTAAGAAAAGAGAAAACAAAATACTAACAAATCTAAAAGAAAACTACAAATACAACAAAATGGATAGACATGTTTAACAATGCTTAAAGGCTACAGACAAGTTACAAGTCTACATATACTATGATTGCTAGTGTACTATACATACAAATTGGTGCTCTTTTGATGGTCACACAACATACATTTGGCCACCATAAGCCTTTAATATTGAAGTTAGTATAGCATTTAAATAGGCATTTATAGAAGTAAATTAGCTATCAAGTAATTTTCAATAAAAGTTATTTGTAAAATGTTTAATATATTTCAAACTTGTTTTCAAGGCAGAAGGAAATCAACATTTCATGCCTTTCATATCTTTGTCCCATATAAAAAATAATCATTTTCTCTACAAATCTTTCAGTGGCATGGTATTTTATTATCTACATTCTCTACGGAAGATTTTCATTTATTTTTTTTTTATTTTGGTACAGAGATCTTCAAATTCTACCTCACCTGCTGGAGATGTTGAAGCATATACAGTCGAACTGCCTAAGGCGACCATTCACGGGACTTTCAAAAACTGGTCCCATAGGACAGGTGGTCCTGCCTCACAGGTTTCACATAATAAATAGAGCGATAAAAAAAAATTGTATCCTAAGCACTATGAAAACTAACCTGCAAATCAGCGTAATCCATGAGTAGAACATAGTGCACATGTCGGTCTACAATAGCCACTGTTTGGACACTTTTCATAAAACACGATAGTTAAACACACAAAAATATTTTGTCGAATCACTGATATTCGTTCTTCCAGCGTTAATGCTTTGGTTTTACACTTTTGACACTACTGGCCATTTCCTATATTGTGTGTAACACTTTTAAAATCCACAAAAATAATTCACTGAGATACTGTACATGTACGTGAATACACTCTAAGCGGGCAATGACTAATTCTTTAGTTAATTCCTGTAATTTATACGGGCCACGCAATGGTCTACTCTGGTCTAGACGGAACCGCGAAGTGATGTCACTTCACGAATCATAGATCTGTGTCTGCCGTGTTTCTCACACCAGTATTGACTGATAAACGTAACACGTCCCACTGTAATCTGGGACTCACTAAATACGGGAAAACTGACACCTGTAGACACCTGTGTCGATCGTTATGGCTCCCAGCGAGACGGAGAAGGACTTACCCGCGTGTCGTAAACGGGATAAATAACATTGGCGGCGGTTAATTAGCCTGGTCTCTGGTCGCGCCATACGGTGAGCGCCGTAATCAGTGTTAGCATATAGTAAAAAACTCGGGGAAATTGTAGACCCGGTCCTATAACCAGGGAAACGCTTAAACAGGTGGTCCAAGACCAGGTTCGACTGTATCTTTTTTATAGCTATGTTTCCTTGCAATCTTACTGTGAGGATTCATCACTTACAGGGCTATATCCCAGTATTACCGCATATGTGATCTTTGAGAGGTATATTCAAACTCCACTCAGGTAGCCTTCTTCTGTGCTGTTACCTGTTTTATCAAGCTGAGGCTACTTAGGGTCTATTTAATTTCAACTTTAATTTATAGGTTCAGAAATGTAATCTTAACTTTTGAACTTGAAAAATGTAGGCCCAAGTGGTATAGGAATAGGAACCAAACATCTATGCACTAGAACAGATACTATACATTAAAGGAACAAGATAAATACAATTTTATTGTGACAAGTCTAACTAATAGAACAATACAAAAAACAATGGCTTTTTGGCTTCACAGATGACATTCCTCAGGAGCAAAAAATACATTTTTATTCCAGAGGAAGGTATTGTTTACCCCATTCATTGTTTACTAGCTTTACTGCAGCATTGCAATTCTTTGCCTAATCCCACTATACATTAAATCATGGATAATTATGGCGTTGATCATTTTAGGTGCTGTTTAGCAGGGCAGAGGTGAGATTCCATGTCTAAAATTGGTGAACCCAGGTAGACCAGAATTAAGCAAGTCAATATGTCATCATACATATATATATATGTACGAGCTGAGTAAGGTAGGTGACAGGCCTGTGAATTAAAAGAACACTTCCATGGCATTTTTATGTTTTCTGTCACAAAGATACCCCTCAGATGTTTTTACAAAAAGCATCAGTATCAATATCATCTCCTGGGAAACCATTTTGCAGGATCACCAAATGTGGTGCAGCAGTATTGCTATATAGTTGCATATATATAATTATACACATAGAAATATGTTAAATCAATGAGAATAAGAGCTAGACAAAATGAATTGTTAGCAATGATAGAACAATTATGCCCAACTACAGAACAGTGAAGATGATGGGACACACACTACGGAAACCAACTGAGAGTATTACACAACAGGCCCTTTTTTGGAATCCCCAGGGAAAAAGACAGAGGAAGACCAAGGAATTCTTGGAGAAGACAGATAGAAGCAGAGATGAAGATGATAGGGAAGACATGGAACGATCTTAAAAGAATGGCAAGAAACTGAATGGTTTGGAAAGTGTTTGTTAAAGACCTGTGCTCCACAGGGAGCTGAAAGGTAGAAGAAAAAGACAGAACAGATTCCCAAATAGATATCTTCAGCCTGTGACAGAGGATAATTTATATTCATATTTGAACTTAATAATCTGTTGTACACACAACTGTTGTACACACAAAAGAGTTGTAACAACACAAGCCTAAAGCTGTTATAAAAACCATTTATGATTAACTGCTATATAGAAACAACTCTACAGGGAAAAAAATTGACATTTAGATAATGTTAATGGTAAATCACAACAACCTACTTTCCCTTACAGATCTAATTAGAATAGAATCTTGATCAGTTATAGTTCACTGATTAAGTTCCAAGCCATCAGCTATGTTACTGACCACATCATTCTTCTGACTAGATCAAAATATGTTCAATGTGTTGTAATGATGTGCATTTGTGATAATCGAAGATCCATCTTCATACACACACTATTTTTGATAATTAGACATTTTCAATCATTTGGATCAATCATCAAAGCTGTAATAAAAAGCATGCATGCCTGTTATATTAATGTGATATTTGTTAACAAACTAACATTTGTTTTATTAACACACTAGTGTTATACTAGATCTAATCACACAGATTCACTGTTAATTGTTTATTTTTTTTATCACTAAGACTAGAATATTTTGTCCAAAATGTATGTGAAATAATATTATAAAGGGAGTAACAAAACTATTACACAAAAGAAGTAAATTCTAAGATGGCTACAAAAAAATCCATAAGCATGAAAACAAAAATAATGAGCACCAACAACACAAGCCTTTAGCACGAATGGGGATTTATTGAACACGCTGAAAGAACACACATATCCCCTTCAAAATAAAGACAATACAAACTGACGCCTAGGTACCTGCTGTGGTACCAGTCTCTGAAACAAAGAAATTACAGCATTTGACATCAGCCTGAGATCAAACACAAATTAACTGTTTGCAACAGAATTGATTCAGTTTAAAAACAAGAAGATGAGTTCACAGAAGGTATGAGTAAATGCAAAAATGTATTATAAATAATTCAGCTAAAGTAATTCTGTTGAATAAAAAATAATTTATTGTTAAATCTCAGTGTAAGGAACATCTATTTGAATGGTTTTAAATAAATGCACTTTTTAATTAAATGTCAGTTAACTACTGAGTAGTGTTTTTGCAATAGTATTTTCACTTCTGTACTTCAATTTCACAGATGAAACATTATCTTTGTATTATATTTACATTATTTAAATTGATATAATTAACAGTCATCATCATTGAGTGCTATATCCACATCGAAGGTAGTGCTACCATGGAGCGCCATTCTGCTCTGTCTCTGCTTTGGTGGTGCAGATTTTCATAGGCTGACTTGTCCATCTTTTGATGTTGCTCATCCATGTTAGTCTTGGACTGCCTCTGCCCATTTTTCCTTGTATTTTCCCTTCCAAAATTACTTTTAGTAAGCTGTTGTTAACTTTTGACATGCCACATAAATCTCATTTATCTTGTTTGAATTGTGTTTAGTAGTTCTCTTTTCATTTTTAGTTATTTTAAAACTTCATTATTTGTTTTCTTTTGTTTCCATCCAATTCTTCCTTTTCTTCTATAAATCCACATTTCAAAGGTTTCAATTTTCCTTTGTTTTCTAGTCTAATGCCCATGTTCTGAACAATTTGCAATACCTTAAATTTTCTATTAAAATTAAAAGAAAAAAGACAAATAAAGACCAATAGCATAGTATATGTTATAAACTTTAACAAATTCCGTACCAGGAGCAGCAAAATGTGGCTCTAAATGATCGACATGAGAAAATCAGGAGCAGGAGGGCTTTAGTCCTGATGTATTTGTTTTAACATTAGTATATTTTTATGGCATTAAAATTACTTTTTGCCATTCCTATTATTTTCTTTATTTCAGTTTTACATTATCCATCACTGGTTTTAGTGTGTCCAAGGTAGTTGTAGTTCTGAACATTCTCTGGATCTATTCCTTTAACTTTGATATCCACTTTTAGGTTTTTAGTATTATTTTTGTTTATGATGATAGTTTAGTCTTTTTGATATTCATACCTAATCCATATTTTTTTTTTGTCATGTTTATTTCATCAAGTAAATATTGTAGATCTTTAGGATTTTCTGCTAGTAATAAAGTATCATCAGCATATCTTAGGTATTAATTATTATTAATAGTACTAAACTTTAGTCCCAAATGTTATTCCACTAAATAAGTGAGCAAAAATGAATTTGTACTTACTCTAAGAATTCAATATTTACTTTGATTCACAAATTAACTTACAAAACACACAAAAGTCAGTTTAATTAATGCCTGAATTTATATGTTCAAGTGTCTTAAGGAAAAAAAAAATACAACTTTATTACTAATGGTATAATTGCAAGTCAGCTAAAAGTTAAGCCTGAAATGTTAAAGAAAAGAAAAATTGTTTAAATTCAAGATATGAATATTTGATAAGAAAAATAATGTAAATGTGCTAAGTGTTGGAAAGAAAAGAAAAAGTAATCTATTATTAAAAAAGTACACAAACTATGCTCATTTCAAAGAATCTCAATGCATAATAATTGAACATAAAGGAACAAAGTAAGAATTTCTCACAATGTGCACACTATTTAACAATACATATTATTCAAATATGATGTAAATTAAATTGAACATTCAATAATTAAATAAAGGAGAAAGAATATGGCACAAAGTATAGTACAACTAACACAAAGTTGAGTTTACTTTATAAGAATGCATGGGAACAGAATGTTGTATTAACTATATGACTGTTACCTAAGCATTTTTTTAAAAATCACATAAATTAGTAAGAGTGATTTTAAGTTATTTATTCATACAGGGAGAAAATAATTATATCACGAGAATAGACATGAAAAAAAATATAATACAAAGGCACAGTTTTTTTTACCTGCACAGCAGAAATATTGGGACCATTTTTAGTTATTCTGTTGTATTAATCACAGTGATAAAAACTGCATGAGGAAATTATTGCCAAAAGGCAGTTTATTGATTAAAAATCTACAGCTCTCAAGTATAAGAGTCATTTTAAACCATAGCTTAACTCATTATGTATGGAAGCTTTTTATCGATGCAACAGAAGAGATTTCAGAGATAAAAATTTTCATGGTATTAAGAATTAATATCATATTAAATTTATCTAACATATAACATATTATATATGAATTTTAGATAATTGAGCAAGGTATTAGATTTCACCAATATCAAGATGATACAAGACAAGTAAAAATAATATGGTTTGATGGTGTTCACACTAATCAAATTGAGCATGGCGCACTATGCAGCAAAACGCATGCTGTCGAAATCGGCATGATGGGACACAGTGCGGCGAAATGTACGGAAAGAGTTAAGAAAGCTGATCAAGAATTAATTGTAACTAATTATTTTAAAAAAAACTGTAATGGCTAGCAATCATTTAGTGAAGTAATGATTTCAACATTTTTCATACCTGGCTTCAAATTTGATTTATCTGCTTTCCTCCTCCCTTAGCTTTTTTTTGTTCTCTGTAAAATGTCACAAATATCAAAATGGTCATATTGAAAACAGTATGAATGCATAGGCAAGACATTTTTGTATTTTTTTGTCTTGAATTTTCACTTTACATACTATAATAAGTTTGTAAAAATAAAATAAATACTGGTGATGGATAATGTAAAGTTGAAATAAAGAAAAGAATCATCATCATGTGCCATACCCATTGGTGTAGGCGATCATGTCTTCCACAATCTCTATCTACAGTGCATCATATCAGTTCTGTTGTTGACTGTTTCCATGCCATGACATCCAAACTATCCAGTATTTTCTCTCTTTGTCATCCCACGATCTCTCTTTCCTTTTATTTTGCAGTTGTAACAAAGTATTCCAACATTCGTGTTCTCATGATGGCCTGAAAAATGTTGATTGTTTCTTTCTGAAGTTTTTAGGAGCTCCCTTTTGTGTTGACTTCTTTGAAAGAAAAGAATAGGAAGGGCAAAAAGTAATTTTAATGCCATTAAAAAAATATACTATCAAAACAAATAACACTCCAGGGCTAAAGCTAAGAATAACAAAATGTTATATCTTCTCAACATTCCTGTATGTGCAGAAACATGGACATTAGACAGGAAAACAGAACGGAAAACTGAACTTTTGAAATGTGCATTTATTTGATGGAAAGAAAAGAAAAGCAAAACAATTTTCTTCTTCTTCTTCTTCTTTCCTTCCTCATCTGCCTTTCAGCGTCGAGGGGAGATATAATTGCGGTCTTTTGCTATTCTGTTCGCCTCTGCTGCTGTTATGTTTCTAGTGCTTTAATATTCCTTCGATCCATCTTTTACGGGTGACCCTTGGGTATGATGTTCTCACAACGTTTGTTGAAGCTCGTGTGTTGTGTTTTGTTCTTTCTGCCTTGTACGTGGCCGAACCATTTTATCTGATGTTTCCTTATATATTCTATGGCTGGGGCTATTCCTAGCTTTTTTTTCAGTTCTTCATTCTGATGTTGTCTCTCAGACTGTTTCCTGCATTCGTCAACACATTTCATCTCTGTAGAGGTTATTTTCTTATTGTTCTTACATCTAGAGTAAGGTCTGGCATTGGTAGCACAAACGTGGAATGAAGATTGTATGTATAGTGCTCGTTTTGCCTCAGAGTTATTTCCTTGTTGGATTAATATGTGATAAACTGTCCGATGATTTGACAAAGCTTTGTTGCATCTTGATTCTATCTCTGCTGTTTGGGAATTGTAGGTGTCATTAGACTTCCTAGGTATTTGAATTCCTCTACATGTTTTAGTGTCTGCCTTCTATTTTGTTGATGTTCTGTTTATTTTTGGCGACATTCAGACTTCTGTTTTGTTGAGTTGATTTCATGTTGTATTTTGTTCCTAAGATGTTGAGTTTGTTTAAGTGTTCTTGTAGGTCTTCTATTTTCATGTATTAGATGCCTGGTCGTCTGCAAATAGAAGCTCGTTGATCTCCTCTGTCTCTGATGAGTTGGCTAGCTTGCATTATGTCCAATGTATGTAATAAACAGTAGGGGGGATAGTATGCACCCCTGTCTTACCCTGATCTAAACTTCGAACAATGAAGTCTTAAAAATAACTAAAAATGAAAAGAGAACTACTAAACACAATTCAAACAAGATAAATGAGATTTCTGGGGCATGTAAAAGTACAGCAGCCTACTAAAAGTAATTTTGGAAGGGAAAATACAAGGGAAAATAGGCAGAGGCAGACCAAGACAACATGACGAGTAACATCAAAAGATGGACATAGCTATAAAAACCTGCATCACCAAAGCAAAAGACAGAGGGGATGGCGCTCCATGGTAGCCAACCTTCAATGCGAACCCGGCACTCAATAATGATGATAAATAAAGTTGGTGTCATCGAATGTAACAAAAATCTCCTTAGCACAAATTATAGGGCATTTTCATGATTGATCTCGACCCAATTTTGCTGGCTATAGATGATAGTTCATTTGTGTTTTCCTGCATTGTTTTTACCTGACTGCTGATGAGAACTATGTCATCAGCAAAGTCGAGGTTTTCCAAATGGTCTCCTTGAATCCATTTGATGCCTTTATTACCAGTGCAGCATTTCTTCATTATGAAGTCCATAACAACTCCAAATAACAAGGACGATAAAATACATCCTTGTTTAACCCCAGTTTCTATTAGCAAACATTCGCTCAGTCCTTCCTCTGTTCGAACTGCACATGTGTAACCATCATACATGTCTTTAATAATATTTACGATTGTTATGGTAAGCCATATTGCTTCAGAATTTTCCACAAAGAATCTCAATGAATACTGTCAAATGCTTTTTTGAAGTCGATGAAGTTAAGTACAAAACCTTTTTGCTTCTCAATGTGTTCCTACATATATATATATATATATATATATATATATATATATATATATATATATATATATATATATATATATATATATATATATAGTCAGATGTGTCTAGTCAAAAAGTTGCAATATATAGGGTGCAATCTGTAGCAACTCACAACTTTTCAGGGAAAATAAAATAGAAAAGAGATTCAGTAAAGTACTGATTTAACTACTTTATAAATAACTAGTCAGCTTCTCTAATAATGTTGGCTTTAATTGTACTTTAAGACCTTGTGGTTTTAACTAACTCAGGACACATTTGACCCCAAACATTCTCTACCAAAATGTTTAATATACCGTGGGCCGGTCATTTTTCACAATTAAAAAAAAATTGAAATAACAGTTAGAAAATAAATTAAAATTGATCCAAAACACATGGTTTGTTCTGATAATTTTCTCAGGAAGTTGGAAAGGAGGTTAAATAAGAGAATTACAAAGTTTTAGTGGAAATAATTGTGAAAACATAAAAAAATTAAAAGCCACAAAACAGTGCTCCTGAGTTTCTCATGTTGGTCATTTAGAGCCACATCTTGCTGCTCCTGGTACAGAATTTGTTAAAGTTTATAACATGTATCTAAGCTATTGGCCTTTATTTGTCTTTTTTCTTTAATTTTAATAGAAAATTTAAGGTATTGTAAATTGCTCACATTTCTCAACATTGCCTCAGTGTTTCAAGGAGTGCTATAGTAAATATTTTTGTAGATGTTAGCAGATCTATCTATGCTGAAAATCTGGTCATAAGAAATAACATTAGATTACAAATATCAAAGGATGCTTTATTATAATCAGACGAGCATATGTTGTGGCTGGATAAAATTATTATAATTCCACATTTTAAACTAAACTGTAAGAATTAATATGGTATATAAAAACAAATCTTACCTGTGCTTCAAAAGAGCTCTGAAGTCCATTCCTGAATCCTTAGGATCTAAAATTTAATAAACAGTCTCTATAAAAATAATAATATAATCTCATGTCCTTGTTGAAGAACAAATTTTTTGAAATGATACCATATTTGCAAAGGTAAAGAAATGTTTGCAACAATTTCACAAAGCACTTGTTGAATGGCAAACTACAATATACCAAAATGACATTTATTTTGTTTGACCAATAATAAATTTAAAAATGAGAAAAATGTGAGACTAGTTAAACATAGGTAACAAACACATGTATGAATTACCTCTGAATAGAATTACATATGTTTATACAACTGTTCATTAGTTACTAATTCAGAAGTTTCTGAGTTTTCAGCTCTTTGATGCAGTGCCATATTGTGGTATCTGCAAATGTTTGTAAGTTGCTTTATTATATACAGAGTGATCTGTTATGTGGCCTTGATGTCATCATCACGTGCCATACCGGTTGGCGTAAGCGATCATGTCCTTCCACAATCTTCTATCTACCGTGCATCATATAAATTCTGTTGTTGACTGTTTTCAATGCCATGACACCAAGCTATCTAGTATTTTCTCTCTTTGTCATCCACAATCTCTCTTTCCCTATATTTTGCCAGTTGTAACCAAGTATTCTAGCTTTCCTCTTCTCATGATGTGCCTGAAAAATGTTGTTTCTTTCTGATGTTTCATAGAAGCTCCCTTTTTGTGTTGGCCTCTTTGATAATTTCCTCATTGGTCTTTTCAGCTGTCCAGGGAACTTTCAACATTCTTCTGAGAAATCCTATCTCTGTGACCTCTAATTGTCTTTTCATTTTTTGTTTACTTGATGCCTTCATGATGATTGGCCTTGATGTAGTAGAATTTAATTTTTAATTGTGTTTTTTTTTTTAAGATATGTTTGAGTGTGTGATACTTTCCAGTAGTCACATCAAGTCTAGTCACAACTAGCTGGGGGCCATGAAAACCAAAGCATGTTCTATCTTGTTTGGTATTTGTGTGTGCTGTCATCTATCAAGAAAGATTTCAGAAAAATAGATAATAATATCCTGAATCATTGCAATCTACATTGGGTTTCATTCACAAAAATACATTGTGTATTGTCTTCCTGCTCCCAGTGCTATGCAAAATAGTTTATGACATTTTCTCAGTCACAAGAATTATCAAGTCTCAACCAACTACATTTCATTGTTGAACTGTAGATCTCAATTTATATAAAAAATTATTACTTGTGCATAAGAATTTCCCAATCAAAGAAATCCAGAAGGTTGTCTACCATGGAGCGCCATTCTGCTCTGTCTGTGACTTTGATGATGAAGTTTGTCATAGGCTGATTTGTCCATCTTTTGATGTTACTCGTCAATGTTAGTCTTGGTCTGCCTCTGCTTCTTTTACCTTGTATTTTCCCCTCCAAGATTACTTTTAGTAGGCTGTTGTATCTTTTAACATAACCCAAAAATCTCATTTGTCTTGTTTGAATTGTATTTAGTAGTTCTCTTTTCATTTTTGGTTCTTTTAAGACTTCATTGTTTGTTTTCTTTTCTTTCCATCCAATTCTACCTATTCTTTTATATACCCACATTTAAATGGCTTAAATTTTATGTTCTGTTTTCTTGTCTAAATGTCCATGTTTCTGAATATAGGAATGGGTATACTTATGGAAGGCACCGGTATCACTGCAAACGAATTAAAATCCATAATTGCTCAACAGCCTGTGCCAGTGGAATCATCCGAATTACTATAGGAATGTTGAGAAGTTATAACATCTTGCTATTCTTAGTTTTAACCCTGTGTTATTTGTTCAATGATAGTACATTTTTCATGACATTAAAATTACTTTCTGCCATACCTATTCTTTTCTTTATTTCAGTTTTACATTTTCTATCACTGGTTATAGTATGGCCAAGGTAGTTGAAGTTCTGAACAGTCTCTATGTCTACTCCTTCAATTTTGATATCCACTTGTAGGTTTTGAGTATTTTCT
This sequence comes from Megaustenia siamemsis, assembly GCA_032433765.1. Lineage (NCBI taxonomy): Eukaryota > Metazoa > Mollusca > Gastropoda > Stylommatophora > Ariophantidae > Megaustenia > Megaustenia siamemsis. The sequence continues at coordinate 40,772,250 of JAVIAB010000156.1, read as the reverse complement.
TTGTTTATGATCATAGTTTTAGTCTTTTTGATATTCATATCTAATTCATATTTTGTGCTTGTCATGTTTATTTCATTTAGTAATTGTTCTAGATCTTTAGGATTTTCTGCTAGTAGTACAGTATCATCAGCATATCTTAGGTTATTCATTATCTTTCCATGAATGTTTAGGCCTGGCATCTCTGTGATGTTTTTAAAGATTTGCTCAATGTATAGATTGAACAAGCTTGGTGATAGGATGCATCCCTGTCTTACGCCTCTTTTTATATCAATGGGTGTGGAGTTCTCTTTTAAATATTTTATTATTGCTGTTTGCTCCCAGTATAGATTACATATTAGTCGTATGTCCATGTCATCTAGATGTATCTCTTTTAGGCATTCTATAAGTTGTTTGTGGTGTACTCTACCAAAAGCTTTGGTGTAGTTTATGAAGCAGGCATATATTGGTTTGTTTACTTCTGTGTACTTTTCAATTAATGTTCCCATGCAGAATATGGCTTCTTTTGTCCCACTATTTTTCCTAAATCCAAATTGCTGCTCACCTAATCCTTATTGATTTTATTCTGAATCCTTCCTTGTATAACTTTTAGCAAGATTTTTGTAATATGGCTCATTAGGCTTATTGTTCTAAAGTCACTGCATTCAAATGCACCATTCCTTTTAGGCAATGCAATGAAAGTTGATGTTTTTAGTTCATTTAGTATGTTTCCTGTACAGTAATTTAGTGTTCTATATATCTAATATATCAGATATGCTTCTTTCTGAATACTTTAATTATTAATTTAAGAGATAATCATTTAATTATATAATAATCATCATTTTTAGCCATGTAAAGAGAAGGGAACAGCTGGAATATATAGTGACAACAAAAATTGAGGGACGAAGAGATAGAGGTAAGCAAAGAGAAAAGATACCAGGCAGCCTAAGAAAATGGCTTGGCAAAAGATCAACAACAGAAATGATAAATAACTGTCAAGATCAGAAGTTATGGAGAGACATGACCACCTATGCCAGCAGGCTTGGTACTTGTTGATGATGATGATGAGATAATGTTTTTTAAAGGAGTATTTCAATCTAGTACTCATTTATGCATAACTCTGTGAAATTTGAAAGAGATGTGCTGATCACGTTGCATCCAAATGTATACTTTAAAGACCATCTCAGCTTATAAAAGCATAGTGAGTGAGATATTTGATAGTCAAATTGCATGATTCTGGCAACAGCTCTATATTTTTCAATATTTAATCATTAATTTACTGGATAATGTGCAAAATTGAGTTTAAAATTTAGTACTCACATACGAATAACATAATAGCAAAATATTAATAATATCAGAGATGTTATGACAAATCGGGAACTCCCCTGAAATTATTATATTAGACACTTTTTAAAATTAGATATTAACACAGTCTATTTCTTTCATGTGGTTTTTTTTTGTATGCTCTCATTTTGATCTGAAGTACAAGTCTGCTTCTAAAAAAATATGGAAGATATGAGATTACATTTTCACTGAGGTTACTGTGAGGGTTTAAGAGCAAAAATCTTACGCTACTGGAACACATCTACTGAGTTTTATTCTATAGTAATGTGCATAATCTGACAGGTCATAGGAGAGAACATTAGAACTGATTCAAATACAACCATTTAAACTCTGATAACTTTTCAATTTAACTCATTACTCTTTGTCAATAATATAGATTCAAATAATAATACAGTTGCATTATTTAGTATTCTTACTTACGATAACTGAAACTGGTCATTATGCTACATTGAAATATCCACAAAGAACAACAATCTACTTTAGTTCTGACAAAGAAGTACCAAACCACTAACACATAGCACAGCTCCCAAAAAAGAATGATGATTGTAAATACCAAGAAGATGAACCTTGTCAAATGCCATATGGTCAACATGAGCTACTGGCTCTTAAGCTCCAGAAACAAACTCCAAGAAAGAAGTGCAAACATATGCATTATTGACATATATAAAGTTAATCAACAAACCTTTGATAAAGACACTGAAGGTAGCTGTGTCTGTGATGGCTCCCTCTGACTCAATGTTGACAGTGTACTTGGCTTCGTCTGTTTGTCGCGTGCGCTTGATGCCCAAGGTTGAAGAAAGACCATCTGACCTAACTGTGACACGAGAATCATCTTTTAATTCTCTCGGACCACGATAGAATCGGATGATTGGTGGTGGCTTTCCCTTGGCATCCACTGTTACTGTCATTTTGAGGTCATCACCTATTTGAAGGGGTATGTGTGAATGAAGTCTTAAACTAATATCCATAGCAAAGAATAACACTGATGCATATCAGCTTGTGAATAGTTTAAACATTTATTATTTATTAACTATCATTATATGTGGAAATAATCAATATGCTGGAGAAATTAAACATTGATGGCAAGGATCTGCAAATCATAAAAAAAACATGTACTGGACAACAAACAGCAGCTATAAGAATTAGCAACCAAACAGGATAGCTCCAATATATAAAACAAGGAGTCAGACAAGGGTGTGTTCTGTCGCAGGATTTGATTTCACTTTACAGCAAAAATATTAAGAGATCAATAGCAGATATAAAAAGAGTTCAAGTCAAAGGCCACAACATAAATAATTTGCAATATGCAGATGACACAGTCTTAATAGCAGAGACAAAGAATGAACTACAAGAAATGATAGACATAATAGTAAAAGAAAGGAACAAGAAAGGTCTTAACCTGAATAGTAGGAAAAAATGCAACAAATCCAAGTCAATAGAAGTGAGAAGAGATTTCATTGCTGCTATAGAGAGCCAATTCTGACCTATGGAAGCAAATCATGGACAGTAAACAAACAAATGAAAAGAGGATTATAAGTCACAGAGATAGGATTTCTCAGAAGAATGGTGAAAATTCCATGGACAGCTAAAGATACCAACGAGGAAATTCTCAAAGATGTCAACACAAAAAGGGAGCTCAAAAAAAAATCAGAAAGAAACAATCAACATTTTTCGGGCACATCATGAGAAGAGGAAAGTTAGAATACTTGGTTACAACTGGCAAAATAAAAGGAAAGAGAGATCGCGGACGACAAAGAGAGAAAATACTGAATAGCTTGGTGTCATGGCATGGAAAACAGTCAACAACAGAACTGATACGATGCACTGTAGATAGAAGATTGTGGAAGGGCATGATCACCTACGCCAACCAGTATGGCACATAATGATAATGATCATTTTATAATCTAAAATTTTGGGGCACTTAATGATAAATAAAACAATGACAAGTCTTATGATACCTATTTAATCTTCCACAGTCCTTATGGATCAGAGAGCATAAGTCATGCTCGACACCAATTTCTCTTTTAAAATCATACAACCTTCTCATTACTAATCCTCTTGGCTGATGACATGACAGAACCACAGATCAAAATATAACCCACCAGTTGATAGCAAAGATTGTTAGACAAAGAGTTCAAAATTTTCTGTCCTACATGCTGTCTTTGGCTTGAAAAGACAATAGATAGATAGATACTGCATTATCATCAGTTGTTTAGATAATAAACATTTTCAAACAATGCATTTTTTACATACTGTTTCCACAGACAACTTTATCTGAAATACAGCACAAAATTACAGAATAATATAAAGCAATTTAAAAGGCATAACAAAAAACTGCAAGAAATTACAGGTTATGAAAATGTACCTTCAACAATAACTTGGTTTGTTGGTTTATCTTTGAATGTTGGCCCATCACCACCAAGCTTCAATGGTTTCTTGCCATCCTGAGGAGAGTGATGATATTTGTAATATGATAATAGTTTTAATGATATTGACTATTGGTTCTATTGAAAATGTATATAATATTTGTAGTTTAAGACATAAAAAAAAAAAAAAAATAAGAAAGCACAAGAAATGGTTTAGTGAAAAAGAGAATTATATCAGTTTTCTAAAAGTATTCTCAATTTATTTATTCTAAATTGATGCAGTGGAATTTTATCACCAGTCTTGTCAGCTCAAATAATTACATTTTGTAGCAAGAAAGACATTCTAATAACAATGATATTTTAATTTTATTTTAACCTAACTAAAAAATTTTAATAACATTCTCAATACTTTACTTGCTTCCTTTGCTATCTGCTGCCCCTATTGCGTTATCATGTCTCCTGCAAGGTCTTCATTAAAATGTCTGCTATTTCATTAACTCATCATCTTCTACTTTCCCCTCTATCTACAGTTAATGAGTATTAAAACTCATCAGAACATAACTTATGGTGATCATGTTACAAGTCCAAACCATTTGATTTGTTGTCTCCTTATTATATGATCAAGCACTGGTGTTACTCCAACTCTTTTCCTCACATCCTCATTTCTGATTCTGTCTCTTCTTGTCACATTCAATATTCTTCTTCATCTCATCTTTACAATATAAATGTTTCAGCATACTTTGGCTGTTAACGTCCAAGCTTTTTACTGACAGCAGAGTGTTGGGAGGAATATTGTGTTATATAGTGTTCTTTTTTTAATTAGATGTTTCATGTTTGTTCAGTAATACTGAAGCCAATTGTCCAATCACCTGGTTTGCTTTGCAGCATCTGTTGTCAATCTCTGTGTGTATTTTCACATTGGATGATATGACACTTCCTAAGTATTTAAAACTTGTCATTTGCTCTAATTTGTTGTTCTCATTGAAGACTTTATATGTTTAGGTCAACTGTGCATATTCTATCTATCTATTGACCTTTCGAGCCGTTGCCGGCCCATAGGGCGTAGACCAAGATACACCTTCTCATATCTGAATTTTTGCTCTAGCAGTTTTCTTTTAAAGATTTTTTATCAAATTTTGCCATTTGTCTCTGTTCTGTGCAAGCAGCTCTATCTCATTGAGGGAGCCGAATTCTGTTGCTCTTGCCTCTCTCATCAATGTTCTTCTCAGTGTCTCCCTGGGTCTTCCTCTTTTTCTCTTACCTGTTGTTTCCCATATGAGGGCCTGCTTTGCTATTCAGTTATTATCTCTTCTCATCACATGTCCAACATATGACCATCGTCTTTTCTTTATTACTGAAGATATTAGTGGTTGATTGGCGATTTCTCTAATTTCCTCGTTTGTTTTGAATTCGTTCCACGCCATACCAAGTATTTTCCTTATACATTTATTTTCGAATACGTTCAACTTTGTTTCTATATCTCTTGTTGTTTTCCAGCTTTCACACACATACGTAAGGGTTGATAGTACATTTGATTTGAATAGCCTAAGTTTTGTGTTTGTGCTGATTAGTTTTGATTTCCACAACTTTTCAAGGCTTCTGAAAGACATTGCTGCTTTAGCTATTCTGATTCTAATTTCTTTACTTGTATCCCCTTCTCGATCAATGTGACTTCCAAGATAGATAAAGTGATCAATCTCTTCTACTGGCTTGTTTTCCATGTATATTTTGTCATCTGTTGGAATTAAACTTTTCATGACTTTAGTCTTTTCATGATTGATCTCAAGCCCAATTTTGCTGGCTATTGCTGATAGTTCATTTGTGTTTTCCTGCATCATTTTTATCTGACTGCTGATGAGGACTATGTCATCAGCAAAGTCGAGGTCCTCCAAATGTTCTATATGCATATTAGCAAAGTACAAATATTTAATGATTGAAAAATACTAATACTATTTATAAGACACTTTGAAGTTCCATTACAATCACTTCACTGATGTTCTTTTTCCTTTAGTTTCCTTGAATAATATCTCTTTTTTTAAATAAACTGTTACAAAATAAGTGCTTGGCTATTAGTCATTAAAAGAATCTTGTAAATTAGCTACTGCAGTTAGAAATAATGATTTAGAGCAGAATGAAAAGATTCAAAAACATTCTGAGAGACCTGCCATAAGTATTTTAAATCATGTCTTATGGATGCAAACAGCTGTCTCTATATCTAAATTTTTTACAAAATACAATCAATGAGTGGACTATTCTCCTGGTCTTATATAATAGCACATAGTTTGTACTATATAACATGTCAAATAATGATGTACAAAACTACACAATAATGATCTAATTATATATCTATATACCTATTAAGAATGCAGTACAACAAAGAAACAAATATGTAAACACAATGCTTTGACTGATGTAAAGAAGACAGCTAAAAACAATTTAAAGAACTGTAAAACTTTTATTTAAAAATAATAACTGAAATAAACATAAAATAAAAAGCTATGATTATATATAATTAATTACAAAATGACAAACACAATTTTTTCAATATGCACTTCTTCAACTATTTGAAATTTACTGCACAAGTCTTCAATGAAAAGATTCCATGATTTGGTGAATCTTTCAGTATATAATTTGCATAATTTTATTCCAGAATCTTAACAGCCTCCTTTTTTCCATTACTAGATGGAATAGTCACTTTCACATCCAACTTTTCTTCAATTGTTACTCCTGATGATATAGGTGGTAGGTTCATAAAAGAGGAGCCTATTCAGAGCACATCACTCTCTTGCCTGACAGAGTGGATGTTTTTTGCTGTCTGTGTTGCTGCCTCCATGAGTGTAGTGTGTAAGGAGATCTTGATGTCTTGTTTTAGTCATTCATTCTGTTTTCCAAGAACTACATTCCCTGTTATTGTTCTTTTAAGTCTAATATATGTGTGTGTGTGTGTGTGTGCATGCATGTGTGTGTGTGTGTCCACATTAGCCCAGTTTTACTTTCATAATTAAATTCACTATCCAGCTTATGTTTGTTTATCAAATTTTCTAGCAATATATGCTTGGTAGTTTACCATTGCTTTCCAACACTTGTTAGGTTTATGGTGTTACAATTCCTTACTCTCTAGTGAATTAGTGACAGTAACATGATCACCAAAAAAATACTCATAAAAATGTTGTGCACACAGACTGTCATATAACTGTTTATAAAGTATAGTCACTATTACCTTTAGCTGATCAATGCTTTGCTTTCCTGGAAAAAAAATTAAAGTAAAAAAATGATAGCTATAGAAAACTAAAGACATGAACTACTTTATTTTACATATGGAAATACATTTAAATTGTCTCCTGTTGCCTAATGGAAATACATTTAAATTGTCTCTGAGTAATTGTCATTATATTTTTTAAATTACTTTAATCTTTAAAAGTGAGTATTTCAAAACAAACTTATTCAAGATAAGCTACCTTTACAATGATGAAAATTAATTTTATGTAAGATCAAATACATATAAATGTGCCACAATGTTGATTTTTAACTGTTCTAATCATGTAGGGGTTACAACTAAACAAATTCATGTTAGTTGTTAATTATTATTTGATACTATTTATATTAAATAATGATCACTTTCTTAAAACAGGAAAAAAATTAAACTAACATAACATTTATATAAATATATTAAGCTTAGGTTCTTTTCAATAGGCAATAGTTTTTAATATGAAACACCTATAAAACTAAGTACACAAAATGTAGAACTAAGGATATATATATATATTCTTATTAACAATAAGGGATAATAATAAAATCAACAAAAAGAGTGTAAAGCACTGGTAAATATAATTGCACAGCACTGTTAAGTTAAAGAGTTTTTGTAAGTTTTTAATGACAACTCTAAACATAATGTAATTAATTGTGTTCACTTTTACCAACTGCTTTTAGTAGCTACAGCAGTTATAGATAACAGTTTTGTTGATGCATCCTTCTGCCAAAAGACTTTGAAAATGAGCAATATATATGAATTAAAGACTGAAATAAAAAATAGTGCTGATATTAAATAAGCTGGTGATATTAATTAACAAATAATAACACTGATATTAATTTTGTTGTAGACACCAACAATATTAGTTTTTTGCTTAAAATGAACACAAATTTAAACCAATAAACATTACAAAAACACAACTATGTCTTAAATTCTGCATAAAATAGTTAAAGTTAGAAATAGAAAATAAATAGTGCATTACTGTCTGCGGCACTAGTGCAGTTTAGTATTTCAATTAAATGACTTTCCACTTCTAATGCAAGAAAGAATATTATATAGTTTTTTTTTAAATTACAATATAATTTAATATTACAAAACCATATTGAAATATGCGAACAACACAATGAAAATAGGTCCTTTCATAATTTTATGTATGATTATATATTAAAGAGGCTTTCTTTAAGAATGTGTCAAAATTATTTATTAAATTGCAAGAAGTGAAGAATAATGATTTACTATAAATGTATGGTGCTAGTGTGGTGGCTAGCTCAAGGGTTGCCATTATAACCTGCTTTGTTTAATATATACGCTTCCATGTTAGCACAACTTGCTGACTACAGTTACCTTTCTTTGTTTGGGAGATGAGATATTAATTCGGATGATTACGCTGGCACAGGCAGTTGAGCAATTATGGATTTTAATTCGTTTGTAGTGATACCGGGGCCTTCCATAACCAAATATTTGTGTGTGTCTGTGTTTAGTCATATCTCATATCTTAGTGTGCATCTGTGTTAGTCATGTGTCATATCTTTGTGCATGCATGTCTGTGTTAGTCATATCTCATTTCTTTGTGTGCATGTCTATGTTAGTCATATCTCATATTTTTGTGTGCATGTCTATGTTAGTCACATCTCATACCTTTGTGTGTGCATGTCTATGTTAGTCACATCTCATATATTTGTGTGCATGTCTATGTTAGTCACATCTCCTATCTTTGTGAGTGCATGTTTATGTTAGTCATGTCTCATATCTTTGTGTGTTTGTGTTTAGTCATATCTCATATCTTAGTGTGTGTATCTGTGTTAGTCATATCTCATATTTTAGAGTGTGTCTGTGTTAGTCACATCTCATATCTTAGTGTGTGTGTGTGTCTGTGTTAGTCATATCTCATATTTTGGTGTGTGTCAGTGTTAGTCATGCCTCATATCATTGTGTGCATGTCAGTGTTAGTCACATCTCAAATCTTTATGTGTGCGCGTCTGTGTTAGTCACCTCTAGTGACTTGGGCAGATGGTGCTCGTAAACCTGGGAGGGCCGACCATCTAAGGGCAGAATCCCCCTACAGAAAAGACAATCTGCTGCCTTGCAGGAAGATTGGGGACAATCAAAGGCTAAGGAAAGCAAACCTGAATAAAATGCCGGCTGAAATCGGATGCACTGAGCCACTGGTACAGAACACAGTGCAACGTTTTAACAGGTATTCAATCAGAGTGGATCTAACAGACTCTAATTATGATGTTCTGTCTGTGGGGTCGATCAATTCACTTAAACAGACAGCTGTCTTCATGTGAGAGTCTGGAATCCTACTCTGATTGAGTCCTGATCGCAGAAGAGAGAGAGAGAGGGGTAGCACAACTGAATAGTGTGAGGACAGATCACACTCTCATCTTTGCAGATGACATTATGTTCATTGTCATCAAGGAGCAAAAATGACAAGGTAACTGCAAGGTATCAGACAGCCACTTGGTTCAATAACAATAGTGTACTCATTAACCTAAGCAAGACTTCTGTCATATGGTGTTCACTGAAAAACAATGGTTAAGGATACCTTCTCGTCATAAACTGCAATGGTGCAGATTACTGTCACTGTCATATATGTAAATATCATGAGGAGGCAGACTATTAAATATTTGGGAATAACATTTGATAGGACACTTTCTTTTAATCACTATGTTAGCAATGTCATTCAGAAGGCAAGGACAGGTGTCAGCACAATCCAGCTCATGGCCAGGGTGAATCTCCAGAAATCATTGCTATTCTTGCTTATGCAGGCTGCTGTCAGTGCAGGATTATGGTTTGGGTATGCCCATTCTCTCGTCAACAAAGGTCACTAGGCTGGAAAGGTTCAAAATGAAGCCCAACAGATACTGCTGGAATGCACCAAAGATACACCTATCTGGTAACCATTTGACGTACCGGGCTTTAGAGTGCGGCAAAAGCTTGTGTATTTAAATTTGATAAGAAACATAAAGGAAAACATTCCTTACATTCGGAATTGGGTACGACCAAGGGCAGGCATCTGAGGCAATATATTCCAGCTTCAGGAAATTTGTACCAGAGAATTGTTATTTTAATGCTGAACACTTCATCCATAAATGTCAATAGTCAAGAGAAAACAAAATAAGCAATAACACCATATTCCTTTACACCAGTGTAGTGACAGGTACATTTTTGAGGTTAATTGAATATAAATACATTTTTAGAAATGTAAAGAGAAAGTTATATTTTGCTAAATCAATAAACAATATACCGAGGGATAAAAATGAAAGTCTTAAGAACCCTCTCAAATTTTTAAAAAACATGATAGAACTAAAAATCATAAAAAGAACTTAATTTTCACACAAATAAGATAAAGTTAAACAAGGTTATGCATTATATAATTAATTAAAAAACCTAATTGTGTATAAAAACTGAAACTTAGATAACATTTAACACATCTGTATTAAAAAACATTTAAATTAAACTGACTGATTTACATATGTAATAAAGTCAGCTGCATGTAAAATTGTCAACCAGATGAAGAACCGCTGCTTTACCATGCAATTGGATGACAAAACAATATGCATGTGATTAGAGATTATATTGGTTGATAAAGCAAAAGGAAGAGCCTTCTGTTTGACTCCAACACCCCTAGATATAATATGATTAACTATGTAAGGAAATTATTATTACTGTCATATTTTAACTGATTACATACATCTCGGGCATGTATGGAGAACATTCATTATATAAATAAAATAAATTACAAGTCATGCAAGCCACTGTAAATGAAATGCTAATAGAAAGGTAACAACTTGATGCAGTCACATGCAGTGTGTCATTATAAATGAGCCAGGTAACATAGAGAGATGCAAAGAATAAGATTCCAAATCAATACAAATTATGACTTATATACAGATCATGGTGGACAAATACAACCGGGAATGATTTGTTTGACAATAAAAACTGATTTACTAATGTACAATTTGTTTTATTAAAAAATTCACACCCTGCATATAAGTCTAGTATAAATGGCTTCTAGATATGTATTTCATCTTCAAATATTGTAAGATAGTGAAAGTGTATTGTAAGATATTGATAATAAAAACTGATTTACTAATGTACAATTTGTTTATTAAAAAATTCACACCCTGCATATAAGTCTAGTATAAATGGCTTCTAGATATGTATTTCATCTTCAAATATTGTAAGATAGTGAATAGTGTATGCTTTAACCAAAAAAAATGATTTTATCTTTCTTATTTCTTCTTCTTTTATTTCAATTATGAAATAAAGACACTGTCACCTTTTTTCTAGCTTTGTTTTTGCTTGTTCTTATCATAAAGTTCTTTTATATTACTATTCTACTATTTTTTTTGCTAACATTATTACTTAATGTAGAATTTTGTAAAACTTAACCTATGTTAACACAAACATTTATTCTACACTGACTGCAATGCTTCTCTTGCAAATTCAGCAAATGCTCCAATTTACTAATAAATTTGCATTTTACATGACTGCACATTTATTGCTGAGAATTTTATTTCAGATTTTATGTTGTGGAATATAATTAATGTAATTGAAAGTAATGGACTATGAATCATACCACAATTCGTATCAAATAATTTTTTATCAGTATTTATCACATTTAGTAAACAAAAAGATAGATATATAACATATTGCTAATGAAATCCACAAAATGAATAATAGCTAGTAATTCCACTTATAAAATAAAAGTAAGAAATCTTAAAATATAAAAATTACCTATCATATAATTGTTGTGTGTCATAGCAAATATTTGTCCATTTCTGAACACAATGGTCCAATTTAAAGTAGCAGATTTTATTTTCGGGTTCCTGGGTTCACCCAGCCTCTAAAAATGAGTACCAAAGATTTTTCTTGGAAGTAAAGGTGACCTGGCATGATACCGACCACATCACTAAAAAATGTGCAGTGCTCATAGAAAAATATGGTCACTGACACCATATTTCCTATACACCTAGCAAGGTATGGAGAGAACCTCTAGTACTGCTGGTATAACTTTGCTACCACCCCTTGTTCAAAAATTGGGCACGATGGCTTCCCAAAAGATGTTTGTTGTCTCCTTGTTATAATTGTATTTACGTAACTGTATAAACTATTGAGGAGAATTTTTGCACAGTAGCTTCTATCTTGTTAACATACAGTTTCTCAACTCTTTACAACTGTGGAAATGATCTTATCTGTTAACTTAAACAATTTTTTATGAATCAATGTGAGTGCATTAAAAAGTTTTGAATTAGCTAATGTTTGGTTTGTTTTCTACTAACAATTTTTTTATTGTCAACAGCTAATTTCCTATTTGTTTTGACATATAACATTTCATGTTTCTATTTTTACAATTAAAATATATGCAGAAGTTTGAATTTTTCTACAATAGTAATTTTTTTCTCCTGAAAATGCTGAAAAATTCTTTTAAAATTCTGGACATAAAGAAAAATGTACATTTTCACATCCAAAATGAGTCTTCATGGCTCAAAATGATTATTCAAATCAAATAACAAAATGTACATAAAGTTAATGATTAATCAAAACTCTAGCAAGTTATACAACTCAACTAAGATTTACTTATGTCTAACTGACCTTCATCCATGTCCTCAGTGTCAAAAGTAGACAGACGATCTTCATCAGCATCATAACCAGTATCACTCTCCCCTTCTTCATCGTCATCTTATCAGAATGTACACAAACTACAAATTTAGGGGCAAGCAGGTAGAGAAACACACCAACAGGCAGCTTGTACTTGCAAACATTAACTTTGTAAAATAATTTACAATCAGTATGCAAAGGACAGAAAATAAAACACGATCAAATCAAATAACAGATCCTCAATGTGAAAAGTTGACAAAAAGTAAAAAAATAAAGAGCATAACATATCTACCTATAAAATACTACGCTCTATTCAAATTTGTATATCACTATAACCTAGAAGATACATTGTGGGGTTGGATGAAACATTTCTCTCCAGAAGCTGGCAGAACTCCCACAATGTATATTTTTCTTAATTTTTTAGTTTATTTAATCCATGTTTCCAGACATGAAAGATTTGATTTCTTAATTTTAGTTAGGCCTTGTTAGTATTCTAGCTGGAAATAATTTGACTACAAAAACTATAATTAATTTTTGCATAATGCATCAATTAATTTTTTTTTTATATGTTCAATTGCTTACAGTATTTTTGTGGAGTTTTTTAAAATATAAATTGAAAAAGAAAAACAAATGTTTACTTTCTTCAACACAACTTTTCAATCCGTAAAAGACAAATAAATGCAACATTAATCAAGGCATTTTAAAGTTGCACTCAAGATACAGTTTACATTGAGAAACACTAGTTACAAGTGTTTACATGTAAACAGGTATGCTCTCATTAATTAGCAAGCACATAATTGTGGCTAATGAAAATGGAAAAAAGAAATATATAAAAAAACTTTGAAGAAAAACTATTAATCTTCTCTTTAATAAGTTTAATAGTATTTGGTATAATTACATAACAATTGTTTTAAAATCTCTTCTAAAATAAAAGTGTTTTGAAAAATATATGTAAAAATATATAATTAAATGTTAATAATTAGAGTGATTAGTCATTTTAGAAATCCTACAGCAATTATTACATATTATAAAAATTAACTAAGTGAACTAAATTGTTATGAACTTGTAACAAAACTACAAATTAAATTAGGAATTATTATGTCTAGTAGTGGGAATTTGCACAGCAAACAGCTTTATACTACACTGTTAAAAATAATATATGTCAGATAATGGAAGTTAACATTTCTCTAGCAGGAAATATGGTTATAAAGGGGCTAGACAATTGTAATTAGGGGTAATCACAGAATTTTGAAATTGCACATATCAATAAAGTAAATGAAATTATGATAAAGAAAGAAGTTAGGTGTAAGAGAACTTTCACAGGCCACAATAAAGAAACAGAAGCAAGCAGCAGCAAATATACATCAAGGAATCATAGCATTGCCAATTTGGTGAATTGTGAAGATATCAATAAACAGATGAACAAAATAAATGCTAAGGTTTTTTTAAAAATTTGTTTTTAAATCACCATCATATTTTCAGAGATTTTATAAGGATCTGAATGCTAGAGAACTACGTAAAAAGAAACACCAATCTATACAACGTCATATAACCAACATGAGGATTTTTTGGAGCATTTGATTAAACAAAACCAGCAACTAAGAAATGCTCAACAGGTGCAAACAAGATACAAGTAATAAATAGCAGGCTAATACTTGAGCTGAACAGTTAAGTTTCTTGACCAAAAATTCATAACCTACATGTGGACTCATGGAAAAAGGTGAATAAGAGGCAAACCAAAGATAAAATGGTAGAGAACAGTAAAGGCAGAGAATGACAGTTAGAACTAGACTGGAGGCACCCTGAAAAACTTTATTAAATGCTGAAAGAAATGGAGAAATTGTGTTATTTCTTTTAAGTTATCACAAGGTTGTCAACAACAGACTTTTGTCAAAGAGTTAGAAAACTATGTTGAATCATAGATGTACAGAAATTATTAGCATGCTATCATAAACTACTGACTAAAACTGAGAGCCTATGGATGGGTCTGTTCAACATGCAAGGTTTATTCTAAACATTAATAATGAAAATTGATCTTACAGTACAATCTGACAAACAGAAGAAGAAAACTGATTCATTTGAAATAAAATACTACAGAAAAATTTGTAAGATACCTTGGATAATGAAAAAGAGCAATGAAGACATAATAAAAGATTTAAACATTAAAAATACCTGGCCTATAAACACCATTCCATACAGGAAATTAAATTACTATGTCCATGTCAGAAGACACAGAGGGCGGGAAAAAACAATAATAGAAGTGAATCATCCCCTATGATTTGCTGAATTATCATCTCGGAGGAAGTTTCCCTCGTATAATAGATACTCATAATTCATTATTATTTTGTCTCCACAATAATGGAAGACATGGTTCTTACATGACACATCAGGGGCAGATGAAAGAAGAAAGTGATTTCAAGACATCAAGGAGACCTTGAACATGACAACAGAAGAAGTGGGAGATCTGGCTAGAGTCAGAGATTCTTACAGATGGGCTGTAGTGAATGCAACATTTCTTAAAGGACAAGTGAATGCAACATTTCTTAAAGGACAAGTGAATGCAACATTTCTTAAAGGACAAGTGACCTGATGCAACATTTCTTAAATATAAGTATATATATATATATATATATATATATATATATATATAAATATATATATATATATATACATATATATGAAGCGATCACTGCACAGCAATGTATGAAGATAATTTAAAACACTCAGATATACTAATAGAAAGTGAAGAAAAAGAACCAGAGTTTATGTTAGATGAAGTTTGTCCCATCCTCAATAAAAAAATCTGAAGAATGGGAAGTCACCTGGAAGTGATGATACTCCATTTGAATTCTTCCTGGCTGGAGTGGAGGCCAGAGTTCATTTTTACCATGCACTTTGTGTGTGTGAAGATCTAGAAAAATGCAGACTCACCAAAAGCCTGGAAAAATTAAGTGTACATCCTCATTCCAAAGAAGGAAATCTGAAGCTGTTTTCCAACTACAGAACTACAGTACTAATAAATCATGATGGTAATGTAATAGCAAAATACTCTTACGTGTCATCATGAAAAGGATAGAATGGAAGTTAGAACAAAAAGTTCATGGAGTTCAAGCAGGTTTCATACTTAATAGAGGCACCTAGGACAACATCTTTAGCATGAGAAACATTTTTGACAAGTGTAGAGAATACAACATAGAACTGCATACATGCTTCATAGATTACAGCAAGCTCTTTGACTGTGAAGAACATCAGAAACTGGAACATCATGAAAGATATCACCTTTACAACACACCTAATATAATTTATCAAATCATTATATAATGAACAACAGGCAGCTATACTGAGAACATTATGAGAAATGTTGGATATAAAGACTGATATTTGAAGTTTGACTCTTTTACAATAATCAGTAATATAATTCCAGAACTTAGATGTGCTGGTAACACAGTCCTCCTCTCAAACAGTACAAAAGGATTAACAGAGATAACTGAGTGTGTTAAAAAACTGGGAAGAGCAAAACTTCTATCTAAATATCCAGAAAACTATGATAATGTTCTTTGACAAAGCAAACAGTTAACCCAAACTTATCATCAACAGTGAAGAACTTGAAATTGTAGCAAACTATCTGTAGTGACTAACAAAGGAGACTGTCAGTAAGAAATCAAAAGAAGATTAACAATAACAATACAAATATTAAATGCCATGAAGAACATGTGGCTCAATACCAGCAAGGCAGTAAAATTAAAATTACTGACAGCTTGTATCTTCCTAATAGTAACATATGGTTGTAAGGCATGGGCAATTTCACGAACAGCAAGGAAGAAAATTGATTAATTCAAAACAAAAAGCTACAGAAAAATCCTTAAGATACCTTGCATAATAAAAAAGAGAAATCAAGATATATTAAAAGATTTAAACATTAAGAAAGAACTGGCTCATAAATATCATTCTACTGAGGAAATTAAAACACTATGGCCATATCCAAAGACACAGCGAGCTGGAAAGAACAATAATGGGAGGAATGGTTCCTGCATGGCATATCAGGGGCAGACCAAGAAGAAGGTGGTTTCAAGACATCAAAGAGACCTTGAACATGACAACAGAAGAAGTGGGAGATCTGGCTAGACAGAGAATTTTTCATACGGGCTGGTGTAAATGCAAGTTCTGCTAAGGACATGCAACCTGATGATAATATAATATATATATATATGACTCTTCTCTTACTAACAGAATTCTGCACAGATGGTCGGAAGTAGGCTCTTGCCTGAACAATTATTATGGTGCTTGTGCCTTGCCCATATCACACTAACCTCTATTTGACTATCTGTGAAGTTTCAAAGAGGGTTGTAAGGGCAATACACAGTCTAGATAATCAAGATAATCAGTTAAAGGATTTGCAAACAAACACAGGGGAAAAAAACATATTACATCTATCCCAGATGCTAGTGTATTCTAAACATATTAATATTAATTAATAATTTTATTTCAAAACTGAATACCAAAATAAGGGAAAAAGCATGCATTTTATTTGACAGTTTTACAAATAAACATGCAGATAAATTAATGATAACCCATGCTTCAGTTTTGAGACCAGATATATGAATATTGCAGACCTCCAGAATATGACTGTGATGTTATGTGCATACACACACACACACACTCACGCACGCAAGCACACACACACTAGTGGTACCTCATACTTCAGACTAAATTCATTCCAGAAGACCATTCTAACAGTATCATTTTTGAATCAATTTTTCTTGCACTGGAAATAATGGAAAGTGAATCAATCAATCCACTTCCAGAACCTTAACAATGCCCACTTTTATGAACTTAATAGTGAATACACTTAACTTCAGGTGAAGATAACACAATCATCTTTCCTACATAATAAAATATGAATGAGAACACAAAATAAAATATGCAAATATTATACAATTAAAAAGAAAATTGTATTTAGTGTAATATATTGAGGAGTGGTTACATCCCTTTTGGCTGGTGTGGATAAAGAGAAAAGTTACTATTTGGAAGGGGAATTGTTTTTCATAAACACACTAAATAAATGTACATCTGGTGTTCTCTCTCTCTCTCTCATTTTTGTCTCTTAGAACTAATGAATTAATGTTTTAGTTCACTTTCCCTCAATTTCTATGAATCCATAACATATTTACCTACTTAAGCTTCACGATAAGTTTCTTTCCCACTTCAGTTATTAATACTGCAAACTTTCTCTTAAGCTTCAATGGTTACACACTCTTCTCTGATGTTATAATTAATAGATAAAGATTTTATAAATAGAGTCACACACCCCAAAAATAAAGCTGAAAAAAAGCATTGAAAGTACATGAGCATAAGAGAAGAGATGATTTGTGTGTGTAATAAAATCATTGAATGCCTTTAGTGAATGATGTTTTATCACTGTGACTGCATATGTGCAGTTTGAATGTCAGCAATGTTCGAACTCTGGATAAAAATGCTCTCAAATTTTATGTTCTACTCTGGAGTGTTTGAAGTATGAAGTTCCACTGCATATATATATATATATTATTTTTTGTGTCAAGTGATAAGATTTATCATAACAATCTTTAATTCTAAATGTTCTGCATGGAAGAAAAGAAACTTATGCAAAAGACTTAAATAACTGCACAATTTTACAGCACAGAAAATTTGTAATTTCACTGATTATTTATAAATATATAGAAGAAGAAATAGGATAAGATAGAGCGAAAAGATTTGGGATAGTGTGTCAATGAAAACTATAAATGTAGAAAGCAATAATATATTTTGAAGACAAATTACTGTGGAAATAAATTATAGTTGAAACCATGTTGCTTGCATTGTATGATTATTAACTTTGATACAGTAAAAATAAGACTGTAAATTCTAGTGAAATTAAAGCAACAGATGACTTGAAAAGCTAATAGTGAACTCAACTTGTTATATTGATAGAAGACTGTACTGTAGTTTTATGAATTTAGCCTAAAGACAAGTAAGTTATAATATCCCTCACCATCAATATCAAATTATTTTCAGCAAATGTTTTAAAAACTTAATTTGACTAGCACATTCAATGTGTAAATAATGCATAACAGTTCAAGAATATTTATGGATAATTCATTAGATCAAACATGTCATGCTACTGATACTGCATTCATGGAAACAAGAAACAGAAAACATTCATAAAGTACATACCTTCTTCAAGTTCTTCAAGTATAGTGGTGGGCTTCTTGACATATACTTTTCCACCCTTTGGCTTTGGACTCTTAGGCTTTGAAGCGAGATCTTCATCTTCCTCTGCATTATCTTTCACAAGAGGTCCTTTCTTTGATTGTTTACCTCCTTTGTTTTTATTATCAGCTGAATTGTCCTTTGAAGATTCATCATCGTCAATAATAATTGAGGGTGGTGGGGCATAAAGCTTGGTTCCATTTGTCCTTTGCATGAGTGGCTCCACTACAATTTCTTTTGGCTCCTCTGGTTTCTTTTTAAGCTTTTTGTCATCACTTTTCTTGAAAGCTTCTTGTTTAGGATTAGTTTTGCTTACCATTGTCTCTTCAACTGCTGCTGTAAAAGAAATTAGATTTGAGGAGGCAGTTGAGGGAGACAGAAAGGGAAAATTGAGTAGAAATAAACATCTGTGGAACAGCAAAATATGTAAAAATTTGTTGTGCAAACTATTCTATATATCACACATCAAAGTTTTGCACGCTGACAAACAACTTCAATCTAATCTAAATTGTCAGAATAAAAGAAAAACTATTTGAAAAAGAAATTATCAGTGTCCAATTGATGATATTTGAAAATGTATTGAACACTGTTTTTATAGTAATGCAAGTTCTATATTCAAAACAAGCACTAGCACACCAAACCAAGGTTCAAACAGCACACCTGACCTGACTACAAAAGCCATATTGATATGTATATTGGCAACAACATTCTTTCACTCAAGCCTACAATATAAAAAAAACTGATCAAAAAGCATCAGTGATCTAAATTCAACACTTTTTATTGTGTTTGTTTCTGATAATAATTGGATATATTTGTTCTGTTTTAATACTACTATAAACAAATTCAATCCTGCATTAACTGCTTGCAGGTTGTGGATGAAATAATATTTTGTTCTAATTTCATTCACTGTTTATACATATGAAGCTAAATGTATATATATATATATATATATATATATATATAAATTTTAATAGATTCTGATTTTTTTTCCCCCAAGACAGTGTACTACTGAAGATAACTGAAATATGCAATAATGAAAAATGAAAATGGTTTTTCATTTGTGCCTACTAGCTAAAATATATGAATTAAAACATGTTTAGCAAAGTATTCAGAATCCTAATTGTTTCTACCAAAAGATCATAACTTCAACAACATTCTAACAATATAAAAATATGACAATATTTTGTTGTCTGTTTCAAACTAGAAAATCTGTCATGCTTTCTCGTGGATCAAAACACAATAAACTATCCAAAAAGCACAGAAAAAAATTCTATACTAAAAGGAACTACCCAAGAAAACATTTCCAACAGCACAAAAATCACAAACAAGAAAACACCAAGATACATTTGCTCTAAAATCATCTTCCATTTGGACACTGTTCCTGAGGAAGCATGAAGAAATATTTCACCAGAAACTATGCTATTTGACAGACAATATTTTACCTCAAAATATCAAACAAACTTACGTGCATCATGTTTCTGAAATGGACAAATTATGTTTTTGCATAAATTTAACAAAACAGCATAATAAAGTATATATAAAAATCACTTACCGATTATTGTTTTCACAAATCCAAATAGCTCATTTCTTGATTCTTGATCCTCCCAGCACCACTAGATGTCACACAGGACTCAAAGTGATTTTTGCTATCCATCTCTATTTTGAGTGAGATGTTAGATCTTATCCATGAGCCAATGTCTACCAATTTTGCTTCTATTCTAAGTGTTTGTTCAGTGTCTCTCTGGGACTTCCTCTTATTCTGTATCCTGTTATTTCCCACAGAAGAGTCTGTTTTGAAATTCTTTTCTTGTCTCTTCTCAACACATGTCCGACATATGTCCATCTTCTCTTCCTAATTGTAGATGAGATCGTTAGTTGCATGGGCATTTCTTTTATCTCTATATTAATCTTGAATTCATTCCACTGTACACAGAATATCCTTCTTAAGCATTTGTCTTCAAAAGCATTTAGTATTTTTTCTCAATCTCATTTGTTGTTTTCCAGCTTTCACATGATTAGGTAAGGTTGATAATGTGTTTGAGTTGAATATTCTAAGTTTAGTGTTCTTACTTAGTATTTTTTATTTCCATATTTTGTCCAGATTAAACAAATTTTCTGCTGCTTTTGCTATACTGCTTTTGATCTCCTTTTTTGTTTCGCCTTCTTGATCTAAATTACTATCAAGATATAGTTGCTATTTTTTGCTCTTTCCACTGCCTGACAATCTGATATCTCATTTAGATTTTAATTATTATGACACAGAGCTACTTTATAACCACTACAGAGATAATAAATGAAGCAATACATTCTAAAAAAAATCATTCCATATTGTTTATTAATCTTCCTACAGCAAATATAAAAAACTTGTGATTGTCTTAAACAAATAATAAATAAAATTTCTTCAGAACAAAGAATGTTGTAATTTATATATTTTCTTAAATTTTAAAAATTGTTGTCTTTTTTTTTTTACTCAGCATGTACAAATTATATAATGTGATCTCACCACACCTAAATATAAAAAAATTAAAATGTATTACAACAAAAAATATATTAATTATAACTAGTTGCACTAAAATGTAAAGAAATGTAAGTGAAAATAAGGTTAAAACAATTAATTACTTTTCTTTGTGACTGACAAACAATATGTATAACTAATCTCCTAATCTTTATCTTTCCTTCCACATTTGCCTTTCAGTATCAAGTGGAGAGAAAGGTTGCTATCTTTTGTTCTTTTGCTGGTCTTATCTGCTGGTGCATTTCTAAATGTTTTTACTTTTATTTTATCCATCTTTTCAGAGGATCTGTTGTTCCATTTGCATTTTGTTTATAGCTGTTTGGATTGTATTTAATTGCTTCTGTCAATCATTATTCTCAGTTTATACAAACACATTTCCAATTGACATTGGATTAACACAATTTTAATGTAAAGGTAAAAGGTAAAGTGCGAGACTTGAACCGGCTACTTAGCACGCGAGTTTACACCCATATGTGCTCGGCCGCCTATCCAGAAATGTTCGGAGATTTCTGTATAGTGTCGCCTCAAGCATCGAAACTAAGATGCAAGGCAACATTCCTCACCTTCCCAGGGTAATACCCTGGTACCCATTTCTGCCAACGGCTGGGTCGACCATGGGGGTATTTTTTTTTCCAACCACGAGCACAATTCACACTGCTCCCAGCGGGAATCAAACACGGGTTGTCCGAACATCAGTAGTCCAGTCGGGTGGTTTTCCCAACTAGGCTACCGAGGCCCTTGTTTTGAATTTTAATGTATTAATCTTTAAATAATTAATACTATTGTGTTTAATACATGTTTTAGTGAAACAAAACAAACAAGAGAAATATTTATTGTACTTTACTAAAATAAAAAAAAATATCTTTATACAGCATTATCCCAGTTTTAGGGTCTGCCAGGGATTCTAAAATTGGGCTTGAGATCAATCATAAAAAGACTAAGGTCATGAAAAGCTTAATTTCAACAGATGACAAAATATACATCAAACCAGTGGAAGAGATCAATCACTTTATCTATCTTGGAAATCACATTGATTGAGAAGGGGATACAAGTAAAGAAATTAAAATCAGAATAGCTAAAGCAGCAATGTCTTTCAGAAGCCTTGAAAAGTTGTGGAAATCAAAACTAATCAGCACAAACACAAAACTTAGGCTATTTAAATCAAATGTACTATCAACCCTTACGTATGCGTGTGAAAGCTGGAAAACAACAAGAGGCATAGAAACAAAGTTGAACGCATTCAAAAATAAATGTCTAAGGAAAATACTTGGTATAGCGTGGAAAGAATTCAAAACAAACGAGGAAATTAGAGAAATCGCCAATCAACCACTAATCTCTTCAGTAATAAAGAAAAGACGATGGTCATATATTGGACATGTGATGAGAAGAGATAATAACCAAATAGCAAAGCAAGCCCTCATGTGGGAAACAACAGGTAAGAGGAAAAGAGGAAGACCCAGAGACACTGAAAAGAACATTGATGAGAGAGGCAAGAGCAGCAGGAATCGGCTCCCTCAATGAGGTAGAGCTGCTTGCACAGAACAGAGACAAATGGCGAGATTTGATAAAATATCTTTTAAAGAATTGGAAACTGCTAGAATAAAAATTTAGATAAGAGAAGGAGTATCTTGGTCTATGCCCTATGGGCCTGCTATGGCTCGAAAGGTCAATAGATAGATAGATAGATAGATGTGTTCTACTGAGGGGTTGAGTGTAAAGATTAAATGCCAAGTATAGTGGCCATAAAGTATATAGGTTTTGGTTTATATTTCAAAACTGATTCTACAGTAAAGTGAATTGTCACCCGCTTGCTTGTAATACAACTACTTTAACCTTTTCAGCCGCCAAATCCCCTCAATCTTCAGGATTTTTTGTAAGTGCCAAAACAATTGCATCCAGGAACCAGAAGTAACAGACATTAAAATGTTTAATTATTTATTTATCATACTATAAACCACATCATTAGAAGGAGCTCTTTCTACTTCTTTCATTGCAGTGAATGCTGGATTCCTAATTTTTTTTTTTATTTCAAAAAAATTAATTTAAAAGAACAATCTATACTGTATTATGGTTTCATTTGTCAGTTTATTGCTTCATTCTTTTCATTTTGCTTTAGCTTTTTTTTTTTTTTCAAGAAGGTGAGTAGCAATATATTTGTAACTATTGTACTTACGCCTTTGGACTGTGTTCTTATATCTCCTAGTGAATCATCTTCTTCTGCTTCTGTATGAGATTTAAGATCAATTTTAGTATCTCCCTTCTTCTGGAGTTTAGCTTCCACTTTGCTCTTATCATTCTGAAACTTCTCCTCTGGAAGGTCTAAAACAAATGTAATAAAATTAAATATGTTTGAAGATCATATATTCCACTATCTGTTTTGTAAATTTCCACACAGTTATTTTTAATTGATAACATAATAAGGAAAATGTTCACATGAACTTGAAAACAGAACAATTATGGGTGAGCTAGAGATCTTTAGAATGATTGAATATATATTTTATTGCTCAATAAAAAAATATGGCCATACTGAAACATAAATTAAAATTAATCTTTATTTTTAATTCTAATATTTGCATTTTTAGCATCATCATAGATGTCATGCCACTTGTATTGGACTCAATAAAAATTATCAAGTTTGTCACTGATATTATGCACTGCTATGAATTGCATTATTGAGTACCTTCTTTTCTACTTTCCTCTTTGTATTTGGCTAGAAACTGATGAAACTATCTATGGTCAACACAACTTGTGACATCTTGTAGGACAATAACTAAATGTGTCCACTCTGCAAAGTATGTGTCCGTTCCTATTGGATGCCCAAGTGTGGTGTGCAACTCTACTACTGTTGTCCATCAGTCTGGATCTCTTCAGAAAAAAGGTTGAACTCAAGTGTCTCCCTGTTATTACTGTTTGCATTTTCTCTTAACAAGACCTGCAGTTCTTGGTTGCAGATTTTATTTGGCCTATATATTTTTATGGGTTAGTTGGATAGAGGGTATTCCCTATAAAAAGAGAAGTAAGCTCCTTTCCTTTGTGAGTCAAAGGGACACCTATGGACAAGATGGGGTACCCATTAAGCCCCTATCAAGGTTGCACAAAGCCATGGGAATGAGCAGATGGTTGATGGTATTATGGGAGCAGCAGGTTATCTGGTATATCAGATAATGGTCCAGTAAAAGTTAATACCTGTAAAGCTGACTACAAATAATGTAGAATCCTTAGAATTAAAAAGTTTTTACATATAAAACATTATGATAGTTTTCAACTAGTAAAATATTTCACAGCTCTGGCAAATAACTTATTTTCATATTTTTATTCAGTTGCCATCATCAAATAAAGTGACATTTATTTTTGTTGTGGCATTCCATAACAAATTAAACTACTGACCTTTCACTTGTAGGCTTGCAGTGGAAGTAGATGATCCCCACTGGTTTTTCACTTCAACAGTGTATTCTCCAGAATCCTCAGGGAAGACTTCTGAAATGCTCATCTTGGCTACACCCTTGTCAAAAGTGATGGAGTGTATATCACCATTTCTTAGTAGCTTTTTATCCCTTGTCCAGTTAACTTCAATTGGTTCTGTGCCTGTCACTTTAGCAACAAACTCTACTTGATCTCCATCATTTACAACCTAAAGTAAGAATATATAATATATGTATAACACAAAGATTTATTGACCAAGCATATATATATATATATATATATATATATATTCTTCTTCTTCTTCTTCTTCTACCTTTTTAGCTCCCAGCGGAGCATAGGTCTTCAACAAAACATTTTCCAAGTCATTCTGTTTTTTGCCATTCTTTTAAGATCATTCTTAAGGTCTTCCCCATCATCTTCATCTCTGCTTCAATCTGTCTTCTCTAAGAATTCCTTGGTCTTCCTCTTTGTCTTTTCCCCTCATCATCATGTGCCATACCGGTTGGTGTAGGTGATCATGTCCCTCCACAATCTTCTATCTACAGTGCATCGTATTAGTTCTGTTGTTGACTGTTTTCCATGCCATGACACCAAGCTATCCAGTATTTTCTCTCTTTGCCGCCCGCAATCTCTCTTTCCTTTTATTTTGCTAGTTGTAACCAAGTATTCCAACTTTCCTCTTCTCATGATGTGCCCAAAAAATGTTGATTGCTTCTTTCTGATGTTTTTTAAGAGTTCCTTTTTGTGTTGGCCTCTTTGAGAACAACAATTGTATGAAAAAGAACTGCCGTAGAACAATGTTTAGTGAATGTAAAATGAAGACAAGAAGTCTGGTTTGATCTCAATCAAAAGCTGGTAGGTCCACTAGGTTAAATGGAAAGTAGATTTTTCTGTGAAGAAAGATGATGCAGGAGTAATGGTGAACACATTACTCTAAAATGTATTGTTGGTAACAACAATATTTATGGCAACACTACTTTTCCTACATCAATATATTCCCAGGGTTTAATCCTTTATGCTTGTAAGACAAAATATAGATTTTAATATAAAGTTCAAACAATGCTGGAATAAAAGAGCATGACTCACAGTATATTACTGACATCAAGAATCAGTGCATTAGAATTGATTAAGATCACACTTACTTGGATGGTGGCATCCTATGCTAGACCTGGAAACAGATTATCTAGTTGGCAAGTGAAATTGAAGAGTGAAGGTAACCCAGTACTCAAATAAACCATGCTTAGTTTGATAAGTTGATCTTAAAGGCGCTGATAACACAAATATAGTCCATTCATAAATTTGTAAATAGTGTCTTTTTATTTTCTCAAAAACTATTTGGTGAATTGCAATGATTTTTTTTATGCTGTCTAAGGTTTTCGCCAAACTCAAGATTTTATAACATTTAAGTCCCAAGGCAGCCTGGATTTTGCACAAATTGCTTTTTGTTATATAATTCTAGGAAAATTACAAAAAAAGAGTGTCTTAAACATTAGATTTTAACAGTAAATCATGTTATTTTTTTTTCATGATGAATCATATAGATCTTAAGGCAAAGTGTGTCATAGGTGACTCAGTAATTACACCTTTGATGAAACAGTGCAGACTGGTTCACATAAAAATAAAGTTTTCTCCATGAGCTTAAGCTATACATTGAAAATGATGTGTATACATTAACAGAAGAGTTGGATGGTCTGCAATAAATTAGAATTGTCTGTGCCACCAGCCACAAAGATTTTTAACATAACTTAAATAAGACAAATCCTACGGGAGATTACTTTTCTAAGAACAAAAAATATTTTACTAAGGTCAGCATGATCAACATCGCACATTATCAAATTTCAGTTTGTTCTTTCAGAAGTGTGGAAAGCTATAATTTTTAGCGATTTTCACAAATTTATGAACTGCCTATAAGTGTAAACCATAACATAACAGAATTTGTACTCCCTTAAAGCTATATTAAGAGCGGGCAAAAAGTAAAGCAACTGTTGGACAAACGCAGTATAAAAAGAAAATATTTGTCATTTGTTGTGAATACTCTTGATAAAATTCCCACATTTGATGAAACATTATTTTTTGCGTTTGCCAGATTTTACCTCTGGCAAAGTCCCTAGAGAAACTGGGCCTCACTGCTGAAACCAGAGGTGGTTGCAGCAGAAAGAAATCATAAATATCAATATAAATCCCAACTGGTGCAGCCAGGATTTGAACTCACAACCTCTCTGTCTCGAGACCAGTGTCTTGCCTCAAGACTAACCAGTCCTCCTGATAAAATATTTGAGGTGAAAAACACTTGAATGGAGTGAAAATTACACCTGCAAAAATTAATGCACGTTTTTGTATAAAATGTAAGTAAGATAAACACAAATGCTTGTTTGTTTGTATAGAAAGTCTAATGTGCTTTTTGTGAATAATCAAACAAAAGACATAAAAAAAAATACATACAAGATAAGAAAGAGAAAAAAGCAGATATACAAACCTTGGGTGTTAGTTTTGTGTAATTTTTGCTGCTTCTCCTTTGGTTTTTGGCTTCAGAGCTGCAGAGTTTTAAGACAAAACTGAATAAATAATTTAATTAATTTTGTTTTAAATTTGAACAGTTTATTAAACTACAAGATTTTATATCAATTAATATAAACCATCAAGATTTCTAAGTAGAGCATGAACATTTCAGAACAGCTCAAGGTAAAGGTAAAGTACAAAACTTGAATCGGCATCTTAGCACGCGAGCTTTCACCCATATGTCCTCAGCTACCTATCCAGAAGTGTTCTGAGACTTCTGGATAGTGTCGCCTCAATCATCAAAACTCATGATGTGAGGCAGCATTTCTCACCTTCCAAGAGTAGTATCACCTGATACCAATTTCTGCCAGCGGCTGGGTGAACCGCGGTTTGATAAGGCACAATACAGTAACTCCAATCCAAACTAAAGACTACTTAAATAAAAAAAGTTTTCACGGCATCTTTAGCATTAGTTGACTATTTTTACTGCTACAGATAATCTAAACTAGTGGTGACCTAACTCAAAATGAATGTGAGCTATGACTTTTAATTCTGCTGAGTAATTTGTGAATCCAGTACAGTAATCAAGATGTTTATCTGTGTGATCGGTGCTGCAAATGGTTTTAACTGCAGTCAAAGCAGAAAATAAAGACTCCAAGGTTAAAGAGAACAAAATAACTCATTCATTCATTAGGTGACATCTCAACATCAAAGATTGGCTACCATGGAGCGTCATTTTACTCTGTCTCTTGTCTTAATAGGGCAGTTTGTCATAGGTTTACCTATCTACCTTTATATGTTATCAGTCCACTTCTTTCCTTCTAAGATAACTATTAGAATGGTGTTATGTCACTTTATATGTCTGAAAAAATTTGTTGTCTTTTTCGAATTCTCTTGAAGTCTTCTTTTTTTCATTTTCAGCTGATTCAGAACTTCCTTATTTGTCTTTTTTTCCTTCCACCCAATTCTCCTTATTTTGCTATAGTTCCACATTTCAAAGGCTTAATTATCATCTCTGTTTTTTATTTAATGTCCATGTTTCTGCACCATACAGGAATGTTGAGTAAATACTTTAATAACTTTTTTTGTGAATTAAATTATAATAGTAAATTAATAATAGCTGTCTTAAAAAAAAAACATTTTTTCTACTTACCTGAAACATTAACTGAAGCTGTGGATGTTGCTTCACCCCCAGCAGTTTTGACTACAAGTTTATATGTTCCTGAGTCTTTCTCTGTGAACTACATGTTGAAAGAAAGTTCAATACAAAGGTGTTTC
Source organism: Megaustenia siamemsis (assembly GCA_032433765.1). Classification (NCBI taxonomy): domain Eukaryota; kingdom Metazoa; phylum Mollusca; class Gastropoda; order Stylommatophora; family Ariophantidae; genus Megaustenia; species Megaustenia siamemsis. The sequence goes on along the minus strand of JAVIAB010000156.1, from coordinate 40,743,764 downwards.
ACTAACTTCATGTAATTATGTGAAAGTTTCATTAAGTTCAATATTGTATAATAAAACTGCAAGGTTTGCTGAAGAAGTTTCTTCATTTTAAATACTGAATACTGTAATAAAACAGACAAAGCTGATTAACTCTTTTCGTAAAGAAGTTTTTAATCAATGCAATGGAAAAGATGTTAGAGACAAAATTTGTCATGGTTTTAAAAATCAATCTACATATTTATATTTATCTAACCTATAACATATTATATAATAATTTTTAGATAATTGAACTAGGTATTAGATTTCACCAATAGCAAGAAGATACAAAACATGTAAAATAATATGGTCTGATGATGGTTCACACTAATCAAATTGAGAGAGAGACACTATGCTGTGAAACGTACGTGGCTGAAATCAGCATGGAGCACAGTGCATCAAAACATTAGAAAGAGTTAAAATAATATTGCAGAGAACAATGAGAGGAATAAGGAAAAAAAATTATTTTTAAAATGCCACAGACAGACGTTTTTGAGACAAAGAGATATAGATTTGGGGTCCATCTAAACTAATTTCAAATATTTGTGTCATATCCTTAGGGACTCGTACAATTTTCTTCATAAGCAAAGGAAGTATATTTTCTTAAAAGGAAAGAAGAAAGTAACAGAAATATCTGTGCATATGATGCTTTAAAAATAATTGTTTAATATTTTTATGTGGCAATGAAAACAAGAAAGGTTGTAGTAAAACAAATGAGAGGTGTGTGTGTGTGAGAGAGGACAGAGAGAGAGAGTGTGTGTGTGGAAAGAGGGGGGGGGGGGGGGTGTTGAGGTAGTAGTTTAAGCAAGCATGTAATCATTTTATAGCAAACACAAATAAAGGAAATCAAGCATGTGATTTCTCCAACCCTCAATAAACTTACAGGTCCTTTGGCTTGTGTGATAGTTTGCTTGTTGATTGATAAAGGATCAATACTCACATTGGTTATTTGAAGAGTTGGACGATATGAACCTTTCTCCTGTGGTAGGTTCATTCTGAATCGTCCATCTGCCTTCAATGGCTGATTTCCAAAGTACCATGATGTAGTAGGCTGAGTTTCACATTTGACTCCTTGCTCAACAACAATCACAGTGCCATTTTCATCTAAACGAATGTTTGGCTTCCCTTCCAAGACTGGTGGTGATTCCTTTGGCCTGAGAAGTCAAAATTGTAAATGCAGCAATAGCTTCAACATAGTAAATAATCTGATCTAGAATTTAAAGTATTGAATAGTGAGAATAGATTATATGAAAAAGTTAACAAAGCAGAAAATAAGCACACAAGTATAGGGAGGGGAGATCAGGATAAAAGATGTTAACATATAAATAAACTGTTAAAATAGTAAGAAACATTGTTAATAAGTAGTGCAATGTTGTACTAAGAATATCACCAATATATAATCGTCACTAAAAATATCACCAGTTCATTGTATTCGCTATACACTAAAATATAACTAGTGTACTGTTTTTACAAAAAATGCCACCAGTGATATTTTTTAAGAATATAAAATGCATAATTTTATTAAAATATCAGCAATATACTTTCTTTACTAAAAGTATCATCAGTGATATTTGCTAAAAATATTACCAATAAATTATCTTCGCTAAAAATATCACAAATATATTCTATTTATTAAAATATCACAAGGTTATTCTATTTATTCAATATATCACCAGTATATTATTTTTACCCTTCCAAGTTAATTGCGATATTAGCAGTTCCCTCTCCTGAGTCATTCTTGGCTGTTACTTTGTACTGACCTCCATCATCTTTAGTAAAATTCTGAAACACAAAAGAAAAGTATGTATATTCATTAAAGTGTACATTAAAAGAAGCTGCTTGTAGTCAAATAAATCTGGTGAGAGTACACAACCCAGCCTAATATCTCCTAATAGCTAAACAACTTGTGAACTTCCTTTACAATAGCAGAGTAACATCCAAATTCCTTTAAAAATAGCATAGTAACATCCAACTTCCTTTAATAATAGCAGAGTAACATGAAACCTCCTTTAATAATAGCAGAGTAACATGAAACTTCCTTTAATAATAGCAGAGTAACATGAAACTTCCTTTAATAACAGCAGAGTAACATGAAACTTCCTTTAATAACAGTAATAACATTTTTCATTTTTTTAAAGTGTCAAAAGCAATCCTTCCCTCTCTTTCCAAAAAACATTAGCCACCTCTGGGAGGAAGGTGGCGTTCATGGCCCCCCCCCCCCTCCCCGACTGGGAACAATGGATAAAAAGTAATTTGTATTTGATGTGGTAATTTTTATGACAGCATCATAATCTAGATTTAAGAGTCAGAAAGAGCTGCAACTGATTAAATTAAGTTTTAAAAAAAAAAAGTGAGATAAATGGGATCAGTCTGTACATCAAGAAAGTAACTAACATAGTGACAGCAATCATGTGACGGGACAGACATGATCACCTATTCTGGTGAAAATTGCAGCTGCTGTTAATGATAATCTAAACAATAGTTAAAGAGACTCTGACAAAATCTTACCAGGATTTCTAATTTCAGTGAGTATTCATTGCCATTTTCTTTGAGAGTAGGTACAATTCTAGAGCTTGCTGCAAGAACAGATGTCCCTTTATACCAAGTAATAACTGGTTTTGGATTTGCAGTGCAGTGACAGTCAATTATGATGTTTTTCCCACTTGGGTCATTGGTTATTTTTGGTTTTTCCTTGAAGGTTGGTGCAATACCGCCAGCTTTACTCGGTTTCTGGCCTAGTATTGAAAAAGGAAAACAAAATAATAAACAGAAGGTAAAAATGAGCAAGACTAACATAATCATCAGAACAAACCAGCACAGCTTTCTGATAACTTCATTTAATCATTGAGACACAGCACCAAAAAAGTTGAAAGTAAAATAAAACAATAAACATATAGGAAATCTGGATCGTTGTGCTAAGTCGACTAAAGATTCCACTTAAGGATTCTTTTTCAGTGAATCAAGTGTGGTGGGGTGACATACATTGTGTATACAACATCATGGTGAATTATGTGCCCTTGTGATGAACAGATCGTTTATATCCAAAGCTCTAAAATAAGGAATTTTGGTGAGGTAAAGATTCTGATGATGTTTGAAATCAATCTGCAGCCTTAGTGTGACTGCCAGATCTTCATGTCAAGTGGGATGTTGTCAAAGACAGCTACAGCTGGAATGGGGGAAGGACTTGTATTTCTCAGTCATTTAACATGTTGGACTTGCTGAGGACTTGATCAAAGCACTTATGAAACTTCTTTGTTTGATCTCCAATGAGGATAATCCATCAACTAAACTAAAACTATATAGGAAATATAATGTTCATGTCTATTTGTTTTCATATCAAAATATTCATAGAAATTATGGTCAACACTATATAAGGTTATTCTACTTTTCAAGACAAATTGTATGGTCCACATACTCAGAAACTGGGTAAACCAAGTCATGTTCCTCACACAAAAACTCACCACAGCTGGAAGTCAAACCTCTGAATACCTGGCCAGTAGGCTGATGCAGTGTCAATTTCACTGACCTAGCTGAACTCTTTATCACTGGAAATATTTTGCTGGTTTAGATGGAATTATCAGTCTTTGGAATTGTGAACCTATAATATCACCACATTCAAACTTGTGTATAAGGTTTGTTCTTCTAATCATCATCAAATACTGTGCCTGTTGGCATAGGTGGTCATGTCTCTCCACAACTTTCGATCTCAACAGTTATTTATCATTTCTGTTGTTGACCTGCTGCCAAGCCATTCTCATAAGCTGTCTGGTATCTTTTCTCTTTGCTTCCCTCTATCTCTTCGTCTGTCCATTTTCCAAATTGTTACAATATATTCCAGCTGTTGTCTTTTCATTATATAGCAAAAAAATGATGATTGTTTCTTTCTAATATGGGATATTAACTCTCTTTTTTGCTTTGGCCTCATTCAGAACGTTTCCATTGCTCTTCTGAGCTGTCCATGATATTCTCAACATTCATCTGTAAAACTACAATCCTATAGCCTCCAGTGATTTTCTTGTCTATTATCCTCTTGTCCATTATTTACATCCATATGTTAAGACTGTCTCTACATAACATTTAACAACTCTCTTTCTTGTTTCTTTTGTCAAAAATGGATTGCACAGTGTCTTCCTCATTTTTTGGAAAGCTGCTTTGGTATGAGCCATTCTGCATCTCACATCTGTAGTACATCTACCATCTGAGATTAACAATGTTCCCAGATATTTAAATTCATTTACATGTTTTAATATTGATCCACTTGCCTTTAATGTGCATTGCGTTGAAGTCTTTTTCTTTGTTGCTACCATTACTTCTGTCGATGAAGTCTTTTTCTTGTTGCTACCATTACTTCTGTCTTTTTGCTATTAAGGCTAAGTCCTTTATTTTTGCTTTCCTTCACTATAATGTCTAACATTTCTTGTAACTCATTTTCACTCTTAGCGATTAAGACTGTATCATCAGCATAGTTATTGTTAATTATATTATGACCTCCAATTATTATTAAAGGCATGCCCCTTATGGATCTCAAAATAATCTCACTATACATATTAAATAAATCTGGTGACAGCACACAACCTTGCCTAACACCCTGTTTTATTTGTTGAAACATTTCCAATTGATTTCCAGTTCATATGGCCGCTGTTTGTTGCCAGTTCATGTTCTTTATTGTTCTTCGATCTTTACTGTCTACATTTGTCTTCTAAAATTTTGATTATTTCTCTTTATATGGCTCTTTTTACTAAAGATCTTATGATGTATATAGCATTTTTCGTACCTTCACCTCCAACAAAACCACATTGTTCATCACTAATTTCTGGACTGATTTTGTTTCAAACTCTTCGCATGATGATTCTTAGTAATACCTTAGTCATATGACTCATAAGGCTTATTGTGCAATGATCATCGCATTCAATTGACCAGATTGCTTTGGTAGGGCTATTAATATTGATTTGAGCATGTCGTCTGGTATATATCCACTGTTGTAGATATCATTCAATATTTTTGTTATTATTTCTATTCCAAAATCACTCATGGCTTCAATCTCTTCTTAATTATATTATCTGGCCCAGAAGCTTTCCTGTTTTCATATTGCGCAAGGCGTCTTCCACTTCTACTTTTAGTATTTCTGGTTCTTCCCAATATCCTTAATATTTATTTCTGTTTGTTCATCATCATAAAGATCTTTGTTGTATTCTGTCCATCGTTCTCTTATGCTTTCTTGTTCGAATAACAAAACTCCTTCCTTTGATCTTAAACATCCAGTTTTCGATTTCATTTTTCTTCCTGTTAATTCTTCAATTTGTTTGTATATAGCTTTGGATTCTCTTTTTTATTTCATTTTGATCTTTTTTCATCTATATTTTAGCCATGCTATTTTGCTTCTCTGCATTTTATTACAATTTACAAAACAAAATAGCTGGGAAAGCGTTTGTTGAAAACGTATACTCCACAGGGAGTTAAAAGGAAGAAGAAGAAGATATTGTGTTTCGTTGAGTGTCCCTGTTCTGGGCAGGCTTTTCAACCTCAAAGTTGATGCTCATTGTTGTTGCCTCTTGTATTAGTGTTCTTCATAGTGTTCTTGGTCGACCACTTTTTCTTTTGACTGCTATTTCCCATTTCAGGGTTTGATACGGGAATCTCTTGTTATCTCCTCCCATCACATGGTCAACCTGTGTCCATCTTCTTTTCTTGATTATATATGTTATTGATGGATGCATAGCTTACTTATTTCTGCACTGATCCCAAATTTATTCCATGCTATACAAAGTATTTTCCTGAGACATTTGTTTTTTTTTATGCATCTAATTTAACCACCTTCCCGTATTTCAAACAACAAATAAATTTCTTTTCAATTGTTTTGTTTACTGAAAAAAAAAGTAATTTTTATTATCATCATGAAATCTAGTGATTGTTCTCAAAAATATATACAAATGGTTATTGAAAAAATCAAACAAATAAATAAAGAAGCTTTATGTAAAATAATGAAAATTTTTTTTGTTTTTTGCTTGAGTATAAATTTCACAATTTTTACTCGAATGTTATCCTATGCAGAGTATGAAATTGATCATTCGCTAAAATTAACTTCTTTTTAAGTTTACCTTGGAAGTTCAGTGTGATGTTGGCATTGGATTCTCCAATTTCATTACTAGCATTGCATTTGTATATTCCACCATCTTCTGTTGCTGGATCCTGAGATACCATTCAATATCACATAATTAAGATGTATGTACAATCATTCAAATGAAAATTAACTAATTCAGTATGCATGTATGAATTTGTTTAAAAATTGTATGAATAACTCTAGATTTTAGAATTGTAGTTTTTTTTCTTATCACTACTATATACTAACTATGCATGACCTCTGACTGGAAACTTTTTCATAAAAACAAGAGCATCATACCCAAAGTGCAAAGATCACAAACTATCTCCACGGAATATTTTATAACAGATGACTAGAAGTAAGAATTAACAGAATATGAAGGAAATCAACCTTTTATAAACATATATAAGACAATATATACATAGTCTAAATTAAGGATAAGGTCATGTAATCAACATTGTCATAAGTCTGAAGAGAAGGTAGGTATATACTAACCATTTGATGACAAGAAATAATCACAGAATATCAAAGCAAGCAATAAAACAAGAACAAGAAAATGAGGCTGACTTTAACAGGCATTGATAAGAACACTTGATAAAGGATATTCAAGGCGTGTTCAAAGAAATAAATTTATGTTCCTTTTATTGAGTTATTTTCAGGTCATCCTCATTGCACTCCTTACATATCCTTTTAATGATTGAGAAGCAATATTCCCAAAATATCTAGACAAGGGTACATACAGATGGCTCTGCAACTGACTACACTATATACATATATTCTAAGGAATTGCTCTCACAAACTGCTGTTATCCTCTAAAAACACTCATTAAAAGAGTTCAGTCTTCCCATTTTGTCAGTTTCTAGAGTCCTCACAATAGGTAATTGAAGGAGAAAATAACAGTTCATATTTCTACATCAGAAAAGGAAAATTCAGTGGAGCAAATACCTGAATTTGTAAGGTCGCTGTGTAAAATCACTACCAGCTGAGTCTGGTTTCAAAGTAATGGAATAACGACCTCCATGAACAACTTCAGTTGTGTCCCTGAACCACTTGATCTGAGGTGTTGGTTTGGCCTCAAGTGTACACACCATGAGAAGCTGGTTTTGCTGCTGTTTGATAGCTGGCTTTTGGGTGAAAGTTGGAGCCTTTCCATCTTGTCCCCTGTTTTAATACAAGTTAAACATTCCTCTGACACTAAGACGGTTTCTTAAAACACTCATGACATCTAAAACAACTTTAACAATGAAAATCAATTTCATCCTTTAAAGAAATAGGTTTTGTGTAAATTCAAGTCTAGATATACAGTGTGACTTTGTTTGTCCTTTACACAATGAATTAATGTTTAAAACAAGAGAACATTGTATACAGAAATATGTATTATATATATATATATATATATATATATATATATATATATATATATATATATATATATATATATATATGTGTGTGTGTGTGTGTATATATAAAAATACAATCAAAGACATTATTGCATTAGGAGAGCTGGGAATACAAGTCATAACAAAACTACTCAATGACATATATAACACTGGACACATACCAGAAGATTTACTAAAATCTATCTTTGTAGCCATACCAAAGAAGTCAGGCGCCACTGATTGTGAAGACCATCGCACTATTAGTCTCATGAGCCACAGGACGAAAATATTACTAAGAATCATCATGAGACATGTAAAGAACAAAATAAAACCAGAAATAAGTGAGGAACAATGTGGATTTGCGGAAGGAAAGGGCACCAATAATCCAATATACATCTTAAGAACATTGATAGAAAGATCTATAGAGGTAAAGAAAGATCTATATATGTGCTTTATAGACTACACAAAAGCGTTTGACACAGTAGAGCATGTGGAAATAATCAATATGCTGGAGAAATTAAACATTGATGACAAGGTTCTGCAAATCATAAAAAACATGTACTGGCAACAAACAGCAGCTATACAAATTAGCAAGCAAAGAGGACAAATCCAATATATAAAACAAGAAGTCAGACAAGGCGGTGTTCTGTCGCTGGATTTGTTTTCACGTTACAGCGAAAATATTATGAGATCAATCTATCTATCTATTGTCCTTTCAAGCTGAAGATGGCACATAGGGCAGAACAATAATCTCAAAAACAGAAACCTTGCATGCCAAAATAGCACATATTGCAGAGATCACTGCTTCTAAAATATATGGCTCTGTTTCCATAACAATACTTTTTTACAATAAAAGATTGTCAAGCCATCAATCAACCTCCTTAGACGTCTCTTACAACATGCCTGGAAGGTCACAGAGTTACTATTCTTTACTTCCCTCATATTGAGGCCCGGTAACACACAGAAAATGAGAACAATAGTAGACAAAATGGAATTAAAGTCAATGGTCACAACATAAATAACTTGCAATATGTGGATGACACGGTCTTAACAGCAGAGACAGAGAATGAACTACAAGAAATAATAGACATAATAGTGGAAGAAAGCAACAAAAAGGGTCTCAGTCTGAATAGTAAGAAAACAGAAGTAATGGTCATATCAAAGAAACAATCACCACCATCATGCAGCATGAAATAAACAGGACAAATCTGAAACAAGTGCAAAGCGTCAAATACTTGGGCACAATAATAACATCAGATTGAAGATGCACCACAGAAATAAAAAACAGAATAGCTCAGGCCAAAATAGCATTTCAGAAAATGAAAAATATCTTATACAACAAATCTATGTCAATAGAAGTGAGAAAGAGAGTTCATCTGTGCTATATAGAACCAATTCTGACCTATGAAGTGAATCATGGACAGTAGACAAACAAATGAAAGATGATTAGAGGCCACGGAGATGGGATTTCTGAGAAGAATGTTGAAAGTTTCCTGGACAGCTAAAAAGACCAATGAGGAAGTTCTCAAAGAGGCCAACACAAAAAGGGGACTCCTAAAAAACATCAGAAAGAAACAATCAACATTTTTTTGGGCACATCAAAAGAAGAGGAAAGTTGGAATACTTGGTTACAACTGGCAAAATAAAAGGAAAGAGAGATCACGGATGATAAAGAGAGAAAATACTGGATAGTTTGGTGTCATGGCATGGTGAACAGTCAACAACAGAACCGACATGATGTACTGTAGATAGAAGATCGTGGAAGGACATGATCACCTGTCAACCAGTATGGTACATGATGATGATATATATATATATATATGAAAAAGCATAATTATTTTAATTGCTTTATTAATAATCTTATTTATTGATTTCTAAGAATAGAAATTAATGAACATGAACTAGTCTCTCAAAAGAGGACATTTATAGGAAGTTCTAGAGGATTTAATCTTATTATCTTTTGGGCTCATCCCCTTCTTTATTTTTCAGGAACTGTAACTTTCAATCTTGTTCTTTCAAAAAAAATATGGTAGTTGATATGGCCAAAATTAAGCTGCCTGAGCTTGTATTCAGGTTAGTTTCACACTTGTGTTTGAGTAGCCTGTGCTTAATAAAACAATAGAATAAAAGATCATCATCATCATGTCCCCTACCGGTTGGCATAGGCGATCATGTCCTTCCACGATCTTCTATCTACAGTGCATCTTATCGGTTCTGTTGTTGACTATTTTCCATGCCATGACACCAAGCTATCCAGTATTTTCTCTCTTTGTTGTCCGCGATCTCTCTTTCCTTTTATTTTGCCAGTTGTAACCAAGTATTCCAACTTTCCTCTTCTTATGATGTGTCCAAAAAATGTTGATTGCTTCTTTTTGATGTTTTTTAGGAGTTTCCTTTTTGTGTTGGCATCTTTGAGAATTTCTTCATTGGTCTTTTTAGCTGTCCAGGAACTTTCAACATTCTTCTCAGAAATCCCATCTCTGTGGCCTCTAATCATCTTTGATTATTTGAATAAAAGATACAAATTATAAATGTATAAAGACAGCTGAAAAAGATGTATAGGTCTATATCTAAAAACTAAAAAGTTATAGTTGTGGTTATTCAAAAGCCCCGGTACCACAGCAAATGAATTAAAATCCATAACTACTCACCGCCCGTGCCAGTGGAATCATTCAAATTAAATAAAAATTAAACAACATGATACAGTAAGTATAATTGTTTTAAAATGGTTACTTACTGTGATTTTTTACTGCCTTTTGACATCAGAGTATATATTTTATTAGGTAGTGGAGTGTAAAATGGAAAGAAATAAATTAGTATAACAAAAATAGTATTAAAAATAAACATATTGGCATTAACATCATTTTTACATATGCAAGGCATAACAGGAACTTTTATTCTCCTTTCTCTATATTCTCTATTAATAAATAAACAACTTTATAAGAAAATGGAGCTTACAAAAGCTCCCAAAAATGCATGCATCATTAGAATCTATCAGTGGAATTATTCAAGTACTAGTAAAGTTCCACTAAAAAATGGCACCATTTAAAGATTTTTGTAATTTATTTTTTGGAAGATAGTAATTGAAGTGACACACATGTGCTGTATTGAAAATATTCTGAAAAAGTCAATATGTAATAAATATATTTATCACTATCATGTATCATACATGCTGGTGTACACTATCATATCTCTCCACAACTTTCTGTCTTTACATATGTGTTTTAGTTCAAATGTTGTCATTTCATCTTTCTCTGAAGCTGTTTGGTATCCATTATCTTTGACTTCCTTTATCTCTTCATTCCTCAATGTCTCTAGTTGTCATGACATACTCCTTTTCTTTTATTCATCATCATCATTGAGTGCAATTTCCACATCAAAGGTTGGCTACCATGGAACGCCATGTATAAGGAACTGTATAACATCATTTGAGACTGTGCTAAGGCAAAACTTAGAAGAGAAAGACTCATGAAAAAGGATGGAAAACCCTGTGGATCAGTGAGCCTGACTTGTTCATTCAGTGACCGCGTGTGTATGTCAAACATAGGTAGAATTAGCCACGAAAGAAGCTGCTCGACAAAAAACAAAACCTCAAAAATATACACAATAGCCTCCACTAGACCGTCTGACAAGACGAAAAGGGCCATATATAATATATGGCAGCTTTTTTGATTTATTGTTATTACAGGAGAAAACTAATTTTCATATGTCCAGAGAATAGGAAAGGACAGAAGTGATGTCAAGGAGAAAAGAGAAAGACAGATAGATAACTGAATAAATTAGGAGTTAAGATAGCAGGATGCTAGTTGGCAATGTTACACAAAAGTAGGAACTTTGCATATATAAGTATCAACAAAATAGAATGTAAACATGTTTGTGTCAAATATATAGGAGGATATATATTCATACCTATAAAAGCTTCAATATAAAAACTTACATTTTTTTTAAAGCTGTTTATGGTAAAGAATAAAGGGCAACTTTGAGTAAATTTAAACATTAGAGACTTGACTGGAGAAAAATTACATTACAGATGCTGCTCTCAAAGGAGCCAAATACTAGACAGCATTGTGTTGAAAGCAGTCATAAAACAAACAGTCAATATCCCATGCCCCTTCCCAGTCTAGACAACCAAGCTCAAAAGCAACTCAAGTACCCAAAAATGTCACATCGAAGTCATATGTGTTGTGTCAAAAGATGCAGATAATGCAGCTTGGTGTACCATAATTTATCTACACCCATTTCATGTATTTTTAATGGTGGATGAGAAAAAGGAGTAACCATTGGGCTAAAATAAACAAGCAATCAATAACTACTCTCAAGAACATCCACACTTACTGTCAAAGTTCAGTCGTATGGTTGCATTACTCTCTCCAAGCGCATTCTTGGCCATGACTTTATAGTTTCCAGCATCCTGTGCCACAACATCATTAATCTCAAGCACAAGGAAATATGTTTTATTATCCCTTGGCTCATCTCTAGTACTGAAGCGACCTTTAACAAACAAATTGACTGAGCTTTAATAAGTGACCTTTTTCTTTAAATTGTTGATATGTTCAAACAAGCTGAGTTAATTTACATGTGAATTGTTATTACTATATCATGAAATGGTAAATAAACAAACACCCTTAGAAACAATAAGTCCTACATTAAAATATAATTTGAAAATAAACTATTTTTCTGACAATATTATAAAACTAAGTGATTAAAACAAAATATAACAAAGTGATGAATGAGATGAAGAGACTTAATACTGAACATTCTTTCAGTGTGATCAAACATCGCACAGGACTCACAGTGTACCACACTCTAAGTCCTAATTCTATTAGAGTTTCTTAATCATTTTAAGGGAGTTAGTGTCTGCTATCTATACCTCTTTCATCAGTATTTTTATCAGTGTGTCTCATAGTCAGCCTCATTTTCTTTGTTCCTGTTGGTTCCCATTTGAATGCTTGTTTTGATATTCTATGATTACTTCTTCTCAACACATGGTCATACCTCTTACTTAGATGAAGAGCCACCATTAATATATTACATAAAAGATATTCTTCTTCTTTTTCAGTGTTTTCAAGTTTTATGACCACGCATAAAGAAATAAAAAAAACGAGTGTCCTGTAATAACTTCATTGAGTACCATACCTGCTGGCGTAGGTAATCATGTCTCTCCACAACTTTTGATCTTGACAGTTAATTATTATTTCTGTTGTTGACCTTCTGCCAAGCCATTCTCTTAAGCTGTCTGGTATATTTTTCTCTTTGTTTCCCTCCATCCCTTCATCCCTCAATTTTCCCAGTTGTCACAATATATTCCAGCTGTTTCCTTCTCATAACATGACCAAAAAATGATGATTGTTTCTTCCTAATATTGCATATTTTCTCTCTTTTTGCTTTGGCCTCTTTCAGAACATTTTCATTGCTCTACTTAGCTGTCCATGGTATCCTCAATATTCTTCTGGAAAACCACATTTCTACAGCCTCCAGTATTTTTCTTATCTGTTGTCTTATTGTCCATGATTCACATCAGTATCTTAAGACTAACTCTACATAAAATGTAAGAACTCATTTTCTTGTTTATATTGTCAAAAATGGATTGCACAGTATCTTCCACATTTTAAATATATATATAAGGTCTTATGGGAGTGATGTATCAAATTTTAGCATATTAGAGGAAACATTTGGAAGTGAGGAGGCCAGTGTTCTTCACTAGTATTAGCTTTTCTAGCCCAGTGAATTAAATACACATGCTTTTCTTCAGCAGGATCAATTAGAGATATAAGGCAGGGATTAAAAAATAATCATTCTGTTGTCAATCCAGCACACAAACTATTAAGCTACTGATGTTCTAATTAATGCATACAAACAAGAAAGAAAGTAGCTCCAAAGCTATATAATTAGTTACAGCAATTTATGTCTACTTTGTTAGCAGAAAAGTATCATTCTCCGTACAACAGCTCACAGATGATACTCCTCAGTTACTATTAAAATAGTGCTGCAATAAAAAATGAATATGCTATTACCTCCAGGCTGTATGACAGTGTTGTCTTTGTACCAAGTAATCACAGGGACTGGATCAGCAGACAGAGTACACTCAAACAAAAGCTTTTTCCCATTATTCTCTTGCCTAGTTGCTGGTTTCTGAATGAAGTTAGGAGATATGCCATCCTGTCTGTTTGGCCATGATAAAGTTATATGTTAAATTGTACAGAAAAAAATACTTGATATTTTAAAAAGAAAAAGACAATAAGGAACAGATGCAAAAGTAAATAAGAAAATATTAATGCAATAAGTGATAGAAACTTGAAATAGAAAACAGAAGAGGAAAACAACAGTAAAAGAATCTGATCAAATAAAAACTGGATAATCTCCAAATATGGCAGATGTCAGGTTATAAAAATGCTAAAATTTATTGATTTTATTATTTATTCATTTTCTACTTCATCATCTTAGGATTTCGGACATTGATGCTGACTTTATTATTTAATTATATTTAACAACTAAATAAATTAGTCACAGAAGCAACTGCAAAAGAAGAAAAGGTACACTTAGAAGCCATTTCAGAGCATTGTGACCCAAATAGTACATTTTATTCTCATTGCTGAATGGCAAAAGAAGTTGAGGAAAGCAATGTGCACAAAAGTAATCACTTACTGCATCTTTCTTTCTTCACTTCCTCTTGTACACATTTGGGTGTCAAGGGAGATACAAAGTTCTGGTTCTCGCACTTTTGGCAGCTCCATTGCTATTTGATGTTGTAGTGTTTCTTTGTTGCTGTCTGTCCATCTTACTCTGGGTCTGCTTCTTGCTCTTTTCCCTTTTCCTTTTTTAATACATATCTTGTATGGTGAGGGATCGCACAGCATTCTTTCTAGATTGGCAAACCAGTTTATTTGTTGTTTTTGTATGTAGATTAGGATTGGTTCAATGCCTACTCTTTCTCTTATTTCTGATTCTGTCTTTTCTTGCCACTCCAAGCTCATTTCTCTAATATATATTATCCCTGTGGCGACAAGCTTTCTTTAATACCTATTTGTAAGTGACCATGTTTGGCATTGACAACACAATGTTGGAATGAATATACTCTGTATAAGATGATTCTTGGTGGCAATAGGTATTGCTTTGTGTTAAAGTCTAGAGAATAGCTGTCCCATTATTTGGTTTACCTTGTATCAGAAGTCTACTTCTTTATAAATTTTACCATCTTCTGAGAATGTTGTTCCCAGATATTTAAAGTTTCTTATTTGTTATACAACTTGATGTTCTATCGCTATGTTTAATGTCCTCCTTTATCTTCTTAGTGATATGATTTCTGTTTTTTGTCAGTGATTATTTTGATGTTATTCATTTTGCATTTTTTATTTGAGAACAACAGAAGTTGTTAAAGTTGTTCCTTTTAACTCTTATAGGGTCTAGTCATCAGCTAAAAAATAGTTCATTTAAATCTTCACTTTGTGATTTTACATCCTTGCATTACTGCATTATATTGCAAAAAAATGTAATTTAAATTAAGACATAAAACCCATTTAACAGTATGTGGTACATTAAAGTTGCAGTAATAATATAATAATTGTCAAATTATTAATGAAGCCGCTGTTGCTGCTGAGTGGTTAGTGTGCATGTTACTGATCACAAGGGTCCTGGTTTAACTTCCATTGTAGTAAACTTGTTTAGACCAGCAAGCTTTTGATAATAAATACCAGAGAAAATTTATTTCTAGAAAAGTAGGGCAGTCAGGCATGACAGGCACTCATAAAGTATTATGTCAGTCTTTAACAAAAATGGACACTACATTATATTCCCCATGTGCCTTAAGATATTGGAGGAAACCTTTCTTAAACCTCAAAAATAAATAAACAAAAGAAAATAATACTTACTGTTTCTGTCCTCCTGCTGAGGAAAAACAAACAAAAGAAAATGAATTTTGTGAGACAGAATTGTACAAGAATATTATCAACATTTAATTTATATGATCATCTCACTATATATCAATTATATTAAACCTGACAATGGGAGGACTTCAGAGACAATAGAAAACAAATATGCCACTATTTGAGAAATAAGAGAAAATAAAATCAAGCCCAAGGTTAACAGAATCAATATTAGTATGTCTCAGTCTCTTTCTTATTAATGATGTATATATATATATATATATATATTCACACAGACAAAACTTTAGTGCCATATAACAGTTATTCTCATATTAAACACATTTTAGTATGGCATAGATTTTAAGAAATAGTATAAGTGTATTCATCATCATCATGTGCCATACCGGTTGGCGTAGGCGATCATGTCCTTCCACAATCTTCCTACAGTGCATCGTATCAGTTCTGTTGTTGACTGTTTTCCATGTCATACAACCAAGCTATCCAGTATTTTCTCTCTTTGTTGTCCGCGATCTCTCTTTCCTTTTATTTTGCCAGCTGTAACCAAGTATTCCAACTTTCCACTTCTCATGATGTGCCTGAAAAATGTTGATTGTTTCTTTCTTATGTTTTTAGTAGCTCCTTTTTTGTGTTGACCTCTTTGAGAACTTCCTCATTGGTCTTTTTAGCTGTCCAGGGAACTTTCAACATTCTTCTCAGAAATCCCATCACTGTGGTCTAATCGTCTTTTCATTTGTTTGTCTACTGTCCATGATTCGCTTCCAAAGGTCAGAATTGGTTCTATATAGCACCGATGAACTCTCTTTCTCATTTCTATTGACATAGATTTGTTGCATAAGATATTTTTCATTCTCTGAAATGCTATTTTGGCCTGAGCTATTCTGCTTTTTATTTCTGTGGTGCATCTCCCATCTGATGTTATTATTGTGTCCAAGTATTTCAGATGTTGCACTTGTTTCAAATTTGTCCTGTTTATTTTTATGCTGCATTATGGTGATGATTGTTTCTTCGATATGACCATTACTTCTGTTTTCTTACTATTCAGACTGAGACCTTTCTTGTTGCTTACTTTTACTATTATGTCTATCATTTCTTATAAGTGTATTAACTCAGTATATAAAAAAAAAGAAAGGCATCAAATTAAAAAAAAATTTTTTTTTAATATAATAATTTATATAATAATAAATAAGTGTATTACCAATTGGTTTCCAGTTCTTATGGCCGCTGTTTGTTGCCAGTACATGTTCTTTATTATTCTTTAGATCTTTGCTGTTTTAAGTTTATGCTTTCTACTTTCTAAAATTTTGTTTATTTCTTGATGCTTTACTTTATCAAATGCCGTGGTGTAATCTATGAAGCATAGGTATAGATCTGTTTTCACCTCTATGGCTCTTTCTACTAAAGATCTTATGATATAAATGGCATTGACCAACAATTTTTTGCTTGTTCCTTTAACTCTAACAACAGCTCTAACAAAACCACAGTGTCACACTGTTCATCGCTAATAATTTCTCTGGACACTGATATTTTTTATATAATTATCATGTTTATTCTCGATATATATAATAATATAAACATGTTTAATCACTGTATATTGTTTATAAGGTTCTTTGCTATATTTACCAGAACTCACAACTATGATTTTACTTATTTATATTTATTTATTTTGTTAGAAAGAAAACTACAATCAGTTGTCACTTGATGTTGCCCAATTTCCTCCAGCAGACGACTAATCCGATATCGCGCGCCGGGCTACGTCACATTGCCATTATTAAACTTTTAGCAAAACGAGCTCACATAATAAGGAAAATAAAAAAATAGAAAAAATGGTATGTTAGAAGCTTTACGCGATAAGTAGACGACACAGATTAAACGACGTTTCGGCCCAATAGGCTTTCAGCAGGAACAAAAAAAAAAAAACAACACACACACATTTGCATTTCTTTGCTTTAACCCCTTAGCTTTACTGCAGCTTCGCATTTTTATGCATTCATTTGCATTTCTTTGCCTTAACGCCTCACGCCTCACATAATAAGACGATATCTTATTTGCTGGGAGGTGTAATTGAAAGTGTTAAAGTATTTTTTTAAAATCAATCACGAATGCATGTTACTGAGAGTTTCATCATCTCGTCGTATCTTACAAATACCACCATCAAGCAGCATGCTTGCTGGCTAGGTATCATGTTTCTCCACAACTTTCTTTATCTATAATTATTCCGTTATTTTGTAAATTTCTTACCAATTCCATTTTTTTCCTGTAACATTTTCCTAAAATTGCTATAACTAGTGTAACTACAAGTAAATAGAGCTCTGCCCTTTTTTTTTTCTCTCTCTCTCTCCAGTTTTACCATGGCCTCGCATGACTATATATTTGTTTAAAATATTTATGTTTACTTCCGTCTAAATTATCCAGTATCTTTTCTCTATTTCCCTCTAAATGTTTCCTGTTGTCACAATATACTCCAGTTTCTCCCTTCATGTGTTTGGTTAAAAAAAAGCCTCTTCTCCCCCCCCCCCCCTTTAAATGTACATAATAAGGTTTCTTTCTGCCTTAGTCTATTTTAAAATGATATTATTATGTTACTGTTTTTAGCTGTCCATTGAATTACCAACATCTTTATGTAAAACCACATTTCTGTAGCATACAACGATTTTCTTCTTGTTGATCAAGATTTACATCTGGCCATGTATAAGTCAGGATGGCTTAGAACAGAACAACTTTTTTCTTAATTTCCACTGCCAAACATAATGGGTTGCGATCTTATACACTTATGCCTTGAACCACAGTGTGAGGAATTACAGCTGCCGCCGCAGAAATTTGTGCGAAACTATCAAATTTGGTCTTCCCTGAGCTATGATGACAGATTGTGGACTTGTATATGCGCTTAGTGGTATACTGTTTATGTGCCATTTTCATGAGATGACCTAATCCTTTTATTTTCTTTTCTTTTTGTATGTTTGTTATTAAGCACATGTGCGCGCGCGCGCGCACACACACACACACACACACACACACATAAAATAGCATTTTTTTACTTTGCGGTTGAACAAGATGTGCCTGAAGACACGGTTATTTTACAATAATTACATAATTACATATATTTTCCAATTAGCATTTTTTTAATAGCAAAAGAAAGTTTTAACATACATTTTTTTATTGCGTCAGTATTTACATATAATAAAGACGTCAGTCATGAACAAGTTTAAACAAGAATGCAGATTATCTGAAGCACTTGAGTCATGTTTGTACAAATCTATGTAGAAAATACTTAAACAAGTGCGAACATCTATAACAGTATGAGACAGTATAATGAGACAGTATAATTCTCTACTATTGAGAGCAGAGTCATGGTGTTAAGTGCAGGTGCATGCCTAAAGATAAGCACAGATCATGAATATTCACTGTATGAGAAAATAAGGGCTGTAGATTACAGAGAGGTAAATCATGGATAGGCCGAGCTGAACATTTGGTTAAATCGATCTGCAAGCTACCTAATATTATTCCTGGAGCAGAATGGATACCTGTCCCTCCAGAACTTGAATCCATCTTCTCTTGCCACATTAGACAGAGAATGTAGGGAACTTAATTCGACTGCAGTTAACGCGGAAGTGAATGCGCTCATTTGTAAAAACTGCAGTGATATGGACGTGCTAGTCTACACAGATGCTTCTGTGGTGCGCCATCAACTGAGTTGTTGAACAACTTCACTACCCGATCCAATGGCAGAACTATTCACGAAGTTACCGGCGCCTACATAATGACGACCAATAATTTGATGATGGAAATAATGGCAGTGGCGAAGGCTTTCACTGGATGAAGACTCAAGGGTGTACTCGTATGTGTGTGTGTGTGTGTGCGCGCGCGCGCGTGTGTACTGAGTAACTGAATGAACATGATCCACAAAGTATCTATCTATCTATTGTCCTTTCGAGCCGAAGACGGCACATAGAGCAGAACTACAATCTCAAAAACAGAAACCTTGCGTGCTGCCAAAGTGGCACATAATGCAGAGATCACTGCTCTGAGATATATGGCTCTGTTTCCATAACAATACTTTTTACAATGACAGCTTGTCAAGCCATCGATAAACCTCCTTAGTCGTCTCTTACGACATGCCTGGAAGGTCACAGTCCACAAAGTATAGCCGGGCAAAATTCGCCGACAATGGCTGGAATCAATACAGAGATCCTAAATTTGCAGCATAGCTCTGAAGTGTGCCCGGGTCATGCTGGCGTTGAAGGCAACTACAGAGCAGAAGGTTCGTCAATATTACCTTATGGACTGCCAATGGATCTGGTAGATATCATTATCACTCTACGAGAGATGGATTGAGCAAAGGACTTTGACAAAAGCACAAATACATGGCTATTAAGACTGTGTGACCTATAAGAAGTGTAGTCAGGTGTTATCATAATAGAGTGATATTCTGGACGAATGAGAGGATTTGTCAACAAACACTGAACTGTCACAATTAGTTGCTGTGTGCTGATGAACATTTTGAGGAGAAGATGTGAGCACCTATGGGTGTGTCCAGAGTGCTGTGATGATGATCCTAATTTAACACAACATATCATAATGAGGCAGTATAATAATGAGTGACCGCGAGAAAGATCACTGTCTCTCCTCACCTCCATATTCTGTGGCCTAGTGACGGTTAAAATTTATATTTCACCCCGGCCCCCAAACCTCACTAAGACATAATGAGCACACACAAAAATATAAATCTTCATTTTGAAAAAACGTGTCTGAAAAAAGAAACAAAATTAATTGCTTTATTGAAACAATTGCTTGTATGAAATGTATACAATATATAACTATCTTGGTTACATGACTATACTGATGGAGCTGCAACAAACGCAAATGTACCGAGATATTTATCTTCAACCCAGACAACATCACTAAGCCAGATACATTCTTCCTGGAAACTCTGCTCATATATCGCAACTGATACTCAAGCCAATAGAGCATGTTACCAATAGAATCTATACGAATAGCTCAGATTGTCATCGGGTTGTCGTACTTTCAAATGCATTATCTGTCCTACATGCTCAAGAGAGTGGTAGACTTCCACAGAACGAGTTATGCTGCTAAAAAATATCCAACCATATCGCAGTAAATATTACCACAGTTTTGTGTATCTGGAAATGAAAGAGCACATACATATGCCAAAAGATAGGAGAGTGTGAGAAATATATAATAAAACCATAAATTTAGATATACACAAGAGTCGTTATCCAGCCTATGAGTAGAGAGCAAAATAGTCATTGATGACCGCCATACATACACCTGATTGACAAGGATAAACTATTATTTGCAGACTTAAAACAGGTCGCATCAAATTGCAGAAACCTATAAACTTTGGCCGTGACATACATCCATATACAGGAACGGCAATCGCAGTCTAATATAATTGAGAAGACTAAGTCTTAGGTTGAACGGATTTGCGCCGCGCCAAGTAATAGGTACAACTCTCAAGCAAACAAGTTTGGGTACAACCAGTGCTTATTTTTTGACGGTACGCAACAGTACGCAGTACCGGCACCTTTTATTTATATTAAAATTCCAATTTATTGACAGTAAAAATATACTCTCTCGATGAAGCTGAGATTAGAAAGTTAAGCACGCAAATTTCGCTTACATGAAGAGATGCCGTTCGTGGTTTTCGTGAATATCTTGAAGAAAATAAATTCCCCGACATACAACTTCCTCTATACTTTGGACACAGTTGCAGTATATTCCAGTGAACGTGAAAGGGGTTTCTCTCAGATGAACCTTCTAGTAACTTCATCTAAGTCATCTCTACTTGTACGGACAACGTCTACACTGAGGTTCATCAGGATAGCAGGACCACCTCTCATTAAATTCATTCCTAGCAGATATGTGGATTCATGGCTACAACGAGGTCCTCATTCTGCAGTTGATAACAAAAGCAAGAAGCGATCTAAACAACGAGGTGATGTTGAAAGTATGGAAGTTACTGTAAAATCTTCGTAATGGCACTTTTTTTTTACATAAAAAAGCATATATGTATATAATGTATGTTCAATTCTAACAATTATGAAGAGGGCTGCTCCTAGGTCGTTATTCTGCAGTTGATACTCAAAATAAGAGACAATCTAGAGACGACAATGGTATATAAAAGGATATTTTAAAAGTGTAGAAGTACATACAATAACATCGTCATGGTGAGTGTCGGTGCCTTTTTTTCAGAAAAATACCTTTTTCTGGGTACAACACAACAACAATCACTGTGCACATGAAAGTTAAATTATCAAACTACAGAACAAAAAGAAGGACCAATACATAATAAACTCAACATTATTATCAGGCCTGTACGGGGAGGAGCCTAAACAACAGTCAATTTAATATCAAACACTTGCCTGACGGTATAAAGTAATAAACACCAGAATGTAAACATAAGAAGAAGATTTGTATAAAACATTATGGTAATTAACGTAGTTCCTTAAAATGAGAAGAAGAAAGATGATAATAAACAGCCAAATATTGTGGCGCGAGGGATCATCATCAAGTACCGGGCCTACTGGCGTAGGTGATAATGTCTCTCCACAACTTTTGATCTCGGCAACTATTTATCATTTCTGTTGTTGGCCTTCTGCCAAGCCATTCTCTTAAGCTGTCTGTTATTTTTTCTCTTTGCTTCCCTCTATCTCTTCGTCCCTCAATTTTTCCAATTGCTACAATATATTCCAGTTTTTCTCATCTCATTACATGGCCAAAAAATGATGATTGTTTCTTCCTAATATTAGAAATTATCTCTCTTTTTGCTTTGACCTCTCTCAGAACATCTTCATTACACTTCTTTGCTGTCCATGGTATTCTAAACATTCTTCTCTAAAACCACATTTCTACAGACTCCAGTGATTTTCTTGTCTGTTGTCCTATTGTCCATGATTCGCTTCCATATGTTAAGACCGGCTCTACATAACATTTAAGAACTCTTTTTCTTAATAGAGGAGGGATAGAAGGTCCAAACAAGACATACTGGCAATAATAGGGGCAGGGAATATAAAATATACCGGTATTTACTTTTATTTTTGACAAAGTGAACTTACAAAGTTTGAAATATAAGTCACGTAAATATATCTCTCAAATAATCCAAATGTCAAGAATTGCTTGTGCTAATAAGATATTATACAAAACAGACCATGGAAGCCATATTTTTAGTGTTAACGTGTTGAGACGAAATTCAGAAGCAATCCCAAGAACTGGCAGTGAGTGGACACTGAATGGAAAGCTAAAAAGATGTCGACATGGTGTAACGGGGTTGAGGACAGTGGAAGCAAATAAATAGTTGAAGCCAGATCTGGAGCACGGGTCTCGTGAAGTGGAGAAATGTTAGTCACGACGCCACAAGATGTAACGCGCGACAACTATAGTCCGTTCAGATTCGTTTGCCGAGATGTTATGATTTATAATTCAAAAAGTTCTTGAAGATTTCACATGATTTTTGGCATACGGTGTTAAAATGTCCATGTCACGAGAACATATGTGTTACTCGATGTCTAGCTATAACGGTTTTCTTAAAGCGGCGAATTCCTTTGATCTTTGCCCATGTAACTATTATTTTGACCCTAATCAAAATGTTTTACAGTAATCTAGTGCAACGATGACCCATAGGCGTGTCCATAAAATTTTACTTGGTGGCAAGTATACAAATTTTAAATTATATATAGAACTTTTGTTCGTAGAGTCAATTTGATATAGTTCCATGCTCTTGGTGTGAGTTTCCCAAATGTTGTCGCTGCCTTTCAAATACGTACATTTAGTTCCTCATCTAAGGAAAGTGTGGCTGTAATAGTGGATCCAATATAGCTGAACTTCTGTACTGACTCAAGCAGGCTTCCATTCAAAGTAATGGTTGTTGGTTTGCTTATAACATATTTTTGATTGCTTGGGTGGTCTTGAACAATAAACTGTTTAACAAATCAACTAGGAAATTTTGCAAATCAAACTATTTATCTGTAGACTTAATCAGAGTAATGATCATTCAGAATCAGACGAGTCAAATAGGTCGATTACTGCTTTCGGCTGAACAAACAACAAACCATCCTTTTTCCAATATTCCTCTTCTTGTCGTAACACATGATCCTCACATTTTACCCAGTAGTCTTTATTTATATTTGATAGAGCCTGATTTGTAAGTGTCTCAACATCGCATAATTTGAAAGTTTTATTTGTATATGCTACGTGTCCTTTAACTTTTGCCCAAACTAGTTCTATAGGATTTAAGTGTGCATGATATGGAGGTAGTCTCAAACATCTATGGCCATGTTCTTGAATTAACTTGTCTATTTTAAATATCTTTGTACGTTGTGTCTGTTTTACAAGGCTAAGCAATTCGGGTTTCAAGTAGCTGTCGTTAACTTGTATGTGTTCTTTTATGAGCCACGTTTTGATTGCATCTTTTGTACTTGATGATGTTGGGATTCTATCTTCTACGTTAACTACGTTATGGTATGAAGCATTGTCCATTATCAGACAAGAAGGTCGATCTAATATTGGAAGGATACTTTTCTCGATCCAGTCTTTAAATATGTGCCCATTCATTTCGGAGTGGTAGTCTCTATTGTCTATGGATTTTGAAATGAAAACGAGATGAGCATTCTGCAACAACCCATTATGTCTGCTACCTGCATGTGCAACTATCAAACGTTGCCCTTTACTGCTTGGTACTGATCTTTAATACTTCCATCTGCTAACTGCCATTCCTATCCATTTGTATGATGAGCGTTGATCCAAGTTTCATCTAAATAAACAATATCATAATCATTTTCGCGCATTTCCTTCACTTCACGTAAATACTTGCTTCTAAGAGCTACTAGATGTGGCTTCTCACAAATAATGTTTTTTCCACCAGCATACTTTCTAAAGGTGAAGCCTGCACTTCTTAATATTTTCCATAATGAAGTTTTTGATATTTCAATGTCGTTGTTAGTTTTCAGCCAAAGCTTCAACTTTCTAAGTGTCACTTCTTCGTTTATATCAAACATTCGACAGATTTCTCTTTTTACTAGGTCCTTATCAAAACTGTCTAACGTTTCTTTCCTTCCTTGCTTTCTTGCATTTGTTGGCAATAAATATCCGCTTCCTTTAACTATTCGATCAAATGAACGTTTACACAAACTTAAAATATGCATTGTTCTCTTCTCAGGGTTTGATAAAGAACAATAAAGATGTCCCTTTTTACGCTCTCTACAAAAGTATTGATAAATCTTTATAGCAATGTTATGCTCAGTAAAATATTTTGCCTTTATATTCATTCTCACATAGACTTGCAGAAGATAATATGGATAGTGCCGCCTCCTTTCTGTAAATATTGAGATTTGCCTCTGAATTATGACTCGAACTCGAGTCTACGGCCGTGATTTTGACGTCACATAATTTCCGGTTTCGGCTAAAATGTCATTTTGTGCTAAACGGGAAATTTCATATGTAACATTTCTTTATAAAAATTTATAGTGGAAACATAACTATTTTAGGACGGTGCGCATTCAGCCGTGAAGGTCATGCCTATATGTTAAAGAATCAGCTGTGAGATGTAAGCATCTACATAATCCCGCCGGTGTTTATAATATCGATTAACTTTTTTTTAATATAGGTTAAATAAGGCATCTTTGAAACTGGATCACATTTCTTTGATAAAAAAATATTTTTATAGCGACATTAGTATTCTAAACCTAACTTCAAAAGATCAATGCAAATGAACAATACGTTTTTGTAAAAAATAAATTAATGTCTAGGCAAACGAATCTGAACGGACTATAGCTGTTTTATCAGCTTGCGACCAAGGGAAGACCATGAAGAAGAAGTAGAAGAAGAAGTCGAGGAATAGAAGAAGAAGAAGAATAGAAGAGGACGACGAAGAAGAATAGAAGAGGAAGAAGAGGAATAGAATAGAAAGAGGAGAAGAATAGAAAAGGAATAAGAAAAAGAAGAATAGAAAAAAAGAAGAATAGAAGAGAAAGAGGAGGAAGAGGAATAGATGAGGAATATGAAGAAGAAGGAGAAGAAGAATAGAAGAGGAAGAAGAAGAATAGAAGAAGAAGTAAGGAAGAGGAAGATGAAGAAGAATAGAAGAGGAAGAAGAAGAAGAGAAGAGGAAGAATAAGAATATAAGAGGAAGAGGAAGAATAGAAGAGGAAGAGGAAGAATAGAAGAGGAAGACGAAGAAGAATATAAGAGGAAGAATAAGAATAGAAGAGGAAGAATAAGAATAGAAGAGGAAGACGAAGAAGAATATAAGAGGAAGAAGAAGAATAGAAGAGGAAGAATAAGAATATAAGAGGAAGACGAAGAAGAATATAAGAGGAAGAATAAGAATAGAAGAGGAAGAATAAGAATAGAAGAGGAAGACGAAGAAGAATATAAGAGGAAGAAGAAGAATAGAAGAGGAAGAATAAGAATAGAAGAGGAAGACGAAGAAGAATATAAGAGGAAGAAGAAGAATAGAAGAGGAAGAATAAGAATAGAAGAGGAAGACGAAGAAGAATATAAGAGGAAGAAGAAGAATAGAAGAAGAAGTAAGGAAGAGGAAGATGAAGAAGAATAGAAGAGGAAGAAGAAGAAGAGAAGAGGAAGAATAAGAATAGAAGAGGAAGAAGAAGAATAGAAGAGGAAGACGAAGAAGAATAGAAGAGGAAGAGAAGAATAGAAAAGGAAGAAGAAGAATATAAGAGGAAGAAGAAGAATAGAAGTGGAAGAAGGAGAAGAAGAAAAAGAGAACACTTAAAAATGGCGAAATAGTTATTGGGTTATTTGCGGGTCATCATCATTGCACTCCGAACATGTCCATAGGTGCTCAGATCCCCTCCTCAGCAATTCCCTCAGTGTCCAGCGACTGACGACTCCAGTTCTATGTTGGTTGATAAGTCTTCTTACACGCCACTAAGTTTCTCATTTCTGGCTGTGCCCATCTTAACTCCCATTTCCATCATCCGAAGGAGTGACGTGGATCTGTGTTTGTCGAAGTCCTGTGCTCTTCCCACATCTCGGAGGGCATTGATGATGTCCGTCCGATCCATTGGTTGCCCGTCCTCAACGACAGCGCAGCTAGCCAACCTGTCCGCTCTCTCATTTCCCCGTACTCCCGCATGTCCAGGGACATAGACAAAGGTGACCTTACGTATTTTGGATGTCTGCAACGACTCTACCCATTGCATGCGTACAGAGCCCGCCTCCACTTTTTTTTTTATCATGCTCATCGAATCACTCAGTATACATGCGTGGGTGTAGTCTTGTGACTCTAACCATTTGAATGCCTTGGTCACTGCCATCGCCTCCATTGTCAAGCTACTCGTGGTCACGACGTATGCATAAAATAGTTATTATGGCAAAATGTGGGCAAGACAAATTAAATATTTGGAATGTACGAAAATGGCACAATGACATACTGAAAGGTCGTAACAAGATAAAATATAAAATGAAGGATGCAGAAGCAGATCAATTTCAGTTCAATTTAATAGTAAAAAAATAACGACTTGTATAACAATAGAGCAAAAACACAAACTCTGCGACAGATCATCATCGTGTGCCATATCGGTTGGCGTAGGCGATCATGTCCTTTCACAATCTTATATCTACAGGGCATCGTATACATTCTGTTGTTGGCTGTTTTCCATCCCATACCACTAAGCTATCTAGTATTTTCTCTTTTTGTCACCCGCGTTCTCTTTTTCCCTATATTTTGCCAGTTGTAACCAAGTATTCCAACTTTCCTCTTCTCATGATGTGCCCGAAAAATGGTGATTGTTTCGTTCTGATGTTTCTTAGAAACTCCCTTTTTGTGTTGGCCTGTTTGAGAATTTACTAATTGGTGTTTTTAGCTGTCCATGGAACTTTCAACATTCTTCTGAGAGATCCCATCTCTGTGACCTCTAATCGTCTTTTCATTTGTTTGTTTACTTGATGCCTTCATGATGATTGGCTTTGATGTAGCTTTGATGTTTTTTTTAAAGATATGTTTGAGTGTGTGATACTTTCCAGTAGTCACATCAAGTCTAATCACAACTAGCTGGGGGCCATGAAAACCAAAGCATGTTCTATCTTGTTTGGTATCTGTATGTGCTGGTCTCTTTGAGAATTTCATTGTCGGTCTTTTTATAAATATGTCCATGAACTTTCAATATTCTTCTAAGAAATCCCATCTCTATGGCTTCTAATCGTCCTTTCATTTATTTGTTTACTGTCCCTGGTCCGCTTCCATTGGTCAGAATGGACTATATTTGATAATGATGATGATGAACTCTTTTTCTCACCTATATTGACATAGATTTGTTGTGCAACAGATATCATTTTAATGGATACAAATAAGGAGAGCATTAACAATTTTTAATATCCTTCAAACAAACAACGGAATGACTATAGATTACACCAATAGCAGACTGAACATAGATAAGAATTATAAATAAACCAGGGAGACTGGTTGGTCTCGAGGCAAGACGCCGGCCACGAGACAGAGAGGTTGTGGGTTCAAATCCCGGTTGGTTGGGATTTGTATTTATGATTTCTTTCTGCGGCAACCACCCCTGGTCGGAAGTCGGAGTTATCTGCCTGTGCGGCGAGGGACTCCTGTGCACACGGCTTCCAGGGAAAAATGGATTAACACGTAAAATTCAGTTCCTAGTCTCTAGGGACTTCGTCAGAGGTGAAAGCTGGCGAACAAAGGAATAAATAAAGCACTGCCCATCAAACATCAAGAAATTGATCAAGAAATGTTGTTTGCTTTCACCAGCTTTATATCTCTGACGAAGTCTCCAGGAATAGAATTTTGCTTGAATATCACTTTTTCCTAATTCTTTTTCCCTACCGGCAGCCGTGTGCTCAGGTGTCCCGCGCCATTCATGCAGATATTTTCCGACTTCAGAAGTACTATAAATTCCTATCGCCGAGGGTTTTAACGTTTTCGGTAGATTTTTTTCATATTAATTTTGCCCTGTCTGTGGCCATTTTTGAACTACTCTCTTTCGAATACCAACTGCCTAGAGTTCTTTAAAATGAGCAGAAAGTACATAGGGCATTCTGTTTTTCCACCGTTACCCTTGAGGGCTCGATATTGGATCTCACTAACCAGAGACCCGGGGAGGAAGGGTAAAACCATAAATAAACCACGTATTAGGCTTTTAAATAACAACCGCTTGTGATGGTAATCGATTCCAGGATTTTCTTGTCCAGAGGAGGGCGCGTTACCTCCCACCCAGGCTCGTGATATAGAAATACAACTTTAGTTTACCTCCCACCCAGACTCGTGATATATACAATACAACTTTAGTTTACCTCTCAACCTGCCTCACGATATAGAAATACAACTTTAGTTTACCTTCCACCCTGTATCATGATATAGAAATACAACTTTAGTGCACCTCCCACCCAGCCTCGTGATATATACAATACAACTTTAGTTTACCTCCCACCCTGCCTCGTGATATAGAAATACAACTTTAGTGTACCTCCCACCCAGCCTCGTGATATATACAATACAACTTTAGTTTACCTCCCACCCAGCATCGTGATATATATAATACAACTTTAGTTTACCTCCCACCCTGCCTCGTGATATATACAATACAACTTTAGTTTACCTCCCACCCAGCATCGTGATATATATAATACAACTTTAGTTTACCTCCCACCCTGCCTCGTGATATATATAATACAACTTTAGTTTACCTCCCACCCAGCCTCGTGATATATATAATACAACTTTAGTTTACCTCCCACCCAGCCTCGTGATATATATAATACAACTTTAGTTTACCTCCCACCCAGCCTCGTGATATATATAATATAACTTTAGTTTACCTCCCACCCAGCCTCGTGATATAGAAATATAACTTTAGTTTACCTCCCACCCTGTCTCACGATATAGAAATACAACTTTAGTTTACCTCCCACCCAGCCTCGTGATATATATAATACAACTTTAGTTTACCTCCCACCCTGCCTCACGATATAGAAATATAACTTTAGTTTACCTCCCACCCTGCCTCACGATATAGAAATACAACTTTAGTTTACCTCCCACCCAGCCTCATGATATAGAAATACAACTTTAGTTTACCTCCCACCCAGCCTCATGATATAGAAATACAACTTTAGTTTACCTCCCACCCAGCCTCGTGATATATATAATACAACTTTAGTTTACCTCCCACCCAGCCTCGTGATATAGAAATATAACTTTAGTTTACCTCCCACCCAACCTCATGATATAGAAATACAACTTTAGTTTACCTCCCACCCTGCCTCATGATATAGAAATATAACTTTAGTTTACCTCCCACCCTGCCTCATGATATAGAAATATAACTTTAGTTTACCTCCCACCCAGCCTCGTGATATAGAAATACAACTTTAGTTTACCTCCCACCCAGCCTCGTGATATAGAAATATAACTTTAGTTTACCTCCCACCCTGCCTCATGATATAGAAATACAACTTTAGTTTACCTCCCACCCTGCCTCATGATATAGAAATACAACTTTAGTGTACCTCCCACCCAGCCTCGTGATATATACAATATAACTTTAGTTTACCTCCCACCCTGCCTCACGATATAGAAATACAACTTTAGTTTACCTCCCACCCAACCTCATGATATAGAAATATAACTTTAGTTTACCTCCCACCCAGCCTCGTGATATAGAAATACAACTTTAGTTTACCTCCCACCCAGCCTCGTGATATAGAAATACAACTTTAGTTTACTTCCCACCCAGCCTCATGATATAGAAATACAACTTTAGTTTACCTCCCACCCAGCCTCATGATATAGAAATACAACTTTAGTTTACCTCCCACCCATCCTCACGATATAGAAATACAACTTTAGTTTACCTCCCACCCAGCCTCATGATATAGAAATACAACTTTAGTTTACCTCCCACCCAGCCTCATGATATAGAAATACAACTTTAGTTTACCTCCCACCCAGCCTCGTGATATAGAAATACAACTTTAGTTTACCTCCCACCCAGCCTCGTGATATAGAAATACAACTTTAGTTTACCTCCCACCCAGCCTCATGATATAGAAATACAACTTTAGTTTACCTCCCACCCAGCCTCGTGATATAGAAATACAACTTTAGTTTACCTCCCACCCTGCCTCGTGATATAGAAAAACAACTTTAGTTTACCTCCCACCCAGCCTCATGATATAGAAATACAACTTTAGTTTACCTCCCACCCAGCCTCATGATATAGAAATACAACTTTAGTTTACCTCCCACCCAGCCTCGTGATATAGAAATACAACTTTAGTTTACCTCCCACCCAGCCTCACGATATAGAAATACAACTTTAATTTACCTCCCACCCAGCCTCATGATATAGAAATACAACTTTAGTTTACCTCCCACCCAGCCTCACGATATAGAAATACAACTTTAGTTTACCTCCCACCCAGCCTCACGATATAGAAATACAACTTTAGTTTCTAAGAGACTGTTTTTTTTTTCCCCACAGGAACAAATGGTTGTGTTAAATCAACAATCGACAGGTCTGTTGAGGAAAAAAATCTATAAATGTTTTACAATAAAAGATTTTATAGAAAAATACTCAGTATACCAAGAACTGAGAAAAGATTAAACATGTCAGTTTTGCATCAACTTAATATTTCAGAAAACTCATTTGCTAAGAAACATAAAAAGCAAGGAAAATATTATGTTTTCGCTATATACAATTACATAATGAACATTATCATGGAAGGTATGGTATCAGGTAGATAAGAAATAGAGAAAAACAAAGAATAAGTGAATGTTAGATATCACTGA
This sequence comes from Megaustenia siamemsis, assembly GCA_032433765.1. Lineage (NCBI taxonomy): Eukaryota > Metazoa > Mollusca > Gastropoda > Stylommatophora > Ariophantidae > Megaustenia > Megaustenia siamemsis. Next base: position 40,712,597 of record JAVIAB010000156.1, on the reverse strand, counting down.
TGAGCTGGGATACCGTGGACGCTGAGAATCTTGCACATAACAGAGATAACTTCAAAGCAGATTTCATATGAGCTAACTTCAAAGCAGCTTTCATATGAGCTAACTTCAAAGCAGCTTTCATATGAGCTAACTTCAAAGCAGCTTTCATATGAGCTAACTTCAAAGCAGCTTTCATATGAGCGAACTTCAAAGCAGCTTTCATATGAGCGAACTTCAAAGCAGCTTTCATATGAGCTAACTTCAAAGCAGCTTTCATATGAGCTAACTTCAAAGCAGCTTTCATATGAGCTAACTTCAAAACAGCTTTCATATGAGCTAACTTCAAAGTAGCTTTCATATGAGCTAACTTCAAAACAGCTTTCATATGAGCTAACTTCAAAACAGCTTTCATATGAGCTAACTTCAAAGCAGCTTTCATATGAGCTAACTTCAAAACAGCTTTCATATGAGCTAAGTTACAACAGGGATAAATTAGATGATGATGACGACAGACAACATCAAGAGGTGGACATGGGGATGAGTCACCTAGTACACCATGAAAGCATGAGACAGTACTTGTGCTCCATAACATCGATACCCCTCTGTGTTGAAACTTAAATAAAGAAAAGAACAACTCCAACCCGACAATCTCGTGACGTACACAGTGGGTATGCGGCCTTTATTCTTTAACTCCTTAGAAAAATGTGTATACAGCCTTGAAATGGAATAAAAGTCGAAACGATGGGATAGATACAGCACTGCGATGTTCGTTGTGGCGACAACTCTGCGGCACTAAGGCTATCTGGATGATTGCTTCCCCTAATGTTTACATTATTTTTAAGAGCACGCGTCAAAATGAATCAACCCCACCCATAACTCATCCAGCATCCCCTGTTCCACTGTCCCCCATCCACATACACGCATGCACGAGCGAGCACACACACACGCACACACATACACACCATAAATGCTGATAAACACCATCTCCAAACCCGACCTCCTGTAGGCATATGATATTCTCATTCATGCTTTCATAGCTTTGTCAAATGTGCTGAGATCATCAAGTTACATTATTTCTATATCCAAGTCTTGCGTTTCTAAACATATCTACCGCAGTTATGCATCATATAACGCAACAACAAATGAATTATGTTAATAAAAATAATATATGTACTGTTTATTAAAATCATCTGTTGAATCCGTTTGTAAAGGGCTAACGTTTTTATGAGACATGTCCCACTACACCCCCCCCCCCCCCCTTTTTCCCCTTTACCTCCTCTTTCTTCCTCTCTCTCTCACTCACTCTCTCTCCATCTCTTTCTCTCTCTCTCTCTCGCCCTAAAAAAAAAATAACATAAAAATTATTCTCGCAATATGGCACTGACCTTGAACTTTGACTCGAACGTCGTGAAATGTGTAAACATTACTCAAGACAGGGCGTGGGTCGGATTACGAGCTTGATAATTGTGAGAAATTGCGGGTGGTTTTTTTTTTTTTAATAAATAATATTTTACAAATCTAATTTAAAAGTTCATTCATAAGAAACTAAAACTAGTTCACTCACCGAGGAACTCTATCACTGCCATGCCAGTCTTAGACTTCACATTTACATTATCTACTTTATTTCTCTTTAATTAAATAAAGAAAAGATTGTCGAGACAGTAATTTTTTTAAAATGTTGATATCACGGAAGGTGGCGCCTGACCCTACGAGCCCATGATGTGTAAAGGTTGGTAAATATAGCATAAGTGTAAATTATAATGAATGTTATGATAATCAGAAATTCTGAAAAAAATGTATTTTTCTAAATTAATATCTCGATCACTTTTCAGCCTATTTCACTGTCTAGTTATGCATGTTTTGTATAACCGGCCTACAGTACATTTTCATACTTCTAGGAAGTAAAAAAAAATTAAAATACCCCCGTCACGCCAAGTGGCGTATAAGGAATATGGTGTTACTGACCATAAATTTTACAGATCCTCGGCACATGATTTTTAGGGTAATGTGGTCGGTATTACGCCCGTGCCGCTTTACTTTCCCAGAAAAGGCTGGGTGAATCGGAAGCCGTCAGTTGGAATCGAACCCTTCTAGCAAGTAAAGCAACAACAAAAATAGTTAAATGTCATTTTTGTTTTTTAGATGCTAGAGTTGTAATACTTTAAGCATTGTTTATCAGTAGACTTAAACAACAGATTTAGAAACAGTCTGGTATATGTGAAAACTAGACCAGCGGAGAATTGTAATAGTGATTATGTATCAGTTGTGGGAAAGAGTTCTTAAATGTTATGTAGAGCTAGTCTTAACATATGGATGCGAATCATGGACAATAGGACAACAGATAAGAAAACCACTGGAGTCTGTAGAAATGTGGTTTTACAGAAGAATGTTGAGGGTACCATGGACACCTAAGAAGAGTAATGAAGATGTTCTGAGAGAGGTCAAAGCAAAAAGAGAGCTAATTTCCAATATTAGGAAGAAACAATCATCATTTTTTGGCCATGTAATGAGAAGAGAACAACTGGAAAAATTGAGGGACGACGAGATAGAGGAAAGCAAAGAGAAAAAATAACAGACAGCTTAAGAGAATGGCTTGGCAGAAATGTCAACAACAGAAATGATAAATAGCTACCGAGATATAAAGTTGTGGAGGGACATTATCACCTATGCCAGTAGGCCCGGTACTTGATGATGATGTGGGAAAGCTTAGAGTAAAATTTTAAAAAAAGCAAAAAGAACCTCAGCTAATATCAAGTGACATTTAGATCTACTCAAATTAGACAAATGGTTATAAGACAAATATAACATCACAATTCCGAACAGGTGATATGCAACAGAGAGGAAACAAAGCATTGATGAACAGTGGGAAATGCTAAAAGAATCAATGCAGCAACCATCAAAAGGGTTCATACCACCAGTGAGGACAAACTCAAGAATAAGCAAAAAAATTATACCAAAGCTATATACAAACAAATTGAAGAATTAACAAAAATAACAACGCATTTAAAAACTGGATGTTTAAGATCAAAGGAAGGAGAATTGTTGATTGAACAAAAAAGCATAAGGGAAAAATGAACATAAATCATTAAAGAACGTTATGATGATGAACGAATAAGCGTAAATATTAAGGATAATGGGGAAGGACCCGAAATACTCAAAAAAGAAGTGGAAGACGCATTGCGCAATGCGAAAACAGGAAAAGCACATGGACCAGATAATATAACTAAAGAAGAGATTGAAGTCACGGGTGATTTTGTAATAGAAATAATAACAAAAATATAGAATGATATCTACAACAGCGGATATATACCAGACGACATGCTCAAATCAAAATGCATAGCCCTACCAGAGAAATCGGGTGCAATTGAATGCGATGATCATCGCACAATAAGCCTTATGAGTCATATGACTAAGGTATTACTAAGAATCATCATGCGAAACAAAATCAGTCCAGAAATTAGCGATGAACAGTGTGGTTTTGTTGGAGGTAGAGCTGCGAACAATGCTATATGCATCATAAGATCTTTAGCAGAAAGAGCCATAGAGGTGGAAACAGATCTATACTTATGTTTCATAGATTATACCAAGGCATTTGACAAAGTAAAGCACCAAGAAATAATCACAATTTTAGAAAGCATAAACGTAGACAGCAAAGATCTAAGAATAATAAAAAAACATGTACTGGCAACAAACAGTGACCATAAGAACTGAAAATCACTTGGGAATGTTTCAAAAAATAAAACAGGGTGTTAGGCAAGGTTGCGTGCTGTCACCAGATTTATTTAATATGTATAGTGATATTATTTTTAGATCCATAAGGGGCATGACTGGAATAACAATTGGATGTCAAATTATAAATAACAATAACTATATTGATGATATGACCTAGAGAGACATAGAGAAGACCATTGATGAGAGATGCAAGAGCAGCAGGAAACGGCTCCCTCAATGAGATAGAGCTGCTTGTACAGAACAGAGACGAACGGCGAGATTTTATAAAATATCTTTAAAAGAATTGAAAACTGCTAGAACGAAAATTCAGATAAGAGTATCTTGGTCTACATTCTATGGGCCGGCTACGGTTCGAAAGGTCGATAGATAGATAGATGCTGATGATACAGTTTTAATCGCTAAGAGTAAAAATGAGTTACAATAAGTGTTAAACATTATAGTGAAGGAAAGGAAAAATAAAGGGCTCAGCCTTAATAGCCAAAAGACAGAAATAATGGTAATAACAAAGACAAGACATCACCTCAGTGCAAAATAAAGACAAGTGGAACAATATTAAAACAGGTAAATGAATTTAAATATGTGAACAATGCTAACCTACGATAGTAGATGTACAACACAGGTGAGATGCAGAATGGCTCATGCAAAAACAGCATTCCAAAAAATGAGGAAGATACTGTGCAATCCATTTTTGACAATAGAAACAAGAAGCAGAGTTATTAAATGTTATGTGGATCCAGGCTTAAAATATGGATGTAAATAATGGACAACAGGACAACAGGACAACAGACACGAAAATCACTGGAGGCTGTAGATATGTAGTTTTACAGCAGAATGTTGAGAATACAATGGACAGCTAAGAAAATTAATGAAAACGTTCAGAAAGAAGCCTAATCAAAAAGAGAGCTAATTTCCAATTTTAGGAAGAAACAATCATCGTTTTTTGGCCATGTAAGGAGAAGGGAACAGCTGGAATATATTGTAACAACTAGGAAAATTGAAGGACGAAGAGATAGAGGGAAGCAAAGAGAAACTATACTAAACAGCTTAAGAGAATGGCTTGGCAGAAAGTCAACAAGAAAAATGATAAATAGCTGTCGAGATCAAAAGATATGGAGAGACATGATCACCTACACCAGCAGGCATGGTACTTGATAATGATGATCAATAGACTTATGATACATTCGGGTCAAGGCAAAGAAATGCACATAGCAAAGGAAAGAGCCCCCGTCACGCCAAGGGGCGTATATGGAATATGGTGTTAGTGACCATTATTTTCACAGACCACCGGCACATGATTTTTTGGGGTAATGTGGTCTGTATTACGCTCTCCCCGCTTTACTTTCCCAGAAAATATCCGGTACCCATTAAAGGCTGGGTGAACTGGAGCCGTCGGTTGGGATCGAACCCTACCTCTTGTCCTGTGTAGTCCAGTTGACTAACCACTGAGCTATCGCGGCTACATGAAGCTTTAACCATATCGTATTTTTTCTCTGTTTTTCCCAATATCATTTCATTTCTCATTATGATCATCATCGAGTGCCTTCTCCGCAACGAAGGTTGGCTACCATGGATCGCCATTCTACTCTGTTTCTTGCTTTGATGGTGCAGGCTATCATAGATTGACTTGTCCATCTTTTGATGTTACTCGTCCATGTTAGTCTTGGTCTGCCTCTGCCTCTTTTACCTTGTATTTTCCCTTCCAATATTACTTTTAGTAGGCTGTTGTGTCTTTTAACATGCCCCAAAAATTTCATTTGTCTTGTCTTAACTGTATTTAGTAGTTCTCTTTTAATTTTTAGTTGTTTTAAAACTTCATCATTTGTTTTCTTTTCTTTCCATCCAATTCTACCTACTCTTCTATAAATCCACATTTCAAAGGCTTCAATTTTCTGTTCTGTTTTCTTGTCTAATGTCCATGTTTCTGCACCATACAGGAACACTGAGAAGATGTAACATTTTGCCATTCTTAGTTTCAGCCCTGCTGATATTTGTTTTGTTGTTAGTATATTTTTCACGGCATTAAAATTACTTTTTGCCATACCTATTCTTTTGTTTATTTCAATGTTACATTTGCCATCATTGGTTATAGTATTTCCCAGGTAGTTGTAGCTCTGGACTGTCTCCAGATGTATTCCCTCAACTGTGATATTTAATTGCAGGTGTTGAGAATTTTCTTTGTTTATGATCATAGTTTTAGTCTTTTTGATATTCATATCTAGTCCATATTTTTTGCTTGTTATGCTTATTAGCATAATAATATAATAATATAAGCAATTGCTGTAGGTTTTTAAGATTTTCTGCTAGTAGAACAGTATCGTCATCATATCTCAGGTTATTGATTATCTTTCCATTAATGTCTAGGCCCGGCATCTCTGAGATGTTTTTAAAGATTTGCTCAGTGTATAGATTGAACAAGCTTGGTGATAGGATGCATCATTGTCTTAATCCTCTTTTTATGTCCATGGGTGTAGAGTTCTCCTTGTTATATTTTATTATTGCTGTTTGCTCCCAGTACAAATGACATATTAGTTGTATGTCTGTGTCGTCTAGATTTATATCCTTATGATACATCACCGGTTAGCGGGGTAGAGTTCTGCACTACCAAAGGAGGAGTAAGACGCCTCCTTTCCTCCGCTGGTCTTCGGGACACCCCTGGGCAAGGTAAATGGAGCTCCCATTTAGCCCCCCTATCAGGGTTATGTGAAGCAATTGGAGCAGGTGGTGAATGGTGTTGTGGGAGCAGCCGACAAGTAGTGCCGGTTATGGTCCCACACCGCGTAGGCAGGCATAGGCTCTTATGTATAGAGACAATGGCTGCGATCTCTGACTAGTACTGTCACTGCCAAGAAGGAAAGGAATGGCAAACTGCCTTCTTAAATTGCCTTGAATAATCATGACAAATCACAACCTTCTATTTACAACTAACGACGTTAATGGGGACTTCACAGTCACCTCGTCCGGTAGGGAGCGTCATGTGCTACAGGTGACACCCAATCGTCATCATGCTACTGTATGCAAAATAAAAAATAAAGAGACACTAGCAATAGGAACTTGGAACATTATATCAGCATTCCAGGCTGGAAAACTAGAAAACATCAGCCAAGAAATGAAGAGAATGAAATTGTACATCTTGGGACTATGTGAAATGAGATGTAGAGGAGCAGGATTATTACAACGCGACAGTGAAAATGTAATTTACTCTGGGGGAACCACACACGAAAGAGGAGTAGGCATCATGTCAGATAGAGAAAGAAGCAAAACAGAGAAAGGATTTTGGCCAGTATCAGACAGAATTCTGCTAGTAAAATTGAGAGGCAGACCAATGGATATTAACATAATTCAAGTTTATGCACCAACAAGTAATAGCGAAGAAGAAGACATTGACACTTTTTACGAGGAGCTAGAGGCGATCATGGAACAGTGTAAACCCCAAGAAATAACTATTATATTAGGGGATTTCAATGCAAAGGTAGGAACAGCTAAAGTGCAAAATGTGACTGGGGGCATGGCCTTGGAGAGACGAATGGCAGAGGGGATAGATTGATAGATTGGGCAAAGACACATGAAATAATTATAGGTAACACCTGGTTCAAACAACACCCTAGGCGACTATGGACATGGCAAAGCCCAGACAAAAAAGCACACAATCAAATTGATTTTGAACTGGTACAGAGAAGATTCAGGAATAGGCTAATCAAGGCAAGGAGCAGATTGCAATAGTGACCATGTACCAGTCACTGACCATGGAAAGATAAGAATAAAACTGCGGAAGGCACAGAAATCCCCAAGAAATATAAAATTAGAACTAGATATGCTAAGAGTAGATAAACAGATGAGTGATAAGTACAGCACGATAGTACAAAATAGATATAATGCTATTGAGAAAATACAGGACATTCAGGAGCAGTGGGAAATGCTCAAACAATCGATTCAACAAACATCAAAAGAAGTAATACCAGTGACTAAAAGAATAAACAAAAAGAAATGGATGACAGAAGAAATATTACAACTAATGGACGAAAGAAGAAAACATAAGAAACAAGAACGGACATACAAAATATTGCACAAAGAGATCCAAAACAAGTGCAGAGAAGCAAAGGAAGGATGGTTAAAACAGAAATGTGAAGAAATGGAAAAACAACAAAAGAAAGACTCAAAATTTATGCACAATCAGTTAAATGAATTAACAGGAAGAAAAGAAGTCAAAGTTTTAGGATGTGTGAAATAAAAGGAAGGAAATATAATAATGGGACAGGAGAAGACAATAGAAAGATGGACAGAATATATCAGTCAATTCTACGATGACGAAAGACCAGAATTAAACAATTCAAATGAAGACACAGGACCACCAATAATGCAGAGTGAAGTGGAGGACGCAATTCAACATATGAAAAGAGGCAAAGCTCCAGGTCCTGACAATATAACAATCGAAGAGATAACTGCATTAGGAGAGCTGGGAGTGCAAGTCATAACAAAATTACTCAATGACATATATAACACTGGACACATACCCGAAGATCTACTAAAATCTATCTTTGTAGCCATACCGAAGAAGTCAGGAGCCACTGATTGTGAAGACCATCGCACTATTAGTCTCATGAGCCATATGACTAAAATATTACTAAGAATAATTATGAGACGTGTATGGAACAAAATAAAACCAGAAATAAGTGAGGAACAATGTGGATTTGTGGAAGGAAAGGGCACCAATAATACAATATACATCTTAAGGACATTGATAGAAAGATCTATAGAGGTAAATAAAGATCTACATATGTGCTTTATAGACTACACGAAAGCATTTGACAAAGTAAAGCATGTGGAAATAATCAATATGCTGGAGAAATTAAACATTGATGGCAAGGATCTGCGAATCATAAAAAACATGTACTGGCAACAGACAGCAGCTATACGAATTAACAACCAAACAGGACAATTCCAATATATAAAGCAAGGTTGGATAAGGCTGTGTTCTGTCCCCGGATTTGTTTTCACTTTACAGCGAATATATTATGAGATCAATAGTAGACAGAAAAGGAATTGAAGTCAACGGTCACAACATAAATAATTTGCAATATGCAGATGACACAGTCTTAATAGCAGAGACAAAGAATGAACTACAAGAAATTATAGACATAATAGTAAAAGAAAGCAACAAGAAAGGTCTCTGTCTGAAAAGTAAGAAAACAGAAGTAATGGTTATATCGAAGAAACAATCACCACCATCATGCAGCATAAAATTAAACGAGACAAATCTGAAACAAGTGCAACGTTTCAAATACTTGGGCACAATAATAACACCAGATGGGAGATGCACCACAGAAATAAAAAGCAGAATAGCTCAGGCCAAAATAGCATTTCAGAAAATGAAAAATATCTTATGCAACAATTCTATGTCAACAAAAATGAGAAAGAGAGTTCATCGGTGCTATATAGAACCAATTGTGACCTATGGAAGCGAATCATGGACAGTAGACAAACAAATGAAAAGACGATTAGAGGCCACAGAGATGAGATTTCTCAGAAGAATATTGAAAGTTCCCTGGACAGCTAAAAAGACCAATGAGGAAGTTCTCAAAGAGGCCAACACAAAAAGGGAGCTCTTAAAAAACATCAGAAAGAAGCAATCAACATTTTTCGGGCACGTCATGAGAAGAGGAAAGTTGGAATACTTGGTTACAACTGGCAAAATAAAAGGAAAGAGAGATCGCGGACGACAAAGTGAGAAAATACTGGATAACTTGGTGTCATGGCATGGAAAACAGTCAACAACAGAACTGATACGATGCACTGTAGATAGAAGATTTTGGATGGACATGATCACCTTCGCTAACAGGTATGGCACATGATGATGATACATCCGTGTGTATATCTTAGTAATAAAATTACACCTTCAGATAATTCTCACTTTAAAAAAAAAAGTTATATTTTAGTAGAGGCCTACTTTCTTTAGAGTACAGCAACGTATATTTTATATTTGGCCTTTGACGTCCTGACAGACGGTTGGTAGCAAGCAATCATCATTAGTCAGTAGTTTGGAAACAAAAATATTAGTGTTTTATGCTGGATGCTGCTGTGCTGAAGATTTTCTCTCGTGGCTAATCTGCCAATATTGGATAGACAGGTCCTGCCGCAGAACGAACTTATTCGTGGTGCCTGGCCTCGTCTCCTTTCTCCTGCGCCTGTTATCTTTTATTTTGATACCAGCACTGCCTCAAAAGTTGCTGTGCCATTCTATGATTTTGTTCTCCGTATGCTACGATCAGCAGCAGATTTTCCCAGCTTTCTTTTTTTTTCACTGATAGAGAATTCACTCAAGGAAACCCTGCAAACATCATTATATCTGAAAAGGCCAGCGAACAATGTTCCGAAAAGGATTGAGGCAAGGACACATCCCTACTTGACTCCACTGTATATAACTGCAAAAAACGTACATGTTTAAGGCCAAATTCATAGTAGATTTATGCTAAAAACATAACCAGCTCAACCTTCGAACAGCTGCTTTGTAATCTCCTTACAAATGTGTTTAAAGGACTCAAATAAGAAATTTATTTTTTTAAATTACTAATTGATGAATGCCTTATGAGATGGGAGGTTTGCTAATATGGAAGAGATAACGAGTTGGCAGTTTTCTTTAGCGTGCTTATATTTAGTAATTTTAATGCCATGAAAAATATACTAACATCAAAACAAATAATACCAGGGCTAAAACTAAGAATAGCAAAATGTTACATCTTCTCAATATTCCTGTATGGTGCAGAACCACAGACATTAGACTAGAAAACAGAACAGAAAATTGAAGCCTTTGAAATTTGGATTTATAGAAGAATAGGAAGAATTGGATGGAAAGAAAAGAAAACAAACGATGAAGTCTTAAACGACCTAGAAATGAAAAGAGAACTACTAAACACAATTAGAACAAGACAAATGCAATTTTTGGGGCATGTTAAAAGACACAACAGCCTAATAAAAGTAATCTTGGAAGGGAAAATACAAGGTAAAGGAGACAGAGACAGACCAAGGTCCAAGACTAACATTGACGAGTAACATCAAAAGATGGACATAATATAATATATTATGCTTAGCACACTACTATATGGATCCGAAACCTGCACAACATACTCAAACCAGGAAAAAAGACTAAATGTCTTCCACATGTGATGTCTCCGCAAAATAATGCACATCAAATGGCAAGACAAAATAACCAACAACTGTCCTGCAACGTGCTAAGACCCTAACAATCATGTCGATGCTCAGAAGTCGAAGGCTAAGATGGCTGGGGCATGTCCAACGGATGGAAGAAAAAACGCATTCCTAGGCAAATACTATATGGTGAGCTAAAACACGGAAAAAGACAAATCGGCAGACCTAAACTACGATATAGAGATATCTGCAAATCATCTCTGAAAGACTTCTCCATCTGTGAAAACGACTGGCAACATCTGGCAAGTGATCGCACATCATGGAGAGCATGTATAAGGAACGGTATAACAACATTTGAGACTGTGCTAAGACAGGACTTAGAAGAGAAGAGACTCATGAAAAAGGATGGTAAACCCTGTGGACCAGCGAGCCTGACCTGTTCATTATGTGACCGCGTGTGTTTGTCAAACATTGGTAGAATTAGCCACGAGAGAAGCTGTTCGGCAAAAACAATACCTAAAAAAAATACGCAATAGCCTCCACTAGACCGTCTGACAAGACGAAAAGAGCCATATATATATATATATATATATATATATATATATATATATATATATATATATATATATATATATATATATATATAACCATAGACTTTAGAAGCAGTGATCTCTGCAATATGTGCCATTTTGGCACGCAAGGTTTCTGCATTTGAGATTGTAGTTCTGCCCTATGTGCCGTCTTCGGCTCGAAAGGACAGTAGATATATATATATATATTATTGGGGGGAAAAAGCGCTCATGTAGATGTACTCAGGAAAACAAAAAGAGTTTAAAGAAACGTAGACTTTGTTTCGCTCAGAAGAATTTAAAGATCGCTCACAATAAACCATCAATTAAAACTGCATCAACAACAATTTGATGTTGTGAAATCACATTGATGTTTTACTTATAACGAAAAAACGGCAAGATGAAATGATTTAGCCATGTGCCCGATCGTCAGCCCTGGCAAAGACCATTCTGCAAGGAAATGTGAAAGAAGCAAGAAGGAGAGGTAGGTATATAGAGAGAGAGAGAGAGATTGGAGGGTAACATAAAGGAATAGCCAAATCTCGCCTTTGCTGAGTCGTCGGGTTGACTAAGTCTGTCAGTGGTGCCCAAAGACCTCCAAGTTGACTAAGTCTGTCAGTGGTGTCCCAACGACCTCCAAGTTGACTAAGTCTGTCAGTGGTGTCCCAACGACCTCCAAGTTGACTAAGTCTGTCAGTGGTGCCCAACGACCTCCAAGTTGATTAAGTCTGTCAGTGGTGTCCCAACGACCTCCAAGTTGATTAAGTCTGTCAGTGGTGTCCCAACGACCTCCAAGTTGATTAAGTCTGTCAGTGGTGTCCCAACGACCTCCAAGTTGATTAAGTCTGTCAGTGGTGTCCCAACGACCTCCAAGTTGATTAAGTCTGTCAGTGGTGTCCCAACGACCTCCAAGTTGATTAAGTCTGTCAGTGGTGTCCCAACGACCTCCAAGTTGATTAAGTCTGTCAGTGGTGTCCCAACGACCTCCAAGTTGATTAAGTCTGTCAATGGTGTCCCAACGACCTCCAAGTTGATTAAGTCTGTCAGTGGTGTCCCAACAACCTCCAAGTTGATTAAGTCTGTCAATGGTGTCCCAACGACCTCCAAGTTGATTAAGTCTGTCAATGGTGTCCCAACGACCTCCAAGTTGATTAAGTCTGTCAGTGGTGTCCCAACGACCTCCAAGTTGATTAAGTCTGTCAGTGGTGTCCCAACGACCTCCAAGTTGATTAAGTCTGTCAATGGTGTCCCAACGACCTCCAAGTTGATTAAGTCTGTCAATGGTGTCCCAACGACCTCCAAGTTGATTAAGTCTGTCAATGGTGTCCCAACGACCTCCAAGTTGATTAAGTCTGTCAGTGGTGTCCCAACGACCTCCAAGTTGATTAAGTCTGTCAATGGTGTCCCAACGACCTCCAAGTTGATTAAGTCTGTCAATGGTGTCCCAACGACCTCCAAGTTGATTAAGTCTGTCAATGGTGCCCCAACGACCTCCAAGTTGATTAAGTCTGTCAGTGGTGTCCCAACGACCTCCAAGTTGATTAAGTCTGTCAATGGTGCCCCAACGACACCCAAAGTTGACTAAGTCTGTCAATGGTGTCCCAACGACACCCAAAGTTGACTAAGTCTGTCAGTGGTGCCCCAACGACACCCAAAGTTGACTAAGTCTGTCAGTGGTGCCCCAACGACACCCAAAGTTGACTAAGTCTGTCAATGGTGCCCCAACGACACCCAAAGTTGACTAAGTCTGTCAATGGTGCCCCAACGACACCCAATGTTGACTAAGTCTGTCAGTGGTGCCCCAACGACACCCAAAGTTGACTAAGTCTGTCAGTGGTGCCCCAACGACACCCAAAGTTGACTAAGTCTGTCAGTGGTGTCCCAACGACCCCAAGTTGATTAAGTCTGTCAGTGGTGCCCCAACGACCCCAAAGTTGACTAAGTCTGTCAGTGGTGCCCCAACGACCCCCCCCCCCCAAGTTGATTAAGTCTGTCAGTGGTGCCCCAACGACCCCCAAAGTTGACTAAGTCTGTCAGTGGTGCCCCAACATACCCCCAAAGTTGACTAAGTCTGTCAGTGGTGCCCCAACGACCCCCAAAGTTGACTAAGTCTGTCAGTGGTGCCCCAACGACTCCCAAAGTTGACTAAGTCTGTCAGTGGTGCCCCAACGACCCCCAAAGTTGACTAAGTCTGTCAGTGGTGCCCCAACGACCCCCAAAGTTGACTAAGTCTGTCAGTGGTGCCCCAACGACCCCCAAAGTTGATTAAGTCTGTCAGTGGTGCCCCAACGACCCCCAAAGTTGACTAAGTCTGTCAGTGGTGCCCCAACGACCCCCAAGTTGACTAAGTCTGTCAGTGGTGTCCCAACGACCTCCAAGTTGACTAAGTCTGTCAGTGGTGCCCCAACGACCTCCAAGTTGACTAAGTCTGTCAGTGGTGTCCCAACGACCCCAAGTTGACTAAGTCTGTCAGTGGTGTCCCAACGACCCCCAGGTTGATTAAGTCTGTCAGTGGTGCCCCAACGACCCCCAAAGTTGATTAAGTCTGTCAGTGGTGCCCCAACGACCCCCAAAGTTGACTAAGTCTGTCAGTGGTGCCCCAACGACCCCCAAAGTTGACTAAGTCTGTCAGTGGTGCCCCAACGACCCCCAAAGTTGACTAAGTCTGTCAGTGGTGCCCCAACGACCCCCAAAGTTGATTAAGTCTGTCAGTGGTGCCCCAACGACCCCAAAGTTGACTAAGTCTGTCAGTGGTGCCCCAACGACCCCCAAAGTTGATTAAGTCTGTCAGCGGTGCCCCAATGACCCCAAAGTTGATTAAGTCTGTCAGCGGTGCCCCAACGACCCCCAAAGTTGACTAAGTCAGTCAGTGGTGCCCCAACGACCCCAAAGTTGATTAAGTCTGTCAGTGGTGCCCCAACGACCCCCAAAGTTGATTAAGTCTGTCAGTGGTGCCCCAACGACCCCCAAAGTTGATTAAGTCTGTCAGTGGTGCCCCAACGACCCCCAAGTTGACTAAGTCTGTCAGTGGTGTCCCAACGACCTCCAAGTTGACTAAGTCTGTCAGTGGTGTCCCAACGACCTCCAAGTTGACTAAGTCTGTCAGTGGTGTCCCAACGACCTCCAAGTTGACTAAGTCTGTCAGTGGTGCCCCAACGACCCCCAAGTTGACTAAGTCTGTCAGTGGTGTCCCAACGACCTCCAAGTTGACTAAGTCTGTCAGTGGTGTCCCAACGACCTCCAAGTTGACTAAGTCTATCAGTGGTGCCCCAACGACCCCCTGGTTCACTAAATCTGCCAGTGGTGACCCAAAGACCACAAGGGTTATGGGATTTTAAAAAAAAAGTAAAAAGCCCCGTCACGCCAAGTGGCGTAAAGGGAATATGGTGTTACTGACCATACATTTTACATACCTTCAGCACATGATTTTTGGGGTAATGTGGTATTATGCCTGTGCCGCTTTACTTTCCCAGAAAAAAAAATCAGGTACCCATTTAAGGCTGGGTGTACCCGGAAGCCGTCAGTTGGGATCGAACCCTACCTCTTGTCCTTTGTAGTCCAGTTTACCAACTACTGAGCTATCGCGGCTCTCAGGGTTATGGGATTCCGAAGAAGAAATCACGACGTTCTACATTCTTGTGTTTCTTAAAGTGAATAAAGTTTCAGGAAGGAGAATAAACTTGTTTGGAATATGTTTCTAGATTTGTTGGACACACGGTTACTGTTGAAGGTCAGAAACGATTGCAGTAGAAATAAAAACATTGAAAGCAGGATACGGTTATGGTTAGTCATTACGAAAAAACGGCAAGATGAAATGATTTAGCCATGTGTCCCGATCGTCAGCCCTGGCAAAGACCATTCTGCAAGGAAATGTGAAAGAAGCAAGAAGGAGAGGTAGGTATATATATATAGAGAGAGAGAGAGAGATTGGAGGGTAACATAAAGGAATAGCCAAATCTCGCCTTTGCTGAGTCGTCGGGTTGACTAAGTCTGTCAGTGGTGCCCCAAAGACCTCCAAGTTGACTAAGTCTGTCAGTGGTGTCCCAACGACCTCCAAGTTGACTAAGTCTGTCAGTGGTGCCCCAACGACCTCCAAGTTGATTAAGTCTGTCAGTGGTGTCCCAACGACCTCCAAGTTGATTAAGTCTGTCAGTGGTGTCCCAACGACCTCCAAGTTGATTAAGTCTGTCAGTGGTGTCCCAACGACCTCCAAGTTGATTAAGTCTGTCAGTGGTGTCCCAACGACCTCCAAGTTGATTAAGTCTGTCAGTGGTGTCCCAACGACCTCCAAGTTGATTAAGTCTGTCAATGGTGTCCCAACGACCTCCAAGTTGATTAAGTCTGTCAGTGGTGTCCCAACGACCTCCAAGTTGATTAAGTCTGTCAATGGTGTTCCAACGACCTCCAAGTTGATTAAGTCTGTCAATGGTGTCCCAACGACCTCCAAGTTGATTAAGTCTGTCAGTGGTGTCCCAACGACCTCCAAGTTGATTAAGTCTGTCAATGGTGTCCCAACGACCTCCAAGTTGATTAAGTCTGTCAGTGGTGTCCCAACGACCTCCAAGTTGATTAAGTCTGTCAATGGTGTCCCAACGACCTCCAAGTTGATTAAGTCTGTCAATGGTGTCCCAACGACCTCCAACTTGATTAAGTCTGTCAATGGTGTCCCAACGACCTCCAAGTTGATTAAGTCTGTCAGTGGTGTCCCAACGACCTCCAAGTTGATTAAGTGTTTCAATGGTGTCCCAACGACCTCCAAGTTGATTAAGTCTGTCAATGGTGTCCCAACGACCTCCAAGTTGATTAAGTCTGTCAATGGTGCCCCAACGACCTCCAAGTTGATTAAGTCTGTCAGTGGTGTCCCAACGACCTCCAAGTTGATTAAGTCTGTCAATGGTGCCCCAACGACACCCAAAGTTGACTAAGTCTGTCAATGGTGTCCCAACGACACCCAAAGTTGACTAAGTCTGTCAGTGGTGCCCCAACGACACCCAAAGTTGACTAAGTCTGTCAGTGGTGCCCCAACGACACCCAAAGTTGACTAAGTCTGTCAATGGTGTCCCAACGACACCCAAAGTTGACTAAGTCTGTCAATGGTGCCCCAACGACACCCGAAGTTGACTAAGTCTGTCAGTGGTGCCCCAACGACACCCAAAGTTGACTAAGTCTGTCAATGGTGCCCCAACGACACCCAAAGTTGACTAAGTCTGTCAGTGGTGTCCCAACGACCCCCAAGTTGATTAAGTCTGTCAGTGGTGCCCCAACGACCCCCAAAGTTAACTAAGTCTGTCAGTGTGCCCCAACGACCCCCCCAAGTTGATTAAGTCTGTCAGTGGTGCCCCAACGACCCCCAAGTTGACTAAGTCTGTCAGTGGTGCCCCAACGACCCCCAAAGTTGACTAAGTCTGTCAGTGGTGCCCCAACGACCCCCAAAGTTGACTAAGTCTGTCAGTGGTGCCCCAACGACCCCCAAAGTTGATTAAGTCTGTCAGTGGTGCCCCAATGACCCCCAAAATTGATTAAGTCTGTCAGTGGTGCCCCAACGACCCCCAAAGTTGATTAAGTCTGTCAGTGGTGCCCCAACGACCCCCAAAGTTGACTAAGTCTGTCAGTGGTGCCCCAACGACCCCCAAAGTTGATTAAGTATGTCAGTGGTGCCCCAACGACCCCCAAAGTTGATTAAGTCTGTCAGTGGTGCCCCAACGACCCCCAAAGTTGATTAAGTCTGTCAGTGGTGCCCCAACGACCCCAAGTTGACTAAGTCTGTCAGTGGTGTCCCAACGACCTCCAAGTTGACTAAGTCTGTCAGTGGTGCCCCAACTACCTCCAAGTTGACTAAGTCTGTCAGTGGTGTCCCAACGACCTCCAAGTTGACTAAGTCTGTCAGTGGTGTCCCAACGACCCCCAGGTTGATTAAGTCTGTCAGTGGTGCCCCAACGACCCCCAAAGTTGATTAAGTCTGTCAGTGGTGCCCCAACGACCCCCAAAGTTGATTAAGTCTGTCAGTGGTGCCCCAACGACCCCCAAAGTTGATTAAGTCTGTCAGTGGTGCCCCAACGACCCCCAAAGTTGACTAAGTCTGTCAGTGGTGCCCCAACGACCCCCAAAGTTGACTAAGTCTGTCAGTGGTGCCCCAACGACCCCCAAAGTTGACTAAGTCTGTCAGTGGTGCCCCAACGACCCCCAAAGTTGACTAAGTCTGTCAGTGGTGCCCCAACGACCCCCAAAGTTGATTAAGTCTGTCAGTGGTGCCCCAACGACCCCCAAAGTTGATTAAGTCTGTCAGTGGTGCCCCAATGACCCCAAAGTTCATTAAGTCTGTCAGTGGTGCCCCAACGACCCCCAAAGTTGACTAAGTCTGTCAGTGGTGCCCCAACGACCCCCAAAGTTGATTAAGTCTGTCAGTGGTGCCCCAACGACCCCAAGTTGACTAAGTCTGTCAGTGGTGTCCCAACGACCTCCAAGTTGACTAAGTCTGTCAGTGGTGTCCCAACGACCTCCAAGTTGACTAAGTCTGTCAGTGGTGTCCCAACGACCTCCAAGTTGACTAAGTCTGTCAGTGGTGCCCCAACGACCCCAAGTTGACTAAGTCTGTCAGTGGTGTCCCAACGACCTCCAAGTTGACTAAGTCTGTCAGTGGTGTCCAACGACCTCCAAGTTGACTAAGTCTATCAGTGGTGCCCCAACGACCCCCTGGTTCACTAAATCTGCCAGTGGTGACCCAAAGACCACAAGGGTTATGGGATTTTTAAAAAAAAAGTAAAAAGCCCCGTCACGCCAAGTGGCGTAAAGGGAATATGGTGTTACTGACCATACATTTTACATACCTTCAGCACATGATTTTGGGGTAATGTGGTATTATGCCTGTGCCGCTTTACTTTCCCAGAAAAAAAAATCAGGTACCCATTTAAGGCTGGGTGTACCCGGAAGCCGTCAGTTGGGATCGAACCCTACCTCTTGTCCTTTGTAGTCCAGTTTACCAACTACTGAGCTATCGCGGCTCTCAGGGTTATGGGATTCCGAAGAAGAAATCACGACGTTCTACATTCTTGTGTTTCTTAAAGTGAATAAAGTTTCAGGAAGGAGAATAAACTTGTTTGGAATATGTTTCTAGATTTGCTGGACACACGGTTACTGTTGAAGGTCAGAAACGATTGCAGTAGAAATAAAAACATTGAAAGCAGGATACGGTTATGGTTAGTCATTACGAAAAAACGGCAAGATGAAATGATTTAGCCATGTGTCCCGATCGTCAGCCCTGGCAAAGACCATTCTGCAAGGAAATGTGAAAGAAGCAAGAAGGAGAGGTAGGTATATATATATATATATATAGAGAGAGAGAGATTGGATGGTAACATAAAGGAATAGCCAAATCTCGCCTTTGCTGAGTCGTCGGGTTGACTAAGTCTGTCAGTGGTGCCCCAAAGACCTCCAAGTTGACTAAGTCTGTCAGTGGTGTCCCAACGACCTCCAAGTTGACTAAGTCTGTCAGTGGTGCCCCAACGACCTCCAAGTTGATTAAGTCTGTCAGTGGTGTCCCAACGACCTCCAAGTTGATTAAGTCTGTCAGTGGTGTCCCAACGACCTCCAAGTTGATTAAGTCTGTCAATGTTGTCCCAACGACCTCCAAGTTGATTAAGTCTGTCAGTGGTGTCCCAACGACCTCCAAGTTGATTAAGTCTGTCAATGGTGTCCCAACGACCTCCAAGTTGATTAAGTCTGTCAGTGGTGTCCCAACGACCTCCAAGTTGATTAAGTCTGTCAATGGTGTCCCAACGACCTCCAAGTTGATTAAGTCTGTCAATGGTGTCCCAACGACCTCCAAGTTGATTAAGTCTGTCAATGGTGTCCCAACGACCTCCAAGTTGATTAAGTCTGTCAATGGTGTCCCAACGACCTCCAAGTTGATTAAGTCTGTCAATGGTGTCCCAACGACCTCCAAGTTGATTAAGTCTGTCAATGGTGTCCCAACGACCTCCAAGTTGATTAAGTCTGTCAATGGTGTCCCAACGACCTCCAAGTTGATTAAGTCTGTCAGTGGTGTCCCAACGACCTCCAAGTTGATTAAGTCTGTCAATGGTGTCCCAACGACCTCCAAGTTGATTAAGTCTGTCAATGGTGTCCCAACGACCTCCAAGTTGATTAAGTCTGTCAATGGTGTCCCAACGACCTCCAAGTTGATTAAGTCTGTCAGTGGTGTACCAACGACCTCCAAGTTGATTAAGTCTGTCAATGGTGTCCCAACGACCCCCAAGTTGACTAAGTCTGTCAGTGGTGTCCCAACGACCCCCAGGTTGATTAAGTCTGTCAGTGGTGCCCCAACGACCCCCAAAGTTGATTAAGTCTGTCAGTGGTGCCCCAACGACCCCCAAAGTTGACTAAGTCTGTCAGTGGTGCCCCAACGACCCCCAAAGTTGACTAAGTCTGTCAGTGGTGCCCCAACGACCCCCAAAGTTGACTAAGTCTGTCAGTGGTGCCCCAACGACCCCCAAAGTTGACTAAGTCTGTCAGTGGTGCCCCAACGACCCCCAAAGTTGACTAAGTCTGTCAGTGGTGCCCCAACGACCCCCAAAGTTGATTAAGTCTGTCAGCGGTGCCCCAATGACCCCAAAGTTGATTAAGTCTGTCAGCGGTGCCCCAACGACCCCCAAAGTTGACTAAGTCAGTCAGTGGTGCCCCAACGACCCCCAAAGTTGATTAAGTCTGTCAGTGGTGCCCCAACGACCCCCAAAGTTGATTAAGTCTGTCAGTGGTGCCCCAACGACCCCCAAAGTTGATTAAGTCTGTCAGTGGTGCCCCAACGACCCCCAAGTTGACTAAGTCTGTCAGTGGTGTCCCAACGACCTCCAAGTTGACTAAGTCTGTCAGTGGTGTCCCAACGACCTCCAAGTTGACTAAGTCTGTCAGTGGTGTCCCAACGACCTCCAAGTTGACTAAGTCTGTCAGTGGTGCCCCAACGACCCCCAAGTTGACTAAGTCTGTCAGTGGTGTCCCAACGACCTCCAAGTTGACTAAGTCTGTCAGTGGTGTCCCAACGACCTCCAAGTTGACTAAGTCTATCAGTGGTGCCCCAACGACCCCTGGTTCACTAAATCTGCCAGTGGTGACCCAAAGACCACAAGGGTTATGGGATTTTTAAAAAAAAGTAAAAAGCCCCGTCACGCCAAGTGGCGTAAAGGGAATATGGTGTTACTGACCATACATTTTACATACCTTCAGCACATGATTTTTGGGGTAATGTGGTATTATGCCTGTGCCGCTTTACTTTCCCAGAAAAAAAAATCAGGTACCCATTTAAGGCTGGGTGTACCGGAAGCCGTCAGTTGGGATCGAACCCTACCTCTTGTCCTTTGTAGTCCAGTTTACCAACTACTGAGCTATCGCGGCTCTCAGGGTTATGGGATTCCGAAGAAGAAATCACGACGTTCTACATTCTTGTGTTTCTTAAAGTGAATAAAGTTTCAGGAAGGAGAATAAACTTGTTTGGAATATGTTTCTAGATTTGTTGGACACACGGTTACTGTTGAAGGTCAGAAACGATTGCAGTAGAAATAAAAACATTGAAAGCAGGATACGGTTATGGTTAGTCATTACGAAAAAACGGCAAGATGAAATGATTTAGCCATGTGTCCCGATCGTCAGCCCTGGCAAAGACCATTCTGCAAGGAAATGTGAAAGAAGCAAGAAGGAGAGGTAGGTATATATATATAGAGAGAGAGAGAGAGATTGGAGGGTAACATAAAGGAATAGCCAAATCTCGCCTTTGCTGAGTCGTCGGGTTGACTAAGTCTGTCAGTGGTGCCCCAAAGACCTCCAAGTTGACTAAGTCTGTCAGTGGTGTCCCAACGACCTCCAAGTTGACTAAGTCTGTCAGTGGTGCCCCAACGACCTCCAAGTTGATTAAGTCTGTCAGTGGTGTCCCAACGACCTCCAAGTTGATTAAGTCTGTCAGTGGTGTCCCAACGACCTCCAAGTTGATTAAGTCTGTCAGTGGTGTCCCAACGACCTCCAAGTTGATTAAGTCTGTCAGTGGTGTCCCAACGACCTCCAAGTTGATTAAGTCTGTCAGTGGTGTCCCAACGACCTCCAAGTTGATTAAGTCTGTCAATGGTGTCCCAACGACCTCCAAGTTGATTAAGTCTGTCAGTGGTGTCCCAACGACCTCCAAGTTGATTAAGTCTGTCAATGGTGTTCCAACGACCTCCAAGTTGATTAAGTCTGTCAATGGTGTCCCAACGACCTCCAAGTTGATTAAGTCTGTCAGTGGTGTCCCAACGACCTCCAAGTTGATTAAGTCTGTCAATGGTGTCCCAACGACCTCCAAGTTGATTAAGTCTGTCAGTGGTGTCCCAACGACCTCCAAGTTGATTAAGTCTGTCAATGGTGTCCCAACGACCTCCAAGTTGATTAAGTCTGTCAATGGTGTCCCAACGACCTCCAAGTTGATTAAGTCTGTCAATGGTGTCCCAACGACCTCCAAGTTGATTAAGTCTGTCAGTGGTGTCCCAACGACCTCCAAGTTGATTAAGTCTGTCAATGGTGTCCCAACGACCTCCAAGTTGATTAAGTCTGTCAATGGTGTCCAACGACCTCCAAGTTGATTAAGTCTGTCAATGGTGCCCCAACGACCTCCAAGTTGATTAAGTCTGTCAGTGGTGTCCCAACGACCTCCAAGTTGATTAAGTCTGTCAATGGTGCCCCAACGACACCCAAAGTTGACTAAGTCTGTCAATGGTGTCCCAACGACACCCAAAGTTGACTAAGTCTGTCAGTGGTGCCCCAACGACACCCAAAGTTGACTAAGTCTGTCAGTGGTGCCCCAACGACACCCAAAGTTGACTAAGTCTGTCAATGGTGTCCCAACGACACCCAAAGTTGACTAAGTCTGTCAATGGTGCCCCAACGACACCCGAAGTTGACTAAGTCTGTCAGTGGTGCCCCAACGACACCCAAAGTTGACTAAGTCTGTCAATGGTGCCCCAACGACACCCAAAGTTGACTAAGTCTGTCAGTGGTGTCCCAACGACCCCCAAGTTGATTAAGTCTGTCAGTGGTGCCCCAACGACCCCAAAGTTAACTAAGTCTGTCAGTGGTGCCCCAACGACCCCCCCACCCAAGTTGATTAAGTCTGTCAGTGGTGCCCCAACGACCCCCAAGTTGACTAAGTCTGTCAGTGGTGCCCCAACGACCCCCAAAGTTGACTAAGTCTGTCAGTGGTGCCCCAACGACCCCAAAGTTGACTAAGTCTGTCAGTGGTGCCCCAACGACCCCAAAGTTGATTAAGTCTGTCAGTGGTGCCCCAATGACCCCCAAAGTTGATTAAGTCTGTCAGTGGTGCCCCAACGACCCCCAAAGTTGATTAAGTCTGTCAGTGGTGCCCCAACGACCCCCAAAGTTGACTAAGTCTGTCAGTGGTGCCCCAACGACCCCCAAAGTTGATTAAGTCTGTCAGTGGTGCCCCAACGACCCCCAAAGTTGATTAAGTCTGTCAGTGGTGCCCCAACGACCCCCAAAGTTGATTAAGTCTGTCAGTGGTGCCCCAACGACCCCCAAGTTGACTAAGTCTGTCAGTGGTGTCCCAACGACCTCCAAGTTGACTAAGTCTGTCAGTGGTGCCCCAACTACCTCCAAGTTGACTAAGTCTGTCAGTGGTGTCCCAACGACCTCCAAGTTGACTAAGTCTGTCAGTGGTGTCCCAACGACCCCCAGGTTGATTAAGTCTGTCAGTGGTGCCCCAACGACCCCAAAGTTGATTAAGTCTGTCAGTGGTGCCCCAACGACCCCAAAGTTGATTAAGTCTGTCAGTGGTGCCCCAACGACCCCCAAAGTTGATTAAGTCTGTCAGTGGTGCCCCAACGACCCCAAAGTTGACTAAGTCTGTCAGTGGTGCCCCAACGACCCCCAAAGTTGACTAAGTCTGTCAGTGGTGCCCCAACGACCCCCAAAGTTGACTAAGTCTGTCAGTGGTGCCCCAACGACCCCCAAAGTTGACTAAGTCTGTCAGTGGTGCCCCAACGACCCCCAAAGTTGATTAAGTCTGTCAGTGGTGCCCCAACGACCCCCAAAGTTGATTAAGTCTGTCAGTGGTGCCCCAATGACACCAAAGTTCATTAAGTCTGTCAGTGGTGCCCCAACGACCCCCAAAGTTGACTAAGTCTGTCAGTGGTGCCCCAACGACCCCCAAAGTTGATTAAGTCTGTCAGTGGTGCCCCAACGACCCCCAAGTTGACTAAGTCTGTCAGTGGTGTCCCAACGACCTCCAAGTTGACTAAGTCTGTCAGTGGTGTCCCAACGACCTCCAAGTTGACTAAGTCTGTCAGTGGTGTCCCAACGACCTCCAAGTTGACTAAGTCTGTCAGTGGTGCCCCAACGACCCCCAAGTTGACTAAGTCTGTCAGTGGTGTCCCAACGACCTCCAAGTTGACTAAGTCTGTCAGTGGTGTCCCAACGACCTCCAAGTTGACTAAGTCTATCAGTGGTGCCCCAACGACCCCCTGGTTCACTAAATCTGCCAGTGGTGACCCAAAGACCACAAGGGTTATGGGATTTTTAAAAAAAAAGTAAAAAGCCCCGTCACGCCAAGTGGCGTAAAGGGAATATGGTGTTACTGACCATACATTTTACATACCTTCAGCACATGATTTTTGGGGTAATGTGGTATTATGCCTGTGCCGCTTTACTTTCCCAGAAAAAAAAATCAGGTACCCATTTAAGGCTGGGTGTACCCGGAAGCCGTCAGTTGGGATCGAACCCTACCTCTTGTCCTTTGTAGTCCAGTTTACCAACTACTGAGCTATCGCGGCTCTCAGGGTTATGGGATTCCGAAGAAGAAATCACGACGTTCTACATTCTTGTGTTTCTTAAAGTGAATAAAGTTTCAGGAAGGAGAATAAACTTGTTTGGAATATGTTTCTAGATTTGCTGGACACACGGTTACTGTTGAAGGTCAGAAACGATTGCAGTAGAAATAAAAACATTGAAAGCAGGATACGGTTATGGTTAGTCATTACGAAAAAACGGCAAGATGAAATGATTTAGCCATGTGTCCCGATCGTCAGCCCTGGCAAAGACCATTCTGCAAGGAAATGTGAAAGAAGCAAGAAGGAGAGGTAGGTATATATATATATATATATATAGAGAGAGATTGGATGGTAACATAAAGGAATAGCCAAATCTCGCCTTTGCTGAGTCGTCGGGTTGACTAAGTCTGTCAGTGGTGCCCCAAAGACCTCCAAGTTGACTAAGTCTGTCAGTGGTGTCCCAACGACCTCCAAGTTGACTAAGTCTGTCAGTGGTGCCCCAACGACCTCCAAGTTGATTAAGTCTGTCAGTGGTGTCCCAACGACCTCCAAGTTGATTAAGTCTGTCAGTGGTGTCCCAACGACCTCCAAGTTGATTAAGTCTGTCAATGTTGTCCCAACGACCTCCAAGTTGATTAAGTCTGTCAGTGGTGTCCCAACGACCTCCAAGTTGATTAAGTCTGTCAATGGTGTCCCAACGACCTCCAAGTTGATTAAGTCTGTCAGTGGTGTCCCAACGACCTCCAAGTTGATTAAGTCTGTCAATGGTGTCCCAACGACCTCCAAGTTGATTAAGTCTGTCAATGGTGTCCCAACGACCTCCAAGTTGATTAAGTCTGTCAATGGTGTCCCAACGACCTCCAAGTTGATTAAGTCTGTCAATGGTGTCCCAACGACCTCCAAGTTGATTAAGTCTGTCAATGGTGTCCCAACGACCTCCAAGTTGATTAAGTCTGTCAATGGTGTCCCAACGACCTCCAAGTTGATTAAGTCTGTCAATGGTGTCCCAACGACCTCCAAGTTGATTAAGTCTGTCAGTGGTGTCCCAACGACCTCCAAGTTGATTAAGTCTGTCAATGGTGTCCCAACGACCTCCAAGTTGATTAAGTCTGTCAATGGTGTCCCAACGACCTCCAAGTTGATTAAGTCTGTCAATGGTGTCCCAACGACCTCCAAGTTGATTAAGTCTGTCAGTGGTGTACCAACGACCTCCAAGTTGATTAAGTCTGTCAATGGTGTCCCAACGACCTCCAAGTTGATTAAGTCTGTCAATGGTGTCCCAACGACCTCCAAGTTGATTAAGTCTGTCAATGGTGCCCCAACGACCTCCAAGTTGATTAAGTCTGTCAGTGGTGTCCCAACGACCTCCAAGTTGATTAAGTCTGTCAATGGTGCCCCAACGACACCCAAAGTTGACTAAGTCTGTCAATGGTGTCCCAACGACACCCAAAGTTGACTAAGTCTGTCAGTGGTGCCCCAACGACACCCAAAGTTGACTAAGTCTGTCAGTGGTGCCCCAACGACACCCAAAGTTGACTAAGTCTGTCAATGGTGTCCCAACGACACCCAAAGTTGACTAAGTCTGTCAATGGTGCCCCAACGACACCCAAAGTTGACTAATTCTGTCAGTGGTGCCCCAACGACACCCAAAGTTGACTAAGTCTGTCAATGGTGCCCCAACGACACCCAAAGTTGACTAAGTCTGTCAGTGGTGTCCCAACGACCCCCAAAGTTGATTAAGTCTGTCAGTGGTGCCCCAACGACCCCCAAAGTTGACTAAGTCTGTCAGTGGTGCCCCAACGACCCCCCCCCAAGTTGATTAAGTCTGTCAGTGGTGCCCCAACGACCCCCAAGTTGACTAAGTCTGTCAGTGGTGCCCCAACGACCTCCAAGTTGACTAAGTCTGTCAGTGGTGCCCCAACGACCCCCAAAGTTGACTAAGTCTGTCAGTGGTGCCCCAACGACCCCCAAAGTTGACTAAGTCTGTCAGTGGTGCCCCAACGACCCCCAAAGTTGACTAAGTCTGTCAGTGGTGCCCAACCGACCCCCAAGTTGACTAAGTCTGTCAGTGGTGCCCCAACGACCCCCAAAGTTGACTAAGTCTGTCAGTGGTGCCCCAACGACCCCCAAAGTTGATTAAGTCTGTCAGTGGTGCCCCAACGACCCCCAAAGTTGATTAAGTCTGTCAGTGGTGCCCCAATGACCCCCAAAGTTGATTAAGTCTGTCAGTGGTGCCCCAACGACCCCAAAGTTGACTAAGTCTGTCAGTGGTGCCCCAACGACCCCCAAAGTTGATTAAGTCTGTCAGTGGTGCCCCAACGACCCCCAAGTTGACTAAGTCTGTCAGTGGTGTCCCAACGACCTCCAAGTTGACTAAGTCTGTCAGTGGTGCCCAACGACCTCCAAGTTGACTAAGTCTGTCAGTGGTGTCCCAACGACCTCCAAGTTGACTAAGTCTGTCAGTGGTGTCCCAACGACCCCCAGGTTGATTAAGTCTGTCAGTGGTGCCCCAACGACCCCCAAAGTTGATTAAGTCTGTCAGTGGTGCCCCAACGACCCCCAAAGTTGATTAAGTCTGTCAGTGGTGCCCCAACGACCCCCAAAGTTGATTAAGTCTGTCAGTGGTGCCCCAACGACCCCAAAGTTGATTAAGTCTGTCAGTGGTGCCCCAACGACCCCCAAAGTTGACTAAGTCTGTCAGTGGTGCCCCAACGACCCCCAAAGTTGACTAAGTCTGTCAGTGGTGCCCCAACGACCCCAAAGTTGACTAAGTCTGTCAGTGGTGCCCCAACGACCCCCAAATTTGATTAAGTCTGTCAGTGGTGCCCCAACGACCTCCAAAGTTGATTAAGTCTGTCAGTGGTGCCCCAATGACCCCAAAGTTGATTAAGTCTGTCAGTGGTGTGCCCAACGACCCCCAAAGTTGACTAAGTCTGTCAGTGGTGCCCCAACGACCCCAAAGTTGATTAAGTCTGTCAGTGGTGCCCCAACGACCCCAAAGTTGATTAAGTCTGTCAGTGGTGCCCCAACGACCCCCAAAGTTGATTAAGTCTGTCAGTGGTGCCCCAACGACCCCCAAGTTGACTAATTCTGTCAGTGGTGTCCCAACGACCTCCAAGTTGACTAAGTCTGTCAGTGGTGTCCCAACGACCTCCATGTTGACTAAGTCTGTCAGTGGTGTCCCAACGACCTCCAAGTTGACTAAGTCTGTCAGTGGTGCCCCAACGACCCCCAAGTTGACTAAGTCTGTCAGTGGTGTCCCAACGACCTCCAAGTTGACTAAGTCTGTAAGTGGTGTCCCAACGACCTCCAAGTTGACTAAGTCTGTCAGTGGTGCCCCAACGACCCCCAAAGTTGATTAAGTCTGTCAGTGGTGCCCCAATGACCCCCAAAGTTGATTAAGTCTGTCAGTGGTGCCCCAACGACCCCCAAAGTTGATTAAGTCTGTCAGTGGTGCCCCAACGACCCCCAAGTTGACTAAGTCTGTCAGTGGTGTCCCAACGACCTCCAAGTTGACTAAGTCTGTCAGTGGTGCCCCAACGACCTCCAAGTTGACTAAGTCTGTCAGTGGTGTCCCAACGACCTCCAAGTTGACTAAGTCTGTCAGTGGTGTCCCAACGACCCCCAGGTTGATTAAGTCTGTCAGTGGTGCCCCAACGACCCCCAAAGTTGATTAAGTCTGTCAGTGGTGCCCCAACGACCCCCAAAGTTGATTAAGTCTGTCAGTGGTGCCCCAACGACCCCCAAAGTTGACTAAGTCTGTCAGTGGTGCCCCAACGACCCCCAAAGTTGACTAAGTCTGTCAGTGGTGCCCCAACGACCCCCAAAGTTGACTAAGTCTGTCAGTGGTGCCCCAACGACCCCCAAAGTTGACTAAGTCTGTCAGTGGTGCCCCAACGACCCCCAAAGTTGATTAAGTCTGTCAGTGGTGCCCCAACGACCCCCAAAGTTGATTAAGTCTGTCAGCGGTGCCCCAATGACCCCAAAGTTGATTAAGTCTGTCAGTGGTGCCCCAACGACCCCCAAAGTTGACTAAGTCAGTCAGTGGTGCCCCAACGACCCCCAAAGTTGATTAAGTCTGTCAGTGGTGCCCCAACGACCCCCAAAGTTGATTAAGTCTGTCAGTGGTGCCCCAACGACCCCCAAAGTTGATTAAGTCTGTCAGTGGTGCCCCAACGACCCCCAAGTTGACTAAGTCTGTCAGTGGTGTCCCAACGACCTCCAAGTTGACTAAGTCTGTCAGTGGTGTCCCAACGACCTCCAAGTTGACTAAGTCTGTCAGTGGTGTCCCAACGACCTCCAAGTTGACTAAGTCTGTCAGTGGTGCCCCAACGACCCCCAAGTTGACTAAGTCTGTCAGTGGTGTCCCAACGACCTCCAAGTTGACTAAGTCTGTCAGTGGTGTCCCAACGACCTCCAAGTTGACTAAGTCTATCAGTGGTGCCCCAACGACCCCCTGGTTCACTAAATCTGCCAGTGGTGACCCAAAGACCACAAGGGTTATGGGATTTTTTAAAAAAAAAGTAAAAAGCCCCGTCACGCCAAGTGGCGTAAAGGGAATATGGTGTTACTGACCATACATTTTACATACCTTCAGCACATGATTTTTGGGGTAATGTGGTATTATGCCTGTGCCGCTTTACTTTCCCAGAAAAAAAAATCAGGTACCCATTTAAGGCTGGGTGTACCCGGAAGCCGTCAGTTGGGATCGAACCCTACCTCTTGTCCTTTGTAGTCCAGTTTACCAACTACTGAGCTATCGCGGCTCTCAGGGTTATGGGATTCCGAAGAAGAAATCACGACGTTCTACATTCTTGTGTTTCTTAAAGTGAATAAAGTTTCAGGAAGGAGAATAAACTTGTTTGGAATATGTTTCTAGATTTGTTGGACACACGGTTACTGTTGAAGGTCAGAAACGATTGCAGTAGAAATAAAAACATTGAAAGCAGGATACGGTTATGGTTAGTCGAAGACTACGGTATCACTGCAAACGAATTAAAATCCATAATTGCTCAACAGCTCGTACCAGTGATATCATCAGAAATTAAAACTCATCGCATTGATGGATCCAAAACAAAGAAAGCCAGCTGCAGTCCCTATCATAGCAGCTACGCACACGCCAAAAGACATACGACCAAGTAGCACCGAAATTGAACGTAGCTGAACTGTCCTTCGTCATACGATATCATCATTCATCGTAAGCAATCGGAATATAGAAACACGATCCGGGTGAAAAACATCTCATGGTGTGCACAGAGCACTAAACTCAGTAGCTCCGGCAGCAAGCCAGACTTAAAATATGAGGAAACTGCAACAAGAAACACTTTTTAGATATTTAACCTTCATGCGCAAAGATGGAAGTTGCGTAGAGTTGTTTGTTAGATTGACTCTGTTTTTGGATGGTGTATCGACAAATTAGTTTCACTGCAGGTTATAAAGCGGAGGCAGAATTTAAAATGTATACAATTGTTCTATTATGACATGGTTACAATTTGGAAGATAAATTGTCACTAGCTTTACAATAGTCCTGCATAATTATGGAAGCCATGGTAGAACAGTTGTTAATGAATTGATCCACGGACAGGAGGTCAGGCCCCATCATCACCGACCGACTCTTAAGTTCACCCAGCCTTAAAATTGGGTACGGGCATTTTTTTTTCTGGAAAATAAAGGCGGCCAGACTTAATGTTAGTTGCATTGCTTAACTCTTTCCGTACGGAAGCTTTTTATCAATGCCACGCAAGAGATTTCAAACAAATAAATCTGTTAAATAGAGTCATGTTTTGGAGGTACAAAGATTGACGATTATCACTCCTCTCTATATCATAGTCAGATTTCATACAAATCGTACAGGGATGTCCTATAATGCTAAACCATGACTGAACAACATCCAGGTAATTCTGCACTTTAACTGGGACGTTTTTTCCCCCGTGAAACGACATCTCTTACCTTGACTATTATGTCATCATCATCGAGTGCCGTCTCCGCAATGAAGGTTGGCTACCATGGAGCGCCATTCTGCTGTCCCTTGCTTTGATGGTGCAGGTTGTCATAGGCTGATTTGTCCATCTTTTGATGTTACTCGTCCATGTTAGTCTTGGTCTGCCTCTGCCTCTTTTACCTTGTATTTTCCCCTCCAGGATTACTTTTAGTAGGCTGTTGTGTCTTTTAACACGGCCCAAGAATCGCATTTGTCTTGTTCTAATTGCGTTTAGTAGTTCTTTTTTTATTTTTAGTTGTTTTAAGACTTCATCGTTTGTTTTCTTTTCCTTCCATCCAATTCTACCTATTCTTCTATATATCCACATTTCAAAGGCTTCAATTCTCTGTTCTGTTTTCTTGTCTAATGTCCATGTTTCAGCACCATATAGGAATATTGAGAAGATGTAACATTTTGCTATTCTTAGTTTAGCCCTGGTGTTATCTGTTTTGATGTCAGTATGTTCTTCATGACATTAAAATTACTTTTTGCCATTCCTATTCTTTTGTTTATTTCAGTTGTACATTTTCCATCACTGGTTACAGTATGTCCAAGGTAGTTGTAGTTCTGACTCATAAACAGACCGAATTCCTTTATACAAGAACGGTACATGGGATGGCAATAGTGGGACGGCCTAGTGCTAATTTCTTTATCCATTAAATGTGGCAAAAATAAGCCAATTAAAAAAAAAATACGTTTAGTTACATAAACAAATTAGAGTTTGCCATTTTGCTTCAGAAGAGTACACAAGTTTAGGTAGGTAAAAAAGGTGGACAGGACGATCTTACCGTGAATATTTCTCCAATGTACGCAAACAATTGCGACCTCTCAAAAGCTCATCATCAACTTTGAAAAGAACGACTTACAAGTCACAAATTGACTGTTTCGTCCGTTTGTAGCCTCGGAGAAAGTAACAGAAATCTTTGGAGTTCACAATTTTCTGTAAAACCACATCTCGACAATATTCACTTAACGCAATTACTCAAACTGTCGGAAGATCTGATAACTACTGGCTATGGAAATGTCAACGATTCTCAACTACCTCTTCAAGCTGGTTATGCATTAAAAATGCAAGAGGAAAGCAAATTTGTTTCCCCTAAGTCTGGAAGCTGGAAACAAACAAAGAATGCGAACAACGATGCATTTTATTATTTAACGTCTTTTCTTAGCACAGAGAAAGCATTCATGGGAGGCATTCGTGACGCAAAAAGTGATCTTTGTGTATTTAATGATTGTCCATACTCTCCTTTCATAGTACAGTAATGGCGCCATAAAACTCCTGAATGATGCTTTCTTCTCTAAACACGGCGACGAAAACATCTTGAAACGATTATTTTTATTTACATTTTCTCGAGGGCTATTTTAGTTTATTTTTTTATTTCATTTTAAGGAGAGCCCTCTGACATAATTATAGTGATTATGTACATACATTTATAAACTTTTCTTAACATTTTCATTTACTTAATGTTATCTGTTGTGAATTATATTCTTATTTTCTGTGTTATTTATTTTTCGACATTTGCATTAAACGTATCCCCTTATCTTCTTGTAAAATCTGTTTGCTTTCACTCTCTATAATTGCTTTGCAAATATATATATATATATATATATATATATATGTGTGTGTGTGTGTGTATGTGTGTAGATAGATGTGTATATACACACACATAGTTGCTATAAATAACAACTGTGGTTCTGTTAAAGAATTTAACAAGGCAAATCAACCAACCTAAAGCATAAGTTTGGAATATTGAAGTAATGTAGACACTGGTAGTATACACATTATTTATTGCTTACGAAACAGTAACTTTGAATGAAGAAATTAATGGAAATAGAAGCAATGAGGATATCGTGTTGCCGTAAGATCTTAGATATGTCATATAGACAATTTGTATAGTTGTCAACAATAGCTTATACTTATACAGAAGACTTTTCTATTGGTAAAAAATCAGAAATGATGTAGGTTTGAAAAGGCACAAGATCTAAACGGCTGGTAAAAACCGTCTCAGTATGCCCATGAATATCGCAACTGGTTGTGCTCGACGGCAGTGGTTAGAGTCTTTGAGGAATAACGAAAATCTGCTTCATTTTAGTGCCAGTGCACACAAGTGTCAGAGGTAAGGAACGTCCTTACAGGCTTGCCAGTTTGACTGGTGGAGTGCGGAAGAGCAATGGGCCGAGTAGACACACTGATTGCCCTCAAGAACGATGGACGAAAAGCCAACTCACAAAATCGTTTCTTGACAACAATGGGAGTCGGAGTCTAAGGTGGCCGGGTCATGTAAGAGGAATGGCAAACAATCATTTTCCAAAACAAATATTTTATGGAGAAATTAGGGACGGAAAGAGACTAAAAGGTAGACCAGTGCTGAGACATAAGGATGTTTGCAGGACTTCCTTAAATAAAATCTCTATCACTGAAAGAAACTGGCTGCAGGTCGTATCACATGGAGAACAAAAATAAAATAAACAAATACGGCACAGCAACATTCGAGGCAGCGTTGATATCAAATTCAGAAGACAAAAGATGCAGGAGAAAGGAGACGAGACGAGGCACCACGATTACACCTTGTTCATTCAGCGGTCGAATCTGTCTATCCAGATCTGTCTATCCAGATCTGTCTATCCAATATTTGCAGATTCAGTCACGAGAGAACCTGATCAACAAATGTAGCATCCAGCATCATCATCAAGTACCGGGCCTACTGGCGTAGGTGACCATGTCTCTCCACAACTTTCGATCTCGACAGTTCTTTATCATTCCGCTGTTGACCTTCTGCCAAATCATTCTCTTAAGCTGTCTGGTATTTTTTTCTCTTGGCTTCCCTCTATCTCTTTGTCCCTCAATTTTTCCAGTTGTTACAATATATTCCAGTTGTTCTCTTCTCATTACATGGCAA
Source organism: Megaustenia siamemsis (assembly GCA_032433765.1). Classification (NCBI taxonomy): domain Eukaryota; kingdom Metazoa; phylum Mollusca; class Gastropoda; order Stylommatophora; family Ariophantidae; genus Megaustenia; species Megaustenia siamemsis. Next base: position 40,679,494 of record JAVIAB010000156.1, on the reverse strand, counting down.
AAATATGATGATTGTTTCTTCCTAATATTGGAAATTAGCTCTCTTTTTGCTTTTACCTCTTTCAGAACGTTTTCATTACTCTTCTTAGCTGTCCATGGTATTCTCAACATTCTTCTGTAAAACCACATTTCTACAGACTTATGCATCCAGCATAGAACTGATATTTTACCAAATTACTGACTTATCACGATTTTTTGCTACCAACCTTCTATCAAGACGCCAATGGCCATTTGTATTCATATTTATAATTATCTTAGTTTTGCATGCTCAGTGTTTTCATACCTTTCTGTTGTTTTGATAGTTATTGTAAACAATATATCTCTCGTGTCTACTGACTTTATGTTTGTTGTAAAACAATATAAGCATAACAACAACAAAGCCAAACCTTACCATTAAAGTTTAAGTTAATGGATGCAGACACCTCCCCAAGTCTGTTCTTTGCAACGACCTTGTACGATCCAGCATCACTCTGAGCCACGCCTGAGATCTCCAAGATAACATTGTAAGTGGAGCCGCCTGCTGACTCTGTGCGCATGCGTGTTCTAGCGCTTTCTGGAACTGCCACTGCTCCCAGAAACCAAGCGATGTCCGGCTGCGGAGAAGCTTGAAGAACACAGTGAAATACCAGTCTTTGTCCGTTGTCTTCCTGCTTCAGTGCTGGCTTCTGGGTGAAGCGAGGGGCTATCTCGTCTCCCACACCCATCCTTCTAGGCTATGTAGTTTAGTACCAAGCTGAAATAAATTAATAGTACAAATGCGTGTTATTTCATGTAAGAAAGAAACGACTACCAGTTACTATTAGGAAGAATAGACAGTGACTTTGTGAACATATCCATTGGTGGATATTTCCATTGGTGGACATATCCATTGGTGGACATATCCATTGATGGACATATCCATTGGTAGATATATCCATTGGTAGACATATCCATTGGTGGACATATCCATTGGTAGACATATCCATTGGTGGACATATCCATTGGTAGACATTTCCATTGGTGGACATATCCATTCTAAATATATGTTTAAAGTATGCGATTAGATGGTTAGCGTCTCGATGACGCCTTCCTTAGTAAAGTTATCACATGCAATTTCCTGTCATATGTTTTCCTTGATGACGTCAGCCCTTTCCACGACCTCTCAGAATGGTCCCTGCATCAATATTTGTTGTTATACTAACAATTAATGAGACGCTTCAGTCTCGCTTGCAAGCAACCACTAAAGCTGCTACCGACTCCTGATACACAAAGACGGTAGATCCACACAGGTCCACGACGTTTCGAAGTTGTTAATGATATATTCCCGTGTTGTTGGTTTGTAAAACTTCAGTTGCCTGGAAGTCCGACATAATAGCTTACTTTATTCCACAAATGCATAGATACAAACATTGAACTTTGACAGGATAAAATAACTGGAGTTGAGGTGAAGAACAACATTCGTTGTGGAAGAGCTGAAGGCAATGAACAAAATGGTGTTGGAAACATTAATCATGAGCAAGCAAAACGACAGGTACACTCAATGACTATTATCTAATATGCATACATAAATATTTATCGGCATTGGCTATCAACAAGAGCAGTCCAATTGTTTCTATCCTTCAACGTTTCATCATCATCATCATCAGCACAATCATCATCGTCAGGTCCTTTGCAGAACGTTGCTTTCACCCCAGCCTGTCTGAAAAAAATCTATCTCTGGCCAGATCTCGCACTTCTTCTGTTGGATGTTCAAGGCCTCCTTGATGTTTTCAAATGGCCTTCTTATATATTATTATTCTATTACATTATTGTGTTTTCTAGCCTGCTGTGGCTTTCTGGCCATATTATTTTAAATAGTATTAATCGCTTCCTCATTTCGCATGTTTGATCTGCCTAGCCTGAGGGTCTCGCCATCAGGTATTTGAGATATTTTCTTTTTGGCTGTTATGATTTCTCGACAGTCTACATTCAATAGCTTGCCGTTGCTTTCTGATTGGTTCTGATCACTTAACACTTAGGTCCCAATTGTTCCCTCAACCCGATACCTGGACATTCCAGATCCTGCCCTCAAGAGCGATGTCGAGCGAATCGATCCTGCGTCCTTTCTGCCAGTAGCTGTAGCTACAGAAGGGAGACATAGTACAGCTAATCAATTCAGAGGAAGAGGCATGTTTACAGCACTCGGAAAAAATGACAAATATTCAACAACAGAAAAAAACAAAGAACAATGTATGGACTGAAGCAGGATCGAACCCGTACTCAGTAGCACGGCGCCTTGCCACGAAAGGCCAATCGATAGTGAACACTGCCATTCAGTTAACTAAAAATCATCTATCACGGACAATGTCTTTTTTGCGCAGGTGTTATCATGACTACAGCATAAGGCTGCGATCACAGCTGGGAAATACATTGTGTATCTGTATTTTTCCTATTAAGACAAGTATTTCCCGGATATGGCATGGCTGAATACTTGCGTTGCAGACACACATTTAGGACGAAACAGCACGAATATTAGTTTCCAGTGGTTTAGATTGGAGACAAATGATTGTAAGTGAACAAGAAATGGTTCAGTTCTTATTGTTTGTCTCCAGACATAGTACAGTCCACCTGCCAAAGCCATTGCCATGGGGTTGGCGTTGCCATACACACGCTGACAGAGGAGCCATACGTGGGCTGGATAGGAGGGGGACAGGAACCAAATAAGATCCAGGGTCATCCCAGAGGATTTCACCGTTTTATCCAGTCTTATTCAGATTAATTTATATTTGATGTCTATACCAAGACTATTGATGTCAATACCAAGACTATGTCGTTATGTATTTCTAGATTTCCACGTTTCCTATTTTCCTACATCACAGCCTCTATTTCGTGCTCTCGGCTTTAGAAGCGTGTGTCCTTTCATTTCCATAGTATTTTACTGATCATTTCTTCCGCTGTGTTGATTTATTTCTTGCCACAACTCATTCTTTCTAATTGTGTTCGGGCACCTAATAGTATGTTCATTAAGCAGACAATTCTTGTATGGTGCCCAATTATGGACAGTAAGAAACAGTCATCATCATGTGCCATACCGGTTGGCGTAGGCGATCATGTCCTTCCACATTCTTCTATCTACAGTGCATCGTATCAGTTCTGTTGTTGACTGTTTTCCATGCCATGACACCAAGATATCCAGTATTTTCTTTCTTTGTCGACCGCGATCTCTCTTTCCCTGCATTTTGCCAGTTGTAATCAAGTATTCCAACTTTCCTCTTCTCATGATGTGCCCGAAAAATGTTGATTGTTTCTTTCTGTTTTTTTAGGAGTTCCCTTTATGTGTTGGCCTCTTTGAGAATTTCTTCATTGGTCTTTTTAGATATTAAGTTGTGTTTTAAGATGATTATTCTAGGCTATATAAGAAGGGAAGAAGAAACAGTAAAGCGAATTAAAACCCTTGAAGTGTGTGTGTGTGTGTGTGTGTGTGCGTGCGTGCGTGTGTGTTGTGTGTGTGTTGTGTGTGTGTTGTGTGTGTGTGTGTTGTGAGTGTGTTGTGTGTGTGTTGTGTGTGTGTTGTGTGTGTGTGTTGTGTGTGTGTTGTGTGTGTGTTGTGTGTTGTGTGTGTGTTGTGTGTGTGCGCGCGTGCTTTAAATAGAAGAATGTAATGAATTGGGTTGGCGGAAAAAAAATACAAATAGTAACGTTTGGAAGCGGCTGACAATTAACGATTGACAATTATTAAACACAGTTCGATCAGGACAAACGAATGTTTCTGACATACAAAGAGACACAATTAACAACTGAAGGCCAATTGCAATGGATAATAACATTGTAAACGAGACTAGGGGGTCAACAACTAAAGTCAAGAAGTGGACTGAATAAACTATTGCAGCTTGTAATTAAGAAAGAATAAGAATAAAATGACAATCCATAGTTTTAAAAAAAATGGTAAAAAGCCCCCTCACTCCAAGTGGCGTATAGGGAATATGATGTTAGTGACCATAATTTTTACATCTTCGGCACATGATTTTTGGGGTAATGTGGTCGGTATTACGCCCGCGCGCTTTACTTTTCCAGAAAAAAATCCGGTACTCATTTACGGCTGGGTGAACCTGGAAGCTGTCGATCAAGATCGAACCCGACCTCTTGTCCTTTGTAGTCCAGTTCGCTAACCAGTGAGCTATCGTGGCTCCCTAACACCTAGTAGGGAGAAATTTTAAAAAATACGTAGAAAAAAAAAAGAAACAAAACAGTACGGTTAAAGCTTCAAGTAAAAGAAGTGGACAACAAAAACCAGAACGACGTTTCGACGCAATAGTCATTCAACAGGAACAAACATACAACTCACGTACAAATATGTATTTAAAATACAAAATACATAATAAAAAAATATATTATTTGTTACATTTTTATATATTTTTGTATTATTAATTAAAATTTTTTTTTAAAACATATTTGTACGCGTGTTGTATGTTTGTTCCTGTTGAATGCCTATTGCGCTGAAACGTCGTTCTGGCTTTTGTTGTCCACTTCTTACGTGAACTATACCGTTCTTGTTTCTTTCTTTTTTTTTTTCTCTCTCTATATACATTTCATTTCCGCTCCCTATTAGCTTCACTGCAGCTTCGCATTTTGATATATATTTATGTGCATTTCTTTGTCTTGACCTAACCCATAGTAGCTAGCATTCGATCGCAGACGACACACAATTGTCATGAATAAAGATCTTTAATTTCCTGATACTTTTGGTTGATGTAGCGATGCTTCAACGGCTATGTAAGTAAAGTACCCCCGTCACGCCAAGTGGCGTATAGGGAAATATGGTGTTAGTGACCCTATATTTTACAGACCTTCAGCACATGATTTTTGGGGTAATGTGGTCGGTATTACGCCCGTGCTGCTTTACTTTCCCAGAAAAAAAAATCCGGTACCCATTTAAGGCTGGGTGAACCCGGAAGCCGTCGGTTGGGATCGAACCCTACCCCTTGTCCGTGGTAGTCCAGTTCACTAACCACTGAGCTATCGCGGCTCCCTTCAACGGTTATAATGAACAGAAAATTATTTTGTAAATGACACAGGTTCATTCAGTGCATACAAAAGTGCTCGCTTAAAAAAGAACTCTTCAAGAATTATTTCAGTAAACATTGCTAATTAAAACTGTCAGTATAAAGAAAGATACGTTAATTATTGAAACGATATCTAACTTTTGAAAGGAATTCTCCAGAGCAGCGTTGTTCGAGATAAATAACTTCGTATGAATAAATCCTTGTTTTGTAGTGTGAGGAGTGCTCCATACAATATTTCTGTTGTCTCAAGATTGTATTCCATGTCTCGACTCCCGATGTGACGCAATGAACATTTTGATGTGGTCAGATTACAAAAACGAAGGCAACACATACAATGAGTCTTTTATGCGTGCACAAATGCAATTATCAGCTTTACCAATCCCCCCTCCCTCTCCCTCTCTTTCTCTCTCTCTCGCTCTCTCTCTCTCTCTCTCTCTCTCTCTCTATATATATATATATATATATATATATATATATATATACATACATACATATATATATATATAAATATTCCTCTTTCTATTTCAATCTCTTTCTCTTTCATTCAATTTCTCCTTATGTCAAGACCAAAACAACTTCCAACAGATCTGTGTCATCAATTCCCAAGATCTCGTACAGAGATATACGTGAAGTGATAACTAAGATGTTCAGAGAAGCTCCATTGTAACAATCGCTTATACGAGAGAACAAGTTTCTCATTCGTGCAGTATCAGTCCCTCTGCCCAACAATGCCAGGCGTTGAAGTAGACACATTGCTAAAGATATCATACATGAATGATTTGTCTTCTGCTGAGTGCTCATTGTAATTTTTTGTCATCTAAACGATCCATTATCTTATAGATTTTCGTGTGATTCTCAGTGTTAATGCTATTTTGGGGGCACTATCTGATAAGTATTGTACTACATGTCCAAACCGCTGAATTGTTTGCTCTAATGAGCCAGTCGTGGTGTAGCTTTAAATCTTTTACTTAAACCATCATTTCTGATTCGTATATTCTAAAAGAAAAGTGACAACTGACTAAATACAGGGGAAAGAGAGATCGAGGACGACAAACTGAGAAGAATTTAGGTAACTTAATATTGTGGCACGGTAAAAAGTAAATAAAAGATACGGTGCACCGAGGATTGATAATTGTGGAAGGATATTATCGCCTAGGCCAACCGGTGTGGTACATGATGATGATCACAAATAATAGGACAGGATGTGTAGAGTGAGGTTTTGTAAGATTGTACTAGAAATGTAAACTCTAAAACAAGTAACTGAGTGTATGTCTTAGTCAGACTTTACAATCAACAACCAAATGCATATATTTGATTGGCTCCTTCTATGCCTTGCTGGGCACATGATTGTATATGGTGTTAGTGAGTATATTTATCCATGGCTAACAGCACCGTTTTGGGTGATGTGGTCGGTATCACGCCAGACCGCCTTTATTTCCCATAACTCTTGTAGCCGTATTTAGAGGAAAGTCGGATAAACCTTAGAGCGTTCTCCGTCCAAAATGTCATACATCAGATAAGTGGCACATTTTTGTCTTCAAACTTTGTTTGATTTATTTCGTAGTTTAAAGATGATTGCGATGTTTGCACCTTCCGGCCCGGTAAATACGATTTCGATCAGATATTTTAGAACTGAGTTTTCTTCACTTTGAATTCCTGCTTACTTTGTCCGGTCGAGTAGCGTGTTTCGAGGACAAACACATAGAGAAGATGAAGCAAGGTCATGGTCAGACTTAGTACTGTCAACCTGAAACGACTAGACAGCTATGAGGCTTGTTTATTGTCATCAGTTTCACTGACCAGGGGGAAAAAAAGCGGAACTTGCACATAACAAACAGACTAGAATAGGCAGGAAGAACAAATCTACAATAGCTTGGTAGAACAAATATTGCCAGCATTGGCAGAAAAAAGAAAACTGTAGAATTGAAACCTTCAACGTTGATTCAATGTGACAGTGTCTTATTTCAGGTGTACACAGTGCCGTAGACTAAAGTTTCACTGGACATAATTTTACATTTCAAGCGACAGATGAGAGACAAAGAGAGAGAGAGAGAGAGAGAGAGAGAGAGAGAGAGAGAGAGAGAGAGATAGAATTGAAACCTTCAACGTTGATTCAATGTGACAGTGTCTTATTTCAGGTGTACACAGTGCCGTAGACTAAAGTTTCACTGGACATAATTTTACATTTCAAGCGACAGATGAGAGACAAAGAGAGAGAGAGAGAGAGAGAGAGAGAGAGAGAGAGAGATAAAGAGAGAAAGGGGGTGGGATATGACATATAATCAATCTTTCAAATCCTCATAGAATCCAGGTTTTCAATAAACACCAGATCATTTTTTTTTTGCTCATCTTTAAACATCTCTTCTGTGTCCTTCTTTTCCCTTTCAAACATTACTATAATTATATATATTTTGTTATGTATGTGTTTGCGTGGGCAACAATAAGCCACAGCAGGATGGATAATTACACTACAGTACAGTCTTTATCCTGACATTATCAGAAAAATTACAAGCACTTCTGCTATCATCTTTCCGCTATCTCCGACATTCTTCTCTTTATTTACGAGGAAAGAACTTCTTGGCATCAAACACAACATAGCTCTCTGTATTTTCCATCTTCCGCCCGACAAATTCCCCCAAAAGCCACAAAATTAAACGAGCTCCACAACAACCATTGGAATGAAGCAAGGAACACTTGAAAATTAACATCTCAAGAATTGACGTCAATTGGAAACAAAAAAGTACCCATAAACATGGCTGTCTTTTTTTTTTTTTTTTTTTGTTTGTTTGTTTTTTTTTGTTACTGGATTTCAAATGAGGCAAATAGTAACATGTAACACTGAGGTTTAGTAGAAAAGATATATAGAGAAGTAACTTATTGCTTGGACGTCAAATGTCAATAACCTTAAGCTCTCTTCTCTGACCGACAGCTCCATTCAACCCAACTGTGGGAACAAGTATACGAGAATATCTGGTAGAGTTGAGGGAAAAATAAACATCTGTAATAGTTTATTAGAAGATCAGACGTCTTGCAGTCATGACTGTTACTTCTGTGTATGCTTTATAGTTCAATCAACAGGTTCACCATAGTATTGTATGAACATTGACCGTTCCAGTAGCTAGCTGGTTACATACACATAACGATATCCAAGATACAGTAATTTAGCTGATAATAAGCGATAACTCACAGCTGATGATAACTACTTTGCTGACATTAGGGTCACTTACAAATACATTGTTCACTAGTTTGTGCCTCATCACCATCATCATCCTTATCATCACCAGCCAAGTACTTTGCCTACTGGTGTAGGTTATCATGTCTCTTCACAATTTTCTATCTCTGCAGTTATTTATCAATTATGTTGTTGACTTACTACCAATACCACTCTGTTAGACTGTCTAGTATTGTTACTATCCCCTCTCTTCTATCTCCTTCTTCCTTTATCGTTCCTGTTGTCACGATATATTCCACATGTTTCTTCATTAAATGGCCAAAAAATATATTGTTTTCTTGAGATGTTAAAAGTTAACTTTCCTTTCGGTGCGATCTTTCTTAAAGCCTATCCATTACTCTATTTAGTTGTCCCTTCTGAATATTCTTCTGTAAAACGATAATATTCTGCTACCACCGATTTTCTTGTATGTTGTTCAATAGTTCAGGATTCAGGCCCCTATGTACTTGATTCCACATAATAAAGAATTCGTTTTCTTATTTCCATTGGAAAAAAGGGTCCTGTGACAAAAAAATATGAGGAAAAACGGAGAAAGATTGTGGAAAAGGTGACACTTATTGTGCAACATAATTAGGAAAGACAATAACCGCAGATAATTAACAAACAACAGTTGAAATAAATTGAAAGCAACAAAAAGTGTTTAGTGTCGAGATGTTGCTGTAACAGAATGTCAACACAGGCCTGGCAAGAGCCGGAATGATGGGCAGGGAGCATGTTTAGAAAACTGTATTTAATTATTGTTGTGACGTTCAGACAGTCTATGTAAGCCTGAATTTGTTGGCGTTCAGGAGGTGTATTACAACTGGTGGGGCAACCAGCACACGCCCAAATACAGGTAAAGGAAGGAGTCTGTGGGAACCGCGATAGCTCAGTGGTTAGTGAACTGGACTACAAAGGACAAGATGTAGGGATCGATCCCAACCGACGGCTTCCGGGTTCACCCAGCCTTAAATGGGTACCGGATTTTTTTCTGGGAAAGTAAAGTGGCACGGGCGTAATACCGACCACATTACCCCAAAATTAATGTGCTGAAGGTCTGTGAAATTTATGGTCATTAACACCATATTCGCTATATGCCACTTGGCGTGACGGGGTACTTTGCTTTACTTTTTTTAAGGAGTCTGTGTTAAGCGATACATTGCAGCTTTTTTTTTTCAGCAAGTGACAGAGCAGAATGGCGCTCCATGGTAGCCAACCTTCGTTGCAGAAATGGCACCCGATGATGTTGATGATGATGAGGAAACATAACAGGAGAGGCTAACAGAAGAGCAAAACACCGCAAATTATATCTCCTCTCGACGCTGAAAGGCAGATGAGGGAGGAAGAAGAAGAAGAAGAAGTGAACTTATGTCTTAATATAGTTTAAATAATAGTTCACTGTGATATGACGTCACAAGAAATAACGTAGAGCATAGAGAGATGCACAACAATCACATAGCAAACGTAAGCCACTGACAAGGGGGTGATTATGGCATACTGGTATATCCGAAAATAAAAGAAACAATTCAACTCCACAAGAATAGTATATGAATAGAATTATTTAGGGACACGCAAACAAACATATCATTGTTACATTATAACTAGTGTGCTTAAATCTCTCTCTCTCTCTCTGTCTGCGATCAGGACTCAATCAGAGTTGGATTCCAGACTCCCACGTGAAGTCAGCTGTCAGGTTAAGTGTGTTGATCGCCTCCACAGACAGAACATCACATTTAGAGTCTGCCAGATCCACTCTGACTGAACACCCGTTAATACGTTGCACTGTGTTCTGCGCCAATGGCCCAGTGAATCTGATTTAAGCCAGCATTTTATTCAGGTTCGCTTTCCTTAGCCTTTGATTGTCCCCAATCTTCCTGCAAGGCAGCAGATTGTCTTTTCTGTAGTGGGGATTCTGCCCTTAGATGGTCTGCCCTCCCAGGTTTACGAGCACCATCTGCCCTAGTCACTAGAGGTGACTAACACAGACATGCACACACAAAGATATGAGATGTGACCAACACAGACATGCACACAGCGATACGAGGCATGACTAACACTAACCCACATCAAGATATATGACACATGACTAACATAAACATGCACATAAAGATATGAGATATGACTGACATAGACATGCACACACAAAAATATGACACATACCTAACATAGACATACACACAAAGATATAAGATATGACTAACATAGGCGTGCACACACAAAGATATGAGATGTGACTTACATAGCCATGCACACACAAGGATATGAGATGTGTCAAACACAGACATGCACACACAAAGATATGATATATGACTAACATAAACATGCACACAAAGATATGAGATATCCCTAACCCAGACATACACACACAAAGATATGACACATGACTAACACAGATACACACTAAGTTATGAGATATTACTAAACTCAGACGCAGATAAAGATATGAGACATGATTAACACGGACACACCAAGATATGAGATATGACTAACATGACACAATGTCATTGTGCTTAAATGAAACAATCCTTCGGCTTCATTCAAATCAAAGCATTCACCTGCGGACAGGTAGGCTTCCCATATATCCCGATTTGACCGGGATTGTCCCACTTTAGGAACGTTTTCCCGGCCGGTTTGAATTTTATCCCGATTGCAGGTTACGGAAAATAATTTGTCGAGTCTGAAAATGTAAGATGGTGGCTCATACCCATGAAAAGGGCTTGATAGGAAAAGAAATGAAAAAAAAATAGCGAAACTATTGAACGAAATGAAGAGAGAATGTACAAGTTTTAATTAAAGATACCTCTAATACATTAACCTATGGAAGGAGAGTCTTAGGCAGGCAATATTTTTTAGTTGACAACTTTGAAAGAACAAGGAATTTCTTAGAAAAATATGAAAGCACAGCACAGCTTCCATACTCTGTCAGGTGAAAACCCAATTGGTCCCGGTTTTCACTCGGAAAATTATGGTAAGCCACACCCGGGCACGGTTCTTGATGAAGCCAATCCACAGATCAGCATTCATATCAGGCACCATTTGAAGCCCATTCACCTGTCATCATTCACATTAGGCAGCATATAAAGCTCACCCACCTGTCATCATTCACATTAGGCAGCATATAAAGCTCACCCACCTGTCATCATTCACATTAGGCACCATATAAAGCCCACCCACCTGTCATCATTCACATTAGGCAGCATATAAAGCTCACCCACCTGTCATCATTCACATTAGGCACCATATAAAGCTCACCCACCTGTTATCATTCGCATTAGGCAGCATATAAAGCTCACCCACATGTCAGCATTCACATTAGGCAGCAAGTAAAGCTCACCCACCTGTCAGCATTCACATTAGGCACCATTTAAAGCCCATTCACATTAGGCACCATTTAAAGCCCATTCAAATTAGGTATCATATAAAGCCCATCCACCGGTCAGCATTCAAATTAGGCACCATATAAAGCCCACCTACCCGTCAGCATTTAGAATCAAAATCCCCTACGCGAGCTGGTATTGTACTAGATGATGGTGATGATGATGATGATGATGATGATAATCCACACACTGTTCATGCGAAGAGAATATTTAAAATGAAAGAATAACAATCAAGCTGAACAAACGAGATACCAACACTACGAAAATGAGATTTACGATGGCTCTGCTTCTTGAAGGCATTCAACTGTTTATGCCTTAGGAGTAAAGGTACCACGATGCACCAAAATGCATAGAGATGCGAAGCTGCTGTAAAGCTGATGGTAATGACGATTTAAAACAAAAAGAAGAAAAGAAAGTCTTATGGTGACAACTTTACGTGGTAATTAACAAAACAAAAGTCGACGTTTCGACCAAGTAGGTCTTCAACTGGAACAACAAACAACAACACAAAAAATATATAATAAGGATATGTACACAATTAGCGCAATCGATAGGCGGTTGGCTTACCACGGCAACAGCCGGGGTTCGTACCCTGGCGAGGACACCTGGGTTTTACTAATTCCCTAAAAATTAGTGGGAGCCGCGATAGCTCAGTGGTTAGTGAACTGGACTACTACGGACAAGGGGTAGGGTTCGATCCCAACCGACGGCTCCGGGTTCACCCAGCCTTAAATGGGTACCGGATTTTTTCTGGGAAAGTAAAGCAGCACGGGCGTAATACCGACCACATTACCCCAAAAATCATGTGCTGAAGGTCTGTAAAATATAGGGTCACTAACACCATATTTCCCTATACGCCGCCACTTGGCGTGACGGGGGGTACTTTACTTTTTACTTTATATGTACACAAACCTAACTACATGGCGATAATATGCTAGATACTCCAGAAAGGAAATTAAAAAAGGCCACTTGCCTGTTTTCCAGAGCGTGGTCAGCTTCTGAATGAACTAAAATTAGGCGGGATGACCAACTATATATCTCACTGACCTGGCAGTCAGGTGGCAGGACGGAAAGGTTTTAAAGATATGAGGAGGTGGGTACAAGATACGTATAAACTGTGTGTATCTAACTGTGTGTGTGTGTACAACGAACAAATGTATTTAAAAAAAAGCATGTGTACCTAACCATACATACGTGCAGGCATAGATCCGTACATATTGCCATGTGTTTATGTCTTAGCCTAATCAGATACCCTACGATAGAATCAGATACTTCTTCAATGCACAAGAACAAAGCCGTTGTTCTAGTTACCAGAGTCAAATGTGACATGTCATGTATGTCACAGGCCGAAAAAACGTAGGTGGTAAATGTTGAAATAAAAAGGTGCAGGTAGTCCCATAGCAGTTGTCATTTAATATTGAATTGTTAGTGACTTCATTGCGCTAAACGTCAGCTTCATGAGGTGGGATGGTCAGCTCCCTTCCTCGTTGCCTTTCCTTTTCATCGAATATTTCTGGTACCTATTTAAAGAGGCTGGGTGGACCCTGGCAGCCACCTAGTTCGGGAACTCAGATCTGCCTCAATTGGCATTTGTACCTCGAAGGTTCGGGTTGGCAAGCTAGTGCACTAACCACAACGCTACTGAGTTGAAATGGCACGCAAGGAAAAAGAGTGAGTTGTACCTGGTTTTGAAACATTGGAAAATTGGTATTTAAAATTGTCATTGTTCTCAGCAAGGAGTGCAAAGAATGGTACCTTGGATATAGAAACATTTCAGTAAATCAATCAAGAGGTGATAATTCTGAAGAAACTGTTTCTGTTGTATACTCTGATGGGTCAGTACTGCAATGATGGAAATCATTCATGGTGAGAGTCAAGGACAGAATCATTGTACAAGGGAGTAGAGTTGATTCTACAACAACCTCTACACAAAGGACACAAAGTACTCGACACAAAGTCCTCGACACAAAGTACTCGACACAAAGTACTCGACACAAAGTCGACACCGACACAAAGTACTCGACACAAAGTACTCGACAAAAAGTACTCGACACAAAGTCCTCGACACAAAGTCCTCGACAGAAGG